>OX101725.1:25432060-27923068 GCA_944452665.1 Stenoptilia bipunctidactyla
CCAATAGTTATTTCAAGGATAGACGAGATATGGAATTTATCAAACCGACAATAGTGAAATTTATTGGCTAAAATACCCCAGATGAACCCAAGATTAAAAACAGCTTAAGCCATAATTTCAGATATAAATCTCATGGGTTTACAATAACAAGGCCTTCAAATCATATCTTAGTTTTGATACGTGCCTTTGTAAAGTCTAGAATATGTATTAAACTATAATAAAACATGCTTTGTTCTTCAAAAGTGACAGTTATCCTGTAAATAAAGCAATAATACATACATACATACATAACTTCTCGCCTTATGGGATAAGGAGAACATCTGACGTCACGTTTGACAAATATGGAGGTATAACAATGATGGAGAGAGGCTATTACAGTGACAGGATCTCAGCCTATCGCCCACGAAAAAAGTCTCCAATAAAACCTCTGTCCCTTAGCAGACTTTTACAGTATGCCTGGGAAGAGAGGCAGCTGGCACATTCTATGTTTTTCTTTCGCTGCCAGTACCAGTACAAGCAGTAAATCTGATATTAATATGATTTTTCCCAGAAACTAGGTAGGTTTTTTAATGTCGAGTCAGAAAAAACCAGGACCGAACTGGCAATACACACTAAACAGTTTACACTGCTAACATTTGTTTTTGTGGTGACTTTTCCCGCGTTGACCTCAATCTCGCCTGTTAGTAAGTGAAGATGAGGTATAAGATAATAGAACACGAGAACGGACATGTAGGTAATATCAAAAATCAACGAATGCAGAGCATTAAAAAACCGACTTCACGTTAACACTTTGGCCGACTAATTATGTCATCCACGTAAACATTCTCCGAAATCATAAATATTTAAAAAAAAAATTAAAATTTTCAATGAGAAGCTCAACCATATGGTACCAACATTGTGTAACAAAGACACCAAAAAAAACATACAGATGAATTGAGAACCTCCTTCTATTTTGGAAGTCAGACATGTAGGCAATATCAACAAAGGAATGACAGTTGTCATTACATTTGATTAGATACTTTACTACATCTAACATAACCTTTATATTTTACACTAGCTGCTGCCCGTGACGTCGTCTGCGTGAACGCTATGCAGCACCAAACGCACCTACGATTATAACACTGCTAGCGTGATAATATGTAGCCTATATGTTGACCCGACTTCTTAACTATCTTCATGCCAAATTTGAAGTAAATCCATGCAGTACTTTTTGAGTTTATCCCGGAAAGACAAACAGACAAAAATTCTAAAAACTATATTTTTTGTTTCTGTTTCGATTGTAGATCATACCCCAAGTATTCTTTTAAAAAAATATTCAATGTACAGTTTTGACTTTCCTACAATTTTATTATATGTATAGATTTTAACTCGACGTTTCGGTGTCTTTGCAGACCCCATGGTCACGAGGAACCACACTCTAATATAGTTCATGCAATAGCTTCTTCACTTTTGTCATTAAATACTCAAGCCAATACACAAACCAAAACACGGATGAGACGGACCGTAGAACAAAACGAAGCAGTAATACGATCATGTTAAAGAGTAAATCTACTAGATACAAACAGGACCATATACCGAAAATTACTTCATGAAGATTTCATTAAAGATATTCCTTCTCTGTCCCAGTGTTGTATTTTAAATTATGAATCGTGAAAACTTAAGTACTTACAACTTGAACCTTTGACTATTAAGTAGTTTGTTCAAAAGTTGAAGGCTCATCTCGTTCTAAAACAGCATTATATTCTGTAATTTCACTAAATTGTATTCTTTAAAGAAATACCTAAGCGTTATTCTTTATGGATTTCTACCTCATGTTTTTAGATCTTTCATTAGAGTTGTATGGGAATTTTACAGCTTATTCCAGTCAAGTCTGCAGCCTAGACCGTTTTATCGGAGGCTAACTACAAATGGGTCTCAAAGCGGTCATTTTGGACACTTGCTATTCGACCCCGAGTTACATGAGGATAAGTAAAGATATTAAAAATCTGAAAAAATATGTTTTGAAGTGCGTTTATGAACATTTTATCTTAAATAGTCCTATAAACAGGTAACGGGATCTGTGAGATCAGTAGAATTCAGTAGAATCAGTAAAGCAGTTAAAAAAAATTCACAGCAGATTTTCAAAATTATAACTTGTAATGCTGGCATGTACGTGGAACCAGGTGGAACTTAATAAATAGATAATTATTAAATCGAAATTTATTATTAAATCTATGGAATATCAATAGCCTCGATACATTTGGGTAAGAATTTATCCTAAGTAATTTCGAACCAATTACCTTTTTTTTTTTTTTTTTTACTGGAGGAAAATATGCAATCACGTCCCCGACCACCCAAGGGGGAGAGGCGGGGTATGTGGGGATGATCCGGCAAATGGCCGGACCCACCCACTAAAAACCTCCAGGTGTACCTCATCCGCCATAAGTGGAGCTCACGGTACCGCCATTGGCATTACCCGTGAGCCCCGGCGGGTTGCACTCAGCCTCAGCCGAGCGCCCTCCGACGACGGAAATGGTCCAGTACACAAGACCATTTCCTCACCATAGCCCTAGTAGCCGCATCAGGTCCCCTCACCCGCTACGGCTGGCTATCGGGAGGGAGAAGGTGAGCGTATCTCCTTCTCCGTCCCCCGCTCCGCCTACGGCGGATCGGTGCCGAGGAGGCGTCATCCTCCCGGCATCGCTCCGCTGCCTCCTTCTGCGACATTACGTCCTCGCAGAAGGAGGTCATGGTCACCCAAGCCTCTCGACTCCCCAACATGGCCTTTACCAGGCTGGGAAGCGAGAGGTCTCGAACCAATTACCTAGTGTATGACTATATCTTCATTAGGTATAATTGTATGGATGTAGATTTAAAGATCAAGTTTCTTTAGAATCATTAATTTAATTTATCAAAAAATATTTTTCACGATAATAATAGAATAAGTTTTAATATAACTGAAGAACTTTTAAACATATTTTTCCAAAAAATCAAGCTTTCTTCGTTTTACCGTTCCTGGCGTACCCACTCAATGCCGGTCACGTCCTCGGTTGGGGACGCTTCAGCTGAATGCTCTGACGGCGGCTCACTTTAATCTCCGTATACATATAAAGCCTGTGACTTTGGCTTTGGGAATTTAGTATCATTTTTATAGTGAATGTGGAATTTAAGTATGGTTCTTTTTATTTTGTCTTTATAAGAACTTTTTGAAGCCTTTCTCAAGAGTTTTTTTTTATAAGTGACTAAACCCGCGTTTGACCTCAGTCTCACCTGATGGTAAGTGACGATGAGGTCGAAGATGAAAGCACACGGGTTTAGGAAGGAACTGGCTCTTTATACAATATTGCCGGAACACATTACCGCCGGAGCGGTAACATTTGGGGGCAGACTTTATATAAAGGGTGGTCGCTAGCCAGGCGGACCCAGAAGGGATCCTACCACCAAGCAAAAGGGATCCTACCACCAAGCAAGAGTCATGCAAATGTGAAAATCCTTCTGTCAGAAGAAGCTATATGTTAGCGATTTCAATATGCTTGTATGTCTTGATGTTAGCAGAAGTTGCAATTTTATAGAAGGCCGCCGCATTTATATTGAGGTAGGATGATGACAAGAGATACAGTTGCGGTTATTGAGGCTAGGCGTGCGGACGTATCGCAAACTGACGGTTAATAAATGTTAATCGGCTTTTCATTATGATTGTGAGTAAAACTGAGGTTATACCCAAGTCTACACTTTTTTTGACTTATTTCAAATGTATTTAAATACTTACGAAATAAGACTATTTTGACTTTGAGTACTAAGTAATTACTAAGCGAATAATTCTATCGTGCTTCTAAGCCTCATTTCTTACACCACAGGTAGTTTCCATAATAGAGAAACGCGTTACTCTAGATACTCAGATAGCTTGTAAATTAAAAACGATAGTCTCAGTTTTGAAGATAAGCTATAAATAGAATAGAAGGCACGTCTCTTGCGCTTAGGTAACCATTTTTAAAGCCAACTTTTTGCGAAACGGCTGACTTCGTAGCAATAGATTTAGCGATATCTCTGAGTGAATTGCATGCAGTATTGTGCCTTATTTGCAAAATTCAATTTACTTGAATGTTTCTTTATAGGTATTTCTACAAACGTGTTTATATATAGTTATTGCTACAGGTAAAACAAAATCTCTATCTTAATCAAATATCGCTGCCTCACTCAAAGTAAATTAAGGCAATTTATATTTTGTGATATACTTAGAAACACATAAGTTGTTGAAGTGGATATTGTGATTTCCCATAACTCTAGGATATTAATGGGACCATGAAATAGAATCAAATAACATGTGAATAATTTTTCAATTTTTAATTCTCATTTTTTTTTGTTTTTATTTTTCTTATTAATAATTCAATCAAGTCAAAACATCTTATGTAAAACACCTTTTTTCGAAGTATGATAACGTGGCATTTTCTATCTCTTTTTTATCGCAATTCACAGGTACAGTTCGCTACGTTTTGCATTATACATTGTATGCAATGTTCCTGAACTTTTAAAATGTTTTTGTTGTTGATTGAATGGCTTCAGTGACACGCGTCTATTGAATGAATGTTAAAGAGATTTTACAAGTATATGAACTCATTAATAATAATAATAATAAAATAATAAAATCCCCAGACAATCACACCAACCACATGGCCCCAAAGTAAGCATAGCTTGTGTTATGGGATACCATATAGCGAACTAGGGGGGAACCTAGAATATAAATACATAAATAGATAAACACCCAGACACGGAACATTTTTTTTTTCTGGTTCCGTGCGGGGATCGAACCCGCAACCACTGGCGTCTGAGGCAGATAGGTTTACCCCAACGCCATAGTGGTCGTCAATATTAAGATTGATGATATCTTGGAATTTATGTACTTTTAAAACACATGTTCTTTGGCAAAAAGTATTATTTTTTAGTAAGGAACAAAACCTCAAAGTTATGGGATATCAAAAAGAATAAATGTATAAAACCCTAGTATAAATGCATATTTATTAATGTTTGGATTATTAATACAATCATTACCAAAAGTGCAGAAACGTTAACCGTCCTTAATATATGTTTGTTTTATTTATTTTTTACAAGTTTTATTCAAATGGATACTTTCTACCATTAAAAGAAAAGAAAAACGAGCTTTTTATCGCTGACCGACACAAATTGGCCAAAACTACCATGTCACCGTATCTTTATGACACAAAAGCACCGTTTATAATTTTAATATTAACATCAGCTATACAAAAACCCACCTTAAGAATGCCGTTATTAAATAAAAAATACATAAATACGCAAATTACGAACGAAACAAAAACGTTTAAGTCTTTCTCATAATGAAAAAGCTACGGTTGCCGTAGTCGAAGTTCAACCGGCTAAGCTTAACGACTACGATGCGCAGTCTCAAAGCGAATCGTAGCGAAGGCTTCTACGTGGGCAACCGAATCACCAGGACTTCATAAACTCAAAGAAGTTATCAAAAGCTCGGAAAATTCCCGCGGAAAGCTTAGAAGTAGGGAAGGCGGGATAAGCTCAAATCTAATTCGCACATAACGCCTAATAGATTTCTGGGAATCCCGATTAGAGCGGAAAATGTCTACTCGGTACTAGGCGTTCATAAATGCAAGAAGCTAAAAGAGGGTGAGAAGGTGAATAGAAAATATATTCGTGCTTAGGAGGTGGGACTATGCTTGCACATGCGCAAAACGTGGCATAGATAGCGTTATCGCAACGCTGCTTCAATTAAAACTTTCATGCTGATGCAACCAGTATACATTTAAAAAGCATTGTTCTAATCACTATTTATTATTTTACTTTAGGAATTATCATTGAAATTCTATTAGGTATTTTCTCAGTGTAATAATGTTATGGAAAGTTTGTTTAACTACATGATGGATTTATGGACGATAACGCCATCTAGAGTTTTCGCAGTGAACTAAATGTTATGAACGGTGGGGATTTGAATGTTGAGAATTTTTATGTCAAATAAACGATGGTGTTTACAAATGATTTAGTTGAATACACTCATTTTTTTTAACATGAAAGCAAGATATACGTGAAATTGGGTTAAGGTTTATCTTTTGTTCTAATAGTTCTAGGTTTAAAGTAGAGATGGCGCCACTTATAAGAACATGCAGAACAAATTCAACAGGCTAGTGCTAAACAAACGTGCGTTTATATTTGTTATTCCCGTACGAAATTTTAGATTTATATTTTAAAACTGGTGAAATTTTATTTTTTCACCGCTCACGTATTAATTTTAGCAATTTATTGAGGATATCAAATTTAATTATTAATCACAAAAAGTATGAAGATCCAACGAATTCCGATAATAAGGGTTTGTTGAATAAATTAAAATACCTTGATGATGAACCTTTGCATTTTGAAATAGATAAAAGCATGTTGAAAAGCTATGCTTGAGTTCGGCTCCATTGTCATCCGATAGATTTAAAGATAGAGCACGCGGATTTTTCATTCTGTATTCTTCTCAGGGTTCTGTTCAAAAACTATCCCTTAGAGCACTAACACTAATTACCCTTTATCTTGTCACTTGCAAGCACGTTTTTTTAATACATCGGTTTTAAAAATATGATTTTATAGTTAAAATTGCTCTGATCTTGTTAGAGACGTAAATTATTTCTAATTAAATTTTCATTTCTCGATGCTCGACATAACTTTCGTAGTCAGCGTTAAACGAACCTTATCACTTCGGAATAAAGTTAACTTTTTGTAGTTATTATTATTACATTCGGTTATTTATTTCTCATGTACAAGTAGCTGGTATATATTACTTCGCCGGTTATTTTTAATCTTTTGAAACTTATATTTTGACGTAACTGGCCGAAAATAAAAAGCGCTAAAATGTCATGCTCAGAGTAGTAAACACGATCAGTCATATTTGCCCGCGTTTTTGCTGTGTTTATAACCTATTAACACCATTTTGGATTTTAATTGGGTTTATTATTGTAAAGCTAGCGTGTGAAGCTTTGAGCGTGTTAATAGTTTCACTAAATTACATTTGATATGGTGGAAATAAATTACTTAGATATATACCTATGAATAAGCTTTATGCTTTACGCTAACGGTAGTTCTTATTATAAAGAAAATGGTTGTATGATTAATTTCAGCAACTTTTTCTCACCATCAAGTGTTTTCATTTTTTATTTATGGTGTACTCACACATTTATGACACTTGAACGTAAGTAAGGGTAAATAACATGATGCCATTAGTCGAAAAATATAATCATATCGACAATATGATAAGACTAGCCAACGCTCGCGGTTTTACCCGCGTAATTTTGATCCCGTGAGTATTTCTGGATAAAATATAGCCTATAACCTTCCTCAAGAGTTGGGCTATCAAATGCAAAAATAATTGTTCAAATCTCACTTGTAGTTTCTGAGATTAGCGCGTTTAAACAAACAAACTCTTCAGCTTTATATATTAGTATAGATTGATTTCCTTGTTAATAAAAAAAAGGTTTCATTCGTACATCAGAAGCTTTACGCAGATTTCTATGAGTTAAAACTCCAAGATTTATTTATATTTTGTTGTATTGTCGCACATTAATTGTATTTTAATAATAGTAGAATTAATTAATGAATAATTAGAATCTATAGTTATTAAGTGCAAACAACGGAGAGTTTTTAACATCTTATTTCTTAAATGATTTAAACACATTTTAGATAGTCCGTTTATTTTTAAAGCAAGGACTGTATACCGGTATGAATTTTTGTACCTTTTTTATTATTGTAGCATAACTGATTTTTTTTCAGTTAACTGAAATTTTCCGGTATTAATATTAATATTGATATTATAATTTCATTTTTAAATAACTGTAGAATGTTCGATAGTTTAGTTGAAGCCTATGAAGCGTAGGCACATATGCTGACCTATACATTTCGGTACAGAAATTAAATAAGTTAAAATATTTCTGTACTTAAAACATCTACAGAAATTAATCTGGTATACATTATTTGGGTACTGATATAATTAATTTAGATTTTAATAACTTGTACAGTTATTGTGTTTGATGAAGCAGTACACTAATAAGGGTACTGAAATTTTACTAGTACTATTTAAAAAATTTATACCGATATGCAGTCCCTGTTTTAAAGCAATACACAAACTAAAATAATAACCATTTCAACCGCTACATGTTTTTTCATTTTATATTTATACCCCCTAGCCATCTACTGCGCTTATGGCGGACGAACAAAATTGAAACGTAATCCCTTTGATAACATTTAAGTAAATATTGCCGACAAAAAAACATGTAATTGGATGAATCGTCCGCTTGCAGATGTTGAATGTTATTGATAAAGCTTTCTGTTTTTCAGTTAAAGTTTGTGTAATTGTAATAGTGAAAAAAAAGTGTTTTATTTAACTTAGTGCGTACCTACGGCATATAAGTAACGACTTATGTGCTATATCGAGAGCAAACTGTCTTAGAATAATGCTCAACTAGGTATCTAATTTGACAATTATCACCTTTCATAAATTCTTAAAACTAGACAGCTCACAGCGCTTTCGTCTTCGCAAAATTGGATCACTTTATAGGTGCAATGGTTAAGTGAAAATGAAAATGAAAACTTTTTATTCGTAGTAAGTAATTTTATACACTTTACGAATGTCAAACGCTGGATGAGGGCGGCGCGGGTCCGGACGACATGAAGAATCCTGGGGGAGGCTTTCGTTGAGAAGTGTGCATCTCTCGGCTCATGAAGATAATGATCGCCCATAATCCATTAATGTCTTGGTGTTGTCTACTACTACTTCTTCTTCGGCTTTAAAAAACGAAATGAAAGTAGAACCCTAGGTAGACCGAGAAGAAAAAAGCCGGCGGAAAAAAAGTGTGTCACGAATTTCACAAAAAGGTTCTTCATGAAACTTTTCCAAATCATGTTACCATCTCAGAGGGTTCATATTTGTGGGCAGACTTTATATGAAGAGTCGCTAACCAAAACCAACTCCAGAATTTCGACTGTCATGGTCATTTCGATTTCTTTCCTTTTACCACATTATCCTAGGGTATAGTATAGGGCTACTCTAAGAAGACCCTTTGGAGCGTAAATCTATTATTCATGAGGGGAAATAGAAATCATTGAGGGACTCTGCCCAAATAGCCATAGATATCGTGATTACAGATTGAAGAGAATCTGAGCATTCAAACCTATATTATTAGAAATAATTAGTAAACTCAACAACAAACATATCAATATTTGTAAAATATGATAAATACATACATACATAACCTCACGCCTGTCTCCAATTGGGGTAGGCAGAGACAAAGGAACATCAATTGCTGCGATCCAGACATACCTCTGTCGCTTTTTCCACGTTCATCAATCTTTTTATACATGATCGCCGGTTACGGGTACTTTTGACTAGGCCCTTTTTCAAAATGTCGCCAATTTGATCGGTATACGTTCGCCTAGGCCGGCCCCTTCCAACAACACCATCCATTCTTGTTCTGTACACCTCTTTCGTAAATCTACTTTTTCTTTCTCTACTTTCACTCATATATAATAAATAAGATATCATATAAAATAAGTAGTTATAAGGAAATTACTCTGAATCTGAAAGAACCTTTTAATAAGTCGTATTTTGCTTTAATAAATGTCATGAAAATAAATACTATTAGTCGCATATTCAGAGTCTGAAATATTCAACATCTTACATCCAATACTTACAAATGTATACAACCTAGTGTTTGTTGGTGATCAAGTGAGTTTAATGTTCCTATATCATTTCGTATCAAAGAAGAAATCTTCTAAAACTATCCCGAAAAAAGGATTAACAACATTTGTCATCAACTATATAGGATGACTGGTGGGTCACTTTCGATATTCAAGGACTTGATGGAAAAAATAAAATAAAAAATAAATATTATACAGGGTTGTTTTTTGGTCTCCAGCCAAATTTAAATGTTAGTTTCTTTGATACAATATAAACATACATACATACATAACTTCACGCCTGTATCCCTTATGGGGTAGGCAGAACACCAGTGGTTATACAATATAAAGGTACCTGCATATTTATTTTAGCGTCGCTCAGTATAAAAAAGTAGAAATATGAAACCACAAACGTTTTTAAAAATAGTTGCTATTGGTCAACCTAGCTTCAACGATGCGGCATTTTATTGATAATACTACGACGTGTTTTGTAGAAGCGCGCAGTCCACTTAATTTTAATGGTAATTTAGAGTAACCATGCTTTGCTTAAAATGTCAGCTGATATATTAATTGCCTTGAAGAAAAAATATTACTTTTTTCGCAAAAACGTTTCTATAAATGATACTTATTGTGTAAAAAAATTTGGCTGGTGACCACAAATCAACCCTGTATATTTAATAAGTTAACAGCAAGTTAAAGTTGTTACGCAACGCATGGTTACACTGGTAACTACTCACCACGGACGTACGAACGAGGCTACCAACGGAGAACAAGCATGAAGAGCCGTGAAGCATTATTTATTTATAGGGAATGCTTGTGAAAAATTAAATACCTATTTTAATTACATAATTATGATCAGAATCGAGTACAGAGAGCTCTCCTTCAATATCTAAAATTTGCCACCAGTCACCCTGTATGTCAAAATAGAAGTACTTTTTAAATCTTTTTATGCCTTTCAACTAAATCCCTGGAAATAACGAGAGTTATAAGAGCTTTAGAGCTAGAAAGGTACAGAATTTCTTGCTCAGTATATTTTGCGTATTATTGTCACGTAAAAGCGCACGAACTTTTGCCGCGGCTCGCGGTATGAATATCGAGATAGCTAGAATTGGAGCAATTATTTTTATGCCAAATCAACTTATTTTATGAAATAGACTTCTTTTAAAGAGGGCTATATTTTATTCGATAGAATATTCTGGATAGTACTTTTAAAAATATGAATATTATGAAAAGAATCGTCATTAATATGCACTATTGAACACACATGACACATGTCCTCTGGAAACACTGTATACTATAATATTTTTAATAGTAGGTAGAGAAATTAAAAAAAAAAACCTCAGACAGTCACACCAACTAAATGTCCCCAGACTAAGTGAATCTTGTGATATGGTACATGATGTGGGAACCTAGAAAATGAATACATATAGATAAACAACTAGGCCCAGAACATTTATTTTTCTTGCTTCGTGCCGGGATCGAACCTGCGGCCTCATGAATTACATACTTGAGTCAATCACCACTACGCTATTGTCGCCGTATTAATATTAAACTTATATTAATAATTGATTCAGATCTTTTTATACTGTTGAACGTTTTGATTATATGATTATTCTCTTAATAATTTTACGATTTCTACCTGTTATCTTACACACACTTTTTAAAATTACTGAAATTACGTTTTTTTTTATTTTTTTTTATTATTTTAAGAATTTTCAATAAAATCAATTTTATTGTTAGTTGTAGTAAAAAACAGCAATAAACGCAGTCACTCGTTACAGCGGCAAATGAAACGACCCCATAACGGATCGGGTTTAAATATATTAATTAAAAGCAATAAATTTCAGTATTAAAAGTTATTTGTTTTCTGATAGATATTAAAATAAAATGCGATTATCGACTAATTTGATAAGTTTCTTGATTTTGTTTTTGAAACCATTATTTGTCTTGTGTTTTATTAAACGCAAGATAAAAAGTATCCTTAGTATTTATTCATCTCGGCAGTGAACCATGACATTCAGCGTGATTTCATTAAATTGAAAATAGTATCTTTACGCCTCAGCAGTGGACTATGGACTACAATATAATTTAATTAAATTTTCCTATAAATAACACTCTTATTTCAACCTTACCTAAGGCTTAAAAATACGCATACCGCTCAGTCAAAATCGTTGGGCTCGGGAAAAATCTTGTTATTCGGAAAAAAGCTTCGGTGCAGATGAGGGGCACAATATTCTTATAGAAATTGCGGCGCAAAATATTTTGAAAAGGTTTTGGAATGTGTATTCGGATGATTAAATTACAAAATTTGCATCCATTAAGTAAAGTTGTCTGAACTAATTGGTGAATAAACTTCGCTTATTGAATGATAATAACCTTCTTAAATATAGTTCTATAGTGTATTTTGAACTTTTACTTTGAGTTTTGGTAAATCTACGGAAGCGAGAAATATTACGAAATGTGAATTAGTATGGTAACCAAATTAGATTTGTACCGAATAGTTTAATAATATTTTTATTTATTTTAACTCCAGATCCATAGGTATGTAGACCTAAATCACGTTATTCAAGTTTTCTTAAAGTCGAAATAGTACAGAAGGTATCAGATCAAGCTTATAAACCTGTCAAATTTCCCCAACCAATGTTTAACTTAATGTCGAGGTCATAGAGTTCAGATTCAGTTACTATTTTTAAAAGGTTTGTAACACCTGATCTGCTGCCTTCTATAGCGTGTGAATATTTCATTTATTCTTAACCAACTTAGCGCACGCAGAGAGCTCTGAAATTTTGGGTGAAACCCTGTTCATTAATGGAAGTATTGTGAGTGATTTGATTTTGAGATTCCATTGAAGCGTAACCAACTGCGATAAAAATACGGGATAACTATAAAAGGTATTTGTATTGGTATATTCACGGTTTATGAAATATGCCCGCTTAAATCTCCAGACAATTACACCTAATATTGTCTTAAGTATAATTTGAAACTATCACCGACATGGGACCCTATCCTGAAAAACATTAAATCTAACATCCAGCAAGCTGCACGACCTGAAACTCAAGATACTGTCAGCTCGTTTTGTGTCAATCCAGAACGCTACGCTCGAAGACTGAGAAACAGATGGAGAAGATGATGTATAACTTTTTCAATCTATCAATCCGACGCTTGACACCTCAGTCGCTCGTGACCACGGGGTCTGCAAAGACACCGAAACGTCGAGTCAAAATTTAAAATGTAAATATACCCGATAAATCCGGTTAAAAAGTATTTTATTTAACAATCACACCTACTACATGGCCCCAAAGTAAGCATACCTTGTATTACGATGTAGCGAACTAGGGGGGCACCTAGAGTATAGATACATAAATAGATAAACACCCAGACATTAAACTTTTTTTATTGTTCCATGCGGGAATCGAGCCCGCAGTCACTGGCGTCTAAGGCAGACAGGTTTACCCCATCCCCAAAGTGGCTTGAATAGATACCTATCCTAGTCTGTTTATTTTTACCACTCATAGCTGTTCCGGAAGTCTGGTAAGTGCAAACAGAACTTTCTATAGAATGTCAAAGGGTCAGTTATGCCTCGGGGCAGTCATAACTAAACATCAGGAGCCCACGATGTTAAGTGATGACCACCCCCGCTTTTCTCGAAGCAAACTTTTCCTTTCAACGCTCATATAAAATACTAACTAGCGCCTGCGATTTAGTCTGCACTGGATTAGTATTTTGAGCAGATTATTTTCTTCTCCTAAGTCCTGTGTATCTTTTATTACAAAAAAAAAAGAATCTTCTTATATGAATAACTTCTAACCACAATCCTTCCAATAACTATCTATCACAGTACAAAGGCAAAATGCGTTTTAACAAATAGCTTAGTAGTTATTTCATATTAATATATTTTAAGCTACATTATTGTACTGTCATCATTTTGCAACAACTATTAATGCATACAAATTTTCGGTCAATGTTATATATCGCCGATGAAGAGTCAATACATAATAACTGACATATTGACCATTTTTGTTTTATTGAATAATTAATTGTTAAATATAGTAATACAATCGTTAACTAAGGTATTGGATCCATTTCTTATTAATTTTCCAAGAAAAATAGTAGTTGCAATATATACTAAGTGTTGTTACTTCTTTATGGTGGCAATATACCTATATAAGATGGGGGGTCCTCAAGAACTATGCTATTGAAAACAATAACACTACAGCTAGTATCCGAAATTTCTAATATTCTTTTAAAATAACAATCTATTCAATACATTTTAGCAAGGGTTATGACTTTCTCTTCAAAATACTGTTACAATATCTCCTTAACAGCCAAATAACCTTGCTTTAACCGACAGAATGATTGAGCTTCGGAAATCAAATCACATCTGCTAGAGGAAACTGATCAATCCAAGCTATCTACAGACTCATTCATTCGTCGTAATTGGGCTATCTTTGCTTTGATTACATTTAATGGACTTAACCAAGCAAGGAGACACTTAAATTTAATAATTTATTGAAAATGAATTTAATAACTATTATATTGTAATATTTAGCTGTAAGCTTTCCAACAATTTGTAAAATAAAATAAAATAAATAATAAATGAATGTTATTTAACAGAGGTTTTATACTTACTGCAGTAGTCTATCTCCATCATTCTAATGCCTTCAAATTTGTCAAACGTGACATCATATGGTTTTATAACCTCTGGTGTTCTGCCTTTTCCCCGTGTAATGATGTATATTATTTACCAAAATTAAACACCCAAAATTAAATTAAATAAATTAATTATACATTGACGAATTTAACTTATAACACTTTTTTAATAGTCAACGGACTCCGTGGAGTAGTCACCGTACAGCCTGCCTAAACGTCGAAGGTTGTAGTTTCGATCCCTGATGCATGACAAATTTATTCTACAGACGTTTATTGTAATATCAAGAGTATTCCTTTGTATAATAAATATATATTTTCATGTTTGGAATTTTAAATGGATGTTACCCCGTTTAATTTAAGGTTACAATTTTACTCTACGTGAAAGTCACTAGTAACTGAAAAACGTCGTTAATTGAATATTAATAAATTATGACATACACATACACAACTTCACGCCCGTATCAGCAGAATACCAGAGGCCTAAAAACCAGCAGCAGGGCTAGCATGCAACCATCGATAAATAGTGGAATCGACAAGATAAATATTATTTTGTTATTTTATCCTATTATGTAAGCTAATATGCGCACCATAATAGATAGAATTACTCGATTTGATACCATGATTAAGACCACAGAACCAAATATGTCATAATCTTAATAAATTACATACACTAAATGCCATATTCAAAGGCCGATAAAAGGCCCGATTTATCGTTGTCGACGGTAGCATGCTAACCCCGCTGATATCACGTTTGACAAAATTTGGAGGTATTAATGATGGAGAGAGACTATTGCAGTGATAGGGGGTCAGCGTATCGCCTACAAAAACGTCAATAAAACTTCCGCCCTTTAACTGAATTTTAAAGTATGCCCGGGAAGAGAAGCAGCTGGAATATTCTATGTTTTTCTTTTGCTCCCAGTCCAGCATGAAATAGGAGATTAAATTGTGAAATTTAAGAAAAAACGAGTATTTTTAGTATTACATAATTTCAAGCTTGTTAAGTAGAGTTGCTAAGTTTGGATCTAAATGGCACTTTGAAGAATAATATCCAGCTTTATTTTGGTATCGGTTTTTTAAATTCTCCTGTAATTTTTTTAACCGGGTTTTAAACTCGACGGTTCGGTGTCTTTGCAGACCCCTTGGTCGTGAGCGGCAGTCGCTTTACTGTTCAGTTGAAAAGTGTTACTTTAGATTATAAATCTTGAAAGACAGTATTAAACAATGAGGTACAAACATTATAAAAATTAATTAAAATACCAATGACGAGCACTTTGGCGATGAGGTAACACTAAGCCTCAGACGCCAGTGGTTGCGGGTTCGATTCCCGAACGGAACAAGAAAAAAAAATGTTCCGGGTCTGGGCGTTTATCTACGTACATGTATTTATATTCTAGGTTCCCCCTAGTTCGCTACATGGTATCCCATATCACAAGCTCTGCTTAGTTTGGGGCCTTATAGTTGGTGTGATTGTCTGGGGATTTTATTTATTATTAAAATAGTGAATTTCTCTAATACGGCCTTAAATTAAATACTCTTTTCACATATTCATAATAATTCCTAGAACAACAGAATCATACTTTTCAATCATTAATAATATATTAGCAAAACGACTAGACCGTCTATTTTCCTATAAAATTCATGGAAATTAGTCTAGCGGCTATCGATTGGAAAATACTCCAAACTTTCACAATTATAATTTTCTAACATTGTCTATGAAAGCAGACAAATCGACAATTTGAAACTAATTCAATAACTTACTGACGCAGACCCTAAAACAGATAGGTACTTAACTATACTGTTTACTAGATAAACCAGCAATCTCTTAGACGCCATTTTTAAATCTCCGCACAAAAAATTAAAATGAGAAATTATATTTCGAAAATGTTGATCAACCTAATTAAGTTCTAACGTCCTTATAATTAAAACTCTAATTAGAAGGTTACCAGGTGTTATTAAAAGTTTAAATTAGTTCTGTGTAATTAGGTTGTGATACAGGGTGCGAATAATTTTCAGGTATACTTACTTGAAATTTGAATGAGAAAAATGCGGTTTTAACGCTTTTTAGACAGACGTTACATAAAATAAACGTATTGCTTTAGATTTTATGAACCGAATTTAAAAGGACCTCCTCCTTATATCAATATAATAATAATACGGTTTGACCCCAGCCACACTGGTCAGACACCTTGAAAAGCTGGGATTTGGCGGTGGTTCGCTTCCAGCACGCATGCAGAAAGCAGTATTGCTCGATACTGCCCGAATCGTTCGCCGTTTTCTTCCTCTCTTGCCCTGATACCCGACCGACTGGTCCGATTGTCGGGTCTTTTCCGCCGAAAGGCGTGTAGTTGTAAGTATGCAGAATAATAATAATAAAAATGATTTATTGCACAACTATAAATATACGATATACAATGTATTTAGAGAAACAAATCTTTAAGTACAAATCGGTGGTAAAATAAATAAATAAATAAAATCCCCAGACAATCACACCAAATACATGGCCCCAGAGTAAGCTTTTGTTATGGGATAACATGTAGCGAACTAGGGGGGAACCTAGAATATAAATACATAAATAGATAAACACCCAGACACGGATTTTTTTTTTCTTGTTCCATTGCAACCACTGGCGTCTGAGGCAGACAAGTTTACCCCATCGCCAAAGTGGTCCTCAGCCAATATAACCGTTTGTTTTATTTTGTGTGTTTGTTACGTAATTATATTGTCAGCTCATGATAATTTTCTTTTCATTTGGTAAAACAGATGTGGGTCCATAACCAATCCAAACTGACTAAGCTCTTTTCGAGAAATATTTTATATTTAATATACACCACTCGTCGTGAAGTCGTCGTGGCGCCATGGTTACTGTGTGTATTATACGATATCACAGGTTAAGCAACGTTCGGCGCGGTCGGTAACAGGATGGGTGACCGCCAAACATTCATATCTCACGACGACCTCCGTGCTTCGGAGGGCACGTTAAGCAGTCGGTCCCGGGTACTGTATACAGTAGTCGTTAGTGTTTGTCAGAAGCCATCGAGGCGCCCTGAAAATTCTGGCATCCACCACCCAGCACTGGGCCAGCTTGGTGGATTATGGCCTATACCTCCTCATCAGAGAGAGACTCATAGCCCTGCAGTGGGCTCATTACATGGAGTTGTGATGATGATGATGATACACCAATCATCACAGATGTTTATTTTCATCAACCTATAGAAAAAAATTCATACAAATTCAGAGTCTCCTCCTTTTTGTGGCTTGATGAAGTAGGCACTTCCACGTACTTCAGACTGACTTACTTACTAATTTATTATCGGCACATAACGCAATATAAGTGCCATAATCGGCAAGCGTGGTGTGTAGTTAAGTGATCGTATATAAATTATATAATATGGAGAAAAAATTATACGATATTGCTTTTTTTTTTATCAGATACAGTGCCTGATAAAATATAGTAATAATATAGTAAGCTATTATTATCACTGCCTAGTAGTATCATTTAATTATACGCAAACACAACAAAATACGTAAGAATCAAATATTTTAAATTTTTCTCTGTCCATCGACTAACAAAGACATTAGGGCCGAGAATTTAATTTAATTTTATCTTTGTACAGACTATTATTGCCTACTCTGCGTCAACGTATAGTTTTGAAGTATTTATTTAAAAGGTGCATTAAATCTAATCATAAATCATATTGTTGAGAAATTTTGGATTTAATATTTTGTTACGGGTTTTAATTAATAATTAATCGGTTTAAAATAATGGATTAAAAGTAATCTGTAGTTTTAAAAGTAAAACCTAAATTCAATAAAAAATCCCCACTAAATAAGTATCTTCTTTACGTAACAAATTAAGGCTTATGTGCAGCTTTGCTACGTATCTTCTGTTTATCCTCACGTGAAAAAAAATATTTTCCCACAGCGTAGACATAACTTAGAGCTTTACATATTTTACCTAAGTAAACCCGGGTTTCTTTCACAATGACATATGCAGACTCAACAACAGACAATGTCTTTCATTTGTTTTCTGGGCATTTATGTTATGTAAATCATTTTATTTCACGACAAACATTCGTATACATTATGCAGATGACGTTTATTTATACAACTGAGGTTGAGATGAAATACATTTCTGCTTTAACGAAGTTCTTATGGAATATAAATGGAATACCTTTTGTGTTTTATTTGTTTATTTCAAGCCTACGACCTGCCTAATTTTTCCGGGTTGGAATCTATTATCCTTTCGGTTATTTTAATGTATGAAAGTGTGTCAGGAGATTTATATGTCTTTTATTTTTCGACCGGCTGGTGTAGCGGTAACATACATTGCATTCTATGCCAGAGGTCCTGGGTTCGAATCCCGGCGGCGGCGGATATTTGTGTGATGAACACAAATATAAGTCGTCAAGTCATGGATGTTTATATGTTTATTTTAGTTTATTCTAATAAAAATATGTATTTATTCAATATGTATGTTTATATATTTCTTAAGTATATCAGTTATCTAGTATTCATAACACAAGTTCGTTAAGAAACTTAATTTGGGCTAGATAATGTTGTATGAGTCTCAGAAATATTGATTTATTTATTTATTATTTAATATGTTGATAGCTTACCATAATAGGTCATCGTGTATTCTTAAAACTGCATTTAATGCATTGCCAAATAAATTGTTGATATTAAGCTAAGCAGGTTGAAATTGAGGAAATAAGAACACTGTTAATAACCGCCTTAAGAAACATAACTTGAATGACATAAAATGCTGAATGAGTGACAGAAATATGTATATGTGTACCCACAGACATACATCTACATAGACAACGCGAGTTCATGTATTTCGCGTGTCCGAACCCCGACCAAGCGTCAAGGTTGGTCGCCGCTAAATTCAGTCACGCATGTATGTCTGTTATGAAATCGATATCACAATGTAGATGTCGTTCTTAATAATCGATTTCATCGGCGGCATCAGTGTCTTTGAATCAGTTTGCATTTTATATCACAAAATATCAGCTGTGACGTCATAAATGTTGTTAAAAAGTCGACACACTTGGTTCAATATAAATCGTGACACTTGCGTCATCTATGTAAAGGTATGTCTGTGTGTGTACCTATTGGTTTATTTACTTTCAAATAAGGGGAGGTTTTAAATGCACGTATACTTTTTTCTTGTTTTTCCTCATTTTTTTACAGGGTATATTGATTTTGATTTTTCATTTATATTAGAAAGCTGTCTTGTTGATTCATTTAATTAGTACCTAGTTCTTGGGTAATTTCCTTAAAGTTTTACACAGGAGTTCAAAAACATATAACAGATATCTTATTAAATAAAAAGCAATCTCATACGAAATATTTCCAAAATCTATACTAATATATAAAGCTGAAGAGTTTGTTTTTTTGTTTGTTTGTTTGTTTGAACGCGCTAATCTCAGAAACTACAAGTGGGATTTGAAAAATTTATTTTGCATTTGATAGCCCAACTCTTGAGGAAAGTCATAGGCTATAGTTTATTCCGAAATTCCCATGGGATCAAAAGTTACGCGGGTAAAACCGCGCGCGGTGGCTAGTAATAAATAAGCATGTAAAAATCGCAGACTTCAATTTTCACGTAAACTTTTACAATTTTTAACCCAGTTTATGCTTACAAGGTGGGCCTGAAGAGCCCTGCTGCACTATACGCGTGTCGTAAGAGACGACAAATGTAAGAAGCCATTTGCTTACTGGAAACACCTCTTTCAATCATTATTATGTAATATTAGTTTAACCACAGTTAAACTAATATTACAAAATACGATATCTATTTAATAAGCCTGAAGGATCTGGTGTCTTTTACTAAAAACATCAATAACATTATATGACGATCACTTTGGCGATGGATGGGGTAAACCTGTCTGCCTCAGACGCCAATAGTTGCTGGTTCAATTCCCGCACGGAACAATTTAAAAAAAAATGTTCCGTGTCTGGGTGTTTATTTATTTATGTATTTATATTCTAGGCTCCCCCCTAGTTCACTACATGGTATCCCAGAACACAAGCTATGCTTACTTTAGGGCCATATAGTTGGTGTGATTGTCTGGGGATTTTATTTATTTATAATTAAATTCAAAATTTAAAAAACTTAACTTATAAAGCCAAAGATAGGATTGCTTTTTATTGGTCCTGCATCCGTTGTTACTCTAAAACCTCTCAACGGATGCGGGTCTAATAAAAAAATAACCCTTTTTATATAAGCTTATTTATTTAATAGTATGTAGCTAATTTAAGTCGCACTAGTTATTTTTTTACTGTGTGGCTATATTAAACACATGCAATTATTATTTAAAACTGTAATATTGTAAGGTATGTGATTTCATAAGTTTTCCATCAGGTATTAATTTTAAAGTGGCAAGAAATCATTTAACCTTTCTTGGAAATACAGTTTAGATGTTCCATGTCTCGAGTGAGGTAAGGTTTCCCACAGATTCCGGTTTCAGGAAGTTTTGGTCAGAAACCACATAACCAATCTTATAATACATGAAACATGAAAGGTAGTCATATATTCAAGAAATATGTTTTATTTATTACGTTACAGAACTCAGCCAATATGACATAATATTTTCACTTCCAAATACATTCCGATTCCCATCTACTCGTTGTAATGGAAACTGTCATTCGAGTTGTCATCTGTCACTTTATCATGTATTTGGTTTGGTTATGGTTTGGCCTATGGTTTGCACTATGAGTGTTTTAGATTTCTGAAAAGCCATTTTGGACTGGGTTCTGGACTCATTGTTTTCTAGGAAAAGTAAAACATTGTTTATTCTAAAATACTGAGCGTGCCGGCTTAAAGCAATATCATTATTTTATTTTTTTTATATTTTAAAGAAAATTTTATGATAAGAAAGAAATACATACATACATACATAACTTCATGCCTGTATCCCTAATGGGGTAGGCAGAAAACCAGAGGCTATAGAAACCATCTGATGTCACGTTTGACAAATTTGGAGGTATTATTATGATGGAGAGAGACTATAGCAGAGACAGGGGGTCAGCCTGTCGCCCGCAACATCGCCAATAAATCCTCCGTCCCTCAAGTGACTTTTACAGTTTGCCCGGGAAGAGAAGCAGCTGGCACATTATATGTTTTTCTTTCGCTCCCATTCCAGCATGGAAGCAAAAGAAATATTATAAAATAACTTATGGTAAATTTTAAAATGATAAAAAATTTAACAGAACTTGTTAGAAAACTGATTTAGCTAAAGAACGAAATAGTATATTATGTAACAAGTGAGCGAAGTTGCTAATTACAGTGGAGGCTGTGATTTGAGCCCGAGCCGCAGGCGAGGGCTTAATAATGAGCCGAGACTGTAATTAGCAACGCTCACGAGTTATATACGACGTTTTTCAACACACTTGTGAGTAAAAGACAGACATACGTGGTCATAAAATAACAAACACACTTGATAACAAAGCTGTGAATTGTGATTGAAAAATGACGCCGAACTTCGCGCATGCGCGTAGGTTTTTTTTTCCGCCAAATGTGTCAATGGCTGTATAGCATATACAGCCTATTTTACATGAAAATATTTAATTTGGAGTGGTAAATCCAAATATTTTAATATTTTGTAACAAATTATTGTAAATTGTGAATAATTTGTTTGATATACAATTTTGTTTAACTAATATAAGGCGTAAACATTTAAAAATGTATATGGATTTGAAGTGGTATAAAACCTCTTTGTTGTTTCTGAAAAAAAATAATGTATAACCCGGATCAATAAAATATGCTCTGTTTACTCGCATTTAATTTGCACAAAGGTGCAATTCAACTTTGTAGGATTCATTATATTATGCACTAGGGCATAATATATTATGCACGCGTGACTTATAGCCCAGTTTATAGTTCTAAATTCAATAGAATAAGGCTTACTTTACGAGCTAGTGCGTTGAAAACAATATTTTTTGATACCTTATCATAAATAAGAGCTCTGTTTAAGCCTTTTTTATTAAAGAACTTTACTGTCCTCAAATATTTTCATCCATGGAAAACAAAGTACTAAATGCACACAGCTAAGAAGATTTAAGGACAGCCCCGTCCGTTTCATCTTAATATAGCAGAGCTTCTTACAACAATTTATCTCTGAGAAGCTTAAGTAAAATGCTCATGCAATGTCCAGTTCTTATCGCACTTATTTTGTATACTCCTTGTTAATATTAATTTTACTAGTTGAAAGTCTCGGCTTAAAATCAATTTCGACGACCGGCTGATGTAGTGGTAGAGGTGTAGTGGTGATGCTGGGTTTGAGTCCGGTGGCAGTGGATATTTCTGTGATGAACATACATATTAGATGACGAGTCTTGAATGATTATTTAACATACATTCATACATAACTTCAAGCCTGTATCCCTTACGGGGTAGGCAGAACACCAGAAGTCATGAAACCATCTGATGTCACATTTGACAAATTTAGAAGCATTGTATTGGTGCAGAGAGACTATTGCAGTGATGGGTCTTCCTATGACCCACAAAAAATCTTCAATAAAACATGTGTTCCTTAACTGACTTTTAAAGTATGCCGAGGAAGAAAAGCAGCTGGCACATTCTATGCTTTTGTTTTGTTCCCAGTCCAGCATGGAAAGCTTATTTAAATCTTTAGTATCCGTTATGTAATATCTAAACCACAAGGTCCTTATCACACTTTATTTGGGCTAGGTAATGTGTGAATGTCGGTCATGCTTATTTATTCGATAAAAAGCAGTGATTTCTCGAGTAGGTACAAAACAAATATTGATGGCACGAAAGATGTCTAGATGCAAAATGGGCCAATACAGATAGTCGATGTGTATGCATTTGTACACTTCATGCATTTTGATCGTTGCCTCGGGATTTGGGTTTCCAATTTGATACACCTTCGAGCTTTTGATGGAACATTGTTAAAGTAACGAGAACTTATTTGATCTGACAAATTGATCAATGTAATAATCCGATCGGCTACGTTTGAGTTTCGACAAGCATTGTTACAATGGTGCATAGTCTATGTGGAAACACAATTCTTTGTACGAGTATAATGTTTTAGCATGATATTATAACTAATATAAATATTGTGGTATCCAGTAAACAAACTCGATAAAATTTATTTAAAAACGTTGTTTTTTTGTTTGTGTTTGTTTTTTAAAAGATTCGCATACAAATAAAACAAAAAGTAACGAAATAATTGGTTTTTCAAAACAGCAACGATTAAAGGTTAAGTAATTTAATACTATTTCTTCTTGACAGTATATATTTTGAAAGACGTTTAGTTACACTTTTCGTAACCCTATAAAGGTTCTGGTAATTTGATACATTCTTAAAAAGGCGATATAAGGGAGAAAAAGGGTTTAGTTCATACAACATGTGGACGTCTTGGGTTTTGACAAGTGGCCTCCTCGACTACACTATTTCTGATTAAACCATATTCTGCTTTCATTTTTGATCTTCTATTGGTAACAGTATTTTTATTTTGTTACAAATTAGTAAGTGTGTTATAAACCGAGTTTTTAACAGAAAAATTAACGTTGAATATATTACCTATGTTCAAGTAAATATTTATTTAATAAGCTCTTTAAAATAAAGTACTGATTTTTTACTTAAAACATGCACCCCTAAAATGTAAAAACATAAAATAAAACACTTTTTAACCGAATTTATCACGATTTGGACACGTGGTCGACGTGTTGACGTCGTCGACGTGGTCGCTCGTGACTACGGGGTCTGCAAAGACACCGAAACGTCGAGTTAAAATGTAAAATATAAGTTAAACGCGATAAATCCGGTCAAAAGTGTTTTATTTAATAGTATGAATCGCGAAAACTTAGGACAATATTATGTAAAAACATTACTAGAAATGACGTATTAAATAGTATCTTTGAAGAATGCATCTCATTTTTCAGTCACCCTCTTAAATGTATTGTATTAAGTAAGAAGACAAAAACAGGCTTAGATGAGCTAAAGCTACTTAAGTTGCTTTGAGATAAATATGTTTCAAGAAGTTGCACTTAAAGTAAGCTATGTCCGTAGTTCTGTGCATTTTGTTTCATGAATACTTTTCTTTCTGTTGCTTTCACGAATCCTAATAATAATAAGAATTTACCATTTAATAAATAAATAAATAAATATTTCTGACACTCACACGACATTATCTAGCCCAAATTAAGTTTCTTAAAGAACTTGTGTTATGGATACTAGATAACTGATATACTTAAGAAATATATAAACATACATATTGAATAAATACATATTTTTTATTAGAATAAACTTAAATAAATATATAAACATCCATGACTTGACGACTAATATCTGTGTTCACAAATATCCGTCGCCGCCGGGATTCGAACCCAGGACCTCTGGCATAGAAGGCAATTTATGTTACCGCTACACCAGCCGGTCGTCATTTAATATTTTATTTCCTTTTGCACCATTCAACAGATTTATGCTGACCATCCAATGTTAATAGAACATACCTATGGATGCTCTAATTCTTAATTACTATATTCTTTATTACTCTTTAGTAAAAGCCAACATAGGAACAAACACCATCAAATGACTACCTCACAAAAAACATGACGTCGCTTCACAGTTTAAAACGAAATGCTCCAGCCGCGTCTGTATACTTTATATTTTAAACAGTATAATCTACAGAGTGACTTGAGGGTTACTTTTGAAATGCAAGGACCGTGATAGTTTGAGAACAAACATGAAGAGAAAATAAATATTAATTATTTACTGAGTAAACTTAAGCGAAAGTTAAAGAATTCATTACGCAACGCATGGTTACGCTAGCGTAGGCAGCGATTCGCGTTCCAGGTCACGTGCTACGATCGACTCAGTTGTATGTAAAGTTAATAGTAACACACCTAGTAATATTTATTTTCTTGGGGATTTATAGGGAATTCTAGTAAAAAAATTAAGTACCTACGTTTATTACATAATTATGATCAGAATTGAGTACAGAATGTCTCCTTCGGTATCTAAAATTTTTCACCCTGTATAATAATCCCATACGTTTTCACGAGAAAGATTCAAGCGTACGTATGTATTTAGCAAATTTGTCTATGTTTGCGAAAATTTCGGAGCTATCGGTAGGATTTGAGTGTGCCGATAGTTTTTTTTCCGCCAGCTTTTTTTGTTTCTGTTCTACGGTTATATCTTATTCAACAACTAGTTACAGCTGAAGTATGTGTTGATGTCATTATGTGATCTTTGATGAATAAAACTTTTTTGAATTTTGAATTTGAAGGTCTTGTACAAAGTCTTAAGTCTGCGAAGCCAAGCCTAAGTATTTTTAATGCTTTTTAGATAATAACGACCACTTTGGCGATGGGTTATTATCTAAAAAGCATGCGGCTTCGATTCCCGCACGATGCGGCTTCGATTCCCGCACGGAACAAGAAAAAAAATTGTTCCGTGCCTGAGTGTTTACCTATTTATGTATTTATATTTTAGGTTCTCCCCTCGTTCGCTATATGGTATCCCATAACACAAGCTATGCTACTTTGGGGCCATGTAGTTGGTGTCTGGGGATTTTATATTTATATATTTTTCTCATTTGGTGTAACAGTTATGTTGGGCTCAATTAATAAATTATTCATCCATTTATCTAATGGAAGTGTTACTCGGAGTCAATGGGATAAGCCTTATGAATTATGGTAAGTACATTACCATAAACCCGAGACCCACTTCAGAGTAATCGAAGTCCACTGAATCGTACAATTTACGTCCCGCTAAATTGCCTTTCAGTCTTTTCTAAGTGCGGTTCGAACTTAAGAATAAAAGATTGAATGCGAGTTTCAAAAATACGAGGAATGCACAGTTTTTAAAAAAAATACTAAATTCATTCATGATAGACTATCAAAGTTGAGGTAGCTTAAATTTAAAAAAAAAGCTGTTGAATTGAGAGCTTCCTCCATTTTCCCTGAAAATCAATTAAAAAAAACTTATGTTCCTTCATGAAAAGGCCTTTCCTTTATAAATAAACGGAGTTTCGTCTCCTTTCAACATCAATTTAAAAATGTTTTCTCTTTATCTGCAGCGAAGCAAATCTACTTCGAAGTAAAACGATTTATGTCAAACATAGATCCCTAGTGGATTACAAATCTTACCCAACCGAGTGTAGATAAAATATTTACGAATGGGCAAAATTTAATTTATCTCCAAGCTAAGGCAGCTGTATCAACGGATCTGCCAATATCCTGGATATTCCTAAAATTATATTCGGTTCGTAAATATATGTTTTGATTTGGGTTCGCCTGATCTTATAAGTAAACAGAATATTTCATGTGGCAACTTAAGCTAGAGTTAAAAAGGACTTTATTAAAAAGGTTTTATTATTTATTTATTGAGTAAATGTTTTTTCCAGTAGCTATAAATACATTGGCTATAAAAATAACGTAAGAGGGAACATATTTTGTATATGTCGGAAAACCGAACAAAACGAAAAGAAGCTTTACTCACAAAACACGATAGAATTGACAGTTACTTAGTACCGAGTCTGTGGGCTTGGGTATAACCCTGGCTTAGTCACAACAAAATCTTTATTCGCGAGTCCGTTCCGTCAGTTACAATGCCAACTCAATTAATACCGAGCTACTATCGACCGTCAGTCCGAGATACGTCAGCGCACCTAGCCGTCCTAACCGTATCTGCGTCACTTGCCATCATCCTACTTCAAGATATAACCTATGGCGCTGCAATCGAATGTCAGTCAGTCATTGCATTTAGCGCCCTCTTTAACAGTGCTACCAACATACTTCCGTTACCATGAAGTCATACTAACATCTTAATATCGCCAACTTATCGTTAGCTCCGACACGGCCATCCTGCGATGGAGCACGTCCTCGTGTGATATTCTGAAACAATCATACCAAAGTGGCGGCTCGGCCACTCCTGACAATGAAGTCAGGCAAATTCTGAAAAGAAAACACACAAGTTTTAATCTATACATATAATAAAATGGTAGGAAAGTCAAAACTGTACATTGAATATTTTTTTAAAAGAATACTTGGGGTATGATCTACAATCGAAACAGAAACAAAAAATATAGTTTTTAGAATTTTTGTCTGTTTGTCTGTTTGTCTTTCCGGGATAAACTCAAAAAGTACTGCATGGATTTACTTAAAATTTGGCATGAAGATAGTTAAGAAGTCGGGTCAACATATAGTCTACATATTATCACGCTAGCAGTGTTATAATCGTAGGTGTGTTTGGTGCTGCATAGCGTTCACGCAGACGACGTCGCGGGCAGCAGCTAGTTTTTAATAACTGAAAATACCGTTTCAGTTAACCAAGTTCCAAGCACCAATGAGTAACAATTATCTCCAAATCAAACATTGAAATCCATTATTTTCATTATTAACAACAAGGTACATCGTTCGTGGTTAACAGCAATTACACCATTTCCCCACGGGAAACCTGAGTCAACCAATGACTCCTTCAACACACTACCCAGAATCCTTCTGGCGTAGTCACAAAACCAGCGAACGAGAACCTGTATCCACAACACATAAAATCTCTTCCAAACACCAAAAATAACATCTTTCTTTACAACTACAATGGATACTTGTACTTTTGGCAAATTCAAAACTTTAACCGCTACAGATTTTTTAAAATTTTACTTCAATTTAATATTTCCATCAAAATTCTAAATCCACGACTTAACAATTTCCGTAAAGCTACCACTGGTTCGGAAGATCCATCTACTGAGAAGAACCAGCAAGAAACTCAGTAGGAATCGGCTAACGTCAACGCATTGTACGAACTACAATACTTTCGATAAGAAAACCGCACATTAAACAATGAAATTTACTTTGAATGTAACATCAAACAATTTGACAGCGAACGAACAATAAACAAAGCAAGTGTTCGCGCGCCTAGCGCAGCTTAACCAGAATGTTCGTCCGGGCTGTATAGCTTCAATATATCGCCGCGATTCGTGGAGCATCCCCACTTGCAAGTACATAGCCTGCGCGTACGCACGCGTGTATTTTCGTATAAGACAACCTAACTATTGAAATGTATATTACCAAGGCATTATAAACACAAAATAAAGAAGCATCTATTATAAATTTGGAGTTTTCCTTGTTGCCCAAACAAGGAAAGTGGTGCCGTGACCAGGATTAACAGCCAACGCCAACGCCTTTCTACTTGCTACCGTCTTGTGGTGGATTTGTGTGGGTGAATATTAAACGTAATTCCTTCTAGACATTTCGAAACACAAAGGATCATCGAGGTATTAATTTTCATTATTTTATCCTTTAAATTTGGTGCATAATAAGTTTTTAATTTCAATTCGTTTCGGTTTAATAAATTCTTAGTCCCACAAAATGGTTGATATTAGCGATAACTTAGAAAAACTTATTAAACGACGGAGCTGTATGAAAGGTCAATTAACTGTTTGTAAAAATTATTTAGATACAATAGGCCAAATTAGTTTATCTAAATTAACTAGCCAGCAAACTTCCGAATTAAAAATTAGATTAAATAAATTGGATAAAAATCTCGAATTATTTGATCATTTGCAGACCGAGATTGAATTGTTATCCGACGATTCTAGTGAACAATTAGTCGAAAGAGAAACTATGGAAAATAGTTTCTTTGCATTAATGTCGAAAATCCAATCTATTTTAGATGCTGTGAATAACTTAAGCGGTAAGCGACAAGGTTTGTCTAATACAAACGGCGGTAATCAGTCCAGTAATTTCGAAAATTGTACATCTAACAACAGTATTTCTTTGCCTACAATTAAATTACCAACTTTCGATAGGTGTTACAATAAGTGGTTGGAGTACAGGGACACGTTTACTTCGTTGATACATAATAGTGAAAGTTTGAGTGTAATTAATAAATTCCACTATTTAAGGTCTTCGTTAGAAGGTAGTGCTGCTTCGCTTATTAATTCGATAGATTTTTGTTCTGATAACTATATCGCAGCGTGGGACCTACTATGTGAGAGATATAACAATAAGAGGTTACTTATAACTAATCACGTGAGGTCTTTGTTTGGAGTTTTCCTTGTTGCCCAAACAAGGAAAGTGGTGCCGTGACCAGGAGCTTTCCTTGTTTGGGCAACAAGGAAAACTCCAAATTTATAACAGATGCTTCTTTATTTTGTGTTTATAATGCCTTGGTAATATACATTTCAATAGTTAGGTTGTCTTATACGAAAGTACACGCGTGCGTACGCGCAGGCTATGTACTTGCAAGTGGGAATGCTCCACGAATCGCGGCGATATATTGAAGCTATACAGCCCGGACGAACATTCTGGTTAAGCTGCGCTAGGCGCGCGAACAGCAAGCATAAGCTGCTAGAACAACCCAATCAATTAGCAAACAATGCAAAGGCTACACACAGGCTACTCAATGCCACACAGGCTAGTCATTGCCACACAGGCTGTCATTGCCACACAGGCTAATCATTGCCACACAGGCCAGTCATTACCACACAGGCTGTCATTGCCACACAGGCTAGTCATTGCATTGTACTTCATAATTCACAACAACAAAGTATTTAAATTGTTCGACAACCGCAAACAGTTCGACAGTAAAATCCAGCTCTTTTGTCAATCGCAACGAATTCAAAGTATTATTTAAACGCATTTTCAATCTCGACGTTATAACCTATCTCCGTGATCCATTAAACACACTATCGTAATATTACGTTTCAACTGCCAAAATAATAACAAGTTTACTGTTACCAAAACATAAGAAAACGTGTTTCCTAAGAATCGCAGCAAAATAATCGAAGATCGGCAAGATACAAAGCGATTTCTACCGAGTCACGGATACACGATAATCAGAAAGCAAATCTACAACTTCAATATTCAGACTACCTATTTAAAAAGGCATTATGAAGGCCGCTTAACCACAAAATTTCACCCGCTCAACCGTGATATCATTACTATCTACCAAGTAGGTACTAAAGGTTCAAAAAGAAACGCATTAAGCCACAGCAGCGCAAGCTATACAAAATTAACGCAAAATATATCGATTGAAAGAATCATGACCAACGATGTATGGAAATCCGTCTCAAGTTGAATGACAATAAATCTTTATTTATTATAGACTACGTTTTATAAACTATTAAATAAAAGTGTTAATTTTCACACAAGTACCCGAGATTTGAAGTAATCCAATAAATTCTGAGATACACCAGCATTGGTTGATCAGAATCAAGCATCGACATGATTGATTAGGTACAGTAGACTCGAGAGTTCAGAAACACAACACAAAACATACTGGCGTAAAAAAACAATTAAACTGAAAACGTTCTGTCGTAAGTTACATGAAACACGCTTAGTTTTTTAAAACAATCACACTAACGAATTTCCGTAAGGTACATTACTATTTAAGTGGAGAGATTAATCGCGGTGACTATTCTCAATCGACAAATAAACAGTAATGGCAACTACCGCAGGCGCCGGCTTATGGATGATGACAGTGGAAGATGACATCTATCTTGACAGTTGCACCTGCGTGAAACGAAACCCAAACTAAATAATTTCACAACGGTACTATAAAATAAATACATATACAGCACCTACGTTATGATATTACTAATTATTTAGCTATTTATGTGTCTAATATCATTTTCGTCTTGTTTTTGTGTAAAGGTTCATCAAGCTCATACTTACGTAACTCGTTAAAAAAAAAACAATGAAAAGAACGAAACGTCAATCATGACTTTATTATACGGGAATGTTTATATAGCAATCGTTAATTTACTGTTTATCTCAAAATCATAATTCCGGATACGAATACCAAATTCCAGACGTGAAAAGCTTGTAAAAAATAAACCAATAATTTCTATAATTATTTAGTTTTCATACGTGCAACATTTTGAGACTGCTTTTGGTCATGTCCTTTAGTTGCCATGTTTCAAAAACTCGCACGCAATAGAAATGAACCAAATTACAAAAAATAACAAAATTAACGTATTGGATCCCTTTAAATCACACACTAAGTTATCACGAATTTAATTAACAACACATGGCAAATATTTTTACACAAACACGGCACACAAAATGGTGAACTCTCTAAGACACGTGAATTTACTCTAATCACAAACGAAAGTTAAGCTTGGTCAGATCCCGGAAGTCTATTCGCAAAATGAACCGAAACACTAATTATGCATGGGCTCATCCCACTTCTGATGTCGGAAAACCGAACAAAACGAAAAGAAGCTTTACTCACAAAACACGATAGAATTGACAGTTACTTAGTACCGAGTCTGTGGGCTTGGGTATAACCTTGGCTTAGTCACAACAAAATCTTTATTCGCGAGTCCGTTCCGTCAGTTACAATGCCAACTCAATTAATACCGAGCTACTATCGACTGTCAGTCCGAGATACGTCAGCGCACCTAGCCGTCCTAACCGTATCTGCGTCACTTGCCATCATCCTACTTCAAGATATAACCTATGGCGCTGCAATCGAATGTCAGTCAGTCATTGCATTTAGCGCCCTCTTTAACAGTGCTACCAACATACTTCCGTTACCATGAAGTCATACTAACATCTTAATATCGCCAACTTATCGTTAGCTCCGACATATATATGTCGGGAAAACAAACAAAACGTAAAAGAAGCGTTACTCACAAAACACGATAGAATTAATCACTGGACAGTTACTTAGTACCGAGTCTGTGGGCTTGGGTATAACCCTGTTTTAGTCACAACAAAATCTTAATTCGCGAGTCCGTTCCGTCAGTTACAATGCCAACTCAATTAATACCGAGCTACTATCGACCGTCAGTCCGAGATACGTCAGCGCACCTAGCCGTCCTAACCGTATCTGTGTCACTTGCCATCATCCTACTTCAAGATATAACCTATGGCGCTGCAATCGAATGTCAGTCAGTCATTGCATTTAGCGCCCTCTTTAACAGTGCTACCAACATACTTCCGTTACCATGAAGTCATACTAACATCTTAATATCGCCAACTTATCGTTAGCTCCGACATATATTACTTTTTTTGTAGGCCGCGTGTTTAGTAGCGATCATCATTTAATTTCTAAGCACGTATAGATTCTCATTAGTTTGAACTTGTGAAATTATGCTTTTAAAATTGTAAATAGGCATTTTATGAAATATACATCGTTGATTTGTGGTCACCGGCCAATTTTTTTTGCACAATAAGTATCATTTATAGAAACGATTTTTGCAAAAAAAAGTGTTTATTTTTTTTTACAAGGAAATTAATATATCCGCTAATATTTTAAGCAAAGCATGGTCACTCTAAATTACCATTAAAATAAAGTTGACTAAGCGCTACTACAAAAAATCTCGTAGTACTACGTCGTAATAATGAAATGCCGCGCGTAGTAGCTATGTTCATTAACAGCGACTATTTAAAAAAACGGTTGTGGTTCCATATTTCTACTTGTTTGTACTGAGCGACGCTAAAATAAATATGCAGGTACGTTTATATTGTATCAAAGAAAGTAATATATAAATTCGGCTGGTGACCAAAAAAAAACTCTGGATATTAAATTATTTAATGATGTACAAGCATTCAATGTTTTTGTAAAAAATTATGTATCATAAATCAAATAGTTATTTTATAACAGATATCACTAGTAGAAGTATAACCGTAATAAACGACGGACGCTTTGGTACCAACCAGTACTTTATGATCAAGTACTTTTGATATGTACTGTAGGGTTACCGCCAAAATATCAAGGAGTTAGCATAGTTGTCTTCCATTATGTAGTAAAGTATCAACTATTGCAGATGTATTAACCTTTGCAGGCTTCTACAGGGTCGCCACATAATACTCAATTATGTTTTAGTTGCAGATTAAGAATGAGGAGTGGGTGAGAATTTCGAAAAAAAAAATTTTTTTTTTTCAATATGTTTTTCATAAATTAAAATTTTAAAATTCTTCTCAGTGAGTAAAATTTAAGTTTAATCTTCATTTTATGACTACAATCAAGATGGAAACGTTTTTTTACTTGATGTGTAGTCATAAGCTACAGATTAAACTTAAATTTTGATTACTTTCTGAAATTTATGGGTCTACATATCGAAAAAAAAAATTTTTTTTCGATATGTAGACCCATTCATCATTCTTAATCTGCTTTTAAAATATTATTGACTATTATGTGACGACCGTATAATTATATTTATTGATGTCGTAAGCCAACAAGATGCTTTCATGACTTTAATCCAGTGTTCGTTTACATTCTAGTGTATCACTTTTAATGACCCTTTTATCAAAAGGCGTTACTAAAAATTCTAACAGGAAATTGTCCCCTAAAGTAAAGCTCACTGGCACGTTTCCCCTAATTAGCAGGTTCTTAAAATTAAACATGCTCCAATAAACTAACTTGGTTTAACTAGCAAGGTTTTAAACCATTTAAAACTTTACGAGCTTAAATAAAAACTCGGGTTATACGTTTAGCTTAACTTTAAATTGAACCAACTTTTGGCTGCAGTTTTGATTGGAACTTTTGAGTTTAAGTACTGGAAAACAAGTTGGGAGTGTGTGGGTTCCAGTTGGACTCATATACCTGACAATTTTTTATTAGGGGTTTCGTTTTTAATTAATTTTTTAATGCATAATTTATTTTAATCGTATTAAAAAAAATACTAGACGTTTCGACGTAATTAAGTAACCTTAGTGTTTTAACTACTTAAATTGTTTTACTTTTCTAATCTACATAAATTGTTCCCGATTCTAGGTATAAAAGAGTTTCATATATCAATAAATTCAGAGTCCCCTTCATCGCTGCAAACATGAAAACAATTACCACCATACAAAAGCTGTGTATGAAAAGCGCAGCAAAGCTTTTTTCAGTTTCACGGGTCATTGGTTACTACGATTGGTTAAACTCATGCACAGTAATGGCGGGTTTCAATATTATGAAAACTGTTCGTTTTGCCTACGAACAATAGAATTCACTACCAAAATGCCTTTCTATATTCAAAATCTTGACATCTAAACCACTGCTTACGAACTGTTTGACTGTAATGGGTTGCTAGGTTACATTTGACCATTAACAAAATAAGTCACTATATCTAGCCAACGACGACGTAAAAGATATTAATTTAAACCAATGAGGTAAAAGTAGCATGGCAGTCTGCTGCGGCCAATAAGGAGATATGTTTTCATTACGTATGACCAATTAAAGAATAGGTCATTTTATCTAGCCAACGACGTAACAATTTATTCATTTAACGAAATGTCCTATCAAATATCTGTCAACATATCAATAATCCAGTTTTCTCTTTCTAACTTATCTATAACTGTTTTTGAAAAAAAGGACGAATATTATTGAATTACATAATTTTTCTTTTAAATATTTACTTTGACGTCATAAAAATGTGATTCAACCAATGGCAAAATTAGTCGAAGGATTGGCGTTTCGTTTTACGTAAGCAGTTAAACGCAATTATTAATAAAAAGCTCTAAAAACATACTATAATATATTTATCGAATACTAAAACATAGCAAACATAAATTGAATAAGTTTATATATTTATTTAGTTCAAATATCATACAAATAATTTGCGAATGCGCGATATTCTATAAATCACATATCACCTATTTTCTTGGAAGAACGTCACGTAAGGAGGGCCCATGCCAAATTTGAGAACTTACAGCCCGTAGCTGGTAGATATTGTGAAACGCTACTTTTTTCCTACCAGTTTTGTACCTGTACCGGTTACGCATAGCAGTCAGTTGAATATTGAAACCCGCCATTAGTGTCATTCACAGTGACGGTATTTTAGTTAACATATGGCTAGATAGAAAAACGGTCGTATGGTTTTCAGTATTTTAGTGCGTTCTTTGTTTATGCATTTGCGCAACAAATGTTTTTGGGATTGATGTGGAGATGCCTGCAAGAGGTGATGCGCTGATTAAAATTAACCCTGTATATGTATTTTCAACACACTTGCTCGTAAAGTGAGCCTTATTCTATTGAATTTAGAACTATAAACTGGGCTATAAGTCACGCGTGCATAATATATTATACCCTAGTGCATAATATAATGAATACTACAAAGTTGAATTGTACCTAAGTGCAAATTACATGCTAGTAAACAGAGCATATTTTATTGATCCGGGTTATACATTATATACTATTACACCACTATTGAAACCACTCATACGTATGTATATTATAGGAAACCACTTTCTTTATTTGAGAACAATTTAACAACCTTAAAACAAGTATACATAATTTTATTTATTTCAGTTTATGCGCGATTTAAAAGACAATTAACGCCATCTAGTGGAACTAACAAAGATAACTATAAAATATTTTCAGAAACAACAAAGAGATTTTATGACCACGTATGTCTGTCTTTTACTCACAAGTGTGTTGAAAATCGTCGTATGTAACTCGTGAGCGTTGCTAATTACAGTCTCGGCTCATTATCAAATCACAGCCTCGACTGTAATTAGCAACTTAGCTCACTTGTTACATAATATACTATTTCAACACACTTGCTCGTAAAGTGAGCGTTATTCTATTGAATTTAGAACTATAAACTGGGCTATAAGTCACGCGTGCATAATATATTATGCCCTAGTGCATAATATAATGAATCCTACAAAGTTGAATTGTACCTTTGTGCAAATTACATGCGAGTAAACAGAGCATATTTTATTGATCCGGGTTATACATTAAATATTTTCAGAAACTACAAAGAGATTTTATACCACTTCAAATCCATATACATTTTTAAATGTTTGCACCTTATATTAGTAAAACAAATTTTTATATCAAACAAATTATTCACAATTTACAATATTTTTTTATAAAATATTAAAATATTTGCATTTACCACTCCAAATTAAACATTTTCACTTAAAATAGGCTGTATATGTTATACAGACATTGAGACATTTGGCGAAAAAATAGGTAGGTAGGTAGATAGGTATAAACTATAAACCTCTACACGACAGTATAGAAATGTTCATGAAATGTGTTAACCAATTTAATGTTGCCAACTCTATGACCTCTACTTGACAGTATACAACTGTTTAACAAATAAATTTAATAGCAAACTATTAACCTCGTAGTCGTCGTCAAGATGGCGGCGTCGCCGACAACTTAAATATCCACTTTATGTCACAAACAATAAGAACACTTTTCTTAATTGATTTTTTAAAAGAAAACTTTTTTTCAAATAACTTATAGTCAGGTCGCCCAAGTGAATTCGATTCGACTGATCAATCTCCATTGATCTTTCAACTAAGTGAGTTCCACATCCTCTTCCGAATCTTTCACTTTTAGATTGATCACTGCGATAACTTAGAGGCTTATTCATATTGGTGAAAAAATATATAAAATAATTGTTATTAGAGACAGTCTTTTTGACTGATAGGCTCTTTAAAAAAATGCCAGAACAAATCATAGCCGAGGCTATACGCAGGCATTTTTTCATTTACGACTAAGCTCCCGTTTAACCTCAATCTTACTTGATGGATATGGAATACACGAATTCCGGCTCGCTCTTCAGAAAAAATATTAACGCACTACATCTCCATCGAAGAGATGATTTTTGGTGACCGATTTTATCCTTAGCCTGAAAGAGGTTCATTAATAAAACAATTTTACCGGATACATATTGCGTATGGTAAAAGCTGGACTGGGAGCGAAAGAAAAACATACACTATGCCAGCTAGGATAGAGGTTTTATTGGACTTTTTTTTGTAGGCGATAGGCTGACCCCCTAGCACTGCAAAAGTCTCTTTCCACCTTTATAATCTCTCCACCTCCTAATTTGTCAAACCTGACATCAGATAATAATAATAAATAAATAAATAAATAATTCTGACACTCACACAGCATTATCTAGCCCAAATTAAGTTTCTTAAAGAACTTGTGTTATGGATACTACATAATTGATATAGGTACTTAAGAAATATATAAACATACGTATTGAATAAATACATATTTTTTATTGGAATAAACTTAAATAAATATATAAACATCCATGACTTGACGGCTAATATCTGTGTTCATCACACCGATATACGCCGCCGCCGGGATTCGAACCCAGGACCTCTGGTATAGAAGGCAATGTATGTTACCACTACAACAGCCGGTCGTCAGATGGTTTTATAATCTGTAGTTCTGCCTACCCTATAAGGGATTCAGGAGAGAAGTTATGTATGTATATTGCGTATAATTATATTTTTCTTTTTACTAGACATTTCGTTGTTTTCACAGATCATGTGGTCGTGAGCGACTGAGCAAAATTACATCAGTATCTGATGCCTGTCATCTCAATCGCGAAATCAAGACAAGAATGAGTATCAAGAAGCGTCAAAATAGCGCTCTCTTCTTCAAGAATGATGGTGCTATTCTGGGCCGAGTATATATGGACTGTGGAAAAGCCTTTACAAGACAGCTTGTGCCGTGTGAACCCTAAAACCACTGAGTTCTTCTTCTTGGGTTCAAGCTAGCTGTCACTTTCTAAGAAGTTTGTTACATTATGTTTAATTTGATTTTGACATTTAAACACCCAAGTATCTGTATCTTTTAATAATTCCACAAAATATTGCGGCACAAAAATATAGAATAATTGTCAATATTTAATTATATGCATAAACGAGAGACCACCAATTGCTACGATCCAGATATACCTTTTTCGCTTCCTCCGAGTTCATTAATCTTTTCGTACATGATCGCCGCTTTTAATTAGGCTTTGTAAGATCTTTTATTGATTTTCTTATTAGTTTGCTTGCTGACCATACTTGATCTCATTATTTACTACAATAAAGTCAATGGGACGAATCACGGAACAAGAAATAATATTTTTTGAATTCAGTGTTTCGTCCTTATGGGACGATGATGTGGTGGGACGAATCACTGAAGTAGTCAATTTCCATACCACTTAGCTATATAATAGCTAGCTTTATTATTCCTTTGCGGAAAATTTCATTAAAATCTCATAGTTTGCAATTCAATGCCATCATGGACGTATATATGCTTCATAAAGCATATATCCCCAGAGATATTGCATTCAAGAAGCGATTTATTCATGAATAATAAAATGACAACGCGCAACCACAAAATATTAATAAGCCTTATTTGATATGCCTGATATTGCCATATTAGAATGCTCAGTGCCTTTTTTATGAGATTATTTTTTATAAAAATAGGTCAGATTTCGAGGCAGCCTGGCAATTAAATGCGTGTTATGAGTTTGGGTCATTTTATGAGATTTGAGAATCTAGACGAGTATTATTTTTCTTGGTAGTTTCTGGTTTTATTAAGAAGATTTTTAATACCAACGTTATTTTAAATATTGTTTATATCAAAAGTATTTTCATTTACGTCATGGATGTTTATAAAAAGTGTTTAAATTTGTATTCTTATGTATTTGGGTATTTTTGATAATACAAAAGCAATAAACTTTTTTAATAAAAAAAATTCCGGCAATTACGCTAAGCGCTTAGCCTGCAAAAAGTATGAAGGAAATTTCATAGAAGAACAATATTAAGTGGCGCCATCTAAATTAATGTTTCAATAAGACGACCACTATGGCGTTGGGGTAAATCTATCTGCCTCAGACGCCAGTGGTTGCGGGTTCGATCCCCGCACGGAACCAGAAAAAAAAATGTTCCGTGTCTGGGTGTTTATCTATTTATGTATTTATATTCTAGGTTCCCCCCTAGTTCGCTATATGGTGTCCCATAACACAAGCTATGCTTACTTTGGGGCCATGTAGATTGTAATTGGTGTGATTAGATTGTCAGGGGATTTTATTAACTTTTTAGACGTTTCCTACTTTGAAATTACCAAAACTTAAAATTAGGGAATCAAATTTTAAATCGAGCCCATTATTTCCTTCTTAGAAATATTATTTCCCAAATCGTCACCCGTTACCACTCATAGTCAGAAATCCCCAGATCAACAGCCCGGTAATGCGGTACCCACAGTCAGGAACCCCTAGCTAGATCAATAATAGCCTATTTTTGCAGACGTCAACTAGAAAGCGATAAAACATGAGATAAATTGCAATAAAGTTTGGATATTTTTATTTTTTACATATGCACAAACTTTTCTTGTACTCTGTCATGTATCACATGTGCGTAAGATTGGAGAAAGGCTAAAACCTTACCTCCTCTGGATAAGTAAGTGGTGAACGGTGATTTACCGTTACCTTTTGGCAGTGCTATATTAAAAAAAAACTAGTTCTTTCTCCTTACCTTAGCCAGTTTGCTTTTATTAATAATTGTATATTTAAACCATAAAAATATAGATTTACGATCTGCAAACAGTTTCATCATACAGTTTCATCACAAATTTTCATCATACAGTGATTTAAATTGGATTCACGTTTTTTTTATATAATCTCATAGTTATTGGTTCAACGCTATAAAAATAAAATTGGATTTGTTTTACTCGTTAGTTTTTTCACAATTGGTTTACTGACAATTCAATTCAATTCAATTCAAACACTTTTATTGCCATTTGCATAGAATGGTGAAATATTTAAAAACATACAGTAAAATTGTGCAATATGGGCGGCCTTATTACTTCATTCTGACATTCTGACATTTATATATTTAGGTATATTTTTGTGATCTGAACCCGCGGTTTACCTCCATTCCAAGTAGAGCTAATGAGATGAAAGATGGATCACTCGGGCTTAGTAAGAACTTCCTGATTTTATAATGCCCTGGTACACCGCCGTAGGTTCTTTGCTTTCAAATAATATTTTCATATTAAAATTATATAGGTACTCCCTTTTTAGATGCGTCAATTGGTGAACGAGCGCAAACTTCCATTTACCTGCCAGTATAGTTTTACCCATGACGTCGTAAAATAAGATCCACCAAGATCCAATTATCTTTGGATTCCATACCTGAAACAAACAAAATTTACTTGAAAAATGGTATTTAAATTTAAACATTCTGCAGCCAATCTGAATTTGCCCTTGCGTCATGTTATGTAGATTAATCGATGAACAGGGCAAGTTCAGTCGGTACGAGGAGGAGTGACTGAAGTTTATTCAATTATCACGAAGATTTCAAAGCTTCGATATACTATGAATGTTAGGGTTTATTAGAAGTCCTCGTGGCGTCGTGGTTATTGTGTCTATCATACGATATCGCAGATTAAGCAACGTTCGGTGCGGTCGGTACCTACTTGGATGGGTGAATGCCGATCATTCATTTCTGACGATGAGTTCCGTGCTTCGGAGGGCACGTTAAGCATTCGGCCCCGAGTGCTGTGTACTTGTATACAGTAATCGTTTGGGTTTGTCAGAAGCCGTTGCGGCACCCTGAAAATTCTGACATTCACCACCCAGCACTGAGTTACCTTGGTGGATTATGTCCTTTACCTCCTCGTCACCCAGAGAAGATACTCATAGCCCTGCAGTGGGCTTATTACAAAGAGTTTTGATGATGAGAAACCATTATCGCCACCTTAAAAAGATCTCCAGACCAATAGGTAAGATACCACACCAATCTCTAAAGTCTAGAGGAAGATCTAAGTATAGCCCTAGAGTAAATTCTTTAAAAAAGGCTATAAAAATCAGTTTTTTTTTTTTTTTTTTATAAGTGACTAAACTCGCGTTTGACCTCAATCTCACCTGATGGTAAGTGAAGATGAGGTCGAAGATGAAAGCACACGGGTTTAGGAAGGAACTGGCTCTTTATAAAATATTGCCGGAACACATTACCGCCGGAACGGTAACATTTGGCGGCAGACTTTATATAAAGGGTGGTCGCTAGCCAGGCGGACCCAGAAGGGATCCTACCACCAAGCAAGCAGTGTCTTGAAAATCCCTGTAAAAATGCTACTTCTACCCATTTTTCTACTACTAGCCAACGAGTTATATGAGATTAACATGTGTGTGTCTCTGTGCTTCGTAGCTTCCAATATTTGAAACGATTTGCGGTTGTGGCGAGTGCGGTTTTTATTTAATCGAAATTATTTTTTGTTAAAATAGTTTCACTTATAAATAGTTATGTTCAATGGAAAATAAAGTAGTCATCTTTGGAACGAAGGAAAGGATTTTGTCGAATATGGAGCTACAAAATCATAATTTAGTAAAATATTTAATTTCAGTATATTTTTTGTTTGATACAACTTTTACCTAACTAAATAATAATCGGGAGATAATAGGAAGTTCGGTAGGTACTTATAGCGCATTTACTAAAATATTTGAACTCGCTGAAATGTAAAGGTCTGTAAATCGCTGAGTCTAGTCTTAGTTTTATTGTTCCAATTAACAAAACAAATACAGCATACTTAAAGTATTTCACAAACATATGAGTCTCATTAATATTTCTAATAATGTTTTTTTGCACAACATGAACTCATGGACACCACATCCAAAGAACAAAGGCGGATCCTTAGTTACGTGAAATAACGAGCGTTTAGAAATCCAATCATCACTAATCTTAAAAACTTTTCTTCTACGAATTTTCAACACATTGGTTTTAATTAGGTATGTAGCGTTTTATAAATAAATAAAATTCGTCGAAAAATTGAATTGTAAGTTCCAAAGACATACAAAACATAATAATATTTAAAATGCAATATCTTTTTGTGTAATGTTCGTCTACGAGTATTTTTTTGCACTGAATTACTCAGGAATGAATTCCGAATAGTCTAATATGTTTTTGTTTGTTAAACGCTACAAAATAAATCAACTAAAATCATGTCTGGACCGCTGCCGCTGTTGTCTATAGTAAACGTGATAGATTAGCTTAAAAACAAATGTCTTAACCATCTTTTTATATCTCCTTATTTTAATGTCGATGCAATATGCCAAAGTACCAATTAATGAATAGTAAAATAATCCCAAGAAATATTTGTTTCTTATTGTGCTCATACTGTGCACTTCTAGAAATAATGGCTAAAAGTGAATAAAACACGATTAAACAACAATTAACATGATTTTTTATTTTGAAATATACTGCAACTGACTATTGCTTTGAGCAATATAGCAGTAAGTATTACCAATTAAGCAGAAAGTTTTGCCAAATAGATACTCCGAAATAGCAATTAAACAATGCAGTCGTTTATGAAGTCGCTTTGAGAGCATATCGAAATTTCAACAAGCATAAAACTAATGAGAAAAACAAGCTATGACATTGACTCTTCTTACATTTCAATCTGAACCTTGTGGTGAGGTGAATAGATATCAATTTCAAAGTGTGTTCGTAGCAGTCGTTTTGCATAGAACTGATTGCTATAAAATGCGACTTTGTATAGAATATTTTCCAATTTGTCGTTTTGAAGACTAAGTATTTTTCATTAATAGATATAATTGGGACCGCCAGTGGTTACGAAGCTTATGTCATTTAAATATTTAAATGCACAGATCTTATTTCCTTTAAAAAATGTAAAATTTTATGTTATTTCAGTTATCACAAAATAAAAAAATAAAAAATTAAAGATAATTATATAAGAACCTTTAAACTATTATGGATAAAGGTAGTTACCGATCTATGTTACCAACTTATAGAATTTTGCTTGTACAACGCTCTATTTTTGTACTTTAGGGAAAGGTTAAAAAATAATACTTGAATGAAACACAAGACAATACACCAATATTTTCCTTCTTTCTAAAAATAGTTTTCTATTCATTATATTACATTACTACCAATTGTTATCACGGTAAACTAATATAACATTGTTACGGTAACTATGCAATAAATCTGCTTTCTTAGAAACCGATATCTTTTTAATCCTCCGAAGAGGAAAAAGTCATGCAAAAGATAGATAAGGTACTAATAAACGATCTTCAATTTGTTGCGAACAAGCGATGAAGAAAATAATAAAGGAATAACTTTTTATCATCCTGAAATGTTCAATGAATTTAGCTAATAGACTGAAAATATAGTAACTTCAGGTTCATTATACTTGTAAATTATTAAATAAGTATGAATACAATTACTTTTCTTATATAGGGTCTTTCAATAAGAGCTGATCGATTTCAAGGTGGAATAAAACAGCCTATGTGTGAGATATTAACGAATTGAACCACATGGATATCATATTTTCTTGTGGGGGTTTTTGAAGTCTCCAATGACCAATTGAAATGATGATTGACCAATAAGTCGCAATAAACTGATACCCTGAAAGTCGACATAACCTAGGCCATCACTCAGTTTCAGTAGAATTAATGCAGCGGAACCATTGAAAATTGGACATCCCAGATCCGTGCGAAACTGCGGCGGATATTTGAATTATGTTATATTTAAAACAAAATGGCATGATTGGATCTTTCAAATAACAGAAAAAAATCGTTAATATCTTATACACAGCCTGTTTTATTCCATTTTGAAAACGAACCGTCCTTATTGAAAGACCCTGCATTAAATATTGCTGTTTTCCCTTCACCAGTTTATATCGGTATTTCGGAGAAATATCAGAATAAAATTAATGGTATTTACTGTGAATTTTTATTCCAAGGTTTGTTCTATTCTATTGTTCAGCGTGAAAAATATTCCTTAGTCCTTATGGAGGCTAAGTCAATCCTTAACATATTCCTACATTCAAAGGCCTAAAGTAAACCTAGGTGTGTATTAACCCGCTTTGTGTTTGCCAGTTTCATAGCCCTGCAGTGGGCCTATTACACAGAGTTGTGATGATGGTGATGAATCATATTTGAACCGATTAAAACAACACCGATTTAAAACAAAATGCTTATTGTTTCACCGAAAAAAAGAGTACAAAAATGTTAATTGTTCATTAAATTCAGATATCATACAACTCAAAGTGTTGAAAACATATTGTTGCGAAACTGCAAATGGTAATTTTAACAAAATATTAATTTATCTGCATTGTTTCGAACAAACTATTCTCTGGAGCGAAGGATTGTATTGAAAACCGCGGAATTTAATTTCTCTCCTGAATGAAATTTCTGTTTTACAAAATGATATTTAATTGGAATGCAAATGGCGGTATTATTTTTTTTATATTACGTTCATTATCCTAGTAAAGGTAGCAAAATTGTTTTATTAAATTCGTTCATATGACGCATCAGCTGTTTCTCTCTGAATCTGTGCAATCTGAATCTGTTCAAGTATTAAAATGTTTAAAGTATTCTGAGTATTAAGTACGTTAGGCTACACCCTTCAAACGTTTGAGAGAGTCAACGTTAAAGAAAAAAAATATCTGTTGTATTTAAACACACTTAATTTCACGTTCATGATAGTAGGATTACACTGACATTGTATATTTATAAAAAAAAAAAAAACAGAATTTACTTATAGGATTACAAACAATTTAATCATCCTGGTTATCATACCCATTGATCAAGTAAATGAAGTAATGAAATATTGAAATGAAGGCAAGAACGATGAATATAGAATGTCGTTCTTGTTTTGATTAAAATTACAACTGGGTAATCGTTCAATTATATATTGGATAAAAATAGAATTATCTACTACAAATAATTCGTGCAAAATGGTATTATCTTCATCATATCGACGTAAAACGTGAATCTGCTGTAACCCACTTATATCATACATTTTCGCTTTGTACAGTCGATATCATATGTTTTTAATTTCATATTTAGAATCAGAAAAAAATCCTGCGTCGAATGGTAAGACCCCGTGCCTCTACGGTAGTTTAAGAGTTTTTCTAGTTAAGAGACATGAGTTTTTGGGCTCTCCTAAGCATTTTGCATTTTGTGGGTTACAGCAGGCTCACTTTGTACCGTTGATATTTAATTTAGCAAAATTGAAATATATATATATGACTGTACTTACTAAGTTCATATGTAAACGTAACTTATTTCTAACTCAAAGGAAGTACTAGTCCGTATAAATGCTTAGACAAAGGCAGTTCTAGTCAAAGGCTGAGACCGAAAATGCTAATACCTTCATTTTCCGATGTCAATGGGCTAGTATGACACAAAGTCTACGAAGCCTTAGTGGTAAACACAATATGTGTTGATAGTGTCTTGAGTTTGAGGTTGTTATAAGTCTGTAGGGTATACCTAATCCAGTTAGTTACGTTTCATCGTTATTTAACCTAGTAATTACATATAGATTATAAATACGGCAATTACATGGGCAAATGCTTATGGTAAATTGAAAACATCTAATTATTCTGCTGCAAAACGGGCAATTTATGCAATTTGAAACCACGATTCAAGATATTCATTCAGGGGACCTAAATATTTTTCTCACATTCATCAGTTGAAGTCACTAATGAATTGATTAAGCTATTATAATACACGAAAACCACAGATGTGTGAAAAATACCTCGTTGTTCTTTTGCACGACATTCTGAAAATTTATTTAAAAAAATACATACATACATACATAACGTCACGCCTGTATCCCTTATGGGGTAGGCAGAACACCAGAGGTTATAGGAACATCTGATGTCAGGTTTGACAAATTTGGAGGTATCATAAAGATAGAGAAAGACTATTGTAGTGACAGGGGGTCAGTCTATCGCCCACAAAAACGCTTTTAAAACCTCTGTCTCTTAACTGACTTTTACAGTATGCCCGGGAAGAGACGCATCTGGCACATTCTATGTTTTTCTTTCGCTCCCAGTCCAGCATGGAAGCAATAAAAAAATATTCGTTGCAATTTTATTACTTGTTGAACCGCATCAAAGATAAGTCAAATATTTTGATTTGTAGCTAAAGAGCTCTCATTTCGTACATTTTGCCATACAAACCTAGGAGCCTTGTGGCGTCAATATTTGCAGTTAGACTCCGAAAGTTAAGTATAATATTATTTGATCTTTTCGCTGTTTTAGTTTGTTGCTAGTCAACATAGAAGTCAAAGAAAATATCATAAGGTTATGATCATTGAAATTTTAACGAAACTTTTCGCGTAAATAATTCGTATTTTTACAGGAACATATTAAAATTATATATTCCACGGACCTAGTTTATTTATCACTTACTTGAAATAAGTCATTTTTTTGGATATAAATAAGCTAATTTTGTCATACGAACACAAGTCCCAAAAGCATATTTGTATGGGCTGAGACGAATGGAACCCGTACAGTATTTGATGATAGTAGAATAGTAAAATAATAGATAGGTGTAGATATTTAGTTTATAATTAACACTTAAGGAGTACACAATTAAACTTAAACTGATAGCAATAAAAGGATTAAAATGATAGAATTAAATTAAATGATAGATGATTGATAGATTTGAGTGACCGCCGCGGACACAACTTGTGCACTGAACTAAAAACGCCTGAGCCGCGTAAAATGCAAGCTCGGCGGAAACGTACGGCTGGCCCGTACAATATTAATTATTTTGAATATCGATATCTGTAAGAATACGTCGTGCGTCTCACCAAACATGTCAACCTGTGTGTGAAGTTCAGATAATTAGCAAGATATTTTTGCCAAATCGAATGAAAAGTTCGTCTTAGCGAGTGGCGGACTCTTAAGACATAGTTTTTACATTATGCCTTGACTTATTGGTGACTAACAGATATTTTGGCTGTAAGTCTCTAAGCCACAGTGATAATTAGATTACTAAGACTTCAGGTTTTTATGTATGCTATAATTTTTGCGATTATTAATCAGACATCAAAAGCCGTTTATCTCAAGTTAATGTATGCGTCGGAAGCTAAGATCACAACAGCTTACAATAGCAGTACTGATTGTAATTTAGCACACCGTAATAATTTATTATTGTCACACAAATTGATACTCTGATTGAATAGCACAAAGCGATACGAACAACATACAAAAGCTTATATTTTGTCACTTTGGGTAATTGTTTTTGAGCATTGTATTGTCTTCTGGCTGATCATGATGATGATGATTGCAATATCGAAATCTGCCAATCCAAAAAAGCTGTGATATCTGGCAAAGGTTGTATGTTGACCGTTATATGGCTTAACGTGCGGTTGCCATTTAAGGTAAGTATGCTGCGTTTTTACAGTATAAACTCAATATAAATAGAATAATAATAATAATAAAATCCCCAGACAATCACACCTACTACATGCCCCCAAAGTAAGCATAGCTTGTGTTATGGGATACCATGTAGCGAACTAGGGGGGAGCCTAGAATATAAATAAATAGCTAAACATCCAGATATGGAACATTTTGTTTTGTTCCGTGCGGGCATTGAACCCGAGACCACTGGCGTCTGAGGCAGACAGTGTTGCTTCAGCGCCAAAGTGGTCGACAAAATATGAACATGTTAAGCCTGAAAAAAATTCACAAAAATTTAATAGAAAACCAACCAATGTGTTAAGAGAGAAACATGATTTATGTAAATTGGCCCAACAACAAAAAAGTCTCAAACATAACACTAACTTACAGTTTCAAACGGGCATTGCTACGAAACGCCATAATGGATTCATGTAAAAATTACACCAAAACATAAAGCATACTTTTAAAAACTTAAAGAAAACCTTTTAAATAGTTATCATTTCAGAAAAATAAACCAAATTTGTTTGTTCTTGCACTTGCTCACGTCGATGAATTTCGTTGGAGATATCTGGGCTGTAATATGTATGAAGCGTTTAAATACCTACGGACCGCGCAACAACAAGGCCTTAATAATTAATTACTCAAACTAACCCACAACTATGTAGCTTCAAAGTAAGCTATGATGAGCTACTGTTATGCACACCACACAAAGGAACTAGACGTTATCGAAGTATCTAGACTCAAGCCAGTTGAGAAAAGTTCATTAGTTCCAAAACTGACCCAATACTTCGCACACCGCAGGTGAACCTCGACCAACTATGAAGGCCGTCAAAAATATGTGAGATTCTGCTTGGAGTCCGCTGTTTTTCAAGATTTATCATAGAAAAAAACCTTTTTGTATGTAAGTTGGGCTATGAAAACAAAAAGGGCTGTATAAAAGATCGCATATTAAAACATAAAATAGGCCCTGTTGTGAACATTTTTAACGATTTTATATATTTCGATGTTTACGTAATTTTAGACTTTTTTATACTGTTGAGTAAAATGACACCAATGAAAAATGGACATGGTTTTTATGAAAATGAAAACTTTTTATTCGTAGCAGGTAATTTTATACACCTTACGAACGTCAAACGCTGGATGAGGGCGGCGCGGGTCCGGACGACATGACAAATCCTGGGGGAGGCCTCCGTCGAGAAGTGTGCATCTGAGCCGAGCTCATGAAGATAATGATCGCCCATTATCCACCAATGTCATGGTGTTATCTACTACTATTTCTTCTTCGGCTTTAAAGAACGAAATGAAAGTAGAACCCTAGGTAGACCGAAAGGAAAAAAGCCGGCGGAAAAAAAACTCTCTGCACTCTTTTCTAAAAAGTGCTTATGATAGGTACAATTTGGCAGAAATACAGCTCTGCTATGACATAAACAAACAGACAGAAGACAGCTGTTCGTGCTTGCATTTTATATAGACTTTTTACAGATAATTTGAAAAATCTTGATGAAATTTATTTACATTGTAATCAGGTTTTTAAACACAGCGTTGTTTTCGAGCACGACTGTACATAGTAGTCCGGAACGAAAATATTAAAACTAAAATAAAAGTGACGGTACAAATACAGTCACGTCTAAATTCAAATTCAAATTCAATGTATGGTAAAAAATAGTTGTTTACAATTTATAATTAATGTCCCACATACAAAACTGGTAATCAGCATGCAATATTATTTTAAGGAAAGAAAAAAGTAATCAATAAATTTAAATGCTAAGTTATATAAATTGAATTAATCAAATAGACAAATATTCTTTTAAATTTAAAAAGCCTTGCAATTCAGGTTATTACAAATTTACGATGTACATTGAAAATATTCGTTAAGAGAGCAAAAAATTTTTCTTTTAACCACCTTAACAATTCGGTTTTCAATTTATTTGTCGGCAATAATTTAAATCGGCTAGGTAAAGCATTGAATATTTTTATACACATAGCGTAAGAATGATTCAAATATGATTCTGATTCTAATAATATGTATACATTCTATTGAACTTTGAACCTTGTTAGAACCTAATAAGTTCTTAATGTATACATTTTATTACACGTGACTGTACCTAACACAATTGTAAAGTAAGAACTACTTTAAAAAAATATTTATGTATTTACAATCGCAATAAACTCACTAAAAGTGATTTTAAACTTTTTAAATACCTATCATATTTTCGTTTATTTTTATTTAATTGTGATGATAACAAGAATTAATTAATGTTGTTTTCTACATGATATTAACGTTTTAAGAATCCATACATGCGTCTTTAAACTTTTCATAACCAAGTCACCCTCACTCAGTACCTCTTTCATAATAATGGTGTCGTTGCCTCCGCAAAAGATATGAAAAAAAGAAAAGAAAAAGAAATCCTTTTTACTGACGAGCCTGTTCCGTACCTTTTTCTGTTACAATAGGCGCAAACGAGCATCGGTGATTCTATCACATCATTAAGGTATCACCATTACTCACGGTCAGTTGTGTACCCAGCTAATTGTAACACTTTACGAAAATCCCTGTGCTCCATATTTAACCTTATTGGAACTAACCATAGGAACTAAACTGCTATTTAAGCTTAAGTTTTCGTGATTTATAATCCTAAATAAAACACTTTTAACCGGATTTATCGCATATTATACAGGGTTGATTTGTGGTCACCGGCCAATTTTTTTTACACAATAAGTATCATTAATAGAAACGATTTTTGCAAAAAAAGTATTTTTTTTTTTACAATATTAACCAAGGCATGGTCACTCTAAATTACCATTAAAATAAAGAGGACTACGTGCTACTACACATATTTTGTAGTACTGCGTCGTAGTATTATCAAGGAAATGCCGCGTCGTAGTAGCTATGTTCATCGACAGCGACTATTTTCAAAAACGTTTGTGGTTCCATATTTCTACTTTCTTGTCTGACCGACGACGCTTAAATAAACATGCAGGTACGTTTATATTGCATCAAAGAAACTAACATTTAAATTTGGCTGGTGACTACAAACCAACCCTGTATTTTAAAACTATCTATAAACGTGGTTATAACCGTGTGAAACAGCTAGTAAAATTATACGTGATAAATTCGGTTAAATAGTTATTTTACTGCTCTTTTATCAGCTACTTGTATTATATACTTAAGACGACACATCGAAATGTTTTTTCTTGAAATCTTAGCACCTTAACACGCCGACATAAGGTCGCGTATTGCATAGAAATCGCCACCATCGACACCGCTCAGACACTGAAATCGTTTCAAAAATCTATAAAAAAATAACGGTAAATGCTATGTAAATTTTGAGCAACGAAAGTCCGAACAATAATGTGAAGATTGTATTTAAGTTATTTCTAAGCATATGGATTTCATGATTACGTGGTAATTTAAAAAAAAGTATGTTTTTAGAGGTGTTTTCGAAAAATAAAACTATCGAGTCAAAATCATCAAATCATGTTTTTGAGCAGGCAAAGTATAGATAAAGATATGAATTTACACATATCAAAATGTCAGATCCGCTCGTCTTGTCATATTGTCATAGTTTGCGATGAAAATCAATGCATTTTTTCAATATGTTGCCTTAAAACTTACCAATATTATGCCTGTATGATATTCAAAAGAATTATCATCAAAATAATAATTCTGCTTTTCTATTTAACTTTTAACATTTTCCTTCCAATTGTTTGCTGAATGATCTTCATGGTCATGAACAAGGAATTTATCTTCGTCAATAAAACATCCGTCAGAACTGGTGATCAATCAAACCATGGAAAATACACTGGTACATTAACAAACTACCTAATGACGCTGAAACTTCACTATTCTGTTAGAGTTTTTATCTCAAGTTGATTATAAATTTTGTATTTGCATATTTTGTTCTGGTTAAGATCGCTGACTAACCAGCGATTGGGTGACGCTGAGAATTTCAGTTGAGGGTGATAAAATAAATAAATATTTCTGACACTCACACAACATTATCCAGCCCAAATTAAGTTTTTTAAAGAACTTGTGTTATGGATACTAGATAACTGATATACATATTATTAACATAATAAATACATTTTTTATTAGAATAAACTTAAATAAACATATAAACATCCATGTCTTGACGACTTATATCTGTGTTCATCACACAAATATCCGCCGCCGCCAGGATTCGAACTCAGGACCTCTGGCATAGAAGGCAATGTATATTACCGCTACAACAGTCGTTCGTCAAGATAAACAATAAAGAAATATAGGATAGATTAGCCGCTTTTTTCTTAATGAGAATTTTACTATAAAGGATAAATTATTAATTATTATAATTAGAAGATTGATATTAAAAAGGAAGTTTACTGTTTGATATTGTAGGGATAAAATAAATACCTATCAATTGTTTAATCTTCAAATTATTTTAAAAGTTTTGCTATGTTTTAGATACCTATGAAATCATTTCTCAAATTTATACTCATAATTTAAATCGCTTCCATGCTAAACTGGGAGCAAAAGGTAAGCATAGAATGTACAAGCTGCTTCTCTTCCCGGGCATACTGTAAAAGTCAGTTAAGGGACAGAGGTGATATGGGAGGTTTTTTTTTTGAGGGCGACCACCCTGCAATGATCTCTCTTCATAATTATTATGCCTCCAAATTTGTCAAACGTAACATCAGATGGTTTTATAACCTCTGGTGTTCTGCATACCTACATAAGGGCGTGAAGTTATGTATGTATGTAAATTAAACACGAAGAGTTTGTCTGTATGAGCAAAATAATCTCTGAAACTACAACTTTTTAACTAAGTTTAGTTTTGATTCTTATAACCCAACTCTTGAAGAAGATAAAGTAGCCTTTTGAGAAGAAGATAAATCGGTAACTAAGTAACGTAAGCGCCCATAGCAGCCAGTGTACGAAATAAGATAAAATAAAAACTTTTTTTTATTAAATAAAAGCATTTTGGTTAGCTAATTTTTTTTAAATCAAAAGTGTTCCAATAATTTTCAAAAAAATAAAACTATATATTTATACACTCGATAGTAAACTACCTACTGTTTTAATAGAAGTAATTAAGAGCTGATTTTAATCAAACAATAACCTAATTATGTTACATTATATCTTATATTATATCGTAATTTTCATGGAAGCGTATTACCCATATTATTTTTAACCAAAATTTGCGATGGCATTTTGGCTACCATAATTTCAGACCAAAACAATACAGCCTCAAGCTTTCTGTTCTTATACAGGATGTTATTAAAATATAACCAGTAAAATTTATTCAGGCAAATATCACATAAGAAAGTCGAGGGTATAGCTTAATAAAATATTAATATACAGACATAAAAAAGGTTCACGTTCACTTGGAGAAGTTTAGAATTTTTTATTGTTTAAGCTAATATAATTATTCATCAACTAGCTGTTTCGCGCGGTTTTACCCTCGCAATTTCGATTACCTATGTACTATTCCAGATTGTGCTCTATTAGTATGCAAAATTCCATTAATATCCGTTGAGCCGGTTTGCAGTGATTTAGAAATAAACATTCATACATCCAAACATTCACATTTATAATATTAGTCAGATTTAAAACTAAAAGGCGTCTCTTTAAAACTCTCTTTATATTTTTGGGCTTTTCAATGTCTATATTTTTTTTATTAAAATAAAGGGGAATTAAAGGGGTATTTATGTGTTTGACATGCTTTTATTTGTAAACCCAATAAAAAATATTATTTAAGACTAGAATGACGATTTCCATGACCTCTGACTGAGTTATTGGAAATGTTAAAGTTAAAGTTATCCATGCGTACTCTTTTGGGTTTAAATCAGTAGAGCTAGCAGCTTTGCTTAACGTGATTTTTGTACCTGGACAGTATCACCTAGTGAGCTCGAAGTTTTGAGGCGTTACCGTTAACCGTCATTGGTTACTTATTCATATTATTTATCCTCGAAGATCTGATGATTCCATTAATAACAGCTCTTTTATTAGCGATCATAGAGCCGTGGTAAGGGATCAAAGGCATTCGAACTCCAATCATTATTCCACCCCAACAAGAAACCAATTTGTCGCCAGCGGCAGTCCCTTTGTCCTCGGACTTGTTTCCATGTATTAGTCATAACATTTACATTTACATTTACAATATCATTACTGTTGGCTGGAGTACTAATATTGTAGCCTATATTATGGTGGCGTTTATTTTAGTGATCACATCACGACGTTTGAACTGAAACATCACTAAGGACAGATCGTAGGCAGCTGGCTGGTTGCCCATGGTCTGATAAATTTGCAGTAAAAACGCAGGCTATGCAGGAAAACAGCCACTTATCTTTTACTTATCTTTTTCAAATGAAGAATTTAAGATAAATAAAATTATCAGGCTGGAACAAGGATACGATGCATTCATCATTGACTTTGAAACATTGGCATTATTTTTAATACAATAAAAATCAAAGTGAAGAAAAAAAAAGAATAAATTCATCCAAGTAGAGATGTTTTCTTTCCCCTTATAAAGGCATTGAAGTTTGAGATATAATTTTGCACAGTTCAAGAACGACACTATTAAAAATATCTTAAGTACTTATTCGGAAACACGCGGGCCATGCCGCCAAAAACAGCAAGTAAAACTTAATTGATTGTGTTTGTCATCCTAAAACACCCTGTATAAATATTTTGGTATTATTACATTACCTTTAATAGAATATTGTTAAGCATAACTTCGGGGAAAATGTGCACCAATTCAATTACTTTACAACTTGTTTGTTATTTGACTTGGAAGTAATATTGTTTGTTTTCCTCCGGTGATATCAGGATCGCGTGCTTCTACATCGGTGGTAGGTATGTAACTCAGTTAGAGGGAGGTAAACTAGTTATCTGGCTGCTAGTTGTTCCTATTAGTTTGTTTTCTCAAAATATAAATACATATCTGGCGAGATTCCAAAAACGAATTTTTTTTTTTAACTAATTAAGGAAATACATAATAATAATAAAAATAAATAATAAATATTTCTGACACTCACACAACATTATCTAGCCCAAATTAAGTTTTTTTTTTTTAAAGAACTTGTGTTATGGATACTAGATAACTGATATACTTAAGAAATATACAAACAAACAATTGAATAAATACATATTTTTTATTAGAATAAACTTAAATAAACATATAAACATCCATGACTTGACGACTAATATCTGTGTTTATCACACAAATATCCGCCGCCGCTGGGATTCGAACCAAGGACCTCTGGCATAGAAGGCAATGTATGTTACCGCTACACTAGCCGGTCGTCAAAAATAAGGATTTGATGAGCTGGTTTTAGGCGTTAACTTATAATAAGTACATGCACGCAATGACAGCCCTGCAATATACATAGTTTCAAGTGTCAATAAATATCATTAAATCAAGGCGCACACAACATACACCAATAAAAAAAAATATAAACATCCGAATTGAGAACCTCCTCCTTTTTTTTGAAGTCGGTTAAAAAATATCAGAACCAAAAAAATATGACAGCGAATCTATTTGAGTTTTTAAAATATCTGAACGATATTTTAAAAACTATGGTTTGGGAACGGGATATTTACAATATTTATTTTGATTTCTGGGGCGCTGTTTCAAACGACGATATCCTGTTAATTTAAAATATTTTTTATTTAAGTCTTTTAAAATAAGTGTCTATAAATGAATATAGCAAAATACTTTCAGAGAGCAACTGTTACGTTGCTCGAGTTTCCACTACATTTTTCATCTAATCAAAACACAATAAATATTATTAATATCACTTGGTACATTTTTTTCACTTGCGTCAGTTGACTTCAAATTCTTGAATTTAAGCATAAATTTTGGAACCCCAAGCGTTCTGTAATGGCCCTCCTCGTCAGGCCCTTGGAATAATTTGACTTTACAAACAACCCCTAAAATGAACCTTCTAGGGCTTTTGAATTTGTTTACCACAAAAACCGCTAAAGGTATGAATATTAACTAACTGCATACATTTTATTTCTGCAAACAAAGAGAATTATGTCAAGAAGACCCGTTACCCATAAGCAAAGAGACAAATGGAATAACTACGCGGTAGGTATAATAAATCATTCTGTAGTTCATTATATTTTCTGACAAGTTAGATTGAAAAAATATCATACTTCATGGAAACTATTAGTTTTAGGGATAACAAATACATAGGCTAATCAATAATGAAAAAAATAGACAAAAATATGCAGAAATTGTTTGTTAATTCTTTGATTTAAAAAAAAAAACATTTTAAATTTACTTAGCCCCATGGTCACTCTAAGGGCACGTTTAAGGACAGGCGGATCGTCGCGCGGGGTGTTCTGCGTTTTTACTACATAGCCAGCTTTACTAAGGAACTATCTCATCATCATCATCATCATCACAACTCTTTATAATGAGCCCACTGCAGGGCATGAGTCTCTCCCCTGGGTAAAGAGGAGGTATAGGCATAATCCACCAAGCTGGCCCAGTGCTGGGTGGTGGATGCAAGAATTTTCAGGGCGCCAAGATGGCTTCTCACAAACCCTAACGACTGCTGTATACAATTATATAGCACCCGGGACTGACTGCTTAACGTGCCCTCCGAAGCACGGAAGTCGTCGTGAGAAATGCATGGTCGGCGGTCACCCATCCAAGTACCAACCGCGCCGAACGTTGCTTAACCTGTGATATCGTATGATACACACAGTAACCAATGCGCCGCGACGACTTCTACTATTCTATATCTGCTGGTTTCAATTAAAGCCGGCGCTTATGTAACGAAAACACGAATACCCGCGCGACGCGCCGCCTGTGCTCAAAGGCCTCGTGTGGCTCAGTGCGTACTTCCATACTTCCCGCCCAGATATCGCCAGTGAATTTCGTCTACACGAGCAAGCGAAAATACGTTAAACTGGTTTATTTTCAAAACTTATAACAATTTATTAAATTTGCTTTACACATCGATTAAAAGAAGTCAATTTTATGCTTTTATGTAAGTTTTATATGAATTTATAATGTCATTTCGTAGCAATATCCGTTTGAAATGGTAAATTAGTGTTATGTTTGTGACTTTGTTTATAGAGAAAATTTTCATAAAGTCAAGTTCCTATCTTTAGTTTACGTTTCTATTTTTTTCAGACACAATATGTACACATTACTGGGTATATCATCATTCAGAAAGTGTAAAAACGCTACATCCTCGCCTTAACTGATGCGTGTAACTATCATAAATAGATACGATTAAGATTTATTAACGTGAACATAAGGTTGGTTTTTGCATAATTTTTTATTAGTAAAGTCTAATGCAAAGGCAAAACTGCTACAGGTGACGCAATTAATTTACTCTAAAACACTGCTATAAAAAATAACTGTTAGCGACTCCTTTCACCGTATATTTTTTATACGGTATATTAGTATATTTTTTAACTCTATTGAACCGATATCTGGTATACACAGCACAAGTTCGGGAACAAGGTAGAGCTTATTAATGTAATGTATTAATTTTTAAAAATGCAACAATATCAAAAGTTGAAGTAGTGAAATAAAGTAAGAGAGAAAAAAAATGAGGTTTATTCCTCCTTACATATTTTTTTCTTAAAACTAAGCACATAACATAACATTAACAAGGATGGGAGGAGCTGGCGTCTGAGAGAGGATAATTCCTGTGATCAGGTTGTTCATCAGTAAATATCATTAGGTACTTATTCTAAGGTTTGACATGCCTATACAAATAGAGCCCTTTAGTCATTTTATGACATACATACATAACGTCACGCCTGTATCCCTTATGGGGTAGGCAGAACACCAGAGGTTACAAGACCATCTGATGTCACGTTTGACAAATTTGGAGGTATTATAAAGATGGAGAGAGACTATTGTAGTGACAGGGGGTCAGCCTATCGCCCACAAAACTCCTTCAAAACCTCTGTCCCTTAACTGACTTTTACAGTATGCCCGGGAAGAGAAGCAGCTGGCACATTCTACGTTTTTCTTTCGCTCCCAGTCCAGCATGGAAGTAATTTAATATTTAAATAAAATATCATAAGTCATTTTATGATATTTTATTTAAAAAAATTAAAATACCCATTTTAGAAGAGAAGTAGACTTGATCCCCGAGTCGACACGAAAACTCTATTTGAGGATTCTTTTTATATAAATAGTGACTCTGGTGAAGATATCTTTATGTAAATTTAGACTCCATATAAATTCTAGCAAAATCGTGCCGGAATTCTAAAAGCAAAACATGTCAGTAGTAAAACTATTCAACAATGAAGAGTGAAGCCTGTATAGACTCTATTTCGATGCGTCTTCGAACAAAGAGGTTTTGTATTTCAAGCCGTCTAAATTGGTGTATATCAGTGATTTTTACACAAATTCTGATATAATTTTGATAAAGCTACTTAAATACGCTACGTTCTTTAAATGCAAATGTTTTATGGAAAGTTTTAGACAATATTTAAAAGGATTTGACGATTATCTTCAAAACTTTTCTTCCGTCAAGTAATAAACTAAAGTATAGCCGTCATCAGTTATTTTAACTCTTTGCGTTCCTCGGAACATTATTTCATTGTGCGTCTATTAAAGAAAAGCTTGCTAAAAAGTTTGTAATATCTGAACATGAACTATAAAATCAGTTTCACTTCAGTAAAGTCATGCTAGCGATGTCATGGAGGACGCTCATCTCATTTTGGCAGAATGCAGTCGTATAGAGGCTCAGCGGCGTCAAATCTTTAGAGAGCCTAAAATTAATATGGGGTTTTAAAGCAGCACTTGGCATCACCTGTAACGGATGAAATTACAGATCTACAGATTAATTTGTTTAAATTTAAGGTTGCGGGTAGGTTAAGTTTATATTATATTTTGTTATTATACATAATATGCAATAATAGGAGTAACATTTCCCGCGAAAAAACTAGGTCCCTAAAGTAAAACTAAGTAAAAGATTTTTTTAAAAGTCATGCTATAATGCTATTGAGATAATGATACACTTTCAAATCGAAGACATCTATGACGCAATTTGGCTTTTGTTGCCGGCTGCTTCTGTGCCCAGGATGGGTTCAATTCGTAGCCACCCCAATTTTGAAAATGAGTTTTTACCGTTATTTAATGTGGTTTTACTGTTATTTACATAAAGTCCGGGTCTAAAAAAGTACTATTCATCGCATCATAAAGGAAGTTTCATATAAAAAACACAGTAGAAGATGCCTACAAGTTGCCATTCAAAGTTTTAATTATAAACAATATATTATTAAGGAGAGATAGAACCGGGGACCTCTAGTATCTAATACAAATAGTGTTACCCCAACGCCATAAGCAGTCGTGAAGTATCTTAATTAGTCAAACAAAAGTTTATTGATATGTAGGTACAATAAGTCTCTATACAACGTGTAACATAATGAAGAGATAATACTTAGGGAAATTGTATGTTTGGTAATGTAGTTTATAAGTAATAGTAACATAAATTTGTTATCCTTACGGTTCGGCCGAAAAATAAGTTCAAATTTTAAATCAAAATATCTAAGTTGACAAACCCTAAAAACAGCTGTTAGCTTTTGATGAAATCTATTCGATAGCAGGTGGCGTGAAATAAATTGATGGGTAACTAAGACAGATACTAAACAGTTCAGCCGGTGAGGGAAGGTCATAAGGTCACTGACTGCGGCAAAAGTTTTCACTTCCCGTTTGCGTTCGCTCCCGAACGGTCGTGTCTGCGGCCGCTCCCGAGTGTTCGTATTGCGCTGCCCTTGTTCCCTTCCCCGCACTCGTGTGGGTCAGGTGCCAAGTTAAGCTCTTTCGGAAAGTTTTCTCTTGTGGAGGCTGTGTGGTGTCGGGGCTAATTCATCTGCCCTTTTCAGGGCGGACCCGACTGCTGCCGGCCGAAGCATCGCTGGTCAGGTGGATACGTAACCGTGACAACTAAGCCTGATCGTCCGCCGTTCACCGGCAATAGGTCCGTACTAGGTCGTTTTTCTTACAGCGCAGTTTGCAGCCATTTCGCCGTTCACCGGCACGTAGGTTCGTTCAAGAAAGGGATTTTCAGGTAGAACGATGGATCCCGAAGATCATATCGCCCACCTCAAGGCTGAGTTCGAAGCCGAAAAATCTAGGATCGTCCGTCATTATAAGTCTCGTATCAAGTCTCTTGAGCAAATATTGGTTGATAAAGATCAAACAATTGCTGCTAAAGAAAAGGATTTAGTTGAGTTAGACCAGGAAAATGATGTCCAACATCAAAAACTGGAAGCTAAACGTCAGGATATTTCCGCTAAACGTCAGGTTATAGCGGAACAGTCTCAGAAATTAGATGCTAGTCTTAAAGAACTAGAGGTATTACGCACTCGTCTTTCTCAAGCTCCAGCCGTTCCGGCTGTCTTGAATTTTCAGGTACCTCCGGCAACCACTCCGATCCCGATTGCACAGGCCGCTGCGAGGGCCGCCCAAGCCCTCCTGTCATTTCCCTCTCTTCCAGCTTCTCAGCCCGCTGCGTCTAGTAGCGCCTCTTCGTTGCTAGTCCCCCCGGGTTTCTTGTCCATGTCTCCAGCGTCTCCAGTTCCCGAACCTATGTCGGTATGCGAGCCAGCTAGCCAGTCTTCTGCGTCTAAGCGGAAAACAACACCGCCTGATAGTGGGTCTGATTCTAACGTGAAAGATTCGGTAGATTCGGAGTTCACTCTCGTCGAGAAAAAATCCAAGTCTAAGTCGAAAAAGAAGAAGCAGTCAGCAACTTCTACTTCGCTTCCTTCCCTTCCAGATAGCCAGGCCTCGAGTGATGTAGCAACGCCGTTGTCCCCAGCGATACCGGCCTCTGTGCCTACACTCGCGCCCTTATCCGTTTCAGCGATCCCAGCAACACAGCCTGCGCCGCAATCACAATCAGATTCGGCTCCGCCGAAAGTCAAGTCTCTGCCCCCCGTCTTTCTACGGGACAAGAGCCGCTGGACCGAGGTCTCAGCACTCTGCGGTAGGCACAATCCCAAGATCCAGTATAGTAAGGCATCCAACGTGGGTGACTCTATTAAGGTCGTTGTCAGTTCCATTTCCGATTACAGGAATCTTACTCGGCTTCTTGCTGATCAAAAGCTCGAGTACCACACTTACGCTCTCCCTGAGGAGCGTAAGATTCGTGCCGTCCTCAGGAACGTGCCGTTCGAGCTCTCGAACGAGCAAATCCAAGAGGACTTGTCTTCTCAAGGCTTCCCCGTCGAATCTGTGCACAAAATGCACAGCCGCCGAGGCAAGCAGTTCCCGCTAGTGATCCTAGCAAAGAACCCGCAAGGGCAGTCCATTTTCAGAGGCAAGCCCACCGTGTGCGGTCTGTCCAACATCCGCGTCGAAGTTCCACACAAGCGTGGTTTCCCAGGTCAGTGCCACCGCTGCCAACTGTATGGTCATGCGGCGGCAAATTGTTTTGCTTCCCCTAGGTGCGTCAAGTGCCTAGATCCGCATGGGACTAAGGAGTGCTCTCGCACTCCCGAATCGCCCACCGCTCCGTCCTGCGTCTTGTGCGGCCAGTCAGGCCACACAGCAAACTTTCGCGGCTGCCCCAAGGCACCGCGTGCTGCCAGGGCTACCGTGAAGCCCACCGAGAACTGGAGAGAGCGTTCGCAGCCTAGCTCGGACGCTCCTCCAGTCAGTTCAAAGGCCCCCAAAGCCTTTACTTCTATCGTCCCAGGTCAGCGCAGCCGGGTCGCGACTCAATCGCAACCGGCCGCCAAATCGGCTTCCCAGTGCCAGAACGCAAAAGGTTCTCAAGACCGCATGGCGTTCTGGATCCAGCTCGCTCCCATCGACGAGATCCTGGCTTTCGGCGCCGCTCTCGACGCCAGCCCAGAGGGTTTCAACGGTGCTCTTCCGGTCCTAACCAAGTTCGCTCCCCTTATCAGGAAACTCCAGCAAGCTCAACGTTTCTAAACGTAGTCCTTCTTTCCAGCATTCCTATCTCAGAGTGAGTCCGATCGCTCTAGATAATCTCTTAGTTTCAGCTTTGTCATTTCTGCTAGTCTTAAGCTTCTGAATTTCTCGCTTTCAGTTCCTTTTGGTGGCAGCCGTCCGGATGCCGCTCACTGCGCAGCCTCTCTCTCCAATTGGCTGTCGCTCCGATAAATGATCAAGTACCTGAATCAAGGTAGGTCGTAAAGGGGGATGTTTAGTGGGTATGCTCGGCTTCACTGAGTGAGTCTCCACACTGTCTGGGCATTCTATTCTCCGTTAGCCACTGGGGTTAACAGCTTATAGAATGCCCATTCGTCCCTAATAGGATTCATCCTCCTCCCGCTAAAGCTTGCTTACTGGTTAAAGCTTGTTTTAGGGGGTGCCAAAATTTTCTGTGGCGGAAAAACAAAAACAAAAAAAAAAAAAAAAGCACAAGTTTTGTTTTAGCTTATTAGGTTGACTGGGGTTGTCAAAATATTTTGTTGTAAAATAATTAAATAAACTGATCATGCTAATTCTTTTACTGTATATTCTACGTATGGTAAAGAAGCTAACCCTTAAGTTTTATCTCTCCATTTTGTTACACGTTGTATAATTGTGTTATAAAAGTTTTTTACGATTTAGCAAAATTTTCCGCAATACCAGTGTAAGTGTTAATAAATTTTCACTCATGAACTTTTTTACTACTACCTCAACTCAGGAAATTTTCTCTTAACCGTGTTTATTACCACCATCATTAGATCCTAGGAATGAAGACGCTTTTTGGGTAGAAACGTATTTTAAAATTCTCTAAGGACAACTTTTAGAAATGCATGACCGTGTAAGTTTGACTTAGAATAGCCGCAGGTACAGTAACGTGTACTCAAATGTATACATTTTCGTTGGAATTTTAACCTTATTACGACCGAATAAGTAGCGAAATGTATACATCTTATAAGACGTGACTGTACCACCCCTGGATAAGCGTATCGTCAAAGGTGACTAATATCAACAGGACCACTTTTAGTAGTAGGACCCCTTTACGATAAGGGGGCCCCTAACTTCCCCCTGCATAAGTTAATACCTGCATATTTATTTTAGTATCGCTCAGTACATAATAATCAACGAATGCAGAGCATTAAAAAACGACTTCACGTAAACACTTGACCGACTAATAATGTCATCGACGTAAACATTCTCCAAAATCATACATATTGATTCAAAAAAATTGAAATTTTCAATGAAGTACTCAACCGATTTCGAATAAATTTATATGGGACTATGAAGTATAATCTATCATATGAATCAAGAATTTTTAAAATCGATTCATAATTGTCCGAAATATCGTGTAACAAAAAAAAAAACATACAGACGAATTGAGAACCTCCTCCTTTTTTGGAAGTCGGGAACATAGCTACTACGGCTAGGCATTACATTGAAAATACTACGACGTAGTACTACAAGATGTTTTGTAGTAGCATGTAGTCGTCTTAATTTAACGGTATATATTCATAATTTAGAGTGACCATGCTTTGCTTAATATGTTAGTGAATCTATTCATATAATAAAAAAAAAAACCTTTTTTTGCAAGAATAGTTTCTATAAATGATACTTATTGTGTAAAAAAAATTTGGCCGGTGACTACAAAACAACCCTGTATAAATTCAAAAGTGAAATATCACCAAAATGGCGATGATATGTTCTGGAAAAGTTTTATAAAGAGCCAGTTCTTCCTAGGCCCGTGTGTTATCTTTAACCTCATCCCTCATCTGAACTTAACATCAGGTTAGATGGAAACCAAAACGTAGGTGCAGTAGCCGATAAAAATACATTTAGTAATATCGAACTTCAGGCCCATTATGAAATTATCAGAAACAAATGAAAATAATGTGTTCATTAAAGTCAGTTAAAAATATTCAAACTAAAATTGAATAGGCTTCCACCGTCTTATGTGAATGATCCCTGTCAATTAGAGCGATATACGATATTCTTCCAGCGGCGTCTGTCTAGTGACTGTTTGCCTAATAAAGTCTGCTATCACTTATCTAAAAATAATATTTGAATGCAACAATAATCTATAACCAAATGTTTTCTAATCCCGAGCTCACCCTTTATATCATTGTCAATTCCCATCAAATTCAATAAGTTGAAATACGGGTATGTATCGTAAGAACATTAACAATTTGATATTGTCTTAAGTTTGTCGGATCGGATTTGCCGGATTGTCGAGTGTCACTCGTGACCACGGGGTCTGCAAAGACACCGAAACGTCGAGTTGAAATGTAAAATATAAATTATACGCGACTAATCCGGTTAAAAAATAGTTTAATCTAAATTAACAATTTGTCTCTTACCAAGTCTCTCTCCATCATTATAATGCCCACAAATTCGTCAAATGTCACATCAGATGGTTTTATAGCCTCTGTTGTTCTGCCTACCCCACAGGCGTGACGTTATGTATGTATGTATGTATTAACAATTTGTAGAATCTGCCTGATTACAAGTTGTGTATAATAAATAAATTAAAAATTAATCAAACTGACGTACCATTCATGTGGCCTATATTAAGGTCATTATAAAAGCATGTGTTATGCAGGCAGACCAAGCAGTAGAACTAGGAAACATCCTTGTATTCACCCAGAAGCAAGACAAATTGGCAGCTGGGACTTGAACACATTACCTTTCACACCGGAGCTGAATACTCGACCACTGCGCCATAGACGCCTTCTATATTCAAACTAAGTATATTCATAGTGTCAGCGATATTAAAAATTAAGATGTTCGTATGACTTCATGGTAACAGAAATATGTTGGTATAGTAGACGCATTACGAACTGAGTCGTCGGGCCATAAATCATTTTTATCTGTCTATCTCGCTCGCACCTATAGAAATACGTCCATAACAATAGAGCGGCATATTGATGTGCGTAAGAGTGGTCGAGGTGCATATCGATACAATAATTTTAGCTATGTACATATTATAATAATAAAAATTGAATTATAAACTTCATCAGTAAATAAGTAAATAAAAAAAAATTAAAAAATGAGGTTATTATTATATTGATAGAATTTGATCAGACGTAATGAAACACTGTAGATCGTGTTGTGGCCCTGAAAAGGGCCGTTTTTTACAATAAATTAATAAATAAAAAATATCCTTAGGGGATTATTAATTATTCATCCTCATCTGAATCCTCATCATCTGTGTCATCTTCCTGTAGATTTATTATCAGTGGCGGGGCTTCGTCTCTTAAAATGGCTTTCTGTAAGTCTTTGTCCTGGAGCTCCTCGGCATGCTTCACACATTTGGCCCAGTCTTCTTGCGTAACATTATCTATAGCGTTGTGGAGAAGGATTTCAACATCTGCAATCTTGAATGTATGATTATTTGCAGCAACTTCTCCTTTGACTTGAGCCCAGATGAGTTCGATGGGGTTATATTGACAGTGATATGGTGGCAGTCTTATGACTTCATGACCCCGTTCATTTGCCAGCTGATCTAAGGCATAAATCTTCTTCGGGTTACTCGCTTTCACTTTTCTTAACAATTCTTCCTTTATATCTGTATTTAAAAAATAAATGTTCTTCTTTGTCAACCATTCTTGAATGTCACTTTTTTTTGTAGACGATGTAGGTATCCGTTCCAGTTGCATCGAATGGTAGCTGGCGTTATCGATGACAATGACAGAAGGTTCTTCAAGCACATTTAATAAATCAGAAAACCATTCTGTGTATGTGTTACCATCCATTTCAGTATGGTAGTCAGCGTCCTTGGATTTAACGGCTTTAAAGACTAACTTTGCCTCCGGAACAAAGCCAGTCTTTCCAGAGCCGGCATGGCAAACAATTAATCTCTGGCCCTTTCCTACGGGCTGATTTTTGAAACCACCTTCATCATTGTTTCCAAGCCACATGCGTTTTCTTGAGTGGTTTTGATTAACCCATGTCTCGTCAAGATAAAATCGGGGCCGTTGATCATTTGTTTTTCTGAGCATGTCCAGTTTTCTTAAAAAGTCCATTCTGGCACAGACTATGTCGATTCTTTCCATTAAATACTTCCGTCCTTCGGCATTTTGCTTATATTTAAAGCCAACTTTCTTTAAAAATTTTCTCATTGAAGAATACCCGCACTTAAAATCGGGCATCTGTTCTCGGTATTTTTCTAAAATTTTAGTCACGGATGGATACTCTCCGTTGTCATAAAATGAATCAATCGTGCGTCGCAGTACACTTATATCAAAACTGTCTATATCGGTGACAGTCGCAGGTTTCTTATAATTTGCTCTCGGTATATTCGGGCTGCCCGATTGGGTGACTTCTGTCTTTATGCGGTCCACGGTCGCTCTACTAACTCCACAAAATAGCGCTGCCATGTCACGTGGTTTATTGAAGTTGAGTAAACTTATTTTCTCGGGATCACTTTTCAATTCGTTTAAAGACAGGAACACGTTGTGAATTACAGTCCGAGCTAGAGCGTTGATGTCACCTTTTACTTTGTTCAAACCCACGTTAGAAAATAAATTCTCCATTGTGCACAAGAAAGTGTCATAGGTGACTGTGTACATTTCATTACATTAATTACATTTATAGCAAAACAACAACCCTTTCGGCGCATCGTAACGACCAATCAGGAGTCAGAGTGCTAATGAGGGTCACAGTGACTCATCGACAGCGCGTACGCAGGTAGCTTTATCGATAACGAACTGCATTGCGTTGCACATTCCTATCGTTATTGACGTTTATGGCCCGACGACTCAGTTCGTAATGCGTCTACTATAGTATGCTGTGTAGGGCGTTCAATGCAATGAATGGCTTTTTGACATTCGATTGCAGCATCGCGGATATATATTAAAGGTTGATGATAAGTGACAGAGAGATGATTAGGAAGGCTAGGCGTGCGGACGTATCTTAAACTAATGGTTAGTATTAGCTCGGTAATTGGTTTTCTAATTCTTATTGTAAAGTTATTAACGGACGCACCAGCGAACGAATATCGTATTGTGAATAAGCCGGTATTATAACCAAGCACACATTCTCAGTTCTAAGTAACTGCCTGGTGATAAATAATCATGTTTAATAAGCTTCATCGCTCACAATAGTCAGTTTTATCAAAGAGCTAAAGACAGCAAACATAAAATGAAGCTTTATCTTATGTTTGCAGACGATCGTTTCCCAATTTAAGCCCAAAATTAAATTCGTCTTTTATAAGATACCCTTATCATGATACCGCATTTCCAAATTTCAAAATACATATTCAAAATCAATTCAAAAACAGAATAACGCGAGATAAAAGAGCCAGCCTATTTGCTATTTACTCCGCGTCATTAGACAATTTCAACGAAGGATGCCATTTATCCCCAACTCAAGATTCAGGAGAAGCCTTATTTTAAAATACATTTATTACATAGAAAAAGCTTTCAGAGGCTGAAATAGAACAAGTCTTCTATCTCGTTTTTTGCGCCCATTAAATAAGATGAGTCTAATGTGTTGAGCCATATGCTTTTACAGCTATGGTATTTATTTGTTTTTTTTAGGTGTTTAAGTGACATTTAAAATTAAGTGCTTTCGTGAATTGCTACATTAACTTTCAAAGATTTCATTTGAGATTTGCTTCTCAAATTATTCATTTGCTTTTTTTTATTTTCGAGGCCACTTGTTAATGTTGTGTAAGTTCATCATTCTATTCTGTTATTTTGAGTTTTATTTCTATTATCTTGATTTAAAGAGCTTGGTCATAATTAAGTACCTTGGTTCTTTTACACTGCCCTAACCAAGAGCAGATCCAACTAACAATAAAACAGGGTAAACCTAGTTCAGGCACTTAGACAATTGTATTCCTTAATATTATATTTCAAGGTTAAGATTGTAAAAATGTGCAGATTATGAAAATTTATAAATGTTTATGTAATAAAAAAAAACTTTATTTCGAATTTGGAAAAGAAAATATTTGATTGCTGATAATGATATTTACAAATCCTCCCGAATAATGAGAAACCACAATTTTCAGAGGGCCGCCAGACTGTTGAAAACACGTTGAAAACCAATGCTTCCAACCAAGGTTAAGGAAGGTTAACTTGTTGACAACCAATTCCGAGTCATCCACACTGTTACAAACGGTGGTTTCCAACAAGGAGACAAACAAGAACACAAGCCAAGGTCACGCCAGGCCACGCCCCTTAATCGTCAGTGTGCTCTGATCTCTCGCGTTGATAACATCTTCGCGATGGCAGTTTTGTATGCAATTGAGGATACAAAGAAGGAAAGGTTGAAACGCAGGATAAAAAGCTACAAAACTCGAGTAATTTCTAGTTATAGTTACGTAGTAAAATATACAATAACAAGCGTACACAGTCCTAAACACAGACATACATCTACATAGATAACGCAAATGCATGTCCTTTGCGTGTCCGAACCCCAACCAAATGTCAAGGTTGGTCGCTTATAGAATTAATATGTATTGTAATATGCGTGTATGTATGTCTGTTGAAAATCGAGTCAAGAATATCAATATCGGTCTTAATAATCGATTTCATCGGCGGTATCGGTGTCTCTGAATCTTTTTGTATTTTCCAGTAATAAATATCAGCTGTGACGTCACAATAGGTCTTAAAAAGTCGGCACGCTTGGTTCGAATACAAATCGTGGCACTTGCGTTGTCTATGTAGATGTATGTCTGTGATTCTAAACACCGCCGTTTCCAACCCGCCAAGGTCATGTAATTTGGTTGTCAACAGCCATCTTCACTGTTGGAAACACGTTGTAAACTAGCAAGGTCACCTTGGTTTGATGTTTTGTTTCCAATAGTCTATTTGGGCCTTCAGTAAAATATGTAGGTACTTTTTTTTGCTTTGGAAAATGGTTATTTGTAACAAAAGATGAGAATTAATTTTTATTTTTAGTTTTTTCTCTGTGTCAGGCAGGTCGTGATTTTTTTCTGACTAATAAGTCTGCTTCAAACCAGTTTATTTACGTAAATGAGACTGAATAATTTCAAAAAATCGCCATTTTATACGATGTTTGGGTATAATATTCCAGTACCACTACGACTTCGTAGCGCACTGGCTCCTGTATATATAACAATCTATATTGAAGGTTGAGCAACCCTCGGCCTGCACGGTACAAGTACAAGGATAGGTCACCGTCGACCGTTGATTTCCCACGGCTAACTCCTTGCTCCCGAGTGCACGTTATGCAGTCCGTCCCGATTGCAGTAGCAGTAAACTTATATACAGTAGTCCTTTTGGGTTTTTAGACGCCATTTTGGCGCCCTGTAAATTCTGAAATCCACTTACCCACAATAGGATAGCTTAGTGGTAAACGGCCTTGACATCCTCTCTACCCAGGAGATACTCATAGCCCTGCAGTGTTCTCTTAACAAATAGTATAAAATATGACTATAAGACTCTTTTACATTTATTTATTAGAATACCTGTAATCACCACCTTCATGTCCACATGTCATGTCCAGACTCTTCAGGTGATTAGGTCACCAATAAATAACACCAGAGGAGAAATAAACACACCTGAGGCCTTGAAAACATTATTGCAGTCTGGCTAACAAAAGTAGACACTGGGGATTTTTGCAAACTTTTTATATGCATGAATGCTAAACTCGTTTTTCTGCTGTCAATGTTGTCAACCGAACGGTTGTTGCTGATTTGTTGGTAATTGAGATTTTGGAATTTTTATATTTGAATATTAATAAAAAAATGAAAATTTAGATAGTTTCATAATCAATGTAGGAAAGATTCATACCAGTGACACTGACGATTCATTCCATATAGAATTGCTGGATTCAGATTTTGATTACAATGGATACAAATAATTGTTGTATTTTGTTGTTTTATTTTGTTGTTTTATTTTTAAACCTGGTTAATAATAGTTGCCTATAATTTTAATACTTAATACACTTCTCATCAAAAAGTAGGACAGTACCAAATTTTTTATTTTTTACGATATTTTTATAAAAAAATAATAATCAAGTTTCAAGTTTGTTTAATCCATGTATTTCGTACTATTGTATATCGTCAATTTGTTTGTACCATGATGCTTTTTTTTAAATTCGTCAGGTTTTTCCAGTCTCTACTTTCATTAGCAAGACTGTAAAAAAACTTCTGAATAGAAATATATTATTTACTTGTAAATTGCACGTTGACGTAACGTTCATTTTTTTCATAGATCATTTTTTTGACCTGACATCACCTTGAGTTTTATATTAGATATTGACAAGTAGTAATTATTAAAACGAGAGCTAAAAATTACCTCATTTACTAACCACCAAGTCGACTTTCCTGCTACAATTTACTTTGAACCTGTTACTTGATGACCGTATAAATAGCATCGCGAGTGCTTAGACACAAGTTTAAACGACGACTTATCAGTAAATTCTTGCAATGTCTTCGAACACGTGTCTTTTATTAGGGCTTGTATACAATGTGTCCCGGCAATAGTGTCGGAGCCTTAAATGGTATTAAATATGGTATTTTTTATCGACAAATCACCCTTCAATTTTTTTTTTTCTGTCACGGTTGTTAAATGGCGGCCATTTTGTTTTTTTTGTAACCAAGACCCGGGTTCTCGTACTAATTCGACCACCACTACTTATGTAAATGTCCTAGGAACATAAAAAAGGTCTCATTTGATAGCTAAACATGCAGACATTTATTCACAATCATTAAGTTTAAATACTCTTCAAATAAAAAAAATAGAAAAAAGGGTAATCAAAAAAATTTAGTTTTTTTTGGTGTGTTTTTTTTAATTATGGGCTTTTTGTGAAAAATCTAGGCAATTAAACTGCAATTTTTTTATCCCAAATCGATAGAAGAGGCAGTTTACTAAAATAAAATGCTAAATTTCTTTGCTCTCAGTGAAATAGTTTAGAAGTTATAACAATTTGAAAAAGACCTTTTTCATTGTTTATCTAGAGGGGTGGTTGGAAAAGAAATGCATAATTAATTACGAAAGTAGTTTAATAATACTAAACAAAAGTACAATTATAACAATTGTTCAAAATGACCACCGCGTTGTTGCAAGCACGCTGTAGACCTTATTGAGACATTTCTTGTTGATCGTCGAATCATATCTTTATCTTGTTTTAATTCGTTCCCAACCTGAAGAATTTTGTCGATTAATTCGTCACGCGTATTCGGCACGTCGACGTAGACTTTTTGTTTCATTGTGCCCCACAAGAAATAATCTAGTGGGGTAAAGTCCGGCGACCGCGGTGGCCATGCGATTGTTCCACCGCGCCCAATCCATGGAGTGTAATTTTCATTTAAATAGTTACGGACATTTACTGCAAAGTGGGCTGGAGCACCGTCCAGCTGCAGTATCATCCCAACCCTATAATTTAACGGCACCTCCAGGAGTGCGTCAAGAAAATCCGTTTGGAGAAACTCCAGAAAACTCGGGCCATTCATTGTCGCCGGTAAAATTATCGGTCCCATCAAGACATCGTCGATCATTCCTGCCCAAACATTGACAGAAAACTGATGCTGGAAGGAACTCTCTCTTACTGCATGTGGATTTTCTTGAAGCCACAGATGTTCATTCCGATGGTTGATATAGCCCGATCGTGTGAATGTTGCTTCGTCAGTCCACAAGATTTTTTTACAAAAGTTTGGGTCTAGACGCACTCTTCTAAGTATCCACGAAGCGAAGACTGACCTTCTTGAGAAATCTGGTTCAATTATTTCTTGAACTCTTCTAAAATGATAGGGATGTAATCCCTCCCTTTTTAAGACTCTCCACACTGACATTTTAGTTAAACCTAGTCGAGTTGCTATCCGCCTGACACTCAACCTAGGATCTTCTGTGATTAATGCGAGTATCTCTTCTTCATCTTGCGGCGACAAAAGACGACCACGTTCATTCGCAGGTGTTCTTATCCCATTTTCAGCTAGACGCAAAGTAATCCTTATGAAGGTGCGAGCATTCGGCGTAGGTCTGTTGGGAAATCTTCTCGCGTACTCTCTAACAGCTTCATTGGCATTGCCGTTGCTGAATCCATAGATGAAATGGATGTCGGCGATGTCCTGATTCGAATAGCGTTCCATTTCAGTTAGCTTTCGAGCGCTAATAAAATAACAACAGTCCAATAACAACACAAAACAAAAACGTAACAGAAAGTTCAACAATAACAACGCACGATATGTTGGTTTAGAACAGCAAAATTATGTTATCACAACGCAGAGCGAGGGACGACTGGCGGGCCCCCTGCCTGAGATGATACCAACGGGAAGTACCACGACCGGTTATACCATTTTATTTCTCGCTCCTACCTATTGTACCATTCATACCATCGTTTCTACCTGCCGGCGAATCGCATTGTACCCGATCCCACCGTTTCCTAGAATTCGGTAGTTGATAAACTAGTATTTTGAAAAAAAAGCGTGTTCGAAGGTTCATTTGCAAATTGTTATAACTTTTAAACTATTGCACTAAGAGCAAAGAAATTCAATATTTTATTTTAGCAAACGTCCTCTTCTATCGATTTAGAATAACAAATTAGCAGGTTAATCGCCTAGATTTTTCAAAAAAAGCCAATAATTAAAAAAATACACCGAAAAAAACTAAATATTTTAGTTATCTTTATTTCTATTTTTTTTTTATTTGAATTAATTTAAAACATAATACTTGTGAATTATTGTCTTCATATTTAGCTATCAATTGAGACCTTTTTTTGTTCCTAGGACATTAACATGAGTAGTAGTGATCGAATTAGTACGAGAGCCCGCGTCTTGGTTACCAAAAAACAAAATGGCCGCCATTTAACAACCATAACAGAAAAAAAAAATTTGACGGGCGATTTGTCGATAAAAAATACCATATTTAATACCATTAAAGGCTCCGACACTATTGCCGGGACACATTGTATAACATGGGTAGAACTTAACGTCCACGGATGTGTCAGGTCACTAAAACCTTGCTAATACTACCTTGTAAACTTCTTACTTGAGCCTAAACAAGTCACCAAGCGATTAGTACTGAAGTCAAACACGTGTACACTAAGCATTAATCCTCTTATCTCTTAAGACGATACTCAACAAATAATAAACTCACAAAAGAAAGTGCAGCAGCGTATTTCAATTTCATGTAATTGAAAATCCTTAAGACAAGTAGTATCTTTTCTCTCAGATTTTACATTTAAAAGTTACATCTCTTTCTCTTTTATAGTTGCATCTCTTTCTAGTAAACAAGGCAGTTCTCAACTTCAAAGTAAGTTCTGCTTGTTGGTTCATTTCATATTCGTTTGTGTTTCAGTCTTAAGGTTCTTGGGATGACATTCTTACAAGAATGTTGCATTTCTGCACGAAGTTGGCTTTTATTTTGGAACTTGAGGAAACTAAATGTAGGTTACTAGAGGGTTACTTTGTAGCCTTGGTACTTTTATTGTAGTACATGAAATGAAACGTGATTTTCATTGTTAGTAGTCACTTTCGTAGTTGATTTTTTGGTTTATAAAAGCCGGCAAATCAGCTCTAGTAGAAGTAGATTTTGCGTTAGAATTTCGTCAATTACCCGTATACGGTGAATCAAAAATATTTAACTGAATAGTCGGTAAAATCAATAACAAACTGACAACTGAAAAATAACCTTTAAAAATCTGTTATCATCGCAATAAATATAGCAATGAGAGGTTTTCTGACAGCTCATTAAAAAAAAACTGTACAAAATTGGTACAAAAGGCTTCGATAGATGGCGCTTTACAAAAGGCGAAGGCGAAGAATAAATTTATTTCACACTGCGTTTTTAAAAGTAAAATAAATTAATTGACGTCTGTATCAGAAATTGAACGTATTAATAACCATAGATGGTAGATACCACTTACCTACATTATAGAATACAGAATTAACGCCTTCGGCTTTTTAAAAGTGCCATCTATAGAGGTTTTTTGAACTAATTTTTATGAGCTGTCAGAAAACTCCCCATTACCGATGAGAATAAATTGTAGAAATTATTCTCATCGGAAATTGCGATTTTTTTAATATTTACCATCTATATAATGAATTACACGTAAATATTCTTAATAGACACTTCAAGTGTAGCTAAAATCACAAGATTTTCTTAAATTTAAAAAAGTATTTAATATTGAAGAAATATAGTGATTATCCCATGTACAAGTTATTACACCCTCGTGTAATAAATAAAATCAGCCATTAGTGTCTATCAGTGGAGCGCAAGATTTTTGTTCACTGAACGCAAGCAATATTGATTCTTTATTTTCAGACCCTCTAGGTTCTATTTAATAGGTTACGCTAAAATTAAAAAGGGAAAGCACTTGAATATTTTCTTAGTGGTTATACAACCTACATATTATATAGTAGACGACCACTTTGGCGATTGGGTAACACTGTCTGCCTCAGACGCCAGTGGTCGCGGGTTCGATTATTTTATTCTAGGTTCGCTACATGGTATTCCATATTACAAGCTCTGCTCAGTTCGGGGCCTTGTTGTTGGTGTGATTGTCTGAGTTTTTACTTTACTTTACTTAAGTTACTAAAACAGTGTTTGACCTCAATATCACTTGATGATAAGTGACAATTAGGCCCAAAATGTAAGCTCACTAGTTCAAGAACTGGCTCTCTATGCGTTTTTACTAGCGTTATATTTGTATGAAATGTGGTCGCTACCCAGACGGAATCTGCGGGCATCCTACTACAAGCTGGAAGTAACTCAAATAAATCGTATTTTACGACATAAAAATATAACATCTCCCCTCACATTCGTAATAAATATGTGCAAAACACATTTCAAAAGCAATATAAATCTATTAAACTAGAAATTGGTAACACAGCGCAGCTACCAATCAACAGAAGATATTCAAACAGACGTATACGCTTCCATTCTAAATGAAGCCGTTCAGTATTCCCTTTAACTACCCGCATTTCTGAATAATTGCTCATTTTAGTATTTGCAACGGTTCAACTCGCTGTTAATTTTCAAATCCGTTGCTGAAAATGACGCTTTAATAGTCAATCGCTGGAATCTGCTAGTATATTGATTCAGTTAGAAAGTAATTTGGGTTTAAGGTATAAACTTAGCCGTTTTATATGATAAACTTGAGTTGTTACATAGCGTTTTTAAAAATACCACAAACAAGAGACTACTATTGCAAAATCAATAAAAAGTTATTACAGAGGTTGTCGCTTATAGACGACAGTAAAACTATAAAATAAGATAAAGTTTATTTATTTCGTCCCTTTATTATTCTAGTAAAGTAAAATATTTTCACCACTGTAGATTTTAATAATGCTATCTAGTAAATTAATAAAGGATAACATTTTAAGTAGTATTACAAGCTGACCAGTGTATGTTGCCAGTGATGACATACGGCACTGAGACGAGCACGCTAACTATGGGCCTTATCAACAAGTTTGAAGCAGCTCAGCGGGCAATGGAAAGGGCTTTGCTCGGAGTTTCAGTATGAGGAGGAATGAGGAATGAGGAGTTTCGCAGGCGAACCAAAGTCACCGATATAGTCAGAGGAATCGCAAAGCTGAAGTGATAATGGGCAATAGCTCGCAGAACAGATGGCTGTTGGGGCAGAAAAACTCTCGACTTGCGGCCAGGTAGGTACTGGGAGACGCAGCGTAGGGAGGCCCCCGGCAAGAAAGACCGACGGTCAAAGTCGCCGGTAAACGTTGGATGAGGGTGGTGCGGAACCGTGCGACATTGAAATTCTAGGAGGCCTATGTCCAGCAGTGGACGTCAAGTGGCTGTTGATGATGATTGATGATTATGAGCTGCTTCGCTTAGACTATTAAAGTTTATTAGATTAATATTTAGTTTGTTTGAGTGTATGGATATACAGGGTTGATTTATAGTCACCAGCCAAATTTAAATGTTAGATTCTTTGATACGATATAAACGTACCTGCATGTTTATTTTAGCGTCGCTCAGTACAAAAAAAGTTAAAATATGGAACCACAAACGTTTTTGAAAATAGTCGCTGTTGATGAACATAGCTACTACAACGCGGTGTAGTAGCGCGAAGTCGACTTTATTTTAATGGTTATTAAGAGTGACCATGTTTAGCTTAACATGTTAGGATATATTCATTTCCCTGTTAAAAAATAAATACATTTTTTTGCAAAAATCGTTTCTATAAATAATACTTATCGTGTAAATAAAATTGGGCGGTGACTACAAATCAACTTTGTATAACTTGTTGCTTCGAAGGGCACGTTTAAGGACAGGCGGCGCGTCGTCCGGAGTTACGCGCGTTTTTGTTACATTGCCGGCTTTACTCTAAACCAGCGGATAGTTCCATAGTAAAGCCGCGGTGATGTAGTAAAAACGCACGACGATGCCCCGCGTGACGCGCCGCCTGTCCTTAAGGCGAGGATGCAGCGATTTCACACTTTTTTGAACGATAATATACCCAGTAATGTGATCATGTTGTGTCTGAAAAATATATTCACAATAATTAACATAACCAACCGCTGTGTAAAGATAGAAACATGATTTATGAAATGACCCATTCCGACATGACCATCCAATCGTGCTCTGTACATACACCAAAAGATTGACTTCCTATTTACGGTTGTCATATTTCTGCCAACGTATAATTAAGATCTGAGAAAAAAAACACTTACCACATCTCATTAGGCTTTTTTTTAAATATGGTTTCCATAAGGGTACTAAAATGTCGACTTGCTGACGACCAATTAGGCGATGGGGTAACACTGTCTGCTTCAGACGCCAGTGGTCGCGGGTTCAATTCCCGCACGGAACAAGAAAAAAAAAATCCGGGTATTATTTATATTCTATATTTCCCCTTAGTTCGCTACATCATTCTACCTAGTTCCCATATCACAAGCTCTGCTTATTTTAGGGCCATGTTTGGTGTGATTGTCTAGGAATTTTCACTAGTATTTTATTTTATTTATAGTCTCAAGCAGGCACAAATCACTTAAGGTAGTAAGTATATTCACATTCAACCGTACGTTTTACTTTGTTCATCGAACCAGTCACAGAACTGTCAGACTAACTGTCCAAACCAAATCTGTGCTCCTTCCCATATTACTAATTCAAGACAAAGTTACAGAGCTGCCATCGCAATTCAAATCAGTCATTCATTAAAAGCAAAGTAAAAGCGCCGACATCCCAAACTTTCAGCTACATCAAGTCATAAGAACTTCTCAATTCACTCCTTAGTAATCGTTATCTCCAAAGTTAGGTAGAAGGTGTATAGTTCTCTTACAGAGAGCTCCACATTTTAGAAAAAAAGCTGCTGCACTCTACCGCTACCCTAATGCTTTATTACTAAAAACTTATAAAACTGTTAGCATGTAATGTGTTTGTTTACCTCCCGCTTGGAAAAGATTTGCCGTAGCCAATCTGAAAATCCCTAAACAGACTCCGGACCCAGTTTGGCCGAAGTAAAGAAAACTCAGTGAAATGGGAATTTAGCGTTAAAGGACATGAGCATTGTTTGTGTGGCGCATCTCCACAGACAATGTTACAACTTCTATCCTGCTTTATGTGCCAGGAAACCTGCATTTTCGAGAGCCTCGCAGTAGCCACTGATAACGCAATAAAGGTGGCAATTTTCTGGTCGGGTAAAATATAAAATTCAAAGTTGGACGTTATTGTCGAATTATGAAGAACATTTCTGTCATACATGATTTCTATGTAGCTTTAACCATTAAGGCTGCACACGCGACGGAAGCTTAAAAATGAAGTAATTTCTCCCGTTTTCCCAACATTTCCCTTCACTGCTCTGCTCCTATTGATTGTAGCGTGATAATAAGTATACTATAACCTGCCCAGGAGTATGAAGAATAATTTTACCAAGTTTCGTTAAAATCCGTCGAGTAGTTTTTGTTTCTATAAGGAACATACAGACAGACAAAAATTTTACTGATTGCATTTTTGGCATCAGTATCGATCACTAACCTGATAGTTATTTTGAAAATATATTTCATGTACAGAATTGACCTCTCTACAGATTTATTATAAGTATAGATAGATATAGAAGATATAGAAGAATAGATATAGAAGATAGATATAGATAGAAGATAACTATTTTGCAATCTACAAACCCAGTATTACACAATATAATTATTTTTATACTGCATAAACTAAGAAACAGATTCGGCTAAGTAACTAAATTCCTGATAAACAAAAAAGATGACAAAACTGAACCTCTTGCAATGCGGATATTGCAAGCCGATTGCTTTCAGAAGCAAATAGTCACAAGATCGTATACAGCAAATAATAATGGACAAATCGATGGATTTCCATATTGAAATTTACACTCTAATTCCTAAGAGATAAAGCTCAGACTGGTGTGTGATGTAGAAAGAGTCGGGTGTGGAAACAGGTGTACCTTAGATTTAGATAGTGGAGCATTAAAGTGCATAGATGTCTTCGATATCTTGTAAAGTAAAAATACTGTAAGGATGTGTTATTCGTACTTCTCTTGTTGTGATTCCATTGTTATTATTCAGTTTCGTTGCGTCTGCCATAATTTGAATATTAACGAAATTTTATACCACGTGCAGCCAATTTATTGGCTTACGAACCATTGAACAAGCCACAATCAAATCACCTCATTACGGGTTTTCTTATACATGAGTGATTATTAGATTCCAATTTGTTTTTACCCGGTAAAATGGGTGAAAAACAGAAAACCCTCAGAAACAAATTAGGTACATCCAATAATCAATGCAAATCTAATAAGGGATTATAAACACTTCGCTAACGGCTATTTAGGGTAGGGTAATTACAAATGAAATTTTTGATTTTAAGTTTTTATCTCACTTATATTTTTTAATGCTTATGATATTATATTAGATAACATTTTCCTTATTTTCTTACAGGCACTTCCTTACAGAATGATACAGTAGACTTCAAACTGTGTAAATAACTAAAATATACAATCTTAGCAGTGTGAATATCAATCAGTGAACAAATCCTCTTAACAGTGAATACTGCAGAACTAAGTCTACTCACTAGTTATGAGATATTATGAGCTTCCCGTTGCAATCTAGAATCTTAAGTTATTCCAAGAAAAACAGTATTTACTAGGTTCAACCTGATTTCAAGAAGGTGCAAATTTGCCTAGACTTTAGAAAATTTAAATGGAAGCAACAGCGCAAGGTAAATTTTGATCTTGTAGGAAATTATTGATTAAATACGCAAATTTATTATATGTAAATAGAATTTTAGAAATATTTATAATCTACGAATGCAGAGCTTTAACAAAAACCGACTTCACGTCAAAAATTTGGCTGAAGTATAAGGTCGTACATATTCTACTTACATAAATTTTTCATATTTTTTCAAAAAAATATTTTTTATTTCATGATATACTCAAGCGATTTAGTTAAAATTTATAAAAGGCAACCTCTGAAGTACTCTCTATCTTATGAAATAAGAATATTCAAAACTGATTCATAACTGTCCAAAAAAATTTTTTTAAAAAGATACAAAAAAATAAATATAAAAAAACATTGAGAACCTCTTCCTTTTGGAAGTAGGTTGGAAATGCAAAAGCAGAGAAAATTTCTCATTTTTACCGTACAGACAAAATTTAGCCCACGAAAACAAAAACAGTGTCTGCTGATGATATTATTGCTCTCAACGACTCAACCGATTTGAAAATAGTTGTGTTGGTCATAATGGGTCTTATCTTAGATGTTCAGCGCTCTTGAGAAATAGTGACAGGAATATGATCAATATTAAAGCTTCGAATTCCGAAGATTTCCTTAATTTGTATATTCAATCTTAGGGCCATTTACACAAGACTCACTTAGTTGCTTAAGGGATTAGTTACTTTATTTGGATATAGCTAACGCTATCGTGCTAAGATGAAGTGTTCTTATATAATTCTAGTGAAAGCCAACCAAAAAAATCTGCAGTAAGTCTTCGGTCGCAAATTATTTTAGACAGGAAAATGAATGATGCTTTTCCACTCGAGTCTAAAGCTGGAGAAAATATTTTCAAGAATAACTCTCTTTTATTAATAGGCCTGCTTAGACTAGCCCTATCGAATCAGCCCCTGGATAAGTGTGTTTACGACAAGAATAATCCTAGCAACCTCTTTTTGGTGATAGAATGCCTTCAGAGTTCGCCTGGCCAGCAATATCCCTTTCAATAAAGTGTACTGCCGAATACCACCGTTCTGGCAGTAATGTGCTTCTGCAATGCCTTATAGAAGCCAGTTTATTCCTGAACTCGTGTAATTCATCTTCACTCAGAATCAGGTGTGACTAAATCCTCTTTTGACTTCAATTAGTCAAAAGAGGATTTAGTCACAATTAAAAGAATAGAAGCTTGATAGATTATTAAACAATCCAATTCGAGAAGTTTAAATGAAAAATCCTTAAAACTTTTCTTTCAAGAAAGATTCAAAGATAAAGATGAAATTTTCAATAATTTTAGAGTCAAATAAAATCACGTCTGTTTTATCTCTTAATTACTTAAGCTGATACCTAAATCTTCTTCGTAAAATTTTCAATTTGAAAACAGCACCCCAATTTGCAGTAATTTCCATGAAACTTGACCTAATTTGGGGAAGGCTGGCTGGTGTAAATATTTGTATGGGCATGCCGGTAAAAACTCGTTGATACGCCGGTCCGGTTGTCAATATACGGCACTGTCAATAGTTTTATTACGATAAAACACGAGGTATGTCCTCTATTTTCAAAATAAAAATGAAATAAAACCATGCATCGTTCAAAAAGTGTTCCGGAAGAACTGTGCGTTCATTAAAACAACAGTGGTCAATATAGGCTGTTGATATTTAAAAAAATATGAATGCAATATTAAATAAGAAAATAAAAAGTTGTTTTACTGCAAATCGCGATAGATATTTGAAAGTTGTTGAAAAACAGTGGTATTCATTAACTACCAACTAATCCAATGTTTGATTGCACTATGATAAGATCACAGATTAGAAAGTATTACGTACAAGTACAGACAGGACACATCAATATTATAGGAAGTTTGGAATGCAAGCTTTTTTGCCGCTTGGCAGCGCTTATGTGCTTGAGGTTTTTTGGTTGAACTATGCACTATAGTGGTTTTTTATTATTATTGTTGATACATATCAACGATATGTATCAATAACGAACTAACGATATTAAGGGTTGTTTTTTGGTCACCAGCCAAATTTAAATGTTAGTTTCTTTGATATAATATAAACGTAACTGCATATTTATTTTAGCGTCGCTCAGTTCAAAAAAGTATAAATAAGGAACCACAAACGTTTTTGAAAATAGTCGCTGTTTATGAACATAGCTACTACGACGCGGCATTTCATTGTTGATAGTACGACGTAGTGCTACGAGATGATTTGTAGTAGCGCGTAGTCGACTTTATTTTAATGGTATTCATTCATAATTTATTGTGAACATACTTTGCTTAATATGTAAGCAAATATATTAATTTCCTTGTGAAAATAACATACCTTTTTTTGCAAAAATCGTTTCTATAAATCATAATTATTGTGGAAAAAAAATTTTCCGGTGACGAAAAAACCACCCTGTATATTCTAACCTAGTCCTGTACAGGAACTACCCCTACTAGTCAAAACTTCATATCTATCTGTGTGTACCTATATGTTGACCCATCACGCTGAGTGGTTGGGTACATAATGACCCCAAGTAAAACACTGACATTCTATATTGCGTTTAACCACCTGCCCAAATAGGCGACCCTACTTAGATTCAAAAACATTTTCTATTTGTCTTTATTGTGATTGGTCACTAATTGATATTAACATGTTTAAATGTATTTTTCCATGCTGGACCTTGAGCAAAAGAAAAACATAGAATGTGCCAGCTGCTTCTCTTTACAGACGGAGGATTTATTGGCGATTTTGCGGGCGACAGGCTGACCCCCTGTCACTGCTATAGTCTCTCTCCATCATAATAATACCTCCAAATTTGTCAAACGTGACATCAGATTGTTTTTTATAGCCTCTGGTGTTCTGCCTACCCCATTAGGGTTAAAGGCGTGAAGTTATGTATGAATGTACATTTATTTTAGTACCAACACTTCGATATTTCGATTTTACCTGATGGTAAGTGAGATTACTTCAAAAGTGAATGGTGTAGAAAGGTTTTACAATATTTCCAGAATGCATCAACGTAGGAGCAGTGATATTTCGCGGTAGAAGTTACGTGAAGGCTTTATTTGTATTTCAAGGTTTGCTTGGCCTGCTACCAAGCTAACCAGGCGATTCTTGGAGCACTCCTTTCCCACAACTAAGAACGAATCGCTAGGATAATGAAACGCTTAGGTTAAGAGACGCTTACCCACCGTTGTGTTTCCAGTTTCCTTTTTAAATCCAACTATTCCATTTTTTATCTCATCATCACTTTATTTTGATTAAAAGTGGTCGATAGATTTTATTTACAATAGCTCTTTCTTGCGGCTATTTAAATTCAGGAAGTGTTTTTTATTTCCGTCTAATGCAATTCCGTCTAAATGCAGCGTGCGGGCCAACTCGTCTTCTAAAATGTCTGCTCCCAACACAAGGCTTCGACTATTTTCAAGTAAAAAAGACTGGCGAGTCAAGATTAAAGGTTACGTCATACTCCATTAGCAGCAATAAAGAATACCTACGCAGATTGCCCAATGTAACGACATAAATTAAAAACTCAATGCACACCTATTTTGCTTCCCATTGCTTTCGATAGATTTGTTTCTTTCAACAAACAAAGAGCAAATTGATCAGCAAATTTGAACTGGATGAATGTTGAATGAAGCAGTACTGATTTTAAATAAATAAATTGCTCAGATTTATTCACCAACTGAATAAAGTTAATATAGACATATACTAGAAAATAACTCCGTGAAACTAGTAAAATTAACTATAATAGTTACAACTTTACACACGTGTACTGCACCCGGGACCGACTGCTTAACGTTCCCTTCAAAGCTGAAAAGTCGTCGTCAGAAATGAATGATCAGTAGCCACCCATCCTCAAACCGATCGAGAGCGAGTGAACCTTGCTGAACATGCTATAGTAATACGTATAGACAAGCGAGACTATGTCAAAAAGATGTTTATCTACTCTCATATATTCAAAATATAAAACTCAGAACGAATTTATATTGACATACTTTTTAAAATAGTATAACGAAATGAAATTAAAAAATTAAATTACAACACACTACCTCGAACAATACAATGTTATAATAAAATTTTTTTTCATTTCGATACAGATAACAGACCATAGATTTCATTTTTTTATCTGTGTCCTGCGAGCGCCGCGCTACGTTACATTCTGTGGCCGAGCGGCGCGTTTTGGCGCATGCGCGATAATGGCGGGAATAAATATCTTCAGTGTATGAGATTAGATAAAGTAGTGTATGAAACTGCACATAACTAGGTATTATGTGACAGTTTCATAAACTACTATTTAATTCAGTACTTCCATTTTGATATTGTTGTAACTAACATTAACTATCAGTGTTAAAGGACATGTCTCCGTTTCTTTTTATCTGGGGCTAGAATGTGAGCATAAGGATATATTGAAGAGAATATGGTGTACAAACAAATAGTAATCACTCAATTTCAGATAGACATCGTATTAAAAAAGCACAAGATTTATTAAAAACAGCTTCACCGAGTATAGCAATTCCATTTCTTTCAATTTAAAGTGACAGGTTTGAATTAAATGACAAGACAGATAACATGACAATGACAACTTTGACAAAAATAAAAATGTCAAAAATGGCGAAATATAAAGATTACCTTGCATGCCGGTTGCCATTAACTTTAAGATTTTGGTGCGCCATTAATTAGCTTATTGTAATTTTTCGAAATTTTTATCGATACAAGCATAATATTAGCTACGTTGTGGTTTAGTGTTATTCAAATATTCCAATTAGGAAACATTGCCTTTGTAATTAGATGAAAATGGGGATAAATCAGCTGATAATAATATGATCAATCCATTGTATTCTCATTATTGTGGTACCTATTGCAGATTTCAATAAATTTACATAAATAAATGCATCGCTACAAAGCCAAATGAAATCTAATCTTTAGCACATTTTGCGTATTAATTTGAAACTCATAAATTATTAAAAGTACATCAAAACACAACACGAAAAGCTTAAAATGCAATGTGATGTTTTACATTCAAAATTAAACTTCATCTCTCTCAGTTCGTTAATTGCGTAAATAATTAAATAGCATATCGTGTTCGCGCCCTTTAACTCCGCGGAAGTTTGGCAGACATTTAAATCCAAGTTAACAAGCCTGCCCGGATCCATGACTTTTCGGGACTTTAAAACATATTCAAACTTCATAACGACCTGGAGTTATTTGTTACTAAATTATTTTCTGTTCCGTAAAGTTTGGTTCTTAAAATCCAAAAATAGAACTGTTTTGTTAATTTTATAGCAATACATAGCTTTAGTTTATGAAAAATAAACAGACAAGTTCAAGTCGGATTTGGTGGCGATGGAGTAAACCTATCTGCCTCAGGCGCCAGTGGTTGTGGGTTCGATTGAAATTGAACAAGAAAAAAAAATGTTCCGGGTGTGGGTGTTTATCTAAACGTATTTATATTCTAGGTTCCCACCTAGTTCGCTACATGATATCTCATAACCCAAGCAGACGCCATGTAGTTGGTGTGAGTTCTGGGGATGTTATGCCAAATTTAATGTTTGAAAGGATGGTAAGTACGGGCATGAAAGATAACTTATAAAACAATACAAACTTAAATTTTCGGTAAAGTATACTATGCACTCCTGTTGAACAACAGTTATTTTTAATCTGAGATAGTTTTAACCTAACTTTAAATTTTATATTCTTGAATTTTGCCTTCTATTTGTGTTAGAAATTTTCACTTTTTACTAAATTTTAAGTACTTTATAGACTTTGATTTCTCTGTGAGCGTCAATTAAGCGTTAAAAGAGCACCATAAACGGACATAAAAGGCAGTCTCTTTTGATTGCGTTCACTCAAAAGTTTACTTTTTTCTCGCCTGTAAAGGATTTCAGTCTTGAGTATTTGGTATTAATTTCTATTCTATATTTGAAAGAGCTTAGAAAAGCAGGCCGTTGCAGTTTCCTATGCCGGAATTGGCAATGGGATGACTGTTCATCCGGATAGAAAAGAGCATTATAATGCACATTTTAAATTTAAAAAACAGCAATTAACTTCGCTCGAGAGTAAGCAACTTAAAAATGTATGCCTTTTTTGTTAAATAATTGAAAACTCGTAGTTAAACTGAGTTTAACAACCATGTTTAACTCAGTTAAACTACGAATTTTTAATCATCATTTAAATTGAATTGAATTGATTTTATACAGGATTTTAATTTTTAGCAATCAGTTAAACACTAAAGATTAAATTTAAGACTCGGCCCTTAAAAATCTTTATATTATTTTTGCCGGCATCAATAACTAAGTCTAAAAAGAAATAACTAAATGTAATGTAAATAAAAATCTACAATATCTGGCCAATATAATTGATTTAATAGCTTGTGGGTTAAATTTGAAAAGGGAATCAAATTATAATAGTTTTTTCTGTGTGTCATTTATTTTTCTATTATGTACTAATGCACGTTAGAAAAATAATGCGCTATAATAATGTCTTAAGTTTTCGCGATTCATACTATTATAAAAAAAAAACACTTTTTAACCGGATTTATCACGTTTTTGTGTCAATCCAGAACGCTACGCTCGAAGACTGAAAAACAGATGGAGGTGATGATGTATAACTTTTTCCACTGTCATGATGCCTGACACCCCAGTCGCTCGTGACTACAGGGTCTGCAAAGACATCGAAACGTCGAATAAAATGTAAAATATAAATTAAATGCGATAAATCCGGTTAAAAAGTGTTTCATTTAATATTGTGCCATGTATTAAAGTTTTGTAATTAAAACCTCATGTAATACTTGCCCTTTAATTAAGTCCGTTAAGTCACCAGCTCAAATAGCTTATCCCAAGGCGCTGCGGCGGTACGATAAAAACCTCTTCACAACAATTAATTCGACCCATCACCACAGACTTATCGGATTAGCACATGTTACTCCAGATTTCTATAGTGTATATTCGTTAATACACGGTTTATATGGTACATTAGTTTTGGTCTGGATGTATACTAGGAATAGCCGTTCCCCGCAGTTCCACCTGCATTACTCCCGTTCCCGTGGGAACTCCGGAATAAAATATCGCTTTAAAGCCTTCTTTTATAAATGGACTATGCAACACAGAAATAATTTTTCAAATCGGAATAGTAATTTCTGAGATTAGCGCTTTCAACCAAACATACAAACAAACAGAATCTTGAACTTTATATATTAGTATAGTAACCCCCAATACCGCTACGTGGTCTCGATAGCACAAGGTTAATTTGGAGCTTCATATCTAGTTAGTGTGTCATTTTAGGCACTCGGTTAATTTTTCTATCCCTATGTAAAGATAATCCCCATGTTGAGTAACACACCGGTCTTTGTAGGTAACTTCGTCTTGCATGTTCCCACCGCCAAACAGATTCACTGTAATGTCGATGGAAGGGTAGGATAGGCAGTATTTACAAGTAATGTCGCAAGTTCTTCCACGCACGCATGGACAGTGGTTATTACTAAACAAACATGCTTCCATGCTGGACTGGGAGTGAAAGAAAACATAGAATGTGCCAGCTGCTTCTCTTCCCAGGCATACTATAAAAGTCAGTTAAGGGACAGAGGTTTTATTGGCGTTTTTTGCGGGCGATAGGCTGACTCCCTGTCACTGCAATAGTCTCTCTCCATTATTATAATACCTCGAAATTTGTCAAACGTGACCTCACATGGTTTGATGGCCTCTGGTGTTGTGCCTTCCCCGTAAGGGATACAGGCGTGAAGTTATGTTATGTTATGTTATGTAGTTGTCAAACATACTTGTTTACTGGCTGTTGTGACATGAAAAATATAACAAATACCCAAAATGATACACCAACTAGTATGTCGCCAAAATTAAGCTTAAATTGCGAATACCGCTCAGCAGCAATTATAGGGAACCTAGTGTACAACAAGATAAGGGCCAAAACGATGGACAGTTTACTATCAAAGGGTTGGCTTAAGCCTCATCATAGTCAGGTCAGATCAACATCAAACACGGCTTATGTTACGAAAAACAAATATAAATTTTCAAAATGATATTCTGACGGCATTTCACGCGATAAACCCTTTCAATCATGTGAGATCACGTGTCCATGATATAAAAACAGCCTACTTTATATTCATGTCAGATTACCAGAAAAATGCGGTTAAAAAACGTTTCGAAGAGCACCGTAAATAACGCCTACTTTTTGGAGGTTTTAATATGAAAAAGCTTTACTATAATTTTTGTGGATAGGAAAACTTAAGTGCCGGTATAAAAGTATTGCGAAAAGGAAAATTTAGATTGGTATAAAACTTTGTGGAAGCCTCAAAAATGTATGAAAGCGTATCCTGGCAGTATAGCTGTTTCATTGCATAGTTTTTGGCTTTTGCTTTTCTAAGTTAAAAGTAGGCTCAGTTTTTAGTTCGCTTGTATTCTAAATACCATTTAGCATAAATTACTTTTTCATATTAAGACAGCCAGCAAATAAGCATTAGATCTGGGTGGTGGTAAGTTGCACCTGCGACATAGCACATGGACCTTATCTATTTTATAATAAAGCAGGAGTGTTTGTATTCGGAAACATCTAGTTGTATTTCCAAATATATAGGGTGTTTTTTATGAAGATCAAAATATTTTAGGAGAAGGTTAAAAATGATGTGTGGATTCAATTTATGAAAAAAAAAAAATTTTTGTTAGGTAAATTGATATTTTTTAATTCTAATAAGTTAACAATATTTACAACTAAATAGCAAGAAATAAAAGCGTTTTTCCGACTATTTCTATTAATAAATACGTTATGCATCGATTTTTCAATAGTCAAAAAAATTTGATCACTTAAAAGAATTGTAAAATTTCAATTAAAAAAAAATATATACATTTTTTTTTGACATAAATTGAATCCACACCTTCTCCTAAAATATTTTGATCTTCAAAAAAATTACCTGTATTTCTGCATGCCTACCGACCTACTGACCTGCGTGGCGCCGTCATTACTGTGCATATCATACGAAGTCGCAGGTTAAGCGAGGTTCGGTGCGGTCGGTAAAAGGATGGGTGACCGCCGATCATTTGTTTCTCACGACGACTTCCGTGCTTCGGTTAAGCAGTCAGTCCCGGGTGCTGTATACTTGTATAAAGTAGTAACTAGGTTTTAAAGATTAAAATTATTAATTCTAGTAAAATTGAGTTATTTTCTAGTTTTTGCTCATATTAACTTAACACAGTTGGTGTATTAATCTGAGCAATTTATTTATTTAAATTCAGCACTGTTTCATTCAACATTCATCCAGTTCAAATTTGCTAATCAATTTGTTCTTTGTTTGTTAATCAATATATTATATTTACATATCACGACCACTTTGGCGATGGGGTAAACCTGTCTGCCTCAGACGCTAGTGGTTGCGGGTTCGATTCCCGCACGGAACAAGAAAAATCCCCAGACAATCACACCAAGTACATGGCCCCAAAGTATTCCGTGTCTGGGTGTTTATCTATTCAGTATGTATGTTTATATTTTTCTTAAGTATATCAGTTACCTAGTATCCATAACACAAGTTCTTTAAGAAACTTAATTTGGGCTAGATAATGTTGTGTGAGTGTCAGAAATATTTATTTATTTATTTATTTTATAGCGGTTTTAACAATATAATATGTAGCTTTAGTTTATGAAAAATAAACAGACAATGTTCCGGGTGTGGGTGTTTATCTAAACGTATTTATATTCTAGGTTCCCCCCTAGTTTGCTACATGGTATCTCATATCACAAGCTATGCTTACTTTGAGGCCATGTAGTTGGTGTGATTGTCTGGGGATTTTATTTATTTATTATTATTATTCATCTATATAAAATAAATAATAAATAAATATTTCTGACACTCACACGACATTATCTAGCCCAAATTAAGTTTCTTAAAGAACTTGTGTTATGGATACTAGATAACTGATATACTTAAGAAATATATAAACATACATATTGAATAAATACATATTTTTTATTAGAATAAACTTAAATAAATATATAAACATCCATGACTTGACGACTAATATCTGTGTTCATCACACAAATATCCGTCGCCGCCGGGATTCGAACCCAGGACCTCTGGCATAGAAGGCAATTTATGTTACCGCTACACCAGCCGGTCGTCTAAATGTGATATCATATGTGATAGACAAATTTATCAAAAGCAATGGGAAGCATTAATCTACAGAAGTCTTTAAGGTTTGTCAAAAGCCATTTCGGTACCCTGACAATTCTGATATCCTCCAACCAGCACTAGGCTAGCTAGGCCAAACCTCCTCGTCACTCAGAAGAGAGACTCATAACCCTGCAGTGGGCTCATTACATGGAGTTGTGATGATGATGATGACTATTTAGGGAAGGATATATCAAGAAATTATTTCTTATTAAGAATTATATTTTATACCCTTATTTAATTGACAAAAAGTATTTCATATACAATTTACAATTACAATTGAATTTAAATTAAATTCAACATTGTGGCTTTCATACACGTAATAAATCGTTAGCTTCATATGTTGGACATGAGCGGGCGTGACTTATTTAATAAGCATCTCAATGATGAAATGCAAAATTCAGCCACGTGTATGGACGTAACCCAGTTAAGTACATGAACGTTGGTGGTAGAAATGTTAATTAACGTTGACACGACCTTATCGTGGGGAACTGTTGAAAATTTAAACAGTTCCGCATATTAAATGATCAACAAATGCAAAGCATTAAAAAAACCGACTTGAGTTGAGAATGTCATCAACGTAAACATTCTCCGAAATTATACATACTATTTCAAAAGTTTGAAATTTTCAATGAAGTACTTAACCGATTTAGATGAAATTTAAATGGGACCAACTATGAGGTATCTATCCTCTATCATATGAAACAACAATTATCAAAATCAATTCATAATTGTCCGAAATATCGTGTAACAAAGACACAAAAAAAACATACAGGCGAATTGAGAACCTCCTCCTTTTTTGGAAGTCGGTTGAAAAGGAAATTTGTATAATTTTGTTTTGATGCATTTTTAAAGATAAATAAAGTTGATATGCCCATCAACCATGGAGGAAATATATAGAGGAGCTGCCCTATCCAGTTTTTTCTAGGGACTCAAGTGAAGCCTACGCGCGGGGTGCGGGAGGGGTAAGCGGTGGGTTATGGCCAATCATAGCCAAACAGGCGATGGCATTAGTCACCTAGTAGCGAGTAGTAAAAACCGGTTGAAACATAAGGTTAAAATATTCACATGATCATCAAAAAAGTTCAGCTATACTTTAATAGGTGGCTCTAGTTTTTTAAAGAAATTTCATACGTTCCAAATCTGTCAGAAAAAACCGCGAAATAAAAGTATTTCTACTTGACGCAAGATAGCGCAACCTTTTTCACGGCATAAAATCACCTAGGCAACAAATAACAATCTGGAATTTTGGACATAAATAATTGGAAAACAAACAATTTGTAAAAAAATAATTATGAATGAAATTATCTTCGTGGTAAGTTAATTTTATTTGGATTGTCAATGTAATTCCTTTATAAAAGTATAGAAAACTAAATTTTACATCGAGAAACAATGGAGGATTTAATTTTTTTTAAATATCTACGCGTGTACATACTTCACAGAAGTCAGCGACGAACTGACGCCAGTGCCTCTAGCGAGGAATAGCTTGAACTATAGGCTGTGACGTCAGGACAACCCGAATTGAAGCTGTGCAACTTTGCTTACAGCAGCTCTACTATGTATCTGCTTTGTGCCATCAACACATATAATAGTCGCATTTGAGATATTGATTCGTTGATGAATACTCGAAGAATTGTCGATGATTCGAAAAAAAATCTTCTGCCGGAGTAGGTGATGTAAATTCTACTACTATTAATGAGTAGGTATATAATGTGTGAAAATTGTACTTTCAAATAGATTTAGGCTAGGTAAGAATTTGTTATATATCGAAAAACAGTTTAACGACGTAGTTTAAGGGCGCAAACACATTTTTTACACTTATTGATAGTATTTTCACGACCACTTGGCGATGGGGTAAACCTATCTGCCTCAGACGCCAGTGGTTGCGGGTTTGAATCCCACACGGAAAAAAAATGTTACGTGTCTAGGTGTTTATCTATTTATGTATTTATAACCTAGGTACCCCCCTAGTTCGCTACATGTTATCCCATAACACAAGCTATGCTTACTTTTTTGTGATTGTCTGGAGATTTTATTTATTATTTTACTTTATTTGACGATTTACAGTTGACATTTCGTTCTTACATATTTATCCTAGCTTTTATGTTATCCGACAGTTTTTTTAAAGAACAAGTTCCTTGCTTAATCTCTTCTACACAAAGTCCCTCAATTCATACTAATAATTCCTCACAGCGATGTAGGTCCGGCCTACGTACATTCACGGTATGTGCACTTTAGTAAACGCCTTATCATGAATTCATGGCGGTCCATCTAAAATGCCGACCCTAGAAAGGAATGAACCTCACTGTATGTTTATGTCCACTCGACTTTGGCCAACGTTTTATTTGGGTGGACGTTTCGTACGGCCGGAAGGTAAATATTCATTTGTTTAGACATAAGCAGATTTGCTGCGGTTTTAGACGAGAATAGCTTTTATTTCTTAAGAATTTTTGGATATAATAAATTCTATTAATGTTAGTCATTGATATTCAATTTTTTTTTATTCTGTCTGGTATAGTCAGAGGTACGCGTTTAAACAAATTTCAGTTTTATTGCCCAAGTATAGAGCAGCTTCTTCAAGAAGTAATTTACTCGCATTATTTACCTTTTGTAAGATTAAGGTCAAAAATACCTATTAGCTTCTAAAGGAAATATCTACACTCTTAAATATTTTGATAAATCTGACTGGTCATTTCAGATATAAGCTATAAGTTTTTAACTTATCGTGTTATTTACCCTGGAAGCGGAATATTCATCATGTTTATTATTAATTTTGACTACTCGATTACCAAAAATATCTAGTTTCTAAAGCTAAAATATTTTCATCTTTATTACTATAATAATACAGATGTTATTCGCTCATGTCGGAATTGTTCTTGAAGTTCCGGCTGACTCACCTTAACCGCAGAGCTTACAGAACATTGTTGTTTCCCTTACATATGTTTATATTACGTATTATATTACGTATTACATATGTGAAGTCGTCGTGGCGCCGTGGTTACTGTGTGTATCATACGATATCACAGGTTAAGCAACGTTTGGTGGGGTCGGTGCTTGGATGGGTGACCGCCGACCATTCATTTCTCACAACGACTTCCGTACTTCGGAGGGTACGTTAAGCAGTCGGTCCCGGGTGCTGCATACTTGTATACAGTAGTCGTTAGGGTTTTGTCAGAAGCCACTTTGGCGCCCTGAAAATTCTGACATCCACCACCCAGCACTGGGCCAGCTTGGTGGATTATGGCCTAAACCTCCTCGTCACCCAGGGTAGAGACTCATGCCCTGCAGTGGGCTCATTACAAAGAGTTGTGATGATGATGATGATGATTACATATGTATTAACATCTACTGAAATAATTTAACTCATAATTATTTCATAATTGAAATGAAAATTCAATGTAAAATTTAATATATTTTATTCATAAAGGATTGCATCTATTGATAAGAAAACTTTTTCGTACTGAGTTACAGTTCTTTATTGACTCATCGAGCAGAGACCTCAATATTGGTAAATTTGCACAGTAAAGTACAAATTTTTCTTGTAATTTGGTTAACAATTGCTCTAAGCTTCACATTCGGAATAACTTTAAAAACGACAGTCAAAACAAAAAAGTGATCTCATTTGAAAAAAACATATTTTTTCATATGACCTCGAGCAATTGAACGCCAAAAAACGTTTACACACCCAGTATTTTCATATATGGGCTCTTGCAATGACAAAGATAAGCGTTCTTCATATACGAGTACATCATTAGTGCGAGCCAAAAGCCCTTTGCTAATTGGGCCGGTCCTTGGTTCACTGTGTTGTATGGAGTTGACCACAGAGCTGGGAAACTTCGATATCGGTCGTTTAGAGTACCTGTTCCTAGTTGAAGTTGAGTCGGTGGGAAAAGTTGGGTCGGATTTAACTCGATGAACTTGTATATAATAATTATCCTGAGAAAATTGTAGGGACTTTTACGTACTGAAATCAGTTTTTAATGCTTAGTATAAAGAATACTTTTTTTATCTAGAGGTTTGTGTTGAATCGATTCAATTAGACTGATTCAGTATTTTTTGAAATTGGGTTGCGAATTGTTCATAAAAAAAAACAGTGGCAGCGGGCTATAGATGATTTTAGTTAATGTTATTTTGTGGCGTTTAACAAACAAAAACATATTAGACTATTCGGCATTCATTCCTGTGTAACTCAGTGCAAAAAATACTCGTAGACGAACGTTACACGAAAATATATTGCATTTTGAATATTATGTTATTACTAGCTGACCCGGCAAACGTTGTTTTGCCATATAAATAATAAAAAAAAAATTGATGTTGGCCGATTCTCATAGATACCGGATAAGCACAAAAAATTTCATCAAAATCGGTCAAGCCGTTTCGGAGGAGTATGGCGACGAAAACTGTGACACGAGAATTTTATATATTAGATTAAAAAATAAGCGACGATCAAATTTCTAAACGCTCATTATTTCACGTACCTAACTAAGGATCCGCCTTTGTTCTTTATGAGTATAATTTGATAAATTTTGCATCTAGAGAATACTTACTTATTCTGTATTTTAGAGCATATCTGTGTAACAATAATTTGTATTAACTTTTACTGAAAACTTAAAAAAAAAATCGATAATGATACCTTAACAGTTTCAATTAAAACAGACAAAGGAAAACTAATTTCATTTATCTTATCAATGTTTTCAAGCTAGAAAAGAATAAATGCATTCTGTAATTCATACAAATAGCAGTGGTTTAAAACATAGTTTAAGAATAATAAACGTTGTAGCAATATTTCTTCCTAAGCGAGATTTATCTTGGGCTTGCATTCCTTACTATTAAATCAGTGTGAGAGATGGAAACTGCATTGCTACTTAGATGCTGGCAACTTTGAAATGTTTGCGTCTAGTTAATCGCAAGTTGTATATTTTTCTCAATTCGCCAGTATGTTTTTTTTTTGTGTCTTTGTGACACGATATTTCAGGCCATTATTAATCGATTTTAAAAATTCTTAATTCATATGATAGAGGATACTTTATAGTTGTTTCCATATAAATTACATCGAAATCGGTTTGGTACTTCATTGAAAATTTCAAATTTTTGAAACAATATGTATGTTTTCGGAGAATGTTTACGTGGATGTCATTATTAGTCGGCCAAAGTGGGAAGTCGGTTTTTTAATGCTCTGCATTCGTTGATTATTAATTATAATAATATCTGTCAGCTTGTTGTCAATTGAAACAAGAAAATAAAATAAAACTAATGTTCAAACCTTGCATCTTTGTTTTAGTGATACCTATAAAGTCTGTGGTAATACAAATAGGTAATTTATGAATACATTAAACACCTCTCCAAATATATAATCTCACTTATATCAAACGTGACATCAGATGGTCTTGTAACCTCTGGTGTTCTGCCTACCCCATGAGGGATACAGGCGTGACGTTATGTATGTATGTATGTTTGTACTTAAGTGTGACTAAACTTGTGTTTGACTTCAATCTGAAATAATTATAAAGAATGATTAAGTTAAAAATAAAAAAATTTGCATTTAGAAAGAATCTGGATTTTAATGAAACAATGCCGGAATACAAAGCCACTGTTTTTTTTTTTTTTTTTTTTTTATAAGTGACTAAACCCGCGTTTGACCTCAATCTCACCTGATGGTAAGTGACGATGAGGTCGAAGATGAAAGCACACGGGTTTAGGAAGGAACTGGCTCTTTATACAATATTGCCGGAACACATTACCGCCGGAGCGGTAACATTTGGCGGCAGACTTTATATAAAGGGTGGTCGCTAGCCAGGCGGACCCAGAAGGGATCCTACCACCAAGCATGTGTAGTTGTGTCACTTGGTAAGAGACTTTATAAAAGAGGTGGTTACTGGTCAAAATACCTTAATAGGTATTAAAACTAAGCGGGCAAGCTTATGAAATCGCGATAAAGCTACTATAAACCAACCCTACGTGCCTTAAATATGAATAGCAAGTAAGTAGCATATAGCACGACTATTACTTTAACAAAGTTACCTTGCTAATTCCGCGACTTGTACTTGCACTAGTGATGCAGGATTTTCGTGCGTTGGTTCACCGCCCTCCCTCCCTCAAACAAGAAGCAAGATATGCAATGAACACACACTTGGAAAACTGTAACCCACACCACAAGCTACCACCGACACGTGTTTCGCTTGAACCAGAAGCATCTTCAGGGTACAACGACCACCACCGAACTAAATTAGTATCACCATTAGTATAAAATTAGTATAATTAGTATTAGGTGCAAGTACAAGTCGCGGAATAAGCAAGATAACTTTGTTAAAGTAGTTGTCATGGATTTCCGCAAAGTAACGCCTGATAAAATCAATTATAGCACGACTGTTAGTTACAACTCTAAAGAGTACTGAATAGAACTCAAACTCTTTAGTAACTTTCAGTGCTTCTCTTAGACAGAACAGACCACGCAGACCGAAATTCTAAACACACGACATGCGGCTTCCTGCTCAGTGGAGTGAACTAATGAATGTGCTATCTCAATCTTGTCAGTTTTATTTGACGTCTTAAGCTACAAAAATATTTGCAGCGACTCAGCTTAGTGGAGATATCTAGTGGAAGACGTACGAGGAGGAAACTAAGTGATTTTTGTGCTTAGAAGGAAACATTGGAACAAGCTAGATGGATCAATTGTATACTTTTTGTTAGGATTTAAGAGAATAACGAATATATTTTGAACATAACTGATGGCCTCTGTGGCACATTGGCGAATGAAATCACTCATACACCATAGTTTACGGGTTCGATCTCCCATGCGTGACATATATTCAAATAGCATATAAAAAAGTATTTAAAGTATTTAAGATGTTGTTATGCAATTGATGTAATTGACTCATAGCTACGTGGCCTTATTTCAAAAAAATGGCACTCGTAACTAAACGAAAATATCTGAAAAATTAACATAGGCAGAAATCTGCAAATATTATTTATTAGCTGCTGTCAAGACATTTTGAATTAAACCTTCCTATGCGTCATCCAAAATAACCTTTTAATTTTGGTTTTCCGTACACCTAAGTAGGTAGCTACAGCCTCGAAATTATTTACCTGAAACAAACAAAACAATAAAATTATTAACCTATCACAGCCAATTCACTAAAAAAGTATTCACGAAACTATCATGTTCTGAATAATAATAATCTTAAAGATTAAATGACACTATAATCGTTTTAAAGGAACCACTTAATTATAAATTCCGTCACACAGTCGACAGGACTAAAACGCTGAAATCCCAAAATTTATATTCAACTCTGAAGTTCAAGCGAAATTCCGAAGAAAAGCAGAAAGAATTCATATCTTTTCCAATATTTTACGAACCTTAAAAATCCCTTCGAATAGTCCTTTTAAACGTTCGAAAGCGGCTATAGATATATCGGGGTACAGAATACCCTGTTATGAATCCTCTAGGAATTTCATTATGACATTTTGTACGTAGTTTCATGCCATTGACTCGGAGAAATCGCCTGATATCGAGCGATTTCGGACGGTTAAATGTGAACCTAGCTTTACGAAATTTGTCATGTACGTTTACTTTATTACGTGACAAGGGTTAATGGGTTCTTAAAATATACAGTAAAATATATGTATAGAGGAAGCTGATAATGTTTTTAAGTGTTTTTTTTTTGCATTTAAAATGCTCAATTATCTATATCTATCTATACTAATAATAAATCTGTAGAGAGGTCAATTCTGTACATGAAATATATTTTCAAAATAACTATCAGGGGGTGATTAGTGATCGATACTGATGCCAAAAATGCAATCAGTAAAATTTTTGTCTGTCTGTCTGTCTGTCTGTATGTTCCTTATAGAAACAAAAACTACTCGACGGATTTAAACGAAACTTGGTACAATTATTATTCATACTCCTGGGCAGGTTATAGTATACTTATTATTACGCTACAGTCAAAAGGAGCAGAGCAGTGAAGGGAAATGTTGGGAAAACGGGAGAAATTACTTCATTTTTTAAGCTTCCGTCGCGTGTGCAGCCTTAATGGTTAAAGCTACATGGAAATCATGTATCACAGAAATATTCGTCATAAAATTATGTAAAAAATATCCTACAACAGTATATGTCTATATTTTATGGTTGACTCACAATAACACGTGTAAATCCCGATAGCTTAGCAGTTCGGAGCTTTCTGATTATATTTGTTTACTCTTCGTTTATAATACTCTCACTCATCTCTAATTAAAAAAAATTACATTATTACCTATTCAATAAAAAAATAATCATAGAAATCGGTATAGAAACACCAAACTTATTCATGAAATATGCTAATAACCCATCGCACGTGAATACTGAATGATATAAGGATTATTTTTGTGTAACGGTTGCTGCGCTCGACGCGGCTCGCGGCCGTAGGGTATAAAAAGGCGGGAGGCGAGCGCAAGCTTTATAATTCATTCAATATTTGGCTGTTGATGCGTTCAGAGCGTTCGACTTTATTGACAGACAAAAATCAATATATATAAAACTGTTCCGTTACTGACTGAGTGACTGAGTGACTGACAGACAACGTACAGCCGTAACTACTGGGCATAGAGAGCTGAAATTTGGAACATACATTCTTTAGGGGATGTAGGGATGCACTAAGAAAGGAATTCCCGAAATTTCCACGGTAACGGGAAATATGGGACTTTTTAGTTTGTATGAAAAATCTTATTCCTTGAGTGCACCGATGTGAAACTTGGCGTAAAGGTTTTTCAATGAGTGTCTGGTTGTGTTATGAAAGGAATTCCTGAAATTCCCACGGAAACGGGAAATATATGATGTTTTAGTTTGTATGAAAAAATTACATCCCTTGAGTGCACGGATGTGATACTTGATATAAAGGTTCCTCAATAAGTGTCTGTTTGTATTATGGAAGGAATTCCCAAAATTCCCACGGGAAGTGGTTGGACTTTTTAGTTTGTATGACAAATCTTATTCCTTGAGTGTACGGATGTGATACTTGGCATGAAGGTTCTTCAAAGAGTGACTGGTTGTGCTAAGGAAAAAATTCCCAAAATTCCCACGGGCACGGAAAATATATGATTTTCAGTTTTTATGAAAAAAACTTATTCCTTGAGTGTATGGGTGTAATACTTGGTATAAAGGTTCTTTCAGTAGGTGTCTGGTTGTACAGTTTCTGAAATTTCCAAGAGAAGGGTAGTTAAGCGCATACGAAGTTGCGGGATGAAACTAGTTCTTAAATAAATGAAAAATGTGATAAATAAAAATTACCCGACCAGGATTCGAACCTGGGAACATTGCAATGCTTCACTTTAACTGGGATTCACAATTTCTGTAAAGAAATTGATCTCGGGTGATCTTAGCTGCAAAGCTTATACCATTAGATGGAGCTACGTTAGCAATATAACGTAAAAACAAAATGTGGTAAGTAATTTCGAGGCGTAGCGCCAGGCCCCGGTAGCTCAGTTGGAAGAGCACTCGTCCGGCAAACGAGAGGTCCCAGGTTCGAATCATGGTCGGGTAATTTTTATTTATCACATTTTTCATTTATTTATAGAGGAAGCTTTTTAGATGAGTTGTTAGCATGATACAGGGTGGGCACACAAACTGTAAACGTAGAGCCGCGGAGCGGTGCGTTGGTGGCGGGTTTTTACCCGACAACGGCGAAGCAAAAAGGAGGGTTATGGTTTTGACGTGTATGTATGTAAGTATGTATGTGGGTATGGATGTTCATCTGTTCCCTCAGAACTTCTAAACTACTATTTATAATTGGACAAATGAGGTGCCGTTGGAAGCCTCTTCACTGTCAGCTGGTTATATGCTACGTAAAGTTTTGATAAATTAATGACAGCGCCCTCTAGGGGACTAAAAGTGAAGAACTAAAAAAAATCTTTTCGATTTTGTGTGGGGTATTAAATGAAAGAGCTGTGGTAGCACGTCGTTAGAACTTCGTTTGTTTATTTCAAATATGTAAACACCATTACACCAAAACGTGTGAAAAAAAATAAGTCTAAGTTTCTAAGCAACCTAAAACCATCTGGACTTACATAAAATCGATGCGAGGTGGTTCGAGTTATCCTAAAACATTTAAATACGATGGCAAAAATCTTACTGAGGGTGAAGAAATATGTAACGCCTTTAACGAATACTTCAGAAGCGTTTTTGGTACACCATCGACGGAAAGTATAAATATAAGTCCTAATAAGGTGACCATCGATACCATAAATAAAATGTGTATATCTGTGGGAACGGTTAAAAAACATTTGAAGCTTCTGGATCCCACTAAGGGGGCTGGTTGTGATGGAGTACCACCTTTTTTCTGGCAAAATTGCGCTGAGTCACTAAGTTTTCCGATATGTATTATATTCAATAAATCATTAAAAGAAGGTGTATTTCCTGACGTATGGAAAAAAGCACATATAGTGCCTATCCATAAAAAAGGTACCAAATCGAGCATCGAAAATTACCGAGGTATTTCAATACTGAATACAATCGGTAAAGTTTTTGAAAAAATCGTATTCGATGTAATATACCCGGTTGTATGCAATGAACTGCCTGATTCCCAACACGGATTTTTGCGGCGTCGCTCCACTGTTACCAATCTAGCGTGTTTTTCTAATTATGTTTTATCTAACATGGAAAAGGGAGGACAAATTGACGTGATCTACACAGATTTCGAAAAAGCATTCGACCGTGTGGATCACGTCATCCTCATTCACAAGCTATATGGGGTAGGAATACACGGTGACCTTCTGAGATGGATCAAATCCTATCTTAGCAATCGTTCTCAGGCTGTAGTCATGGGAGGGTACAGGTCTGATTTTATTGATATTCCAACGGGAATACCCCAGGGGTCACATTTAGGACCGTTATTTTATAATATTTATGTGTCAGATATCACGTCCTGCTTTACCTCAGCTAGACATTTAATGTACGCTGACGACAAAAAGATTTTTATGAAAATTCATGACATAAACGATTGTGTGAAGATGCAGGCGGATTTAGACAGGTTATCTGAATACTACACAAAAAATAAAATAACGGTCAACATTAACAAATGTGAACATATCACTTTTACTCGCAAAACCAGACCTGTAGCTTACCCTTATAACTTCAATGGCGTCCCGATTCGCAAAGTTACACTAATTCGAGATTTAGGCGTGCATTTTGACGAAAAGATGCTTCTTCGGGATCACATAGACAAAATAGCGGACAAGGGTTATAAAAATCTAGGATTTGTAATGCGAACCTGCAAGCCATTCACGAACATCAATACGGTAAAAACTGTATATAACGCTTACGTTCGAAGTATTATTGAATATGCTAGTCCAATATGGAATCCTCAGTACGCCATCTATTCGAACCGACTAGAACGTCTTCAGAAAAAATTCGTAAAGCACTTAAATTATCGTTTCTCAAAATCGTTACCTGACACCTACGAGGAAAGATGTAAAAGGTTCAATTTGCTAACACTTGATGACCGACGTAAATTGATAGATCTGTGTTTTCTTTCTGACATTGTGAAGGGTTGTGGATTGCGTAGAACTGGTGGAGGGCATTAGGTATAATGCACAAGCCCGTCGTGCACGCCGCCGGATCTTACCTCTATTTGTTGCTCCCCAAACATCTACGAACTATGCTCGTAATGCCCCGATTTCCCGATTACCTCGAACTTATAATAATATATTTTATGAAATAGATCTCTTTACCGAGTCCAAAAATACAATTAAAAATAAAGCAAAAGACATTCTAAAATCGACTTCTTGCCCTGATCATGCATAATAATTATTAGTAAGTAAATTGATGTGTAATTTTATTATAATAGGCATGTTTATGTAATAAAACTATTCAATTATCTTTATATGTAATTATTTGTATGTAATATTGTGTAGAATATCTTTTTATATGTATGACATTTTTTTATGTATCTGTTTAACTTTTCATTTTATTTGCGCAAATATTTAAAAAGATCACGTCTGTCCTTTATAGTAATTAAAGGGAAACCTGTAATTCGCCTTCCTTAGTTATAAGTACTAGATTAAGATATAATGTGTAATAACGCTGTTGGTTTTCTTAAAAATAAATAAATAAAAAAATAAAGTCTAAAAACTAAAACCCGACTACTAAAAACACGCTTTAAAAAGTAGGAAACAAGTATCTCTATCAATATGACGTAATACATAAATATTTCAGGGGAGACTATTACTTGTATCCTACTTTTTAGAGCGTGTTTTTAGTAGTCTGGTTTGAGTTTTTGAACACTATAATAAAATACTTGTTTACTTTACGTTTTACATAATTTATTATAATTGCTATGTATTTGAAAAAAGAAACGGATTAATTTTTTTTTTTTGTGTTTGAGTTTATAATTATGTTTTTTTTTGTCAGTTTAGTTTATGTAAATGTTTTTTTTATGTGTAAGTTTTGCTGGCGAATGGTTTTTTTTTTAAGAATGATCATAAACGCAGCCTTAGTTTTAAGTTTTTTATTAAAAAAGAAAACATAAATTAAACAAGACATTGCAAATAGCCGTAGGAGTTGTAATGATTTAAATTCTTTTAAAAATCGAGTCTACACTTCGCACTTGACATTATATTTATTTATTTATAAAGCCCGCCAGGGAAATTAACATTATTTCTTACATCTAATAATATTAACAAACCATTACATTTTTAAAGTTTATCCAAAACCACGGAAAAACATTTAAAACTGGAACTCTTCTAGGCATACATTTAATCCTATTATTTATAACATGATATAGTAAAAGTAAATTGAATAGAACTTAATACAGTCAGTTACAAATGCAAAAACTAAATAAGAAATAAAAAAATCGTTTCATTCAAATAATCATAACATACATCAAAAACCGTGGCCCACGAATATATGTATTTAAGAAATGAGTAGGCATAGTAATTAGGCGACTAAAATTATAAATAAATAAAGAAATACCATCTTCTAAATAAATTTTTAAATGAGGATATTTCTCAAATACTCGTTCACAACTCGATCTCTCCAGTTAAAACGAGTAAAAAATAAAGGTAAGTATCGGAGCTAATCTTAAAAAGTATTTTTCACTGCCTAACAAGGAAGATGACTCTCAGATTTCTACAACACCGCATTTTTTACCCACAAAGCCATTAGTCATGGTCGAGTTTTTTCCAGAAAAAGTCAGTAATAGCTGAGGGAAAATGTACAAAATTGCAGCTATAGCCTCTTTGTGTCTGAGAGCTTGTAATCTGTCTTAAATTATTAGAAGATTAAGAAAACGATTTAAGTTTAGAATTGACATCAAAAAGGTTCGCGTTCTCTTTTTTCGTTAAAATGTTTTTTTTTTTTTTATGTTGGTAGAGTCATTTGGCGTAAAATTTTTAAATGTTTCTTTTTTCAAACGTATTTGATTTAGCTAGTCTGTGGAAAAGTTGGTTTCTAACATTTTGAGTTATCATAATTATTTTTCTACGAAACTTCATTTAGCCTACTCATAAACTGGTGATAAATGACAAAAAAAAGTATCCAGAAACAGGCTGTTCCTAATAAATAAAAAAGTCAATCTAGAAGCAGGTACTAATATATAAAAGTAGGTATTTATCCGCTAAAATACGGAAATTGTTATACTCGTATAACTTCAAATAATTTGAAAGGAATACAAATAATATATCAACTACATCCGAAGTAATGAAAAATGCAACAGAAGTTCAAAAACGTATCTAACATAAACTAAAACCCAGCGATAGAGATGGTTCTCATAGCTAAAATTGCTAACAGATACAGTTGTCGGTGAAATATAGCCGTGAAACAGGCAGATGGCGCGGTTTTATTGAAATTGTAGCGAATTTTTTTTCGGAAACAGTCGCATACATGGAAAAGGAGGAACCGTGTACATTTGAAAGCGTTACTGAAAAAGCTAAAAATATCTTAACAATCTTTTTAAATAGCACCGAGTTATAATAATAATAGGCATAGAGTTTACAAATTTTTTTTTAGCTTAAAAGAAAACATTTTGGTGTTGACGATCTCAAAAATAGTTTTCATTGAAAACGTTGATAGATTTTTTTAACTTTTTTTTTTTGTATTCAGTAAGTTAAATGATAGGCTCAAAGAAGTAAATGATTATACCAATTTAACTCTATGAACTCAAAATCTCAGTTCATTTATAAAATATTTTGAAACTTTATTCGCAAGATACAAAAGTAGGGCTTTAGTAGCGTAAAAAAAATGTATATTTGTTTACGTCGAAGTTAAACGTTTTGAATGAGTTGCGACTTTGAAATAAATACATATTGATTGAGTGTTTCACTCTTAGATCATTTAGTAATTAGTAGATCATTTACTAAATGATGTAAGGTTTTATTGTATTATTAATATGTTATCGAATGACTACAATTATGAAAACAAAACTAATAAATTGTAAATTTTTTAAACGTGAAGTTGTGAAGTTTGTGGATTGTTTCAGTTAAGTTCTCTTTCAACAAATATAATACATAACTCTATGGGATCAAAATTATAGTCTTTCACCGCCGAAACGATTATAGTCTTTTATATTTAATTTTTAATCTTCAACACCAAAAATGGCTTAAGTTATCCCATTTTTATGAATGTTTTAGAATTAAACCTTTAAAGGCCGGTCATGTCCATTAAAAAGTTCTTTTTTTTAATCTGCGAGGGGTTGGCAGAGAAATGCTCTACCTCCCGCGGAAAGGGATTTTATTGCAAGTGACTAATTACGCTTGAAGAAAGAGCCTATTTACAAGCGCCTGGCTAGCACCAACCCTTGGTAGCTTAGAGTCTGCCGCTAAATGTGTGATGTTATGATGTTTTCTTGAATTATGAGCTTATTTTAATTGAAATAGAGTTGAAGCTTTAATTTTTAAAGTCTAATTTAGCCTAATTTCTACCAACATGATTTACTATGTAAAGTCCAGGGTATCGTCTCGGTAGTTTTCCTGGAATTGCTGCTATGCTTGGGCGGTTGTAAATACCTACTTTATTTCAGGTACCTAATAAACAAAATAGAGAAGTAATCCAACTCCTCATTTGCTTTCTTTCGAAATTTGTACAAAAGGGTTTCAATTAATTCATCATGTGTTATTGAGAAAAAAATTAAATCAAGTACCTAAGTTTAATCAGTACATTTTTTTGCGAGCTAAAGAATTTTTCAACAATAATTCTCCTTCTGAATGTACTTTAAATAAAAAGAGATTTCTTTCGACCAAAAAACCGAATACGAAAACAGATTGAAGATACGACCTTTAGGGCATTACCTTAAGGGTCTTAAAGGCCTATATTGTTATGTTTATGCCAATGACGACTGTGGAGTATCTCTTTAGATTTCTCTCCGTCTAAAACCATTATCACGTGTTTTTATTTACTTTGGTTTTTTGTTTTTGCTCAGTATTTTAATGGCATGAAATCTTTAAATAAAGGGAGGAAAGGGTTTATTTATTGCATTTTCATACGTTTTTTTGCATTGCTGACTAAATCAATGTAGCCATTGGCTTCAATTTCATCAGATACAACGGATTAATGGGAACGAAAATGCTTTTTTACTCACACCTGGCTAAATATGAAGTATGATTTGAAAGGACGACGCATAACTTTGTATGAGAGCTGGTACCCGCCTCAATAGATATGTGTGATATATCGTTGAAAAGAGTTCATCTTCTAGAACAAGAATTGGTATAGCGCTTCTCTTGATTCTGAGTTCAAGCTGATAATCAAAATAATAAAATTAATCTATTTCTCCGAAGACAAAAAAAAAAAAAAACAACCTTTATTCAGGTGTGCAACAGATAATCAGAGCGATGGTGTCGCTTACTATCTATACTTTAGGTGACCCATCTGTTATTTCGAGTCTGAACGGACTAACGAGCGGAACTTGGTGCCATACTAACTTTGATTCGTGTTACTAAGACCTATCTAAAGGCGTATCTTACATGGCTTCTGGAGGAGGATAAAAAAATATACTCCGACATTTAGGACCTCATAGCTCTGAACGGACTAACGATTGGAAGTAGGCACCATAGTAACTTTGATGCAAGTAACTAAGACCTATCCAACGGCGTATCTTACATGGCTATTGGAGGTGGGTACCGAAATTATGCGTCGTCCTTTGAATGTATCTGAATGATCTGAATAATGACGAAAAAGTCATTTAATTAAAGGCCGAAATCCTTGCGATATTTTATTGCTGTCATCATCGGAATAAGAAACACATTCATGTTATACAGATGTTTCGATTTTAATTAGCACATTACCTCTTGCAGGCAGCCTTTCTACATCAATCCCAACAATTGGCTCATCTACGCTAAGAGTAAATAGAGTTACGCCAGCTAAGAGGAAATAAACAAAAATGTTGAATGGGAAAAAAAAATTAAAAGCTATAATTTATAAAAGGTCGTAGAACAAATATTTTTGGGATTGATGTGGAGAGGCTGCCTGCTAATTTAAATTAACCCTGTATCTATATTTATTTATAATACCTTTTCATTTCACTTTATAATATTTTGTCCAAAGATACAAAGCAACCGGAAACAACCGCGGACGAAATTAGGATATTAATTTAAATTTAATTCCTTATTCAAAACACACCTTTATATTACTTAAGACAAATTATTCCACGAATAACTTTAAAAGGAGCTTTTGTTCTATGCAGTAAAGAACAATTTCGTGCCTAAATATTGTGATCTGAAATACACAAAAAGGAAAAGAAACACTTTAATAAAAATATAAATATTAATAATAATAATTATCATAATTATTATTATTACTTTTTCAGCCAATTTACCTCGTATTATTTTGACTTGTCATCAAAAAGTCCGATCAAAAAATACGTAATATAACGTAATCAATATTTCGTTTTTAAAGTACCTAAAATTAAAAAAAATATGATATCTAAGTATTTGTTCTACTGTAAGGTCTCCATAACAGAGGCTTATATGTAAATTTTCTTTGGTGCAGTATTATTGGTGTTTAAATTTTCGTTATTTTTTATTGTAACTATAGTAAAAAATAACTTTTTATCCAGTGTTTATCGCTTTTTAATTTAATACATACATAACTCCAGTCCTGTATCCTTCATGGGGTAGGCAGAACACCAAACATCTGATGTCACGTTTGACAATATTGGAAGTATTATAATGATGGAGAGAGACTACCGCAGTGACAGGGAGTCACTGAGGGAGGACATGCTGAAAACCAGCGCAGTTACCTACATGCAACTGCACAAGCTGTGCATTGTCCTATTGCCCAGAGAATGCAGGAAGTAGTTTTAAGTAATATTTTGATTTTATGTTTATGTTTTCTATTTTTTGTATTTTTTTTTTTCTTCTTTTTATGTTTTGTATTTTTTTTCTTCTTTGTTGTTTGGCAATAAACATTTTTCTTTCTTTCTTTCCTATCGCCCACGAAAACGCCAATAAAACCTCTATCCCTTAACTGACTTTCAAGCAGCTGGTACATAATATATTTTTCTTTCACTTCCAGTCCAGCATGAAAGCTTCTTCATTATAATACTGCATTAATTACCTCAGCTTATCAATTTCCTCGGCGAAACTTTGCCAACACATATAATTTCCAATATCGATAACGCTTCCCAAGTATTTTGTACCTGTATGTACACACAATTATTAATATAAACAGGAAATATCGCAATAAACAAATCATTTGGGTGGAATAAAATTCCTTGAGTTGTCTTGAGCTCGTTAGCTTTCAAATGAATGTAACAGCTTTGATCTTATTATTACTTTTTAATTAATTAAATTAAAATTAAATATTTTAAGTTCTACTCCAATATTATTTTTATGTTATTCTACTTTTTCTCCAGGCTTCACCGCGTGTATATTCTTTGACTAAATATGTTTCTGGATAAACTGTTGACCCTTAGATAGATTTAAAGATAAAACAAACGTTATTTTAAAACAGCTAGGAGGATGGGACTCCCTGGCTGTTCTGTTATTGTATAATTTAAAAGATTATTGCAGGTAAGTTTCTTGCCGCTTGTTTTCAACGGATCGAGTTTTCGAAGTGGTGGTAGATTCAGTTCCATTTGTAAATAATTTGACTTATTTCAAGTGTTTTAATACAGAGTTTTTAAATTGTAATAAATTATATGACGACCACTTTGGCGATGGGGTAAACCTATCTGCCTCAGACGCCAGTGGTTGCGGGTTCGATTCCCGCACGGAACAAGAAAAAAAAATGTTCCGTGTTTGTGTGTTTATCTATTTACGTATTTATGTTCTAGGTTCCCCCCTAGTTCGCTACATGGTATCCCTTTGGGGCCATGTAGTTGGTGTGATTGTCTGGGGATTTTATTATTATTTATTATATTTAATGATGATAAATGTATAGTTTTAATTATTATGTCAATAAATATAAAATAGTAAAAAATTTACAATATGATTTCATTATTTACACCCAGCATATGCAACGCTGTGAAACATTATTTCATTTCGAATTTTTTTAAATATCTCTCTTCATCTGCGCTGCTCCGCGTCGCTTGTTTGTGTGAATATGGCTGCTCCGGTTTTCGCATATTTTCGTTTACCATTTTCTGTGCATCAGCTTTTTTTATCAATAGGTACTATTCAGTGCAACAACCCATCACTAGCGATCTAGAGTAATAAATATTTTGACGCGAAAATTTTACAATGGCTTTACTTGTTAATCGATTTTTAGTCTAATGCAAATGAAATAAGATACTATTTCTATTTCTAAATCTGATTGACTGTTTTTCTGTAGTGTAGTGTATGGACAAACGGCTTCTTTGTGTGCGTTTGGCGACATCAGTTCTCATACATTTTTCTTTGCATACCATTCTCATAGATTTTCCTTATTTCATGGTCAAATATAATACAGCAAATGACATTTAAAAAAAACCACAGCGGAAAAAGTTTATATGCCGTTGAAAACTTACTCTTTGCCTGCCCCAATTTTAAACAGAATTTCAAAGAAAAATACTTTTGTACCTTTCTGACCTCTACATGAATAAATATGGAGAAAAGGCATCAAAAAGGAAAGAACACGTCCCGTGGGAGCATACGACTTTCTTGAAGTCACCGTTCATGCATATTTATGCATACTTTGTGATACACATGTTTTGAAATAAACACATTTTGACGGATTCCGGTTTTCTCGGTGCTGTTCTAGACTGTTTTAGTTTTACTGTGGCATTTATTTCTTCCATGGGTTTCGATTCCATTCCACACCTTTAGAAAGTTCAATTTGATAAGGTTGTTTAGTTATAAATAAATAATATTTTGGACGTAAATTCGCACAGCGCCACCTAGTCCTCAAGAAAGTCTTGTATTATACTGCTACTAGACCACGCACATAAGGCAATTTTTTTCAAAGCACGTAAGTAACTTCTACAAATAAAAAAAGTTTTAGGTTCCGAGGTTGGTGCCTACTTGTTTTGCCTACTAATATAACAAACATCAAAGTTTGAGACCAAGTTTGAATTTTTTTTACGTAACAAACACACAAAAGTTTTAAGCACAGTTTTGTAGACGGAGCCATTAGAATAATAAATAAAAAAAAAAAAAAAACTTATATTAAATTTGCTACCTTGTTTCTCACACACATTACGCAGTACAAGTACAATAAAGTTAATAAGGTTAACTATAACTTAATATAGGTACTATAACTTATATATATATATATTATAGGCGGTGGATACGGGGGTATCTGCCGCTCCTGCTCAAGGGAGTTCGCTGAGGTGCGGCGTGTCTGGTGTTCTCGACACGCTGCATTTGGGGCGGGTTCGCGCAAGCGGATAGCACCGGCGGGTTCGCGGACGAATGCGTAAGCGTACCCGTGCTCCCGCCATATGGTGCGTGGTGGAACACATTGGGGTTTTAGCCGGTTAAAGTCCAGGCATAACTTTGACGCTCCCCCGAGCGTCATCGTATCCATGGAGGATTTCCCCAATTAAAAAAAAAAAAAAGGTACTATAACTTAAAGTAGAATGAAATAAAATTTAATTTATTTTAAAACTAATTCAACAAAAAGGAAACTTCTAAAGCACTCAATTAATCTGCAAATAAATCAAAAACATAAAGCTTTGACTAATTGCAATAAACCTAAAAGCGTAACTTTTTAAATTCGCGGAGCAAATCACTCGGAGGAAACTTTTTAAGTTTAAAGCTCTCGTTTGCAAGGAACGGCAGTGGATGCTTCGGATACTGCAACTAATGTTACATTGGTTTTATTTTGAGTTTTCCTTTTGAAATACTCAGTGGAACTTGGAAGGTTCCCATTTTTAATGCTGTTTATACCTTCAAATTTTTTTGTATTAAGTTTTTTTTTAAGTAAAGTTTTATTGCAGCGATGTAATATATACTAATATATAAAGCAGAAGAGTTTTTTTGTTTGAACGCGCTAATCGCAGAAACTACAAGCGGTATTTGAAAAATTCTTTTTGCATTTGATAGCCCAACTCTTGAGGAAGGTTATGGGCTATATTTTATCCTGAAATTCTCACGGGATCAAAAGTTACACGGGTAAAACCGCGCGCGGTGGCAAGTATTTCATAAAACGACAATAATCAACGTTAGTTTTCAGAAATACTACAGACTATTTTTGAACAGAAATCATCCTAATCAAATCCGTTTGGTTTTTCGAATACAATAGTTTATTTGCTTCAATTGAAGCAGGTTAGCAGTTTAGAAGGCCTGCTTATCCAGATCTTAGCAACGACGGTGGTGCCATGTGATTAATTCCAGGTATTAACACCTCTCTCTCGGTAAAGGTTCTCCCTATCTTAATCCAAGCATAAACATATGTACATATGTAGTTGCTCAACGTTTAACTAAATTATGGCCCAGTGAACATCTAGCCGACATGTACAGATATTTTTGCTATAGCCAGGTGGTATTTGATGTCCCTTGCTGTCAATAGTTTCACTTCACAGAGGTGTTTTCGTATGCAAATTGAAATCCCTCTGGCATGACGTGTCTGCACCTGTTGATGACAAATTTCGTGATGGTACGTGCAAAATGTGCCGTCGTTTATCAATGCCTTCGTTTATCAGCCTTTAAGTTTACCGCTAGGGGTAAAAACTTATAAAACCAATGTATGACTTTCCTTAAGATTGGATATATCCGGCCATCTAGAAATGTGAAAACATTTAAATAGTAAAAATAATAAAGAAATAAAATATTATAATTTAAGATAATTTCTTGCTATAAAACATTACTACCATGTAAGTTAAATTAAATAAGAGAATAGTAACATACATGAAAAATATGAACAAATTATATAGTAATTTAAATTTACTAAAATACAAGGAATACAATTTAAAATTACTGTGAAGTAATGGTTAAGAGACTTTTATGATAGACTCTGATATATCCGAATATTCGTAATTTTGTTTTTTCTTTTCTTTTAATATTCCAAGTGACCGCAATCTTCCTCCTGGCATTCTTGAAACCTTATCCTGGCACTATCTATGAAGAAAAATGTCACTGCCAATCGTTATTTGGCTCAGAATCCCATAGTTGACTCCTACGACACCCATGTAAATATTTCGACATTACTCTTGCTTAAATTACTATTTAGATTGATGTTTGTCGTTACTAACTCTTAGTATGAGAACTAATGATTGTAAATCCGAAACAATACTATGAAATTTGTTAATATTAAAAGCCTAAAACGTTCATTAGTGTCCCATGCAGATACTTTTCAAAACGAGTTGAAATTTTACACAAAGATAAAGATTCGTCTCAATTAAACTTAACTAAAAGAGATTCCCGTGTATACTTATTAAATACCTTTTCTTCAAAACACACTTCAAATAAACTTCGTTTTATCCTAATCTGGGAACAGCTTTTGCATTCAAAGGTTTTGCATCAACAATAAATAAATTGTTTTTGAAAACAAACTGTAGTACCTATACTTACGCAAAAAGTAGGTAGGTAATAATACGCTAAGTGTTTCCTAATAAAAATACTTATTCGATTTGTACATGGATTGGATTGTACTGAAATATCACTCAGATGGATATGTATTTAATACTTTTTATTATATTTTTTACAGGATATTATGTAGGCAGAGGAAACCCTGCGATACGACCCTGTATAGCCTTTCGTATTTAAATAAATATTCTTTGTTAATCATTTTGCTGTGTCTCAATTTATGCCTACACGGTAAACTCTCACTCGGAATACAGCTTTAATAACGATAATACGTGAAATTATAAGGAGTATGCATATTTTTTAGTTTTCTAGCTTGTTGCCTAGAATTTTGTCAAAATAGAGTAACAATAAACTTAAGATTTTCCCAGCAATAAAATAAATAATTCATTTAGGAAGTATTCCGCTCTTCATCAATTACGTTTTCATTGGCTTTGTTCAAGGACTAAAGAAGATTGATATCTTTCGGTTTTTGCGCCAGTTTCGATTCATTTTCTGCGACTCGTGATGTTAATCAATTCTATGGAATTTATTTGATTTGTCTCATCAATCAATTGTCTTTTTATTTATTAAGGCCTAAGTTTGATTTTTATAAACAAATGTCAAATGTTAGTGGTATTTGTTTATATCAGTGTCTTTATATTATACTAGCCACCGCGCGCGGTTTTACCCGCATAACTTTTGATCCCGTGGGAATTTCGAGATAAAATATAGCCTATAACCTTCCTCAAGAGTTGGGCTATCAAATGCAAAAAGAATTTTTCAAATCCCACCTAAAGTTTCTGAGATTAGCGCGTTCAAACAAACAAACTCTTCAGCTTTATATATTAGTGTAGATGTCAAATGTTAGTGGTATTTGTTTATATTAGTGTCTTTATATTATATTTAACATAACTTTTGTTCATATACCTTTATACAAGGTGTTTGGTACACAGTTGGCCAAAATGAAATTCGGGGTAGGTATATTCTGAATAAACTGGCTTCGAGTATTATTAGCCTATTTCTTATAGTTTAGTAAATATGATAGCTTTTCAAAATTTTACAATAAAAAAACCCAAATTTTCATCTTCTAATCTAATAGATTTTTTATCTAATAGAATTTTATGTTCTCAAAATAAATTTTATTCGTGTTTTAGGCACAGCTTTAATATAACTAAATGAGTATTTGATGCAAATATTCGAGAAAAAAAAAGTTATGAGGCAACAAAGTGGGCAACAAAATGAGGGCGAGGCAAAATTATATCAGATATTTTTTTATATTGCAATAAAAAATTAAAAGTAACGATCAGAATTTTAAAATACTTTTAAAAGCTTCTTCGGTTTATCTCCTTTTTTAATATAACGATTACTACCAATCCCTAATGACGCATCATCAAGATAAAATGACGACATGGTACACACTTTTCAGATGCCATGGAACTATAGACTCCACTCCGGCCCTTCTACGGGTGGGTGACACCCCATAAAAAACACAACGAAAATGAAAAAAAAATATGACTAGGCGCGTCCTGGTCAGGTGGATTTTATTTAACACATTTTTTCATTTATTTAAGAGTAATCAAGCATTTTAAATGCAAAAACTTTAAAATATTACTATTTTGAAACATGTTTTAAACTTTAACCTTAATTCTTCAGTAACTACAGCTAAATTTAAACTAACTCTATAAAGGTTCCACTTCAAAATGGAATCGAAAACCATCATAGACTCAAAACGCTTACAACCGTATTGGAAACTTAGTACGATCATCAAATAAAATAAAATAGGCGCAAGTTCAGTAAACTGGCACTTCAAAGTGTAATACATTCCTGTAACTTTCTAAATTAAATGCTTTGCTAGGGTTAACATTATTAAAGTTTATTCAAAATACTTCGATACGTTTAAAATGTTAGTAGTAGGTATGACCGAGTAAAATCGAGTAAACTTTTGTGGTTATCTACGTCAACATCAGTAAAACACAGCGCTTACAAAATAAAACACTTTTAATTTTTTAATTTATTTATTTCACATTCTTTATTCACTCATTATATTATTTTAAAGACATTGTTTTATTAAATTTTATTGTATTGAATTTAAATCTTAAAGTATTGAATCGTTATGAAATTGATTATTTTGTATGTTTTTAATTTTATAAATTTTATGAAAATTTGCACACTGCTACCATCCGTTAAGTATAAACCTAGTTTTAAGATCTTTGTGAACTTTGCCCTTTTTACCGACCTAAAAAAGGTGGAGGTTGTGAGTTCGTCTGTATGTTTTTTTATGTTTGTTTTGACTCATTACTTTTGACTTGGTGACCCGATTATGATGGTTCTTATTGCATATGATAGAGAATACTTCACCGTGTACATCCCTCCGAATGTCCGAATTCAAATATATGTATGAATTCGGACATCGTCTACCTTGACGACCTTATATTTTAGCCAAAATTTTGAAGTGAAGTCGGTTTTTTAATGCTCTGCATTTGTTGCCGAATTCATAATTGCAAAACAAAAAGTACCGTTCTAGAAAATAATAGGTTTAGATCATCGATAGTTTCTTTTTGATACGGATCGCTAAGATGTGAAACGAATTGCTTACGTCTGTGTTTCCTATCTTATAGAATTTTAAAGTATCGAGTGAATAGAATTCTAACGGATGGACCTACACTTTGGCAATGGGGTAAACCTATCTGCCTCAGACGCCAGTGGTTCCACTTCGTCTTTTACACGGAACAAGAAAAAAAATCTTCCGGGTCTGAGCGTACATCTATAAATACATAACTTCACGCCTGTATCCCTTATGGGGTAGGCTGAACACCAGAGGTTATAAGACCATCTGATGTCACGTTTGACCAATTTGGAGGTATTATAATTATGGAGCGAGACTATTGCAATGACGGGGGGGTCAGCCTATCGCTCACAAAAACGTCAATAAAACCTCTGTCCCTAAACTGACTTTTACAGTATGCCCGGGAAGAGAAGCAGCTGGTACATTCTATGTTTTTCTTTCGCTCCCAGTCCAGCATGGAAGCTATATATGTATTTATATTCTAGGTTCCCCCTTACTTCGCTACGTGGTATCTCATAATACAAGCTCAGCTTACTTTGAGGCCATGTACTTGGTGTGCTTGTCTGGGTTCTTTCTAATAATCTAAGTCCATGATTACTTTTCACCAGGTGGAATGAAAGACGTCCTATCCTTAATATGTAGAAAAAAGTATATTTCGAGCGTCAAAATGTGCACTAAATCGGAGCAAAATCGACCGTTTTTTGATTCGTTCAACAAGAAGTTTGAGGATAAGGGTCTTGACAGATGGTCAGATAGATGGACAGCTGTATCCGATAGAATTCCGTATTTTTCGAGGTAAAAATGGATAAAAAGCCTTTTTTATCGCTTTCACTATGAAAAGCTTTCATTATGGCTGATCCATGTGTTAAAAATATTATATCAGAGGCTAGAATTATTAAAATCAGCGATCTTTACTAAAAAAATGTGTTTATCTATCACGGTTAAGGTAACCAATTTAATATATCTTTACTCTTTTTTAATTTTACGAAACACGAATAATTCTCTTCCTGCACAAAAATAGAAGTTTTTGGAATCAAAACTATAATTGAAAATAAATTAAATCAAAATTAATACATCACAAACACAAACATTACACAAACATTAAATCAATCACAAACACCCTGATTATCTTCGTCATTTGCAGCAGTTTCACAGCAACTAATCGCAGTGTTAATTGAATAATTTGCAAGTCTGCTCATTGGAATTATGCTGTAAGCGTTTGCACGGCACTGTGAAATTAACAATCAAATAACTCGCTATAGTTACAGTTTATCCAATTCTAATCGTATATTTTTTTATTAAACATTTTATTAATTTATCTCCACCTATACAAATTTCAATAGTTCTTTTATAAAATATCTTGTATCTGCTGTATCTGCGGTGCATTCTTTAAGTGAATGTTGTTAGCCTCCTAAATAAAATAAAATATTTTTTAATGAAATTCTTCATTATCACTCTGCTACAATTTGTTCAGTCATTAATTGGCCGTACCGTAAAAATAGTAATTGTTTTTCTTCGCTCAAAAAATATATAAAAAAAAGTATATCAAATTATTAACAATACAAATGATTAAGGATGTAATGATTAAGGATATTCTCCACAAATTCAAAAGATCGTACTCCCGCTAATAATTTGGCTAGATCAAATCTCATCTCATTCATAAAATGACTATGGACGAGGACCAACAAGTAAAATTAGATTTCGAAGTTTGAATGGAAAATAAGGAAACCCTTTCAAATATCCGGAAGAATTACGTTAAACCTGAACAGAATCTCAGCTCAGCTATTTTTTATACGTCTGTAAATGTGATGAATATATAAAATGAACTCGTCTCCAAACGTAATATAGAAATCTGCTTAGTCAGGAATCTGATAATGTCATCAAACTAGTCATATGCACAAATATGGTAGTATAAGTTTGAGCTAAAAATTGATACAAACAGTTCATTGAAAATAGAAAAAAAAACCTAAAAAAAAGTCTGTTATAAAACGGTTACTTCGACCACTGCTACCGTTAACTTTTACAGGAATGAAACTTTTCAATAAAGTTACTATCGTAACTTTAAAAAAATGTATTAAAAGAATACTAGTTGAGTGCTCGGATCCGTTTGCATGTTTTTTTGGCTTTAATTTTTCTTCGCATTTAAAGATTTTTCAAATAGACTTTGTTGAATAAAAAGTGATAAGTCGGGTTGAAGCCAATGTATCGTAATTTTTGCTATTGTGAGTATATCTCTATATCAGACTTCTTTCTAAATAATTTCAGCGGTTCCGCAGATTATCTCGACAATTATTTATCCCACAGATTATACAGACAGACGATCTAAAATGTAGAGAAGAGATCTTACAATATTTCTGTTACAGTTATGATTTCGCTTGAAATATTTCGCACTACCCAGCTTTTATTGTCGATCGGCTGGTCTGCTGTAGTGTAGCGGTAACATACATTGCCTTCTATGCCAGAGGTCCTGGGTTCAAATCCGGCGGCGACGGATATTTGTGTGATGAACACAGATATCAGTGGTCAAGTCATGGATGTTTATATGTTTATTTAAGTTTATTCTAATAAAAAATACGTATTTATTCAAAATGTATGTTTATATATTTCTTAAGTATATCAGTTGTCTAGTATCCATAATACAAGTTCTTTAAGAAACTTAATTTGGGCTAGATAATGTTGTGTGAGTGTCAGAAATATTCATTTATTTATTTATTATTGAACTCCGATTATTGAACTCTTCAAAATACAATAATAAAAATAGAAATCACACAACACATCTCAACTATTACTAAGTTTATTTTTTGTTGCCTTCACTAAGTTGTATAGGTACTTAACTAAACTAACAGTGGCTTTTCCTAAGTGATAGTCTCTAGTGAAAATATCAACTTACAAAAGCTTTTAAAAAGCTTTACTAGGCCATGACTAGGTTTATTTTACATCTTTGCTACTTTATCCTGAAAGTAAATATGTTGTTTAAAGATAACTAATTCACTTTGAATGATAGAAGATACACGAAAAAATACTTTAAGGTTTATTTTAGATGTTTTGTTTAATAAATACAAAATTTTATCGTTATACATTCCTCTTTTAGATTTAATTTGTTACATATTTTATTTATTCAGATCGACAATACTATAAACTAATAGCATGTACAATTCTAATTAATAAAACGTTTTCCTAGTTTATTTTTTATTCTACACGTTTAAAACCAATATCGCTAGTTAAATGTTTGTCATGTTCGTGCTGTGCATCCATACCTCAATGCACCTACTATGTAAGTAATTTGGTTGTGGTATGACATTGGCTCTCACAAAAAGCTGTCTTGTGTTTGTTATTTTCATGTCATGATCAATAAGAACTATACCTAATTGTATTAATTCGTATAATCCTGACTGAAAAACAGTGCCAAGAGTTTTTTCCGCCGGCTTTTTTTGTCTCTTGGTCTACTGTAATATCTTATTCAATAACTATCAACACGTTGTTGAAGCCGAAGTACAAAATTGCGACGTCATTAAGCGGCCATTTGATGGTCTTATGATGAATAAAAATTTTCATTTCATTTCATAAATAAACAAAATTAAATGGATTTTATTCATTAACGTGAAATAAACTATAGTATTCTTGAGGATATATTTTTGCTAAGTTAATAATATGAAAGAATAGGCTGCCTTTCATTAATTGTTTAGTCATCCACAGCTTCACATGCGTCAAATAACGCGATAAAAGTTCAGTGTTTAAAATATCCCAAAGGACATCTGACATATTGGACCAAAAACTAAAATAGTCCGCCAAAGAAAATTAATATATTGCGAAAGTACATTAATACATTAACATTTTTCGTTATGACGTTATACCGCTAGGTCTGACACCTGAGCGCCTCTAAATAAGGTTGAAATATTCAATTTCCGTAAATACAATAAGGTTAACTGCATGCATTATGTTTCTCACAACACTTTATATATACATGTGTAGGTATTCACTAAAAACATCGAATTATCTAATGTCTCGATGCTTAAATTCATAATAATATCGAACTTTTCAACCTTCTTTAGTGACTCAGTTTAGACCTAGAGGAATGCCGTCATAAAAAAAAATGTTTGAGTATTCATGTTCTATCATAATATAAGTCCAAAAATATATGAAGCATGTCAGGTGTCCTCCGTCGAGTCACTGCTGAGTAAAGACCTAATATACACATACATTTTTTAATGTATCCTATTAATAATATGATTAAAATTGATGAGAAGCATACTTTATAGCCCTAATGAATCTATTATGCTAAATGATTTACCATTAAACATAATTACCGAAGCATCATAATGTACAACATAATTAACTTTTTTGACAATTAAATAAACATAAGTATTAATGTCCAGAACACTTCAAGAATGCGATAAAACAAAAAGTCAAGGCCAAGAGGGTACTTAATTAAATGATTAAAAATAGTCCACATTGTTGTTCAATTGCTCTTTTAAGGTATCAATTAAAAACAAGAGACCGTGCAAGGTGATTGAGATGTTTAAAACTAGATTGACAAAATTTTAAGAGATTATAAAAAAACATGCACCGAGTTTTTGTTTTTCCAAACGTTTGTTGTTGATTGTTTTTATTTTAGCAACTAACCTATTAGTACATTATCCAAAGATCATAATTTCATAATGTACCTAATCTATTGGCATTATGCTGACTATCAATAAACTAAAATATTTCTAAAACAAAACGATGTTATATTTCCTATTTGGTGTTGAGTAAAAAATTAAAAATGAGCGGAATGGGCCTTTTTGAATAAAATACAAGTAGACTGAAAATAATGGGGTATACATATAAGTAGCAAGACCTTCGTTCTGTCCCTTAAGCTGTTTTGTTTTTGTGCACGTTCACAGCCTGATTAATTCACCTTTATGGTAATCTGCTGTAACGGATCTTAACTCAAAGAAAATTATAAGTTTTTGCTTTAAAATGGAAAAAAAAACAAGTGACTTCTACGGTAAGCCAAAAATAGCAATTCCACTGCTGGATACGCGTGTCATAAAGACGACTTTTCCGTGGTACTCGTGTTTGGTGGAATGACCGTTTAAGGGACTTTTACCTGGCGAATATCCTACATACAAGGAATAGTAACCGAACATGTGTCCCGGCATTTTAATGAGGAGCTTACATACATACATAACTTCACGCCTGTATCCCTAATGGGGTAGGCAGAACACCAGAGAACAATCTGATGTCAGATTTGATTAATTTCGAGGCTTTATAATGATAGAGATAGACTATTGCAGTGACAGAGGGTCAGTTTATCACCCACAAAAAAACCTCCCAATAAACCTCTGACTCTTAACTGACTTTTACAGTATGCCCGGGATGAGAAGCAGCTGGAAAATTCTATGTTTTTCCTTTGCTCCCAGTTCAGCATAGACGATATGAGGATCTTATTTTCATTTTAAATCTTCTCAACAGGTAAGCAAAACACTAAAATTGAGATGAGTAACAAATTAAAAACGAAGCAGTCTCTTCTACTTGTAAATTACCGATGAATAATGAAAATCATTATCCTGACTGGCATTTTTACGTAATTTGACAACCCATCAGCCCATCGACAACTGATGAGGATTATATTAATTCACTAGCTGACCCGGCAAACGTTGTTTTGCCATATAAATAAAAAAAAATAGATGTTGGCCGATTCTCATAGATACCGGATAAGTACAAAAAATTTCATCAAAATCGGTCAAGCCGTTTCGGAGGAGTATGGCAACGAAAACTGTGACACGAGAATTTTATATATTAGACTAGCTGATCCGGCAAACGTTGTTTTGCCATATAAAAAAAAATTGATGTTTGCCGATTCTCATAGATACCGGATAAGCACACAAAAATTCATCAAAATCGGTCAAGCAAGTTTCGGAGGAGTATGGCAACGAAAACTGTGACACGAGAATTTTATATATTAGATTGAAGTGAATCGTTAATTTAACAACACTAGAGCTGTCGAGGTAAATCTTCCATAGTAAAACGATGATTCCGAATTTTCTCCCAAATGAAACTTTTACGTAAAACTGCCTTATATAGGAAATGGAATCAAATGAAACTCCAGTTCTATTTTCAAACCAGAATTTCAACTTTGAGTTTATTACAGGAGTTCTTTTTGCTTTACTTTTGCAAGGCAGTTCTGTATAGAGCTGGGTTGCGCATTGGCGTATGAAAAGGTTTAGTAACTTTTTATATTAAAGTGGACTCAGAGTTCAGAATTTTTAAAATATACATTTAAAAGAAAGATTGAATGAAAGAAATCTTTGAATAAAGTTTATCGTGTTTGTAAGTTCTCAGATATCAAAATATTCATATTTTAAATGGATCTAAGTGTAAGTGTGCTACTATTTTATTTACAAAAGATCTGTAATTGTATGGTGATTGAAATGGTTTGGGGCTAGATTGAATTTTTAATCAGTTTTGAAGCTTATAAAATTAGGTTTCCAAAAATAAACGTGTGAAATTGAAGATATTAAAAAATATGCTTGAATTGAATGTTATCTATATTAAAGAGTTTCTTCTATCCTTCTCGACTTTCATAGAGTAGAAGACTTAATATTATGAGACTTTTTTAACTGTTGCGCCTTCAATGTAACTTATAAATAGTCAAAGACAAATTATTTTATGTCAATTAATAATTACTTTTCCAAAATATAACTCAGACTATGCCTAAAATTGTAACTTACGTTCCGAATTAAGTTCCGATGTTTATTCACAATCAATCAATAACAATAGTTGCCACAATGCTGATCCTTTGTTAATAAACTGAATAAGGGACAAACTTTACATACTTTAAATGGCTTTGAAATTCTCAGGAAGCAATAAAATTCAAACTGTGGAGCAGTTACGGTTCATGTATTTACAAAATATACATAATGTTTTACAAATTAGCGTGTGTCATCGAATGTGTTCAGTAGAACCGGGAGTAAGGGTAGCCGAAAGAGTAGGGAGTGTATCCGAATCTGGCGTAGTTGTAGGGATAGCCGGCGTAGGCGGGGGCAGCGTAGGCGAGGGGGGTGGCGGCGGCGACGGGGGCAGCGGCGTAGGCAGCGGGGATGGCGGCGGGCGCGGCGTACAGAGCGGGGTCCTTCCTGACGAGCGCGTTGAAGCCGCCGGCGCCGGCAGCGTAGTCCACGGTCCGGCGGGTGCCGTCAGACTCTAGCAGCGAGTACTGGCCCTGCACGTTGTCACCGACGCGGTTCTCGAACTGGCTCTTCACGTCACCGGTGTAGGGGTCCGACACACCGTACGAGAAGCTGGACACATCACCACACGCGGCGACGGCCAGGAGGGCGGAGAGAGCGACGAACTGGAAACAAATACTCATCTAGTTGAAAAGTACTCTTAATAATTACAATTTACAATATGAATGAAGCTAATGTTACTTAATATTAAACAATTTACGGTTTGTGAATAGAGTTATTAAAATTAAAATTAATATTAAATAAACTTACCTTCACAAACATTTTGATTAGGTTTCTTGTAAGTTGTGACTACGTCGACGAATACCCTGAATTTGATGTCCAATACTAAGAACAGAAAGCTTTTATATTACTCTTGAAACTCAAAACAGGAAGTCATTTTAAAAGTCAAACTCGAAACAGGCCCGCTGTAGAAGTTTACTTGTCATTGTTCTACTTATTTTGTTTTAATAGGTTTTGATGTATTGATTATGTTTTTGAAAATATTAGGAGTGTGGATTTGAACGAAATCAATTTAATTAATATGGGAAATAATCAAACGAGCGGCTCTAAAACTTGATCAAACTTTAGACGAACATTGATTGATAACAATAATCAAACTGAACTCACAAAATGGGGCTGTGGAAAAACAATATTACTTACTTACAATGATATTAATCGTGTGCCTTAATTACTAAGTGAACGACTATAGACATACTGCTTCCTAAATCACAATATAATGTATAAGTTAGTTAGATGCGATGATAAGCGCAGCAAGCAGGAGAAGTTAGGTTGCATGTAGGTCAAACGTGCGCAATCCCAGCAATAAACACTTGTCTAAATTTAAAAAGAGTTGAGTTAAGAAATACCTAATCCTATTGGCACCTGAAAAACATGTCGTAGAAGTGACTATTTTTAATAATGTTTTTAAGTTTTTGCATTTATAAAGCTCAATTATTCTTAAATTACTAAAAAAATGTGATATTTAAAAATTACCCGGCCAGGACTCGAACCTGGGACCCCTCGTTTGCCGGACGAGTGCTCTTCCACTGAGCAACCGGGGCCTGGCGGTACGCCTCGAAATTGCTTAACACATTTTTATTTTTACGTTATATTGCTAACGTAGCTCCATTTAATGGTATAGCTTTGCAGCTAAGACCACCCGAGACCAATTTCTTTTCAGAAATTGTGAATCATTGCAAGTGAGTAAAGTGAAGCATTGCAACGTTTTTAATAATGTTTTTAAGTTTTTGCATTAATAATGCTCAATTATTCTTAAACTCAATTCAATTATTCAATTCAAAAATTCAACTCAATTATTTATCACATTTTTTCGGTTATTTAAGTAACTATTTTTTTGCGACTTAGCCTGTGTTTGGATTCGATCCCACCTGATAGTCAGTGAATATGGTCGACAGACAAGCTTAGGAAAGAACTGGCTTTTTATAAAATGTTGTTGAAACACAGTACTGCAGAAGTGGTAATATTTGGAGGGTAAGGATGGCAGGCTAGAAATCACCCTTCAGATTATCGGATCAGTAAAACCTGACGAATTTGTCGTGGCGCAGTGACACCAATGTAAGTATTTCATTTGATAAGATAACATAAGAGGAAATATACTAGGTAAAGTCTCTGAAATTAATGATTTAGGGGTAGTTTTTGATTGCAAACTTTCTTTTCGCAGCCATTACGATTCGATTGTTACAAAAGCACATCGTATGTTGGGATTCATATTACGAACGACAGTACCATTTAAGAAACCATCCACCCTTATTTTGCTGTATCAATCACTGGTTCGTTCCATTCTTGAATACTGTTCTTCAATATGGTCACCTATTTACGCAGTTCATACCGATCGCATTGAGGCTGTGCAAAGGAAACTGTTAAGACACCTTGTCAAAAAGATAGGCAAAAAAAACACCTTAACTTGCTATGAGGACCGCCTAAGCTATTTTAATTGTAACACTCTTGCATTGCGGCGAAGTGTTGATTCCTGTGTTGTTCTTTACAAGATAGTCAACGGTCACATTTATGGAAATCTCTTACAAAATATAAGTTTTAAAATACCTGGGCGAACAGTTCGGCGACCACAGCTTTTTCATTTACACTTGACAAACAACAATGTATCATATAGTAACCCTTTAAATAGGATGTGTAAACAATATAATGAATTGCCAGAAAATGTAGACATATTTAACCAATCGCTTTCAGTCTACAAAAAATCCGTAGTTAGTGCCTTGCAAAACGTAAAGTGATCTTTTGTAAAAGTTATTATTATTATTCTTTTTTAACATATTGTGTTCATTATTAATATATATGTAGTGTAGATGTAAAATTTTAGTAACATTGTTTGAGTTTATTCGAGTTAAATTCTTTTCTCTTTTATAGTCAATGTAACCTTATAACCTACCATATTATGTCAAATTTGTGTACAACTTTTATTGAATTATTGTTATGCAATATCTTAATTTAAGCATACATATAATAGTTATAAGATAACAATAATTTGTTGTTGTACCTAATAAATAAATAAATACCGCAGGTAAGCAACGTTTAGCATAGTCGTTACCTAGGTGGGTGATCGCCGATCATTAATTTCTTATGAAACTTCCAGTGAAGCACGGAAGGATGTGTATAAACCTTCTAGACTGTCTGACATACACCTTCCAGCATTAGGTGAGCTTGGTGTTTTATGGCCTAAACCTCCTGATCGCAATAGGGAAAGAATAGAGACTGGCCCTGTAGTGGGTTTACTATGAGGGGTTGTGATGATGATGATGATGACAGTAAATCTTATTCCAAAATTAAAGCTAAGGGTTTTTTTTATTTACATGGCTTCATCTTTATCTATCAATTTGTTTTCTATTGTTTTGTGATTGGTAGCTAGTTTTGACTTCCAGAAGTTACATAAGTGAGAATTGTTTTTTTTTATAGATAAAATTCGTCGAAATTCTTGCAATTGATTAAATATCTAAATTGATTATCCAACTAAATTGATTATCCAACTCGTTTATAATTTTACCAATGAAAGTATGAAATAAGTGAGGAGAATTAAGTTACGCGCTCACGTTAAATGCGATAAAAAACAACTTTACAAAGAGCGTTGACAGAATGAACTTGACTTTTAAAAAATGATTGTATTAAGAATTGCATTAAGTATAAAAGCCTTTTAAGTCTACAGTAAAATATCAGATTTCCTGCAGCTTTCGACGTAGTCACAACACTTACTTTAAATCAACATGTTTGTGAAGGTACAAGAACTGTCATAATCATAACTTTATTTTCATGTTTTCACATAAACACCACAAAAATTATACCTACCACATGAAATTCAACATATTATTTTGTTTCCAGTTCGTCGCTCTCTCTGCCCTCCTGGCCGTCGCCGCTTGCGGTGATGTGTCCAGCTTCTCGTACGGCGTGTCGGACCCCTACACCGGCGACGTGAAGAGCCAGTTCGAGAACCGCGTCGGTGACAACGTGCAGGGCCAGTACTCGCTGCTGGAGTCTGACGGCACCCGCCGGACCGTGGACTACGCTGCCGGTGCTGGCGGCTTCAACGCACTCGTCAGGAAGGACCCCGCTCTGTTCGCCGCGCCCGCTGCCGTCCCCGCCGCCATCCCCGCTGCCTACGCCGCTGCCCCCGTCGCCACCACTGCCCCCCTCGCCTACGCCGCCCCCGCCTACGCCGGCTATCCCTACAACTACGCCAGATTTGGATACACTCCCTACTCTTTCGGCTATCCTTACGGATACTCCCGGTTCTACTGAACAGATTCGATTAACAGTAGGTTATTTGTAAAAAATATGTATATTTTGTAAATACATGAAACGTTCCTACCCAGTTTGAAATTTTTATTTCCCGATAAGAACTTCTACACCCCTGACCATTTTATGATTCTTATAGTGCTATTTGTCAAACAGTAAAATGAAGTCTCAGTTCAAGTTCAATATTTTATATAATTTTTAAATTATCTTTATGTAATTATCATTTCTGCCGTCCCCGACAAAAACTGAAGAAGGATCTGATAATGATCTGTTTTAATTTTAAGGTTTAATTTCAATGGTCATGGTGTTTTTCATAAATTTCTATAATGATTTTACCCACAGACAATCGTTTTATGTTCTTCTGTACGATAAACTAACAAGTTACACAAAAATTAAATAATGTCCTTGTTTTCCATCGCAATTATAGAAATTATTCTTGATAATTTGCTTCTATGCTGGACTGGGAGCGAAAGAAAAACATAGAATGTGCCAGTTGCTTCTCTTCCCGAGCATACTGTAAAAGTCAGTTAAGGGACCGAGGTGTTATGGGAGGCTTTTTTGTGGGCGATAGGGTGACCCCCTGTCACTGCAATAGTCTCTCTTCACTATTACTATACCCAGTGGTCACGAGCGACTGACCACGGGGTCTCCAAAGACACCGAAACGTCGACTTAAAATGTAACATATAAATTAATCGCGATAAATTCGGTTTAAAAGTGTTTTATGATTCTTGATATCTACGAGTTCATAGTTTTTTTTTAAAGTAACTTACTCGTTAAAATGATTTATCTATCTATCTATCAAAACAGCATTATAACTTAACTGTATTTTACGTTATTCCAATTTTTTTAACAGATAATCCTGTAACACACAATATTTACAGCATTTATTTCAAAGAGATAGTCACACATTTTCATTGCTTAAAGGAATTCCCTTGTCTTCAGTACAATCATGTACCTGGTTATTCATTACATGATCATTTATCAAAACTTGTCTAGGTGCAAGTCAGGGTGGCATAGTTTAGTTTTGTTCAAAGATAGAAGTTGTAATTTATGTTCCCCGTAATTCAATACCTTATTTTCATCTAAATATCATAATTATTTGAATTTTAGGTACAATTAAAACTAGCTAAAAATATCCTCATACTCTAAAAGACTTCGAAAATATTAACTCTTTTTTGAGAAGGTAAACCGATTCTTTTATTAATTTCTCATAAAACAATTGAAAAAGCTTCTCACATTTCTATCATTTTTCTCTAGAATGTAATAAGGTCACCAAATCAAGGGAACCGTGGTGAGCCGTACCGATCGACCAGTTGCAATCACCTTTACAGGGTGACTGGTGACAAATTTTAGATACTGAAGGAGAGCACTCTGTACTCGATTCTGGTCATAATAAAAGTAGGTACAGAATTTTTCACTACAATTCCCTTTAAGTAGAAAACGGTTTGTTGCTATGTACTTTCCTGACGCCCGAGTCATTTGCGACACGTGACCTAAGCACGCGGATCGCTGCCAACGCTAGTGTAACCATGCGTTGCGTTATCAATTCCTTAACTTTCAGTCAAGTTTACTTACTAAATAATTAATATTCTTTTTTTCTTCTATTTTTCCTGTTCATGTAGTCTCAAAATACAACGTCCTCGAAGTTCAAAAGTGACACGTCAGTCACCCTGTATATTTACAAAGTTTTGAAACGTAAATTTTGGGAACAGTTTAATCATATCAATGTGATAATTTTAAACATGACATTCAAAAAATTTGCATATACACAACTTTTATCAATCGTCATAATTACCTATACTTAATTGATGTTTGAAACGAAAAGCGCATGAATGATAAACATTCTCGTATTTTGAAAAATATAGCTATCCGAGAAGAAGCTTATCTGTTGATATCAACAGTACTGCTATTCTGAAGAAACTTAACATTTAAAAAATCTGACCTACATTAATAAGCAAAAGGTTATAGCAAAACCAAAGACTTAATAAGGTTTAATACTTTTAAAGTTAATCTATTTTTAGTCGACTCAATTTAATAGCCTTCAAAATCAAATGAACTTACCGTAGCGTAAGATAAAAATAAAATATTCCGGTAAGACCCGATATCTTTTACAGATGTAAACAAAATTCTCCTTCGTAGTATGGTTCTTTTTCGTTCTTGATCTTTTAAAATCTTTCTGTAGTGAAAGGTCTTGATTTATATAAATACAGTGTTATCTACTGCGACTCGTCGTAGTCGCAACTACTTTAAAATAATTCAACATGGTTGTGAAGGTATGTATTTATTTCAAAGCGATTGCTGCAGATTTATCATACAAAATAGTTTATTTTCGGAGAACAACTATTGAAAATGTACAAATTTGGGATAAGAATAATTTGCTAAATATTTTTTTTTTATGGGCCAATAGAATAAATTTTAACAGAGATAAAATAAAGCAACGGCATTCAGTTACTTCTTACAGTAAATAAAATAAAAATCCCCAGAAAATCTGTGAAAATATAATGATCGGCAGTTACCCATTCCTTTACCAACTGCACCAAACATTGTTTAACCTGCGCCACAACAACTAATATTAGACTTATTAAGTGTTTTTATTTGTTTCCAGTTCGTCGCTTTCTTCGCCCTCCTGGCCGTCGCCACGTGTGGTGATGTGTCCAGCTTCTCGTACGGCGTGTCAGACCCCTACACCGGTGACGTGAAGAGCCAGTTCGAGAACCGCGTCGGTGACAACGTGCAGGGCCAGTACTCGCTGCTGGAGTCTGACGGCACCCGCCGGTCCGTGGACTACGCTGCCGGCGCTGGCGGCTTCAACGCGCTCGTCAGGAAGGACCCCGCTCTGTTCGCCGCGCCCGCCGCCGTTCCCGCCGCCCCCGCCTACGCCGCAGCCCCCGTCGCCGCCGCCGCCCCCTTCGCCTACGCCGCCCCCGCCTACGCCGCCTATCCCTACAACTACGCCAGATTCGGATACACTCCCTACTCTTTCGGCTACCCCTATGCCCGTTACTACTAAACAATCGCCAGTTCTTAAGTTGATGCAATAGACCAGTTGGAAACTTTGTACATTATGTAAAATATTGTAAATAAATACAGTTTACTTGACCACCTAATTACCTGCATTATTGTTTTGCATCCACCCTGTTGGCTGCAAAAGAGTTATAACAACAGGCTTAATAATAACGTCAGTCTGACTTAAGTTACCTTTTCCTTCTCATTTTTTTTTTATTCAAAACCGCGCGCAACAGCTAGTTAACTATAAATGAAATCCAGAAATACTTACTAGCGTTTATTTCTTGCGTACCTGATACGTACCGTGAAACCATAATGAGAAATCCATAATAAGTGCACATGCCCTAAGTGGCATGTGCCCTAAGTAAAACCCGTCGTCGGTGGCTGCATGCAAAATGTCTTAGTGATACGCAACATATTTTTATTCAGAAATCGGGACTATTTTTTTAACTTGAACTTTTGAAATGTTATGGTATCGGTTAATTAATATGCATCGTCTTTTTCGTTTTTATAATACTTCGGTTACCTTACATACTATAACTACCTAAACGATTAATCAGTTTAACAATATTTGAAGGAAGATTATGAATAGTGGAATTTAAGTCAATATTTTACTCTGCTCAAAAGATATCATAATATATTTTCGGCATTTAAGACCTAATAGTGAAGCTAAACGCTGGACCATACAAGCATTATTTATCGCAGTGTAATTTTTTCAGCTGTTAATTAAGTACTTATTTATATTTTCACATGTTTCATTTATGGTTTCGTTTTTTTTTTCAATTTTCTCATAGAAAAGTACGGGATGTGTTGACTTCAACATTTCAACTAGATATTCAAAACGTAATTTTTAAAACAAGCTCTATTCAATATCATTTTGTACTATACTAGTTCAATTTATATGTTTTATAACATACATACATACATAACTTCACGCCTGTATCCCGTTTGGGGTAGGCAAAACACCGGAGGTAATAAAAATATCTGATGTCACGTTTGACAAATTTGGAGGCATTATAATAGTGGAGAGAGACTATTTCAGTGACAGGGGGTCAGCCTATCACCCACAAAAAAGTCTCCCATAACACGGTGGTCCCTTAACTTTTACAGTATGGCCGGGAAGAGAAGCAGCTGGCACATTCTATGTTTTTCGTTCGCTCCCAGTCAAGAAGTCAGAACAAAAAACTTATGAATTAATCGTTTAGAAATAACACATTTGCGATATGTTATGCATCTTATACGTTATAGGATCTTCTCAAGCCGTCTATTTTCAACAAATCAATGTTAATATTAATAATATTATAAATGTGCAAGTTTGGATGGATGTATTCCTTAATCACGGCAGAACGGCTCAACCGATGTCGATGAAATCTGGGATAGTGATAGTGTAGCAAATCGGCTACTTTTTATTCCCACGGGATTAGAAATTGAGTGGGTAAAGCCGCCCGAAACAGCTGGTAGGTTATAAAACAGTGATACTGATGTAGCGACATCTAGCGACGCTCCATAGAACGATTGCCTAACGTTAGAAACTGTGTTAGCCTATGAAATATTTATCTAACCGTATTTATAAGAAATATAATTGCTGAATGTTTCTTTAATAATAAATAAAGAAATGACGACACGACGTATTTCCTACATTGCGCTATCAAAGTTTTTATAGTAACTAGCACATATACAACATCCCGATATTAACACGTAGGGCCGTGGGTCGCAGCCAATCAGCCTCTTCCGGGATATGGGAACGAACACCTTATTTACAAACTGTAACGATGGTAAAAAAGTACACTATTGTTTTGTGACTAGATATTATTAAATTGTAACAGAATATTCTTTTTACGTCCTATCCATAAAGCATCAATAGGCGATACTCTATTTTAGAAAACTTCAATATTACTGTGCCGATAACTTCTTGTTTAATACATACACACATACATAACGTCACGCCTGTATCCTTTATGGGGTAAGCAGAACACCAGAGGTTATAAAACCATCCGATGACACGTTTGACAAATTTGGAGCATAATAACGGTGTAGAGAGACTACTGCAGTGATAGGGGGTCAGCCTATCGCCCACAAAATACCTCGAATAAAAGCCTCCGTCCCTTAACTGACTTTTACAGTACGCCCGGGATGAGAAGCAGCTGGCACATTCTATGCTTTTCCTTTGTCCAGCATGTTCTTATTTCAATCGTTTTAAAAACCTTGTGCAAACTATATTACAATAAAAATTCAATTTTTATCGTTTTTATAATCTTGTACCTTTTAAGGTTTTTTGTTTAAATGTTTACCTAAAAAAAAATATTAAAATAGGTCTATTACACACCATCAGCTGTTTTTTACTGAGATAAATCTGAGAAGACTTGATATAGTAAAATTTTCAGGCAATAATATTGTGAGGCTTGAGCGCCTATTTAATTATATCTTGATCTTTATTTAGATATCTTTTATTTTCCGAAGATCGAAAAAAATCGAACCTTTGTGTTATAAAATAAATGGTCAGCAGAAATTAAGTCATAACATAGTTTAACATTTAAATAACAGGTTATGTAATTAAGTGATTTACTGCTTCCTTAATTAAAACAATCCAAGCACAACAAACCCAGCTAAACATATATAAAAAGGAAAAAATAATACGAATTTTGTAGGTGTTTGAATGTATACTGACTTTATTTACAATATTTAACAAAATTTACAATTTCCTCAACTAGGCTTGTAGACCAATTCACGAAGTGGTCATTATTCAGTAGTAACGGGCATAGGGGTATCCGAAAGAGTAGGGAGTGTATCCGAATCTGGCGTAGTTGTAGGGATAGCCGGCGTAGGCGGGGGCGGCGTAGGCGAGGGGGGCGGCGGCGGCGATGGGGGCAGCGGCGTAGGCAGCGGGGATGGCGGCGGGGACGGAGGCGGGCGCGGCGTACAGAGCGGGGTCCTTCCTGACGAGCGCGTTGAAGCCGCCGGCGCCGGCAGCGTAGTCCACGGTCCGGCGGGTGCCGTCAGACTCCAGCAGCGAGTACTGACCCTGCACGTTGTCACCGACGCGGTTCTCGAACTGGCTCTTCACGTCGCCGGTGTAGGGGTCCGAAACGCCGTATGAGAAGCTGGACACATCACCGCAAGCGGCGACAGCCAGGAGGGCAGAGAGAGCGACGAACTGGAAGATAATATATTTTTAGGTACATGAACGATTGGTATTACCTACCTTTTCTATTGCTAGCTTTTGGTCTGTTGTCATAGTTGCTGCTGACCGTGATCAAATAATAGGACTAGGTGTCAAATGTTACAATTTTCAGCTGTTACGAAAAATTTATATCTTTTACATGTGTATTTTACACACAGCGACCGAAACCAAATACTAGCATGCGCTAATCTTTCGCTGTCACTCATTTTTCTCAGATCGATGATAAGAAATGAGAAACCATCTAATCAAAATTTGATTAATGTTATAAACAGACTGATTCGGATTGCATTGCCTCGTAATCCATAAATATCGTTTTAAGTTTTGTGCGTTTAATATTTTATTGTTGAGATAGGTACACATTGTAAAAAAAAAATCGAAAAGCAAATATTAAACACTTTACATATAAAAACTTATTTTATATAAAACTAGCTGCTGCCCGCGACGTCGTCTGCGTGAACGCCATGCAGCACCAAACGCACCTACGATTATAACACTGCTAGCGTGATAATATGTAGCCTATATGTTGACCCGACTTCTTAACTATCTTCATGCCAAATTTGAAGTAAATCCATGCAGTACTTTTTGAGTTTATCCCGGAAAGACAAACAGACAAACAGACAAACAGACAAAAATTCTAAAAACTATATTTTTTGTTTCTGTTTCGATTGTAGATCATACCCCAAGTATTCTTTTAAAAAAATATTCAATGTACAGTTTTGACTTTCCTACCATTTTATTATATGTATAGATATTTACCTTCACAAACATTTTTGATATTTAAGTAATGTGACTACGTCAACACTCAAAAGGAATCTGATTCAAAAATGGAGCACACGCAACTTTTATACTTTCAAAAGCTTAAACCGATCAGGAAATCAAAAGTCAAGACCAAAACAGGACAACGCCCGAAGAAATTGTTTTTTTTTACTCGTAAATTTAAAAGGATACTTGTCCAACGTGTTTTGTCTTTAACCACAACGCCTCCAATTACTCTTCAATTGATATCAACAATAATAAATAAACTTGTTTTGTATGTCCTGTCGCAGTTATGCAAGGCCGTTTGTAAAGTAGGCAATGCGATATGTACGTATTTAGATCAAATTTTAGGTAGGTATATGTAGGTTTTATTTAGATTTGTAACCTAAAATAAATATAATTTGATATTGCATAATTATTTCGTATTAAACAGTTTTGAATAAAAAATTATGGAGTCTTACTTTATGAATCTCATGGGTTATGGAAAAGCAATCCTAAAGACCAAAACATTCCTATTGTCATTGAATCTTAAAGCTTTATAATAAGGCACAACAGTTTAATTCAATAAATTATAAAAAATGAACTTCTTAAAGGGATTAAATAATTAGCACAGAGGATTATCAGAGCTTCAAAGGTTATACGTAGTTTTCATTTAACTTCGAGCCGCGTCAAGTTGGTTAAAAATATTTAAGGAAGAGTTAGTGGCCCAATCTGCTAATTGAGATGACGGGTATTATATAAAATTAATAAAATTAAATCCCCGCTGTAGGGCTTACGTCTGTCCGATCCGCCAATATTCGTAACGGGTCCGCGCGTTCTTACTTTCAAAAGAAGATTTTTGCAAAAAAAGTATTTGAAAATAAAGTGAGGATGGTACTTTTATCTTTCATGATACCTGATGGTAAGATATCATGAAGACGAAACATGGTAACGTAGTATTCAAGTAGTATACCTTATTGAACTACATCGTCGCTTTTAATTAATATTTTAATACTTTGTATGTATTTTTTTATATGTAACTAGCTGCTGCCCGCGACGTCGTCTGCGTGAACGCTATGCAGCACCAAACGCACCTACGATTATAACACTGCTAGCGTGATAATATGTAGCCTATATGTTGACCCGACTTCTTAACTATCTTCATGCCAAATTTGAAGTAAATCCATGCAGTACTTTTTGAGTTTATCCCGGAAAGACAAACAGACAAACAGACAAAAATTCTAAAAACTATATTTTTTGTTTCTGTTTCGATTGTAGATCATACCCCAAGTATTCTTTTAAAAAAATATTCAATGTACAGTTTTGACTTTCCTACCATTTTAATATATGTAATAGATATTTTATATGTAATATCGTAAATATTTCATAAATTTTCTGAAAACAAACTCATCAATTAAAGAGCAATAAATAAAATTAAATCCCCAGACAATCACACCAACTGCATGGCCCCAAAGTAAGCATAGCTTGTGTTATGGGATACCAGGGGGGAACCTAGAATATAAATACATAAATAGATAAACACCCAGACACAGAACATTTTGTTTTTCTTTTTCCGTGCGGGAATCGAACCCGCAACCACGTGCGTCTGAGGCAGGCAGGTTAAGCCCATCGCCAAAGTGGTCGTCATTACCGATTTATACTTAAAATAACGGCAAATATCGATAAATTCACATATGTAATCTGTTGAAAGCTAAATTATTTTAATCAATAATTCCATGCTACAGAACAGAATACATTTGTTCTTTTAAATGCCTGCAGTAGAAATTCTATATTCTACATTTTACTCTGTATTCATCCTCAATAATGTTAACGACTTTAAAAACTCTTTAACATATCAATATAAAAGTTATCTCGTGAAATATGAATTGTTCTATCAAACGAGACAAGTTTATTTTGGAATAGAGCCAACAATATAGTTCGAGATAGGAACGCGTAGAACTTATTAAATTTTTATTCTGGAAATAGTAAGTCTTTCAAAGGCTTGTTCATAATAAATTTTGTTGAATTTCATTTATTGTGAATTATATTGAATAAAACGATTCAAGAGCGCCTAAAGGCAGCACAGTTATTTATAGAATTTAGATTTCAATATTTAATTAATATTAATAATCCTAATTCAAATTTACAATTAAAGTTAGGAGTTTTTCTGAATTTTTCAACCGACTTCCAAAAAAGGACGAGGTTCTCAATTTTTTTTTGTGTTTTTGTTACACGATATTTCGAACAATTATGAATTGATTTTCAAAATTCTAGTTTCATATGATAGAAGATACTTCAGAGATAGTTGGTCTCATATAAATTTTATTGAAATCGTGTACCTCATGGACAAGTACTTCATGGACAATTTAAAATTTTTGAAAAAATATATATGAATTTGGAGAATTTTTACATTGACGACATTATATTTCACTCGAAGTTTTGATGTGAAGTCGGTTTTTTAACGCTCTGCAATCGTTGATTATTATTTTTATTTTTTGATAAGTTTTGAAGGACTGTTTACTAGACACAACATTTATTGCCCTCCAAAGCGCTAATGAAGTAGAAAATAACGGTTTAATACCACAAATTATAAATGGTGGTTTAACTCAAACGGTTTAACTCCCAATCTACATTTATCTATTGAGTCATTTGGGCCACGTAATAGATAAATGTAAATTTGGCTTTTTATTTCATCGTACTTCTTCGTTTAAAGGGCTATGAGCGAAGAAAAATCTTCTGTTTAAATTCGCCCTTTAGGCATTTGCTTCTATTTGAGGCACCTACAAATAAAATATATTTTGGTGTCATTAAAGCTATTTTAGTTATTTTTTTAATGGTATATGCCAAAAATAACTAAAACGATGACTATGCGTTAAAACAATAGTTCTTAAAAGAACATTTTAGTATTCGCCTCTTATCAAAAAGCTTTATCTGCACCCTAAGGGAACGAAAATTGCAAATAATATGTCAACTTTAAAAATATATCAAAGAGGAAACAGATGCTATTCTCAAATTCAGATAGCATCTATTAAAGTCAAATATGAAATATTATATCATTCGCTTAAAAATTATTGCAAAGAATCTTAATAAAATTTACGATTATAGAGGGATCCATGTTTTTCTTTTTTGTTAGTTTACATTGATCATAAAATTGCTGGAACAACCTAACATTTTTTGACCATTGAAAAAATAGATTATCTAAGAGCTGCTTAGACGATACTTGAATTGTTTCTCCTATTTGGATCAAGAGATAAGCTAGTGACACCTCGTCAAACTGCGACTAGTAAATAAACACAGCAAAAAGACCATTATTCATTTCCTTAGGGCGTGTTCCTCAGATTTGGACTTGACTTTTACAAAAACTACCTGTTCAGTGCTTTGACTGAGTATAAAAGCCGGTTGTTGTTTGTGTTTGGCACCAGACATCTACAGATTGTTGACGTAGTCACAACAACTTTCCATTAATCAAAATGTTTGTGAAGGTGAATATTGATAATTTACTAAACTTTTTACTTTTATAGCAAGCGCCTTTGAAAACTTATTTTGAATTAACAACATTTGTTTAATACTTCGTTTAAATTTATTTCCAGTTCGTCGCTCTCTCTGCCCTCCTGGCCGTCGCCGCATGCGGTGATGTGTCCAGCTTCTCGTACGGCGTTTCCGACCCCTACACCGGCGACGTGAAGAGCCAGTTCGAGAACCGCGTCGGTGACAACGTGCAGGGCCAGTACTCGCTGCTGGAGTCTGACGGCACCCGCCGGACCGTGGACTACGCTGCCGGCGCCGGCGGCTTCAACGCGCTCGTCAGAAAGGACCCCGCTCTGTTCGCCGCACCCGCTGCCGTTCCCGCCGCCATCCCCGCTGCCTACGCCGCTGCCCCCGTTGCCGCTGCCGCCCCCCTCGCCTACGCCGCCCCCGCCTACGCCGGCTATCCCTACAACTACGCCAGATTCGGTTACACTCCCTACTCTTTCGGCTACCCCTATGCCCGTTACTACTAAACCATCAACCTCCAATGAAACTCAATAGCCCAGCTGTAAAATTTGTAAATTTTTGTTGATTTTTTGTAAATACATATTGACGTACCTGACAATTATTATTCTCTTATTATTATTTTTTCTATATTTCGGAGCATCATCATATCATATCATAAAAATAATTATGAAATGTGTTGTGTGAAAACGAATCGTCTAAGTATTATGAGAGCGCACTAAAATATAACGTCTTGTACTTTATAGGTACCAGAATTCGAATAATTCGATTGGTTTCTACTGTCTTTTATGGATGTCATTTATACCTTTAAACCTTTACATAGTTATAGATAGCTGAATTACAAACAGTAGAGGTACCAGCGCTTAATGAACGTCGTTGAACCGGAATTTCATTTTACATGTCCCATATAATGAGGACTCATGTATCGGTCAGATTTACAAAGTTCCAAAGGTTAATAGCCCTAGGGTATGTATGTTATACTAGCCACCGCGCGCGGTTTTACCCGCGTAACTTTTAATCCCCTGGGAATTTTGGGATAAAATATAGCCAATAACCTTCCTCAAGAGTTGGGCTATCAAATGCAAAAAGAGTTTTTCAAATCCCACTTTTAGTTTCTGAGATTAGCGCGTTCAAACAAACAAACAAAAAAACAAACTCTTCAGCTTTATATATTAGTATAGATGATTAACGTACCATCGAAACAACTGAATCATGACCCTTTTTGCTAAAATTTGTTTGAAACTGTCAAACTTGTAAGTTCTATCACGTATAATGCACTTATGACTTTTTAGATAATGTACGAATTCTGTACCCATTAAATGTCAGTGTCGAATGAAATGATAACAAGTTCGTCACCAAGGAAACCTATCTTCAAGCAAATTTCGACCTACTAGCATTAAGAGGATTTGCCAAAATGAGCTTGTTGTGGGTTCGATAGCACATCTTTGTTGCAGGTTTTTCAATATTTGCAAAACCATTGGTTCGATAGTACATCCTTGTTTCAGGTTTTGCAAACATTGAAAATTTTTGAATAATCATACGGCATAAATAATTAAAATAAGTAAAATTCATTTGCTAATTATGAAAAAGTTCTTACTCGAAACATTTTCTTATAAATCATAATGAAATAAATACTTATAAAAAGTTTAAAGTTGTGATACAAGATGGAAAATATGGTTTCGATCAGTGTTGCAAAAATGCTGTACGTATTTGTTTTTAATGTTGACCAACCTTATTTTAACTCATTGGACACGAGATTGAAGATGACAGAGTACGGGCTTAAGGAGGTACCGGTTCTTCATAAAATGTTGCCGGAACACATCACCGCTGGAGCGCAGCAAAAAGTAAAAATAGGTTTGCAAACAAAATAGGTTTCAAATATTCTCTACAGTCTGGTAGAGAATATTTGAAACCTATTCTCTTTTAGTATCTGGTTCTCATAATTGAAGCTCCAATGGTTCGTTTTACATTGTTATTATATTTTTTAAGTTTCTAGTCATTTAACTGAAATCTGTATTTTACCCTACCCTAAACATGCCCTTAAAATAATTAGAGCCTCTAATGAAACAGTCTTTCTTATATTAATTAAAATGATTTTAATTTTATTCACAACACACTCATTAAAAATAAACAGTAGGTAGAAAAACGGGATAAGTTCGCGCACTGAAAGGCGTGTAGTGCTGTCTAACTTCTGAGTGTCTATTTAGTGGGTTTAACAATAGATATTCGCAGTATAAAATTGACTTTTTACATCTAATTTGTATGATTTATTAAATAACCAATAAATTATAGTAAAGTATAAGTTTAATATTTAACAATGGAGAAGTATAAAAAAATAAAGACGACTTTTTTCAAACTTTTTATTTGAACCAGGATTGTACAGTCAGTTAAATAATCTTATCTAGTTTCCAAAAATATATAATTTGTTTATGCTTTAATGAAAAGATTCCAGGAAATCATGGAAAACTGACAATAGGTAAGATTCTGGCGTATACAATTTTGAGGGCTGACACGCAACGGTGGTCGGTCTCGGTTTGAGCCTGACACGCGAGAGGTTATAAAATCTTTGGATGTTAAAAGAGCTGGGTGTTTTTATATATAACAAATAATAACTTGAGTTTATGTAAAGTAAACAGCTAGGCGTACGTAAATGATTTTTTAATACAGTTGCTCAAAAAGTGGCGTATTGCAGGGACGTTTAGCGTTCGGGATGTGGGCTATTACACACTTGTGCTTTTTCTTTACCTTTTTCGCACTCGTGCGTTCTCTTTCCCAAATTTCAAAATAATGTCCATTAAAAAGAAAAAATCAAGCACAAAGTTTTTACAAAAAAAAAATCATAAAAGTTTTTACGATTCATGCAAATATTTCTGAAAAGAAGCTACTAATTTGTTTCAATATCAGGTAAAATGATTTGATGCAATGAGTTAGGTTAGGTTTCATTTCATTTTATTTCATTAAATTCATTTTTATTTTATATTAATGCAAAAAATCTAGTAAAGACTTGGCTGTATGGGCATAGTTCCCTTTGCCTACCCAAAATGGGTAAACAAAACAAAAAAATCTCTGTTTATAATCTTTCACGGCTGGCGCCATTTTGTATATTTTATAAAATTGCTTAATTTTTTCGCAACTGTATTAAAAATAGTCGTTCAGTACACGTGCGGAACCGTCACTGCAACTTGTTCCGACTGTCAACCCTCGCCTTCGGCTGCGCTTCGGCTCGTGTAGACATTGGTCGGACGGAACTCTTTGCAATGACAGGCTTTCCGCACTCGTAATGAAATATACTATATTTTAACGCCGGCCAAATTTTTTTTACACATGTAGTATCTATATAGAAACGATTTCTTTTTAAAGTTGGTATTTTTTACAAGGAAGGACCATGCTTTTATTAAGAAAAGCATGGTCACTCTAAATTATGAATGAATATCATTAAAATAAAGACGACTAGGCGCTACTACAAAACATCTTGTAATACTACGTCGTAGTATAAACAATGAATGCCGAACGTAGTAGCTGCGTTCATCAACAGCCACTATTTGTTTAAAAGTTTGTTGTGGCATATCTTTTTTTTTCTACTGAGCGTCACTAAAATAAATATGCAGGTACGTTTGTATCGTTTCAAAGAAAATAACATTTAAATTTGGCTGGTGAGTAAAAAGCAACCCAGTATAAAGTTTTTAACTTGAATGCACTTTTTTTTTAATTGTAAGGATAGGACGTTTGTCTTCCATGCCACCTGATGGAAAGTGCGCATGAAGACTATGGTGTTACACGTCCATCCACGAGAAACCTATTCACTCGACACTTAAAAGTTCCAGGACTGTAGTGGTCAGGAAAAACAGACGCAGGCAGATTGTTCCACTCCTTGGCAATCCGTACCAAAAAGGAACTATCGAAGCGTTTTGTTCGACTTCTTGGTAAATCCACTATATAGGGATGGAAGTTCTGTCTGCGTCTGGTAGTCCGGTGGTAAAAAGGGGTGGGTTCAATTTGGTCAAAAAGAGCACTCGCACACTCACCAAAATGTAGCCGATAAAATACTGTCAAACAAGCAACCTTACGACGATGCTCCAGCGTCCAAATTATCGCAATAAGGTATATTATTCTTTTTATCTACATAAGAATCAGATATATCGTTTGTACTTCATCTCATCTGAAAGTTTTGGTAAAAAATTTAAATTCGGAATTCGAATGACCAGTATGACAGATGTTTATCATGGGCCTCTTATTAACAAAGCCAGCCTCATAGAATAAAGTATTTCTGAATTGGTGCAAACTAATAAACTAAGCTCTATACACTCGGTGGTCTCGGGTGGTCTTAGCTGCAAAGCTATACCATTAGATGGAGCTACGTTAGCAATATAACGTAAAAACAAAAATGTGTTAAGTAATTTCGAAGCGTAGCGCCAGGCCCCGGTAGCTCAGTAGGAGAGCACTTGTCGTAAACGAGAGGTCCCAGGTTCGCGTCTTGGTCGGGTGGGTGATTTTTATGCAAAACCTTTAAAATATTATTAAGTAGTAAACATCTTGGCCAGTAAAATTTATTTTCGATTGAATCATAATTTTTTTATTATTTAAATATAATGTTAACAAAAAAAACAAAAGCTCAAAGCTGACAATGCCTTGAGTTTGAAGTCTTACAGGTTGTTAAATTTTATTCTTAAAGTTGAAGGATTCCATGTTTTCTGTTTAAATTAAGGTCCTTTTTCAGAATTTAACACACAAACCACAATACTATTTTTAAAATTTCAGATCATTTAAAATATTACAATTTACCCATTATCTCTTATCTTTAATTATACCTTTAACTCAGCCTCATTTAAATTTAAATAATATTATCAGAAACAAGTTTTAGGTAAAACATCATAAATCCTTCTTTGATTAATGTTAATTTCACGAGACATCCAAGTACTAAGTTCTCATAGAAATAAATTGCTCTGACAAATTGTTTAAACGAAACTTTGCAAATAATCTTCTTTTTCTACCTGAACGGCGATATTTTAAAAGCCACTTCTGTAAAAGTGAGTTATGATCGAAATGATTCAATTTTGCGGTAACGATTTATCATAATTACAGTACCTTTAAAAAATACTCAACATCAATAACTCTGTATACAAATTACAAGATTAATAAATTGAGGTAAAAAAATTGTTTAATATCTCATCTAAGGTTATTTTTTTCTGTTTATAATTTATACTGTTTTACGAGAAGCACTAGAAGGGCAATAATTTACCCAATCATATATTGACGGCTATTATATTCCAAAAATGTTCTGATGAGTTTGTTTGTTTGTTTATGGTACCACGATAACCCGTAAATATACATACCAGTCGAAGTACTTTTATGCATTTTATCCAAGAAAAATTTAAAATAACCAATATAAATCTGTTATTTGAAAACTATAAGCATTAAAAAACAGACACAAACAGTCAAACAAAAATCAACACCAAAACTCACTCAAACATACAGGGTGACTGGTCACATTCAAAATTCAAGGACGTGATAGTTTGAGATCATACATGAAGAGAAAAAAAAAATAATAATCAACGAATGCAGAGCTTTAAAAAAACCGACTTCACGTCATGTGGACCAAACATATGGGACCAAATAAGAAGTATTTTCCGTCATATGAAAAAAGAATCATCAAAATCGGTTCACCCAGTCAAAAGTTATGAGGTAACAAACATAAAAAAGAACATACAGACGAATTGAGTATTTTCTTCTTTTTTGAAGTCGGTTGAAAATTACAGCAAAGTCACAAATATCAGTGCAAAACTACACAAGAAAAGTATTAATTAAAGATCTTCCAATTTTTTCATTCTGTTCTGAACAAGCTCATTGTTCTACAAACAGCTTGCATTGAACGACCTATTTCTCGAGTTCGATATCGAGTAGTGCTTTGTAAAGCTGCTTGCAATTAACTGATGACTCATCAAAGTAAGCTATTAAGGCTCCGATTAACGTCTGTAGACTACAAGTTGTTTGTGTGGTACAAGAGTTAAGCTTTAGCTGTACTATTTATACTGTAAATGTTCAACTTTACATTTGTATACCGTCAGCTTCATGGCTGGTTATTTCTGTCCGTTATATCTAGATTAATACATTTTACATTTTACTCCATGCAGAAACTGTCGAGAGTTCGCCTACGGCCAGTTTTGGACACGAACTTCACTTGTGTAAACAGGTTAAAACTTAAATCGTAAAGACAAATATCTGTTTTTAATTTTTAAAGTGACAATTGTCAAAAATTGCGTAAGTTGTTAGGAAACTGCTTATTGCCGGCTTGCTGGAAGCGAACCACTGACGAATCCAAACCTTTCAGGATGTCTAACCAGTGTGGCTGGGTCAAACCGTTTGCGGATATTACCACCGGGATGATTTCGGTGGACATAACTTCCCACGTTATAACTAAAGTTACGTAGTTTTAAGTTCATTAATTCAAAAGTCAAATTTAAAATGAGATATGTTTTTGGATAGTGTTCTTTTTACAATATACAATTTCATGTTATTTACTTATCTGGAAGAAATTACTCTGTCGCGATAAAGCTGCCTATTTGCAGATTGTGTTTTTTTTCTTTGTATTTTATTTTATTTTTAATTCATCATAAAGGGTTAATATTTTTTTATGCATGTCTATAACAGGTACTTATATAATTTTCTAATGAGGTTGGTTTTACAATTAAGATCCTTTGAAGTTAAAAGAGACGAAAATTTGATTTAAATTGAGTTTAAATTTTCAAACTTGTTTTAAATGGGCTGATTGCCGTTGGGCCGATTTTGATGAATCATTAGCAAAGCTTTACCGAGTGATTGATTCGTTGTTGAAAATCCTTGACGATGAATTAAAAATTAATATTCATATTTGTTAATGATGAATATTAACAAAGTTAGAAGTTATTTGAACATAATTACAAAATTTCTAAGTTGACATTTTTTTAATATCCTCAAATATTTATTTATACATACATACATACATAACTTCACGCCTAGAACAGTAGTTATAGAACTTTGTGGTTAGTATAAAAAAGTTTACATACATACATAACTTCACGCTTGTATCCCTAATGGGGTAGGCAGAACACCAGAGGTTATAAGACCAACTGATGTCACGTTTGACTAATGAGGTATTATAATGATTGCGAGAGGCTATTGCAGTGACAGGGGTTCAGCCTATCGCCCACAAAAATGCTAATAAAACCTCTGTCCCTTAACCGACCATCTTAAAAACCATCTGATTCCACGTTTAACAAATTTGGAGGTATTATTATGATGGAGAGAGACTATAGCAGTGACAGGGGGTAAGCCTGTCGCCCGCAAAATCGCCAATAAATCCTCCGTCCCTTAACTGACTTTTACAGTTTGCCTGGGAAGAGAAGCAGCTGGCACATTCTATGTTTTTCTTTTGCCAGTCCAGCATGGAAGATTTATTTATTTATTTATAGTAATATAATAAAGGTAAAGAGGACGCTATGCTGGTTGTTTGTTTGTACGTACATAGCTTCACGCCTGTATTTCTTATGGGGTATGCAGAACAACAGAGGTGATAAGACTATTTGATGTCACGTTTGACATTTGGGGTATTATAATGATGGATAGAGACTATTGCAGTGACAGGGGTTCAGCCTATCGCCCACAAAAACGCCAATAAAACCTCTGTCTCTTAACTGACTTTTAGGGTGCTTACATTAAGAAACAGGTTTCCAGTAGAGATAAATTATACGCTAATCAATTTTGGACCGTGTACGTGCTCACATATGTAAGAGTGCTTTCATAATTCCCAGTCTAACAAAGGTACTTTTCCACTGACTTCCAAAAGAAGGAGGTTTTAATTCGTATGTATGTTGTTTTTGTGTCTTTGTTACACGATATTTCGGACACCTATTAATTGATTTTGAAAGTTCTTGTTTCATACGATAGAAGATACTTCATAGTTGGTCTCATATAAATTTCATCGAAATCGATTAAGTACTTCATGGAGAATTTTAAAATGTGTCTGAATTCGGAGAATGTTTACTTTGACGACGTTATACTTCAGCCAAAGTTTTGACGTGAAGTCGGTTTATTACTGCTCTGTATTCGTTAATTATTTCATATGTTTTTCATTGTAGTCAGAATGTCGCTTATCTCTCTGAATCAGTCTAGTCAGAATTTTTATTTGATAGACATGTTTTTAGTCTTTTTTATCAAAAAACTACTCTGGGATAAAAGTAAAACTAGCAGACCATAAAAGAAGCGAAGCTGGTAGGCGTTTAAAAGAAAATATTTACTTCAACGAACTTCACCTCGTTTAATCATAGACTTAACTCGACGACGTTTCATTCATCTTAACAGACATCTATGTAGTTAAAAAAGATATACTCACCAAGATATATAACATTGTTAAATCCTTGGCTGAAGCATAATGTCCATAATATTTTAATATTTTTTTTCCGTTTTCAAATTGCATAATTGGTTTCAATGAAATTTAAATCCGACCACCTCTGAAGTATGTATCCGTTATCGTATATAATAAGTCTATATATGTAACATCTTGATACTTACCAAAGCATACTTTAATTTTTGTTATTCTATATTTACGTATAACTACCTATATTTAGTACCATATTCACAAGTTTTTAGTTAGAAAGCAGAAACTGAGCGCCTCCATAAAAAAGAGGCTGATTGATGAATGTTTGCTATAGTAGGGCCAATACCACCTGATACTTCACTCAAGACTAATATCCGGCAGACAGATTGCTGTATATTTATAGATAGGCACTTTTATGATGAAAAGCTGTTATCTTGATGATTAAGAAAGTATGGGAGATGTTCGTCGTAGATCTGTAATAACAGTTGTCAGCGGTAACTGATAATCAGTGGTTTGAGCAAACGATTCACTAAGGTATCGCCATTTTGCATCAACATACTCACTTTGGGTTGCAAACTTGTACATTTAATAGTGATATTTATTTCTTTCTTTTTTTACCTTTGTTACGTATTAAATTTTTGTGTATGTTTATTTGTTTTCTTTTTGGAACTCATAATATTGCGTGCAAATAAATGTTTATCTATCTAGCTTATTGATAACTTTGTCCGTCACAGACACGAGTTCAATCCCCGCTGAATGCAGTTATTTGTGTTCATAAACATGTTTATCTGCATTGGCGTGTATGCATTATGTATTAAATACATAATGAATTCAAAAAGTGTACTTGACAAAATTTGTAAAATATACTTTTTATAAAGCGCGCCCTTATACTTCGGTGCAATGAAACCAAGTTTAATAAAACAAAAGCAGCCTTTCGACTTCGCTTGGGACACATTCCTCTTAACAATTTCGGATTTTTAAAGAAAAAGGTGTCTCTAGAAAATTTCGAGATCAGTAATAAGATCGTGAATACAGTTCATATTCTGAGAAAGTGCACTAGAAATAAACTTTAAAGGCATAGTTCAAAAACAAGTTCAAAATATGAACACAAAATATATCCTCGACAAGCAGGTTTTAAAAATTTAATCGCCATACTAAAATGTAAGTAAGATTTCGTAACAAAGTCGTCCCTATAAAATATTTAAAAAAGTATGTATTTGAAACAATCTACTATCATATTATATTATACATAAGTAACATGAAGCTTACTTTGAAGCAAGACATCGCTTTGTGAAACTATTATGTCAAACAACAACAATTATCTTGCGACTACTTCTATTAAGGTCCCGAAACATGTAGTTAAAACGTATTTAATTTAGTTTATGGCAAACTGACCTCTCGTCCAGTTTGATCAACACCAGTAACCAGCGTTTTAATAACAAAAGTTACGTATATTAGTTTATGGCTTAACTAATTACTTACTTTATCTACGTGTATGATTTTGCTATAATTGGTACTTCCAAAAACTTTTCAAAGAAGGTTGAAAATCATTATTCGCATTTGTGTTTACCGAATTTATAAAAGTTATTTATTTTTATTTCTAGAAACTCCGAAATCATTAATTTGTTTAAGGATCGTACTTTTTTATATTACAGAGTCATATTTTGTCGATGAAATATGAGATACCAAATTTCTGTGAATATTTATACCGTAAAACTAGTATGCAAACTGGTATAGATTTGAATTTAGGGAAGTTAAAATCGATATTTTTAGAATGCCATGAAAAGTAAAAATGTGATTTACTCTCACCAAATGAACTGCAAATACTTTGCATTACACCTTAACAATGGTAATTTAGTTAGAAGCGGTATAGTAACCCGTGAATAGAAAAGTTAGATGTAAATCGGGATAGTGTGGTGCGGGGCGGGACGGAATAGATAGATATAGAGCGAGAAAGTTTCTCCCGAGGTGTGATGGAATATTTAGATGTAGGTAAAGCAGGATAGTGTGGTACGGGGTGGATGGAAATAATTGGATGGAGAACGAGAAAATTTCTTCTATGATAGGATGCAATAATTGGATGTTAAGCAGGATAGTGTCTTGCGGGGCGGGAGGGAATTGTTAGATGGAGAACGAGAAATTTTTTCTATGATGGGATGGAATAATCGGACGTAAAGCAGGATAGTGTTTTGCGGGGCGGGAGGGAATAGTTATGTGTACAGTAAGATTGTTTCTTCCGATATAGGATGGAATAGTTAGATGTAAATCAGGATAGTCAGTCTGACGACCGGCTGGTGTAGTGGTAACATATATTGCCTTCTATACCAGAGGTCCTGGGTTCGAATCCCGGCGGCAGCGGATATCGGTGTGATGAACACAGATATTAGCCGTCAAGTCATGGATGTTTATTTAAGATTATTCCAATAAAAAATATGTATTTATTCAATACGTATGTTTATATATTTCTTAAGTATATGGATTATCTAGTATCCATAACACAAGTTCTTTAAGAAACTTAAAATGGGCTAGATAATGCTGTGTGAGTGTCAGAATTATTTATATTATTTATTTATTTATAGTGTGGTACGGGGTGGGTGGGAATAGTTGGATGGAGAACGAGAAAGTTTCTTCCTAGATGGGATGGAATAATTAGATGTAAAGCAAGATAGTGTGGTGCGGCGCCGGATGGAATAGTGGATGTAGAGCGAGATAGTTTCTTCCGAGATGGGATGGAATAGTTAGATGTAAAGCAGGATAATGTAGTATGGGGCGGGAGGAAATAGTTGGATGTGGAGCAGAAAGTTTCTTCCGATGTGGAATGGAATGTTTAGTAGAGTGGGACAGTTTGGTGTGAGGTAGGATGGAGTAGTTATATTTGAAACGGTGTTATGAAAAAATATTATATAAAATTTATTTGAAATGGGTCAGTAACATAAAAAATAACACGGGAAACATGTTGAGTGATGATGCTAGAATAAGATGAAATAATATTAATTATTCATCTATAGTCCTTTTAAATAACCCAAAATAATAAGCAAATTAATTTTGAGAGCGAAAACAATGCTCTTATCTTTTTGCTTTCGTTGACAACGGAATTTCGTTGATGATCACGGGCTGCGGTGCGTAGCTAAACGCATTCCAGTGAGGTCGACAGATATTCCGACGAATAATAGGTAGGTATGGTAACATAATTATTCATCCACAGCTCAGTAATTTTTTTATTACTTTAACTAAGTTGCATGGAGGTCGTGCATGGAGTACTGTAGTCACCTTTGGGATGGTTCTGCCAAATACCAGCTCGAAGCGCTAGACTCTGTTTACCGAAGAGCCCGTAAGCTCATAAATAACAACAAACTTACAAATAAAAAATTGCAGACGCTGGAGCATCGTCGTAAGGTTGCTTGTTTGACAGTATTTTATCGGCTACATTTTGGTGAATGTGCGAGTGCTCTTTTTGACCAAATTGAACCCACCCCTTTTTACCACCGGACTACCAGACGCAGACAGAACTTTCATCCCTATATAGTGGATTTACCAAGAAGTCGAACAAAACGCTTCGATAGTTCCTTTTTGGTACGGATTGCCAAGGTGTGGAACAATCTGCCTGCGTCTGTTTTTCCTGACCACTACAGTCCTGGAACTTTTAAGTGTCGAGTGAATAGGTTTCACGTGTAACACAATAGTCTTCATGCGCACTTTCCATCAGGTGGCATGGAAGACAAACGTCCTATCCTTACAATATAAAATAAAACACTAAACTAAGCTAAAGGGATGAAACAAAGTGTAATTTCAGCTTACCCCAGCTTTTAAAAAGCTTTACTAGAACCAGGGGATACGTTTCTTTTATAACGTTGCCACTTTACCTGGAAAAGAAATATATTGTTTAAATAAGAGCATTTTAGAGGAACTTAAAAATTAAAACTTAACTTTCTGTACTTAAAGAACGATATTGCATAAAAATTTGGTGACTAACAATGCTCAAATGCGAAAAATTTATATGATTATCTTTTACTGTCATATAAATCTTGTAGTTTTAAGGAAAGAATAAAATATGCCGCAAATGCCACTGCTTCGGCGGGGATATGTTCCGGCAGTATTGTATGAAGAGCCAGTTCTATCCTAGGCCCGTGTGCTGTCATCTTCGACCTCATCTTCACTTACCATCAGGTGAGGTTGAGGTCAAACACGGAGTTAGTCTTTAATAATAAAAAAATACGTAATAATTTCTTAAGTTTGATTTCTTTTTATTAACACTTATAAGGATCTGTAATTAGCTCACAATCTTTGTTGTTTATAATTTTCAATTTGCCTGGTTCATAAAATAAAAAATAAATAACTCTCTCATTACAAAGTCAAAAGAATCTTCATTTCGTAAGTATTTAAATACATTTGAAATAAGTCACAAAATTTACAAATTGAACTGAATCTACCACCGGAAGTCAATCTGTTGCGAAGAAGTGGCAAAAAACTCAACAGCAATCATCTTTTAAAAATACACAATAACAGTTAATAAACAGGGAAGGCCATCTCCTTGCATCCGGATATCTTATAGTAAAACTTTTTATAATAACACTTATCCTTAGATCTATCGAAGATTTAACAAGGCTCTCCCTATTTAACAAGGCTTCGCCTGGTAAAGCAAATGTTTGTAAGGTTCACCTTTACGACCCTTAATAAGTACTTAATACCACGTTATGGCCCTTAATTGGCCCTTTTAATACTATTGCAGTAGTTATGGCTTAAACATGATGCCATTCTCCACGGAATATGATGAATGTATAAAATATATTTCGTAGAAACGCTTCAAAAACTTGTTTGTTTTAAGTCATATTTGCTTTAAATCAAAAGGGAGAATCAAGCATTTACAGAACAAACTTAAAAAAAAAATCACGAAAATTAAAAAAAAACAAAATTAAAAAGTTTTATTCATCTTAGGAATTTCTCACAAAACACTTGATGAAGTCAGCCATCACATACTTCGGCTTTAACTAGTTGTTGATAGTTGTTAAATAAGATATTACAGTAGACCAAGACACAAAAAAAGCCGGCGGAAAAAAACTCTTGGCACTCTTTTTCAGTCAGAATTATCAAATTAATACAAATAGGTACAGTACAAATTGACATTGACATGAAAAAAAAAACACAAGACAGCTAATTGTGAGAGCCAATGTCATGCCACAACCAAATTGCTTACATAGTAGGTGCAATGAGCTATGGATGCACAATACGAACATGACAAACTGGGACCAGAGTATTTGAACAAGAATGGTATAAAATAGTTATAGTATCATTAGCTTCATTTCACTTCACGCCAGTCTACCTTTGGAGAAGGCAGGGACTAGGACATTTAAGATACACATATATCATGAACAGATAAATATTAGGAAAAGAACAATAACTTAACGGCTAATGTATGTACAATTGTAGACATCACACAAGTATCCAACCAAGCCATCACGCAATCTTATAAAACTTTGTTGACTCAAAATAACCATCAATAAGCTTAGGTTTCACTTTGTTTGTATTTTTTTTTAAGATTCTGACCGCGAAAATTAAAATGGAACTCCTTTACTAAGACTGCCCGTCTGTCCATCGGTCACCAGACAGTATTTGTAGGATAATCGAAATTTTTATACAGTAATGATTTATTTCTACTGCTGCTATATTAAAACAGCTAGAAAAAATAAGGGGCTCCAATACAAGACAGGTAGACAGTACTTATTGGGGTAGTTTCCTACCATAATAACTAGATGGGGCTGTTTGCTATTAATGCTGTATTCATCTGTTAAATCAATGAATAGTCTGTATTGGTAGACCGACGAGTCTAGGTTCAACTTGTTAAAAGAGAGCATTCATAGGCTCTACCAAAATGTATTACTTAATATATTATGTACTACAGCCTAAAAAGTCCAACTCTTAAATAACTGAAAAAATTTGCTAAATAAAATTATCGCCCGACCTGGATTCGAACCTGGGATCTCTCGTTTGCCGGACGAGTGCTCTTCCGCTGAGCTATCGTGGCCTGGCGGTACTCGAATTTACTTTGCACACTTTTGTTTTTACGTTATATTGCTAACGTAGCTCCATCTAATGGTATGTGAAACTGAAAAAAATAACTGAAAAAAATGAAAAAAACACATTTTTTCCAGTTATTTAAAGAATAATTCCTTTCGACCAGTTCCTTAGTTCGGTAATAGTAAAATGACATGAAAAGAACTAGTTAATTACTTTACACTACGTTCGGGTCATGTTCCATTGAACAATTTTGGTTACCTAATGCGCAAAACTGAAAGTCCCAATTGTGCTTTTTGTCATACAAAAGAGGATCTTTTCCATGTTTTAATAGAATGTAAAAATAATGAGTCATTACGAAATAAATTGTTAGTCGATACACAATGTCATAAACAAGATATTATGTTTATGTTTCACTGTATATTTCGTTCCAAATTCACGGTTGAGAATAGCTAACGCGATATTTATTTTTATATACAATCACGAGAGTTAAGGAAACGAATGATGTCTACCTAATTTTGTTCTATTGTCAAATTATGATTTTTTTTAAAAAGCTGTCTTAACCTTATAGGTGTATAGCTTTATAAAAAAAGATTTAAAAAAAAAGGAATAATTCAGCATTTCAAATGCAAAATCTTAAAAATATTCCAAATCTGTTTTAAATCAATCGTCGGACATTTCGTTCGAAACAGACCAATATATATCTCTTTTACTATGGAAATACACTAATAAAGTAGTTTAAAACGTAGTTAAATATATAAAATACACCACAATGACGTAATACTTAATTTAACCTAAGCTCTAGTATATGTCTTAGTGCAGAAAATAATATTTTAGCTATAAATCAGCAGTTTCTTCGAAGTGACGCATATAAATTAATATCCTCCGTTATCTTGTCGCTTACAGCCACGCTGTAACGTAAAACACTGAAACTGCAACATAGTGGGAAGAGTTAATGCTTCAAGCAGAGTACTTGGTTAGTTTAACATTTTTCAACAATGGAATTGTTTGAAATCCGTATGTTTTTACTGCTACGGAAATTGTAACTTAGTACCTATTTCAAACTTAGTATGTTACTCGTATTATTTTATACCTTTTATAGGCTTGTTCCTGCGAAATATTTGATAAAGTTCCGAAGGATAATATTTATTTATTTATTTATTTATTCGGAAACACAACAGCTTATTATATATTACATCTGTTACTTATCTTAAAGTAAAGGTCTAGCCAATTATAGAGTTTCACAGCATATGTAATTATTTAAAGTAGGTATATGTATAAAAAGTAGTAAAACGAATATAAACTAAAATACAAAGAATAAAGATAAACATCTTAACTATTATTTTTTTTGTGGCACGAGTGTGTAGGGAGAGGCTGTTCATAAATATATATAATTATAAGATAAATATGTTTGTTTTTAGCTTTTTAAGTATTAGGTACATAATATAATATAAACAATATTGCTAAAACTAAAATAATTTAAAATAAGTAGGTATTATTTTTCTAGGTCTGAAGCATGCACACAAATGTTATAACTGCAAACATAATCTTAAAGTTATTTCTTTTTTATATTTTTGTTTGGAAAGATGAAATATATCTACACTTTGGTATTTATTATTGTAAGTTGCCACTATTCGGGCTAAAACATTGTTTTTTGCATAGTTAGTACGATGTAAGGGAACATTAAAAAGAGGAGTATGTCTAGTACGATGCTTTGGGGTATAAAATACAATATTAGCCAAAAGTTCAGGACAATTTAGGTTACCGCGTATGATGTCATACAGAAACATCATATCTAAGAGCTCACGTCTAGACTGTAATGAGAGAAGATGATGATGTTGGCAGTCCTCTTCATATGACTTACGTTGTCTATGGGACTTGTAGTTGAGTTGTTTGATGAACTTTTTTTGTACCCTTTCTAATCTCTTGATATAAATGTCGTAGATTGGACACCAAATCGAGCAACCATAATCTAAGATACTACGACAGTAAGCATAATATAAAACTTTGAGGCTATGCAGTCTGGTAAAAGGTTTGCAAGTTCGTGTTATAAAACCCAGGTTTCGGATCGACTTACTGACAACACCGTCAATGTGCTTTTCAAATGTCATTTTAGAGTCCAGTGTGATCCCCAAGTCTCTAACCTCATTAGTCCTTTCAATTAATCTACCATCAAACTTATAAGGGAAAAGTATAATCTGTTTCTTCCGACTAAAACTTATGCATTGACATTTCTGTATATTTACTGTTATGTTGTTGTTAACGTAGTAAGTGAATAAAGCGTCTAAATCACGCTGAATTAATAAACAGTCAGAAACAGACTTAACTTCCAGGAAAACCTTCTTATCATCTGCGTAAAGTAAATGCTCGGAATGTTGGAAACAGTTATTGATATCGTAGATGTAGGCACAATAAAAAAGAGGTCCGAGATGTGAGCCCTGGGGAACGCCAGACGAAACGCCGATGAACTCAGATTTTAGTCCAGCCATAACTACAGCCTGTGAGCGATTTGATAAGTAAGATTTAACCCATCTTAATAAGTCGCCACGTATGCCAAGTCTTTACAGCTTTCGAAGTAGGTTGGCGTGATCTACACGATCAAAAGCTTTTTCGAAATCTGTGTAGATCACGTCAACCTGACCCGCACGCTCCATGCCGCATAAAACATAATTGCAAAATCCTGCAAGATTAGACGTGGTTGACTTAGATTTTATAAAACCATGCTGATTATATGGTATACCCTTAGAGATAATACTATAAATTTGTTCGTAGATAAGTCGTTCAAAAAGCTTACTAAGTATGTTTAGTTTTGAGATAGGACGATAATTTTGAACTACTATTTTCGAACCTTTCTTGTGTATAGGCACAATAAGGGCCCTCTTCCATATTTCTGGGAATTCAGAATCTAACAGCGACCGAGCGAATAATCGTGATATAGGATAGGCAAGACTTTCAGCACAATTACGTAGAAATATTGATGGAACACCATCACAACCTGCACCCTTAGTAGTATCTAGTGATTTTAATAGTCTAAGTACAATACTTTTTGTCACTTCTATATGTGTGATCAAATCAGATGACCTATCACAACCTATATCTCCATCATCGAGGTCGTTGGATACGTTTGTCAATAAAAGTGCAGATGGTGAAGTCGGATTAAACATGCTTCGAAAGAAATTATTGAACGCCTCACATATGTCACTACCGTCTGTTAACACCACGCCTTGGTCTGTGAATTGGCTGGGATATTGCGAACCTCCACGTTTGGATTTGACATACGTCCAGAATGCTTTAGGACTACTATTTATACCATTTTCAACAGAAGTAATGTATCTTTGGAAATATAATTTTTGTAATTTTTTCTCTCTAGAACGCAGTAAACTAAATTCATAATAATCCCGTGGGTTCCTATATTTTTTCCATTTATGATGCAACTTTCTTTTTTCATTGATTAATTTAATCAGTGGGATAGAATACCAGATAGGGTACTTATTTTGGAATTGTTTGACAGTTACTGAGGGAATAAATAATTGAAAACATTCCTCCAGTATTTTATAAAACTCATTTACAGCTTCATCAATCGAATTGGTGGATAATCGGTTATCCCAGTCAATATAGCTTAGATGTTTATTAACTAATTCATAATCAGCTTTGTGAAAATTGCGTTTTGTTATAGTCGCGTTGATAAGAGGACTAATATATCCGTTATTTAAAGTTATTGATAAGGCGGGATGGTGTAAGTCTTCATTTAATATCGGTGAGTCACATAATATAATGGAAGTTTCTAAAGTACAGAATACCAGATCAAGTAATCGCCCATAGTGATTGTGTACCCCATTGTACTGAACAAACCCTAAGTACGTAGTCTCATCAATAAGAGATAATGCTGCATTCTGTATCTCTATGCTTGTACTCCGAGCTATTGACGGATAACCATCTTTCCACAACAGACAGGATAGATTAAAATCTCCAATCAATAGAGTGGTGTGACTGGGTTGTTCTTCTAAGAGTTTAGACGTAAAACTACGGACCTCCTCTAATTTCAAAGAGAAACACGAGGGATCAGGTGGAATATATACCAGTATTATATTCATACTTTCATTAGATTTTAACCTGTGAGCCGGTATGGTAATACACATTAATTCAGTTCCTATGTCGGATGAGTACCTTTGTTGTTGTGCCCTTAACTCTCTTTTTACGCATGCCATAACTCCACCTCCCGTTTTTTTATGTGTAAGTGTCAGATTGCGGTCCAAACGAAACACATCATAGCGACCATCGCACAGTTCCGAGTTCAAAATGTCATCTTGAAGCCATGTTTCAGTAAATAACAATAGGTCATAATTACAATTTGAAATACCGTTATATATATCTAGGCATTTTGTCCTAAGTCCACGAACGTTTTGGTAGTATATATTTAAATTATTAACTGTAGAAGTCATTGTTATTTAATGAAGAATTTGATCATGGGTCCAAAACAGTCCAAAACAAAATGAGTCCATGATAATGTTTGCAATTGATAAACAATAACTATAAGATACTTCTTGTAAAATATTGCCTTTAGGCCCAAACCACCGTACCAATAAGATAAGTGATAAATAAAAATTATAAACATAAAGTATACCAGACTTATTAATTCATTTATATTCAAAAAATATATTTTAGACTTTAGTATATATTTATTCATAAAAGTAATAGAGATTAAACCATTGAAGTCATATGAAAGTAAATATATAATAAATACAACATAATATATTATTTGTCTATGCAATTTATTAAACCAAATCAGCAAACCAATAATTAGTACTTTATATTTATTTTTGTAGAAAATAAGAACACACCTTATAACACCATAAACCCCACCACACAATGCCAAACAAACAGTACCTTTACATGAAAACATGATTTTATCAAACAGATCATTTAAGTGCAATACTAACTGTAAATATTTATTTAAAATCACCAAAATTAATGTTATTAGAATCAAAGCGAAATCGCAAAGAAAAAACCTATACATTGATACAAACTAAACAATCAACCTCTAACTTGAACACATAAAAAGTATGAAGTACACACAAACAACAATTATTTAAGTTTATTTAAGACCCCAAGATCACGTACAAATATCGAGTTACTTGATTCGCTTTTACGCATAAAGATACGACCGGCACGAACCCACACGAACTTATAGTTGAGTTCCTTCCCTCGGAGACGAGCTGCAGCATGTAAAGATTTGTTTTCAGGTGACAGGTTCTCTATAATGAAGATCGGCGACTTCTTATCACTTGCCATTCCGATATCTTTTGTATTCAACTTTTCATGCGAACTATCCTTGTTGAACTTCATTACAGCTGACAGGAACTCATCTCGGACGCGCGGCGAGCTGAACTTCGTGACTATGGTGCGCGGGCGCGGGCTGTCGGGCTTCAGCTTCGCCACTCGGGAACAAATACTGTATATCCTGGTCATTCACTCCATAATCGACAACGCGACATATATTCTTTACGACGTTCATAACATTTTCAGATTTGTACTCCGGAACGCACTGGATTTCTACGTTTGAAGCTCGCGATAGTTGATCCAATTGAGTGAATCTGTTTTTTAGAAAGTCGATTTCAGTACGTAAGGTTAAGTTTTCCGTCTTTATTGTGTGCATATCATTTTGCACACAATAAAGATGATATACGATGATTCTAAAAGTTCCTAATACCGTTTTTCTTGCATACTATATTTCATAGAAATCTGATTAATTGATGTCCTAAAATAAAGGCTTCCGACGTTACAGACACCCAGTCTCTCACAAATAAGCACGACTTTCTCATTTCGTTCAGTAGTTATGTTTCTTATTTTTTAATTTGTTGATGTTGTTCTAAACAATGTTTTCATAGATATCTTGCCGCTAGATAATAATCTCTTTGAACTTTTCTTTTAAATAATATGTTCAAGCTATGTTTTATGCAGAATAGGAGACCCGTGTGCTGTGCCACTTAGTATATTAAATCATATCTACTTCACATTGCATAATAGGTCATGGGTAAGTAGAACATATATTTTTACATGCAAAGATAACCATTTTTTTTTTTTTTTTATAAAACATGGATGGGACGTTTGTCTTCCATGACACCTGAAGTTAAGTGAACATGAAGACTACGGTGGTACACGTCCATCCACGAGAAACCTATTCCATCATTTTTATCTAACCTACATCATTTTTATCTAACACAACTTCTATTTTCGCAATAAAAATAGTGCGTAGAAAGTAGCCCGTGTAGTGTTAGCAAAAAAGCTTTTACGCTCCGACATAAGCTTGTCACAGTGACCACTTTAGGATTTTCCGTGGAAAAGGATTCCGGCAAATGTGTTACGAATCAAAAATATATACTCCTTAAAATTACAAGTGAAAACACTATGATTTTAGGAGTTCCAGATATCAGATATTATCTGGCTGTTGCCAGGAACTTCTCAGTCTACTCCTCCAGTGGTTACTGGGAAATTCAGGGTCTGCTCCTCCAGGGGTTCCTGGGGAATTCAGGCTCAGCTGTCCAGTGGTTACTGGGAAATTCAGGGTCTGCTCCTCCAGGGGTTCCTGGGAATTTCAGGTTCTTCTCTTCCATGGTTGCAGGGAACTTCCAGGTGGAAATAAATGAAACGACTGCTGGTTGCACCGTGATTTATTGAGTTAAATCTTTAGTTTAAATACAATTTTTATTTACTATACATATTGATGCATTTATATATGTGGGCGTAGAGTTATGATGCTGATGTTTAGTAGCATCAGCATGGTATTATTTTCGGCTGTGATTTGCTCGTGGTCGCTCGCTGACTCAGGTAGATTAGCAGTGAGTTTGTTGGTGATGTTCACTGAATAGTCTAATTGAGCACAAATATGAAACAATTTTTTTATATACTTTACTGGACATTTAAGTATCTTTACAGAAAACGTCATCACGATTGACTGATTCACAAGCATAAGTAGTATAATTAGAATGCGCTCGATTAAATAACTGAATGAACACAAATTTGTTCAATGGATCTAGTTAAGAAACTTGCAATGAGATTGCAAACAAACTTTGAAGCAATCAAAGTAAAATCGTTTTAGAGTTGAGCAAGTACTATTTAGACTGAAAACTGTTTTGAAGTACTTTTTAGAAGAAAATAAATGAAAAACTTACTTACTTTTATACAGAGCATACATGTTTCGGTTGAATTGTATCTTTAAAGCTCGTTTTAAGTATTGTCGAATTAACAGAGTATAATTCTTGTAGCCGATATGACGACAAATTTAGAACACAGCACAATAAATATTACATTATAATAAAACTTACTTTTGTAGAGACACAATGGAGAAGACATTTTCTGATCTAATTACAATGTTGCAATCTCTACTGCAGACAGAAGATCTTTCCAGAAATCCTTGAAACTTTGTCACTCAAGCGTTTTATTTTATAGAACTCTTGGCCTTTCGTGAAATTTAAAATTATGACCTACTCTTAACTGAAGCTTTCGCATGCGATAACTTTTTCAATCACAGAGACATTTTATCTTCCAGTAATATCAATGGCTTATTGGATGCGTCATAAAATTGATATAAATCAGAAATGTTATCCAGTTAGAGTAATATTTTACGATTAAAGTTAATTCAAGTCTCGAGCTTAGAAGCGTAAGGTTCAATTTGCAATACCTTAGATTTAAGTACTTCTCATAAAATACTATAAACATTGAAGATTTTTCTATAAAAATAACTAGCGGTTTTACCCTTGAAACTTTTCATTTTATAAGAATTTCTTAACTAGTCTTAAGCCTTCCTGAAGAGTTGGTTTCAAACGCAAGCTTAAACTTTTTCTTTTAAACTTTAACTTTTAGTAGTAAACAATAGTAGTATCTGTATAGTATAAATCCCACCAAAAAACACAAATGTAAAAAAGGAGAGCCAAGTTCAATACAAAAATTATGCTTGGCTGTGGGCTTCGCTTTTTAAATTTATGTGTTTGGTGAGATTTATACAATACAGATACTACTAAGCAAAATTCATAATTGAAAAGTTAAAGTTTAAAAGAAAAAGTTTAAGCTGGTCAGAAATAACAGTGGCAGAAGGTTGTTTATTGAATTTTATATTTCGTAATAGATTTTCGAGATGTTCTCTTTGCACCAGGTACCTATCATTTAAAGTCTTATCATCGCTCTATAAAAAAGAAAATCATTTTTACCACATCTCGGCAATTTTCGTCATGAAGAAACTGTCAAATCAAATTTCAGTGGACTCCTTGATTCACTCAGGTATTTTAAATTGCCTTAAATTTTCGGAAGCAAAAAAGTAAAAAGGTCAGGGTTTCAACTAATTTGTAAAGAGCATTTGCGTACTCTGAGGTGTAGGCACTTGATATTTACGATCTATAAAATAAAATCGATTGAAATCTATAATTTTCAACACAACATACGAAGTACTTGAGGGGATCGCGCGGTAGCCATGCTTACCCTAGATATTGCTGCGAAAGAGGAAGACTGAATCTGCTTGCATGAGTTATATAAAATATGAATCAACTTGTATAAAGGCAATTTATCACAATTACTATAAGATAAATAAAAACCTTTTGTTTTGATGAATAAGGTTCAGAATTGCTTGAAGTCACTCGTCAAATAAAACACATGGTTTTTTTTGTTGGCACCTTTGATGGTTTATTGCCAACTGAATGTATAATAATACGAATGGGTTTCTTATATATAAGATACTATTATGTTTGTGTGCGTGCGGCGTGGGCATTAACAATAACTAACCCTTTTTTATAAATAACTTAATAGAAATAGAACAAACACTGAGATGATTTCGCTTCAACCAAAAATAGACGTGTAGTATCTAAAACCAAAAACATCCCAAGCGTGCAATAACCACTGAAGAACTCTCGGACATGCTCGCAATTTATCAAAAGTCTATTTTTCACTTGAAAACTATTAAAAATAAATACTTTGGAAGTAGACACTTTAATCCTGTGGCAATGTTGTTTTATAGTAATAAAGCGATGGCTTAAATATCTAACTGTTTACCTCATATTGCAGCGCAACCAATGAAAACTATCTCACGCATGTGTGAAAACGCAATACAAATAATAACACGTCCGTTAGACCGAAAATTATTATCAATTATGGAAATACTCCATTCAACGTAACAGCATTCATCCCTCTACAAACGATAACATCACACACATAAAATAGGCTGTACACGAGATGGAAAAACACTAAAATAGTTAGTGTTGGCGAAATTGATTGCGAGAAGATGTCTTACTTGTTTTTATTGAGGCTATTTTCTTCACTTTGAGTGTTAGGGTAAGAAAGATGGGAGATTTCGAAGTAGGAAAACATTTATAAGGTTTGTGTAGATAAGGATAAAAATAAGGCATGTAATAGTTTTAATTTGTTTAGGGAGATGTTTTCCTTATTGTTATTTAAACACAGATTTCTTTTTTGTTATTTTGGATTTTCTTTTCGTACATTGATGAATGATTTGTGCTGTATTCTTTGAATAAGAGTTTTGAGTGTTTGAGTTCTGAGTTTGAGTCCCAGCTGACCCAAACTTTAAGGAACTGGCCTTTGGTATTGGTAGGATAACGGATTAATTTAGATTTTTCATCATGGCTCTATAATGGTAAGTGTAATATTTACACAGGGTGACTGGTGGGTCACTTTTGAAATTCAAGGACGTGATAGTTTGAGATCATACATGAATAGAAAAACTATGATAAAAAATAAATATTAATTATTTACTGAGTAGTTGAATGAAAATAATGATCTCATTTCTGAATCAAAATAATATCACTATGAAGCTCCTTAGTTTGTATGGAAAAATGTACGAAATGTATAGGTACCTTAGGTCTAAATTATGATACACATAAATGAAGATTGCAATGATAATTTAGGTTTTACTCGAAAACTCAGTCAAATATAATATGAATTTGGTAGATAAAACTGGAATGTAATGAAAACATCTGGCCACGAAAAATTAAGTATCATTATCTAATTTACCTAGGTCTCAACTACTTGTAGAAGCGAATATCCTTAGAAGTCAGAATGATATCTCAGATGACCATGAAGATCTATTGCTCAGTTAGCCAAACTCTATACACGAAGATGATATCATGTGTATGCCCAGTACATTTGCTAATCTACAGCCACAGATATTAGTATCATTGTCTTCTTCAAAGTCACTGGAAAAAACTGGTAGTTTCACTTATATACTTAGACTAGCCACCGCGCGCGGTTTTACCCGCGTAACTTTTGATTCCGTGGGAAATTTGGGATAAAATATAGCCTATAACCTTCCTCAAGAGTTGGGCTATCAAATGCAAAAATCAAATCCCACTTGTAGTTTCTGAGATTAGCGCGTTCAAACAAAAAAACAAACTCTTCAGCTTTATCGCAGGTTATGACCATTTGAGGGTCAGGAGTAGCATTGCGATTGGCTTGTTAGAGACCTATAAAAAGTTGGTAATCATAAGGGTGGCAGAGTTCCTAAGTGCCAATGCTGCGTTACGCGTTCAAACGAGCGTACCGTTCGTCCGTATCTTCAAATAGGCTCCTACCCATAGATTTATATAACACCAACTATGAGAGATTCACACAAATTTTCATAACATTTTCCGTAAAGTACGCGCGTATCATACGGACGTTGCAGTTTTATATGAAACGCGCGTTCGAACGCGTGACGCAGCGTTGCCACTAAGAGCTATCATGAGGAGTCGTGATATGATTACAAAGGCCATGTAATCTGATATAGGAAATGACGGCTTAGGTCTACAACTGTGTCACAAAAAGCTTATGTATGAAGTGTTATCCTTGCATCTTACACTTTGTTTTAAAACATATCATACTAAGGCAGAATTAAACTAACTGTATTAATTAAAAATAAAAAAAATACAATTTATTGCTTTTATTATTTAATTATTTAGAGTTAAATCTATTATAAAGACTACACATCAAATAGTACCTACCCAACAGTAGAGCATATTGCTAGTGAGCCGTAAAAGGAAACCCTTTACCTGCTTTTCCACATTTTTTTTTTGTAACGTTTCAATCATGTCAAACACTATATAAAAATTCCATTATGATAGCAAACATTTATTTTTTTCTGGTAACGAGTGGGTTAAAAGGGTCACTTCTTATCTACATAATCAACGATTCAAGATTTTTGTAGTTTGCAGAAGTAGTTTAAGCATTTTCCACTGTTGAATGATATTTTTAAAAAGGAAACCATTTCATTTTGAAATCAAAACAAAACTGTTTTAAAAATGTACGTCGAACGTTATGACGTTTCAATTTGTTTGATGCAGATGGATTATTTACAATTTTAATGCAACTGTATTAACTGAGTGACAAGCTAGTAGATGATACATCAATTCCATCACAATGCTTTTAGCAAACAAAAATAAAGACACATTCTGATAGCTTTTACGCTGGGAAAAGTTTTTGTCAATCGAGAAAAAATATTTTTATTTTAGACTGATTGACATTTTTTTTTGTTTTTCCGCCAAGGAACGTATTTAGCAACCACTAAAGCAAGCTCTAGCAGGAGGAGGATGAATCCTGTTACGGACGAAAGGGAATTCTATAATCTGCTAACCCAGACAGTGTGGGGACCGCAAGAGCGGCCACGATACTCCACAGAACGCCTGAGTATACCCACGAAACATCTCCCTTTTATGACCCGCCTTGATGTAGGCCACTGATCATAACCAGAGCGACAACCAATCGGTAGATAGAGGCTGCTAATGACGAGGCTGAGACGATGAGAATATCTAGAGTGACGAGACTCACTAAGATAGGAAAGCTGAAAGAAAGGACTACGTTTAGAAACGTTGAGCTTAATGGAGTTTCCTAATAAGGGGAGCGAACTTAGTTAAGACCGGGAGCGCACCGTTGAAACCCTTAGGGCTGGCATCGAGAGCGACACCGAAAGCCACAATTTCGTCCATGGGAGCAAGCTAGATCCAGAACACCATACGGCCGTGAGACCCCTTTGCGTTCTGTCACTGAGAAGCCGATTTGGCAGCCGGAAGTAGAAATGGCCTGGGGGGCCTAAGAGATGGCTGGAGGAGCGTTCGAGGTAGGCTGAGGGTGCTCTCTCCAGTTTTCGATGGGCTTTACGGCCATGGAATGATTAACAGCTGTCAAATGAAAATTTTAAGGTATTCTGTGACCTGGTGGAAACTGCCAGGATCGAAGATATTACATGGTCTATTCTAACGTATTATTCTCACCTAACGTATGAAATATTCAAAATGATATAAAAGATTAAAGTTTGACAAAAGTGAGTTAACTTATGAGTATATTATATTACAACAATTTCACAGACAATATAATTTTAACTGTCAGATGGTGTCTGTAATAAAAGCCCTTTGACTTTGTACGGGCGGGTAGTTTTACTTCTCCTTCACGAGTAACTATATTATGCTGAAAATAATGAAATGATAACTTTTTTGACAATAGGTATTTCCCGGAACAGTAAAAGTATTTTTTATGGCTTTATATTTGTTAACAGTGCCTAGTAACTGAATAATCTGGCCATCACCAGGTCACCTTGGTGCTTTATTTCCTCCTTGCTGCCCAAAGGAAAGGCTCATGGTTCTAAAACTAGCTAAATAAAGGGTGTTGTAATAAATAAGTATCCTATTACAATAAAAGAAATGAATACTTATTATTTCTGATACATCAATATTAGATGTAATTTACGGGCGCAGCCAATAGACACAGTTTTGTACTAAACGCATCCTTAAAAACGAAATTCGAATGAGAACCTCTTTCTATCCACTTTTTAAGTTATATTAAAAAATAATCAAAAATCAATTAAACTTTTAGAACTTATGTCTGAACATAAATTTGTACAACACATTAAGCAACCAACTCATATAACCGAAACTTCCTCAACATGTCTCGACTTAATTTTCTCAAATTTTACAGATAACATCCACACAGTAGTTGAAGATTTAGGATTCACAAACCATTTAGCACCAATTTTAATATTAAAATTACTACATTGTAATAAAAAAATTAAATTGCACACTATCAAAAGACTTTACAATCAAACCAATATTGAACTTTTTAAATCAGAAATTAGTCAGATAGATTGGAAAAATATATTAACAGAAGATAAAAATACAAATGAAAATTATAACACATTTCATGAAATAATATTAAGTACATTAAACAAACATATACCGAAACAAAACATAAATTTAAAATCAAATTTTAAAAAATATTGGTTGTCAGCCGGCATAAAAACATCATGTAAAAATAAACGATTATTGAAAACATTTATATTAAATAATAACAATAAAATACTTTACCAACATTATAAAAAATATACTAAATTACTGAAACAAGTAGTTCTTGCATCAAAAAGAAAAAATTATGAAAATAGAATAAAAAATTCTAGCAATGTAATAAAAACAATGTGGAAAATAATAAATGAACGTACAAACAAAACAAATTTAAAAGAAAAAGATAATATTAAAATCAAAATAAACAACACTTTATTAACGGAACCTAAACGCATAGCAAATGTATTCAACAATTTTTTCGCGTCTATAGGCGAGGAGTGCTCCCCCGCACATGCAGCGCCCCCGCGCGGCCGGCAGGTGCTGACCCCCACGGAGAACTCCCTTTACTTAGGCCCTGTTCAGTACGCGGAAGTTTATAAAATACTGAAAAATTTGAAAAATAAGAAAAGTCACGGTGTTGATGAAATACCACCCTTTTTGGTTAAACAATGTGCAGAACAACTTACGTTGCCATATTGCCTCTTAATAAATCAATCGTTTAGTGAAGGTATTTTTCCTGACAAACTAAAAATAGCCCTTATAAAACCAATACATAAGAAAAATAAAAAAACGGACCCAAATAACTTTCGCCCTATTGCTCTTCTGCCCACTGATGCTAAAATATTTGAAAAAGCTATGTATGACCGTGTCTACAGCTTCTGCGAAAAATATAAGATCTTTGACGATTCCCAAAACGGTTTTAGGAAACAACATTCAACTAGTTTGGCAGTCTATAAATATATTCAAGAAGCTTTAAACATAATAAATAACAAAGACTATGCAATAGGTATCCTACTTGATATGACAAAAGCGTATGACAAAGTTCAATATAATATACTGCTTAATAAATTGTATAGCATAGGCGTTCGAGGCACCGCTCACCAGTGGTTTAAATCGTACCTGACAAATAGACAACAATATACAGAAATAGAACATTTTAATTATTTGACCGGTGAAATTCAAAATGTTAGATCTAACAGTAAAATGATAAACGCGTCTATTCCCCAAGGTAGCGTACTGGGTTGCTTACTTTTTCTTATTTATATAAATGACCTTCCAAGAACCGTTAATACCCCATGCATTTTATTCGCGGATGACATATCTTTGCTTGTTCCATGTAAAACTTTATTAGACGTAACGGACATACTAAATACTACTTTTGACAAAATAGATACATGGCTTCTTGACCACAACTTAAATATAAATTTTAATAAAACTAATATAATGACATTCCACCCTTATCAAAAAAAACATATTGACATTGATTTTAAATATAATAATATAAAAATTAACCAAGTAAATGAGTTTAACCTTTTAGGAATTGACATCGATTCTCACGTTAATTGGAAATATCATGTAAATAAAACAAGATTAAAATTAGCGAAATTCGCATATGCACTCAGAGAAATTAAAAAAACAACTAATTTTAAAACGGCTCTTACCACTTACTACGCTTATGCACATTCCTGGCTAAACTACGGAATTGTCTTATGGGGAAATTCTGTCGAAGTCTCTTGCGTTTTTATAGCACAAAAAAGACTTGTAAGAATTTTGGCTAATATTCAGAATGATGACAGCTGTAAACCTTTCTTCAAAAATTACAAAATTCTCAGCCTACCATGCATTTACATACTTGAAGCATGCAAATTCGTCCGAAAACATCCCGAACTGTATAAAAAGCGCGACGAAGCGGAAAGTAAATACACCCTTAGACCCTCCCGGAAAAATAAATTATTACAACCAATGTCCCATTTAAAAATACATTCATCTGGTCCTCTATCTATGACTATAAAACTATTTAATCATTTACCGGAATATATCAAACATGAAACCAATGACAAAAGATTCACGCTCTTACTAAAACAACTCCTAATAAAAAAATGTTATTACACGACCAATGAATACCTAATTGACAAATTTAAATGAGTTAGACACAAATGTATAAGTTAATTGACGAATAAATTTTATATCTAAACAATATATCTAATTTAAAATGACTACAAATGTCCTCTCCCGCATTGCAATACCTAAATTAGGTGCATAATTCTACTTATTATTATTGTAAATCAACTATTATTATAAACTGCCACCTGTAAAATTATGTTTGCAATAAAGTATTGAGTATTGAGTATTGAGTAATGTGGCTACTGTTAAGCGGCTTATCGATAAAAACTCGCGGATTACCTATGAAACAATTCAAGGACTATTGGGGAATGTTTTTTTAAGTTTTTGCATTTAAAATGCTCAATTATTCTTAAATAAGTGAAAAATGTGATAAATAAAAATTACCCGACCAGGATTCAAATCTGGGACCTCTCGTTTGACGGACGAGTGCTCTTCCACTGAGCTACCGGGGCCTGGCGGTGCGCCTCGAAATTACTTACCACATTTTTGTTTTTACGTTATAAGTAAAGTTATATTGCTAACGTAGCTCCATCTAATGGTATAGTATAGCTTTGCAGCTAAGACCACCCGAGACCAATTCCAATTTAAATTTGTTTTTTATTTATCACATTTTTCATTTATTTAAGGTTTTATTTTATTATCAAACTCTTTTAATACATTCTCTATTGGTAAGTTGTGAAACTTAATAACTTTAGATAATTTTGAAAGGAACTAACATCAGCTGTAATAATCAAAACCCAATTCACTTCAAAGACAAAGTTCGTAACTTGTACTTAACCTCTATCCAGAGAAGATAACTATGAAAACGTGTCCATAGAGTTGAAATTACCATATTGCTTTCTAAATTCGGTAACTTTATAATACATGTACATAGTTCCAGGACTAGCTTTAATAATTCACGAGCAATTTTCCAAGTCTCGTGGTCAACAAGGTTTTTGTTTGCAGTTTCATAACTATGCTAGTTTATTTTATAATTAAGTTCTTTGTTCGCGTAATTTTAGAAAGTTAGTCCTGCAAAAATGTTTCGTTTAAAGTTCAAGTGAAAATGCTTTGATATTTTTTTTTTGTAATTTACAGTGAAAGTTATTATATATGCATATTTTTGAATTTAAATTGATCTTATAAAAGTATGTAAAGAGATTATGAACGATACATATCAAAGATTCGAAATAGTGAGGTCCAAAGCAAATTAATAGTTCTTAATTTTCAACTTAGTTACAGAGTATGTATTTGATATTAGAAACCAAAGAACTATGTATGTAGCTTGTTAGTATTCTGTAGCCACCATGATGACACTCAAAATTTAAATTTTATTTATTTTACTTAAATCAAAAAACCAACTACGACGATGTAAACAATGCTCTCTCTAATGTAGTACAGTGGTTTAATGTAAATAATCTAGCTTTCAATGATAAAAAAACTAAATGTATAAAATTCTCCGCACCAAATGTAAAACAAGTTGAGTCTGATCTGCGGCTTAATGGGAACAGGTTGAATCTAGTAGATAACACTGTTTTTCTTGGAATTACTTTAGATTCTAAATTGCAATGGGGCGCCCATATCTCACAGCTAGCGAGTAGACTTAGTTCTGCAGCGTTCGCGGTAAAGAAAATTCGCTCATTGACTGATGTTAATACGGCGAAGCTGGTTTATTTTAGTTATTTTCATAGTATAATGTCCTACGGCATCCTACTTTGGGGCAATGCCGCAGACATTGACACGATATTTACACTGCAGAAAAGGGCTATTCGTGGAATGTATAAACTTGGAAGTAGAGAATCTCTAAGAGAAAAGTTTAAAGAGATTGGTATCTTGACCTTTGCATCACAATATATATATGAAAACATTATGTATATTTATAAGAATAGTAGTAAATTTAAAACCATGAAAGATAAGCATGATAAAAATTATTCTGTAATGACAAGGAACGACCATAAATTAGCGTTTCCCAAATTAAGGCTGGCTAAAAGCACCAAATCATTCATGGGAATGTCAATACGTATTTATAATAAAATACCACAGTCAATTCAATCTCTAACGTTTAATAAATTTAAAAGAACTATCAAAGAAACATTATGTAAAAAAGGCTACTATAAACTCAAAGATTATTTAGATGACAAAAGAGCGTGGGATTGATGTCTCCACAGGTTATTTCCAAATATTAAACATTAATCACTATGTAAGCAGCTTGGCTGCGACATGATATTGGCAAGCACGAATAGCTGTCTTCTGTTTGTTTGTTCATGTCATAGCAGAGCTGTATTTCTGCCAAATTGTACCTATAATAAGCACTTTTTACAAAAGAGTGCCGAGAGTTTTTTTTCCGCCGGCTTTTTTCCTCTCGGTCTACCTAGGGTTCTACTTTCATTTCGTTTTTTAAAGCCGAAGAAGAAGTAGTAGTAGACATCACCAAGACATTGGTGGATAATGGGCGATCGTTATCTTTATAAGCTGAGAGACGCACACTTCTCGACGGAGGCCTTCCCCTGGATTCTTCATGTCGTCCGGACCCGCGCCGCCCTCATCCAGCATTTGACGTTCGTAAAGTGTATAAAATTACCTACTACGAATAAAAAGTTTTCATTTTCATTTTTTCATTTTAAAATTAATAATCCAACTCAAAAATTCAAAGTATTTTATTCACCATAAAGCCATCGAATGGCCACTTAATGACGTCACAATTTTGTACTTCGGCTTTAAAAAGGTGTTGATTGTTATTGAGTAAGATATTACAGTAGACCAAGAGATATGACAGTTTGTTCATTGAACGCTGCGCTCGTAGATTGAGAGACAGGAGACGATTGATTTTGTAAATGTAAACCTAACGCCTACCACCTTAGTCACTCGTGACCATGCTCTCTGTACGGACACCGAAACATCGCGTTTTAACGTCTTTTTGTTGAAAGTCTTCTTTCTCTAACAAAACATGTTCTGAAATAGTTGCAATTGTGTGTGAGTGGTATTTTTGTCAGATATCCATAAGGAAGTTACAGGTAGATATTGTTGGTCTGTAACTACGTAAGGATAAACTGATCAGTCAACTTTGACATGCTTAACCGGGTCAAATATATAGTCAATTATACGAAAATTATATTTTAGCAATTAAAAGTAAGTATATTTATCATATAAAACATTGACCTCGACGTTCCTACAGAATTGCTATGCTTGTTAATAAATTTTTGTTTTAAAGCGATTGATTCAGGACTTAAAGTGTAATAAAATGTTTGAACCGCTATAGTATCTAAATAGTTCTGAACATATTTATTTTACTATACAGTTGTGTATGTAAATGAAAGAGAAGTAACACTCCATCAAAAGCAAGACTTTTTATGGTATGTATTTTTCGGATTACTTCGAAATCACAACAAAATTTGTGCAATCGTCAATCTGGATTTAACAAAACCGTTCCAACGCGTTCAATAGTTGACTTAATTCCATCAGTCGATCAAACAATTGCCTCATTTGCATGAGTCGAACACAATCATTTCATTGATGAAGCTAGTTTTATTGAAAATGCCATTACTGCAAAGCTGTATTTAAAACTAGCTGTGTGTTGTATAGAATACTAACTCTTGTCCGCGATTTTATAGGTTAAACTTTTTATTGGCGTTTTCGCGGGCAATAGGTTGTCCACCTGTCACTGCAATAGTCTCTCCATCATTATAATACCTCAAAATTTGTAAAATGTGACATCAGATGGTTTTTGTAGCCCCTGGTGTTCTGCCTACCCCATAAGGTATACAGGCGTGAAGCTATGTAAACTTTTTTATAGTAACCACAAAGTTTTATAACAGCTGTTCTTGGAAGAATTTCGAGAATTACTTCCTTATTTCACCCCTTAAGGAAATTTTTACATACCTGTTTGAAAATTTTCCGCTCGCCACCCTTTAAAAAGGATGAAATATGGCTAGGGATCTCATTGTTTAAGTCAAAGACCATAAAGTTGAAAACTGAGAAAGTTAACTTTTAAGCGTCTTGCTCGAAGAAATTTGCTCCGTAATGATTTGTCCAAGTATTTAGTGAACCTATATCTGAATAGGAAGTCGTCGTGGCGGCGCCGTGGTTACTGTGTGTATCCTACGATATCACAGGTTAAGCAACGTTCGGCGCGGTCGGTACTTGAATGGGTGACCGCCGACCATTCGTTTCTCACGGCGACTTCCGTGCTTCGGAGGGCCCGTTAAGCTGTCGGTCCCGGGTGCTGTATACTTGTATACAGTAGTCGTTAGGGTTTGTCAGAAGCCATATCGGCACCCTGAAAATTCTGACATCCACCACCCAGCACTGGGCCAGCTCGGTGGATTATGGCCTAAACCTCCTCGTCACCCAGAGGAGAGACTCATGCCCTGCAGTGGACTCATTACACGGAGTTGTGATGATGATGATGATATCTGAATGACTAAATCAGCACCCTGGTCATTATATTATACACCCTATCGAGGGTTCTTTTTCAGTTTACTTCTGAAGTTTCTATTATTTGCCTTCGTCCACTTTCACATCGAGAAAAAATATCACAAAAAACGCAATTTCTCGCAAATTAATATAAAATATGTTTGAAGAATTTAAATAAAAGCATTTAAGATTAAAACGGTTCTCTTTTTGGTCAAATAATCAAAGGTAGGCAATATATTGGAATACACAAAATAATCAATTGACTTACCGCCAATAGCATGAACCAATTTGAACAAAAATTTCCATTTCTTTGGTTTGTTAAATAAATTTTTTTCCGTTCAGAGAGTAATGCGGAGTTTTTTCGATTTATTTTCGTTTGGATATTGCGATGTCTTTCAACAGAATTACTGTTGAAAAATTCAATTAGTTGTGTTTAAAATTTACTATCGTAAGCTTATATAAATGTTTATTTCGATAGTAAATTTCAAACAAAACTTAATGTTTTTTTTCCATTATTTCATGAAAAAAAGTTTGAAAAACTTTTGTTTTTAATCACTTTTGGAATTGGCATGCTAAACATATAACATTCTTTAATTGGCATGAATTCTTGATTTTTGGTATCATTACAAAAAAATTGTCAAAAAAAATTCTAACACTTAACAGGAATTTGAATTTTAGAGCCCTTTACAAATTTAACAAGGACATGCTTATGTAGATATAAAATTTCAAGTAATCAGTATATTTTTAGGGAAAAATCTACGGTGTATTTCAAAAAATCGTTTAAAAGTATACAAAACAGCAGTTGTTGTAATTGAGCATTGAGCCTTTTTTTTGGGTAAACAAGGAACTATAAACTGGAGTCAGTTCAGATTCGTATGTTCCATGTAAAAAAGCAGAAAATACACTATTATGAAGATCATTATTATATTTAGTATATTGTTATATAATATATAGTGTATTTATCTCACCGTGATTTTTACGCTACAACCACGTTTTGAAAAGTCTTATCAAATGTGAATCATAACTTAGCTTTTGTACACAGTTTGGACAGAACAGCTATTTAAAGCAACTTTAAAAGGTCGAAAAATAAATAAACACCAAGTTCATTGTCATTAAAATATGTCTTGTTTGTGTAAATAAACAAGTTTCTTTCTTACGTCATTTAAGTAGGTCAACTGCATCTCATATTAATTTCAAGAGCGAAATATCGATTGTGACTTAGTCACTTTTCGGTCCCAGTTCACTTTGTCTTTACTCACTTTTACTAAAGGAAAATATTCCTAAAATAAACAGCTAAGTCATTTTAAGATAATATAATTAAACAAACTATAGCTCAGGTTCCCGAGGGGAGGCGAAATGAAAGCCACAAAAACAATGATGTAGTTTATATTCAGGATATTTCCCAAATCGCTACACACAATACATTTAAAACCGTTCGAGTATAAGCAAAACGATTTCTCCATTCACATGTGTGATTTAAAAGACAGTTAGCTCCATCTAGCGGCCATCGATGGAACTACGCCATACAATTTCCAACTTAAACTAATTATACATAACCGCCCGCTAAAGACAAACTAAGCGTTTGACTTTACAACAAACAAATACACAAAATACAAATTTAAACAACACTAAAAAGTAAACTCTTTATAATGAACCTGTACGTGGTGATTCACTTAAACCAATTTTATTCGCCAATGGGTAACTTACATAATTTATGTACCGGCCTTTTTATTACACCAGTCTTAGTTTTTATAGCAACGACTCTTACAACTCCATCTGAGCCTGCATGTGTAGTGACTACTCTACCCAATAACCATCGGCTAGGTGGCAACCCATCCTCTTTTACAACAACAATGTCATTAACCGCAAAGGGAGGTTCCTGTTTCGACCACCGGTACCGATGAAAAAACCTATTTATATACTCTTGCGACCACTTGCGCCAAAAGTCTTGTACCATTCGCTGAGCATACTGCCATCTCCGTAACGAACTAAGGTTGTGATCGTCGTAATTGGTGTCCGGTATGGTTAATAGAGGCTCACCTATAAGGAAATGTCCCGGAGTCAAGACTGTCAGTTCTTCGGTATCATTCGGCAATACAGATAATGGCCTCGAATTAAGGCATGCCTCAATTTGACATAGAACCGTCGCTAATTCCTCATAAGTGAGTGTAGAAGTACCTATTACACGTCGCAAATGCCATTTCACCGATTTTACCCCCGACTCCCAAAGTCCACCAAAGTGTGGAGCATGAGGAGGAATGAAATGCCATGTACATCCGTAAGCTCCTAAAGCTTCTCCAACTTCTTGAGGTACCGATCTTCTCTCGGATTTGGCCATGCGCTGAAGCTCTTTGGACGCACCGACAAAATTGGTCCCATTATCGCTCCATATTTCAACGCATGCACCTCGTCGAGCAACGAATCGCTTAAAGGCTTGCAGAAAACTTTCTGTAGAAAGATCGGACACCACTTCTAAGTGTATGGCACGCGTGGCCATACACACAAACAAACATATGTATCCTTTATAGGATTTATTTCCGCGACCTTTAGCAGTCCTTATTTGGATAGGTCCAGCATAATCCACGCCAGACCTCTTAAAAGCTCTCGTAGGAGTTACTCTCGCCGCAGGAAGCTGGCCCATTACTTGACTTCGAGTGATCGCTGCATGCCTAGCACAAGTGACACATTTTCGATAGATCGACTTGACCAACGTTTTCGCGCTAACAATCCAATACTTGGATTGAAGATAATTTAACATTAATTGAGGGCCACCGTGAAGAGTTATTTTATGAGCGTCCAAAATGATTAATTCCGCGAGATGTGATTTTGGAATTATGATTGGGTGTTTTCTACTAGAGTCAAGCAACGAATGCTCCAATCTACCTCCTACACGCAAAATTTTTTCATCATCAAGGATTGGATTGAGCGACCGTAATTTGCTACTTTTCGGTAAGTTTATATTTTGTTTTATTAATATTATATCTTCTTCCCATTCTTTACTTTGATATATTTTAATTACAACATTTAATGCTTTATCTAATTCTTTTACTTTGAGATATTTTTCGCAATCCTTTTCCGCTAAACTTTTCTTTGAATTATTAATAAAACGTCTACAATATGCAATTACTCTAATTAATCGAATTAGTGTAGAAAACTTCTCCAAATTTAAATCATTTTCATATTTAGTGACATGACAAACAACTTTTATTTTTTCTAAATCTGTTAAACACTCTCTAGGTTTTCTATAAAATATTTCCTCTTCCAATAGAAATTCCGGCCCGTTGTAATACAATGCACAATTAATCAATTCCGAGGGGCGCGCTCCCCGAGATGCTACATCTGCCGGGTTCTGTTGCGAAGACACGTGTGACCAACAGGATGCATCTAAGTTTGTTAAGATCTCCGAGACTCGATTGGCAACGAAAACCTTCCACCGACTAGGATGATCGTTGAGCCAAGCAAGTACAACTGTGGAGTCCGTGTAAGCATGTAGGTTTGCTTTATCAACGTTTAAAACATGAGCTACTTCTACCATAAGCCTGCTCAGCAAAACTGCTCCGCAAAGCTCCAACCTGGGTATTGAAACTTGCTTAACAGGTGCAACCTTGGTTTTTCCTGTGATTAAAGCAACCCTTATTTCACCGTTCAATTTCACAACACGCAAATAAACTACGGCAGCGTATGCGTACTTCGACGCGTCTGAAAATCCATGTATTTCTAACTTGTCACCTTTGCGAGTACCCATCCACCGAGGTATTCGAATGTCAGACAACAAAGGTAACTCGGCTCTATAGTCTAACCACTCTTGCTGCAAATGCATTGGGACTTCATCTTCCCAATCAATTCCTGCCAACCATAGCTTCTGAATCATAATCTTTGCCACTATGGTACATGGCCCTACCCAACCCAATGGGTCATACAACCTTGATATGTCAGATATTATCTTTCTCTTCGTTACAGGTTCTTCAACGGGTGTTAGAGTCACCACATACTGATAGGTATCATCACTCCTGTTCCAGGTAAGTCCTACAATTTTTATTATTTCGTCCGTTTTGATGGTAAGTTTTTCTTTAATTTTGTTATCTTTATTTTCATCTATCATGTCCTTTAATAAATTACTGTCGTTACTTGTCCATTTTTGTAGTTCGAAATTTCCTTTCCCTAAAATTTCCTTCATACCCCTGTAAATTTCCATCCCTTCAGCATTTGTTTCACACCCTGTTAATAAATCATCTACGTAGTAATCGACCTTTATTTTTTCAGCTACTACAGGAGATATGTGCCCTTCATCTGCAGCTACTTGCTGCAAAGCCTTGACTGCAAGATAAGGTGCGGAAGCAGTTCCAAATGTCACAGTAAGCAATCTGAAATGCTTTATATTATCATTTTCATTCTCCCTCCAAAGAATTCTTTGAAAATCTACGTCCTGCTTTTTTACCCACACATTTCTATACATCTTAACAATGTCCGCTGTTATACATATAGGGTAAGTTCGCCAACGAATCATAAGATGGCGTAAATCAGATTGCAAAACTGGTCCAACTAAGAGTTGATCGTTTAACGACAGATCATTAGTTCCCTTACAGGACGCGTCAAAAACGATCCTCACTTTGGTAGTGTCTTTATCGTTCCTAATGACTGCATGATGAGGTAAGTAAATGGCTGTACTTTTATTTATTTCAGAAGCCGGTACTTCCTCAAGATGCCCTAACTGCAAGTAATCGTTCATTACCTCGCTATATTTTAATTTAAGCTCTGGATTCTTTTTGAATCTTTTTTCTAATAACTTTAGCCGTTTTTCAGCGATTACCTGTGAATCTTTCACCTCAGGATTTTCAATTTTAAAAGGAAGACGAACGACATAACTACCATCACCATTTCTTGTAGTATTTTCAATAAAATTGTTTTCGCAAAGGGACTCTTCTTCAGTTAAAAGTTTTTGTTGAACGTAACTATCTGACTCTAATTCCCAAAATTTTTTCAAGATATCATCTTCGGTTTGAAGGCAATGAAAAACCTTAACATTAACCTGACTTTTCAAATTTCCTAAAGCTCCGGACACAATCCAACCGAAACTAGTCAGCTGAGCAATGGAATTACCTGATGGACTTCTTTTTACACCATCGTGCAATATTTTAGCGTATACCTCCGCGCCTAACAAAATATCGATCTTACTTGGCACTTTAAAATTTGGATCGGCCAATTTCAAATATTGCAAGTCCTTCCAATCAATGTTAATAACCTGCCTGGAAGGGATCAGCGAAGTTATCGATTTCAAAACGAGCGCTTTCACCTTAATAGTCACTTGCGGGTCAACCAACGAAGCTAACTCAATATCTACCATAGAATTGCACGAGATATTTCTATTGCCACCGACACCTGAAATCTCACCGTTTATTGAGATTCTTTTCAAACCCAATTGTTGCACAATATTTTCCGTAACAAACGATGACTGAGAACCTTGGTCCAGCAAAGCAAGTATCACTGTACCTGACCCAGTCTTATTCGTGGCTCTCACTAACGCCGTGGCCAATAAAACCTGCTCTGCACGATCGCCACTATCTGATGACATACAAGAAACCACCGCAGTTTCTTGACTTGCAGAGCCGCTGGCCTCAACAGTAACCTCTCCGCGGGGATGCAACAAAGTATGATGTTTTCGATTGCAAATAGAACAATGTTTATTTGAAGTGCATTTTTTTGCCGTGTGGTTGCCACCTAGACAAATGAAACACAATTTACTTTCTAACGCAAACTTTCTACGTTCATCAACCTCCATATTCAAAAACGATTTACAACGCAACACGTCATGATTTTGAGAACAATAACCACAATGAACATTATTTTTTGCATGGAAAGATTTGTATTTATCCTTATAAACTACTTTACCTTTAACATTACTATTCAAAAACTCAATTGCACGATACCTATTAGTTAAAAATTCCTTAAACTGTTCATACGAAGGCAATTCATCCGAAGAGTTACAGTTGGTAAAATTGAATTCCCACTGCCTTCTAGTCTCCGGGTCCAACTTTGACGTTAATATATGAATGACTATAATGTCCCAACTACTGACATCTATGTTTAAATTAGATAATGCCGACAAACAATCGTTAGAGCAATCAATCAATTCTTTCAAAGCAGAGGCTGATTCACATGTTAGATTCCTTTGATTAAGAAACCTGGTTAAAATATGATGTGACAAGAATTTTTTGTTATTATATCTTTTTTCTAATATATCCCAACACCTAGAATAATTGATTGCGCTAACTGGAATATGTCTTAGAAGCTGCTCGGCTTCTCCCGTCAAATAGCCTTTTAGATAATGAAGTTTTTGAATTCCATCCAAAGTTTCATTATTGTCAATTAATGCTTTAAATAAATCCCTAAAAGTAGCCCATTCATCATACTTTCCAGAAAACATGGGAATATTTATTTTTGGCAACTTAACTGACAAACGTTTTTTTACGTTCATTTCACAATTGTTTGTACCATTATCAATTTTACTTTCGATTATTTTAGATAAAGATATTTTCAGCTCACATTTATATTCGCTAAATAACTCTTCAGCTTTATCATAAATTTCAGTTTTACAATAAGATGTTGATGTTAAATCTGAAGCCGAATATTTTTTCATCAACTCTTTATGTCCTGCCAAGAATTCGAACCACAATTGATCTAAGTTTTCGATTCGGCCTTCTAAATATTCTTTAGTTATTCTCTCTTTTGGAGATTTTTTAAAATTTACTTTAGCTTTATTTATTCTGGAATAAGTATCCATTTGATAATTTATTGTTGAATCCATGTTAACTGAATAAATCTGTAACTAAAATTGCTAATCCTCAAACAAAATCTTTAACTAAAATCACTTATCCTTAAAAATATTCTAAGTACTAAAATGATCCAAATTTCGTCAATCACCAAATATCTAACAAAAATCAAAATATTTCTAAGTGTTTTTAACTTAAAATTCAATACAAAATCGGGCATAGGTTCCCCGTGGTAACCAAATTTCTCAAATTATTCTAAGTCCTTAAATCTACGTTAATAATCTTTTAAAATTATCTAAGTTAATAAAGTCTTTATAATAAAGTTTTAATTCGCAACTAAAACTGCACAATTTCTTGAAATTAACTTGATGCCTCTTTAAGGTCCAAAATCGCAAAGATAAAAGATAATAATGTACTCACAATTTTCCACTGCACTCACACTTGACACATATGGATCATTCCCGGAAAAACCTTATCCTTGCTCCATCAGTCCACCTTGATTCAAGTCTCCAAATGCTCCTGCCGCCCGCCTTTCAGCAGACTGCTCCTGCCGCCCGCCTTTCAGCAGACTGCTCCTGAAGACTCAGTTCGCGACAGCAACCCACTGCCCCAAGTCCACCTTCCAGAATATCACTTCCCGAAAGGGTTTTCCAAAAATTACGCGCTCCGACTACGAAGGACCATAAACAAACTATAGCTCAGGTTCCCGAGGGGAGGCGAAATGAAAGCCACAAAAACAATGATGTAGTTTATATTCAGGATATTTCCCAAATCGCTACACACAATACATTTAAAACCGTTCGAGTATAAGCAAAACGATTTCTCCATTCACATGTGTGATTTAAAAGACAGTTAGCTCCATCTAGCGGCCATCGATGGAACTACGCCATACAATTTCCAACTTAAACTAATTATAAACTAATAAACAGCTAAGTCATTTTAAGATAATATAATAGCTATGTAAGGTGTTTGTTATATGCTATTTCTGGAAGGCAAGTTATAGAGTGGCATTTAAGTGACATTTGATATTTTTTTCTTTTAGCATTAGCCGCCGTTGCTCCAGAGTATTTTGACATATAGCAATTTTCGATCATTTGAAATATTAGAATAAAAGTATCCTTTTTTCCTTATTTCAGGGTTTGTAGGTACTTATGGCACTGACTATCGTTAAGTATGGGTCTTATAAACAGAAATAAAGTCGCTCAAAGGGCAGTGGAAAGGGCTATGCTCCGAGTTTCCCTACGGGATCGAATCTGAAATGAAGAGATTCGTAGGCGAAACAAAGTGACCGACATAGCCAGAAGGATAGCAAATCTGAAGTAGAAAATGGTCAGGGCACATAGCTCGCTGAACAGGTAGGCTTAGACAGTAGATTTTTCGAGTGACGGCCACCTACTGAGAAACGCAGCGTAGTAAGGACCACTGCAAGGTGGACCGACGACCTGATCAAGGTCGCCGGATGGTAGCGGCGCAAACAGAGAGACGTGAAGAACCTTGGGGGAGGAATTTTTCCAGCGGCGGGTGCCTCCAGGCTGATGATGATGATGAGATACCAATTTTTACAAATTTTTACTTAATACGGCCTCTCGTTTTTACGTAAAAGAGCACTGACTGAAGGGGCAGACATAAAACTTTCTCTCATACACTTTCATATAAACTTGACGACCACTATGGCGTTGGGGTAAACCTATCTGCCTCAGACGCCAGTGGTTGCGGGTTCGATCCCCGCACGGAACCAGAAAAAAAAAATGTCCCGTGTCTGGGTGTTTATCTATTTATGTATTTATATTCTAGGTTCCCCCCTAGTTCGCTATATGGTATCCCATAACACAAGCTATGCTTACTTTGGGGTCATGTAGTTGGTGTGATTGTCTGGGGATTTTATTTTATTTTATTTTAACTACACAATATGGTAATATTAACAACAAATTCTACCCATATATACATTTTTTTAGCATTTTATTAAAATGCAAAAATTTAATACGCTGAATTTCGAAACAACATATAAACACTCTCTCTCCCAGACAGTTTTAATGAACCGTACAATTAAATACATATTTAATGTTATTTAAGGTGTAAAGCAAGCACGTGGCCCACAATAATTCATCCATACGTAGGTATTACACTATCAACATGAACGCGATGAAACTTGTACGGTTTCAAAAACAGATTTTTCTTCAACTCGATTAACCAGGCAGAGTCTACACATATTGTGTTAAATAAGGCATTTTCATTTGAAACATTTTTGTTAGAGTTGGAACTGGAGTCTGGCTAACGAAAGTAGACAATGGGGTATTTTGCAAACTTTTTATATGGCATTTTTATTCTGGTGTCACTGTTGTCAATCGAACGGTTGTTGGTGGTTTTGTTTTTTTTTTTTGAATTGATTTGAATTGAGATTTTGGAATTTTCATATTTGAAAATGAATTAAACAATAAAAAATTTGATAGTTACATAACCAATGTAGAAAACAGCGATACAAGTGACTCTGACGATCCATTTCATATAGACTTGTTGGATTCAGATTTTGATTACAATGAATAAAAATAATTATTGCATTTTATTGTTTTATTTTTAAGCCTGATTAATACTAGTTGTCTATCATTTTAATTATATACTTCTCATCAAAAAGTAGGACAGCATGTACCTATATTGTTATTTTTCACGATAATTTTATAATTGAAATGAATCAAGTATCTAGGTATCATGGTTGTTTAATCCATATGTGTCGTACTATATTCGGGGTTACCATGATGTGATTTTTTAAATTCGCCAGATATTTTGATATTTGAGACCACTTTGGCGATGGGGTAAACCTGTCTACCTCAGACGCCAGTGGTTGCGGGTTCGTTTCCCGCACGGAACAAGAAAAAAATAATATTCCGTGTCTGGGTGTTTATCTATTTATGTATTTATATTCTAGGTTCCCCCCTAGTTAACTACATGATATTCCATAACACAAGCTATGCTTACTTTGGGACCATGTAGTTGGTGTGATTGTCTGGGGATTTTATTATCATTATTATTTTTAAATATTTTTATTAGCCAGACTATAACATCGATTGAGTTTGTTTATGTGTTATTGATGATTGACGATGATAAGACGTGCAGGGATGGTTTAGAATAACTCTAACAAGCCCCAATAAGCGTGCAGTAAAAGGTTAGTACCTAATCCAAGTAATCCCCACTTAGGTGGAGGATTCCGTCGTGGTCCTCTTGGCTAGCGACCACCCTTCGTCGCTCCGGTGGTGATTAGTTCCAACAATATTTAATGAAGACTCCCTTTCCTTCCTTAACCCGTGTAATGTCATTTTCGACCTCATCTTCCATCCATCACCATCAAGTGAGTTTGAGGTCAGACGCATATCTATTGATAGATAGATAACTCATTTATTGATGCCACAAACACACACATATTACAGCAAGTACAAATTAAAATTAATTACAAATTTAACATCTCACAACAAATAATAAAATAAAAAATAAAGTACAATTACAACAAAAAGAGTGTGTTGTAGCAGTGCAAAGAGCCGTAGCTCAGCGTCATTTTTGCTCATAGAGCAAAGCGCTGATATTCTGCTACAGCTTGGGAACAGGGGAGCGTTATTAAACGTAAAAAAACACTTGTGAATAATGAAAAATGGCAAATAATTATAAATCGACTAAACAATTATATTAAATTTTTATATAGTAAATTTTTGTAAATTTTGGGGGAGGCCTATGTCCAGCAGTGGACATCTACAGGCTGTGGATGATGATGATAGTAAATTTTTGTATAGTACCTAATTAAAAAAATATTCTTAAAGTATATCTAATTAATCATTAAAGGAAATGTATTTTGACATATCACCACTTAGCCCTAAAGAAAGCACATAGCTTGTGTAGAAATACTAAACAGAATATACATACTGTAACTATTTTTGATATTTTTAATACATAACTAGCTGTTCCACGCGGTTTTACTCGCTCCATTTTAAATCCCGCAGGAATATCGAGATAAAAAGTGCCCTATTCGCTATTCCAGACTAAACTATCACTATGCCTATATAAATTTCATTCAAATCCATTAAGCCGTTTTGCCGTGACAGACATGCATACGTCCATCCATCCAAACTTTCACATTTACAATATACAAAATTTTAGTTTGTTTTTATTCGATAGATGTCGCCGTACGTCGATTAAATCGCGCAAGAATAGTTATAAATGACTGAGCTATATTTACTTTGTAGACTACAATTATTTGTCTTTACTTTCACAATTATAATATTAGTAAGATATGTGATAAGCCGGTACAATGGATCGGATTGAAAATACTCACAAATGAACACATTTTGAGGAGAACACTTTCGGGACCTCTGACTGACTTACCAGTGGTCGCTACCAGCGGGCAGCTAACAGCGCGGTTAACCGCTGTTCTAATTAAATATGCAACCGCCTATTATTGTACGCACTTAACCGCCACAAAAATTCAACCGCGGCGGTACAATGGAGAGCTGCGGCTAACTTCGCGGCTGACCGCTATGACAACCAACCACGTTAAGCGGGTGGACCGCTCAAAGGAACCGCTTAAAAATAGTGTTACCCCAACGCCATAAATCGTCAATATATTTCATAAAGAAGTAGCTGGCTATCGCATTTAATCCTTGTTATTATAGGTATCATAGTGACTTAGCCCGTATTGGATCTTGAATTACCTCATTATAAGGGACAATAAAACGCAGAGGAGAGAGGGCTGGTTCGTCATATGTATTAATGTATTGATAAACAGCCAGAATTAACATAATATTACGATTTCTGACATATCACCTAATGCTTCCTACATCTGTACGTTTTCATTTACGACTTCTTTCAATTACTATCAGGTGAGGTTTAAACGCGAGTAAGTCACCGATAAAAAAATAATATTTTCTAGATTTTCCTTTAGTTTGCTACAAAGTATACCATATAAATAATAATAAATAAATAAATATTTCCGACACTCACACAACAGTATCTAGCCCAAATTAAGTTCCTTAAAGAACTTGTGTTATGAATACTAGATAACTGATATACTTAAGAAATATATTTATTTATTTATTTTATTTATTTAATTAAAATTATTTACAACATCATTACAGGAAACCCTAATGCGATGTTACAAAAATAATATATATATAAGTACCTATTTTAGATTTGATTTCAAAACGTAAGTATTAAAATGATTCCAAATATTTTTGCGCAACTACTGTGAACTCAGCCCGGCTACAATTGAATATGTCCACGGTGTTAGATATGCTGTTTAATTTAATAAATAAATTTAATGTTATAAATGCACATAGGGGCGAACTTCAGCAGATCAGTCCTAGCAGAGTCCGGCACCTGGAGGGGCGTTCAGTATAAACATACATATTGAATAAATACATATTTTTTATTAGAATAAATTTAAACATATAATAAACATATAATCCATGACTTGACGACTAATATCTGTGTTCATCACACAAATATCCGCCGCCGCCGGGAATCGAACCCAGGACCTCTGGCATTGAAGGCAATGTATGTTACCGCTACACCAGCCGGTCGTCAAATATCACAAGCTTTCTGTAGATTGATACGATATTTTAAAGACATTTTGTAACTCAGATGGCAGGTAGTCACGTGGATTGTGATACTTCAGTCAGATTAGGTTTAAATTATGACAAGTTAGACGAGAGGTGTCTTATAGTAATATAATCGAGCTGAAGGGTTTGTTTGTTTGAACGTGTTTATCTCAGTAACTACCTCTCAGATTTGGAAGTCCAGCTTATGAGGAAGGTATTTTTTATCAATCAATTCCTCCGAGATCAGAAGTTGCTTAGGCACGATAAATGATAATAATATTTCATTTAACGATTTTTTCAACACACTTGCTAATAAAGTGAGCCTTATTCTATTGAATTTAGAACTATAAACTGGGCTATAAGTCACGTGTGCATAATATATTATACCCTAGTGCATAATATAATGAATCCTACAAAGTTGAATTGTACCTTAGTGCAAATTACATGCGAGTAAACAGAGCATATTTTATTGATCCGGGTTATAAATTAAATATATGAGCGCGCGCGTCCAGGCGGCGCGCCTGCAGCAGCAGCGGCTGCACGGCGCCTCCAAGCAACAATAGCGTGTGTACGTGTAATGGGACAGGGCTACTGACCGGCGCGGCGCTCGGTGCTCCGCTGAGCGCTCGTCCAGGCGGCATTCACTTAGAGCCGAAGCAGAAGAAGTTTTAACCTGGCCTTGAACCACAACCGTCGACGTCTAGCATTAATTATTTAATGCCAAATCATTCCAGTGATTTGTCTATGTCGCCGACATAACTCAGGACGAGCTGGCACTTCAAATAAATGTAGAATATAAGTTTGTTAACTGTACCTTCAACAGCTGCTTCAAATAAATTTTATGACCACGTATGTCTGTCTTTTACTCACAGGTGTGTTGAAAAACGTCGTATGTAACTCGTGAGCGTTGCTAACTACAGTCAAGGCTGTGATTTGAGCTTAATAATGAGCCGAGACTTAGCTCACTTGTTACATAATATACTATATACTATTACTATTACATAATATAATATTATTGCATAGGTTGCCGTAACACTTCCTGCGATATGTTCCTTATTTCTTGACGAATGTTTTCTTTTAGAGCTGCGAGAGTCTGTGGCTTGTTCACATACACCCGAGATTTCAAAAAAAAACCCAAAGAAAGAAGTCTGGACTGGTCAGATCGGGTGATCTTGCAGGCCAAGGCAAATCGCTAAAACGAGAGATAACTCGTCCTGGAAAAGCGTCTCTCACTAAGTCCATAGTGTCGCGCGCTGTGTATGCCGTAGCGCCGTCTTGTTGAAACCAGATGTGCTCCAGCCCCAATTCGTCCAAACTGGGTATCAAAAACTCACATTACATGGTTCTGTAGTGTTCTCCAGTGACAGTTATCATTGCTGTGACAGTTATCATTGCTTTCCAGCAGCTCCAGCAGCGTCTTCGAAAAAATAGGGTCCGATCACGCTCTCAACACAGATGCCACACATACAGTAATTTTTAGTGGGTGTAAAGGTGTTTCTTGAATAATACGCGGATTATCAATGCCCCAGAACCGAGTGTTCTGCTTATTGACATGCCTTGGGAGATGGAAATGCGCTTCGTCACTCATAACCAATTTTGAAGAAAAATCATCCTCTTCAAGGTTGAGGTTTATGACGCGCTGTCTGTATTCTAGACGAGCTCGGTGGTCAGAAGGCAGCAGTTGATGAGTCATTTGAGTTTTATACGGGAAAATCTTTAAGTTTTTCACCAAAATACGCTGCAGGGTCCGTCTCGAAATGCACAATTGTGTGGCCCGTCACCTCGTTGATGTTTCTGGACACTCTTCCACATCTTCGACTGCTTAACGTGCCCTCCGAAGCACGGAAGTCGTCGTGAGAAATGAATGGTCGACGGTCATCCATCCTAATACCGGCCGCACCGAGCGCGTTTAACATGCGATATCGTTTGATATTCACAGTAACCACGGCGCCACGTCGACTCGAATGATTTGTTATCTGAATAAAGTAAAATTTAATTAAAAAATAAGGTATACTTATGAAGCCTTGTCTCTGTAAGGGAAAATTTAATTAACGAGTAGTACAGGCCATTAAAGATAATTCTAAAACGGGTTATATTTGCCTAATCTAAATTTCAATGCAATGCATAAATTTTGAAAGCTCTCTGGCTTGTTAAGTGCGTTGTTAGTTATTTGGCTTCGTTTTAATCTTACAAAGAATTATGATTTTGATGTAACATTATTTTATATTTGGATATTTTGCATAAAAACATAAATAGGTTTACTAAAAATCTAACATATAATACTTATGTCTATTTAAGTAACGTAGGTTAGTTACTTGAGTAACCTTAGTTTATTATTTGTATTTTTTATATTGTATATTTTAATGACGCAAGAGTACCCGTAACCGGCGATCATGTATGATTAAGATTAATGAACGTGGAGGAAGCGAAAAAGGTGTGTCTGGATCGTAGCAATTGGTGTTCCCTCGTCTCTGCCTACCCCAAAGGGAGACAGGCGAGAAGTTATGTATGTATCTATGGTAAATGACGATGAAATCATAGCAGACACGGGTTTAACAAGGAACTGTCTCTTCCTAAAATATTTTTTACCTACCTTAAGTGAATATTTTATTTATTTTGATATTAATTTCCCGAGTATGTAACCTGATGTTAATATACCACAATCGCCCATGATATTTGTTTTTTTTCATTCTCAGCAACTTTCATTCAAAGGATGATGCAAAAGTTTGTATGACATCTGGTACCCGTTACAATACTCATGTATAATATCTTTGAAAATAAATCATCTTCTAGAATAAGAATTGGTATGGCACCTGTATTGATTCTAAGTCCAAATTGATAACCACCCTCATAAAAATTGAATCGCATTATATTTATTCAGCGATGTCAAACGGCAAAGAAATCTTACTTTGGGTATTGCAGGTAATCAGGGCAGCGGTATCGCATACTTAATATATATGCTGTAGGTGACCTGTCTCCCAGTATCGTCAACAAAGTATCACCAATAGTCCAAGAGAAAGCCGGGGTTGACATAAAAAAACTAACCCGAGTCCTTAACATGCTGCTGGCCCTCGCCCCGACTACAGCTCTGGTTTTTTCCCTCCATCCGTCGCTAGAATTTTTATAGTACAAAGGTGCAACGAAAGATAAAACAATACAGTGTTGTACATGCAAATGCATGTAATTGTATAGTTTGACATTTTGGACTTTATAGCTCTGAACCGACTAACGAGCGGACCTTGGCGCAATAGTAACTTTGATTCAGGTTACTAAAACTTATCCAACGGTGGCGTATCGTACATAGCTAGTGATGGGCAGTGGATAAATACTAGAAAAGTAAATACTAGGTTATTTATCATAAATGGATAAATATCAGTTTTTATCCATTTTTATCGGATATTTACTCAAAATTGTGGATAAATATAAAATGTAACATAGCTATTGGAGGAGGGTACCACAATATTGCATCATCCTTTTTTTAATAGCCCAGCTCTTGAAGAACGTTACATAGAAATTCCTAAAAAATCTATCGCCCATTAAACTATGCTTGTATAAAACCACCAGTGAACATTGAACCTCTAAATAATTATAACAACAAATAGTGTTAACCCTACCTGACACTCACGTATAGACGTTTACGAAGAAAAGTTATCCCTATAGTGTTATCTAGTTAGTTAAGTAGAAATCAGTTAGCATTTACCTGTTATTTTCTTATACAAGCAAAATTAAAAAGCTGAAAATTTAAAACGCCTGATTTATTCTAAAAACATCTTTGATATTCGATAACCCTAACGGCGCGAAGATTATAACTCAAGTATCCAATCTTCAAAGTATTAATTCAACGCTTGCTTTTAAAGTAATTTGAAACTAAACCTTATATATAATACAATCGACTTTTTAATGAAGCGTCGCGTGTTAGCACTTTGCTTAATGAGAAATCCTGATAAGATTTAAATGACAACTTACAGATTCTATTACAAGGGATGAAGGTTTAAAGTTGTTTGTGCATTAGAGTTCGTTCTTGCAATATCTTTGCTATTGTCGTAGGTGACAGCCTGCAGTTTGACAGTGCAATTACTTGCATTGGATATTATTCAGTAGTTACTCCAGAAGTCTGGCTTGGAACATTAAAGGGATTGCATTTTTCAAAAGTGATTATAGAGTTTAATATGAAAAGCTGAACTCTCGAGTTTATTTTCACTATAATTTAATGATCATGGTGTATGTTGTCTGGTAGAGATCGTTATTTTATCCTATTCTGTAAGCGAATATGCGCACAATAAAAGATAGAATTACTCGATTTTATACCATGATTAAGACCACAGAACCAAATGTGTCATAATCTTAATAAATTACATACACTAAATACAATATTCTAAGAAAATATCGATAAAGGCCCGATTTATCGTTGTCGACGGAAGCAACCCCGCAGGTCCCGCGCCCACTCGGCTCACGTGCGTGATTTGAAGCCTAATGATATTAATGAGACCTATGTAATAACATTGACTTGGTGCTTTTTTTTTAAAGATCAAACAATAATCAAAATATAATACTTTACTAATCAAGTCATTAAAAAAAATGTTTCGAGAAGTTTATACCATTTTTTGACACTTCTACATTTATGAAAATATTATATGACGCTTATTATTTCCAGTACCTACGCAAAAACAAACATATTATTAAAAACTTTCTTTATTTCTATTATTTCTTTCTTAACAGTTGTATAAAGATATCGATTTTTTATTAATTCATTACTGAATATTAAAATTATAATGTATAATGTGGAATTTCTATACATGGCTCACGGCATTCATTTAGCCAAAGATTTTGAATTCTATTGCTTGTCTAGTAAATCCTACCGGATCATTCATGCAAACAGAACTTTAGTTTGCATGAACATGTTTCTTTCAAAAATTGCATTGTTCTCGGTTCGAACCTTTTTTGCACTGACTCAGGTCAATGGATTTAATAAATAATAGCGTGTTACTAAACACTTTGATAAAAACATGAAATAAGGCGACGTTATTACATTGCATTTTCGCACGAGACGGTTTTTCTAGCGCCAAATACAATTACATACGATTGTTATCCCAAATACAGGTGAAAATGTTCTTACTACACTAGTAACATAATATTTTTTTCATAGAAAAAGCTTGCTACTATAAAAGAAACAAATGCAGTTTAATGTCAATGAAAACACGAAAATTTTACATGCATAGCAACAATTTATGGACTAAATATAATCTCTAAACACGCAGCGGTGATATGTTCCGGGAATGTATAATGAAGAGATTTCCCAAAGCTTTCTTTATCCCGTGAGTTTTTATGTATGACGTCATACTCACTAATTATCAGGTGAGGTTGTGGTTAAAACTTGATACTTGATTAGTTTTTTTTTTATAAAAGTGTCATTAAAATAACAAAATTCGCACTGTCCTACTTTTTAATCAGAAGTATATTATTAAAATGATAGGCAATTAGTATTAAAATCAGGTTTAAATAAAACAACAAAATACAATAATAATTTTTATTCATTGTAATCAAAATCTGTATCTAGCAATTCTATATGGAATGAATCTACAGTATCGCTGTTTTTTATTCATTTTCAAATACGAAAATTCCAAAATATCAATTACCCAAACCACCAACAACCGTTAGATTGACAACAGTGACACCAGAAAAACGACTTTGAAATTCTTGCTAGTATTGCCATATAAAAAGTTTGCAAAAATCCCCAGTGTCTACTTTCGTTAGCCAGACTTCTATAATGTATTTTAATTATTTACTCCATATTTTAACGTCTTAACATGTTCCTTGGTTACTTGTGACTATAAATTAATCGTGAAGGCTTAAGGCAAAGTGATGTCGTTTATATAAAGCGATATAGCTTTTACTTTTCCAAAATTTGTGTCAATTAATTTTGAAGTATTTCTGTTTGTTGTCAGTGAAGAGTCGAGCGTCAAGTTACCTTTTTAGAAAGCTTCATAATATTAGTAACAATGTAAGCAGTCTATCTGTTGAGATATTTGATATTTTTGATGCTTAGATACAGTAGCCAGCAGATCAAGCGTTACATTACCTGTAAAATTTCCCTAACCAATTTTAACTTAATGTCGAGGGCATAGAGTTCAGATTCAAGTTAAAATTTTTGACAGATGTGTAACGTTTGTTGTGCTGGCTTCTGTACGTTCAAGAACTTTTATCGTCCATAAATCATATCTTTACTATTTGTAATAAATTACATACAAAGTCAAAATTTATGCTGGAGTCAATGTTAAATCTTAGATCAATATTAATAAAATAAACCTGAAGAGTTTGTTTTATTGGTTTGAACTTACTATTTTAAAAATAGCCATTGATGGTCAATGTTTCATGATGATTTTATATTTTACTGAAATATAATGTAAAGACATTATATCGTCTAATTCCACATATTTTAATCATTTTATTATTATTACTGAAAATGAGGTCGAAGATGAAAGCACACGGGCCCAGGAAAGAACTGGCTCTTCATAAAATATTGCCGGAACACATCACCACAGGAGCTATTTGGCGGCAAATTTTATATAGGGTGGTTGCTGGCCAGTTGGACCCTGACGGTATCCTACCACCAAGCAGGGGTCACTGGGATTAGTCGCATTTACAACACGCTTACACAGATGCGGTAGCGCTATTTTATAGCGGCACGCACAAAAATATCTCATCATCATCATCACAACTCTGTGTAATGAGCTCACTGCAGGGCATGAATCTCTCCCCTGGGTGACGAGGAGGTTTAGACTATAATCCACCAACCTGGCCCAGTGCGGGGCGGTGGATGTCAGAATTTTCAGAAATGACTTCTGACAAACCCTAACAACTACTATATACAAGTTTACAGCACCCGGGACCGATTGCTTAGTGATCTCCGACCGAAGCACGGAAGTCACCGTGCGAAATGAACTGTCAGCGGTCACCCATCCAAGTACCGACCCCACCGAAAGTTGCTCAACCTGCGATATCATAATATGATACATACAGTAACCACGACGCCACGACGACTTCTAAAATACTTCAAAAAAATCTATGCGCGTAAAACCTACTTTTAAAGAGCTTTTTTTTACTGAACCTTGATCTTACCTTCTGCTATAATAAAATAATAATAATAAAATCCCCAGACAATCACACCAACTACATGGCCCCAAAGTAAGCATAGCTTGTGTTATGGGATACCATATAGCGAACCTAGAATATAAATACATAAATAGATAAACACCCAGACACGGAACATTTTTTTTTTCTGGTTCCGTGCGGGTTCGAACCCGCAACCACTGGCGTCTGAGGCATATAGGTTTACCCCAACGCCATAGTGGTCGTCATTGGTCGTCATGGAACGATGGAATGTCTCCATATTAAATGTACACGGTGTACCTCACCTAAATAGCGGTGATACTTTGGACTTTATATAAAGGGTGGCAAACAATAAAAATCAAATACGAATGTTTATTTATAATGTCCTAAGTTTTCATGATTCATAATCCAAAATTAATTTAAGTTGCTCGAGACTACGGGGTCTACAAAGACACAAAAAGTCGAATTACAATGTAAAATATAAATTAAACGCGAGAAATCCGGTTGAAAAATGTTTTATTTCGAATGTTTATTTTTACTTCTACAAAAAATGTATACTTATATGCGTGCTTATAGGTAAAATAAAATAGAAGGGGTTGATTTTTTGTTTGAAAGCGCTAATCTCACACACTGATTAGACAAAATATTACTGTATTTGACAGCCAATATTATTCAAGAATTTCATACAAAACCAATGTTAAACAAGTAAACAAAAGATGACAAAAGAGGATCGTTTGTATAGGCCACCTGGGAACGTAAACCCTTTGTCTGGGTAGTTTTGAAACTATAATTAAATTGGATAGCGCAAGAATAGTACAATCGAAAATAAGTTGACCGACTCCGTTCGAATTCCGGAGTAGACGGCGTCGAATTATATTTGGACACAATACTGTTGTTGAAATAAGAAAAACAAGGTAAATCGAGGTAATAGTAATATAGTCGTAATCTTCTCTTCTTTTAGCTTCTTCATCTCAATTTGTAAATCAAATAGGTTATTTCAATTGTATATAAAGTTACTCGTTGTACAATTATTGTTTACTAAGCGGCCTTTACTCGCACGGTTAGTGTAGGATATCTGTTTTACATGTAAACAATAAAAAAATATAGTGTATAAAAGAAAAAAAAATATTATAAAAATATGTTACTTTAATTTGTTTTCAACGGTTTTGGGTATTATCCTTAAATTAAAAGCATTTCAAGTCTAACTTTCCTTATTTTTATTAGCGGATGTTTGAAAATGATAATATGTGAAATAGATTTCCAATTCAGCCTTATTAATTATAACAGGCGGTGTCATTGTTAAAAAAATATGAAAAGTAAGTAACTACATTGGTCGTTTTTCAAAGTCAAGTGAATAAATAAATATATTTCAATAAACATCATACAGCCTAAATAAAGTTTTTCTCATAACTTGTAATAAAGAAACATGCACGTTGCATTATATTGAAAGAGGGCACTCTGTACTCGGTTCTGATCACAATTACGTAATAAAATTAGGTACTTAATTTTTCACTAGAATTCCCTTAAAATAAATAAAGAGTTTCACACTTCGAAGACCGTTCGTGAAGTCGTCTATACCTACCTACCTATTCTGTGTTGATAGCGCCGTGCGTAGTTCAATTCATGGACTTTCGGTTAAGTTTACTTGATAAATAATTTATTCTATTTTTTATTACATTTTTTCTCTTTATGTATGAATTTCGAAAGTGACCAGTAACCCTGTATAAACTTAATTGTCTTCTTGGTATTTGATTGAATTAAAAGGTAAAATACCTACGGAAAATCAGCCATTATTACGGAAAATCATGGAGGCACCGTCTCAAAAAAGAAAAGCGTACCCGAGTGTAGCTCAAAAAGCTCGCTTGGTGTTATGAAAAGAAATGCAATAGAGTTATGTTGTAGTATTCAAAATACCTATCTAACATACCTAGAGAAAACTTACGGTTAAAACTTACTTTAGTTTTAACCGAAATATCTTTTTGGCAAGAAGAGGCTCCAACATATTCATCAATTCTATCGCCATGTGTTTGGGGAGACGAATTTTTTTTCTAAATTCGTCGTCCCGCCTCTCCATCGGGTCCACCCTACATAGGCTTCTACGGTGACGACTTGGTGCAGAAATATCGACTTCGGCATCCCGAATAATATTTACAAAAAAAGAAGCAATGAACTGTTCCATATTTTCAACAAAATGCTATTATTTTTGATTTGAAAACATAAATCTACAATATCAAAACAATTATATAGGCACATCAATGTCATTGTCTTTCTTGATACAATGGCGGCCGTCACTTTTGTGTGTAGGTACATATCACCCAGTGAGATTACATGTCGAGTGCTCCAGTCCACTCGTTGCATGTCGAGTGGTTTTTGTTCGACATATATCACCCATGAGATCACGAGAAAAGCACTAACCGCATTCACGTGATATTTACGTAATTTTTTCAATATATATCGGGGAGTGACAAATGTCACTCGCACGAGAATTGGGCTCCTGGTGATCCCCTAGTACAGGGAAACCTAAATGGGGCTCCAGTCTCCCACTTCAAAACCTAAATTGGATTACCTCTTTATAATATAGTCGTGGTAATAGGTCTCTTTGTAATAGAAGTCGTCGTGGCGCCGCGGTTACTGTGTGTATCAAACGATATCACAGGTTAAGCAACGTTCGGCGCGGTCGGTACTTGGATGGGTGACCGCCGACCATTCATTACTCACGGCAACTTCCGTGCTTCGGAGGGCACGTTAAGCAGTCGGTCCCGGGTGCTGTATACTTCTATACAGTAGTCGTTAGGGTTTGTTAGAAGCTACTACGGCGCCCTGAAAATTCTGACATCCACCACCCAGCACTGGGCCAGCTTGGTGGATTATGGCCTATACCTCCTCGTCACCCACGGGAGAGACTCATGCCCTGCAGTGGGCTAATTACAAAGAGTTGTGGTGATGAATATAGGTAGTTTTTAATTATAGTATTGTTAAAATATTATTGTATAAATTTATTATTATTATTATACAGGCTAAACGGGGTTTGAATATCTCGCACACAAGGAAGTTGCTGCATAAAATATGTTCCGAAGAACCTTCAAAAAGTTTAACAACATTTCCAATACTTATACGGCGTCGTAGACCTAAAAATTTGATCAACAAAAAAAAATAAACAAAACTTTTTCAATTCTTCCAACACCATTTGAACTTTTGAAAACCCTATTATACAACTCTTAGACATGTAGCACCCCAATTCACGACTTGGAAAAAGGGAAAATGGAAAAAATCGATTTACGGGTTTTCATTTGTTTATTTCTCGACGCCTACACGAGGCAGTTGCAAGTTTTCGACGGTATGACGAAGTTGCTACAACTTTAGTCCCAAGACCCGTATTGTTGGACGTATAAACTTAAAAGTTTCGTAATTATATTTTTGGCTGTTTAATTGAATGTGTGATGGCGTTTGAGTTATTTAGGGGGTTAGGGTGTGTAGATTGCGAATAGGAGTCGTGATGTTGAATATTAACTGTTGGTTATCGAGTTTTCATTAAGTGTTTGATAAATTAAATTTGATTAATATATTTTCAATTATGTTTTGATTGTTGCTGAAGTTTTGGATGCCTCGGCAAATTTAATTACTTTCCTGGAAGTACGCGTAATTAATAACGAAAATATTTTTAATAAATAAGACTTATACTTACCTAAAAGTCCTACAACTAATTGCTACAATATTTTGTGTACTTGTTTCTGATAAGCGAAGTTTCACGGGTTCTATTTACGTCCTGGTTATGTTCTCCTGTAAACTTATCTTTTACTTATCCTTAACTGAAGAAGTCAATGTGTAGTTTATGTATGTATATTTAGAATTTGTATGTAATGTATGTTTATTGCTATTTATGTTGTAAATTATGTTTGTAAATTTTGTTATTCATAGTTTTGTTTTTCTAAGAACTTACCTTTGTTAAAGCTCCATCTACAAATAACATTTTCTTGTACTGGGGTTGCCTGGTAGAAATCGCTTCTTGGCGATGAGGCCGCCCTTTATACATTGTTTTCTTTTTCTTTGTTCTTTGTTCTGTATTTTTATTGTGTATAATAAAGGGTAAATAAATAAATATCTCTTATTTTCTTTTCCTATTTGGCTTCTTAGTTCCATTATGTGGTAATTGGTATCCCAATTAGGGTTTTCAATTAGTATATGATGTTTTTATAACCTATTTATAAATTATAAGTATTGCAATGTCTTCAATTTTCTTGATAAACGTTAAATAAAAAAAAATCGTTTTATAATATCTCAATCAAATCAAAAGAAAATATGATTATTAAGTTTCTTACATATTGTTCTCAACAAATCGTCATTATGGTGGTTAGTCATTTTAATTCATAAATTAAATGACTTATTTCAAGTAATAAACAAAGTTTTGACTTTCTCCACATGACAAACAGACTGTCTGTCTAAACTTACTGAAATCTAAATGCTGAAGTTGTATTGCCACTTCAAAGCCAGTATTGCGGAGTTAAGTCCCAATACTCCTCTTTATTTATATTTGCCTAGTACTTCACGATGCACTATGGGTGAAGAATAACGGAAAGAGTTTTTCCATTTGATATGGTTTAAGTTACACAGCTAGCTTTTTTGTCTCTTTGTCTACTGTAATATAAACAATCAACAACTATTTAAAGCTGAAGTATATGATGACGTCATCAAATGCTCTGTTAAGTTCTGAAATGATGAATAAAAAATTTTTGAATTTAGAATTTTTGATTTCTTTTTAATTTTGCTTTTTAAACAAAAACTAACTTTTCGTAACTGGGTATTTACGAAAAAGTACAAGTAGGTATGTAAGTTATAATGTTTACAATATCATATGTGCATGGTTGTCTGGTAGAAATCGCTGCCCAGCTATGAGGAATTTTTATAATATAAGGTAAAAGGATAAATAAATAAATATAAAAAAGGTACTACTAGTTTCCTTGTTATGCTGTGTCGTACGAAATTTATTCAAAGGCCAAATGGTTTGAGTATTTCCAATTTAATAGAAAATTTCTTGGATACTTCAGATATTTGAACTGCCAATTTGTATAATGAGGACTTTTGACAAAAATGTACCGAAAGTTTTTTCCGAAGGCTTTTTCGCCTTGGTTGACTTTAGGCGAAAAAGTATTATTGATGAAAATTATTATATTATGATAATTTTTAATTTGCATCAAGTCTTAAGAATTTTTTTTTAACAGTGTATTTATTTTGTTGTATTCTTCATTTTCATCGAGCGAGTTCAAAAATACTAAAATGTCTTTCTTTTAACATAAACGTAAGAACTCCAGACAACATAAATACAGGGTGACTGGTGGGTCACTTTTGAAATTCAAGGACGTGATAGTTTTAGATCATACATGAAGAGAAAAATATGATGAAAATAAATTTAAATTATTTACTGAGTAAGCTTAACCTGAAGTTAAAGAATTGATAACGCAATGCATGGTTACGCTAGCGTTGGCAGCGATCTGCATGCCAGTGCACTTGTATGTAAAGTAAATAGTAACATCGTAGTATTTGTTTATAGGGAATTCTAGTAAAAAATGAAGTACCTACTTTTATTACATAATTATGATCAGAACTGAGTACAGTCGACAATGTTACACAATGATAATATTATACAGGGTATTTTTTTACGAAGATCATAATATTTTAAGAGAAGGTTAAGAATGGTGAGTGGATTCAATTGACAATTTTTTTTTTAATTGAGATTTTACAATTCTTTTAAGTGACCTAATTTTTGTCACTATTGAAAAATCGGGGCTTAAGCAATAGTTGGAAAAACGCTTGTATTTCTTGCAATTTAGTCGTAAATAACATATTAAACTAAAATGTTGTTAACTTATTTTTTTTTTCATAAATTGAATCCACACATCATTCTTAACTTTCTCCTAAAATATTTTGATCTTCATAAAAAAGACCCTATATACATTGAATCAGTAAGCTAAGGGGCAGGACAATGTCTAACTTTAATACTTTTAAGAGGTGCATGGCGATCGTATAGATCCAAGAGAATACGGTTAAAATTATCAACCTTATCGTCAATGGTAGAACTATTTAAAACAGGCGACCAGTTAATATCTCCGGCATATCTTTTATAGAGCCTCTAAGTCAATGTCTTTATAACTACGCAGAAGAAGAGAACGAGATTTGCGTTTAGGAGGGCGGATGCGATATGATAGAAAAATAAAATCATGGTAAGAAAAGGAAGAAGTAGGTTGTCCATGCGCTACAACGTTACTTAGGGACGAGAAGTCAAAGTCAAAGTCAAAAGAATCTTTATTTCGTAAGTATTTAAATACATTTGAAATAAGTCACAATTTACAAATTGAACTGAATCTACCACCACTTCGGAAAGTCGATCTGTTGAGAAGAAGTGGCAAGAAACTCAACAGCAACATCTTTTAAAAATACACAATAACAATAACAATTTACAATCTTCTAGTATCCGGATATCTTATAATAAAACTATTTCATAAGACAATCATAAGGTCTAATAAGGAATAAGCACTATTTGGAAAGTGATGAGTTGCGGAAAGAGGGAGGATTTGGAGATTATTATGATGTTAAAAGGGACATTAATTTTAAAGAAAGACTCTTGTTCCTTAACAGACATGTGTTAAAATCGCAGTCTAAGCCAGGCTTTGGTGATGATAGAATAGAAGATGATAGATTCCTAGATAGCAGCATACAGGTACTTTTGTTTTCTGGTGATTTAAGGGATAAGTCTTATGAGGTTCTATGAGTCCCTTTTTAATAAACACACCGCGGTACTATGAGACTCTGTTCTTAGTTACAAGGGTGAATAAGTTCGACAAAAAATGTTTAACTATTGGAAATATTTAAAGGCTCCATAATATTTTGAATTCATCTTGTTTATATTATACTTATCTATACAGGGTAACTGGTGACAAATTTTAGATACTTACTGAAGGAGAGCACTCTGAACTCGATTCTGATCATAATTATGTATTGACCTACTTTTTAAATACCTACTTTTAGTATTTAATTTTTCAGCAGAAATCCCTATGAATAAATAAAGAGACCTTACTACACTTTTCCCGACGCGCCACCTCAGTCAACACGCACACAGCAGTGTTCCCGCCACACGCAAACCACCACCCGCTAAGTATCAACTGCAAGGCGCTTATGTAACCATGCGTTGCGTAATTAATTCTCTAACTTTTGGTTAAGTATACTCAGTTAATAATTAATATTTATTTTCTATTGTAATTTTTTCTCTTCATAAATGACCTCAAACTATCACGTCCTGGAATTTTGAAAATGACCCACCAGTCACCTTGTATGGGTTACATATTAGCTACGTCGACAAATTTTTCATATGTGTCGTAAATAAAAGTTGTTTTCAACCGAAGTTTATTAGATTCTAAACCAAACGTACGGTGTGTTTTTCCAAGTGGTCACGGGTCACCGACAGTCAAATTGATTGCTTTTGTCCAGAACAGTTTTTTATAAACTTTTGTACACTGTTTCTGCCTTAAATTTAACAAAAAAATAATACTTTCGCAATTTCTAAATTTACTTCGCCAATTGAAAGTGAAGTGCAAAGCATGCTATATTTTTTCAATCTAAACCAGATTTTAATAAAAACAAACGGGCATATTCCGAGCTATAGAGTTTTTTTTTTAAGTTTGATGTTTTTTCAAACAGCTTTAAAGGCATAATACTTTGTCGATTTAATGCCATGAAGATTAAATAAATGTCCAATCTGTTTTATCAAATATCTATAAAACCCCAATGTTTTTAAATGTTTTAAAACGACAAAAGTAATTAGAAACCATATTCCTCACAGCGGTTTTTCGTATGAAGTAAATAAAAAAAATTAACAATGCCCATTATTATTCCAAAAAAATAGTGGAGAAACAAGTACCTACTTACTCTATTGTTAATATTTTTTATATACTATTGTGATTGTTTATTAAGTAAAATTTATTTTATCCATAAATCGATAAGTATAAGTTTCATATGGTGATGAAGATGGTTTCTAAAATAGAACCAGCTTCTTACATCCAATAAATATTATAATCGTTCCAATAAATATTAAATTTTTTGACAAAACAAAAATAACAAGACATTGAAATCTATCATGTTTAATTCTAAGAAGAATTAAAACAGCCAATTACAAGTAAATAAAAATAAAATCCCCAGACAATCACACCAATTTTTTCCTTGTTCCGTGCGGGAATCGAACCCGCGACCACTGGCGTCTGAGGCAGACAGGTTTACCCTATCGCCAAAGTGGTCGTCAGATAACACTATCGTAATAATATCGATAATACTATCGTCAGTTAGTACTAAGCTAATATAATATTAGACAATTACACTCGTTCTCAACACACACTTTAATTTTGGGCAAGGTAACATAGAATTACTTAGTCAAAGTGATCATAGGTAGTTGAAGCGTACAAGTTTAAGCTTAAACGCTTCTAGTTCTTCCGTAAGCATCGTTTCAGAAATTATATTTGAAGAAAGATTTTAAATTAAGAGTTTCGCTATGCAAAACAAAAAATCTTACATAAATTTTCAAGAATCTATAAAAACCGAAAAAAAATAACTTAAGTGTTGCAATTCTTCGCAATAAACTTTTAAAATTTTGTATCAGACCAATCGTAGGTATTTACATAGGTTGATATAAATATATTGGATTTGGATAATATCCTTATAATAAGTATGTTTAAAGTCCTTTTTACAGATTTTTTAAATCAAATACATAGATATGGCTTTCACGCACGGCTCCTCTTAGATGAGTGCGAGTTTATGATGCCATAACTCAACATTTAAGTACCTACTCAATAATTCTAAGGAAAAATACTGTTTTACGAATTATTGATTTTACTTTAAGGATTGTTATAATGTCACCTTGTATATTATGTTAATCATACATTTGCAGGTGTAACTAGTAAAACATCGATATAAATCCACGATAAACAGTAGCATAACAGCTCACTTGAATCGATTTCTTCAATAATCATTATTAATAGTTCGCAAGATGGTCATATCACAAGCTCTGCTTAGTTTGGGGCCATGTAGTTGGTGTCATTGTCTGGGGATTTTATTTTTATTTATTTATTTACTAGTAATTGGCTGTTTTTATTCTACTTAGGATTAAACATGATAGATGCCAATGGTCTTGTTATTTTTGTTTTGTCAAAAAATATAATATTTATTGGAACGATATAATATGACAAACTGGTTCTATTTTAGAAACCATCTTCATCACCGTATGAAACTTATATAGATTTTAGATGAAATAAATTAAACTTAATAAATAATCACAATAGGATATAAAAATATTAACAATAGAATAAGGTACAGCGGGGCAATTTCGACTAAGGTAAATTTCAACTAATGTTAATAACTTCCGTTTTTTACGTAACTAATTGAAGTGATATCTATGGTCAAAACACGAAAGAAATCTAACATAATTAACACCATACTTAACGCCGCCGCTCATACTTTTTGATTGATACAGTCATTTTGGTTTTAAAAGAAATTCGGAGTGTTTAGATGTGAATTAGTTAAAATGAACATAAAATAATAATTCAGTTATTTCATTAAAATTAAAATAACATATTGACGAGTTATTTTATTTATTTATTCAAAACAAACAAGCTCCCTTTTTAAGAAAAAAACAACTTTTTTTACTTTTTTCGTCCTTTTCACTATTCAATTCAGTTTTTTGTATTTATAAATCAACAAAAGTTTAATAATAATAAGAATCCAAAAAAATCACAGAAGCAATATTATGTATTTCATGCAAAACATTCTCGTTAGTAAAACTTTCAAGCACAACCGACTCGTATTATTTAAAAAATACTGGCAAAACGTGATTTTAACTTTAGAACTGAAACTTAATTACAAAACTGATCCCGCTCGTGGCTCGTCTAAGTTGTGTAACCGCTCTGTTGTACTTTATTTAATCCATCAACGTCGCATTACCCTGGTTTTCCCGCTATAAAATTGTTAGAACAAAACTTACCTGGTTCAATACGACGCATGGTTTAAAGCCCTTCCAAAAACCGCAACCGACGCGCCGAAACTTATCCACAGCACCTGCACAAACACTTATAAAACACTTATTAAAAAAAGACACTTTTTCAAATAAAATAACAATTAAAAAAACCAGACACCAATAATAAAATTATCGGATAAACCACTCGAACTTCGCGGTATTTCGAATTTAAATGGACGATCGTTCGCGCGTAAAATACGCACGTGCGCGCCCGCCCATGCGATTACTACGGAACGGTCCGATGTGAACCCGATCCAATCTGATTCTGGGCGGCTGCATGGGCAGATAGAAGCCTTAAGGGCGGCAGTAGCGGTGGGCGCTAACAGCGCTGAGCGGCCGCCCTAGGCGCGCCCAATACTAGGATCACAGAAATCAGCAGGAGTTATCAAACTCCTGAAAAACCACCCACTGCGCATGCCCGAAATACGTCAGGGAAAGCAAGGGGAAAGCGCGGTGCGAGAATGAGACGGGTTGATTAATAAGCGCTGGGGTGCGACCGAAATCAATATCGCCGCTAAATCGGGTAGATACGAGCGAGCGCCAAGCAGTCTCAAATGTAAACGTGATCAGCACACATGTGTTTTGTATGCAACATATGCGCTAGAAAAAACGCTTTTTTTCTAACATTTTAGATTACTTCAAGTAGAGTTAGATAATAAAAGACTCACCATCTTTTGATAGCATAGTCGTAAAATAAACACTTCAAAATACAGTAGAAACGAAAAAAAATTATAGTCTCCAAAATATTCTATTAATACAATTATTCTGCTTTATTATGGAGGATTACAAGCTAAAGCCAACCGGGGATTGGTACTGCCGGAAGCCATCTCATTACGATCATGATTTAATTACCCGAATAGTTGCTAAATAATTGATTACCAATATGGTTGTTGTCACCAATACAATATTGTCATCATAGATAGCTCGTTAATTATTTTATGCTATGGCTTATTAGCCATGGAATCATTAATTATAATCTCAAAATATTATATCGATCAGGATACTAATTTCGTTGACACAAAATTTGATTCATTTTTTGTCGTTGCATTTGTATAAATAACCTAAAGAAACGCTGAAAGCGTGTTTAGATAGTCAACAGGTGCGTGCGTGCGTGTGTAAGCGCGTAAAATTCAGCTGAAAACAAACGCCTAACGCTTTCTAATGCCCTGGTATTTCTAACCTTATTACTGAAATTCAAGGAAACCATTAATAATTTATTGCATTAGAAGATATTTGCAAATTAGAAACGGCATTGCGCAGTTAGCTTTGGTAAATTTTAAATCATTATTATAAACTATAAACATCAAAACTATTTTTATAAGTATGATGATACCTTAAAATATTTAATTAAAAAAATTGGAATTTTAATTTTTGTATTACTCGATTACGAGTAATTTTTTCAATTTTTTTTTTTTAATTTTTTCACTAAAGCCTCCTTGGTAGTTTCAGGCCTGTTTTCAGCAAATCAGAGAGTTGTATGAGTGACAGGCACATGTCTGTTATGTCACACAGTCACTTCTTGCCCCAAAAGTACTAGGCAAACATGAAATCTTAGGAGCTTCTCGACTGAAATGTCAGGTACGAAAATAGAACAGCCCCACCGGCTCACTAAAATAGAATTATATTATACGAGCTAACGAGAGCGCGTTTTTAAATTTAGAATGTGCTTTGTTTTAGAAGCGCTTATGAATGAGCGAACATGTGTTAGGGTACCGTAGAAAATAAGACAAAAAACCTTTTGGGTGCGTCCTTATCGGTCTAGCACATCTTTATAACACAGCTAGAAATGCTTTCAAGTAGAATATTTAAAAATAGTTTAAAAAGTTTTTTTTTCTGACTTTTGTTTTAAAAAAACAATGTTTTGCTATAGTTATTTAAGTAGGTGCTATATTAGTAAAAAAATCTCTCTTCTTGTCGTATTTTATCAACGTTTTATCTTACTTTCAAAAAATCTTCTAAGCATAGTTATCAAAAAACCCAACATAATTAATATAAAAATGAATTTAAATATTTAACGAATGCGGAACATCAAAAAAACCGACTGGCGTCGTGGGAAGCGGCGTAGTGGGAACAATTCCATTTTTAAATCCTAGTCAAAGCTGTGGCTGAAGTATTAGGTCATCACCATGGATGAAAGGTAATCACGGTACAATTCACCGTATTGATAAAAAAAAATTCTCAATTGTTTCGATGAAATTTATACGGGACCACCTCTGAAGTATTTTCTATTATATGAAACAAGAATATTCTAAATCAATTCATAATTGTCCGTAAAATCGTGTAACAAGGACACAAAAAAGAACATAAATACAAATTGAGAACCTCCTCCTTTTGAAAGTCGGTTGAAAAATCAATAAAATTTTAAAGGTAGGTAGCTAAGTAATTTAGAAGTAATAGGTAGGTAATAGTTATAATAAATAAATAATTCGTAATTTTTTTAAAAGCTCTACGAGCTGTAAAGTTATAAAAAGAGACCAGATTTATGGAGATACTTCAATCTACGGTTTTTTAAAATAAACATAATATTTACACAAAGGTTGCAATATTCGGGAATCGAACTTGCGATCACTTTCTTAAGCAAGTAGAAATATTGTAAGAAAGCCACGTATTATACCCGTGACTCTACGTCAGAAACACGCAGCAGAAAACGGTTTACATTTTCAATAAAACATTTTCATAAATGCATGCAAAGCAGAGCGTTGAAGTAATAACCAAATGGTATTTCAACCACTTAAACTTATATTAAAAATGAGACACAACTCTGTAGGCTGGTCACGATTCTCCGCTTAACTAATTTAAATTGAATTTTCTATGAATACAATATGAGCCTATATTTCAAACGAAGGAAGAATTTCATCTAGATAAAGTGCATAAAGTGACAGGATAGTACATACTCCGCAGAAGCTTTTTACAATTATTTTATTTATTTAAATTAAATTACCAAAATCTTAAAGTCAGTTAGGTTGAAATGAAAGGTTATATTGGAAACCTCCTCTATTGGCGGAATTTAGAAGTTTAATAACTTCTAACGCGCAAATAGTTCTGAGATAATGCAATAGGTGGCGCTGTACACATTTTGTTCACAGCTTTCTGATTTAGATATAGATGTCGTTGCGAAGCTTTGAAAAAGATTAATCTTGTTTTAGTTCTAAGATTAAATATTAAATACTCATAATTAAAAAAATACGGGACCATTAAAAAAATACATCAGTATAATTTGTTTGAAATATTACTTGTTTGAAATATGTGTGAAAAGAGCTAATAAGAAAAGAGTCCTCATAACACAAATGAAAGTTATCATTGGATAACTGAAATAATATCAAATGAAACAAGAACATGTGGAACTAAATAATAAAGATTGTCACTAAGGATTGATCTATAGTTATGTACATCTGATAGGTATAATCTAATTCTCTAAATTGTTACGAAAAAAAAACTCAAGTTTCTTATTTGTTTGGCAAGTTAAGTAATTGACCAATGAAATACAATATCATTTAGCGATTTGATTATGCGTCTATTAATTGACTAGTTAGGTTACTAAATGTTACCAATAAAAAAACAAAGAATAGATCGACGGAAAGTTTTTAGGCCAAAAAAGCTACGTGTGCTCCGTTTTTCTTACCTAGGTACTTGTCTTGTAGTAACCTTGATACTCTAGTAATTAAAAATCACATAACTACAATCAATAAACAATTAACTATAAGAATTACATAATATATTATTTAAAGTAATGAAAACAGTTTTTGTTCTCTAGCTCACCCGTGAAGATAAAATCAAAGACGAAAGCGCAAGAGTTTAGGGAAGAAATTATTAACTTCACGCCTGTATCTTTTATGGGGTAGGCAGAACACCAGAAGTTACAAAACCATCTGATGTCACGTTTGACAAATTTGAGGCATTATAATGATGGAGAGAGACTATTGCAGGGACATGGGATCAGCCTATCGCCCATAAAAAACCTCCTATAACACCTCTGCCCCGTAACTGACTTTTACAGTATGCCCGAGTAGAGAAGCAGCTGGTACTTACATTCTATGTTTTTCTTTTGCTCCCAGTCCAGCACGGAAGATATTACTCATCGTAAAACATAAGAAGGTTTGTGGTAGACTTTATATGAAAGGGTGAAGCTAGCCAAGGGGAATCTGAAGCGTTCCTACAAGTGTAAGATATTATATGGTACGATTTCACCGACACACAAATCCATTTAATACCACAAAGAAGACTGCAAAACATAATATTGTCTAAGCAGGCGCTTGAATTAGACGAGTATCACGACACGAAGGGCAAGGATTTATATATCACTAGCTGCTGCCCGCGACGTCGTCTGCGTGAACGCTATGCAGCACCAAACGCACCTACGATTATAACACTGCTAGCGTGATAATATGTAGCCTATATGTTGACCCGACTTCTTAACTATCTTCATGCCAAATTTGAAGTAAATCCATGCAGTACTTTTTGAGTTTATCCCGGAAAGACAAACAGACAAACAGACAAAAATTCTAAAAACTATATTTTTTGTTTCTGTTTCGATTGTAGATCATACCCCAAGTATTCTTTTAAAAAAATATTCAATGTACAGTTTTGACTTTCCTACCATTTTATTATATGTATAGATTATTTATTTAACAATTTATGTACACATAAGTTTGGATACAATTTAAAGATACATGGATCAAAAATAAGTACAGCTTATCTTTAATGAGATCTCTTCCAGCAGACCTAGGACTGGAGAGTTTGTTTAGAATGCAATGATAATGTGCACAAATCGATAATATCGTATAAACTAATTTTTTTTTTTTTTTTTATTTATTTATTAACCAAAAGAAAATATTACAACATGAAATGCTTACTATCTAAAAACCTCGAAGGTTTGTCCAGACAGAGCAAAGTTAGGTCGAACTTACAATGTTAGAAATTAAATAATAAAGAACATATACAATAGTTACATTAGTTGCATTTGAGGCATATGTTGTACGTTTTTATTTAAACAATCACTCTTATAGTCTTAGTGTCTTCAAAGTCAGCAGTGCGAGCACAGAACTTTATCGAATCGTTTGTTAACGAATGTTCGTATAGTATGGAGACGGTTTTTAAGAAAAAAATGTAATCTATCCATTACCGCACGGCCAGCTTAAATAAATCTGTGCCTTGTTAATTTTGAATGGTTGTAAACATGTTGTACTCAAAAATATCTGTAAAATAAAAAATTACAATGTTACTTAAAACTTGCAACCGACTCCATACTATACGAGCATTCGTAAACATTCGTTAATATACGATTCGATAAAGTTCTGTGCTCGCACTGCAGTATAGGGAAGAAATTGAACAACACAAAAATGCATTTATACTCTACAAGGAAGGCTAAACAAAATAATGTTGTCCAAACTCGAACGTTTGTATACATTAATCAGCTACTAGTTAAATCTAAATATTTATTTAACAAACTTAACAATAAATTTCATATACGATCAGCTTAAACTTTGATTCTCTGTCGGTAGTAATATCAGAATATAGGTACTCTCCTTTTCTCCTACAGTTCGGTAGGTATCTCGCAAAACTAACAGCGCGAGAGGCCAGCCATGCCAGCGAACAATCCTCTCGCCTGCCCGCGTCACCCCAACCGAAATTTGGTTGCGGAATTATTTAAAAATTAAGATATCTCAATCGTTGTTGATTGAAGCCAAGTGATGTAAAAAAAAGAAATTTCATATACGGTCAGCTTAAACTTTGATTCTCTGTCGGTAGTAATATCGGAATATACTAATATCTACGACCGGGGCTGGTGTAGCGGTAACATATATTGCCGTCTATGCCGGAGGTCCTGGGTTCGAATCCCGGCGGCGGCGGATATTTGTGAGATGAACACAGATTAGCCGTCAAGTCATGAATGTTTATATGTTTATTTAAGTTTATTCTAATAAAAAATATGTATTTATTCAATATGTATGTTTATATATTTCTTAAGTATATCAGTTATCTAGTATCCATAACACAAGTTCTTTTAGAAACTTAATTTGGGCTAGATAATGTTGTGTGAGTGTCAGAAATATATATTTATTATTATTTATTATAATATCCTTTTCTTTAAAAATCGAATTTAAAATAGGCAGAGAGGAGGAAAGTCGTTGCTTAGATTGAATCATTGATTAATTGAAGACATGAAAAAACATACAAACTTAATTCATGCGTGATAATCTTATGTCACAGCCAAGCTGCTTACTCGGCGATTACCATTTTATTTGTTTTATTTCGGAATAAAACAGTCGTTCACAAAAGGCATCTATCCCACGCTCTTTGCTTATCCAAATATTTTTTGATTTATAGGAAGCTTTTAAGCATACCTCTTGGTAAGGAGTTTTTAAATTTTCAAATTGATTCGTGTCAAAAAAGTGACTTAGATTTTATCTAAGACGGGTCATTTGACTAAGAACCCTCCCTTAATGTACGTTTCAGCCAATATTTAACCAAAACATAGCTTTAAAACGTTTATGTCTTGAATAATATGAAAATAAATAGGTAACGAATGCAGTAAACTCCGACTTATTCCCACCAAATTTTTCAATACCTTGCCAATACAATAGCATAAGCTAGGGTAGCCAAATTTTTTTTTAGAATTAAAGTATTTTTGAGTCTGAAAAGAATATCAAACAGTATTTTGGAAAAAAAAACAGTAACTATTCAATTTAGTAGTGTAATTCAGTAGTATTCATATTTTTACATTTTTTAAACACATATTTTTAGATAAAACACTTTTTAACCGGATTTATCGCGTATATTTACATTTTAAATTTTGACTCGACGTTTCGGTCTTTGCAGACCCCGTGGTCACGAGCGACTGACTTTGCACGGGGTGTGCAAAGACACCGAAACGTCGAGTCAAAATTTAAAATGTAAATATACGCGATAAATCAGATTAAAAAGTGTTTTATTTAATAGTATGAATCGCGAAAACTTAAGACAATATCATATTTTTAGAGCTTCTTTCACAAATTATTAATTAAAGACTAGCATATAAAGTGTTAAGATTTTTTTGCTGAAAACAGTATTTTGTATACTTTATTTTTGTTCAACAGTAAATAGTATAAGGTACTAAAAACAGTAGACTAGTTTTAAAAACAGTATGGTTGGAAACCCTAGCTTAAACCAAAAATATTTTTACTGTCGTTGATTTATTTTTTGAAGAGGGCAAAATTTAAAAAAGCTCATCGTAGACAGTGATACATTTTATATTAGACCAGATCTGAAGTTTATTCTACCACATGAATCATAAATAATCAAAATCGGTGTATTATTGACGATACAAAACACATTGCAAACATACGACCCTTTTGGCGATGGGGTAACACTGCCTGCCTCAGACGCCAGTGGTCGCGGATTCGATTCCAGCACGGAACAAGAAAAAAAATGTTCTCGGTCTGGTCGTTTATCTACATATATAGGTATTTATATTCTAGGTTCCCCACATGGTAGTTCTCTACATGGTATCCCATATCACAAGCTCTGCTTAGTTTGGGGCCATGTAGTTGGTGTGTTTGTCGGGGATTTTATTTATTTATTGAGAGAGAAAGAACCTCCTCATTTATGAAGTTGCTTGCAAATTTACAAATAAATATGAATGACGTGAGAAAATAAATCTTTGTTTATCAAACAAATATCGATCCTTCACAGAATTAAATTCAAGACTATATGGAATCGCTGTAATACATAAATATCACTCTAAGCCGTGGATGGCATCAAAGCAACAAAGCTCTAGTGCTTTAAAATGTTATTTTATGATGATAAAGTGAAGTAAAGAAAAAATGAAACCAATAAACAAAACAAAACCTTATTTTTTTTATAATCACGTAATAATTTAGATTAACATCAAAGAATTACAATAATTATAACAAAGCGTAGACTAAGGTGGAAGTGGTGACCTTGACAAGTGAGTTGTGCGACTTGCGCTGCGCGTACGCAGTCTTGCCGCCATTCGTCAAGTTAAAATTAATGTAGCGTCAGCAAAGTAAGCTTCGTTAGGGTTGTACTTTGTTTAAATTAATCAATGGACTTTTTTGTATAAACAAATAGAGCACATTAATATATGTTTTATTACAAAGATACTTAAAAATGTAATAGTCTTACGAAAAGAAACTGAAATGTAAAAAAGAGAATACTTAAAAAAGAGAATAAATTGAAAAAAAAATTCCACATTAGAACAATAAAATAATAAAACAAAAACAGAAATAATCTATTTTACACACAAATCATATTAAAGCAGGTTAACGAGCACGTGGTTTCCCTGATATTATCACTACCGCTCGTGTAAACCTCCAACTCTAAGGAAACAACCAATACATTTAACTGTGTCAGCGAGTAATATTCAATTCACTTTTGAACGGGATTTTTCCCTGTTTTGTCGTTTATTTAAAGTTTTCGATATTTTGGTACGGTTTGTTGCAATTGCCATGATCACAACGATAGAGATCTTTACTTTAATTATTAAGCGTCTCATTTGCTAAAGATGGTAATATTCGTTTTCTTTTTGACCTTCTGACATAGCTGTATATTTAAGGATATTTTTGGAAACAAGTTGTTATGTCCTACATCCCGGCAGAGGATGGCAGACCGCGGTACACGGCCCGACGGTGTTGTCGGGAAGTCGTTTATTTACTAGCCGCCATAGAAACTTCAATAGCGCGATCTAGGATCAAACATCGTGTCGTCATTGTCGTAATTTGTTGTTGCTAGAGTACGCTATAGATTCATTCACAGCACAACATTGTATTCAAGAGTAAAAGCGCGAAAAAAAAAACAATTAAAACAAGGTTTTGTACAAATAAATGTTTTTCCCACCGTACACTCTCGATTACCCACTCCACTATCCGCATTCCGACAAAACTAGTGAGTCACAACAACCTTGCAATGTCATCGGGTTTATAATATCTGGAACATTTGTAATATCTTTGTTGTCTTGATTCATTTTCTATGTCATAACATAATTGAAAATATTTGGAATAATTTTCACATTCAGCTTTTATTAAGTTCTTTATTCCTTGATTTATAGATTAAGGTACTTGGAGTAATAGTTTAAATTTAGATAAATAGTTTATTTTATCTGCTTGAAAGTACTAACTATCCATATTTTATTTTATTTATTTAAAGGTCACCAATACAATAATGTTAACATTTACACTTCTTAAATTAAAAATAGGTTATTACTATAACTAAACATTATTACTTACATTTAGAGGTGACGACAAAATGCTTTGGTAAAACTTAAAAAAATGACATAGGCAATAATAAATTATAAAAAATAAAGTACAAATTAATAATTGTAAAATTAAGTTTTTCTGATACATTGAAATTGGCAAATAAAAATTCATCGAATGAAAAATACATGATCAATGTAAGTCAATTAAATTATAGTCAAATAAAGCATAGTATATATAAAAATATATTATTCTGATTAGTATCAACATAGATTATTTTAGATCTGTAGCTTTAGTTTTTCGTAGAAAAATAATTTTTAAGATTTATTCTCTGACAGTGATTTTTACTTGATCATACGCCATTACGTTTGTTGCACTGGAACTTTGTGAAGATCTATGGATATTTGGTCCCGTAGGACATTGAAATATGACAAAGCTGTAGTCATTTATGTTGACTATAAAGTAGCATACCAGTTTTAAAGTTGCAGAAAATTTTAGAAAATTGTAAAATATGCTCAGAACAGAATCACCAATACAAAGATCCTTCTTTGCATTTGGTATTACACTGTTTAGCAGTCCCTTAAATTATTAGATTCTTTCGATTTCCTCCTAAACAATGCTCAAACAACAACTCTTTACTTTGCTAATATGTCCCTTGATTATAAGTCAGTTCATTGACACATAACACAAATTGCAATCTAAGCGTGAGAACCTGTAAAACTCATGAATAAAGCAGTGCAACGACTGATAATGCAAATTTCATTCATAATCAAAGACTAGTACAGACAACGTGCAAAATTCTCGTCAATGAACTTATATACAATAGCTCTATAAAGTTGCGTCATGCAGAAGCTCCGTGCGGTATGCTCATGCGCATCTTAACGTAACATCTCCGGGCATTGACCTACAGATGAGCATGTTGTTATTATGTAAGCGAAAATGAAGTAATTGTTGTGTTTGTTCTTTTGATTGATCATCTATAGACATTACTGGAGGTTGGCACCGTTAGTTTAGATTGAGATCGTTATTGAGATGAACTTATGTTTTTGGAGTAGCGTTTTTAAATTATGAAATTTAATTTTGATGATTTATGGTTTTCATCGATCATCGTTGCTATTTGAGATTGTTAGACATAATAGTAATTATAGAGTATCTTGAGAACTTTCTTCTTTATGCCCTTTTCGTGACTACTAGTATAAAAGCTTTTGGGCGTTGATAATTAATGATTGAAGCAAAGATTTTATGTCAATTTTTGAGTAGAATTTAAGTCTGAGCAAGGTCTCATACAAGTCTTAAGCCATGTTCGATATTAGTGATTTAAATGAATAGTTGTGGAGATTCAAACTCTTCACGAACATAAGGTTCAATTTTTAGTTCGTGACGGGGCGGCTTGGAATAAATCTACCACCATTGAAATGTTACCATTCAGACATTTTTAATGGAATCAAAACTGTTCAATGTTGACAAATTTAACAAATTAGCAAAAATGCAAATCTCATAAGTTGCATAGTGAATATTGAGTTTAAATTGTAGGTTTGATATCAAAAATTGTTAATCTTCTAACACCAACACACAATAAGCTCAGATTTTAAAATAGAACCACCTTTTTGTTTAGAAGCTTTCCACACACATTATCTGAGATTAACATTTTCAAACAAAACACAACACAACTTAAGTATTGAACAAGTTTTGTTTCCGCTTTCAAGGTATAATAAAATTTATCGTTTTACCATTTTGCGATACCAAAGACCAGTGAAGGTTAAATCAGTTTGGCATTTAGAAATAGAAAAAAAATATTTGCAACAATGAGTACTAATTAATCTGTTCATTTTAAATTTAAATTTCAATGTCTTATTCATTCTAATAAACAGACAACAAAACATAAAAAAATAAACCTTTTTTTTTTTAAAAGCAGTTTTAATGCTAGATACTAATATAATGCAGAAGACCACGATCGTTTACACTTTAGATTATTTTCAACGCCAGACCCCGAATTTGTATCATCATACGACATTATATGACAACCCCTTTGGCGATGGGCTTTTGGCTGGTCCGTGTCTGGGTGTTCATCTATTTATATTCTAGGTTGCCCCTAGTTCACTACATGGTATCCCATAAAACAAGCTATGCTTACTTTGGTGCCATGTAGTTGGTGTGATTGTCTGAGATTTTATTTTCATTATAACGTCTCCAAACCAAATTAACTTGATTTTGATAGTTTAATTGTCAGTTTGGGTTTAATTGTCAGTTTTATCTTCACTTTATCTGGTAAAAGGAAAGTAAATTTTAAAGATGAATCAAACAACAATACACAGTATATTTTAGTAAATAATCTGCAAGATCTGCATAAGAACTTAGTTTGTTTTTGCAAAAAAACAGTATTGGAAAACTAAATGTTTATGAATAAATAATAAATAAATATTTCTGACACTCACACAACATAATGTAGCCCAAATTAAGTTTCTTAAAGAACTTGTGTTATGGATACTAGCTAACTGATAAACTTAAGAAATATATATACAAATTGAATAAATACATATTTTTTATTAGAAAATAAACTTAAATAAACATATAAACGTCCATGACTTGAAGACTAATATCTGTGTTCATCACACAAATATCTGTCGCCGCCGGGATTCGAACCTTTGGTATAGAAGGCAATGTACGTTACCCCTACACCAGCTGGTCGTCAAAATTCGTCGTTCAAAATGAAACTTCACGATCTCAAAATACCTTTATTTAAAAAAATGCACACTCTTAATAATTTTAGTCTTCACGTACTAATTTTGCTAAACGTCCGGTAGTTGAGGCTCCATTTACATTTTATTTCGAAATTATTTTAAACCAGTAGCAATTTTCATGAAATTACATCAACGTATAATTTAAAGACTTGAACGTATCAATCAATCAAATTTAAATATAAGTAAACCATGGAATAATTAGGAAAATAACTCTAGCTCATTACATTTTTATCCCACAGCAAAACCCCATTAAAGAAGCCTATACTTGTAACTTAACCTTCAGAAATGAACACAGGTGTGTCCTTGCGATCATACCCGGATTTGAAACAGAGCAAAAAACTTTTTATAGCTACCATAAATAATGTAGGAAGAAAGGTCGCGACGGTTAAATGTCGACGACAGCGCAATTAGTTCGATACAATTCTCGTACGTCTCGATTTGTTTTTTTTTTTTTCCTTTTTTAGAAAGACCATGCTGCAGTTTTGTAAAGGCTTATTCACATACAGATTTTTCCTTCAAGGTTGCTAGCTGTTGGTTTTCTTGACTATATATGAAAAAATTAGGTCTAAATATTGTGGTGTGAATATAAGAAATTTTATGCTGCTGTGGTAATGGAGCACTTCAAGGCTCACTTAATTTGTTTTTGAGACTGTAGTGTAGTGGACTCTGTAATATTTCCTTATTTTAATATTAGGTCTTTGTAGCGGGGTAGTCCATGTGTCAGCTCTGCATTTTTTTTATATTTCATTTATTGTTTAGTTTTGATTTAGTTTTAACAGTACAAAATAAATCCAGCTTATCCATTCTGAATTATGATAAACAAATTAATTGGTCATTCTGCTATCACCGAATTTCGTCAATCGCCAGTCGCCGGCGGCCAGTGCATTGCCTTAATGAAACCACAAGGTTCAATGCCATGGTCAAATTATGATGAACCTTGTTTATTGTGCAACTGGCAATTACTTTTTGGTGATTCAAAATTGTTAGGATGGTTTTGTTTGATGAGCAGATATTGTATATCTGATTGGAATGATGAATGATTTTGATGAATTAGTGGCTTTATTTCTGGAATAATATTTATAAATTCTTTCACGTTTAAGGGCCAAAAGTTAGTACGGACAGTACTATTATTCAGTTAACAATCAAAGGGTCTTTTAAGTACCTGCCTATATTTGTTTATTAGCAATATTTTATAAGGTTAGCTGTTTTATATTAGTATAATGGGAGTAAAATTAAGTGAACGATCTGGCCATTAAACGTAAGAAACACCACACTACGCTCCAAAACCAATATCACGGATGTCGCCCTGTAAGCTGCCAGGCTTAAATGGGATTGGGCAGGTCATGTATGTCGGATGTCAGAAGATCTTTGGGCCAAAATAACAACCGCGTGGCATCCTGACACCAAACGACGTCGCGGACGACCACGCCGTCGGTGGAAGGATGATCTGGGTGCATTTAGCCCAAACTGGCCCGCGGAAACAGCTGATCGCCTAACATGGAAAGAAAAAAGGGAAGCCTTTGCCCAATTTTGGGACACCCATGGCTAGTAATCATAAAAATTAAAAAGCAATTGTTTCAAGAATCTTTTTTTTCGCACTAGCCTTAAAAAGCGTCATATTACAAACGTTCGATTTTAGTCACTTTATTTTTGGACATACGGATTATTTTCATCTGCAACTTTGAATCTCATAACGCTCTAATTGTATCAGTTACTTGATACTGTTGCAAATAGTGGATTGATTTTCAATACAATTTGCATATAAATTGGAAGAGATTCAATTGAGAATCATTCAAACATAGCCAGTTATCGAGCAATACATACTTTGGAATCACAGACCAGACAATTTTAACAAGATGTTTCAAAAGGTAAAATATTTTTATTCAGACTTTGCTTCCTTTAATAAGCGTGAATTTTGTTAACATTTTAACATCTAACAAATATTATTTATTGGGTATGTTTTACTCAGTTCATGAAGGGTTGGTTAGCTTAGAATTGCCCCTTTGTATACTGTTTTTGAGTAAATTCCTTTCAGGGTCTGCCAAGGTTTAAATCATTCTATAAACTGGTGATGATATCTTTCGAAAATATTTTTGATGTGCCAGTTTCTTGCTAAGTCAATGGGCTTTGTTTTGAACCTTATTGAGATTTGCCATTAGATAAGTAATCAAAAACAAAAAAGAAACTATCTTAATAGCTGCTTTTTTTATTATCATCCATAATAATTAAAAATTCATAACTAGTTGGTGTAGATATTTCAACATTCACATCAAATCATCTTTAATAGTCAAGATTCAGTCGCGTTAGCACTATTTTTATTTGAGAAGCGATGACCTTTGCAATACAGTTTGAATTTCGCAGTAAATATACTTTCAATAAACCTACATTCATTCAAATTTTTAGAAATTTTAATCCTGTCAATTCTACTTTACTAAATATTTATAAAGATGTATGTATCTTACTCTATTTTGCTTAAACATGAAACACAGACACAATCTGGATTTGAACTAAGAATAATTTTATCCTTAGTTTTCAATAGGATTCCAATTTGTGCCCGTAAAGCCGCAGGGAACAATTAACATTTTTAATGTTTGCTTACAGTTGACGATTTTATCAGGATTGATTATCTCTTCATCATGCTTGGTGTACCCTCAACTACCTGTGCCATTATTATATGGCTTACCTCAAGATGACTCCAGGTACAACTTTGCTTACGAGGTCCAGGATCTTTCAACTGGAGATATCAAAAGTCAACACGAAACCAGGGTTGGTGGCACTGTCCACGGACAGTACATATTAGTCCAACCAGACGGCGTTATAAGAAATGTTGAATACAAAGCAGATGATCTAAATGGCTTCCAAGCAACTGTTAATAACATTGGAACTCCGATCTCACAGTTAGACCTCCAAAATTTAAATGTACCTTCAAATGATAATGTTGGTGCTCCTGATTCTGCTGTCAAAGCGCAAAAAACACCCGAACCTGAAGGACGTAAAGATCAAAATGCAACGCCGGCGCCAGTTGAGTCTAGAATGTCTACATCCTCAACTTTACCGATGAGGAGTCAGCAGCAATGGAATTGATAGCGGATTTTAACTTTAAATGATTTCATCGTACCAATCAGTATTCAGTTTAAATAAAAAAGGGATTAACCTGCTTAAGCTAACTTCAAGTAATAAAAGCCTTTAAATTAACATTCTCATTTAAATTTCGAATCTTGCACTGGTTTTCAATAATGTAATCGTGGGCTTAATTTGAGAAACCGTTGCAAGAGGTGACCAATGCCATTTTTGAAGGACTGTATAAGAAAGAGCGTCCTGTTCATCCTTCAATGATATAAGATACGTAATATGCTTCACCTTCGATTTTGAAACCAGATATATCTATTAATAATAAATAAATGAAAAAAAAGCTATTATTGCTACATTAACTCATGTCAAGCTCTATGACAACTTATAATTTTTGCGACGAATAACCAACACCGACGTAAACTAAATCTTGCATTTATAAATATAATTTGCATAACGTCAACGTATTGTATAATTACCTGTGAATGCAAGTTACGTAGTTGGACTAGTATTGTAGCCTTGTTGGTTAGAATCACTTTACGTTTAGTAATATACAAGAGTATTTTGTTCCTATTATTTATGTTTACGCTCATAGCTATGTTTAATTAATATATTGTTGGAATTTTTAATTTCGTTAGTTTCATTTTATTTATGTATGTAGGTCAATATTAATTCACTGTGATTCCGTTTTAATTTGTTCACTATGAATATTTTGAGATTTTTTTTAAGTGAAAGATGTCAAGGTCAGGTTCAATAATACTACCTACATGATGTGATGAGTTAGTGGTTAATATCACCGGCAAGGATCGAAGGTTCGAATCCCGAATACTTTCATATTTTTTTTTCATTTTCTTATAATCTAAATAAGAAAATGAAATGACTCTGAAAGTTAAATGCGATGGTGTTATGTTTTGTTTGATTGATTTCCAATCATGCTTAAGCAAATTTCACACGAATTATTAATCTGTTTTTTCTTGAAACACAATTTAATTGTAATTAAAAATTTTAAGGTATTAATTTACCTTAATTTCACTTTTATCAAGTTCACTATCACTATCACTATCATAAAGTATCACTTTTATCACCTTAGATGTAACAAAAGGTTATTTTTTTCTGTAACTTCAAACATCTTTGATTATTGTACATATAATATTAAATCATGCTTTAAGTTCCTACGTATTTGTGGCGTTTTATTTGGACTATTTCTTTCGTTTAGTTATCACTATGCTAGACATTCTTTGATTTGATAATCAAACAATAATTCACTATCCACACATCTAAGAAACTATTGCAGAAACATGCTCTTTTCAGTTGTTTCGAAAAAGGTTCACCAACCTTAAAAAAAAAAATATAAGCTAAGGAGGTATAAAAAGCATAGAATATTTGATAGTGGAAATCTAGGTCAAATAACAGTTCTCGATTTTCTTGAAAACCTTCTTAAATGCTAGTTTGTGTAGGTACAGCAGGCAGTAGACCTGTCAAATTTCCTCAACCAATTCTGAACTTAATGTCCACGGCATAGAGTTCAGATTCAATTAAACAGGTTTGAAACGCTTGATCTGCAGTCTCTGTACTTTTAATTTTATAAAACTAACTTTATAAAATGTTTAATTAATGAAATGAAATTCTAGATCTTATTGCTACATTTCACGACCTTAACGGACTGTATTAGATTTTACACTCTCTAATGTAAAATTTAGGAGGCTTCAAAATCGGTTTTAAATTGCTTCCATGCTGGACTGGGAGCGAAAGAAAAACTTAGAATGTGCCAGCTGCTTCTCTTCCCGAGCATACTTTAAAGTCAGTTAAGGGACAGAGGTTTACTTGGCGTTTTTGTGGGCGATAGGTTGACACCCTGTCACTACAATAGCCTCACAGGCGTGACGTTATGTATGTATGTATGTAGAGTTTAATATTCGATGAGCTCATTTTTTATTCAAATTAAATGAGATTCTCATCAAGTCTACAATGAAACAATTAATTGGGACACATTTTGAAATAATATTTTCTGCTTTAAACTGAGAAGTTGTAATAATGAGGAATGATTGATACCTGTAAGTTTTCAAATGTTAAAAAAATCAAATGCAGCTAGTTCAGTCACAGACTAGCATTCAATGTAACAAAGTTTTTCTGCATCCCTATATAAATTATTCATTTAACATGGATTGGTTCCTCAGAAATATAAACAAAATTTATCTATATTTCCCCGAATTAAAAATTAATAAGGCTTTTGGCTTTCACCTTACTAGAAGGTGCATATCCTAAAAGTATTTTATTTATCTGCTCCTTAGTGAACCAGGATATTCAGGCAGGACAATAGGGACTCTGATAGCTCACAGTTTAATTATTCCATATCGTCGACATTTGAATCCAGAAGAAACCGCAAAATGCATTCTCATGACATTATATTCACCGATGAATGCTTTCGCCTAGTATTCTGATGGTAAACATGCACATTTAACTAGTTCAGCTAGAATAAGGGTATTACCACACCTATGAACAGAAGTCGATCGATAATTTTTAATAGGCCAAAAAACCGATCGACGAAAAAGCCACCTTAAGGCACACGCGAACTGTCCTAAATAAAGAAAGCTCGAAGAATATCAATATTAAGAAATTACAGGATATTATGCTTTTAAGGGTCACTTTATCAAGCATATTTTTTTTATTCGTACACCTTACAAAATTTTTAACCTTTCGACAATAAAAATAAAATATAACAGTCTTCGATATTTAACATTCATGGTATCGACAAATCATACCAACTTATTCGAAGACTTACGTTAAAGAAATAATTCATCGGGAGAAACATGAATGTAATAATAGCAAAGTAATTTAAAATACCAAGTGTCTCCTTGATGCAAAAACATGATTGTATAGTTAAATTAGGCGGCGTGGTCAATGGCCCTCGATATCCGTGTAGTTGCTACCGACTGACCAAATCGAAATAGCGAAACCCCCTCACTTTGTGTGACCTAGAGCATGGGTATGTCAGTACTTCCTATTATTACCACAAAATGACTGTTCAGGGCTTGTATATAAGGTGCGCGTGAATTAGGATTAATCATTCACAGTTTGTTGTGCAACTTAACCTATCGAAATGGCAGCTAAGGTAATAAATAGTAACTTTAAACTATTGAAATTATTTTAGAAATAAAGGACAAAAGTGATTTGTGTGATACAGTGATCAGTGTTCCATTTTTTAACGGTTCTTTTGTTCGCAGTTCGTCGTTCTTGCTTTCCTCGTGGCCGCGGCCCAAGGCAGTGCCATCCATGGAGGTGACTACTCCAGCTTCTCCTATGGAGTATCTGATCCCCACACTGGTGATGTGAAGAGCCAGCACGAGACCCGCCACGGTGATAGCGTCGTTGGACAATACTCTCTGATCGACTCTGATGGCACAAAGCGCACCGTGGACTATGCTGCTGATGCCCACAATGGTTTCAACGCTGTTGTGCGCAAAGACCCGATCTACGCTCATGCCGCTCCCGTGGTCGCTGCTCCTATCGTCCACTCTGCTCCCGTGATCGCCGCCGCTCCTATTGCCCATGCTGCTCCCCTAGCCCACTCATACGCTGCCGCCTCTCCTCTGGCTTATGCCACCTCTCCCATCTCTTATGGCGCTCACGTTGCCTCTCCCCTATCTTATGCTGCCCACGCCGCTCCCCTTGCCTACGCTGCCTCTCCCCTGGCCTATGGCGCTCACGGATACGCCGCGGCACCCCTCGGTCTCGGCTATGGCTCCCACTTAGGCTACTCCAAACTTTACTAAATAGCAAATATTTGTAATTTATTGTGATATGTCGTGTGAAATGGATCTGAATGCTGTGATTGTAAATAAACATTTTCTACCTTATTTCTGAATTTTCTTTAATGATATCTATACTTTAATCATCATTTGTTAATATTTCATTATTTATTTTTCATATTGGTGACTGAACTTTCATTTGACTTTAACACTTGGTCCTTATAACATTATTTTTAAGGTTTGACATAGTTTTTCGGTTATATATATTATGTCTTAGTTAATCAACTTGCAATTTCTAGTTATAACTACTGTCTATCCATTATGTCGAAGGTCCAGCTGTACTTCAACTCTGAATAACTGCTCGGTGGAATTTTTTAATGCCCCCTGGAGCCTGGAGGGAAAGTACTCTACATAATAAAGATAGCAAATTTTACTCCAAAGAAACATTCCTTTATTTTCGAAAACAAATAAAACTGCATTCCAAGGTTTTTCGAAAATTTGCTTGCTTCACCCAGAAATTGAACCGACTAAAATCTAAAAACGATGATTTCATGGTATTTCTTTCATTAAATTAACCTAAGTAGTATTTTAGAGAGATTTCATTCTTGTAATTAACCCTAACGAACGATGTAATAAAATTACAGGGTGTCATTTTTACAGATTTTAGTCGGTTCGATGCCCGGGTGAAGCGAGCGAATTTTCGAAAATCATCGAATGCTGTTTTTTTTTTTCAAAAAAAAGGAATGTTTCTTTGGAGTAAAATTTACTACCTCTATTATTTAGAGATTCATTCAAAAATTCCGCCCTGTATATCCATTACGATTGTGTGGATTACAGCACTCATCTTAAGAATTGTTCTGCTCAGTGCCAATTTGAAACTCTATACTCAGTTGAGTAGGATGAACTTACATAAGAAAACGTCCCAAACATCTCTGCAAAGTAAACAATGTCTTGCCATATTTAACGATACCTACCAACGCATTTTCAATCGTTACAGAAACAATATAATCCACTGTATAAATAATGAACTGTTTCATTTTATTATAAACGCCAAGTCCGTGCGATAGCTTATGTTTATTAATTATATCCGCTTTCAAAGGAGTGATCAGAAATCTTTTACAGTTTGTTCAAACTATTAAATATAAATATGACCATATTTTTTTGTCTCTTGGTCTACTGTAATATCTTATTCAATAACTATCAACACCTTGTTATAGCCGAAGTACAAAATTGTGACGTCATTAAGCGGCCATTCGATGGTGAATTATATTATGATGAATATTTTTTTTCATTTCATTTTCATTTCATTTCTTTATTGTTTAACACGTTTACTGTGGCAGCCCAAACCCCAAAATGCGTTACGGGTAATACTCGCCTCATGGGTATTGGAAGACACTACTTTGCGTTACGGGTACAAAAGTTCCCCGTATACCCAACTCTGTAAAAACGCTTGTAATAGTTCAACCGGCTTCCAAAAAAGGAGGAGGTTCTCAATTCATCTGTATGTTTATTTTTTTGTGTCTTTGTTACACGATATTTCGGACAATTGTGAATCCATTTTGAAAGTTCTTGTTTCATATGATAGAGGATGCTTCATACTTGGTCCCATATAAATTTCATCGAAATGCAATGCATTCGTTGATTATGTCAAATATACTTGATTTACAATTTTGTTACTTCTATTTAAAAGGACACTAAAGACATAATTTTAGTCCTGGCTTTTAAGCCTTAACTATAAAAATAATCAAAATATTAATTCATTTTATGAATATTGCGTAAGTTTTGTTGTTTAATAGGTAAATCCAAATAAATAAAATATTATATTGATTATGTTGTGCTCTGTTGTTAATTTTTATATGGTGGATAATTCCAACTTGTGTTTCTTAACACGAAATCAATAGTGACATTACTTTTTCAGATTATTATACTATCCAAAAATAATAAAAGAATCAACTTTATATGGTGGGCATAAAAGCCAGGCAATGTTTGGACACTACAATGAACCCTTTGCAACAAAGGCTAAGTCCGCAAGTGATGGATTGTGTTAAATTTATAGAAAAAAGAACTTACTTGATGACATTCTCAACTCAGCCAAAGTTTTGACGTGAAGTTGGTTTTTTAATGCTCTGCATTCGTTGATTACTTAAACTATTTCATTTTATTTTAAAATATACCATGCTACCATAGAATACATACAGCTTTGAAACACGAGTTCTAAAAAAAGGAACAATACGTAAAGTTCATTGGAAAATAAAAAGAATTAATTCATTTCATATTTTGATGGCCCAGATTATCTTTTCCTTACAGAATCTTATAATGAAATGCCCAATCCATTTTGCCAATTATTATAATATTTTAATGGTTCTTGTTTTGTTGTGTTATTATAGTTACATGATAAAAAAATATTTCTGTTCGTAATTTTCGCACTCATATTAATAAATACTCACCACAATTGGAATTTGAAATCAGAACATCTGGCACAGAAGAAAAAACATGTGCGATTAAAAGTTAATACACACACATACACATATCTTCACACCTGCATCCTTTATGGGGTAGGCAGAACACCATCTGATAAAACCATCTGATGTCACGTTTGACAAAGGAGGTATTATAATGATTGTGAGAGACTATTGAATTGACAGGGGGTCAGCCTATCACCCACAAAAACGTCAATAAAACCTCTGTCCCTTAGCTGACATTTACAGTATGTCGGGTAAGAGATGTAGCTGGCACAGACAATGATTTTTTTGCTCCCAGTCCAGCATGGAAGAGAAGTTAACCTTGTTCGTTAACCGGATATTGTTTTTGTAAGAACACAAAACTGCCAGTATTTTTTTATGCCGTGGTATGACACTTTTAATCATCGCTTACACTTAAACGTGACTGATACAGATCCTTATTGAATAAAATTATAAACTAATACCGGATGAATAGACCAGGAACGAAGTAAATATGACGTTGGCGAAGTTGCTCGACAGTTTAGCATGGAAATTTCTCTTTTGTTTGAAAAATGTTAGTTAAACGCGTTTATGTTTAATTCTTCTTCGTCTTTAAGTGCCTTCTCCTTCCGAAGGTCGGACACAGCAACGCAAAATAAGAATGCGGTGCTCAAGTTCAACCACGGTCTAAGGTTTTTGAGCCATGAGGCTATCTACAGAAAGGTGGTTTACATCTTTCTTGAGTATTATGTAAACTAAAGTTCAACTAAATATACAGATTCCATGACAAAGTAGGTCAATGCACCGGTATTTACCAAATTTTTATGATTTTTCTTGTTGTAATTATGTATATCTCTACTCGTAAAAAAAACAAGGATTACGAATTCAAATTATATACAAATAAATTCAAAACGAAAGCTGGTTGACCTAAACATTAAGATAGGAAATGAAACCATTTCAATAAAACACGTGTCAAGGACCTATCGGTTCATATCGACACCTAATTAATAGGCTGATATCGATAATTTGATCAAATAAAGTTTACCAATTTTTTGGATTTGTAACAAACTATGCAAAAACCTTCTGAGACGCTTCCACTTATAAGATGTGTTATATTTTTTATTTATTAACCCACTTTATTTGAGAAACCTAAAAGTTAGAAAATTAACGTTGTTATTATTTAAAATTTAAAACACTGAAGTAAAACCAGTTAAATTTCCATTAATTTAATAAATATAATAATAATAAATATTTCTGACACTCACACAACATTATCTAGCCCAAATTAAGTTTCTTAAAGAACTTGTGTTATGAATACTAGATAACTGATATACTTATCCTTATAAAATAAAATAAATAAAATAAAATCCCCAGACAATCACACCAACTACATGGCCCCAAAGTAACCATAGCTTGTGTTATGGGATACCATATGGCGAACTAGGGGGGAACCTAGAATGTAAATACATAAATAGATAAACACCCAGACACGGAACTTTTTTTTTCTGGTTCTGTGCGGGGATCGAACCCGCAACTACTGGCGTCTGAGGCAGATAGGTATTTTTTATTAGAATAAACTTAAATAAACATATGGATATCATATGGCGAACTAGGGGGGAACCTAGAATGTAAATACATAAATAGATAAACACCCAGACACGGAACTTTTTTTTTTCTGGTTCTGTGCGGGGATCGAACCCGCAACTACTGGCGTCTGAGGCAGATAGGTATTTTTTATTAGAATAAACTTAAATAAACATATAAACATCCATGAATTGACGACTAATATCTGTGTTCATCACACAAATATCCGCCGCCGCCGGGATTCGAACCCAGGACCTCTGGCATCAGAGGCAAGCAGAAGGTAATGTATGTTACCGCTACACCAGCCGGTCGTCAATTTAGTTTCTTTATTAGTGACTAATCCCATTTTAGAACACAATCTCACATGATGGGAAGTAATGATGTGGTCGAAAATGTCAGCACACAGGCTTACAATGGAGGTACAATTTAAGAGTGGTGGACTTTATACTTACTAAACTTGACAAAAAATCAAAAATAATGTAAAACATACATACATACATAACGTCACGCCTGTATCCCTTATGGAGTAGGCAGAACACCAGAGGTAACAAGACCATCTGATGTCACGTTTGACAAATTTGGAGGTATTCTAAAGATGGAGAGAGACTATTGTAGTGACAGGGGGTCAGCCTATCGCTCACAAAAACGCCTTTAAAACCGCTGTCCCTTAACTGACTTTTACAGTATGCCCGGGAAGAGAAGCAGCTGGCCCATTCTACGTTTTTCTTTCGCTCCCAGTCCAGCATGGAAGATAATTTAAGTAATTCGGGAAATATAAAACTCTCGTCTGACCTTATCTAGAGTACGCTATTTCCAGTAATCTTCCATGAAATTTCTTTCTCAGAACCTATTATATGATACCAGTTAAGCATGGGGTATTGCTGCTAGTTTTGTGATTCGTAGGGGGAAACATTAAAAACAGTTCAGAAAAAAAAATGTTCTGAAAAGGAGAACAAAACTTGAAAACTTGTTTTTTTTTTAGATCTGCAACACACAAACCAAGGACATCGTTACAAAAGTTCCTTATTTTAATTTCGAAATCTTGTCTTGGACTTCTGTTGAATAAAACTCATGCAATTGCACGTGCTGTTCTTTCTGTTTTACCGGAACCTTAATGAACGTCCACGTAATTTTTTTTTGTATTGACAATACTAGCACTCGTATATTTTTATTGTCATCACAATTTAAATAATTATGTCGTATAATTTAAATTTTGTTATAATTTGAATTTAGGAAGGATAACTATGCGATGCCAATGAAAGGCTTAAACCAGAAAATCCTTAATATGGTTATTGTGATAGACCAGAAACATGACTATGCCACGGGGCCATCCTCATGTCCTCAGCCTCTAAGTCATAGGAAGGATTGCAGAAGAGATCATATTAAAAAAAATCCTATTAGTAGAAACTACACTATGAGTAGAGTTTGATTAATATTCCTTACCTATCTTACTTACCCTGATTCTGTATGAAATATCAATACACTAGGTATGTTACGACCTTGAAAATCAAAACATTAACGTTGCTACTTATAATCTCAGTTATTTTTATAATACGTAATTATAATACGTAATTAGAGGTTTTAGTGGCGTTTTTTGCGGGCGATAGACTGACTCCCTGTCACTGCAATAGTCTCTCTCCATCATTATAATACCTCGATATTTGTCAAACGTGACATCAGATGGTTTGATGACCTTTGGTTTTCTGCCTAACCCATAAGGGATACAGGCGTGAAGTTATGTATGTATGTAATTAGTATAGGTATGAAGATTGATAAATGTTTGCTTTTCTTTTGATTGACCCGAGATTCCCCATACAGATGGACTTTAGCTCCGAGCATTGAGGAAAACGTTCCTTTAAAATGTTAACTCGACGGTTTACTGATAGTGCCATGGTCACGAGGGACTTAGATCTTTCAAAATGTATTCTGTTGTTCTCGCAGCATTGATATACTAGGTACCCCTTGTAAATGAGCTTGTTATTTTAGTACCTATCTAAAACAGAAAGATTGAAATTAAAATAAAGAAAGAATACCTCTCCTATGATATTTTTTAGATTATAAGATAAGATTTATTTCTGATATAATTCTACAAAAAAAGATATGCCACCTAACAAAGTTAAGTAAAATCAAGTGAATTTCCAACAATGTAATGATTCAAAGCAGGCAAATAAAACCTGAAATAGTCCTTGCAAATAGGATATATTTAAACTCGAAGTATTTATTCTATTCATAAATAAAAAGTATGTAATTAATCGTTATTATTTTTTCATTCGTTATGGAAAGTAAATGGTGCTTTGCAATTATTTTTTATACTGACCTCGACTAAGTGCAACATTTTTTAATAAGTGCTCGCAAAGGATATAAATAATGAACTGCTTGTAGTAGTTAATCAGTATTCAATTGAACACGAGCAAAACAGCAACAAAATGGCTTCTAAGGTATATATTAAAAATTTACAGAAAGATTTTAAAAAATCTTTGTTTACCTTATGAGGTCAGTGAACTTGATCAAACATTTTCTTATTTACAGTTCGTAGTCCTCGCTCTGCTGGTCGCGGCCGCGCAAGGCAGCGCCGTCCACGGCGGAGTCTCCAGCTTCTCGTACGGCGTGTCGGACCCGCACACCGGCGACGTGAAGAGCCAGCACGAGACCCGCGTCGGTGACAGCGTCGTCGGACAATACTCGCTGCTTGAATCTGACGGCACAAAGCGCACCGTGGACTACGCTGCTGATGCTCACTCTGGATTCAACGCCGTCGTGCGCAAAGACCCTATCTACGCCCACGCCGCGCCCGTGGTGGCTGCCCCTGTCGCCCACGCTGCCCCCGTGCTCGCCGCCTCTCCCCTGGCATACGGTGCTCACGCCTCTCCTCTCAGCTACGCTGCCGCTCCTCTGGCTGTCTCCGCATACTCCAACTCTGTAGCTCACGGTGGTTACGCCTCTCCCCTGGCCTACGGAGCGCACGCCGCCTCTCCTCTGGCCTACGGTAGCTACGCTGCCGCTCCCCTAGCCGTGTCCTCCTACTCCAACTCCCTTGCTCATGGAGGCTATGCCGCTCCCTTGGCCTACAGCGCTCCTCTGGCGCATGGTGCCTACGGATACGGCGCTGGTCTCGGTTACGGATCCCACGCTGGCTACGCCGCATACTAAAAGTGGAATGCCATACGAAAATACTACCCTGTAAATAATTTGCTGTGATGGAAACATTCGATTAACTAGGAAGATTAAAGTATAAATAAATTATTCATTTATTATAAAAATATGCATTATTTTTCTTATACCTTCGAAAGTAAGCCTGAAAAATTTCAAATACAATATTTCACTAGTACCACAATCAAAAGTACGGTTATCTTATGGTTCACCAGTTAAGTCTAATAAATGACTGTGCGATGATTTTGTGCTTTTGAAAGCTTTTCACTTGATTAGAATAATTATTTAATCCCAATTTCTGATTTTTATCATCATTTGATAATTTATTACAACTACTGTTGGAAAAATTTTGCTACAAACGAAAGGGTAGTGTCATATTATTAAACCTCGGCAATTTGTTGGCTTTTATAGGTATCTACTATGGAAGATGTCTATGCAGAAGGACTCAGCTGCGTTTCCAACTATTTCGATTTAAGGCTGTGTTGTGCGGCAAATACTGCCATAGATTTTGTCAGCCATTGGTAAGATATCCTTAAAGATGTAGTGATGGACACCGATTGGTTAGAATTGTATCAGGATTGGTAGTCAAAAAAAGCTCTAAGCAATACGCAGTTTGTCCAGCAATGTCAGGAACATGCGTAGGCTCGTTAATAAGGTCTAGAAGGCCATATAAAAACCCTGTCTTCCAGCTAAGTCAGTGCCTCGATAAGAGTTGATCCACTGTCTCCGCGGAATACAAACTCTATTATGGGAAATTGTTTCTAAGCCGTACTGAATTTGCACGATACGCCATGACTGTTTCCCAATCCTCGCTATGTTTACGATAAGAGACTCCAGAATGAAACTTGCCTAACAAACGTTAGCTGATTGTGGATTGAGGATTATAGATCTGCTTCTCTGTTTGTAGGAGGTGGTGTGGGCTCTCTATGTAAAGGTTATGGAGGACATCATAGATATTAGATTGCACCGCTGCGAACCTTATACTTTTTTGGAACTTAAATTAAAACTGTTTTTGAGGTGAACGGGGAAAAAGAAAGAAAATGAATGAATCGCTGCAAAAAGAACGAATAAACTTGTAAAGAACAATGCAGCAAAGGGGAATTCGCTTGAAGACTGTGGGAATGCAACCTCGGGATCGCCAGTTCTAGCCAACTGGTTGCAAGTCAGATCAGTTAAGTTTCCTTGAGTTTTTCTTGAGGTGACTGGCAGTATTTTGCACTTGGCTTCTAAGACCCCTGCGGTTGGCCAGTGATGCATCATGTTTCCTATAACGTTACCCTCTAAAATGAGTCAAACCAGGTACTCTAAGGTCCTTACTTCCTTAGGGGCTACATTGGAATGCCGGAAAGTAATAAGTCAAGTAAGCATAGCTTTTTCTTTTGTGGTTGTTAACAAGCCGCAGCCGAAATCTACCACCAGATAATCGTACAGAGCATCGAGGATTACCTCGTGTACGTTTTCAATCCTCAATATTTTGCATTTAAGCTCGATGTTTCGTTGTCTTCTACAAGGTTTTGTATTTTTCAACGCACTCCTTCTCCAAAATATATTCACCATCATCGTCATCAGCCTGGTGACGCCCGCTTCTGAACCTATAATGCTTTGAAATCATTAAATGTATATAAAAAATGTACAGGAAATATAAAATAAAATAATAATGAAATCCCCAGACAATCGCACCAACTACATGGTCCCAAAGTAAGCAGAGCTTGTGATATGGAATACCATGTAGCGAACTAGGGGGAACCTAGAATATAACTACACACATAGATAAATGCCCAGATACTGTTACCCCATCGCCAAAGTGGTCTTTATGTTTATGAATCTTTTCATTATTTTCTTTCCAATTCCTGCAAATCAAATTATCCTATTAGGAGTTGAAATTTTAAATTTTAGTAATGAAAAAGAGCAAAAAATTGATTGTAATGCTTTAATCTAAATTTTATAAAATTTGTCCCTCATAAATCACGATTAAGTTTAAAAAAATAGCATCAAAATATGCTGTGTGTGCAAAGCCTTTTCAGCGCAAAAGAGTTACAAACAACCATGTATCAATTACCAGTAAAAAAAACTACTATTCCTATTACTTGGTTCCCTTAGAGTTCGATTGACAACCGGCCACTATGGGCAAATGCCAAATATCATCATTATGAATATTCTTAACCCATAGGGTAGGTAGGTAAACAAATGGGTTCAGTCTCATCATTACGTATATTATGATAAAGCTGTCTCTATCTAAAGTATCTCCTTTATTTTTGGCCCCATTATTTAACGGGCAGATAAAACCGAGGTTAACCGGGGATTCAATCAATAAAAGTTAGCTTTTAACACACTCTTGAAAAGAAGTTTGAAGAGTAGTGAGCAAACGATTGCCAAAATACACATACCTATACCTATGTGTTAATATGAACATTCATTTCAGAACGCTATTTTAGGATGCTAAAGGCAAAACTTCAAACACGCAACTTCAAAAGATCAACTTTTTTATATGTCCTATATGAATGTAAACTAGAATTTGAGAGTTGTATAAATTTTTGTTTGGGCTGTGTTAAATTAATGTTTGGCACTCAGAGTGTTTTCTTGGCTAAGTAAATTTAATGAGAAGTCTTCACTATTTTTTTTTTCTCAGGGTCCCCCAGATCCTGATGATAAGTGTCATTGATGATATAAAGACATTATTGATACCGCGTTGCTCACAGGAGATGGAAAAATCCTGCTCTTTCTGAAATTTTAATGGTTTTAACTATACATATAAGAGCAACTTATAAACTTTATAAGTGTAAGACTATGTTTATTATTAGAAATATCGAATAATTATGTGTTTAGTCACCGCAAATTATTGTTATTGTTATTTGACATTTATTATCTCTATACACCTCAGAACGGATTGTAATACTACGTATAGCTTTATGATGACGTGTTTTGTGCGTGTTTGGTTATTCGTGATGTCAAGTTTTAACTGTCCATTTGAGAAAGAAGTATTAAAAAACTGGTCATAAGCTTAACCCATGTACTGAGACTTCCGTATGCAAAGTACGTGCTGAATAAAGCTTCACTATATACATAGTCTGACTATTTCAAAATCGTATATCCAGAGATATTTTTAAACTTGAAAATAATTGTGACAACTAGAAGCATGGTCTACTTTGTAATAAAAAAAATAATAATTAAAAAGACTTGGTCTAACATTAAAACTTATTTACCTTTTCATGCATTTATGTAATTTTATAACCTATTTTAAATATAACGAAGAATGAATAATTTTCACAAAAATTATTCATTAAGATATTATTTTCAGAACCCCTTCAATGTTAATTATTATTTTTAATTAAAGAAAGTAAAAACAACCTCACCAAGTGGTACATTTTAGTTGACTTTGACCTCGACAATGTAGTAGACAGTGTGAGTAAATGATATAAATATTAAACTGTTGCATGAGCAAATCAGTATTCATTTGAACACCAGCAAGACAACATTACAATGGCTTCTAAGGTATATTTAGGGATATGATTTTTTTGCATTTTGTAAAATTGTCGGGATAGGTCGAATTGTAAAATAAATCTTATGTTTTATTCCCTTCCAGTTCGTAGTCCTCGCTCTGCTGGTAGCGGCCGCGCAAGGCAGCGCCGTCCACGGTGGAGCCTCCAGCTTCTCGTACGGCGTGTCGGACCCGCACACCGGCGACGTGAAGAGCCAGCACGAGACCCGCGTCGGTGACAGCGTCGTCGGACAATACTCGCTGCTCGAATCTGACGGCACAAAGCGCACCGTGGACTACGCTGCTGATGCTCACTCTGGATTCAATGCCGTCGTGCGAAAAGACCCTATCTACGCTCACGCCGCGCCCGTGGCAGCTGCCCCTGTCGCCCACGCTGCCCCCGTGCTCGCCGCCTCTCCCCTGGCGTACGGTGCTCACGCCTCTCCTCTCAGCTACGCTGCCGCTCCTCTGGCTGTCTCCGCATACTCCAACTCCGTAGCTCACGGTGGCTACGCCTCTCCTTTGGCCTACGGAGCGCACGCCACCTCCCCTCTGGCCTATGGTAGCTACGCAGCCGCTCCCCTGGCCGTGTCCTCCTACTCCAACTCCCTCGCTCACGGAGGCTACGCCGCTCCCCTGGCCTACAGCGCTCCCCTGGCGCATGGTGCTTACGGATATGGCGCTGGTCTCGGCTACGGATCGCACGCTGGCTACGCCGCATACTAGAAGCGGGAATCGATACGATCATCTTACCTTGTAAATAATTTGCTGTGATTGAATATGTGATTAACTAGTATGATAAATATAAATAAATTATTCATTTATTATAATTTTTTTTTTCGATATTATAACTTCAATAATTATGTCATCAGCTTAAACTTACAAAAAATGCAGTCAATCGGGCCCTTCACACTATATAAAAAAAAGTAGCTTTCTGAGGATTTCTTTTTAAGTCCAATAAATTGAGTAAGCTATGCATCTGTAGATTTGAAAGCTTATTACTTACTTTTTCATTATCTTCAACCTACCTATATGGAAAACAAACTTGTTTCAAATGAAAGAGAAGTACCATAATCATGAAACTTGGCGATTCATTCGATTCATGCGCCGCTGTCCTTTATCTAGTGTTAGCCCAGGCCTTGTGAGTTTATTATTATTATTCACACTTTATTGCCAACCAAAATACATGAAATACCTAAGAAAATAGAAACAAACATTTTTGGCAATATTGGCTTCAATCGATTTCTTCCTGGCAACCCGTATACTACTTACTCTTTCATAGGCCATAGGTAAGTTTTGTTTACAAGGGATAATTCAGCGCTGGGAATGATATACTCTATTGCTCAATCTATCACACTTAAGAAAGCATCAGCGCAACACAAAGTATCGGTTAATTTAAAAAAATCTGCCTCCACGGAAATGCTGCAAGAAATGTCGCATTTCATACTTGCCAAATATTTTTGGTGACAAGTATTTATCACGACATAGGTTTCACCGGACAGTGGTCAGATGTTCCTAAAGATGCATGGAAGGTCACCGATTGCTTATTCATGATGGGATAGGATAGGATAAGAATGGGACGTTTTTCTTTCATTTCACCGGATGGTAAGGGATCATGAAGACTAAATTGGTACACGTCTATCCACGAGAAACCTATTCACTCGACGCTTAAAAGTATTAAGACTATAACGGTCAGGAAAAATAGACGCAGGCAGTTCATTCCATACTTTGGCGATCCATCTCAAAAAGGAGCTGCCAAAGTGCTAAGTTCGTCTTTTTGGTATATCCACCACAGACGGGTGGAAGTTCTACCTTCGTCCATTTGTCCAATGGTAGAAGGATGTGGGTTGGAATCCTGGTGGCATCGATGGAAATTTGTGTCATGAACACAGATATTTACCGACCAGTCATGACCATGTTTAGATGTTTATTTAAGTTTTATTTGCAATAAACTAATTGTTCATGATATATCTCAAAATCAATTTCTTCCATGCTGGACTAGGAGCGAAAGAAAAAAAATAGAATGTGCCATCAGCTTTTCCTCCCCAGGCATACTATAAAAGTCAGTTAAGGGCCGGAGGTTTTATTGGCGTTTTCGCAGGCGATAGGCTAATCCCCTGTCACTGTCTTTCTCCATAATAATAATACCTCCAAATCTGATGGAGGTTTTAATGACATCAGATGGTTTTTATAGCCACTGGTTTTCTGCCTACCCCATTAGGGATACAGGCGTGAAGTTATGTATAAATGTAAAAAATATATACAGGGTTAATTTTAATTAACGCAACACCTCTTGCGGGTCACCTCTCCACATAAATCCCAACAACATTTGTTCTACGACTTTTTACAAATCTAGATAAATAAAACACAAATTAAAAATTTTAAAAAAATTTGCCCCTTATTGTACATTTTGTAAGAAGTTCCTACAATTATTATGAAGCAATTTTTACTGCGCAAAGTGCGTGGCATACCTAAGCTCAGAGTAAATAGAGTTACGCCGCCTCTAAACAGAGGCTATACCTATAAATATTCTTTGTAGGTATGGGAAAACTAAAATTTTAAAAACTATTAATTTTAAAAAATTGTAGAACAAAATATGTTGTCGGAATTGATGTAGAGAGGCTAATTGCAAGAGGTGATGCGCTAAGTAAAATTAACCCTGTATACATATTCAATAATATGTATTTTTATGTATTTCTTGAATGCCTTAGTCCATTTCAGGCCGTCCTCAGTAAGTTTTATGTTTCAGCACTTAATAGACGAATTGAATGCACGATAATTTGAATGATTAATAAAAAATGTATCAGAACTAAAGTATTTCCCAATAACAATAATCTCAATTAATAAGAAACTAAATGTTAGGAGTCTCCATACAATAGCTGTGCAACGCTGGTTACTGATTCAATGCAAAAGAAGTTTTACTGGTGGTTTATTTTAAAGATACTTAAATACATAAAGTTTTTCATAAACAGTAAAGTAAACATAGGTATAAAGTATACATTTAAAATAAAAAAAATTAAATCAAAAGCATATAACAAACATAATCATGTTAATTGTATAATCTTGCATTGCATTTTTTCGATTGCAACTATAACTTTTAGTGAGTTTTGTTTTATTTTAGTTCGGGATCCCTACCACCAAACTTCAAAAGTCAAATACGTCAATCAAATATTCACTCTGTTATTTTGCAACAAGTAGATGTGCGCTTTCGGTTTTCCTTTTATTTTCGACGTTTTTCGCATCAAGGACCTCGATTCTGCTACCTCGCAATACCCCAGCAACCCCACGGACTCGGATTCTCAAAACAATGTGTATTATTGCTATTTTCTAATCAAGATTTTTTACATGTGACTCTAATGTTGTACGTAAGATTTTCTTTGACTTCATTGTTTAATTAAACTACCACAAACAAAAAATTTAGTTCAATAACCTTTTGTCACCTGGTTCATGAATATCTAGTCAATCTTTTAAGGTGGATTCTCACCATCAGCTAAGCACTTCGCGCTCATAGATGGCGTTGATGCGAAAATTTGGACGTTTTTAATTGTTTAATGAATGATAATGTTTAAATTCTTTAAAAATTATACGTTTTGCTGTAATAACATAACAATTGTAATGTCTCAAGCAAGATTTAGCTGAGTTTTAAGTCACGAAATTTGTAAATTTGATTTAAATAACAACTTCTTAGTGGCAGCAATGTTCTCACGCACACATTGACACACGAAGGGCGGGGGGCAGGTTTTCGACTGCGCTTACCCGAATGGACAGACACGTGAGAGCAGACGTCGTTGACACTCGTGCGCGCGGAGCTAATTATTTTCGATACATTTGCGAATGCTAAATATTGTACGTTTATGATTTGATACTTTTTTCGATGGATAAAATTAATTTCAATTACTTACATCGAAATAATAGTTGGTAAGTACTTACTATAAAACAAAGAAACAAAGAATAATCTTATAATAGATTATCTTTATCTATACCTACAAATAAAACATATAACCAAAACAATTTTTTTTTTAAATTTTTGTCTGCTGGACCGATTTTTACTTCGTCCGCGTGAATATCGGTTATGGGAGTTGGATAAATAATATTATAATATCGTCCTTGAAGTTCAAAGTCAAAATCGATTCAGTTGTTTAGCTGTGAAAGCGTTACTGATAGATAAACAGAAAGAGTTATTTCAAAAACTGTTACAACAAAGCTGTCATTCGCAGTTTCACCTAGGTTTTGTGAAAAAGACCTTCAAAAAATACAATAGAAAAAGTAACCTACAAAAAGTATATACCAAACAGGAATACCCTACGAAAGGCACACTGGGTAAAAGTAAGGCTGCAAACAGGACGGCTGCGACAGCGAGAGCGACAGCGGCGCGGGCAGCGACGCGACGCGGGGAATCTGCGGTGCTAGCACGCTACCGTCGACAATGATAAATCAGGCCTTTTATCGATATTTTCTTAGAATATGGTATTTAGTGTTAGTAATTTATTAAGACTATGACATATTTGGTTCTGTATCATGGTATCAAATCGAGTAATTCTATCTATTATAGTGCGCATATTAGCTTACTCTAGCCACCGTGCGCGGTTTTACTTGCTTAACTTTTGATCCCGTGGGAATTTCGGGATAAAATATAGCCTATAACCTTCCTCAAGAGTCAGGCTATCAAATGCAAAAAGAATTTTTCAAATCCCACTTGTAGATTCTGAGATTAGCGCGTTCAAACAAACAATCAAACAAACAAAAAAACAAACTCTTCCGCTTTATAAATTAGTATAAATAATAGGATAAAATAACAAAATAATATTTATCTTGTCGATTCGACTATTTATCGATGGTTGCTAGCCCTGCTAGGCCGTTCTCGACGCCAGCGGGCGCTAGAGCGATTTGTCGCGGTTTCATACAAACTCAATACTTTCTATCGTGTCACGGAAATCGCTGCTCGCGTCGCTGCCCGCACCGCTGCCGCTCTCGCTGTCGCTGTCGCTGCCGTCCAGTTTGCAGCCTTATGGGGGTATGTATAAGAGTAGGTTTATATGTAGGTAGGTTTATTACATAGATGGTGCCTGCGACTTCGTCTGCATTGAATTAGTATTTCGAAAAGGTTATTTTCTTCTCCAAGGTCCTATCTAAAAAAATAAACATTTAGAATCTTCCCCCATATAATATGTATAACTCCTAACCAATACATTCCAAAATCACATCCTAGGTAAAGCTATATTACTGTAAAGTTTCATAAAAATCCATTCGGTAGTTTTTGCGTGAAAGAGTAGCAAAAATCCATCCGCCTAGCCATGATCAGTGTATACCTAATATGTTTAGTAACCTATATGTTTGGCTGTTTTTCACGGTCAAACGGCTTAGCCAATTTTAATGTAATTTGGTAGTTCATAAAGTCCTGTGTTGAGTTTTGACACATACACCACTTTTTATTCTGAAGAATTCTACGGGTTCTGACTTCCAAGAGGCAGAAACGATTAATAAAGAAAACCTAAACGATATTGAGTTCCATTATTTTACGTTTAACTTTTTTATAATATATCTCTGTATGTACACTACCTACATTAAATCTAGCAAGAAGCTTTATTTATTAATGATTTAGCCCTATCAACATAGTAAACTTTTCTACTACATACCAACTATCTTTCGGATTTATTTTATGTCAGCCACAGATGTCAGCAGAATAGAACAACAAACAGACAGACACAAAAAGACATTTTTTTCTTTCAAATTCTTACTTTTTTTTTTCATTTCTTAATAACCTTACATATTTTTTTTGTAAAAATATTTCATGTTCACACGTTATTGTTTACTGTTTTATATATACATATGTATGTAAAGATAGATGCATGGTATAGATTGATACAAAATAAAAAAAAATGTAATAAAAAAAAATTACGCGAGCAGGATCGAACCCACGACCTTAGACTCATTGTCGGTCCACGCGCAACAAAAGATAGTATCAAAACAAATCTTTCGACTGAATGAAATCGGCGCGGAGCGGGGCGCGGGCGTGGAGATCTCGTGCGCTGAAATCCGAAGTATTCCAAAGTTCTGAGCGACAAAATACATAGGTTGCCTGACCTGAGCGGCAACGTCGCATTTTCAGCAAACGCCAAACACGCAACGTAGCTTCAATGAACGCACACACACTAAAACATCCAGTTAACGTACTTCACTGTCACCGTCCACCCATACATTGACACATTTGAACAAAATTTAATACTTCAGTTAAGCTATTTCTTGTCAGATTTTTTATTTTAAAAGTAATTTTGCTGTAACTAAATATAGAAATAATTGCTAATGCAAGCATTCCAGAGTAAAATAATGCTCTGTTCGCCCATATTTGATAAAAGAAATTAGTATGGGCAAGAATACGCCTTAATAATAATCATGACGGTATTAAATGCTGAAAGATCAGCAGTCGACGGCTCAAACACTATGCATTTAAGCCTTTATTAACCGATGTCCATTACACAAATTCTTTAAGAAATGTCTTTATTTTGGCTAGATAGATAATATTTTGTAAATCTCGAAAATATGTATTTAATGATTTATATTATATTGAAATAAAATTTTCAAACTTGGAATTCCTTTTAAATGTGGAGTCAAGATTTTTTCATAATAATTTTAACAAAATACGTATATGAGAATTGATTCCATGAGCTTAGCTTTGTGAACCTTCCTCCATTATTCATAAATTAAGTTTTGGTTTAACTTTTTTCTATAGGCTAGGTACTAAACCCCCGTTGGATCTTAATCCCACCGTGACTGGAGTTGAGGTCACAGATGACAGCACAAGGGTTAAGGAAATTTTCATTGAATTTTGACCTAAAATAACAGGCTACAAGAGGTTCAGTCAGAACCTACCAGTTCTAATCGGCATAGATAGATATCACTGATATCACAAGCTCATAATAGAAATACACGGAGTAAAAATCTTCAAATCATGGCAACGCACAAACACTACACAGTCAACTTCAAAAGTAGTTTTAGGTTTGCAGCCTCTAAGATTTGGAACGATCTGCCACCACCACTAAAAAGCGACATCTCATTTTACAGTTTTAAAAAAAATCAGAAAAAGATATTAATAGAGATACAAATTACTGCCACAAAGCAAATTCTCTTTAGCAATATTACATATTTCATTTATCTAATTATTTTTTTTCTTTTGATTTTGATTGCTATTATTATTTTTTTTTAACCCAACTTTATACATATTACCACATTACAATGAGTTATTTGACTTTTATTACTGCTGTATACCACACAGAACCGGATTTGAACACTGCTATTAACCGATGACGTATTCGGTTATTTATGACGTCAACTTTCGACAGAGATGTATTTAAAAAACCGGTTGAATACGAGTTTAATAAGTGCATGGATAACTGAGCCGTTTGAATGCAAAATACGTGACGGTTAAAAATCCTTATAGTATAGTGAATTCAGTAAATTTGCTTAATCGCATACCCAGATATATTTAGAAACTTGTAAATAAATTGTGAAGCTAGCGAAATAGTTTATTTTCATCTGTAATACTGAAAACCTAATAAAAATAAATGTATAAACGTTCACGAGATGAATTGGACTGCGTATTTCGAGACGTTAAAAATGTATTTACTTACATGACATTAAAAATTGTAATTTTAAAAGCTTTTTGTACTTTCGGTACTACCACTTTCGGGAGCAAGTCCGATAGTGGTAGTTATAAGTTTTGAAATAATGAGAAAATAAACGTTAATTTTTAAAATATAATCAAGCAACACATTAAAAAGCTTACAGAAGTACAATTTTTATGAATTGTTCTTTTGTGTAAACTTACATATAAAAAAGGTATAGTAAAAAAATGTTTTTCTTTATAATAAATGAATAATTTATTTATACTTAAATCTTCTTAGTCAATTACAAAGATCACAGCAAATTATTTACAAGGAAGGATTATCATATCGAATTCTGCTTCTAGTATGCGGCGTAGCCAGCGTGGGATCCGTAACCGAGACCAGCGCCGTATCCGTAGGAACCATGCGCCAGAGGAGCGCTGTAGGCCAGGGGAGATGAGTAGCCTCCATGAGCTACGGAGTTGGTGTAGGAGGACACGGACAGGGGAGCGGCAGCGTAGCTACCGTAGGTCAGAGGGGAGGCGGCATGCGCTCCGTAGGCCAGGGGAGATGCGTAGCCACCGTGAGCAACGGAGTTGGAGTAAGCGGATACAGCCAGAGGAGCGACAGAGTAGCTGAGAGGAGAGGCGTGAGCACCGTACGCCAGGGGAGAGGCGGCCAGCACGGGGGCAGCGTGGGCGACAGGGGCAGCCGCCACGGGCGCGGCGTGAGCGTAGATCGGGTCTTTTCGCACGACGGCGTTGAATCCAGAGTGAGCATCAGCAGCGTAGTCCACGGTGCGCTTTGTGCCGTCAGAGTCGAGCAGCGAGTATTGTCCGACGACGCTGTCACCGACGCGGGTCTCGTGCTGGCTCTTCACGTCGCCGGTGTGCGGGTCCGACACGCCGTACGAGAAGCTGGAGGCTCCGCCGTGTACGGCACTGCCTTGCGCAGCCGATACCAGCAGAGCGAGGACTACAAACTGTATGTGAATAAAACATAAGATTGATTTTATTATTTCTCTAATAAGATAAAGATTTATTTATTTATTAATTATTCATGGGTTTGCTGTAAGAAATTTCGTAAGAGATAAGCTGTACCTTTGAAATTAATTTTATTCATTGTCTCTCTTAATTGTATCTCAACTGTGTGTACATAAATTGTTAAATAAATAAATTGTTCACATGGCGTAACACATAATTTCACTAACAATATTATAGGTACAGTACACAATAGGCAGCCTTATCATGTACAGACAATCTCTTCCACACAACTCTGAAGGATTGGCCCCTCTATGATAAATCGTTAGATAATCTAGACATTTTATTTTATATACCTTAGAAGCCATTTTGTTGTTGTCTAATTCGAGTTCAACTGAATACTGCTTAGTTCATACAAGAGTTTATTATTTATATCGTTTACTCTTACCGACGTTCATGACGTTGTCGAGGTCAAAGTACAGCAAAATGTAACACTTCTTGAGAATTGTGTTTTTTTTTATAGACTGCTTTTTGAGATGACAAATTAGAGTGTTCTAAAAACAGCAGATACAAAGAAAGCATTATAGATTCATCCAATTATTATAATTAAATAAAAACAGAAAGACAAATGAAAAATAAAGTGCTGTAATAATTGTACGAAAAGAACTGTACCGGTTCTGTTTTTCTCTCACACTACACTCAGCATTAAAACGAAAAAGTTTAATAGCCATGGAACTGTTCGTAAATTGTTTTCAACACATTATTTTATTTTGAGAGACAAGCTTATTGGTAAGATTAACTCATGTTTAGTAATAGAAATAGATTTCAGCCATATGCCATTTATTGCATATGGCTGAAATCTATTTGAATAGCCCTATCGATCCTTGATAAGCGTATGGCAAAAGATGACACATTCGTTTGACCTCAATCTCACCTGATTATAAATGAAGATGAGGTCGAAGATGGCAATATAAAGATTTAGGAACGTACTGGCTCTAAATAGATTTTTTTTATATTGTAAGGATAGGACGTTTGTCTTCCATGCCACCTGATGGAAAGTGCGCATGAAGACTATGGTGTTACACGTCCATCCACGAGAAACCTATTCACTCGACACTTAAAAGTTTCAGGACTGTAGTGGTCAGGAAAAACAGACGCAGGCAGTTGTTCCATACCTTGGCAATTCGTACCAAAAAGGAACTATCGAAGCATTTTGTTCGACTTCATTTTCGGAATACTTGACCGCCGAAGCAGTGTGACATTTGGCGCCAAATTTTATATATAGGGTGTTCGCTAGCAAGGCGAACCCGGACGGGATCCTTTCACCAAATGGGTTCACTCGGGTAACTTGCCTTTCAGAGGGCATATAAAAGGGTGGCTAGACTGTTGGAAACAAAACATCAAAACAAGGTGACCTTGCTAGTTTACAACAGTGAAGATGGCTGTTGACAACCAAATTACATGATCTTGGCGGGTTGGAAACGGCGGTGTTTAGAAACACAGACATACATCTACATAGACAACGCAAGTGCCACGACTTGTATTGGAACCAAGCGTGCTGACTTTTTAAGACCTATTGTGACGTCACAGCTGATATTTATTACTGGAAAATACAAATAGATTCAGAGACACCGATGCCGCCGATGAAATCTATATTGATATTGTGGACTCGATTTTCTAACAGACATACATACGCGCGGATTAAATCTAGAGGCGACCAACCTTGACGCTTGGTCGAGGTTTGGACACGCAAAGGACATGCATTTGCGTTATCTATGTAGATGTATGTCTGTGTTTAGGACAGTGTGTACGCTTGTTATTGTATATTTTACTATGTAACTATAACTATAAATGACTCGAGTTTTGTAGCTTTTTAGCCTGCGTTCCAACCTTTCCTTCTTTGTATCCTCAATTGCATACAAAACTGCCATCGCGAAGATGTTTCCAACGAGAGAGATCAGAGCGCACTGACGATTAAGGGGCGTGGCCTAGCGTGACCTTGGCTTGTGTTCTTGTTTGTCTCCTTGTTGGCAACCACCGTTTGTAACAGTATGGATGACTCGGAATTGGTTGTCGACAAGATAACAAAGAGTTGTGATGATGATGAGTTGCCTTGTACGACGCGCTTATCCAGGGGTGGTAGGGTTACACTAGGCCAGCACTATGCAGCTACAAAATACTTTTAGACGAGTTAACCTACAGTTTATGTTCATTAATATGAAGTCGTCGTGGCGCCGTGGTTACTGTGTGTATCAAACGATATCACAGGTCAAGCAACGTTCGGCGCGGCCGGTACTTGGATGGGTGACCGCCGAACATTTATTTCTCACGGCGACTTTCGTGCTTCGGAGGGCACGTTAAGCAGTCAGTCTCGGGTGCTGTATACTTGTATACAGTAGTCGTTAGGGTTTGTCAGAAGCCATTTTCGGCGCCCTGAAAATTCTGACATCCACCACCCGGCCCTGGGCCAGCTTGTGGATTATGGCCTAAACCTCCTCATCACCCAGGGGAGAGACTCAAAGCCCTGCAGTAGGCTCTTTACAAAGAATCGTAATGATGATGATGGTGAATATGACACAAGTATCAAACAAATAGTGATACGTATACGACTCTAATTATTTGATCAAAATAAAAATATTCTAAAATAATCAACGAACGCAGAGCATTAAAAAAAACGACTTCACGTCAAAACTTTGGCTGAGTTATAATCAACGTAAACCTTCTCCGAAATCATACATATGTTTTAAAAGTTTTGAAATTTTCAATTAAGTGCTCAACCGATTTCAATCCGATTTAAACCGATTTCTATCATATGAAACAAGAATTTTCAAAATCGATTTATAATTGTCTGAATAATCGTGTAACAAATACAAAAAAAACACACACAGTGGTATTGAGATATCCTTCTTTTTTCTAAGTCGGTTGAAAATAATATCGACTTCAAAATTGAACTAAAAAGTAATAAATAAAAACGATAACTTCTGTCTTAAATACTCACTTTAATATAGTTTGAAGACGGTGCCTTTTAACTATTGATTTGTATGCTTTCAGTTCATTTCTCTTACTTTAATTCGGGCAAGCACCGACTTCAAAGAATACTTAGTTGGTATATTAAAGTGAGTTTAAATAAGACAGAAGTAATCGTTTTTATTTTTTACTTTTTAGTTCAATTTTGAAGTCAGTTTCAGTTCCAGCTAAACTAGGTAAGTCCATAAAGGTACCTGATATTGGTATTGTAGGTAGATATATATTTTTCTTTGGTCGGTTGAAATTCCCTACCTCAAAAACTACTGAACCAATTTTGATGAAACTGGCAGTATTCCCTAAGTCGGACAATACCTTGTATCACAATAAACAACGAATTCAGAGCATTTAAAAGACCGACTTCTGGTCGAAACTTTGGCTTGGGTTATAATGTCAGCCACGTAAAAATTCTCCGAAACCGTACATATTTTTTCAAAATTTTGAAATTTTCAATGAAGTACTCAACCGATTTCGGATGAAATTTATATGGGACCAACTATGACATATACTCTATCGTATGGATCAATAATCGATTCATAATTATCCGAAATATCGTGTAACAAAACAAAAAACCGACGAATTGAGGACCTCCTCCTTTTTGGAAGTCGGTTGAAAAAAGAAATACTGAAATCGGACTTGTAGTTCCGGCGATTTGCGAACACAAACATACAAACATCCATACATATGAGCCTATATACATACACTTTTGAAATATGGCACATTTGTTCAGTGGCAAATATTACATACATATGGGTCGAACTGATAACCTCCTCTCGGTTAATAAATAAATTGAAAATAACCCATTGACTAATAAAACTGATAGGTGGTGGTATGTTTATCTAAGGCTTATCGCATAAAATTGCAATTTGAATTCTTTGCTAATCGTTTGATCTAGTCATAGATCAATATCTTCAGTATTCTAGCAATAAAAATTAGTAGGGAGTCACTTCTAATGTATAAGAATGCTTCGCATTACCGCTATTGTATGTACATATTTCTATAAAAATAATTATTTGACATTTACTATAGGAATTAACAGTGATAGGTCATTACGTATCCTGTTAATACTCACGTAGACAACTATTTAAAAATATTGTACATTTTATGGTGATGATATTAACTACTTGGGCATTCGCCACTAACTTAAAGAGTTAAGTAGGTAAAAAGAATTAGTTTTACTTTTTACAATAAAGTATTATATTATTAAATAATGACATCGTACGCGTTTTGAGTAATGATCAGTCACAGTGAGACTGTTCTACAAACTCCATTCATCACAACTCCGTGATGAACAACTGAGTCTCTCCTTTTGACGAGGAGATTTAGGCCAAAATCCTCCAGGCTAGCCCAGTGATGGTTGGTGGTTGTCGGAATTTTCAGGGTGCATGGCTTCTGACACACCCTAATGACTACTGTACACAAGTATGCAGCACCAGGGATCGACTGCTTAACGTGCCCTCCGAAGCACGGAAGTGTTCATGAGAAAGAAATGATCGGTGGCGGTCTCCCATCCTGTTACCGACCGCGCCGAACGTCGCTTAACCTGCGATATCGTTTGATATGCACAGTAACCACGGCGCCACAACTTCATTCTCCGAATGAAATATTTGCACGCGTGATTAAAAATACTGACTTTTGTGCTAATTAATATTGAAAAGGACACTATCATGCCATATTTAATTTAAATATTGTTCTGCCGTGATTGAGCAGCAAACATTTATCCATCGTCCATCCAAACTTTAGCATTTATAATGGTATGTGTAAGATTTCATGTCACTAGGTGCTTATGGTTACTTGATACTAAATAATCGCCACGGCACTTGGACAAAGGTTGTTTTTGATTCTGCACCAATAGACAATTACAATATGGTAGTAACTACATTGCACCAGCTTCCCTTCCTTAGCTCTGGCTAAAAAGCTTATGCAATCTTAAAGATTACCGAACATCGACTCGTAAGAGTTTCTTATTGTCGTCAACTGAACCCTTTTTGTGAGCCCACTGTAGGGCTATAGGTCTCTTCCTTGGATATCGAGTAGGTTTAGGCCCCGTTGATGTTGATATAAATCTGACCTTCTCTAACGGCTACTGCATAAACGTTCACAACATCTGGGACTGACTGCTTTAGGTTCAAAGTTTGGAAGTCGTTGTGAGAAATGAAAGTTCAACGGACACCCATTCGTGTATCGACCCAGCCGAACGTTGCATAACTTACTTGGAATGGAATGACACGACGACTTTAGATCGACAGAATTGGACTATTATCATTTTTTTTTATTGTAAGGATAGGACGTTTGTCTTCCATGCCACCTGATGAAAAGGCCGCATGAAGACTATGGTGTTACACGTCCATCCACGAGAAATCTATTCACTCGGCACTTAAAAGTTCCAGGACTGTAGTGGTCAGGAAAAACAGACGGAGGCAGATTGTTCCACACCTTGGCAATCCGTACCAAAAAGGAACTATCGAAGCGTTTTGTTCAACTTCTTGGTAAATCCACTATATAGGGATGGAAGTTCTGTCTGCGTCTGGTAGTCCGGTGGTAAAAAGGAGTGGGTTCAATTTGGTCAAAATATATATTATATAATGGGGCTCTTGGCAACAGATGAAAATGTAAAGTCACATACTTACGTTAAACTATTGCATGATGATTGAAAAATGAAATGTTATACAGTCGTCATCAGAGAAGACTTGTCGTTAATGCTGCATAGTGTCGTGAAAGGTTTTTTAAGACCTTGGGAAAGCGACATCAACTGAAAACATTTCCCTTTCCAAAACCTTTCTTTAGTTAATTACAAGACACCAAATCTATAAAAAATACACAAAAGAATTCATGTGTAATATTATTTTTTGCTTTGACCTCGACGAAGTCATAAGCGGTTTGTTAAGGCCTATAAATAATGAAATCTTTTTATATTGAACCAGTATTCAACTGAACACTATCAATACAACAACACAATGGCTTCCAAGGTATATTTTGTTACATTTGAAAAAAAAAATGAAATAAAAATAATTCAAATACCATAAATGACACATCAGCTATGTAGTCCCAAAGTAAGCTTAAATCTGAACTACAGTGAACACTCCGGTTGATAAGCCAGTAAAGAAATATTTGTTTCGTAAACTAATCCGGTTGGAAATTATAACTCTCTTACCGCATATAACCAGTTCTTAAGAGATAAATGAAGGTCTTATTTTATTTTTTACAGTTCGTAGTCCTCGCTCTGCTGGTCGCGGCCGCGCAAGGCAGCGCCGTCCACGGCGGATCCTCCAGCTTCTCGTACGGCGTGTCGGACCCGCACACCGGCGACGTGAAGAGCCAGCACGAGACCCGCGTCGGTGACAGCGTCGTCGGACAATACTCGCTGCTCGAATCTGATGGCACAAAGCGCACCGTGGACTATGCTGCTGATGCTCACTCTGGATTCAACGCCGTCGTGCGCAAAGACCCGATCTACGCTCACGCCGCGCCCGTGGCTGCTGCCCCTGTCGCCCACGCTGCCCCCGTGCTCGCCGCCTCTCCCCTGGCGTACGGTGCTCACTCCTCTCCTCTCAGCTACGCTGCCGCTCCCCTGGCTGTCTCCGCATACTCCAACTCCGTAGCTCACGGTGGCTACGCATCTCCCCTGGCCTACGGAGCGCACGCCGCCTCTCCTCTGGCCTACGGTAGCTACGCTGCCGCTCCCTTAGCCGTCGCCTCCTACTCCAATTCCCTCGCTCACGGAGGCTACGCCGCTCCTCTGGCATACAGCGCTCCCCTGGCGCATGGTGCCTACGGTGCTGGTCTTGGTTATGGATCCCTAACTGGTTACGCCGGACACTACTGATTAAATTTTAGATGAATCTAAAATGATTTTGTAAATATCGTCTTGTCAATATTTTATTGGGTAGAAAATATGAGATGAAATGAACCGATTATTAAAAAAATATATTAATTTATAACTTACTTTTTGTTTTATTTTATTCATATCAAATTCAAGAAATTATGATTTCATAATTTAAATAATTTACCTATATCCTTCTGACCGTCAAATGTGAAATATGGGGTCTAACAGGGTCTAACGTTATCTTGAAGGCTATTTGAAGACCAATTGACAATTCACAGTTGATTAGCCTTTCCATCATGCTTTGCATTTTTAAACAATGCAGATCTGCTGTAATTGTTTGTCCAGCTATTCGGAAGCTGCAATGTACGACACCTGTACTGTTTGAGCTACTCTTCATCATAAGTCACGAATTGATTTATTGAAATGCCCTCGTAATTGTGACGATTAAGTTAAGTAACGCCGCACTCAATACGTGTTTGCAGGTGTGCTTCACTTAATTCGTGGGGTTTCACTTGTCCAATTTCTGTAGCGAATATATGCGAATAAACAAAGTGAAACATAAATTTTAAAAATAAAAATGTTTTTCTTGCAGTTTCAGTTCAGTTAAAAGATGAACGTAACAACAAGTAAAACTATGTACAAGTTTGTTGATGATAAATATTTTTATGTAAATATGTATGTTAAATTAACAGAGTCTCATAATTATTACGTTTAATAATCAAAGACCCACAGGATATTACTAAGATTATTAATTCAACCTTAGAATGACCATAAGTTTGTTGTTTTGCTATGTACGACTAAAATTATCTTACTCCCACCTACTTCGCATTTATAATACCCATTATAAATGCGAAAGTATGTATGGATGTAGCCTTTTTCCGGCTACGGACCCGCTCCCCCCGTGAGTTTCGCCCCGACGAATAAAAAAAAACCGTTCGTTCATCACCCGACCAGAATTTGAACCTGGGACCTCTCGTTTCACAGACGCGTGCAATTTCACTGAGCTACCGGGGCCTGGCGGTACGCCTCGAAATTACTTATCAAATTTTCGTTTTTACGTTATTTTGCTAACGTAGCTCCATCTAATGGTGTAGCTTTGCAGCTAAGACCAATATATTTTTTAAGTTTTTGCATTTAAAATGCCCAATTATCTTATCTTACTAATATTATAAATGTGAAAGTTTAGGTGTATGTATGTTTGTTCCTCAATCACGGGAGAACGGCTAAACAGATTTTGATAAAATTTGGCATAGTGATAGTGTACAGTCTGGAATATCACATAGGCTTTTAACCCCAAAATTTTGGCGGGATTCGAAATTGCACGGGTAAAACCACGCGCAACAGCTAGTTCTTAAATAACTGAAAAAATATGCTACATAAAAATCTCCCGACTAGGACTCGAACTTTTGATTTTGTGATTTTTATTTAGCAGATTTTTTCAGTTATTAACATTATTGTTGTTAGCAGCTTTTCTCAAAAGAAAAATATAATTAACTGCCAAGTCGTTAATTCATTATTTAAAAATCTTTGAAGTCTCTGGAAGATCACCCAAATTAGGGAATAAATGATTTTATAGATGGTTTTTATAATCAATTTGCATCAAATAGCAGATAACAATAAAATCAGTACTACTTAAAGTTTTGTTATTAGATTTTATAGGCTCTTTTTTATGACAGTAAAATGTCCGAAGAAGTACGCAGTTTATGTTCTGTTGTGTGTGACACCCGGCTTAACATTTATATTTCTCTAAAAAGTTGTTGTTACGAGCTGGTCACAGATGTCGTAAAAAGTTTGTTTATATAAGTTTTAAGATATGACACTTTTTATATTTTTATAATATGTAGAAATTTCTTGTGATTTGTGTTAATTAATTTTTTTTAAATGTTTTATTATGCGTACTTAAATTAAACTACTGTGGAAGATTAACAGTTTTCTTTATCACTGTACTTGCAATTTCTTATGAAAACGGGACGAACGGGCCCTTTAAATATGACAAGGAGCGGACGGGTCGTTTTGTGCAATTAGGGGCAATAGGGACTTATCACCTAGTAAAAGTAATTTTTAATCAAACTTTATTATTCAAGTAAGTACCTTTTTATCGATGCAGAGAAATGAAGCTCAACGGGTTAGTGCTTTAGAAAATTAATAATTGAAATCCTTGGTTATTCTACAGGCAGGGAACACAAAATACAAAGTTTGTAGCCACATAGGGTTGATTTAGAATACCTATCTTACTAATATTATAAATGTGAATTTGGATTTCTGGATGTTTGTTCCTCAATCACGGGAGAACGGATAAACGTATTTGGATGAAATTTGGCATAGTGACAGTGTACAGTCTGGAGTAGCACATAGGATTTTAATTCCCGCGGGATTCGAAAGTACGCGGGTAAACCCGCGCGCAACGGCTAGTAGGTATATAACTTAGAGTAATAATATTAGGGTATATAATCTCTAGTTAGCATGTCGTTAAGATCGGTTAATCTAACAAAAACTACAAGCAGCATACTTTAAAATAAAAGGTTTTTAAAACATATTTCCCTCTGCATTATAAGTAAAAGATGCTAAACCAAATCTTGTTACCAAAAGGCTTCTTTTGTTAAATAAATAAAAAAATACATTAAGAGATAATATGATTTTAGTGTGTAATTTTTAATTGTGTAATTTTTAATGTATCAAGAAAAAGAGTAAACTGCTGTATTCCTTACTTTTTTCAGGGTTCCGTAACTTAAAAGAAAAGAAAAGAAACCTTATAGGATCACTATGTTGTCCAGCTCATCATCATCTTTGTTGATCTCTTTGTCGGTTCGTTTGTCAGGAAACAGGGGCTCAGAAACACGTACAAATAAATATCAAAGGTCTTCAGTTCCCGTCTAAACGCCATACAATTTTGTTTCCGTAAGGTAATCGAAACACAATATGAGGTGATTTCCGTTGAACTAAAGTCCTGAAATTTCACAAGAAGTGGAACCTCATAAAAGAAGAAAAATCTAAAAATTGGTAATTTATGTAAAGAACTCTCGTCAAGTGAGTCTGACTCGCACTTCTCATTACCTGACATGGCTGGTCAATTTTTAACAAAAAGAGTTTTCCACCCTGATGGCAATTGTCAGTGAAGACGAATGCAAAACTCGAATTATAGCGCATGACTTTTCAAAAAAGTGCGTGTGCTACGGCTTATTTTATCAGGCAACACGCTATTATTTAAAGTTCTTGCTATTTTTCTAAAATTGTTGAAATTTGTTAATAGTTTAACGTTGATTCAAAAGATTACAATTACATCAGTACGATACGGACGAAGGTGGAACTACCCATAACATCCATATACTACCGTACCATCATTGGATGAATCACAAAGGAAGGATCTCCTCTTCAAAATCTATGATGGTGATGCCGGTAATACATATATTGTAGTAATGTAGGGTGCTCGCTAATCATACGAGCCTTAAAGGGTGCTACTATAAACTCTCATAAAATTAGAGGAGTATAATTTGGTATCCCAACATCCAACTAAAATTAAACGAACATGATATTTTGACATAACCAATTTATTAAAGGATATCAGTTTCCTTCACACTAAATTACTTTTGAAATGTTGATTTAATATTATGTCGGTTAACATTCGGATTTTTTTGCAAAAAGAAGGGAAGGTTTTAACTCTAGGTCAATCTGAACGACTTTCATACTTCCAGCTTGTGGTTGCGTTAATTTGCATTATTATTTACTTCTAATTTCAGTGGTATATAAACTCAGGACATTAGAAGCAATTTATCAGTTGTTTGTAAACAGTGAACAAATAATCATGTCTTTCAAGGTAACTAAATATAATTGTAAAATAGTAGTCTAGGATTTAATTTTTTGTTTGATTATTACTAAATTTCCTAATCGTATTTTTGTGTCCTAATAGGTTGCTTCAGTCTTCGCTCTCTTCGTGGCCATGGCTTCGGCCAGTGGTGGTGTGTCCAGCTTCGCTTACGGAGTATCCGATCCCTACACTGGAGATATCAAGAACCAGCAGGAATCCCGCGTCGGAGACAACGTAGTGGGACAGTACTCACTTGTGGAATCTGATGGCACAAAGCGCGTTGTTGACTACGCCGCCAATGCCCACTCTGGATTCAACGCTGTCGTTCGTAAAGAACCTCTGTATGGTCATGCTGCCCCAGTGCTGGCTGCTGCTCCCCTAGCCCCCGTCACTCCTCTGGCATACGGCGCTCACGCCTCTCCTTTGGCCTATGGAGCTGGTTCTCTGGCTTATGGTGCTCGTGCTGTCTCTCCTCTGGCCTATGGCGCAGGATCCCTGGCGTACGGTGCTCAAGCAGTTGCCCCATTAGCCTACGCTGCTCGTGCCATCAGCCCTGTTGCTGTCTCTTCTTACTCCTCTCAACTCGCTCACGGTGGATACGCCGCTCCCTTAGCCTATGGAGGTTATGGAGCTTCTGCTCTTGGTGCTTATGGCGCCTCCCCACTGTCCCTCGGCCACGGAAGCCTCGGCTACTCCCGCCTTGGATGGTAAACAACAACTCTGATTGATAGCCAAAAACTTGTTACCAAAAAAATCTCATTGGAATTCCGTGATTAAAGCTATTTATTACAATCATTAAAATGTATACCATGTTTTATTTCTAATCCAAATGTCAATCTCATTACTGTCTTCTTAAATTAATGGCTTCAATTTACTACCTACTAATTAGCACATCTTAGACAAAGTTCGAAACAATCTAAAACAAGTATTAGCCAAGTATAAATTACATCAACGATTACCTTGATAATTATTAAAAACTAAAATAATAGCATTGTACGCACAAATTGCTTCCTGTTTGACCAGTATAAACTGTACATTGATCTATATTTGACCACAAAAACGTTCAAATAGTTGTGTTGTTTTGGTAATATATTTTAATTACTTTTAATACACTAAAAAATAATATGACTGTATTTTATAACATAGATACTGAAATAGATATCAGGACTATTAATTAACTAAGGAGAAATATGAAACTGAGCTAACTCCCCTAAAATATCATGACATATATCATCATCATCATCACAACTCTTTGTAATGAGCCCACTGCAGGGCATGAGTCTATCCCCTGGGTGAAGAGGAGGTATAGGCCATAATCCACCAAGCTAGCCCAATGCTGGGTGGTGGATGCCAGAATTTTCAGGGCGCCTAGATGGCTTCTGACAAACCTTAACGACTACTGTATACAGCACCCGGGACCGACTGCTTAACGTGCCCACCGAAAAATGGAAGTCGCCGTGAGATATAAATGGTTGGCGGTCACCCATCCAAGTACCGACCGCGCCGAACGTTGCTTAACCTGTGATATCGTATGATACACACAGTAACCACGGCGCTACCACGACTATTAATTAACTGAGGAGAAATTTTAAACTGAGCTAACTCCCCTTAAATATCATGACATATATGTATGAGATTATTGTTTTAGTTCCAGCTGGATATCATTCTTTTTTTAAGCCCACATTTGATTTCAAACTCACCTGATGGTAAATGAAGATGAGGTCGAAGATGAAAGCCAATAACAAACAACTTATTAGGCTCGGTTAAATATTTATGGCCCCTTTATATTTTTTTCCTATCGAAAGTAACATCTTGATAAATTGAGCGTGTTATTTTACGAGCCACCCTAATATTTACACTAATAGTAGCTATCAAGCTTGACGAGGATCATGGTGTTAAGTCATTATGTAATAATGGTGCCATTAATGAGGTCATCATTGTTTTGTAACAGAATACAAAATGTTTGTTTTGTTTCCTACAAAACAAAAGTGGTGTAAGTGTGGACGATCAAATTGTTGAACCTCAAAGTATCATTTATTAAAATATAGAGATATTTGGATTATAAAGGCACTTAACAGCAAATAAGCAGAAATCACGAAAACCTATTTTTGATCAGAATCTTATCAAGTACGTGAGATTTGGAACGCATGGTTGGAAGGGATTTTTGTACCAAGTACACTTATTTATTAAACAGCAAAGTGGTATAGCCCAAAATCGATTCCTATATTCAAAAAACATCTAAATAAACTCAAGATGGTCAAAATGGAACATTTTCCAGGTTCCGAAAACAAAAGTTCAGATAAATAGACGAAAATCAATGCGATGGAAAATGGCGAGACGCTAACGTACGGCAAGGAACGATCCGAAAACATACTTCAAGTACATACTTCTATCACTTTACTTAAATTACGGTTCTCTTATATTATCAATCAATCAATATATATAAAACTGTTCCGTTACTGACTGAGTGACTGAGTGACAGACAACGTACAGCCGTAACTACTGGGCGTAGAGAGCTGAAATTTGGAACATACATTCTTTAGAAGATGTAGGGGTGCACTAAGGAAGTAATAAATATAGGACTTTTTAGTTTGTATGAAAAATCTTATTCCTTGAGTGCACCGATGTGAAACTTGGTGTAAAGGTTTTTCAATGTGTGTCTGGTTGTGTTATGAAAGGAATTCCCGAAATTCCCACCGGAACGGGAAATATATGATGTTTTAGTTTGTATGAAAAAATCCCATCCCTTGAGTGCACGGATGTGATATTTGATACAAAGGTTCCTCAATAAGTGTCTGTTTGTATTATGGAAGTAATTCCCGAAATTCCCACGGGAAGGGGTTGGACTTTTTAGTATGTATGAAAAATCTTATTCCTTGAGGGTACGGATGTGACACTTGGCATGAAGGTTCTTCAAAGAGTGTCTGGTTGTGAAAAATTCCCAAAATTCCCACGGGCACGGGAAATATATGATTTTTAGTTTGTATGAAAAAAAACTTATTCCTTGAGTGCATGGGCGTTATACTTGGTATAAAGGTTCTTCAGTTCTTTCAGTGGGTGTCTGGTTGTATAGTTTCTGAAATTTCCACGAGAAGGGTAGTTAAGCGCATACGAAGCTGCGGGATAAAGCTAGTCCCTTATAGAATAGAATGGCGTTTTTCAACAGCAAGCGATACTAAATAGTTAAAAGTGGGTACAAAACAACTATTTCTATAAACAAATCATCAATGAAATCAAAACCTATTTTTACTCACTATACTCTTACATAAAACAAAGAAAACTCATCTGCAATCTCTAAGGTATAGAGTTTATGACATTAAAATACAAACATCCAACATGACCAAATGTACAAAAAAAACATAACAAAACAATACACACAAACTTAATTATTACAGTGACCTTGAGGATCAGTGGAATGTCCTAGCTAGATAAGTTAATTTATTTTTATTTCTGAGGAAGCCAAAGTTACGCGTTCGAACGCGCGTTTCATACAAAACTGCAACGTCTGTACCATACGCGCGTTCGATATGGACTTTCGGAATGCTCCAAGCGCCGCGTATGATGCATCTTCGAAGCCAACATCCCGACTAAATATCCCGACTAAATACCCTCAATTATCGTCTATTAAATTGTACATGATCTTCCCAAACACATATGCAATGAGAAACAGATAAACATTTTATACATTTATTAAAAACTTTTACTGACAAAGCGCTACTACACGGTGAATGAATATTTACATGATAAATTTTAATAAGAAAGTTTTAATCAATAATTTTAGAATAAAATTGATATACCTAAATATAATTTAGGACTTACATCAAATGTTTACTGACGAATCCTCTCTTGCATTGCAGTACCTATAATAGGTCCATAATTTAACGTATTGTTGAAAAACCACAACAATGTATACCTACCACCTGTAAAATTTGGAAAGCAATAAAGAATTGATTGATTGATTGAAACTACTGTATCTAGAAACTTGGAATTTGGTACAGGGTTTCCTTTTATGATGGAAAATTTATGTCATCAAATTTAACTTTTATGTCACTCTTAATGTACTACAATTTGAAAGCACAGTGATATCAAATGCTACATTTTGGTGTAGCAAATGTTGCCATTTTACCACGATAGATGTCCATAGTTGTAATCCACCAATCAAACAAAAGGTCTGACTTGTGTCAAGTCCGTCACAAAATGGCTACTCCTCCTTGCGTGTGCATGACGTGTTGATGTAGCATTTTGTGGTCTCTGTGTTATCTTGTGGTGTTTTCTGGTGATTTATGCGCGGCGAGTTGAGCTGAGGTCCTGGGTTCGAATCCCAGTAATGGCGAGATAATGTGGTATTTATAATAGTAGAAAATATGTAGGTATTATACAACCACGTTATCGTATTATTGCACCAAAATAGAGATGGCAGCACGAGATCGTAGCAAAATGGCGGCGCGTCAATAGGGTGACAAGTTGAGGCGTCGAGTTGGCTCTCTATTCCTTATGGTATATTTATTTTCCTCTATGGATAGAAATGAGCACTAAAAAGGGATTTTTAGAAATTACCCTCGAGAGGGGTGAAATGGGGGGTAAAGTTTGTATGGAAATTTTCTCATTTCTTGACTTATCTCTTGATTATCAATATAAAACTAAAAACTAGAAATAAAGCGATTTCTACCGGGTTGCCTGGTAGAAATCGCTTTAAGCGATAAGGCCGCCCACGTTGTCATCGCTAATTTTGTTAAAATGTTTATTGTTTAAGTTCATTGGCAATAAAGAATATTTATTATTATTATTATAAAACTTGTAATGAAAGTTCTGGATTACAAAAAAAAATGGCCTGTGTAGATACGCGCGTGACTATTCAGTCAGCAATACTCCGTGGAACGTGTCACAGGCACGTATGAAAAAAAAGAGCTTGATACAGAGCAAGTAATTGTCGAGGCACAATGCCGACTATTTTTGATCACTTACTAATTTTGTTTGTATTTCAAAAAAGTCTAGCAAAATATCTGTCAATAATATCCAAATACAGTCAAAAACTTGAATGAAACGTGTTCTAGAATAAAAATGAGTCAAAAAAATTAAAATGAATTTAAAACAGTTGTTACAAGAGTGAATAAATTTCAATTTATTGGCATAATAATCTACTTAAAATTCTTTACCAATATCAGTTACCAAAAGATTGCATAATAAATTCAATAATGAGATTTAATCTCAAGGATATAATTGTATTAAGAACATCAGATTTAGATTACGCCCTAATAAAGTCATAATGTACGTCAGAAAATTAATGCAGAACAAATTTATTGTTTACTTAAAGTCCTTTTGGCAATATTATGTATGATGCAATTGCTGTTTTGTTTTTGCAGTTATGTCAACTGCAAATGGTAAAATTAAAATTATTGTACGAGGTGTGAAATGATACGTAGTAAATAATAATATCTTGGGAAATTTTAGATATTGAAATCGATTCTTAGGACAAAATATCTTTATTGAGAAAGCTTGCAAACGAATAGGTACTGGCTTTGCGTAATGGTTAGAAACCTCTAAGTCTAATTATATACATTATCAATTATTGATATTACCTAGTTATGCGTTTCTTACCTAATCTTTAAGCGTTAAGTTAAGCAGGTAACATATATGTACGTAGTCCTTGAAAGACACATGCAGAATTTATCCAGAGATAAAAGTTTAAGAACCAAGGTCACGGCAACAATTTTTCAAAATTAACCTTATTGTTCCCTATATCCATCCTATAGAGGATAATTATATTGGGTGCTAATTAAACAGACGTCTTTTAAATAGCATTATTCACTCTAAAAATCTAAGTTGCCTTCTAAATTACTATGTCAGCCACAATCCGTGCCACAAACCACGTTGGGGTTATTTAAAAAAGCTAAAGGATTTATGGCGCTTCACTGGCCGCTGCTGCGGCACCGCTCGCTCGGCTCACGCACGTATATTACTATAGTGCGGCCGGTGGGAGTTCCTGACAGCTGTCAAAATCATAGCTTTTTTCCCTTCGAATCGGAAATTATTCAGTGGACATAAGGAGCTGTCAGGAACGCATTCTCGCAATGGCCATACTCTATATGAAACCTGACTGCTCCTCCTCACAGCGCTCGTCGTCGCACCAAACCGTACCGACTGCATCTTCCGGAACGGGAGCCCTTCTTGTCGCATAATATTTTTCATCGCAATGTTAATGAATATATTATTTAGTATAAATTATTATGGTATAATTATAGTAAAATAGCTAAAAAGTAAAATAGACACATTTTTCGCAAAAGTTATTGTCTCGTGGCTAGCTTATGACAATAGAAGCTTGATCACGTGGCCAAAAAAAATATTCTGTGGCTAGACTGATTTCTCAATTATATTTATGACGTCTAGACCGCTTCTCCGATTTCAATGAATCGAGGAAAAAAGTTGGCCACCGTGGGGTACTATTTTTGTGAACTCAAAATGATATAATTCAAAATATACTTATTTAACTATTAATATCTGGCTTCTTCCGACTTCATACATATTTAACTTCAATTTGCCCTAACATACTCCATATTTAATTTTCCTTGCTAAGGTGGTTGTTTCCGGTTTTACCACATACGTAAGTATAAAAAAGTTTGATCACAGATTAATGTGACAATTTGAATCCATAAAAATAACACATAATAAACAGAATGCTCTCATTAAATTGGAAAATTAAGTTACGAAACTAAAGAGACGCGTGTAAAACAAAATACATAAATAAATAATTATATCCCACATGAAAATCAATCGCGAATGTATGTATTTTTTAAAATAATTTTATATACATCATCATCATCACAACTCTTGTAATGAACCCAATAATGTGCCATGAGTGTCTCCCCTGGGTTACTTTTTTACCGACAAACGGGTCCAGTGCTCGTTTAGGTATCCCAAAACTTTAAGAATCCAGAGATTTGTTGGAAATGGCTTCCAATAATCCTAAGACTACTGTAAATTGTATGTTTTACACGGATAAACATAAATATGTAAAGCAACTCAATAGAAATCAACGTCGTTTGGAAGCTAAAATGTAACAACTTCTACTGCAGTACGAGAAGTCGTTTATGAGATGGATCGCTTTTATACGACTATCTTAGATGCAGCAGCAGCGGTTTGAACCGTCTTACTTCAATAGTTCCTCTGCATTGAAGCTTATTTCGGTTTGTGTCTAAGTTAGAGGTAATAAATAATTCAGCATAAGAATTTTTTATGTATCCTTTACACCTTATACCTTACATGTTCTGTAGGTCATATAGTGAAGAAGTGCTTGTTTAGTGCAGTGGTGTAACAATACACTATTTCCGTATCTTTTACGGCATTATCTCGAACAATAAAATCCAAAAGTTCACATAAATTAATCCACCACGTGAGCTTCTGCTTTTATCTTGTGTGTTTAGCAATTAAGACAGTTTTGAAGTTCAACCGGTGCGGGGACATCTGCAAAAGTTCACGTCACTTCACATGTATATAAACTCGAATTAAGATGAATACGAATCATTCTACCAGCAGACATCCTCCAAATCTATCGACATGGCAGCCAAGGTGACTTTATAATTTTTGTATAATTAAGCGTTGTTCTGAATAATAATGAATAAAATTTCGGAATAATTACTTAAATCTCTGTTTGCGAAATGTAACCAATTAAATTTTTATTATCATATAGTTCTAATAAATGTTATTTTACTAATTTTGGAAATCTTTTCATTCTAGTTCCTCGCTCTCGCCGCCCTCGTGGCCGTTGCTCAGTGCTCTGTCGTGCCAGTGGCCAATTCCAACGACTACTCTAGCTTCTCCTACGGCGTCGCTGACCCACACACTGGTGACTACAAAAGCCAGTCTGAGACTCGCGTTGGGGATACCGTCAAAGGACAATACTCGCTGCTTGAATCCGACGGAACTAAACGCATTGTGGACTACACCGCCGATGACGTCAATGGATTCAACGCTGTCGTCCGTAAAGACCCCGTAGCTGCACCTGCTGCAGCTGCTCCCGTTGTAGCTGCCGCTCCCAGCGTAGCCGCCGCTCCCGCTGTCGTTGCCGCCCGCGTCGCTGCTCCCGCCTACTACGCATCTGCCCCCGCCTACGTCGCATCTGCCCCCGCTGTCAAGACCGTATACGCCGCCGCTCCTCAAGTGTACTCCGCACAACCCATCTACTCTGCTCCCTCCGTGTATTCCGGCGCCCCCTCAGTGTACTCTAGTCCCGTCTACAGCCAAGGCCTTGCCCCCGCTTACTACGCTGCCTCTGGCCTCCACTACTAAAATAGTCCAAAAATAATTTATAAACAAAACCTCTATTCGATTCAGACAAATGTAAATAATTATATTATAATGCTGTACATAAAAGTATAGAGAACTACTAAATACAAAGTCTTAAAGTTTTATGATTGTTTTTATTTCATTCTAAGTTTTATGTAATAAATTATTCATAATCTGAGAACATCAGAATTTAAATAATTATTCCAGTTGTTAATGTTTTAGATCACAAATACCAATTAGAGCATTATGTAGTGGCTGTCTCATTTGGTAAATAATTCAGGTTATTTAAGTGTTGAAATCCAACACGAATTGGTTGTTTTTAAAAACCTTGAAGATATATTTATATAATGCATTCTTGCTAATGGTACCTATCTTTTATTTTGTGGGTATTTAAGGCTTAGGCCGGTTTCCTTTCGTGCATCAAGCATTTACCTCCTCCCCGCTAAAGGTTTCCCTTAGGGGGGTCTAGGTGGAGTGCCACAGCTTCCTTCGAATAAAAAGTTAATAAAAAAAGAATTAAAAGTTATGGATTTCAATTCTAGGGATTTAATAATATACTATAGTAAATAAATATACTCACACAATACAAACACTACAAATTCTCTTGTATTGATGTAGGGGTGATTCTTGCATACGTTTCGAAACCGAATTTAAAAATCAAAATTTATGATTCAAATAATAATTTATAATACGATGAGTCTGCAGATGCGCGCAGCATTGAGAAAATGTTTTAGGTTTCCGCCTTATACACCACAGCTATTATTATTCATTCACATGGTTTTTTTTTATTTTTATAAGGGTATTAAGTTTGTCTTTCATGCCATCTGATGGTTGTTTACTCTGTTTTTTTTATCAATATTTATTCAAGGGATATAAAAACAACTGCAAACCAATTTTTAAAAGCTTAAGAATACTACCGTTATCTTATTCATTTAATTATGACGTGAACTTATTTGTCAAAAAGCAGCCATAGTTGTTTCCAAATAATCAGGATATGATTTTTGGTTACAAGAGGCATGCAGAACAAATTCGATTTTTTTATTCTTAAAAAAATTTATGGCATTGAAGATAAAAAAATACGATAAAAAAATCAAAAGACTTCCATTTGAATTCTTGCCATGTAAATTATGCTATTCTAATAATTTATTATTAAAGGTCAAATATATGGATAAATAATAAATGCTGGCCTGTGAGAGAAAGAAAAAGATAGAATGTGCCAGCTGTTTCTCATCCCGGGCATAATGTAAAAGTCAGTTAAGGGACAGAGGTTTTAAGACGTTTTTGTTGGCGATAGGCTGACCCCCCTTTCACTACAATAGTCTCTCTTCAACATTATATTGCCACCAAATTTATGAAACGTGACATCTTATAACCTCTGGTGTTCTGCCTATACTCTGCCTGTATAGGGATCCAGGCGTGACGTTATATGTATAATAATAAATGAATAATAACTTTACTCTGGACTGAATATTTACTGTCTCGTTGACTATATGTATATTGCATTTGTCAGTTGCATATTGTGAAACTTGCACATTGGCACCAATTTTCTGGCTAACAAACAATAATATTTCTTAAAAAAGTACTTAAAAATTAAGTTTCATTTACATTTAATGAATTCAAATATTCATTACTTTGATCCCAGTTTTTACACACTTCATTTTTTGAGAGCTTCTCATTTAAAGATAAATTCATTAAAAATATTTCCAAAATCCAACATAGATAAAGTGAATTTTGAATGTTTTATATATATACCTACGTATGCTGATTTTTAGCAAATACTTGATATTGCTTGGTGACTGAAACTTCCGGAGAAAGAAATACTGTTCTTCCAGTGCGATTGCAATGTCCTTTGTATTTTTGTAAAGGGTCTTTCAACAAGGACGGATCGATTTCAAGATGGAATAAAACAGGCTATGTTTGAGATATTAACGAAATTATTCTCGCAACAGTGAAATAAGAAAGAGATGCGGATTTAAATAGCATGTAGTGACTAACATTGAAAAGGGTATGCTACGGTGGTTTGGTTATTTGGAAAGGATGAGTGAAAGTAGATTTACGAAAGAGGTCTACAGAACAAGAATGGATGGTTTTGTTGGAAGGGGCCGGCCTAGGCGAACGTATGCCGATCAAATTGGCGACATTTTGAAAAAGGGCCTAGTCCAAAGTACCCGTAACCAGCGATCGTGTATGAAAAGATTGATGAACGTGGAGGAGGCGAAGAAGGTGTGTCTGGATCGCGGCAGTTGGTGTTCCCTTTTCTCTGCCTACCCCAAACGGAGACAGGCGTGAGGTTATGTAATGTAATGTAGGTACTGTTTGAAAGGCCCAATCACGCCATTTTGTTTTGAATATAGTAGTTTCGCACCGAAGATCCGGAAGTCCAATTTTCAATGTCTCCACTGCATTAATTCTACTGAAACTAAGTTATGGCCTAGGTTATGTCGACTTTCAGGGTATCAGGTTTATTGCGGCTTATTGGTCATTTCAATTGGTCATTGGAGACTCAAAAATCCCCTCAAGAAAATATCATGGTTCAATTTAGGCTTACAAAATGGATTAAAATAGATCTGCCTGTTGATTGTCGTCTGTCTGTTGAAAATTGAAAAATAAAGGGGATAGCTAGCTTAAACAATTTTTGTTTTCTTTATTCTAGGTACTATTTCTTCTTATAATCGATGGACGCCGACTATTTTGTCGCAATCTGGTTATCTACCGGTAAGTAGTAATACCTTATTGCTGATCTTAAGCAGATCTATACTATACTATATCTTTAGAAAAACGTTGAATCGGTTGAGGAAAAATAAGATGACATTTCAGTACCACTTATGAACTTACAAGCAGCCAGCAGCCGCAGCCGCAGCCGCACGGCTGAACCTGCTTAAATTCTGATACCGAATTTCCATGCAAATTTAGCGCGTTCAAACAGCAAACAAATAATTTTGCTGCTTTTAAATTTTTGGAAAGTTAACTGTGGATACATCTAATTATTGTTATCATTCAATTAATATTATGTATATAAAGCTGTTTCTTATATGTTTATTTTAGTTTATTCTAATAAAAAATATGTATTTATTCAATATGTATGTTTAATGTTTCTTAAGTATATCAGTTATCTAGTATCCATAACACAAGTTCTTTAAGAAACTTAATTTGGGATAGATAATGTTGTGTGAGTGTCAGAAATATAAAAATATATATAAATTAAAAAGTTATACATCAGCTCCATCTGTTTTTCAGTTTTTTAACATAGCGTTCAGAGCTTAGACAAAATGAGCTGATATTATCTTCAGTTTTAGGTCCTGCAGCTTGTTGGATGTTTGATTTAATATCTCTGAGAACAGGATCCTACGCCAGTGATAGATTTCAACCATAGTTTTTTTTTATTAGATTTTTTTTTATTTCGGTGGCTTCTCTGATCATCCTAGGTATGTAATGTATTTCTATAGATAGAACTTTCACAGAGTCAAACCTTAAATAATGGAATATTTAAACCTTGTCTAAACAAAAACTTGTAAACTGCAGACTTTGTTTCTTTTCGATTTTTAATATCAGGTATATGTTATTTTACGTGATTTGACACATTTCTTTTAGTTTGACCAATATAGGAAAGCCCACTTTTTACTTTTCTTCTTTCACCGAGTGAGAGATAGTAGACATCTTGTTTCATAATCCGTATCGCAGGAACTTTCCGTTCAATTCGTAAAACAGACACGTTGTATCGGCTATTTCACACCTGAGAAGAATTAGAATTTGATGAATAGAATTTTTATCGTTTTCAAACTTTAAAACTGAAAATACAAACCCTAAAACACAAACCTACAAAACCTACAACCCTTCCAAACAAGCCCTTACCCTACATGCCCTTTTAACAACTGCATCAACGTGCTCATCAAATAAAAGTTTGTGGTCAAATGCAAAACCGATATTTATAATTAATGGACTCTAGCTATGGGAATGTTTTTTAAATGGTAGTCAAAGGTAAGTATAGCTTTTTGCGAGTATACAATTTTGATACATTTAAATATTTTTCTTACGTATACAGTAATTCTGACATCTGTTAAGATCCTCTGATATAACAAAGACATTATACTAGTGAAAGGTCTTTTAGGATTATATTAGTATACATAGATTAGATTCTGCCTCGATCTGGAAATCAATAAATTACATTTAAATAAATCTCTTGCATGCATCGTAGTTATGTATACGGGTACGCATATAATAGTCAATTATATTTTAATAGCAGATTGGGTATAAAAAGTGGGTCAGAATTTCGAAAAAAAAAATTTTTTTATAAATTAAAATTTCAAAATTATTCTCTGTGAGAAAAATTTAAGATTAATCTAGATTTTATGACTATTCACAATAAGATGGGCACGTTTTTATTACTTGTTGTGTAGACATAAACTACAGATCAAACTTAAATTTTGATCACTTAGAAGAATAAAAGTTAAGTAAATAAAGAATTTTGAAACTTTAATTTATGAAAAATATTAAAAACAATATATATATTTTTCGTAATTATGACCCACTCATCAGTCTTAATCTGCTAGTAAAAAATTATTGACTATTATATGGCGACCCTATATAAAATATACGAGTTTGTAGGAATTAGATAAACGTTCCTTTGCGTTTATTGGCTAGGTGAATTACGCTTTTATTGCAAACCTGAGAAAGTAAAGCCTGAAAGATTGTTCATGTATCAGGCAATTCAATTCAATTGAATTTTTGAATTTGAATTTGACGTATGGTAGGCCGCTGGGTTTTAACCGCGTATATTTTGGTCCTTATGTGATTTCTTGATCAAATATATCTTTACCTATTCTTCGCAAGAGCTGGGCAAATTTATCAATCATATTCATTATTTTTAATATCTCTATAAATTTTATTGATGATGTAACTACTAATGTTTAACGATGGCTCAACTACCCTGAGCATCTACTTCTCGATAGCAAGGTTCTATTTAGAAAAAAAGAACTCTTAAGTTGTATTACATATTTTGTCTATTGTTTTTTTTTATTTTTTAATTGCTGCAAATGATAATATCTTGAAACTTTTAAAATCAACTAGCTGTAAACATATGAGGCAGTTTGCTTAGAGTCACATTGATCAGCAGTAAATCCCGGTTGACCTCAATATCACCAGTTGAGGTCAAAGATGACAAAGGTCCAAGAAGGTCCTCTCGGTCTAGGGTTCTACTTTGATTTCGTTTTTTTTTTAAAGTTGAAGAAGTAGTAGTAGACAACACCAAGACATTGGTGGGTAGTGGGCGATCATTATTTTCATGAGCTGAGAGACGCACACTTCCGCACGGTGGCCTCCCCCAAGATTCGTCATGTCACCCGGACCCGCGCCGCCCTCATCCAGCGTTTGACGTTTACAAAGTGCATAAACATACCTACTGTGAATAAAATGATTTCATTTTCATTTTCGAAGGGACTGATGGGACACCCAAACATCACTGGTGGGGTTATAGGCATTTGGCGTATAGGCACTGACCCTCACTAAGGGGAGTCTGGGGATTTTATCAATAATAAATAAAATCCCCAGACAATCACACCAACTATATGGCCCTAAAGTAAGCAGAGCTTATGTTACGGGATACCATGTAGTGAACTAGGGGGGAACCTAGAATATAAATACATAAATACTTAGATTAACACCCAGACACGGAACATTTTTTTTTCTTGTTCCGTACGCGAATCGAACCCGCAACCACTGGCGTCTGAGGCAGGCAGGTCTACCCCATCGCCAAAGTGGTCGTCAAATCCAAGATCCTACCTACAAGTGGTTTATCCTTTTACGATAGGGCCAAAGGGCTATTTTCGTGTGAAAAAGAAATCTTGTGAAGAGACTCTTTCAACGTTAATTTTATAGTGTTGGAGATATATACAACAAGTTCATTTTCACTCATCGTCAAACGTGTATTAGACCAATTATAATAAAAACTAAATAGTTCAATAGAAAAAAAACTCAATTTAATTGAACATAAACGCCAAAAGCAGATTTGTACTGTAAAGGATCGTTTCGTTTTCCGGTCCTTGCCTCTAGGTATTACATTTTTAAAGTTCAACCGGTGTCGGTACACGTGAATTGCGCGGGTTTGGACGACAATAAATTCGTATAAAAACCCAAACTAGGATGGATCTGAATCATTCCACTCGAAGACATCCTCCAACCACATCGAAATGGCAGCCAAGGTGATCTATTTTTTATGCGTCTACAAGTGTTGTGATTAGTGATCTTGTTTATTCGCCAAATATCATTTACTGATTTTTTAAGTGATTAAGGTTTTTTCTTGTTATTTATTGTGGGTGTTATTATTCCTCACAATCGCTGTGTTTTCAAAGGCAGTAAAATATTATTTATTTAAAGCATTTGAGGAAAATTACGTCAGTAGCTCATTAATTTGAATCCTAATCTTTGCTTTGTTTTTTTACAGTTCATCGCCCTCGTAGCCCTCGTGGCCGTAGCCCAGTGCTCCGTCGTGCCAGTGGCCAAGTCTAACGACTACTCCAGCTTCTCCTACGACGTAGCGGACCCCAACACCGGCGACTACAAGAGCCAGTCCGAGACCCGCGTCGGAGACTCCGTCCAGGGACAGTACTCTCTGCTCGAGTCCGACGGAACAAAGCGCGTCGTGGACTACTCCGCCGATGACGTCAACGGATTCAACGCCGTCGTCCACAAAGACCCTGTCGCTGTTGCCGCACCCGTCGCCGTCGCCACTCCCGCTGTAGCCGCCGCACCCGCTGTTGTGGCCGCCCGCGTTGCTGCCCCTGTCGCTGCCGCTCCAGTCGTCGCCACTGCACCCGCCGTCGCTGCTCCCGCCTACTACGCGTCTGCCCCAGCTTACAAGTCTCTGTATGGCGTCGGCCCCTCAGTGTACGCCGCTCCCTCCGTCTACTCTGCCCCCGCTTACAAGTCCCTGTACGGCTACGGTCCCTCAGTATACGCCACTCCATCCGTCTACTCTGCCCCCGCTTACAAGTCCGTGTACGCTGCTGCCCCCTCAGTTTACGCCACACAGTCCATCTACTCTGCTCCCTCTGTGTACTCATCTCCCTCAGTGTACTCCGCCAGCCCTCTGTACTCTAACGGCGTAATCCCCTCATACTACTCCTCCCCAGTGGCTTACCACTACTAAGTCAAACCAAACGTAATTTATAGAGCATCGAAAAAGTGGAACGATTGACTGAATACAATGTAAATATAAAGTTATGATTGTATGAATAATTACAAATTTATCAAAATCTATTATTTTTTATTGCATTACCTAAATTCCTCCGCCAATAATAATAATAATTGATTAATATCTGAATTATGCTCCATTTAGTCTGGTTTTCATTATTTAGAAAGAATAATCAAATAAAACTCTTTATATAATCATAGTTTCCGCAATAGTTTAAAATTGGTATCTATTTGGAATTATTTTCATAATTTGAATTTATAATATTTTTTTCATGTTTCTATTTATCTCGCTCTTGTCAATGACTTGATAGAATATGTATGGCATTATGTAACACAAAAGCCTCAATGTAAGATTAAAGTTTTCAACAAATATCATAAAATTTTTACATTTGTAAAAAGGTTTGGCTTGTCTAGCGCCACAATTTGCAATGTAATAAGGAGCTAGCAAGAAGTAAGATATTTAAGCATTAATTTTGCCTTTGAAATGAATTTTAAACGTCACTGAATCAAATGAATGGTTAGCACAACATATTACAGACAAAGCCAAGATCTTGAGATTATTACGGCGATAGGCTAGAAAAATCCACATTATGTTTCTATGATTTCCCTGGCTAATACGTGATTTAATTTGAGTATATTACTACCCACGCTGAAATTTTGTATCAATGATAATGCATTTGGGCAGATGATAGTAATTACCTAGGTAATCCGTAAAATAGCAAACCTAAGTACAAAATTTCCCTTACTCAGACACTGATTCAACCAATTCTGGATTATGGAGATGCTTGCTACTTGGATGCCACGGAGGAACTTCTAGATAAACTCGAGCGTTTGCAAAATCTATCTATACGCTACATCTTCGGCCTTAAAAAGTTCGATCATGTTTCCGAATATCGTAAGCAACTCCGATGGCTTCCGATCCGGCAACGCCGTAATGCTAGAATTCTATGTCTCCTATATAATATCCTCTATAGTCCATCAGCTCCCATCTATCTGCGTGAAAGGTTTTCTTTTACTCATTCTCCGAATACTTTATGCAGAGCACATAAACGTACGTTTCTAAAAATGCCAACCCATAAAACTAACTACTTTTCCTACTCTTTTACTGTCCATGCAGTCAGATTGTGGAATGCGCTGCCTTACGATATCCGTGAGTCAAAATCCTTATCTGTTTTCAAGAAAAAAGTACGAGAGCACTTTTTTTCTCAACTATAATTAGACATTGATTACCCACACAAGATTCATTTTCATGTGGTTATATATTACATATTGTCTATATATAAGTATATATTATCTGTTATATATTCATCTTTGTTTATGTATAGTATTTTATAGTGTCTAAATATATATATTAAGTTATGGATATAATATAATATTATTTATGTTTGTTATATTTAGTGTACATACTGAAATTGTATTTTTTATCAAATTCTCCATTCTTCAGGTCTGCTGGAAGATATTTCTATAGAAATAAACTGTACCTTTGTACAAATCTTTTTTTGCTAAGTTTATTAAATGTATTTTTTTTTATAAGTGTGTACATAAATTGTGAAATAAATAAATAAAAAAATACTATTCAACTCTAAAATCATCTTTTTATTTTCTTATCAGAATTTTGAAATTATTGTCGACGACCGGCTGGTGTAGCGGTAACATACATTGCCTTCTATGCCAGAGGTCCTGGGTTCGAATCCCAGCGGCGGCGGATATTTGTGTGATGAACACAAATATCCGGCAAATAGTCGTCATGTCATGGATGTTTATAAGTTTATTTAAGTTTATTCTAATAAAAAATATTTATTTATTCAATATGTATGTTTATATATTTCTTAAGTATATCAGTTATCTAGTATCCATAGCACAAGTTCTTTAAGAAACTTAATTTGGGCTAGATAATTTTGTGTGAGTGTCAGAAATATTAATTATTTATTTTTTTATTATGTTATTATTTTTATTTATTTTAGTGACATACTTTAGGAGTTTACCACCACTTTCGCAACAAAACCTAAAATACTAAAAAAATACAATTTTGGGTGTCAGATATGAAAAGTGTTCAAAAGATGTCTAAGGAGTGTATACCATAAAAATATGGAAGCGAAGTCAATCTATGATGCACATTCATCAAATTCAGACAGATTTCGTATACGTACATTGCATGCAATGCAGGATGATTTTTTTTAAGGCTCACAAACTCCCAATTTACCTTTTTACGTTTAGTCAAGGGTGCTTCATTGGAAAGGAAAATTGATAATATCAATAAATTGCAGGGATCAAAGTTTTTTGATTATACGTAAAAATTGAATACCTACATCTGCTTCTTCGGTTATTTATTTTTTAATTACATTAAGTAAAGATGGCTCGTTTATATTCCATGACTCCATTCAAATCCTCGAGAAACTTTTTCACTATACAGTATACTGGTCACGAAAAACAGACGATACCCTAATAAAAGCATCTAAGAAAAGTCCAATGGCGGGTCTTAAATTAAACTGATCAATGATCGTTTTTTGTTTTGATGGAGCAAATTTAAATTTTAGATGGATTTGGTATTATTGTCGTGAAAATCAATCCTAGACGTATTCCTATCGTTTTATTTAGGGTATGGGTTCCAATGAGTATAAACACTCAATAGCATTTGTATAATTTGGTCTCTTTAAATAAAAAAGGATTTTTTCCATTTTTAACCGAATTCAAAAAAAGGAGGTTCTCAGTTTGACCTGTGTGTATGTATGTTTGTCCGCGAATATCTCGCGTTTCGTCACGTTTAGGAGAAGGTTTTAGTATATTAACCGACTTCATAAAAAAGAAGGTTCTCAATGTATCTGTTTATTTTGTATCAGAGATGAGCCGAATGTTCGGCCAAACATTCGTATTTCGTACAACATTTGTATTCAGCCGAATGTTTGATTGATTTGCCGAATAATTACCGAATACTAGCAGTTTCTCGCAGATTTACATGCGCAACTTCTGATTAAAAGTAGCCAACTTACAAAGAGGAGTTTAACCTGTATGTTAATTATGTTTGTCATCGATTATCTTGCGTTTGGCTGAACCGATGTTGATGCGGTTTTTTAAAGGATATTTGTCCCATTTAGGAGAACCTTTTACCTTTTACTTACTTTCAATTTTGGGCTAGCTTTTACTTTTTTCATAGTAAGTTAGTTTCCATATTTGTAGATATTCGTGATAGATTTTTAGTGATAAGTTTTGGATAAGTTCTTAGCTGACTGTTCTCATGAAGATTTTTTTAAGCGAATCTCTTTTCGTTTGTCAGTTTCTGCAGCACAAGCATGCTGGCGATACCTAGACAAGACCATCTCGTGCTGCATCAAGTCGTCGTTATTTTTCGTTGGGATTTCATTACTCTTCTTTCTTAAAGCGTCCTTCTACATCGTTTTCTACCTAGGCCTACAGGTAAAACGTATATAACAATAGTAGCTAGGTCAAAGAAATGATGTTACATTACCAAAACATCACATTACCAGACAAAGTAAGTAGGCAGTAACTAATACCAGAGCTAGCCCAAAACTTATCACTAAAAAACTATCACTAATATCTATAACTGTAGAACCTAACTAACTATGAAAAAACTAATAACTAGCCCAAAACAAAAATCTAACACTTAAAAGTATGAAATAAAAAATATTTTTTTTTAAATTAAAGATGGACTCTAAAATCGATTGAGATAAATTAATAATTAAAGAGCCTGTATTTTTATAAGCTGCAAAGCTCCTGCCTTGGTAGGATCATTACACCAAGGGAATCGTTAATAGAAGGAAAAGTAGGTATGCCTTCTCCCTATAACCAGCTGTAGCGGGTGAGTGATCCTGCCACGGCTATTATGACTCTGGGTGGGGAAATGGTCTTGTGTACTGGACCATTTCTTAAGTTGGAGGAGCTCTAGACTGAGACTGCGAGTACTCAGACTGAGCACGATACGCTACAGCTCACGTGTAATGCCATTGGCAATACCATGGGCTCCACTTATGGCGAAAGAGGTTTACCGTGAGGTTTTTAGTCGGTTAAAGTCCGACATAGCCCGGCCGCTCTCCTTGGGTGACTCTATCCAAGGGTATTCATGGAGATTTTCCCCTTGACAAAAAAGGGCAATTATTTACATTTTTATATTATTTAACTTACAGTAGGTTTTTACTAAATATACATTGTTAATTAAAGATTCCTTTGTAATTAAAATTTATGCATTTTGGTTGTCATGTCAATGGTCATCTATGAAGTGGTTTACTTTAAGTGAGAGAATTGGGATTAGATATAGAGATGTTCGGTCGTTGGAGGCCAAAGCAAATAGATAGCTGTTTATTCTCATCACACATTGTATCTGTTATAAGGTGCTGTTCACCCACGTACATACACGGACGTTAGTTCAGGATTCAGTTCAATCGTTCAAGACTTTTTAGCGTGAATTGGTAACAAACTAACATGTAATCAACCAAAGCTTCACGTCATAAGCAGGGTTTCAAAGAAAAGAAGTAAAAATGTTTCGTAGATTTGTAATTATTATTGTTAACATATTAATAATATTAATAAATAATATTATTAACTAATATTTACATTGTATTCGTTTCACGTTTCGCAATTAACATTAAGTTCTGTTTGGTTTGACTTAGTAGTGGTAAGCCACTGGGGAGGAGTAGTATGAGGGGACTACGCCGTTAGAGTACAGAGGGCTGGCGGAGTACACTGAGGGAGAGGAGTACACGGAGGGAGCAGAGTAGATGGACTGTGTGGCGTAGGCTGAGGGGGCAGCGGCGTAAACGGACTTGTAAGCGGGTGCAGAGTAGACGGATGGAGCGGCGTATACTGAGGGACCGTAGCCGTACAGGGACTTGTAAGCAGGAGCAGAGTAGACGGATGGAGCGGCGTATACTGAGGGACCGTAACCGTACAGGGACTTGTAAGCGGGGGCAGACGCGTAGTAGGCAGGGCCAGCGGCACGGGCAGCGTAGACGGCGGGAGCAGACGCGTAGTACGCGGGAGTAGCGACAGCGGGGGCAGCGGCGACGACGGGAGTGGAGGCTACATGGGTGGCGGCGACGGCGACGGGGGCAGCGACGCGGGCGGCTACAACAGCGGGCGCGGCGGCTACAGCGGGAGTGGCGACTGCGACGGGTGCGGCAACAGCGACAGGATCCTTGCGGACGACGGCGTTGAATCCGTTGACGTCATCGGCGGAGTAATCCACGACGCGCTTGGTTCCGTCGGACTCGAGCAGAGAGTACTGTCCCTGGACGGAGTCTCCGACGCGGGTCTCGGACTGGCTCTTGTAGTCGCCGGTGTTGGGGTCCGCTACGTCGTAGGAGAAGCTGGAGTAGTCGTTAGACTTGGCCACTGGCACGACGGAGCACTGGGCTACGGCCACAAGGGCGAAAAGGGCGATGAACTGTGAAGATATGAAAAAAAAACGTATTAGTACATTTCAATAATAATTAATTGACTATCTATATACAAATATGTAACTAAGTATCGTTTTCAAATCGAAGACAATTTTAAATTACGAGTTATGTAAGTTCACAACAATTTTTTTGACAAAAAATATATAATTTAATTGTTGGAATGCAAAAAAAAAAATATGGACGATTTTTTAAATGGTGCAAATATATTTCAAATCACCTTGGTTGCCATTTTGATATGTTTTGGAGGATGTCTTCTTGTGGAATGATACAGATCCATCCAACAATGAGTTTATATACGCATGAATGGGCGCCCGGCGCTCGCGCACTAGACGCGTACCGACACCGGTTGAACTTTAAAAAATCACTTACAAATTTAAGACCGGATAGCTAAACGATCAATTACACAGACTTTACCTGTTACGTGTGTAATAAAATTGAGCTAATATGATGTATATGTTCCGTCGAATTTAAAAATTATTAGTTTAATTTTTGAATTCTTTGTTTTTATTTAGCTCGGCCTGTTTTCGTTATCTATTAAGCAGGCGTAGGATCTTACAATCCTATATCATGCAGTGCCGTCCCACATTTTTTTAAATACATTTTACGTGTGTTCTTCTCTGGCCGGACCACAATTTAGTACTCAGATGCTATAATTCGAAATAGTAGATACCTATGGTCTACCTTCATAGGAATATATTTATTTTTTTAGTACCTCAATAGATAACTTTTTAATTGCCAATTTATGTAGAAGAACACACCATTTTACAGAGAATTTAAGCATTCATTTTTTTAAATATATTGCAAGGATAGGGCGTTTGTCTTCCATGCCACCTGATGGAAAGTCCGCATGAAGACTATGGTGGTACACGTCTATCCACGAGAAACCTATTAACTCGACACTTAAAAGTTCCAGGATTGTAGTGGTCAGGAAAAACAGACGCAGGCAGATTGTTCCACACCTTGGCAATCCGTACCAAAAAGGAACTATCGATGGAGGGGTTTTTTTGACTTCTTGGTAAATTATAGATTTTAATTTTTAAGTATAGGCAGTATATGTGATATTGTACGTAGTGACCGTAAGTTATTTTATTATACTGTTAGGTAGGATTAGTCATTCGTATAATATTCGTTTTTAGGGATTTTATTTATTTATTAGATTTAGATTAGTTATCATCAGAAATAGGTTTATTTAGGTAAGTAAGTATTTTATTTTATGTTATTGAGCTTTTTTTTAATTAGGTAGATATTTAGGTTTACTATTATGAGACTGCTTTAGTGCTAATAATACTTTGGGAGAAATTCTATTAGGAATACTTAGCAGGAATAGCAGCGACATTGTTACCAGGAAGAAAAATAGCTCATGCTATGTTTAAAATACTTATCGATCTTGATCGCATGAAAATCCCGTATTTGGCATTACTAGGAATACTGATAAAGCATAGATTATTTGTGAGTGTTCACATACGTAATTAAGGCAGAAATTTTAACCGGTTTTGGTGCTGGGAAAAGTGTTTTGATTCCTGGAATTATTCCTTGGAATATTTTCCCATTTCAGGCTAAGAGAGTAGATACAGTTTCCAGTAGCTTTATGTTACGCTATGACAATATATAAGGCACAAGGTCAGACTGTAGGCACAGTACAGATATCTACAGTAATTATAGATATAATGATAAGGCTGCCCGCCTTTAGCGTTTAAATTACATTTGCCTACTTTGTGTTTACTTCCATTTAGTTTTGTGACTGCAAATATACTTTGTTTATATAAACAAATAAAATACTTTTGACTTTGACTTTTTGACTTTGGTCTTATAAAATAACGTCCGAAAAATACTTGCGCCACGACTGAGACGCACGAAAAGGTGTAGGTATAATTAAATTTTAAAGTACAAACAATCCGCATATTAACGTAAAGCACAATTAACTATTGTTTCGGTATGCAGACTGGCCGCATTCCGAGATCAAACCGCATAGGTATAGCTCGCGTTTCGTCCGTTTGTACGAAGTTGAATTACTGATTTGATCTGAAGTTGACCTGAAAATGAGCTTAAGTAAACTAGTTCCAAAGAGACGGCAGCGCAGAAATGTAAATAGTGATTACCCGCGTAGTTAGAATAACCTTACCTAAAAAGAAACTAATGCGAGCGATTACCTACTCACTGGCAAGCCCTTTCTACCGCTGAATATAACAAAGTTCATGAAGAGTTCTTTCCTTTCCAGACCCGTGTTTAATCTATAATTTTCATACATGCATACATTGCTTCACGCCTGTACCCCTTATGGGGTAGGCAGAGCACCAGAGGTTACAAAACCATCTGATGTCACTTTTGACAAATTTGGAGGCATTATAATGACGGAGTGAGACTATTGCAGTGATAGCGGATCAGTCTATCGCCCACAAAAAAACTATGGTAAAACCTCTGTCCCTTAACTGACTTTTACAGTATGCCCGGGAAGAGAAGCAGCTGGCCCATTCTATGTTTTTCTCTCTCTCTCTCCCAGTTCAGCATCTTTGACTTCATGTTCATTGAAATCTTTCATTACGCAGATAAAGACTCGATCGATCGATGCTCAATGCAGGCCGTCAAATAAATACCCCAACTGAATCGATAGCTATGTAAGTAGTTCGATAATCAAAAATGTGGACCCCGTAGCGTAGTAAACAACACTAATTTTGATTGACTAATGAGGTAGAGTTCTGGAGTTCAAGTCCCGCTGGACGATAAGAAGATATTAGCCTTGCTTAAAAGATGTTTCAATATATGACAGTTTTATGATATTTTGTGTACTCGTATAACGTGTTAGTTACTTTTGTTACAAATTTTCTATTTTTTAAGCTAATATTTAATTTATTTAAAGAAGTCTTGTTTTTAAAACTACAGAAACGAACTAGTATCTTATTGTACCAAAGTAGAGCTAACTTTTTATCTTAGGAAACCAAATTTAAAAAAACTACCCATTCGAAATCCTGTATTTACATTTTAAATGTTTTATTAGCTAGTTCACACTCATTACTTACTTTCAATATTACTATTACCACAGTACAGATATCTACAGTAATTCAACTCGGCCACATCTTTGAAATAAATGCTCTACAGCGCCGCGGTCCGTTCACATGTGACAGGGCTGCCTGCCTTCAGCGTTTAAGTTACATTTGCCTACTTTGTGCTTACTTCTATTTAGTTATGTGACTGTAAATATACCTTTTTTATATAATCAAATAGAATACTTTGTAAATTGAATAGGAAGTGTTAAACAAAAATACGTTTTGTGTCATCAAACCATGTTTACGTCTGAATAACAAATCGGTCTTACAAATTAGCGACCGAAAAATACTTGCGCCTAAAAAGACGCACAAAAAGATTTTAAAGTATAAACAATCCGCATATTAACGTGAAGCTCAATCAACAATAATTATTTCAATATGCAGACACTCGTGACTGGCCGCATGCCGAGATCGAGCCGCGTAGATATACCTCGCATTTCGTCCGTTTGATGAAGTTGAATTACTGTAGATATCTGTACTGTGCTACTACGCTCATGCATACGTATACTACTTCCTACTTCAACCTTCACAATGCAGTCACTGAACTTTGCTCTTTCACATATCTCCGCAAAGAAATGGAATCCGCAATACGGACATTTGCACGCAATTCCAAAAAAATATTGCATGAGTAATAAATATAATATATGAGACACAAGTTTATTGTTTATTTATCAGACCTTTTTATAACTAGGCTTATAACAGGAAGAAATTCGGTGTACATCTTTAGTGTTGTTTAGTTTCACGCTCATTACCTACAATCAATTTATTTATTTACAATTCCGTATACAGTAAAAGAAAAAAAACAGTTAGTTGCGTAAGTACTACTAGGCGGTCTTATCGCTGAAGAGCGATTTCTTACAGACAACCATGAATATTGTTATATTGATAGTAGGTAATGAGTTTATTTTCTTTTAATGTATGTTTAATTTCTAAATGTATGTTTAATTTGTTTTTGTAACTTTTTTATTATTATTTCTTAAGTCCTCCTTTCGAATTTCCTTTAGTATAAAAAGGAGAGAGCGAACTGATAAGTCAAATAAAATATAACTCCGTAAATCAAGTATATTTAGACGACCGGCTGGTGTAGTGGTGACATACATTGCCTTCTATGCCAGAGGTCCTGGGTTCGAATCCCGGCGGCGGCGGATATTTGTGTGATGAACACAGATATTTGTCGTCAAGTCATGGATGTTTATATGTTTATTTAAGTTTATTCTAATAAAAAATATATATTTATTCAATATGTATGTTTATATATTTCTTAAGTATATCAGTTATCTAGTATCCATAACACAAGTTCTTTAAGAAACTTAATTTGGGCTAGATAATGTTGTGTGAGTGTCAGAAAAATATTTCTAAATAAATATTCTAAAAATATGAGCATTAAGAAAAGTTTTGTTGACACACATACATACATTCACGCCTATATTCCTTATAGGGTAGGCAGAACACCAGAGCTTATAAGACCATCTGATGACACGTTTGACTTTGGAGGTATTATAATGAAGGAAAGAGGCCATTGCAGTGACAGGAGTCAGCCTATTGCCCACAAAAACGCCAATAAAACCTCTGTCCCTTAACTGACTTTTACAGTATGCCCGGGAAGAGAAGCAGCTGGTAGAACTAAGCTACTTCAACGGAAAATATAGAGACACAGTATGTTCCCCTTATCGCGAAAACAAATACGGAGTACCCCAAGGTAGCATATTAGGTCCACTTTTATTTTTAATCTACATAAACGACATACCATACATAATAAAAAAACAAAAATCTATATTATTTGCAGACGATACTACACTTGTAATAAAATCTAAAAACAAAAATGAATTAAAAACTGAAATAATTAAATCAATGGCAGACGTTGTATCATACTTAAATTATTTAAACCTCAAAATAAATATAAATAAAACTAATTTAATACAATTTTTGACATATAATTCTAAAAATGATCCAATTGACATAACTTTTGATAATCATAAATTAAATAACGTTGACGCGGCTGTCTTCCTAGGTATTACTATAGACAAAAATCTAAACTGGAAAGCGCACATAGAGAGATTATGTAAAAAAGTAGACCGATTTATATATGCACTTAGGAGAGTCAAAGAGATAGCAGGACAAAAAACTTCCCTGCTCTCATACCACGGATACGTATCGTCTATCTTGCGTTACGGTATTGTATTATGGGGAAACTCAGTTGATATTGAGCTCGTATTTAGAATACAAAAAAAATGCGTGCGGGCGTTAGCAAGTGCCGATTATACGGAAAGTTGCAGACCGATTTTCAAAAACTTAAAAATTCTTCCATTGCCTTGCCTTCATATTTACGAGGTATGCTTGTTTGTTAAAAAGCATCCAAAGGAAACTGAGTAAGCCTGGGCCACAGGGTTAACAGGTTGACTTTGGTCTAAAAAAATTGCTTATTTTATCTTTATTCAAAATACATAAAACCCCTAAAAATGTAGTGAGGGGGAAACAAGTTAATTCAAGATATGGAAATCGCTGTCATGGGTTTTTAGTATGGATGAATAACTCATAATATAATTGAAAATTCGCTGAATAAAATTGAAGAAATATTAAATGAGAATCATTTTTAAGTAAAATGAATGTAAACTAACCGTGTTAGTTTTATTTTAAATAATTATTTTGTAATTAAAATAGGCGAAATTCTTTATTAGATTTGGCAATACTGAGTGAATGAAGAACGAAACTATGGTAATTGACTCGTTCAGTAAGTCAATCGATCTATTTGTTCACTCGTTTGTTTGGTTTCTTTCCTTGCACTTGAGTATTTTCATGGCTTTTTCTGTTTTTAAGATAGCCCTAAGAAAAGTGAAAGTTGTAAGTATCAATTTATTAGTTTGAATAGTTGTTTAAAACTATTACTAATAACTAAGTAAGTATAGGTAATATCTTATAATGTTATCTAGTATGCTATCTAAGTAAAATGTGCTACTATTTATTTTTAATTACAAACCCTCTAAATAATTCAAAATACAATAATTAATTTATAGATCTCAACAATAAGAAAAAGAATAGCTTTCGAAAGTGATTCTAAGCTCTTTTAACTTCTGTGTATACCTATGGACAAAATTATGGATATTTCAATTCCTCAACACTGGTTTATCTTGAAAATTTCGGTGATGAAACATGATTATATTTTAAATAAAAAAAAGCAAATGTCAAGTTGTTAACACCGTGGCCCAGAAATGTATGGAGCAGGTTCTGTCTCCTTTGTTCCCCAAAAATCGGGACATGATTTCTGGACATAGAAGACATGCAGAAATGCTTTATACTCCAGCCCAGAGACTATGCGTTTTTCAAAAAAATATTGTCTGTATGGCGGTAAAAATATTTTATAAAATCCCTCTAGATATTAAGAATTTACCAATGAATTTATTTTAAAAAAGAATTTTTAACTTACTTCTATACAAACTTTATTACAATGTTACAGATTTTTTAAATGACAAGTGCTTAAAGACATTCAAACTACATAAATCAAATTGTTTCTAATTGTAACCTTTTCTTTTGACATCAGGACAAATTTAATAATATGAATTTAATATGACATTTAAAAATTATTGTATTTCACCAAATTTTGCACACCAACACCTGTTGGTAGGATCTTGTGAAACTATCTTTACTTTAAAGACCTAAAATGTACCAATTTCCTGGCAAATAAAGACATTTCATTTCATTTCATTTCATTACATTATATGTTTTTCTTTCGCTCCCAGCTCAACACGGAAGACAGAAAATTTTAAAAATTATTTACTATAATTTTACGCAAAAAATATGATATTTTAGGTAATTTTAAAAGCACCCAACGATATTGAAAGTTAACAAGAGTTCGAAGATAACAGCACTCGGGGATAAGTATTCACTACTAAAATTTTTTTTTTGTAGTCATACCGTTCACTGAGCATGTGTTATTCATGACACTTTAAATATAATATTATTAATAAATAAAGTATCCAACACCATTTTTTTGCTTTAGTTCGTTATTATTTCAGGCTTCAAATAAAACAAAACGATATTGGTCAATAATTGAAATTCTGCTCAATAGCTAAATGAGATATTTATGTTTTCGTGTTGATTTTATTCATATTTTATATGCGAAATAATAATCTTGTTATAATTTATGAATAAATACATATTTGTATCATAAAATATATTGTTTATTTATGTCTATCAATTTGATTCATGTTTATTGCAAAAAGAATCTTAGTGTTGTCTGTCTGATTACTCTATTTGTTACCTTTTAGAAATAGTTTTTTGATTTTGAAATACTGCAATGCAGGGGTTTCACTCTTAATGTACTACAATTTGACCGCTCAGTTCTATCAAATGCTACATTTTCGTGTATCAAATGTTTTCACTTTACCACGATAGATGTCCATAGTTGCAATCCACCAATCAAACAAAAGACTTGTGACAGATCCGTCACAAAATGGCTGCTCCTCCTTGCGAGTGCATGTGCTGATGTAGCATTTTGTGATCTCTGTGTTATCTTGTGGTGTTTTCAGGAGATTTATGCGCGGCGAGTTGAGCTAAGGTCCTGGGTTCGAATCCCAGTAATGGCGAGATAATGTGGTGTTTATAATATTAGAAAATATGAATGATACTAGCCATGTTATAGTATTATTGCACCAAAATAGAGATGGCAGCACGAGAGCGTAGCCATTTTGCTACGCTCTCGTGCTGCCATCTCTATTTTGGCGTCAAGTTGGCTCTCTATTTCTTTTGGTATATTTATCTTCCTCTATGCAGCAATGCTTCTTCTTCTTATTCGTGTCGATACAACAACATAATATTATAAACAACATAATATGCTGCAATGCTATGAATGAATATCGTGTTCTTACTTCTAAAGTCATGATTACATATATTGTTAATCAATTTGTTACTTACTTGTTGAAACTTGTGAATTACTAATTTATAACCTCTGGTGTTCTCCCTACTCCTTAAGGGATACTGGCGTGAAGTTATGTAGTATGTAGGTTACTTGAAATTAGTGTCAGCACCTACTCAAGTGCTTGTACGTATTTTATTTATTTCTAAAAAGCTGATACAATGCTCTATTTTGTTGCTCGTAATGTAAGTTTTAGTTTTCTGAGTATGATAATTTGTTATTTAAAATGTTTATATAAAAAGTAACCCAATTGTATAGATTTTGTATTGACTTTGTATTGTATGATCATAATTTTCTAGGTAAGTAACTATACCTACATAGAAAAGCTTTTACACTCTATTTATGCACATTTCTGTTATTTAACAAAAAGATTTTCTTCTTAACTTACCCGTTATCGTGTTTTTATTATAAGAGTTCTTAATTCGATAAAAATTAAGCTAGATAATGTGGTATGTATGTTAAAAATATACTAAATTCGTAAATTTTCAACCACTGTTATAAATATATTTTTATAATAAAACATTTCAAAGTGTTGGTTTTTGTTATATCCACCATATATGTGCAGCAATCTGATTTAAATATAAATTTCTACTTTAAGTAGTCGTTCGACGCATTAGTCGTAAGAGACATACGTTGTCGATACTTGTTATGTGGGAAGAAATATCAGATCAAGGTTGATTGGAGGTGTAACAACTACTGTTCTTGTCAACTTCCTACTTTTGCTTAGAAATAAAGTCTTTCATTATAAAGCTTGTTAAAAATCAGGTTTCTGAGTAATGGAGTTGGAGTCATGTTTGAATATCACTTTGATCGCAACGTAGGTTTATTTAATAGAGTTGATTTGTTTACAGGAACAAAAAAGCTCCTGTAAACTACAACACACCTAAAATGTATGGGTTATTGATAAAAAGGCATATTTGGTAGCTTCACTTTTACATTTAATGATTCATAAATATTATGAACTTATTTACAACAGCATCTAGTCTGGCCGGGAAGCCCAATGTCATCAGTCATTTCAGCAGTCCATGTGAAAATACAATTAGGTTATATTTACAGGTAGTAAGGGGATCCATGAGCGTATACTCTGGGGGCGTAGGAGTAGACTGAGGGGGCATACAGACGAGGGGCAGCAGCGACGATTGGGGCGGAGTAAGCCGAATGGGCATACAGAGCAGGGGCGTAGGCACGAGCGGCGACAACAGCAGGGGCTGATGCGACCAGAGGAGCGGACGCAACATACGCAGGCGCGGCAACACGAGCAGCAACCACTGCTGGAGCAGCAGCTACAACTGGAGCAGCAGCTACAACTGGCGCAGCAACAGCAACAGGTTCTTTACGAACAACAGCGTTGAATCCGTTAATGTCATCAGCAGCGTAATCTACGGTGCGCTTTGTGCCATCAGCGTCTAGGAGCGAGTATTGTCCTTGTACGTTTCCTCCGACGCGGGTCTCGTGCTGGCTCTTGTAGTCTCCGGTGTAGGGGTCCGCCACGTCGTACGCGAAGCTGGTGTAGTCGGCGTCTGCTCGCGCCAGAGGCACCACGGAGCTGTGGGCCACGGCCACTAGGGCGGCGAGTACTACGACGAACTGTAAAGAAGAATAATAATTAATTTGCTGTTAAAATGCGAATGAAACTTATATAACTTAAGAGATCGTGATGCTTTATGATTTTAAAAACAAATTAGATAGCCTTCGAAACCAAAAAAAGAAATAAGGTGGACCATATTAAGACAAAAATTGAGATCGTGTAAAAGTAACAAAACTTTTATGTGTTTAGTGATTACGACAAGAGGCAATTTCAATTCGAGACCAATGCACTGCACTACCACAAAATTGAATGCAAATCACTATCAAGAACCTATTGATCAAAACTGAAGTTGCATTTTAAAACCCAGGTTAGATCTCTAGTTAATATTAAACTTTAAATTTAACCAAGAAAGCAATCCTACCTTGGCTGCCATTGCTGATCTTAAAGAAGTTCACTCAATGAATGAATGCTCTCCTAGGGCAAGGTGTGTTTATATAGTACGCGCATTGTCATTAGCGGTAACTTTAACTTGCGCTTGCGTCGATCGGTCAGTGGACGAACTTGACTGTACTGCCGGATCCTGTTAGGGCGTGTGCATAGTGTGTTAACAAAAAAAGTTTGGTTAAAGGTCAAACTTCTCATTATTTTCTTATGACCTGAAAGGGAATAGTCACTTGTAGCGTTGACAGAACTAAGCAACTTTTGTTAACTATGATTTTTAAAATTCGAAAAATTTTGATTACTTTAGCAGTATGTGACAAATAAAGGGTATCCTTGTTTGTTGGATCTTAAAAATAAACTAAACATGAAATTGCCACCGGATCATTGCTGAAATGTTTTTAAAAGAGTCCGATACTTCAAAAATCTTACACTTTAACTTCATCGTCACTTATAAATATTGATCACAGGTGGCTAAATTAACTAAAGCAATAAAAAAATAAATTATTCTAGACTATGATTGTCTGTGGTGTTTCTTTATGTTTAAATTATTGTGTTATTGGCAAAAGTGCATTTGCATAAACTTCTTTTATCTTTTATCTTGCAATGATGATTCACACTAAATTTCATTTGATCAACATGTGTTTTATTTTATGATGTTATGATCAATGACACATCTAATATATAAAATTCTCGTGTCACAGTTTTCGTTGCCATACTCCTCCGAAACGGCTTGACCGATTTTGATGAAATTTTTTGTGCTTATCCGGTATCTATGAGAATCGGCCGACATCAATTTTTTTTTGATTTATATGGCAAAACAACGTTTTCCGGGTCAGCTAGTTCTCATATTATATGGTTTACGTCTCTGTTATATTTGCCTAGGCTTATTGAGTCAGCGCAAAAGCCAGAGCCATTCGATTTCAATATTCAGAACGCCTAAGGGCATTTAAAGGGTACAAGCCCAGACTTATTTTATTTTTTAAGAAGCCAAAATTAATTTCTTCCCAGGATAGTTAACTGGTATCAGTTACCATCTGATATCGTCTTTATCTACATCAAAAGGGCTTGTTAATCTTAATCACCGCTACCTTATGAAAACATAGTATGAGCAGTTTATCAAAGTAAAAAATCTATCTTCAGTCATTATTTTTCATTAATCATAAGTATAATATAAAATATTTTCAACCGGCTTCCTAAAAAGGAAGAGGTTCTCAATTCGTCTGTATGTTCTTTTTTTGTGTCTTTGTTACACGATATTTATGAATTTATTTTGAAAATTGATGTTTCATATGATAGAGGATACTGCATAGAGTACTTCATTGAAAATTTTTGAAAAAATATGTATGATTTCGGAGAATGCTTACGTTGATGACATTCTCAACTCAGCCAAAGTTTTGACGTGAAGTCGGTTTTTTTAATGCTCTGCATTCGTTGATTATACTCTATAGTTATGCTCTTGTCATTCAATACCCTTGATATGCGGGAACCAAATAAAATGTCGCTCTTACATTGACCATCATACTCGTATTGCGCCATAATTCTGCGGCAAAATTACAAACCGTTACATGAATGATCTCGATGACAGCTATCTTGCGTCATCATCATCATCATCAACACACCTACAGGCCTTCTTCAAAGTACTGTACACCGCACGGTTCAGCGCCAACTACAATGTCCATCAACTAACATGGACATTGGACAGATCATCAGTCCACTATGTCCATCCTGTCTCAGCTTTATCTTTCATTAGGTGCCTACGCTGTCGTCTCTCCATTACCTTACTGCTGCATCAGACTTTAGTTTGGTTTTCTACTAATTACAACTACCAGCGTAAATTTCCCTGTATATGTCCCAATTTTTAACTAGAATCCCCCCAAGCATACCAATCTGCATTGGTCTCTCAGTTACTTTCAGCTTTTTATAAGGCCTATACTAAAAATCACATCTCAGTCTTATCTTATAACTGGCAACACACTTTTTTCAACCGACTTCAAAAAAAGAAGGAGGTACTCAATTCGTCTGTATGTTGTTTTTTTATGTTTGTTAGGTCATAATTTTTGACTGGGTGAACCGATTTTAATGGTTTTTTCTTCATACGACAGAAGATACTCATTTAGCCCTATATAAATTCCATTGAAATCTATTGAGTGCTTAATGAAAAATTTTATTTTTATTTCGTAACGTATGAGATCGTTTACCTTGACGACCTTATACTTCAGCCAAAGTTTTGACGTGAAGTCGGTTTTTTAATGCTCTGCATTCGTTGATTATCTTATCCACTAACAATAATTTTAAACTCTTTATAACAAGCCCTTACAGCAAGTTGTGCGTAATTACTGGTCTATGACGATTAATCGCGATAATTCTAGCGCTAGGAAGAGAGATCCAATTTTAATCGATATTAGTTTACCGCCTACTACACCCGTTTATTATTAAGTTATTTCAAGGCCGATATAACTGAAAATAGATTTATCATTAACTAGCCACCGCACGCGGTTTTACCCGCGTAACTTTTGATCCCGTGGGGATAACATATAGCCTACAACCTTCCTCAAGAGTTGGGCTATCAAATGCAAAAAGAATTTTTTAAATCCCACTTGTAGTTTCTGAGATTAGCGCGTTCAAACAAACAAACAAAAAAACAAACTCTTCAGCTTTATATATTAGTATAGATTTAATTACCGACAACACATATAAATATTTTTTACAAAAATTCTAAGTCTATTTATTATATCATCTGCCTGGTACATAAAGTGCAATAACAATCAATTGATTTATGGTCAAAATCATTTGTCATTATGCCACCTACGTATATACCTATCATATAATAAAAAACAACATCGTTATTTATTAATAAAACACAATTTAATTAATTTCACGCACACATAATGTAGACCCAGATTGATTATGCCATTTAAAAGTAACAAACAAATGAGTTTTAAATTATATTATAAGTTATTTTTAATAATAATAGTGTATTTTATGTGATTTTTGTGTTGAATGGCAGTATGAAAACTATTTACTTCGAATCCGTGCAGTGAGTGAAATCTAAAGTTTTCTAAAATTTAGCTTTTAGATAAGATTTGGACGACCGGCTGGTGTAGTGGTAACATACATTGCTTTCTATGCCAGAGGTCCTGGGTTCGAATCCCGGCGGCGGCGGATATCGGTGTGATGAACACAGATATTAGCTGTCAAGTCATGGATGTTTATATATTTATTTAAGTTTATTCTAATAAAAAATATGTATGTTTATATATTTCTTAAGTATATAAGTTATCTAGTATCCATAACATAAGTTCTTTAAGAAACTTAATTTGGGCTAGATAATGTTGTGTGAGTGTCAAAAAAATTTAAAAGATTTAACTGTCAAGTAAAGTTCACTTTAAAGCTATATAGATGGCGTATTAGTTAAGTTCCCGATCCATCATATCAATATGATCAACGCATACACAATTTAGAAGTTATCTTAACAAAAATAATTGTATCCGAGTTACTTGAAGACACCAATTCATTATAAAAGCTTTTGGAACTACAATAAACAGTAAAGCAAATGAAAAAAACACTCATCTCTCTCAAAGATCACTCAAACAAAAGCATATCTGACCGCATGAAAGCTACGAGGACATAGCCAGGATACGCGCCCATGACATTTCGTGAGAAAATGTCAACATTATTTCTTTGCTTCACATTTAAGTTTGCCTTAAAAGTTAACACGTACTGTCTATTTGTTATACTTAAGCCCACATTACCAACCCACACTTAGATTCCTGGTCTTGATAAACAAATGAATGTCGCTAAGATTTTATCTCTAAAATTAGCTAAGCTTTTACCAGTTATTTATTTATTTGTTTTATTTTATTCGGAAAAAAAACAATATTTTAACACAATAATATAAAATTATATGACTAGTAATACAAATCAATAAAGTTTCAACGGTTAGGTATTACATTAAGAGTAGATATTGCAACATATTAAAAAAAAAACAGTAAATATAAACTACTCAAAACAAAATAGGGCCCACCTCGTATTTTGTATAAAAAACGATTATATGATAATTTAAACTTAATTTTAAGCTAGTTCAAGTAGCTTCGCATAAAATTGAGATGTAAGTGTATTCTTAACATTCTTTTGAACAGCCCACAAGTGAAAAGACATAAGCAAGTCAAGTTAAAATTACCCTATTCACAATTTCTTATTCACTTGTGTTTAGGCTTTCGTTACTTTTTTTTCTCGTTTTTTTTCACTTCTTTTTTGAGTTTTATCATTAGAACTCATTACAATGCCACTTATTCGGCACCATATGAGCATAAAAACAGTTTCTAGACCACTTGTATTGCCGCAAGAGGGAGAATCTCAACGATCAGTAACTCTACGCCTAGGTGTATCGTGGCCAGCTATCCGATTTTTTTGGGCTTGCTACCAGAAGACTGGTAGTGTTGTTAGGAGTTGCGAATCAGGAAAAACCCGGACAACAACCACTAAAGACAAAAAAAAAACATAACATTCGTTTAACTGCCGGTCGAGAGCGTAACATTATTGCGCGTGTTTTTCAAAACTGACTACATCAAGCCAATGGTATAAAAATAAGTGACCAAAAGATCCTCAACTGACTCCATGAAGATGGGCAACGATCAATACATGTGGTTCGTTACGGTACCTTCGTTTATCACTTCAAAAAATTTATTTAGAGCATCAGCCTGTAGGCAGTCATGAATAAAATAGCCACAAAATACATATATGAAGCGAAATATGTTCATTTATACATATTATTGAAAAAGGTAACGCGTCCGCCGCCCAGTTCGCGATAGCTATAGTAGAGAATCCGCAAATGGAGAAGCGCTGATGTACCGCGACAAGTACGCCGCCATCTGCCGTATCACCACGGGACGCGTAATCACGGTCACATCTGTATACGCACTACCTTACATAAAAAAGCTCAGCATTTTATTTATTTTATTTATTAGTATCGTAAATTCCTGGCAAGAGCCACGTCTCAGTCCAACATATTATGTCGTAGTTGGAAGTCATTAAGTTAAGAATGAAAGTGTGTTCGTCTTAGTTGGCAAACCGTGTAGGTTTTGATAATAAATTATGAAATCCTCAGTAGCCATTCAAATAAAATCCATAATCAAATAAATTGTTCATAATAAAACTATCCAAGCGATAAGCCTCAACAGGAAACAAATATATAAATAAAGATACTAGACATTCCCTTGACAAAATATTTCAAATTTTGCCTGCCTTAGTAATGTTGCGTAAAAGTTATGAATAAACAGTAAACTTATACCATGATATTAATTACAAGCACTAACATAACTCTTATTTGTTTTGTTTAAATCCTTTTCACTTGACTGACAGGGTTACTGGTAGGTCACTTTCAAATTTCCAGGAAGTGATAGTTTTATATCATACATGAAGAGAAAAAATAAATTAGTAAAATAAATATTAATTATTTCCTGAGTAGACTTCTCCGAAAGTTAAAGAATTCAATACACAACGCATGGTTACATTAGCGTAATAGAATTAATACAAGAAATACGGGTGGTGGTGTGCGTATGGCGGGAACACTACCGAGTGCGTGTTGACTGAGGCAGCGCGTCGGGAAAAGTGTAGTAAGGTATCTTTATTTATTCATAGGGATTTCTGGTGAAAAATTAAGTACCTTTTTTTTTACATAATTATGATCAGAATCGAGTACAGAGTGCTCTCCTTAAGTATTGCAAATTTGTCACCAGTCACCCTGTATAATTGGTGTAGTAGAAGACTGTCTCACCATGATAGCATAATTCTTCACCCTTAATTCTTCATAAAATGTGTTTTGATTAAGCAATGAATCTTAGGATTCTAAGGCTTCTTAAAATCATTCATTACGACCAGTACTTGCTGCATTTACTTGCAGTTATTTTAGGATGCCATAATTGAGGCCATCAGCGCAAAAGTGACCTAACCTTGAGATAGGTACATTAGAGATATTAAACCACTTTAGGTAGACATGATTGGGCTATTGATTTATGATCAACAATTGGATACTAATATAAACTGTAATTATTTTCTTGTCGTTTTACTTAATTGCCTGTGTCATACAATGTGTATTATAAGAATGTACCTATGTGTATATCGTCCCTTTATTGGTAAAACCGATTATCTACACTTTTTTTCAAAAATGAGTTATTTACACCAAGCTACTCAACTTTTTGAGCTCTATCTACAGATAAAACCGATTTTCCGATGCGATGCATAGTTTCCGAGATAGATACGCAAAAAACCAATTATAATACAAGCTTTTAGGTAACATCTGCATTCAATAACAGCTAAACTCTTATACCTGTACGATATTTTTGTAGCCTTGCAATCAAAAACACATTCCGTTTCATATCTTATTTTAGTTGCAATTTGCTTACACTCTGAACATACTGTAGCATTGTATTAATACAAATTAAAATACTTTAAATGGTTCTGGTTTTGCTGAATTATTGGAAAGTACTTAGAAACTTACATTAAAAAGAAAGTAAGTAGTTCTACTTGCTTTTAACAGAACATACTCCTTCGCACTTGTGCAGATTTTAATTCAATTAAAAGAGATTAACGCAGCTTTATTTGTTTTTCCACAACATCAGAAATGGTATCGTTTAGATTTAAATACAAGTAAAAGCAACTATCCTTAAATAGTTGTTTTTCACCGAAGCGTATGGTGATATTTCTACATAAATATTTTCACCAAAACCAATTATCGACGCTTGATCTTTTGTTTCACTCGCACTCCGCGCGCGCATCTCTGTCTTAGTCGAATAGTCGCCCTCTTTTATGGACGAATCGTGCGCCGGCCGGTTGTAGTGTTTTGTTTTTCAAGTTTATTAATTTCTTTTTATCGTAATTTACGTAAGTGTTTGCGGTGATAAAGTTTGAATATGAGTGCTAAGGAAGTTAGAGAGTCATTGGATCCAGGAGGAAATGCTTTTCATGAAGGTAATTGTTTGTGTTAAACAGTTTTGAGGTTATATTTACCGGTATTTTGCAAATAATCATTCATTATCCATAAAAATAATATAGGTACGAGGAACTATTTAAATACTTTTATAACTATGAATAAGCATTGGCCTATTTAGCGATATATTAATGTGATTTTCGTTTATTGTAGAAATAGAAGACGCTTGGATGAATGATGCGCCAGAAGATTTGTTCATATCTCAGGCATACGATTTATATATGACCCAGTCTAAGCAAGAGGTTGTGGATGACAATACTTCAGCGTCGAAAAAAGGTAAAAGAATTTAATAACAAAAGTGCTTAGAACTTGCCTATCTCTAAACTATCAGGTATACCTACTTTGTGATACACCTCGCTGTGTTTGCGATTTCGGCCGCAAGGACTTATTGTAGGTAATTAGTTAAGTATTAGTTATTCCAATTATTAGGTACAGCTAGTATTTTATAAATATATTTTATACTATTATTATAATGTATGTATCATTATTATAATTATTTATTATTTATGTACCTTATAATTATTATTATTTGTAATAATATCAAACATTCCTCTGCTGGACGCAGGAATGCATTATTTTTCTACCACTTTGGTCTAGTACAAACTGGAACCAAAATCAACCAACTAGTGTGTACCTAACATGTTATTGTCTTACTAACTACATTAAATTAATTGTTTTCAGGAAATGTTTTACCATCACAAGTTTTAAAAGACAAGAGCGTAGAATCTGACATGGAATCACTATTCGGTGGTGATTTTTCTGATGATGATCCTACATACCAGCCTCCTGGTATTATTCAAATGCCCCTTGAAGCGGATTCGGATGATTCGGAATTAATAACTCTAGAAGAACTCTTAAATCCAGATTCTGTTCATGCTGCTGAAGAAAGAAAAAATATTAGCCGTCGCAAAGCTATAGCTCAGTTGTTTGGTAATAAGCAAAAACCTCCCAAAGATAACAATAATAATGAGTCTTTATTAGTAGCACAATCAATAACTATCGAGCTTTTTCAACGTTGTTGGAAGGTCTTAAAACCACGAGCTCGTTGGCACCAAAGAAATCCTGAAACCTGGAAAGCTAATGTGGTAAAAAGACGGCGAGCTGAAGGCTTGCCATATGTTACAAAAAATAAATTAAGAGGCTCAAAAAATCCTAAGCCTGTTGATTGTTCTAAATGCAAATTTGAGTGCAATGATAAAGTGACAGAAGAAGAGCGCCAAAAAATATGCAGAAAATATTGGAGTCTAGACTATGTCTCAAAAAAGTTATTTATTTTGACTCACGTAAGGGTTAACTCAGTAAAGAGACTTCTTGTAAGTAGGAAAAGAACGACACAACGCTCTTATTCTAAGCAATGCTTTTTTACAATAGAAGGGAACGAAATATATGTTTGCCAAAAGTTTTTGTGCCAAACATTATGCATTGCTCCGCGTGTCGTAGCTGATGCTATAAAGCACCGTGATAACTTAGGACTTTTTACCAAGCAAGAAGACCCTCGCGGACGTCATGAGCCTCCGAATAAAACTGCACCTGAAAAAATTGAAAATATAAAAAAACATATTGCATCTTTCCCTACTATGGAAAGCCATTACATACGGAAGAAATCAAAACGCAAGTATTTAGACAGAAACCTTACATTATGCAAAATGTATTCTTTGTATGTCAAAAAATGCGAAGACGAAAATATGGAACCTGTGTCGGAGATGACATATCGTAGAATTTTTTCTACAGAATTTAATTTGGGATTTTTCATGCCGAAAAAAGACCAATGTCTTTTGTGTACTAGGTACAATCGCGCTAATCCAGAAGAACAAAATAAAATACAAGGAGAATATCAGACACACATTGATAGGAAGCAAACTTGTAATCAGGAAAAGGATAAAGATAAAAAGAGAGCTGAAGAAGAAACAAATTTTCTGTCTGTTACTTTCGATTTGCAAGCAATTCTACAATTGCCATGCACTGATGTTGGTCTCCTTTACTATACAAGAAAATTAACTTTATACAATTTAACGCTGTACGAAAGTGCGCCTCCTAACGAAGCTTATTGTTTTGTATGGTCCGAGACAAATGGTTAAAAGGGAAGTTCAGAAATCGGAACTATTTTCTATCACTATTTAATGAAATGTGTACCAGAGGAACTCCGGAAGTCAGTTTGTTCTCTGACACATGTGGAGGACAAAATAGGAATCAATTCGTGGCTGCTATCCTATTGTGGGTAATTCAAAACCGCAACCATTTACAAATCATAGAACACAAATTCTTAGAGTCAGGTCACAGTTACATGGAAGCTGACTCAATACACAGTGCGATTGAGTCTGCCAAGAAAAATGTTGATCTTTTTTGTATGACTGACTGGATTAACATTTTCAAACGTGCTAGATCAAAAAAAAAATACAGGAAAGACACAAAGACAATAACAAAAAATTGTTATCAAGTCAAGGAATTTAAATACAATGAGTTTAAAGACTTGAAAAAATTGGCTAATACAATAATTTTGAATAGAACCAAAAACACAGATGGGCAGCAAGTGAAATGGTTAAAAATAAAACGGATGAAGTACATAAAAGGAGACAAAAAAATATACTATAACTATGACATGTCAAATTCATTTATGGCAATGGATGTAACTGTTTCAGACACACAAAATAAGATTAATATAAATTCAGCTTCGACATCTTCAGCAAATGTACACCACAGCTATGCAACAAGAAAAAAAGCAAAGCGATTGGCAGCAGAACAGGTAATTAAACTACCAACTACCTCGGAACTCCAGTTCCCACCGCTAGAACAATTGTATGATGGACCCCTTCCAATAACTGAAGCGAAGAAAAAGGATAAATAAATCTAAATCTCATAAATCTTTGTGAGAAGGGGGTTATACCAGAGGAGTACCATGGATGGTACAGAAGTTTACTCGCAGATAGGGATCCCATTGAACGCGTCCCTGATGTGACCGTCTCTGAAGGGTCACAATCAGCTGAGTCATCTGTAGACTCATCAGCTGATGAATGATTAGTTTTTCTTTTTTAATTTTTTCATTAGTTTTTCTATATGTATACTAAACAATTTGTTAGACCATGAATTAATTTCATGGTTTCACAAATTGTTTTGTGTAAGTAATTGAAAATCTAAATTAATTCATTTTTTCACAAAGTTTTGTATTCTTAGATAAAAATAAAAAGTTCCTAATAAAGTTAATTATTTCCTAATATAATTATCATTCGTATTATTTTCCTACTTTATTCAGTTGTTACTTTCATGTAAATAATGTTTTTTTGGTATTTTTGTAATTATAAAAATACACCACTCTTGCTGTAGTTCATTGTATGAACATTTTGCAGATAGTCTACCACAATACATAATTTTACTCAAGCAAAACCAATTATATTTTTTTAAATTTCATTTTGTTGTATGTTTCAGAGTGTTATTTTTACAGTTGTTTTTGGTACCTTATTACTTTCTTCGAAATATTACGGCGAAGCTATTAGATAAGCTCCAAGTGATTTAATTAATGATATAAATGCTTATGTCGTTATTCAGTAAAAACCAACTAAATGACCTCCCTGAAGAAGTGTTTGGCGTTTTTTCAAGCATTATCAATGAAATACTGCTATTTTTATGATTTACAAACATACTTTATTAATTTATTCACTATAATTACATGATTGCAGGTAAGGTATATGTAATTTAGTTACATAATTATTCTGTCAAACTTTCAAATCATTATTGCCACAAGTTTAGTTTTCGGTAGATAATCGGTTTTACCAATAAAGGGACGATATATAAATATGTGTATGTATGTATTATTAGTAAGTATGTGCATGTAATTATTCGTATGTAGTCTATTTTAAAGCCTGTATACCAACGCACATCCTAATTTCCACTACCTTATCCTGTCAAGACTCGGTTGCCTGGTAGAAATCTCTCTGCAGCGATAAGGCCGCCTTTGTGCTAATGTTAAATTAAAATGTATCTTTTTAATTTGTACTTTATGTTGGTGTACAATAAAGGATTATTATTATTATAACATTTAAATTTGTTAAAAAATTACCTTTAAGTAGTATTTTTGAGGGTTGGGCCCCTTTTGTATTTTGGTTCAGGATTTATATTATAAATTAAATACCAAGAAGGTTAGGCTAAATTAAAAACAAGGTATATATATGTTTATATATATATATATATATATATATATTTTATTGAAATGCCTTATCAAATTAGGAAATAACATTTTAATGTAAATTTCTATTGATGATCCTTTTGATGAATAGAGTTTATACCTATTTTATTCATCGAGAGGGTCATCATTGCAAATAACATCACTTGAAGTTCCTGAGTCTTTAAACTATTACAAAAGATATGACGAACGGGTGGAACAAAGTTTAACAATTCCAATAAATCTTTTTTTTTCACTTCACTAATGCCATGTAAATTAAAAAATCTAGAACGCTTATAACGTTCAAGATTTTCAATTATAACTGAGTTTCTTTTTTTAAATTCAACTTCCTGGAAAATAACTTCTGCATTATAAGAATATTTAAAATAAAGTTTGAAGGGATGCGTTTCATGATACATAATCCATTGCATTTTTAACCACTCCACTTTATCTTTATCTGTAGAAATTTTTCTGTTAGTTATGTTTTTTTCTAAAGTTTTACAAGAAAAAGAAAAAAAATTGTTGATTGATACTATTGTAAATGGTTTATTCTTTCTAGCAGCTAAAATTACCTGTGCCCAATCTTTAGGTAAAAATATGTTTTTGAAAAACCTCTTTTTCTTTTCAATGAGGCCAAAGTGTTGATCACAAGGCATGTATGAATGAACACTAACTAGAAATTTATGGTCTATTTTAATTGCAGTGTATTCAGAACTAGAAACAATATATTGGCAGAAAAGGGCCATCTTAATATTGCGGTTTTGGTGCGGCTTAGGCCACTTTTGCATTATGGTTCGATGAATAAAAAATATTGCAGAAACCAATTTTGTAACGCCATCTATTATAAAAATAACAAATCAAAGTTAGGCCGTTTTTGTGAAGTTTTATCAATTTGTAATCGTATGCGAGTGTTAGATTATAAATAAAAAAAATGTGGGTTAGGCCGCTTTTGCGCTGACTGCCTCAATTATCCTACCTTTTTCCAAGGTTAAGATTTCTTATTATAAAAAAAAGCAATTGAAGGTATTAATTTGTTTTAAGGTTGCTTAGGGAGTAAGACATCTAAAAAATTAAAACTGAATGTAAGAAAGAGTATTTTCTACAGATTTACAATTTTATATCCTAAACTGTTCTATAAAGTGTTATCAAAAATTACTTTCAATATGGAGTTTTAATTTAATTTTACTGGTGTAATGATAACCAATAACCAGATTGCCCTGAAAAAACTAACGCAAAATCCACCGCATAACATAGGTTTTAGCATTTATTCTAGCATTATTCTTCAGCATAATTTGATGTTATATTTATCAAACAGTAAGAATATCTTTTGAACTGGACGTGTTTTTTTTATTTATGTTAAGAATAAACGAAATTTTGAATAAATATTGAAATATTGAGGGAGGCCGTTCATTTCAAAATCGTAAGAAACTACATATAATTTACAAAAAAAAAGCTTAAGCTCCTAGGTTTGTTGTATTCGTTGTATTAACCCTTGTTTGTATTCGTTGTGTAATAAATATATTTCAATGTAGATGCTAAATGAATTAAGTAACTAATTAGAAGTTAAAGATGTTATAAACTTTAAAATTTATTACTTTTCTTATTCTTCTTTTCATTCTTTTCAATTCTTATGCAGAGTACAGTTCGCATACAAACCAAAGAAAACTACGCATATGACGCATATATTTCTCTTTTATGCTTTAAGGTCATAATCTATAGTGCTGACATGAATATAATGAGCAACAATGTAGTTTAATGTCAACAGTATGAGAATTCCTTACATCCTAATAGCTATCATATACTTCCGACATGTGCCATGATCAGTTCCTTAACAGCCTTCACGTTTGATATTTAAAATGGACATGTTCATGTGACGATATTTAAATGAGATTTGAAATGCAAATAGACGCGGTCATGATATATATTTGTAAAACACAATTTGATATTTGATAGTTAGTAACCATGACATTGAAGAAAACCCAATCATCATGTATAGCGATGAAATAGGAAAAAATATGGGAGCTAAATTGTTAAACAACTCAAGTCATGTAATAAATTATTGTATGCCTGGAGCATCAGCGGAGACAATATAAAATAAAGTATTAAAGGGCAGCTTCCAACCAAAAACATCACTTGTATTGTTGTTTGGGAGAAGAGGAAATGTAAATAAAAACCAATTCTTGAAATATTTAGATAAATTGCAAACACTCAAAGTGGACAGGATTATTTTGTTTACATTTCCTTATTTGAGGAATGCTACCGGTGAAAATGAGAAAAGATATGAACTTAACAATAGCATGTATGGCTTTGTGGGTGCGAATAATATTTGTCTTAATAGCACCACAAGCATGTTATTGAATGTACTTGACATTAATTCTATTTATAAATTTAAATTTGATTTGACTAAAGATAGATACAACATATCTAATTTCTTTTTAAAACAGATAGCAAAAGTGCTATTAAACTTTTTATTTTTTAAAACAGCTAATTATTTAGCTAATAACTCTGCTTTTATTGAGCAGCCTTCTGTATTTGCGGGCCATAGTGAAACATATAGTTCCACTATGTTGACAAATTTGGATATTCCAAAGTCTTTAAATTAGAGAATAAGACAACAGATGCTGGAGCATCTAGCAATATGTCAATAAAATACAATGAAATTAATCTAAATTTGGTACACCAAAATATACAAGGCATCTCGGAAAAAGTCTTGGAAATAGAATTGTTTTTGAATGCTGAGCATATAGACATACTATGTATAACGGAACATTTTTATTAGAACACCAATTAACTTTAAATTTTGCTCAGCACCAAGTTGCTAGTTCGTTCAATAGAAAGACAGCAATACATGGTGGTTCTTTAATAATATTAAATAAATCTTTAAAATTTAAGGAACGTAAGGATATAGTGAGCCTATCTATTGAACAAACTATTGAAATATCCTGTGTAGAATTGACAAAATTTGCATATATAGACCCCCTAAATCAAACTATGATATTTTTGAACTTGCTTTGGAAGAATTATTGGCTAAATTAAATAATATAACTAAGAAAATATTTGTCTGTGGGGACTTTAATGTTGACTTGTTAGAAAACTCAACCTTGAGTAAAAAGTTAATAAATTTATTTAAATGTTACAATCTTATTAACCTGTTTCTACAACCAACTAGGATAACAAAGACCTCTGCAACTTGTCTAGATAATGTGTATTCTGATGCAACTCCAGTATATTCATCAGTAATAAATAAACTAAGCTCTGATCACAGCGGTCAGTTGGTTACATTTAAATACTCAAAAGAAAAACAGGTTAATAAGAGTATAATGGTTGTTCCAGTCAATGACAAACGTTTAGAGAGATTTCGATGTGGTCTAATCAACAATATGCCTACTATAGCCCACTCCAATAATGTAAATTTACAATACAGTAACTTAAGTAGATTAATAAATAAACAACATGACAGTGTATTTATTCCGAAAAAAATCTCTCTAAACCAGTGTAAATTATTTAGTGATTGGGCTACCACAGGTATACATATTAGTAGAAAGCACCTATATGATCTCTATCATGAGAAATCATTATAACAAAAATGACACCTTTTGCAACTATGTCAGAACTTACTCAAAGTTATTTAAAAAAGTTTGTGCCGCAGCCAAATCAATGTACTTAGGTAATAAGATTAAAAATAGTGCTATAATTAATAAGGAAACTGGGAAAGTTAAAAATCGCAATAGTGAGTTTAAGCTTGTTATTGACAATACAATAATTAAAGCAGATGAAAATGTTGCGACAGCATTTAAGAGCTGTTTTGCTGACATTCCAGTTTCAACTACTAAATCATTAAACTCATCACCTGTGGCGGCTGAATCATTGCTCAAAAATCATGTGAGTGGGTGCAAGATGTCTTTCAAGTTCCAACCCATAGACACCGGGGATATTATTAAAACATTTAAGACAATTGATATTAAAAAGACAACTGATCTCTGGGGCATATCTGTTGAAATATTAAATTCTATTATAGATGTAATAGCTCCTTGCCTTGTTGAAATATTTAACAACTGTATTATTAGTGGGGAGTTTCCTGATTTAATGAAGCATAGTAAGGTTATTCCTTTATTTAAGTCGGGTAGCACTACAGACCCTACTAATTTTAGACCAATTTCAATTCTACCTACTTATCTAGTAAAATTTATGAAAAAATTATTCTTAATCAACTCTTGGCCCATTTCACCTATAACAATTAACTTCATAATAAACAATTTGGATTCACAAAGGGCCGTTCAACAACTGATGCTGGTGTTGAACTATTTGAAATAATCACTGGTGCCTGGGAGAGGTCACAGGATGCCCTAGGTGTATTTTGTGACCTATCTAAGGCATTTGACTGTGTTCAGCATGACACTCTCATCAGGAAACTCCACCACTATGGCATCAAAGGCACTGAACTCAAACTTTTGAATTCATATCTAAGTGATAGAATTCAAAAGGTTGAGGTAAACCGGAAAAGGTCGGCTGGGTCGGTTGTGAGAATGGGAGTGCCTCAAGGATCAATTCTGGGCCCATTTCTGTTTCTAGTCTATATAAATAATCTACCCTATATGGTAGGCAATAATCACGAGATCGTATTGTTTGCTGACGACACATCATTAATTTTTAAAATGATAAGACAGAAAATAAACTACGACGATGTAAACAATGCTCTCGCCAATGTTGTTCAGTGGTTCAATATAAATAATCTAGCTTTCAATGATAAAAAAACTAAATGTATAAAATTCTCTGCACCAAATGTAAAATAAGTTGAGTCTGATCTGCGGCTTAATGGGAACAGATTGAATCTAGTAGATAACACTGTTTTTCTTGGAATTACCTTAAATTCTAAATTGCAATGGGGCGCCCATATCTCACAACTAGCGAGTAGACTTAGTTCTGCAGCGTTCGCGGTAAAGAAAATTCGCTCATTGACTGATGTTAATACAGCGAAGCTGGTATATTTTAGTTATTTTCATAGTATAATGTCCTATGGCATCCTACTTTGGGGCAATGCCGCAGATATTGACACGATATTTACACTGCAGAAAAGGGCTATTCGTGGAATGTATAAACTTGAAAACAGAGAATCTCTTCGAGAAAAGTTTAAAGAGATTGGTATCTTGACCCTTGCATTACAATATATTTATGAAAACATTATGTATATTTATAAGAACAGTAATAAATTTAAAACTAGGAAAGATAATCATGATACAAATTACTCTGTAAGAACTAGGAACGACCATAAGTAAGCGTTTCCTAAATTAAGGCTGGCTAAAAGCAGCAAATCATTTATTGGAATGTCAATACGTATATATAACAGAATTCCGAAGTCAATTCAATCCCTGCCATTCAATAAATTTAAATCAATCGTTAAAAACACTCTATCTCGAAAAGCTTATTATAAAACTAAAGATTACTTAGATCATAAAAAGGCATGGGATTAAGCACAACAGGATATTTCTAAAAGTTTCCAATTACTTAATAATTTTGATTACGGCTTGGCTGTGCGGTATATATATGATATGCTGGTGACTGTCCCACTCACTTATTTTCTTGTCAAGACAACAGCAAGAACGTCATGCTCCCTCAGGCGGCATGGCTAGTGGTAGCGTCGGGTATCGGGTCACCCTCTTCCCTAAAATATGGTTGAGGAGGGTGATGGCTGGTGCTTGCGTTAACTCGTGAACGGGTGCTGCTAGCGGTGCCAGGTCGATTTGCTAATGATACTATGACTATTTTATTCCATTCTTGTTCAAATACTCTGGTCCCAGTATGTCATGTTCGTATTGTGCATCCATAGCTCATTGCATCTGCTATGTAAGCAATTTGGTTGTGGCATGACATTGGCTCTCACAATCAGCTGTCTTGTGTTTGTTTTTTTTTCATGTCACGGTCAATTTGTACTGTACCTATTTGTATTAATTTGATAATTCTGACTGAAAAAGAGTGCAAAGAGTTTTTTTCCGCCGGCTTTTTTTGTCTCTTGGTCTACTGTAATATCTTATTTACCAACTATAAACAACTAGTTAAAGCCGAAGTATGTGATGACTGACTTCATCAAGTGTTTTGTGAAATTCCTAAGATGAATAAAACTTTTTGAATTTTTTTTTTGAATCACAGAAATCCTTTGTGATTTAGATGGATTATTGATGATGTGAAAGTCAGCCAGATATTCAATAATAATAATGAAAATTTTTAAGCTATTGCATAGCTTCTATCGCGGGCCTTGAGCGTGGGGACCGAATCCAGAAATTCCGTAACGAAAAAAACCTAACACCCCCCACTCCGACCGGCACAGCGGTGATACTTTGATTACATAACTTTACATGCGGGCTTTAATAAGTTATCAAAAATTACTAGGAATACGCCATCTACTAGGAACTAGTGGAAATTCATATTAGATCAAACATTACTGCATTAATAAAATAAATAAATAATTATAATTGCATAAGTTGATAAAAAATGCTATGCAATAGCTTTACCGCAGCAGTCTCCGAGTGTCACACGTATTTTTTTAAATTTCATACATTCATGATACATTTTGTCTTCTTAAAAAAATGAAATTTTAAGCTTGAACAACGGAACTAGTGAATTAATAAATCAAGTTACTAAACATACATATTTAATTTTACAAAATTTAAAATTAAACCCTTAAAAAAAGAAACTTCTATTAGATCAGCATACGGCACGCCGTTCCACGGCGTCGTGAACGGCGCACCGGTCAGCGCTTCATATTAGCTCTTAAAATTATCTCCATCATGGTTCATTATAGAAAAGCATCTATAATCTATAATGAACGATTTGAACCTAGGACGTCTAGTACAGAAAGCAGCGTATATTATGTCTTATTAATGTCTACGGCCTTCGTCTAAAGCTTGTTTTTTTAAAGTAAGCAGAAACTACTTTTCTGAAACAGGATGTATACAATTGCAGAATTGACCCTTGCTCAGTTTAAAGTAGGATCTCATAATTCAGAGTAGCTGCCATCTGTCTTACAATTTAAACTCTTGTGAATTGTATTTCCATTTTCTCTGCCTCGTATCTCTACACCACAGTGAATATTCATATACCCACATATACCTATTGATACGACCTCCACAAAGCTAAAACTATAATTAAATTATTAAACTTGTCCGTGGAATCCTTCTTACAAACTGTAGATATTCTGGCTTATCTGTTTTTAATATAAGCAATTTCATTAAGTTTGGTCTATGTAGGTAAGGTCATAGTATTCTAATGCTATGCTAGACTGCTAGTTACCGGACATAGAATAATTTTATCGATGGCCAGTTTTGATTTACTTATTTGTTCTAACCAAAGACGTAAAAAAAAAGAAGTAACTTTAAAAACATCTTAGGTTCTAACAGCATCGTCATAAAGTTTATTTCTAGGGCCGATAGTTACACTGGCTACCTTACTTTATATTATTAATATCAGTTAATACTAAGCCCGTTTTTGACCCCAAAAAAGGGCAACCTCGTCGTTAAATCCTATAAAAGTTTAAGTAAAATAGTCATATTGTATGTTCGTTTGTGAATAGATAAAAGCGGAATGATATTTTCTTTCTTCGAATGAGTAAGAAGGTAAATAAGAAACTACAAAACTAAAAAAGCTTTTTAAATATTTTTAGGTATTGACTTAGCTAAAAGTGCTTAAAGTGCCATTATATTATCAAAGTTGCCTTATAAAGACGCTCAGGTCACTCCTCAAAATCCTTTACAATACAAATATTATAAATAAAGCGATGAAACAATACAATAAATAAGCAAACCACCCACAAATATTTTTATCGTTTTAAAATGTTAGATATCATACAAATGCACGCACAGATCGGTGTACAAAAATTAATATCAAACATAATATTTGTTAAAAATCCTGTTTACAGTCGTGTTTAGATAATAAAAAACGCAATTTAAAAAGACGCAATTTTGTTGTGGTCAACCAGCTTGATATACTTTGACGAATTTAGATAATTTTCTTCAAATTAAGAACTTAATGTTGTTTTAAGTGGCTGGCGTTATCTTGATTAAGCAAAAAAAAAACGTTTTAAATGTTTATAAGTGTCCCAAGTAGCCTTTTAAGCAAATTGATTCTTTAAACTTTTACAATCGGAGTACATTTCGCGGGCATTTTATGGTTAATTTATCCAAAAAATATAAGATTCGATATTTTTTTCTTTTGAGGGTTGTCATGGTTGTCAGGAATGTAATGTTTTCTGCGCTATATTTACATACATACTTACATAACTTCATGCCTATATCCCTTATGGGGTAGGCATAACACCAGAGGTTATAAGACCATCTGATGTCGCGTTTGACAAATGAGGTATTATAATGATGGAAAGAGAGGCTATTGCAGTGACAGGGGGTCAGCCTATCGCCCACAAAAATGTCAATAAAACCTCTGTCCCTTAACTGACTTTTACAGTATGCCCGGGAAGAGAAGCCGCTAGTAAATTCTATGTTTTTCTTTCGCCCAGTCCAGCTTGGAAGAGTAGAATTTATATATTTATAGTCTAGGTTCCCCCCTATTTCGCTACATGGTATCCCATAACACAAGTCCCAGTCCAGATTGAAAGCAATTTTTACAATTCGGTAGTTTTCAAGTGAAACAAAGTTCCTCATAAATACTTGTGAAATATCCTTTAAAAAAAGGTACTGTTGTTAGATATAAAATGTGGGTTACATTCAGATTAGATCAGAAGTAGGTATAATATTAATCATATCAATTATAGCTTGGTGTAAAAAAAAACAGACATCAAACCAGCATCAAAGTGAGTAAAGCTTGTGCTATGAGATACCATGTAACGAACTAGGGGGAACCTAGTAGGTATATAGGTATATAGATAAACATCCAGACCCGGAACATTTTTTTTCTTGTCAGTGCGGGAATCGAATCCGCAACCACTGGCGTCTGAGGCAGATAAGTTTACCCAATCACCAAAGTAGTATGTTTTTATTGCTCCTTGAAACTTTGAATAGAAGTTTTTTTATTTGTATAAAATAATGATATTAGAATTATTTTCAAAATCTTAAGAATAGATGACCAAAAATAGTTTACTTTTTATACTATGTTATGTTTATTACCTTCGTTAATATTTTTTTGAATTTTATTATTTTACTGATAATGATATTCCCATGGAATCCGGTTTTGCGCGGGATAAAGCGTTGTGAGTATCTTTCATTGGTGCCTGAACCCGTGTATAATAAATTAAATAAAATAAAATCCCCAGACAATCACACCAACTACATAACCCCAAAGTAAGCATAGCTTGTGTTATGGGATACCATGTAGCGAACTAGGGGGGAACCTAGAATATAAATACATAAATAGATTAACACCCAGACACGGAACATTTTTTTTTTTTCTATTTCCGTGCGGGGATCGAACCCGCAACCACTGGCGTCTGAGGCAGATAGGTTTACCCCAACGCCAAAGTGGTCGTCAAATGGCCTTGATTTCATCTGTTGAATAGTGACAATTAATTTGCACATGGATAGTACCTTCCATGTATGCTTCCATGCTGGACTGGGAGCGAAAGAAAAACATAGAATGTGCCAGCTGCTTCTCTTCCCGGGCATACTGTAAAAGTCAGTTAAGGGACAGAGGTTTTAAAAGCACTTTTGTGGGCGATAGACTGATCTCCTTTCACTACAATAGTCTCTCTCCATCTTTATAATACCTCCAAATTTGTCAAACGTGACATCAGATGGTCTTGTAACCTCTGGTGTTCTGCCTACCCCATAAGGCATACAGGCGTGACGTTGTGTATGTATGGATAGTACCCTAAATGTCACACCTATCATGTGACGCCAAAGTAAGCTTGTTTTACGGAGACCACAGCAGATTCTGTACACCCAGAACCGGGCCAGTTTAGAAAAGTTCGTATACTAAACAGTCCTGAAATAGCAGAAGTACAATCGCCTTGATAACTTCTTTATTTTTAAACTCCTTTAGTCCAATGGGGTACTTTGATAAGAGGCCTTTTATGACAACTTATCAATACAAACTCTACACGGCCAAAAAAGGACTCATTAATAAGGTTGTGATGCTGAATATGTGTTAATAGTCCTTTAAATAAACGCGTTGAACGCTTTTATTTACATCAACAGGGTACCAAAGAAAAATGAATTCTTACGTTTGAAAAAATTAAAATTGTCGTAGTACATATAACAGGGTCATTTTTAATATTGTCCTAAGTTTTCGCGATTCATACATACATACATACATAACTTCACGCCTGTATCCCTTATGGGGTAGGCAGAACACCAGTGGTTATAAGACCATCTGATGACACGTTTGACAAATGAGGTATTATAATGATGGAGAGAGGCTATTGCAGTGACAGGGGGTCAGCCTATCGCCCACAAAAATGCCAATAAAACCTCTGTCCCTTAACTGACTTTTACAGTATGCCCGGGAAGGGAAGCAGCTGGCACATTCTATGTTTTTCGTTCGCTCCCAGTCCAGCATGGAATTCATTTTCGCGATTCATACTATTAAATAAAACACTTTTTAACCGGATTTATCACGTATATTTACATTTTAAATTTTAACTCGACGTTTCGGTGTCTTTGCAGACCCCGTGGTCACGAGCAACTGACCATTTTATTGAACCCAGATCCGTTGGAGATCAATTAGGAGAGTAGGTCATATTATTATTTTTATTGTGGAGTTCTTTTAGGAATCGCGTAACTTTTGACGAAAACTGTGCGTGTATGATTATTCCAAGCGCTCTTTTGAACTAATTTTATGTTTTTTTTGTTTCGTGGCTAATAACGATTCCTACAAAATAATAAATTGCCATGACATCTAATACAGAATAAAAAGGTTTTCATATAAATAAATTGCTGTTTAGAGCATCAAAAACACTCTAAAAATAAAGTCAAAATCAATTTTAATTAAAATTAAAAGATGTAGGTAAAATTAAAAAAAAACCTATATTAATCAGTTTCTGTTTGGACGACGACGGCCTTTACCGCCAAAATAAAAAAATTATTAATTCAAGAGCAATTTATCCACTCGTTACCTATTTTGGATAGGTAAGGAGTCGTGTTATGGGAGGCTTTTTTGTGGGCGATAGGCTGACCCCCTGTCACAGCAATAGTCTCCACTATTATAATGCCTCCAAAGTCAAACGTGATATCAGATGGTTTTATTACCACTGGCTTTCTGCCTACCCCATACGAGATACAGGCGTGAAGTTATGTATGTATGTATTGTATATTGCGTCCATGCTGGACTGGGAGCGAAAGAAAAACATAGAATGTGCCAGCTGCTTCTCTTCCCGGGCATACTGTAAAAATCAGTTAAGGGGCAGAGGTTTTATTAAAGTTTTTGCGGGCGATAGGCTGACCCCCTGTCACAGCAATAGTCTCTCTCCATCATTTTATTAGATACCTCCAAACTTCACTTCCGTTTCGTTCCGAGTCGTTTTCTTTTAACAATGCCAGGATCGAATATTTTGGGTATAAAAATGTTAATCGCTAGAATTTAATCAACTTAAGGTATTCTTACTACGATTTCAGATTAAATTTTATACAAGCAATCGATCTAAGCGACCATAGTGCCTGTAACATCATCAAAATACGCAAAATTAAAATCGGCAGTCGTGGTGAGAGTCCCTTAAATTTATCAAAAGTGAAAATAGCTGTAATAGTTTAAAACGATAGTCATACTTTACCGAAATCCTTAAAATATAGAAAACAAGTTTAAATACTGTTTACTTTTATATCTTATATGCCATATAAAAACCAGATACTATATCTGTAACAAATAAAATCAAGGTCGGATATCTATCAACCGTAGACAGAAACCTTTAACTTAATCCATGCGAACAACAACTACCAGCGGATTAGGTATACAATTAACTTAAATGTCAGCTAATATACTGGTCCCATTTAAAACGAAATAGTATTAAGAGTTTATTACTTAAGAGATAATAATAAGAAAGTCACTGTGTCGAAAACTTATATTGATTCAGCTGATAAAAGTTTCTTTTCCGATTTAAACAATAAAAATATGGATATACTTAAATATTGATGATTTCTCACTTTTATATTTTGTTATCAAGCTTATATTATATTTCAATAAGAAGTTTAATGGAACTTAAGTATTGATGTAAAAGTACCCTTAAGAAAAATAGAAAATTAAATAAACAATCGTTGCTCTAATTAATGAAACAAAACTTCTCTATTGCCAGGATTCAAATCTTGCTATTATATTTTTCCCAAACAATCATACCCAACTATATGGCATAGTTTGTGTTATGGGATATCATGTTGCAAAGTAAAGTGAAACCTATAATATAAATACGTATGTAGATAAACACATAGACCCGGAAAATTTATTTTTGTTAAACTTAGCTCATACAAAAATTAAAAACTACTTGAAAGAGCCCATTTAAAACTACAATAAAAAATAGTAAGAATATTTTCCCATTAATTTCAGAATCATCATCTCATCGTAACTTTGGCGATATGGGGTAAACCTGTCTACCTCAGACCCCAGTGGTTGCGGGTTCAATTCCCGCACGGAACAAGAAAAAAATGATCCGTTTCTGGGTGTTTATCTATTTACATACATACAAAACGTCACGCCTGTATCCCTTATGGGGTAGGCAGAACAAAAGAGGTTACAAGACCATCAGATTGCCACGTTTGACAAATTTGGAGGTATTGATGATGATGATGATGATGATGTCCTCCCAGACGTATCCGTCGACGGCGACACCCTGTTAGTTGGAGGTATTATAAAGATGAAGAGAGACGAAATAGTATTAAGAGTTTATTACTTAAGAGATAATAATAAGAAAGTCACTGTGTCGAAAACTTATATTGATTCAGCTGATAAAAGTTTCTTTTCCGATTTAAACAATAAAAATATGGATATACTTAAATATTGATGATTTCTCACTTTTATATTTTGTTATCAAGCTTATATTATATTTCAATAAGAAGTTTAATGGAACTTAAGTATTGATGTAAAAGTACCCTTAAGAAAAATAGAAAATTAAATAAACAATCGTTGCTCTAATTAATGAAACAAAACTTCTCTATTGCCAGGATTCAAATCTTGCTATTATATTTTTCCCAAACAATCATACCCAACTATATGGCATAGTTTGTGTTATGGGATATCATGTTGCAAAGTAAAGTGAAACCTATAATATAAATACGTATGTAGATAAACACATAGACCCGGAAAATTTATTTTTGTTAAACTTAGCTCATACAAAAATTAAAAACTACTTGAAAGAGCCCATTTAAAACTACAATAAAAAATAGTAAGAATATTTTCCCATTAATTTCAGAATCATCATCTCATCGTAACTTTGGCGATATGGGGTAAACCTGTCTACCTCAGACCCCAGTGGTTGCGGGTTCAATTCCCGCACGGAACAAGAAAAAAATGATCCGTTTCTGGGTGTTTATCTATTTACATACATACAAAACGTCACGCCTGTATCCCTTATGGGGTAGGCAGAACAAAAGAGGTTACAAGACCATCAGATTGCCACGTTTGACAAATTTGGAGGTATTGATGATGATGATGATGATGATGTCCTCCCAGACGTATCCGTCGACGGCGACACCCTGTTAGTTGGAGGTATTATAAAGATGAAGAGAGACACTATTGTAGTGACAGGGGGTCAGCCTATCGCCCATAAAAACGCCTTTAAAACCTCTGTCCCTTAACTGACTTTTACAGTATGCCCGGGAAGAGAAGCAGCTGGCACATTGTACGTTTTTCTTTCGCCCAGTCCAGCATGGAAGATTAGGATTTATGTATTTATATTCTAGGTTCCCCCCTATTTCACTACATGGTATCCCATAACACAATCTATGCTTACTTTGGGGCTATGAAGTTGGGGACTTTATTATTATTTATTATAATTATCAACCTGGTGAGGCCCACTGCTGGACGTAGGTCTCCCCCAAGGCTCTCCACGTCGCTCGGTCCCGATGCTTGAAAGTCATAAATCTGATAATCATTCTACGTTTTCCTTCAAATACTGACAGTAAAAAAGGCGGGAGAACAAGCTTTATAAATCTGACAAATTTTCCCAACCAATTTTCAACTTAATATCATGGGCATAGAGTTCAGATTCAATTACAATTTTTTGACAGATTTTGATCGCTTGATCTGCTGCCTTCTGTACGTCAAATATTTGAATATAGCTAGTCTATTTGTGTGGTTGTGGTATTAATTTTGAAAAATGTTATCTGTATGGATTAAGGGCTTACACTGTCAAATATCCCCAACCAATTTTCAACTTAATATCGAGGGCATAGAGTTCAGCTTTAATTAAATTTTTTTGACTCAATTAAGTTCAATTAAACACCCTCTAATTTCAGGTCTATTCTGTATCAAATGTGGGGGCTTCAAACTCCACAGCTGTCAACAAAAACACATTTTGAAGCTTCTGCGTTTAACATTAGGGTATTATATCGAATACGGCCCACTGTTTGCCTAATAGAAACTGGTATGCACGAGTTATGTTCTGTAACATTGCTTGTAAAACACGGAAGGGACACATTCTCATATTTTCGCGTTGAAGCGGATTTTTATTTTCTTGGCCGACAAGATTCTTGTATAAGCTGTTTCTATCTACATTTATTTGTCCCTTTAGTAAGAGATCAACTTTTGTAGGAATAATAATATTAGAGACTTCCATGCTGGAATGGGAGCGAAAGAAAAACATAGAATGTACCAGCTGCTTCTCTTTCCGGGCATACTGTAATAGTCAGTTAAGGAACAGAGGTTTTATTGGCATTTTTGTGGGCGATAGGCTGACCCCCTGTCACTGCAATAGCCTCTATCTCATCATTATAATTCCTCTAAAGTCAAACGTGACATAAGATGGTCTTATAACCTCTGGTGTTCTGCCTACTCCATAAGGGATACAGGCTTGAAGTTATGTATGTATGCAATAATATTGGAATAAATAGAATATTGGAATAAAACCACGGGTATACATTTTAGCAACATTTTTTTATTAATTTAAGAATTCCACATTGGAATAAATGTTTCTTCCATATAATAACTATAAACTAACTTCAATTTTACTTTAGGTACATATGTAATGCCTTGTTATAATTAACTATTTTGGATGTTTCAGTGCACAACGAAAATTTATACAATACCTGTATGACACATCTACTTCTTATATTTATACATCATAATTATAATTTATATATTGTATACGTTAGGTTTCATAAAATAGGAGGTTTTCAGAAGCATTCAACAAAATATATTTTAGTATTTAGATATAACCACTATGTTTATATACTTACTTATATTATTGGAACTTTATTGTTTTCGATTCTTAAATTGGACTTTGGTATCAGAATTTAAGAGAAAGCTTCTGTTTAATAATTTAATGATACATTTATTAATTTGTACATACTAAAATTCACAACATTTCCATTATTAGATACATACACACGAGACACAGGTACGGTAAGTAGATAAAACTTCTGAAAACACTTATATTCCTATTTCAAAAAAACAAAGCCTTCATTAAAAAGTTGTTTCTCGTACTTATTTATTTGGGAATAAAGTAATTTAATAAAATGTCATCTTATAAATCTATGTTAATATAAATACGAGACTTTACAGCAACACGACTACTCTCAGTGATATTATGATGTCATTGATTTGTTGAAATTGTAAAACTATAGTTTTGGGTTTATTTTTTTAAGTTACAATAAGAAAGTTTGGTTTTTAAGACTCCAGAAAGTATCCGAAACAACTTTTTCATCCCGCAGCAAACGTAACGATAACTTATGTTAATTTTTAAATAACAAAAATGAAACACCAAAATTACCATCCTACTAAAATTTTCTAGACCTCAAAATTATCATACCATCATTCAAAATCAATTTGCTAAATATAAGTCACGTGTTGTATTCTTTATTAACTATTCTATAATTCGTTTTGGCTCGAAAAGAGCGTTTTTTTAACACGTGACACATGTCAAAACTATAAAAGCTTATCGGACGAAGCAGTGGTCAAACCATATCGACTTTCGTACTCCAAACGCAATCTTGTGCTTATCAAGTCTCATCGATTTAAGAAACGCCTTCAAAGATTATTGATAGCATTCTGAATTTGAAAATGACAGTCAATTCAAATCATAACAAATCGATGAGCAACTTAATTCACAGCTTCTTTTACAAAGTTGACTAACCCCAAGTTTATTACACTTACTATGTACAACCCGCATCCCTCATGACACCGCCTTACTTTACCCCTAAATCGTATAGTACAAAAAAAGGAATGAAATTAAAAGTCTCTAATGTAAAATCACATATAGTGCTATTCTTACTGAATATTGAATTACATATTTCATATAAAAAGTCGCTTAAAAAAATCACAGACAATCACTTTTTAACATGACACAGACCACCCAGGTTCGGAACTATTTAAGCATCGTTTCCATACATTCGAAACCCTTTCTAGTTTTCAAACCGTGCTGTCTCACGATCTAAGAGAGTTACATTCAAGATACTAGTCCTTCATACAAACATACCATCCTTTCATTTAGTTGCCATCTCTTTCCTACCGATAATTAATAACATACACAAAACAAATATAACTTTACCAATTTTGAAGCTTTCATTGCGGGCTGACTGTACCGTATCCTTCAACTTTTCTTCTTTTTGTACTTTTGTACTTTATAAGTCTATAAATTTATTATTTTATAACTTAGTCAAAACAGCCAATGATTGACTTTAATTTATTTTATAATAAATTTGTACTGCCGGATATATGCTTGCCTAATTTGTACTTTAGTCCACGAATCGGGCTCGTAGCTTACTTTTTAAATATTTTTTAAGGTACATTTAAGTAATGCTGACACAAAAGATATAGCTCTTAACACATCAATACTTAGGACATTGAATATTAAAAGTACATTATCATAGCTAAAGAATTAAAAAATATAAGGGTTCCTGACGTTTTTACAGCCATTTTAGGACTTATAAGTAACGATTTGCTTACATTCTCCTTAATACATTACAACAGCTCAAGCCCTTACGATAAGAATCAATCAACGAAAATTAAAAAAAGCAGTACTACATTTGAGGAAATCAAAACGCAAAAATAAATAAATAAATGTACTAAAATGTGCATTACTTAACTAACTAATCAATTTAATTTACGCACTTAAAAATGCATTTCATAATATAAATGTTATAAATACTAAAATATTATACATGATGGACGGGTGAAACTTGATGAAGGTAAATAAAAGGAAAGGAAAATAAAGGGATCAAAGCAAAAGAAAAATAAAAAATATAAAAAATAATTTTGTTACATTTTTAATTTTGCTGAAACCTAACAAACAATATTTCTCCAATTTTTCATCACCTCCTTATAACATAGTAACATCTATGCAACACAAAAAGTAACTGGGAAAATAATAATAATTACGAATAAAAATATTTTATACTCCAAAGAGTTAATGGTACGTACATTTAGATTACATCAAATAGACACTGGCCAATCACCTTGTTTCAATATAGTACGCAAAATGAGGTAGACTTAAATGAGATTATACCTAAACTACAAAATAACACTTACTTATATACCTATTAATATAGAAACACATTTAACCCAGCTCAAAAAATGTATTTGAAATTCCAATGCAATTCCTTTTATATTGATTTATTTAGAAAACTTTAAATTGAAAATGCACTCAAAAGCAAAGTAACAAGAATTACATTTGTTTTACCCAATCACCTCAGTTTTGTAGTGTCTGTCTTTGAGCATAAACGAGTCGAGCGCTGCTACCTTTAGGAGATTCGAATTGTCTTGTCTGAATATCATTTTTTTTTCTATTTATATTATATGTAATATGTAACACTAAATTTTAATTCAAACATTTATTACATTTAACACATACATTGAACCCTGAGGTAGTTTTTTTTGTACTTCAGTATTTTTTTTACCTTACACTCTACGATAGGTAAAATAAGCTTTTCATATAAAAAAATCTGTTTTTTTCAAGCTTACGTTTACTAAGTTTATTTATCGAGGTAGAAATTCTTAATAACTAATGTGGACCGCATAAGAAATTGCGAACGTTCCTTGTTGTATTCCGGATGTTTCCTACGCGGTCCTGTGACGGCAGAGGGTCACCATACCCGTAATTATCTTTGGCTTTACCATCACGATATTTCGCGATTTACTTACTAAGTAAACTACACATTTAAAACACGAAAATAAATCTTATACCTATCTATTTAAAAATAAACTAAGTTTGTAAATAACTCTTCTCATCTTACCAAAAATGCCCATGGAAATCCAAAAAAGTTATGTTAAAAAGAAAAAATTAAAACGTTCAAAATGAGCATGAAACGGATTCATGGAAATTTGTTTAAAATTTAAAAATCTTTCTACTATTCTTTTCTTCAGTTAAATTTTAAACCACATGACTTATGATACCGCTTTAAACAAAAACATATATTTAACAATAGTATGTACCTATTGCAACAAAATACAGTATAGACTCAGAATTACTAAAATTTACCGGGTGATTGGCCTTAGTCCTAAAAAATTGCAAAACACCGACTTACTTAACTGCAAATTTCTTTCATCAAGTCTAAACACGACAAAGTTACTGGAGAAACTCATCGAATTATACAATCGAATATTTAATAAAAAAGCTCGGAAATAAGCTTTATATTTTACGATAATCCGATGTGTCCAGCAAAACCTTTTTATCAATAAACATTTAAGATATCATACCAAAGATTCACAGTCACATCAGAAAAGTTACAATTACGCCAGAACAAAAACATTTTACTATAAGTGTCGTTGTAATCTAAAAGCTGTACCTTCATCTTAAATAAAAGCAAATCCTATTGATTTCGATTAACCAACTTAATAATAACCTCCCACAAAACATTCTAAAAACCCAATCAAAGGTGAACCAAAAGCAACACTTAGTGCATTTATGCATTTTAGGTACAAATTCCGTACATTTATCACAAAAACATTAAATGTTGAAAATAAAATCACAACTATGAATTTTAAATTCATTAAAGAACAAACAAAATAAAAAGAACGTAACTTTCCACCGTCTTGAATTATAAAACAATTCTCTTAACAATTGTAATTAAATTGAATTAAATCTTAATTATAATAATGCGCTTAAAAATGCCAATAAGTAAATTTACAACGATACTACCGTAATCGTTAAAAATTGTTTGAATAAAAAAAAACTATTACAAAATGTAGTAGGTAATATGCATGCAAAATTGTTGTTATTAATCAAAAATTATGTATTTTCAAAAACAAACCAAAAATAACAGCAGATAACACAGCGATCATACACAAAAATAACATTATTGTCTACATTTCACTCGCCAAAATGAAATCAATACGGATTTACTTTAAAAAAATGTCTCCAATTAATTATGTCATTTGTTTTTATAATAGGGTCATAAGCATACATTGAGTTTATAATATATATCGACAGACAAAATTGTGATGTTCACAGATTATACAAAAGTCAAAATAAATAAGCCCAGCTCCTTTTCATGATGTAGCAATATCAACATTAAAAATAAAAGATCACTGAGCCTTTAATGTGTATCCTTAAAATATAAATATAATTATAAAAATAACGATGAATGTAACATATTCCTAAATATCAGGAATGCAACACACAGTTGCTACATTCACACAACAAAAAATAATAACTATGAAAAATAAATACTTAATTGTTGTGAAACTTAAAATTGAAGATATTTGGCACTGTCCCATCTGCTTATTAAAGTAAATTAAAAAGTATTGCAGCTCGGAGAATATATTTCAAGTATTACCGTAGATGTCGTCAGTGTTTACTCAACAAAATATAATACAAAAAACACCGACAAACATCCTTATAAATAATTTAAAAAATCTCAACCGGTTGCACTCGAAATGACTAGGAATTAAAAAGTTGCAAGTGACCATTATATAATAAATGCACTATATACTTTATGATGTGAAGAATACATTAAAACTGAATATTGAAATCGACACCATCCCCATAAAACATATAATTATTTGGTATCAATATTAACATCCAGCCGAGCGAGAAACTAACAAAGGACATTGATTACACATTCATGCCTCCAACCTTACATGCGAAAAAAATTTAACACGATTTTTATTTTACCTAACTACTTATGTATCTAGGGCAAATTGTACTTTGTACAGAACAAAAACCTTCCGAACCTATTGTACAGTACAAAACTGCGGTAAATAATCCCGTTCTCCTAGCACAACGTTTTTCACGAAATACAATGTGGCAATCGTCTTAAAAATAAATGTAGAGGTAAAAATATAGAGCTTGTTTATGGTATCACAGATTTGTTCTAATCGATCAACTTAAAACTTATTAATTTTACTGGCTATTTCTGTAAATGTTACTTTTAAAATATAAAATTATAGAATTAAAATATGCCACAATGTTTTAAGTAAACGCGTGTTTCAACCTAGGCCAAGGCAATATACAATATTCTCCTAATATTTACAAACACTTAGCCTATGACCTTCAGTCTCAACATCTTTACTAAGATTCCCTAGCTCTAACAGCTATGTCCCACCTAGAGCCCACAACAAGACTCGATATTAACGATAACTTCAATTCTTTTCGGTTACCCACATATAGAGATAAAAGGTATGTAAAACGACAAAAAAGGTGCTTCACTGAGTACGAAGTTTTAAAAACAGTACCATTTACATTAAAGACGAGCACTGAGCAATCATTCGTTTAGTCACACGTGAATTAAATTAAGTAACAATAAAATCGCACAATTTACAAACCTTAAAAATCTTAAGATCAATTTCTGAGGTAGATATTAAATTACTTAATATGCATCAACGAGGTATATTGTAATTGCAAAAATAACGACACGATACGCGTGATCCAGTTAAAGGTAAGCATTATGAAGACATTAATAAAATGGACGATGTAAAAGGGGCAGTATTAAAATATTAATAACTGAATAATACTATTCAAAAGTTTGAGTATATTCTAACAATAAAGACGATAGTAGTAAATAATTTACTGGTCACGCGAATCGGTCGGAAATAGTAGAGGTAGTTTGGTTTAAAAAAGATAAAAAAAGGTAGGAGGATTACTGCGTGTGATTTGGTAGTGGTCCTTGAGCCATTTGTTGTGTGACGGCTTGTTGGCGATGTTCCCTGGCAATATGGCGTCGGACTGTGTTGTTTCGAGTGAACGTGCGGGAGCAGTAGGGACATGGGACTCTGATGCCTTGGTGCCGTTGTCGAATGTGAGCTCGCAGGTTTGTCTCGTAGCCGTAGAGTCTCTCGCAGTATGGACATTTTAATTTCTTTCCTGTAACCCATTAATTAAATTGTTTAAAAAACTTATGATATCATTTGCAGGAAGGGTCAACCGGAAATATATTATAATTTCCAAAATTTTACTGTTATATTTTTATATTATACTTTAGATGGAATGGAATCATATTTTCAAATTATAACTAGAGTTTCAGCCACTAACTAAAGACTTAACAAAGAAGTTCAAAGTAGCCCAACGGGCAACAAAGAGGGCTATGCTTGGAGTTTCCATGTGGGTAAAATCAGAAATCCAAAAGAAATAAGGAGATATAGAAATAGACGGCTTGCTAGCTAGAAATGGCAAAACCCCAATAGGGTGAACCGATGCAGTGGTCAAGAGCGCCGGTAATGCTGTATGTGGATATCGCAGGACCGGGCAACGTGAAAAATTTAAACCTGAACTTGGAAAACCTTTGTCTTTGTGTCTTTGGACTGATTATAAAGTTGTCAAAAATATATGCTTTATAAATTAAGACCCACCGTCAGCTGTAGCAATGCCTCCAGATTTACTTGTAATAATCTTAGTAGGCCAGATGTCGCTTGGTTTCGGATTCACTGGAGATGTAGCGATCGGTTTGTCGTGGAAGTTGGTCGTCGGGAGAGAAGGCGGCGGCGAGTTGTTGTACGGTGGCTGGTAGTCGTGTTCGCTTTTGATACGTAGGTCTGAAGTTAAGAAGTTTTTCTTTGTAATATTGGTGACAGATGTAAAATAAAATGACGAAGGTGATATGTAAAGGAAAGTGAGGAAATAATTAATTACAATTTATTATATTGAAGTAATATTAATGAGAAATAAGAAAACGTTTTTATACGGTTCATTTGTTTTAAAATAATTTAAATGTTTTGCTTTAAATAGATCTATGTGTTAATATTTACAACTTAAGTTTGAATCTTTTGATTTCAATTACCTTTGTTCTGGATACTTCGATTTAATACAATTACTTTAATGAAACTTTAACTTTCAATGACAAAAATGAAACTATATTATATGAGTTCACGTTTTCATTTTCAAAACAAGCCTAAAAATATACCTTCTGCTCCTTGATCATTAGGTCCACGATCCATCGCTTCATCATTGGCTGAGGCGCTGCGTTCATATCCGTTATTCTTCACTGGGTTTCCATGAGTCGAGGTGCTGATGTCAGGCGGGTTGTCTTCGTATCTTGCGCCGGCGCCGGGCGACGAACGAGTGTCGGGTTCGTCAGCGACGCTGCCGCAGTGTGATGAAGATGAACTTTGTCTGGAAATATAGTTTGTGCTTTTAATATGAGAATATTTAAATACCTTTTAGAAAAAATGTGTCAAATAAAAAAAATCAGCCGACCAGGACTCGAACCTGGGACCTCTCGTTTGCCGGACAATTGTGATTTTTATTTAACACATTTTTTCATTCGTTTAAAAGTAACCAAGCATTTTAAATACAAAAACTTTAAAACATTAACTTATAGATATATTTTCAAAATTATTTTTTTAAGTCGTTACAAATTAAATTACGTTGGTAAATTTGGTTAATCATTATAATTTAAAATGCAGACAATAATATTGGAATAATGTTAGTAGTTGTGTTAGTACGTACGTACCTGAGTTTCAAATAATTAAGTATCAATAGAATTTCTACACTTTGATCACTGTCTATTTGATGTTATTACAACCAAAATGCAGCGAAATTAGAAGGCATTATAGAAAGCATATCCAACTAATTCTAAACCAGCTTAAGATCCTATATTTTCATACTAGAATCCAAATAAAATAGCAGTGTGTCAGAACTATACTCAATAATCAAAGGATCAAGTATAACATACGTACCTATAATTTCTAGCATGTGGACTCGGAGATGGCGATGGTTTAGGTGGCGCAGGTCGTCGATGAGTGGTCGGGTGGAGGGGCACATGGGCAGGAGGAGCGTATCGCCCTATAGCGCCCCCTGATCCATGCAACGGCAGGCCATACTGAGGCAATATTGGGGCAAACGTTGTGTGCGATTGAGCAGAAGAATCCTGAACCTCACAATTCCCTGATTCGGACACTGGACTTGTTTTTATGCGTGTTTGGTGACGTTCAGCTGAGTTCTGCTGAGTCTGCTGTTTCACCCAAGCATCTTGAGACATCTCCATCGACAATCCTTTTACCTGAAAATAAGAAGACAGTGTTTTATAGCCTTAACTAACTTATCGTTATCATTTCTCTTAAGTAAGACTACTATCAGTTACAAGTAGTAAAATAAACTTAACATACGCTCTCAAATTCAACTTCAGTACGGTCATAGAAAATCTTTTGTTCGTATAATTGTGAAGTACTAACATGACCTTGGTATTGATAATCTGAGTCAGTACGTTAGGCTGTCGACAAAGAACAAAATAGTGAAGGGGTCTGTGCTATAGTTAAGGTTCAAATGGACGCGGTCAATGGTCTTTTCATCGTAAGGCTTAGTACAGATGCGTAGTGGATTATGAAAGAAGACACGTGCTTATTCTACTGGTTTTAATACCTTCATCAGAATTCGTAACCTACATTTGACAATAACATTGCGACTCTGTTTTGCCTAAAGATATTTTTACAGTGGCAGATGCAGCAAATGTATGTACTAAGACACAAATGTTAAATGTTATACAAAAGCAGACACGTGACAATTGAATTCTGATGATGAATAAAAGGATTTATTGTAGTTGATGTGAGTGAGACCCCAATTCCTAATAAGCATTTATTTAAAGTTGAATCAAAATTTCATAATTATGTTCCAGTACAGCAAATTGTTAAGTAGAAATGGAACACATCAGTATTGTTAAAGAATTTAATTTAATCAGCACCTCACCTGTAAATTTTCTCCGCTTTTAAGAAAGCTAGACAGTGCATCTTGACTGACATGCACTTCTCCCTTATACATAAACTCAAGCAGTGCTTGCATGTTGTCAGCTGTTGTAGCTTCCAAGATGACGTAACACGCTCCTGCATGGCTTGGAGGAGCTGAGTCAAAAAGCTCTTGGAAGTGCTTGCTGCAAGCTGCTAAGATCACCTTATGAGCCTTGAAATGGCGTCCTGAAATTAAAAAATATGGTTATTTAAAAGGTTGCTAAGTTTTTAATTTATAGCGGGAATTTTGACTTCCGTTGTGGCAATGAGGTTACTCTAGCTGCCGCAATTTTGATTATGTTTGTTAAGAGACAATTAGCATATTGCATTTTGCTGGGTTTAAAAGTATTCGAAAATAAACAAACATACATAACTTCACGCCTATATCCCGTATGGGGTAGGCAGAACACCAGAGGTAATAAAACCATCTGATGTCACGTTTGACAAATTTGGAGGCATTATAATAGTGGAGAGAGACTATTGCAGTGACAGAGTGATAGAAGGTCAGCCTACCGCCCACAAAAAAGCCTCCCATAACACCTCGGTCCCTTAGCTGACTTTTACAGTATGCCCGGGAAGAGAAGCAGCTGGCACATTCTATGTTTTACTTTCGCTCCCAGTCCAGCATAGAAGATAAACAATAAAACGTCTTCAAGTTGAAAACATTGTTACTGATAATATTGAAACCCTATTTAAAGAAAGCCCAAAAGATGAATATAAGGTAGACAACTAAAATTAAATAATATTTAGAATATTGTTATAAGGTGAGAATAAGGTAAAATGCATAATATTTCTACGTTATGATAAAACTACCATTTTTGTGGGTGGTCTTTATCTCCAGTATTCTACGAAGTTCTTTAACATCTTGGTACTGAGATATGTGATACTTAATGTTTAAGTGAGAGATTTAATGTATCGCTCGAATGATGATTTTAAACATTTGACAGAGAGTTATGCTCTTAATCCTCTTTTTTTTATTAAAATAACGGCCAATAGAATGCATGGGCATTTTTTGAATCTAATTAGTCTCTATAATGTCTTTAAAACATATGCTTATTTTTGTATAAATAATCTAAACCAATATTATCTTCATATTAATAAATCTTATTAATATGAAGTCTAGACGTGCACTTCATTTTGCCACTCTATTGTTTGGAATTATTAAGACTGGATCTCCTCCTTATTTGTTTGAAAAGCTCGCTTTCTCACATCGCCAAGCCAGAATTCCTCTTCGCATTATGTGCCCCAAACACCACACTGCAGCTTTTCGTGGCAGTTTCAGATATTTAGCCTCTAAATGTTGGAATAATATCCCACCACCTCTAAAACAAAGTCAAAGTACTGTTACTTTTAAAATAAAATATAAAAAACATCTAATGAACCTACAGAAATCAAATACTTAAAATAAATCTATCTATATATCTATCTATTATTTCATCTTATATGTGTAGTGTGTATGTTTAATGTTAAATACGTTTATATACAAATCGAATTGTTATGTATTATTGTAGGGAGTGAAATTTTATATTGCGCCAGCTTAGCTTTATTTACTTATATTAAATTTATGTCATAACAGCCTTTTAAAATAAGATCTTTTAATGTAACTCTTCATATGTTATTATGTGTAATGAACAGCAGTTTCCTTTACTTGTGTTAGGCGTTTACGGAAGATCAGCGTGTTGGTGTGTCCGCACTCCATCACTTATGCTGAGTAAATGCCTTTTCGGTGCTTTGTTATATTACAATTGTATGGTTTTTTATTTGTATGTATGTTTTGGCACCGAATAAATTTCTTTTCTTCTTCTTCTTTCTTTCTTTCTTCTTCTATTATATATATATTTTAATTCAAGTACCTACCTAGTTATTTCATTTTGAACGATACTATTTCAATTCGAAAAAGTTTGTTTTTGATTGTAGAAAAAGATGAGCGTATTATCTAAGTACCTATAGCTTTTTCCTACAAATTTCGTATTTAACTTAAATATGAAATTTAAAAAAAATCCTAAAAAATGCATCAACAAAACAATTATGGAAACCATTGAAAACTGCAAATTCTCCGGCTCACAGACAAAGCAAACAGCTACAAATACATCTGGTAGTTACGTCACTGAGCATCGTTCAACAAAATACCAGCGGCCTTGGACTGCGTTTGCGCCGTATTAGGCTGTTACCACACTGTGCGAAAACGGGTCGTCCAAAATATAAATGAGAAGAAAACAAAACTTGTGATATAGATCAGTTGGCGTTTATCTTTATGGTATAAACAATACGTTAAGTCTGTATTTTAATTAAATATTTATACCCACAATTGATTTATCCTCATGTATGACCTTGAATGACACCATAGTTACGTCGGTTTAACTATTTTTGAAAAGATAAGTAAATAAAAGTGACATTGTGCAGTAGTTTGTAGTCAAACTAGTACACTAGTCATATTGTAAGTATACGAAGTGATATGGAAAAAACGAATATAACGAAGCTATGATTTCCTGCCGTTTTCTACGCTAAATTAAATCTGAAAACTCCTTTCATAATTAAGCCAGGTAACAAAAAAACTTATAGCGCATTTACACAAATAGAGCAACCCGCTCTGTTTACTTAGACATTTTTGCGGCTTTTTATATCAACAAAGCCGAACTGTCGATTTCAAAAGATCAGGTCGAAAAAACTCACCAAAATTCCGTTTATTTAATTGCAACGCAAAAGTACCTATGACATCGTAGCTATAACAAAACCTTACCTTATTTAAAATATTGAGATAATCGCAGCCTTGAAAAGGCCCTTATCTAATGCCATTGGCTGCACGTCTATCAGTAAGTAGATCCGCCTACATAGAGTTTTGGAACACTTCCTTATTTAAAATTATTCGTGATTTTAGTTAATGTTTAAAAATTTTGACATCTATACTTTGTTCTGTAAAGGGCTGACACAATAAAGTAGTATTTCTACAAATTCGTCTTAAATACTTGATTCGATACCATAATTAAACCCACAGAACCAAAGCTGTCATATTCTATATAATCCACCAATGCAGAGCATTAATAAAACCGACTTCACGTGAAAACTTTGGCCGACTTAGAGTGTCATCCACGTAAACATTCTCCGAAATCATGCATATTGTTTCAAAAATTTGAAATTTTCAATTAAATACTCAACCGATTTCAATGAAATTTATATGGGACCAACTGTGAAGTATCCCCTATAAAAAAAACATACAAAATTGAGCACAACCTCCTCCTTTTTTGGGAGTTGGTTGAAAAATAAATACACTATGGGCCATATTCTAAGAAAATATCGATACAAGGGCCCAATTTATCGTTGTCGATGGTCACATGCCAGCCCCACATGACAGAACCTATGAGGGCATAATCGATTTTTCGCTCCGAGTATAAACAATAAATTCATATTTTATCTACTAATAAGGAAGAGTCATGTATATTTTAATTTATGTTAATTCGAATATACGACTTACCATGCATATAATGTTCCTCGTGACTTTGAGATGTCATTGGAATATTTTGAGACAAATTCATAAGAAGGTATTAGGGCCGGTTTTCATAAGTTACTGGTAGATATCGTTCTACTGTGATGTTTTTTCTTAAAAACGTTGTTCATTAAAGCTTTAAAAATGTTCTTTAAACGTATGATATTCTAATATTTACAATGGAGAGCTAGTTTTTATCTTTGAAATTTCATGTCTATTCAGTTTTTTTTTTACAAAAGAAGGATGGGTCGTTTGCCCTTCATGCTACCAGGTGGAAAATGATTATTTGATTCGTAAAAGTACCAGGACTGTAGTAGTCGATAGCATAATTTCAGGAAGGTGTCAATAACCTTTCTGAATTTTATCACGAAATTCCGGGATCAAAACTTATGCCACTAGAAATAAGCGAGTCTGTTGGTTGTTAAGTAAAATTACAAGATAAGTTACCTTTTGTAGAGAATATTATACGTTTCATTGATTTGGCTCTAGTCCAGTTTATCACAATTCGTATGCGTTTTAAATAATTTAAGGTACTTACAATAAATCAAAATAACGCCTCAAATAACAAAAAAATCAATATAAGCTGTTTATAAATATTGCGTTGCGGTGCCTGTAAAGATACTACGGCTATCTTTTCTTTTATTAATTCACATAGTTTAAGAATGATTTCCTGTCTTATATTTACTAAATAAACATTATAAAGATATTCAAAATGGATACAGTACTTCGATATTGTTCACCAGACACCCATTTTAGCCAGTTATAACAGTTGCCACAGCGCATGCGTTGATGCTCCGGCGCCAGAGTCACAGTCTATAAAACTACCGCTGCATGATAAATTTAGACAGTTTTTGGTTAAGTCACTTTACGAAAGTTAAATTGTGAAAGATAATAACAGAGGATACGGATTAATATATATAAATAACAAGTCAAATATTGAGTTAAGAGTTCATACTATAATCTAACTTTTATTTTCAAATACTTTGTTACCTATAACTATATAAACTACGACTAAACTTTTTATTCATTGCACTGATGCTTTTTTATTATTTTTGTACTTTTTTTTAAATTCTCACTACCTTTGGAATTGTGTTATAAATATTTAAGTTTGAAAATAATTTATGCTTTGTAGCCATCGTCAAAAACTACCTAAACATGTAAAAATGGATAATTAAATAAAATAGTGCCATAGTGCTGAATAGTCGATAATTTACGTTATAAAAAGAATTTATGTTAAGAAAAATACGGTAGCCTCATCGAAAAATTAATATATTGACTAACTGAAATTCAAGTTTCCTACACTGTGTCGTCATAGGAAATGAGCGAGCGACATTGGTTTACTCCTGCGCAGCGCATAGTTGCAACACTCGCCGACATTGGCCTCATTTGGGAGACCTACTAACGCTTATCTAGCGCTGTTTATTTCTTTTTTCCAACAAACCATTTGTTGTTAGAACTTTGAGTTTTAACGATTCTATTTGTCGTATGTAAAAGATTACGGGTGTATGAACTAAAAGAAGCATGATTTTTATGCGTTTTTTTTAGTATGTGTCTATTTTTTTTAATTAAGACTAAACTAGCTTTTGATCTTGACCTCGTCAGATGGTAAATGACAATCAGAAGACAGGTTTGAGGAAACTTTAAAAAATATAAAGAAGTGACGCTTAAATCAAGTCTATATAAACAAAATAAACTCTTCAGCTTTATGACTTATATTTGTGTAAATATACAGAAGTGGCAGATCAAGCGTAACAAAGCTGTCAAAAGATTGCAATTGAATCTGAATTCTATGCCCTAGACATTAAGTTGAAAATTTGTAAGGTTTGTAACGCTTGATCTGCTGCCTTCTGTACAATTAGGATTTTCTATAGCCTTTTGGATTGTCGAGACTTCTCTAAAAACATAATTTTAATCATTTTCAAACAATATCCTTGAATTCGACTATATTTCGATTCGATTCGATAAAATGACGTTATCACAGGACTTAATGTATATTCAACGTCATCTAGTGACAAAAATAGAAACTAATTTTAAATCGAAACCATTTTTTTTATTGACAGGTATATGCTTTTTACGAAAGTTAAAATAACGGCGATTTCTGCTTAAAACAAATTAAATGAAAAATGTAGAATAGATCGAGAGGAAAAAAACCGGCAGAAAAAACCTTTCAATGGTCCCCTCGATCACCGCAACTGACAATAATATTGCACTGTAAGAGATATGATATATTTTAGATTCACCTATTTTTAAGGTTATTTTTAAGCTGAAGTACAGAATAAATAACAGGGCCTGAGTAACGTTAAGTAGTTATAAGTCTTCATTCATTCAATAAGCTATCAAGTAAGTGAAACGCAGGCTGCCAATATAATTCAAAAACATGTTTTCTTCCTTATAAAATACAGTATTACCAGTAAATAGCTATGGGTAAGAATGTGTGATACTATTAATAAATTAACATTATACTGTGGCATTTTATATAAGTGACAACGCAACATTGATTGTGACTCAGATAATTGTTGATATTTATTTTTGCTTATTAACCTTCCTACATACTAATTTAAAAATAATTGTAACACCTACATACCTACTTATCAGAAATACTTCTTCCTAATATTGATATTATTTAAGTATTTGAAATGGGGTAAAAAGGTCACTCTTGTGTCGAGTGTTAGAGAGCCATTTCTATTCGACTAAAGTAGTTGAATTGATATAATAAATAATCGAATTAATTTTCAAAGACATACTACAGTCTAGGGTTAAAATAAAAACAAATTATAACACTAAATAGGTATTTTGCCTACCAAGTTTCTCCTTATTTTTAAAACGTTCCTTTTAGAAAATATTTGTCATAATGTCTACGCACTTTGACCTTTCAATACAATATCATGACAATGCCTTCTTTATAACAAACTAAATTAAGGAAATGTTACGGTAAAGTGTTTTGTGAAGGACTTCGTATTGATAGAACTCACGTTTCCTGGAATACGTTCATTAAGATGCTTTAGAATTACCAACAATCAAACCCATTTTTCTTGTGAAAGTTTGTTTAGTAGGCGCTTTACAAAAGTTAAGTCAAAATTCATGATAAAAGACATCGAATTGGAAGAAGAATGAGTCAAATACCAAGTAAATATTAAAATGCAGTGAAGAACTTGAGGTAAGTATTAAAAAACAAAAGAAGTACTCCGTTTTGCATGAAATGGAAATGGCATATTAAGTGTTCATTTTAACTTTTAACGTCTATTTTAAAATCAAACATTTAATTCGACAAAAGTTAAGAATCTGCGGAGTTTATTTTATACATAGGAAATAATAAAATTTATACTGCTTATTTAATTAGACTGTGTCCGTGGTCCGTTACTGTTTAGGAAACAATATTCTATTAACTGATTCGGTTCTGGGTGTATACTAGGGTATTCCCTATGTCTAGGTGTAGATTCAATAATACAAGCTGAATGTACCTAAGATAAAAATGGTCTGTCAGTTTACTTAATTAATTCATTTGCAAAATACAAACAAAATTATCTAAAGGCATCCCAATTAAAAAAAAAACTCAATATATACTGGCCATCTGTAAAAAGCCAACAAAATTTTCAAAAGAATCTAAAAAAGAAAAATAAAATCATACATTTAAAACAATTACAACTACTAACTATACCATAGACCTACTATTGATCGACCTGAAAATGCGTTCCGAATCCAAAATCGAGTCGAGAGTTTCACACAGATATATAAACGCGTAGAGATATACCTACGCACATTCAGTCCCGGATGCAAGAGAAAGCGACATCGAGGGGGGGAGGGCGCCGACTAACCCCGTTTCAAAACACCCCTATATACCATAGATATAAGACTGTATAGAAAGACGCATCGCCTGGCTAGACGTCTGTGTGCGCCGGCTTTCAAGGTCGGGGGTGGCGAGTGAGATAGGCATATACTCCTCCCTTCAAAAGTGCAAGCGTGGTGCGAGAGAAAATCAATCTTGCAGGGTGGAAACTAGGTGAAACCGGTTTGGATATTTGGGCGTTTGTTTGGTTGTGGATCTCTTAGTTTTGGGAAACGTTGTAAACGGCAAAGTTATAGGTGATGAATCTGTTTTTAGGTAGTCGATTAAAACAATACTATGTTCAAAACTAAAATGCCTAGTGCCTTCAGAATTCAATTTTGAATAATTAGTCTACCTACCTATTCTTAATATAAGTATATTTAAAAAAAGAATGTAAATAAACCGCAAGTAAACGTAATAATAATATTTCATAAAAAATACCGAGAATACATATTATTACTAATTACAACCTACCTAAACCCAATTAATGTAAGTTGAGTTGGGGTAGTAATCCCGTTTACTCAATAAACAAAATTAAACATGAAAATTTAATTTATTTCCCCAACTGATGTTACTCTTAACCAAATTATTTAAACTTTTAGGTTCTCCCACGTAAACAAAAATTAACCCTTTCACGTATCCCTCATCAATCTAATCAATACCTCCTGCATTCGCCCCCGAAAGGGGTGTAATTCACACCATGCACAACTACACCAGTAATTTGTAAGCCTCCCTTGGCTTTGTTTTACGTGTAATGCACTCAAATACGGCCTTTACGGGTAGGGGGTATGGGTTCGCCCCTTCTGGGGGAGGGGGGAATTTCCCCCAACCGCAACGTAACACCTTGATTTTTTGACGATCAAAAACAGGTCGTGCTGTACCGATAACGATGTATGTAATGTTTACTGAATTGGTGAGGCCTTTGAATGATAATATTTATCATAACAACCTACCGATTATGGATACTCTTGTATTTTACCCGACTAGAGCTTTGAAAAAGGAGGGTTATGATTTTAGCCCAAAGGTATTGCTTACCTGTTCCTACGACACTTCCGTAGCGCTTATTATATTTCGACACATTAAAGTGTTTTAAGTCTTAATTTCACTAAGTAATTACATGAGAAAAAAAACGCTATTAAAAAAAAGGCATATATTTATTATTTTACCTATTGTTAAAATAAAAAAATTAATGATTACATTAATTAAATCTACACTTAGTTCCAATTAAACTAAATACGCCATCAAGAACGATTATTTGGAATTGAACAATGAAAAACTAATATAACAAAAAAGCTTTTGGCAACAATTTTACCTTTACATAAAGTGGATATATCGAAGCTCAGGGCTGGACTAAGTTGAGTCCCAATGGATTTAACTGGCTAATGGCTATCTGTCAATGTAGAAGATGTCGATAGTTTCAGAAGCATCGGCACTGAAGGGGGGAAGTGGGTTGTAGGGGGCGATAGAGGCAGAGGGCTGGTTGCCCTGCGACACATATACAGGCTCGGTCGATAGCACTGCGTCGATGCGTTCGCACGCAACTCGAATTTGAGGGCTAAATTTTACACTCCAAATTTTAAGCTTGGTTAGATATTTAATTTTTACAGCGGAAATTTAAATTGGAATGAGTTTTTTTATGGACAGGCGTTATTTTTGATATTTTGAGTGTGATATACAAGTTCATTAAGTTTTATTGATAAACAAAACCAAACTAAGCAGATTCAAATGTACCTTAAGTAACATATGTACGTTTTTAACTAAACACGTATGTTAGTAACTACTCTGAAATAAAGTTTAACGAAAATAGACGCATTGGCATGAAACACTGTTCTATGGTCCAAAACATACTACTCAAACAAGACAGGGCTAGGTACTATCTCAAAATGTTGCTGAAGTTCGATCTCACATTACATACATACATACATAACTTCACGCCTGTATCCCTTATGGGGTAGGCAGAACCGCAGAACACCAGAGATTATAAACTATCTGATGTCACGTTTGACCAATTTGGAGGTATTGTAATGATGGAGAGAGACTATTGCAGTGGCAGAGAGTCAGCCTATCGCCCGCAAAAACGCCTTTAAAACCTCGATCTCATATTAATAGGTAGTTATTTAATTTTTTTGCAATTAACTTATTTTTAATTTTCTAAGTGTAGATAACGTGCTAAAAAATAATAATAAATCATGAATATCACAGCAAGAATTAAAAAAAAAAAAGCTATTTCTATAGTTTGAATTCAATAAATAATTATTTTGTTTGCTCCTAAATGACTACAAGTTATTTATTACGTTTGGATAAACTTCAAAAAAAAAACAACGAATGCAGAGCATTAAAAAACCGAGTTCACGTTAAAACTGGCTGAGTTGTAATGTCAGCCACGTAAACATTCTCCGAAATCATATATATTATTCAAAAATTTGAAATTTATAATGAACTACTCAACCGATTTCGATTAAATTTATATGGGACTAATTATGAAGTATTTTCTATCATATGAAATAAGAATTTTTAAAATCGATCCATAATTGTCTGAAATATCGTGTAACAAAGACACAAAAAAAAACATACACACGAATTTAGAAACTCCTCCTTTTTTGGAAGTTGGTTGAAAATAAACAAGATTTAATAACCCAATTATGCATCATAAAAGCACACCATACTTCAAAATAAATAACCTCCATCAATATTCAATGAATTCAACCATAAAATACAAGGTAAGTATGTATTCGGATGCCCTAATTCATCTACTCATTAATTTGCCGCTTACTGAAATATGAAGGACAAATTAAGCCAAATATCCATTTTCAAAAGACCCCCACACATCAAGTGCAAACTTCCCATCCCTATGCCCACGCATAAGGGGTGTAGGGGTCACCCCACCCCCTATTTCACCCCCGGACGCCCGTTGCGTCTAGCAGCACTGTTCCAAATATCTGAAATTGAAGCCGTGAAGCGAGAAATCAAAAGCTAAATTCTACTAAAGTTATATACCTACTAAAGCGTTATATAACGAAGGTATATAGTGACGTTATATTGTAGTTATACAATAACTTACTCTAGGATTATTTGTAGTTCGAGCTTCTTTTGTTTAAAAATCTTCTAGGTCGGTAGCACAGTCCTTGATTGTAAAGGCATGTTAAGTATAGTTTGTTTTTTCTTACTTTACTACTTCATAAATTTATTTTCATTTAATTTAAATTATAATTATGAATTTAAAATGTTTCATTTTCTAAATGTAACCGGCGATCCTGTATGAAACGATTAATGAACGTGAAGCGAAAGAGGTATATCTACGAGGGTGGATTGAAAAGTTCGCGGCCTAGTCAAGAAAACAGAATAAAGTACATACAAAAATATTTGTATTTTTCGACGTAATCTCCATTTAGCTCTATGCACTTCTTCCATCTGCTTTCCAGAGCTTCCATACCTATTTTAAAAAAAGATTCCTCAAGGTCTTCAAAATACAGGTTAACAGCGGCTTCGACATCTTTATTCGTTAAAAATTTCTGCCCACCGAAGTGTTTTTTCAGGTTTGGAAACAGATGAAAGTGCGAAGGTGCCAAATCAGGGGAATAAGCTGGATGTGGCAACAATTCGAAACCACAATTACGAATTTGAGCCATAGACTCGACAGACGTGTGGACTCGGGCGTTGTCCTGGTGAAACAACACTTTCTTTCTCAGTAATCCTGGGCGTTTCTGTTTAATTTCTTCACGTAAACGGCGCAGAAGGGTGCTATAGTACGCAGAGTTTATTGTTTCGCCTTTTGGAAGGTAGTCCACCATAATGACACCCTTAGCATCCCAAAAAACCGATGCCATCACCTTGCCAGCCGACAGAATTGCCTTTGCTTTTTTCGGAGTTGGTTCACCTGATTTTTTCCATTGTTTGGATTGTTGTTTTGATTCTGGGGTATAGTGGTGAACCCAGGTTTCATCCATTGCCACAAATCTGTCAAGAAAACCTTGTGGATCAGCCTCGAACATCTCCAAACAGTCGCGAGAAATCGTGAGTCGAATTCGCTTTTGCTCTACTGAAAGCAATCTGGGGACCCACCTAGCCGAAACCTTAGAAAAGCCGAGTTCATGGACAATGATGTTTTGCGTTCGTTTATATGAGATGCCTATAGTGTCTGCAATTTCTCTGATAGTCAATCTACGGTCTTTCAATATGAAATCACACACTTTATTGATGTTTTCTTCGGTCGTAGACGTCATTGGCCTGCCGGAGCGAGGGTCATCTTCGATGTTCTTTCGTCCACGTTTAAATTCTGCAACCCATTTTTTCACAGTGGTATAAGACGGGACAGATTCCCCTAATGTTGTTTGCATGTCATCATGGATCTCCTTTGGTGTTAATCTTTTTTTAAACAAATATTTAATCACAGCACGTTGTTAAAATTTCTCCATTAGTGAAAATTTGTTCTACACACGTATTTATATTGTTCGTAAAATTTTATTTAAACAAGATATCAAATTGAAAATTCGCGGGCTGACAATTGAATAATGACAGTTCAAAATGACGGCAGAAAAAATAACAAAAGTTTTTTTTTTTAATGGCCAGGCCGCGAACTTTTCAACCAATGTAGTAGATCGGAGCAGTTGGCGTTCCTTAGTCTCTGCCTACCCCAAAGGGCGTGATGTTATGTTATGTTCTAAATTTCGTCTAGAAGTTGAAAATGTTTACTATACAAGACTTTTTACCAGTGATAAACTGAATTTATTAGATTAAGAAAGACAGCTAGCAGCGCAAACAATAAGAATTACTATTCCATTTTCAGTTTTACGTCGCGCGTGGGCAAAGACCCACTAATCATTTCATCTCAGAATATAAAGACAAATTAAAAAAATACGAACCTAATAATCTATCTGTATAAGATTTTTGTAAACAAACTCTTTAACTTGTAAAAATGGCTTATCCAAATCGGTTGAAGGCCATAGTGAACACATTTGCATTTCGTGGAAGAGTTAAAGTAAACATGACGGCGGAAAAATATAAATGCATTCGTCATTTGTTTTCGTAGTGTTTTTAAAATTCGTAAATGATAAGATAAAAGCAAAGAGAAGCGTAAATAGGTGTTAGAGTAAAGATATTGTCACGTAATGGCTGATTGTGAATGCCTCATTACTAATTGCAATCTACGACTTAAATTTAAGTGACTCAATCACTATCATTCCCTATTTAAAAGGGAGGCTCGTTTAGGATAACGTTGGGCGCCATATGTCGAAGCCGCAGGGTGTCGAGGAAGAAAAACTTCTGGCTAGCGATCTTCAACCTTTATTTATAGTTAAAGTTTCACAAACTAGAAGAATACTTGGCCTTAGCATGGCGGCCTAATATGACGTTAAACACAATGTAGTTTAGTTAGCGTAACTGCTTGCTCAAGCCTGGAACTCCGGCGCGTCTCGGTCTTTATAGGCGCGGCGGCTGACTTTGACAGGTGACGCGGGCGGTGACATTGACACGTAGCGGTGATCCCGAACGAAATCGGCGTTAACAGTAGCATACCTTCTTAAGACTATGCTGCGTAGACTCACTTGATAGATATCCAGAATTGCTATCATAGTATAGTATCGAAAAGTATTTTATTTACTTTACTGGAGACAAAACAGAAATAAAAGATACAACAGATATAAACAAAATTCAAACTAAAAATAATTACAATTATTTCCTTAGAACGTCTCACTGAGGACATAGATATAGAAAAATGGTAACAATTAAGGCGCAGCAGTGTCTTATATAAAAAATTCAAACAAAGAACAGTTGAGAATTGTATAAATGAACAGCTGCTTATTATAATATTAAGGTACAGAAGAATACCCTGAAGTAAAGAGTCCATTTTTATACTTAGAAAGGGAGCGCGAAAACATATCTATATTATTTAGATTGTGATTTTGAAAGGCACACAGTCTGTGAAGTGGTGCACGCTTACCAGCATTATTTTGATATTTACATCTCCTTTAAGTAAAAAAACATTTTACGCTAGATTTTATCGTGGAAATAAGTATTTGAAAGGGCACTGAAGCGTCGAGTTGAAATATTTGACTAGCTTCTTTACGCGGCTTCTCCCGCACGAAACCAGATCTCCTGGGAGAGTGTCAGGAAAGAAATCATGCCGACGTGAAAACAAACGAACATGTATCCATTCACAAACTTTCATGGATATGATATAAGTAAACAGCAAAATTAGGAGGATTAAACGCTCTTTGATCAGTTAAATACGTCGTTGCGATCTAAGAAAATATTAATTTTATTTCTTTTTATATGAAAGAAATGATTGAGAAATAAATTTTTCTAAAAACTCCTATAATATCTATGAATTGAATTTCATACGGAAAACTAAGTAAAATATAAAAATAACAGAAATAATCGATATCAAATCAAAAGTTTCTTCAAGAAACTACCGAAAATTGATGCGACATACGTCAATGACCTTTTATCACGCGAATATTTTTTGTAACTGTGCAAGCCTTGATAAAAACCGTAGGGTTCACCAACATAGTCCAATATAAGAACTCCGATCATATTAGTTTTTTATCGTACTTAGCATTTTTTCCACTTGATTATTTCGCAATTGAACTGAAGTTGAAATTTATTATTTGAAAATACATTTTTACAAACTTTATTTCATAGCAAGCAGCCGCGGGCTGTTTTACCTCGCGTAACTTTGATTTCATAAGAAAGTCCTAATGTGGTACCTACATTTAACACCCTTCACCCTACACCCTTCAAACTTCTAATCCAAATTTCAGATTCCTAGATTAGCATGTTTAAACAAACAAACAAACACTTCACCTGTATTAAATTAGTATCTACAGATTATTCAGTAATTCTGAGCAGACCCCCAAAATCGGACGAAATCTAGTTCAAACCCTCCCGTAAAGCAATGCTTAGGTATGTCATGAGATAATTGTTTTAAAGTATCTCGGTTATTTTCATTATAGTTTAAAGAATTTACGGGATTTTAACCCCTAGTGAAATCGGAAATTGTGGTAAAAAAATCCTTAAATTCTTTATAATAAATAAAATCCCCAGACAATCACACCAACTACATGGCCACAAAGTAAGCATAGCTTGTGTTATGGGATACCATGTAGCGAACTAGGAGTGAACCTAGAATATAAATACATAAATAGATAAACACCCAGTCACGGAATATTGTTTTTTTCTAGTTCCGTGCGAGGCAGCCAGGTATACTCCATCGCCAAAGTGGTCGTCTTAACTCGCGTGTTTCACTCGCGGCTTCACCTGTGTTGTTCCAGGTTATGAACAAATTATGTGTGTGAGACATTTTCGCCTAATCTGTTGTCATTTTGGCAAAACATCAATCCTAATACTAATAACATTGGTATGAGTTGCATATTATTTTATAGCTACAGTGTAAACCAGTGTCTAATTTTCCCAAAATATTTTTTTTATTCAGTGATTGATTGACAAATATTACCTGCTAGAGGAACTAAGTAACAGAAAAATCAATAATTTTCCGAATTGACTTAAACGTTACTGATACATTATTGATCAGCTCGTTTGTGGCCAAAACTAGGGCGATGAATGGTTCTTTTATTAGGGTACTGAACTTCATACTATGAAATGAAGTGTCTGAATAATTTAACTAAGTATGTATTTCGACCTTAAACGACTACTTATATAACTCTTAAAGACCAACATTGCATCGTTACGACCCTGAAGTAACCTTAAAGAAGTATACAAGATTGTGATATGGAAACCTCACTAGAGTAAGGGAGTACCACAATGAATAGCGAAACTTGACTCAGTTAAGAAAAAAGGACTCAAGGATTTTTCGGTCTCAAAAGGCGTGCTATCGATCTTGGGATTTTTCCACCTTTCTTAGAGCTTCTTTATAGCTTCACAAAATTCCGTTTTTTGTGAACTGTAGCATTTTACTTCATTTTTGTTGATTTATACAGGGTGTTTAGTACACAGTTGGCCATATTGAAATGGGGGGGTAGGTGGGTCTATTCTGAACATACATGCTTCGGGTACTACTAGCCATTCCTTATAGTTTAGTAAAAATGATTTCATAATTTTCAAAAAAACACAAATTTTCACCTTCTAATCTCAATAGCTGTTTTTCTTGTTTGAGTATCTTCTCAAAATAAATTTTGTTCGTATTTTAGGTACAGCCTTATTATAACTAAATAATTATTTGATGCCAAAATTCGAGACAAAAAAAGTTATGAGGCAACAAAGTCTCGGGGGCGTGGCAAAATTATATTCTTACGTCCATTACCATTATTAAGAAGTTTTTAAACAGATAAAATAAATCGCCTTCAACCTCTCCAAAACAATTAAAAATCATGAACTCACCTTCACAGTAGAGTGTGACATCAGCTAAACTCTCCGAGTTCCACAAGTTTGCGAAGGAGTTGGCCAAGTTTGAGCCAAAGCTGTTCCATTTTAGGCAATACTGCTGTTGCTGGGCGTCCATTCCCGGGCCGCCTCGGATACCTGCCCTGTAAGCAAAACAATAAGTCAAATATTTGAAGCCTTTCAGAATTTCGGAAGAAAACATTAAATCAAAACAAACATTTTGCATTTCGAAATACTTTAATTAAAATAACTCCATCAATGTCGACGTTGTAACGCATAATTACAAAGTGAGTACTGACAACCCTAAAGGACCGTAGTATCGAGGTCGCGATGAATTCGTAATGCAAGTAGCACCAGCTAGGGTTCCCACATCGATTGTATATGCACGTTTACGGAAATGTCATCTGGTTTTAAATAATCGAATTCGGTAATAAATGGGTTTCGTAAGCCCATTGCTTGTTTTGTTACCTTGTTTTTTTTTTCAAATGTGAGTGGTTACTACTAAAAGTATATTTCGGCTTATAATTAGAGGGTTTTTGTTTGTTTGCCGTTATAATGGTAAGGTAATTCTAAGTCTGAGTCTTAAATTTATGGTTAATACAAAAAACGGAAAAAAAAATATTGATCGACTGTATATTAGGACACAATTGTAGTGTATCATTGTCTATTTATGCCAAGCTAAGCTCAGGGCTACGTAGTTGGCGTGTCAAATTTAGTTATTTGATAACATAACTGAGATGATCAATGTTGAAAACAGTCTGGCATACAGAAGTACATATTTATATACATATTTAATATATAAGATTAACCCTTCGATATATTTAAGGATAAGTGTTATATAAAAAGTTTTACTATAAGATATCCGGATGCGAGAACATGGGATTCCCTGGTTGTTAAATGTTACAGTGTATTTTTATAAGCTGTTGAGTTTCTTGCCACTTCTTCTCAACAGATCGACTTTCCTAAGTGGTGGTAGATTCAGTTCAATTTGTAAATTGTTTGACTTATTTCAAATGTATTTAAATACTTACGAAATAAAGATTCTTTTGACTTTGACTTAAGTAACATTTATGCTCTTAAGTTTTTTTATGTTTATAATATATTAACAAATTTGGTAGTAAATTAAATTCGAGGTTTTCATAACTGGGCGAAGTTATTTTTTCAATCATCGAGAACTACATTGCTGAAATAATTCAGTGTAATTAAATTCCTCACAATGACAAAAGGAAATACCGTAGTCTTACATACCTGCTATTATCTAATTCACCCTATTACTCGTATAATATCACAGGTTTATTTTCACTACTTTTTCATCATTTTGTTGCCGTTACTATGTTTTATCCTTAAAAACTATTTCTGCTAATCCCGATTCTTCTTCTTCTTCTTTTAGGTTAATAACAACCAGCCGTTGTTACTAGGCGACGTAAATCCCTCTTAAACAATCACATTTTTGTGTCGAATAAACAAATCTTTGTTCTTATATTATGTCTCTGTCAATCAATGAAACGACAACTACCTTCATTTTTTTAATAAAAATACTGCTTGTTCATTACTAACTAATAATTTTGAGCGCTGACAGACGAACGTCTCATAACTTTTCAAATATGGCGGGTATTCATGACAGCTCACGTTTAATTTGAAGGTAAATATTTAGCTATGTAGAAGAGTTATAATTAAAATATTTTCGGACAGAGAAATGATATTGAACTTAACTCGACATTTTAGTATTTTTGTTTTTTGTAAGAACCAAATGGCACCGGCAATTGATTTGATGAACAACATTGAACGAGTTGCCAGTTGTAAAAATACTAGCACATAATTATCCAAGTCATTGTATGTACACTGCCCATGTTACTTTACAATTATGATTTATTTTTATGTTTAGATTATTTTTGATAATTATTATGATTATCAATTTATGTTTGTCCATAATACTTAAAATATGGCAATGATAACATGGCAATATTTCAGTAGATGCTTCCTAAGATTGTGCTTCTTCTAGCTCATATCCACTTACTGTCAGGTAAGATTCAGGTCAAACGCGTTATTATTTATTGTTATATGACTTAATATACAGCAGTTATTATACGAATTTGAATATTATTATTACTTGCAGGAAATTGAATTTAGTTTTCCGAACAAATAATAAATTATGTATTTTCCGTTTTTCAGCAATTAAATAGATTTAACGTGAAACATCCTTACAAAACATTGTTTATCGAATCTGACAATAATTTATGCGTCAATAATGCAAAATATGAATTGGAATATTATGAAAATTCATATTTCGGGCAAACAATATGTTATCCTTGGCGGTCTTACGTCATTGTCAAACTTGGTCACATATATTCAGTCCATATCATCGACCTGCTCTTTCTTTGCTTGGATAAAATAATTGTTTTCTATTTCTTTGCTATGTCGGATGTATAGTTTCTGATTAATCTTGACTATATCTATGTATAACTGCCTGATCATAATTACTATAGTTACATATAACTACATCCGATCCGAAGTCGAGATTTTCTCGGTATTACTATTTCCGTAGAACTATTTCTCCGTCCTATTTCTTTTGCACTAGATCCGGCTTCCGTCTTTCCATACAAGCTTACAGGATTATGTTTATTCTCGATATTCTAGCTTGTAGTCAGCATGCCCGTCTATATAAGCAAAACCATACTGCCATTTTCAACTTTTTACTGGCACCAGATCATGATCTAATGTCCGTCATGAGAAAGAGCCAGACATTATGTTTATATGATTAAATTCAAGCATCATATTTGCTTGTTTCCCATAAAAAAACTTTATAATCATTGGTTGTTTCAATCTCTGACTTAATTAATGATATTATGGGATTACCTGAATTGTGCATTTCAGGAAGTACCTCATCACGTTAACTAACTCACCTTTTCACATCGGAGTGTTTTGTTTTATTCATAATCGAATGATGCAGCCATTGTTAAAAGAAACACACGCGTAATTTATATGCAATAACTCTCAAGTTGAAAATTGTCGCATTGGTATTGCATACAATATTCGGTACCACGGTATCGATTACTGCTCCGTTATTAACTGTACATTTGCATGCATGCACGCATAGACAACCAGCGCTATTTGAGCTGCGAAGATCCTATTATCACGCCCTGATGGCTGCCCAAATGAATCCCAAGAGGGGAGAGAGGGAAGTCGTGCTAGTTCGGTCGGAACTGAATTTTGGCTGCGACCCGGTTCTGGTATGCAGTTCACGCGCACGCGTAGAAGAGAAGGGGGAAAGGGGAAGGGGAGGTGCATTGAGTTGCGCAAAGTGCCGCGGTCACTCTGCAACCGTCACAGCATAGAGTAGATGACCCGGTGAAGCCAGCAGATACGCACTTCCGATCGCAGTTGAAATAAGGATGTACTCATTAGGAATTATTTTGTCTATCACTCTCCATTTAGGAATGTAATAGGAAGAATTTGGTTTTTTACTATTAAAATAATTTATTAGAATAGACATACGTAGAAGTAGATAGTACTTTGGTATCATCTTTAGAAAATAAGTAGAAAATGTAACCTGATAAATACGCAATTACCGCCAGAAGCGCAAGTAACGCTCTGCAAAATTTATTAAATCATTCATTTGTCTTTAATTTTATAGTATCTTTGCTTCATTCATAATATTATCCAAACCGTTTATTTATAGTCTTGATACAAAACACTGTGCATATGGCGACGATAAAGGGTGACCTATAATGTACGATGCAACGCTACTGACCCAGATTTTTTACATTTTGTTTACGATTAGTTGAACTGACATCAAGTAGGAGCAGATTACAAAATTAAATTTTGTGTAAATAAGATAAGTAAAAATGTCGCAGTAAAGATAAGTTAGTAGTTGCACTTTTTTGTTTTTATGTTTTTCAAGTGCTATCGTCTTATTTTTTTATTGGAATTTGGTAATCTCGGCAATTACAGTGACTTATATGAGTAAGCTTTGATTAAACTTATATGCAACGTAAAAATATGAAAAGTGAAAGATGTGTAAAAGAGTGAAAAAGCTGAGAAAAATGTAAATTTTATGCAACTCAAAAGTATAGATATGGTTCAATAAATACGAGGCATATAAAACTTAAAATCTGCCATTATGAATTCAAAATTTTACTAATTATTTGCCTACTTTCAAGCAGACAGAAACTTGTCTGGAACTAGCTTTCTAAACACACGATTATTCCCTATTTTGTTTATTCTTTGCTCGTTGCTTGCTGCGGCTATAATTTCACACTCGATGACGCAGTAACGGGCTTCAAACAAAGGCGTGCATCTACTTCACCTACCACTATTCGGTATTGGATTGCACATTCACTAGAATGGTTCCCATCGTCCCCACTCTACTCTTTTGTGTTTATCTCGGCGTGTAGTTAGTGGCGTATCGTTAGGTTAAGTATGTAGTAGGTTTAGGTTTAAATTATAGGGTTATAGTTTTTATTGTTAGATATGAATAGAAAAAGTTCTTATCTTGAATGTAGATCTATTCTAATTTTGATTTCATAAAAACATTTCCATTTATATATTACTAGCGGCTTCTTGTGGCTGTATTGATCACATAATTGTTACTTAATAATTGAACATAAAAGCTTCAGTAATTTTTCAAGAGTTAGGCTATAAATGGCCTCCCCAATTGCTATCAGCGATTTTTCTAATCCACCTGATAGATTTGGAGATACGCTTATATCAAACAAAAATTCTTTATCTTTAGTATGTTAGCACATATTTTATCAAATACAAAAGAAAACTTGAAAATTAAAGTTCCATTATTTATTTTTAAAGCGTCATTTGCATAATTATCTAAAGTTTCACACCCACAAATAGTTTGAGAGGAAACTCACAGTCCGAATGTCCAGCAATGCACGGGTGACGTTCTACGCATCTGTTGCGTAAAAAGTTTCGAAACTGCGTTGCGTTTCTTTTATCCACTCATCTCACACTGGTAAAGTACTCTAATTATGAGATTCTAACTTCAAACAAATATTATTGTAAGAAAAACTGAACAAATTTTAGTTTTATTAAAGTTTTTTGATTTTTTGAGTATTTTTTTTTACAATGACTACAATTTATCAATGAATTTATCAGTAGATATACAATGCACAAGAAAAATGATATTATATATTTTTATTTTTTTGGACCATATAAAGGATGTTCTTTAAAGGCTAAACTCGTGTTTGACATAAATTTAAACTGATATGGTACAAGAAGGTAAAAGTGAAGATGAAAGCGCGCCTGCTTAGGAGAGCTGGCTTATTATAAAACATTGCTGAAACACCTCTTGTAATTATTGAATATTGTCTAATTGACTCTTAAATAATAATAAATAATTTTTTCCTTTGTTCTATGAAATTAATTTCCAATCATTGATTTTCAAATTAAATGCACAATATTATCACCTTTTTATTGATAAAATTTACAATTAAAATCATTCTATTTTTTTGTAATCTTGATTAATATATTTAATACGGACACCATGTATGCAATATGTGTAAAACAAATGCAAACCGACTTTAAAAACCGTCATTAGAAAACCATCCATATAACCATAGATGCAAACAAAACTTTCTAGTGCAGCACATGCGCCTGAGTTGCGATGTTTCGACATTTTGACACGCAACCATGCTCTCGCGCAACATTCGAAAATTAAGGTTTGAAAATTTAAACGTTAGTTCTTAAATTTTATTTAAATTTGCACCAAATGTACTAAAGAACTAAATACAGTAAAAAATAATAATAAAGCTTCTTAGAAGCTTAATATTATATTTTTTATAACAAATAGCTAAAAGTTTAATTAAGATATTGATATTCTTACCATCAAAAATAATGTGATATTCCTTATTAATGAAATTTAAACATTTGTTATTTCCGCCAATTTTAGTCCAAAACTGTGTAGAATATTTAAAATATTTTTGTTTTACATATGTACTACTTAAAGATATTATTTTGAAATTTTTGGATAAAAAATAGTTTTTCTTGAAAAGCAAAAAGTCACAATAATCTAAACTTATTATAGCCCTTACTTGCTGTAATATTCTGTAAGTACAAAGGCCAACATAACTTGAATATTTGCTCCTTGAATTCCTCTTTCAAGAGCTTTATAGTTTAAATCAATTTAAAAAAAAATCACAAATTTTTAAAAGTCGAACAAGGCGTAACGCCGCTAATCGCGCCAAAATAGAAAGTTGCATACTTGTAGTTGTTGCACGGTGCGTGCGCGCTGCGTTCGTGTGGCTAGAGACAATGAAAGACAAACCTTTTTGGTGGAGAAACTATGCAGGTCTGACCTCCTTAGAAAGCTAGTTGAGTTTAAAAAAACTTATTGAATATTTGTTAGAATCTGCGTGATAAACTCTTTTGACATATTAGTGCCATACGAGTTGAGTAATTTAGGTACGTATAGTAAAAGTATATTGGTTGAATGAAAAGAATAATAAAATTTCCTGACACATAAGTATATTACGTGATCGAAAGTTTATTTAATAAATATTTTATTGACTTTCGTTTTTGGTAGAAAACCCGAAAATGTACCTACAGTTTAAAATGCTGATTTTAAGTATTCTTAAATTAAATACTTACTTTAGATTGATCGATTGCAGTGTTTGTTATTTATCATTTCAATATCATGTATCAATGAAAATAAATTGTAGGAACCTTCTTTGGTTATGTCTAAATTGTACTAGGCCTCTACTACAACTTGAAGCATAATATAATTATGTTCTTTCAAGAGCCAGAAATATAAGTTATATTTAAATAGGCATTATTTCAAATACTCTACAGGTTTAAGATCTTTATTTATGAGTTACTATGCAATCGTAAATAAGTTATCGTATACAATTTATGAATAGCTTAGTACCTACTCATAATTCACCTAAGTTTTTGTCCTATATGCCGAAAGTAAAATCGTGATGGTACGAGTAGCTTAAATTTATTTAACCGGGAACAATATTTTAAAAAAGAAACCTTGAACTTGAATCATTTAAAACGATAAATAGTTAAAATGATAAGAGAAAAATATTCCTTATTGGTTACTAATTAGTTTGCTTTTTAGGTGGAAGCTTAATAATTCCCTTAAGTCACGCAAGAGACGGCATAACCTTCTTCGTTTGTCTGAAGGCTGGCATAAAAACTATAGACTAGGAATAATTAGTTCCTTTGAGGTCATTTTGTATCGTATTTTAATTAAAAAATAGTTCAAACTTTTCAAATTTCGAAGCATGTTTTTTTTAAATCAATATACTTACTTAGAAAATTGCAAAAGCACATTCAAGGTTATGTCCAACTTAACAAGTTGCTTGTGCAAAAGTTTACGTCAAAAACTGAAATAGACATACTATAGCTAGCAAACTATGACGTCATTCTATTCATGGACATTTTGTAGAAAGAAAGAGTTAAAAAAACTGAATTTTATCTTGTCATGGTCATTTTTAATTTATGGAAATCATCGTTAACTATTTCAAATTTTGCGAGGTTCATTTATTTCACTATTTTTTTAACTAGGTTTTGGACCATATCACTAAACATATATCTTTTATCAAGAATACTAGGAATAATACTGGGTTTAAAATTGTAATTTTGTGTCCAAATTTTCCTTGTTTACAAAATATTCAAAAATTTAAAAAAACTGTATACATAATTTAAACCATATCCTGCTTTATACCGACGATTCTGAAGGGGTATTGGTCAAGATTTATAACTCGTCTAAGGTATTTAAAGACCTGGTTTGAAAAAAACAAAAGACTACTTCCAAAACTGGCCCAGGTCAGGGTTTATAGTGTAAAGCCTAGTGTTAATTATAGTGTAAAATTTTGACAACTGCCGAAGCGGTACGATAACTCTATCTATATCAGTTGCCAGTAGTGTTGCGGTTTAGATTTAAGACTTGATTTTAAAAAGGAACTTCTTTCCTTTTTCAAATGACACTAATGTAACAGTAAATATAAAGAAAAGCTTATATTTAAAAGTGGAATACGTTCGGAGCCGACGCTCTAAGGCTCCGACTGTCCTTCGAAAGGAGAGCGTTACTTTTTGAACCTACCTAATATTATGTCAGGTAAGCAGCAAATTAGATAAGCTTCACCCAATTTTCAATTTTAGATCAAAACGTAATAATTTACAAAACAGCTGCTATAAATAATCGAACGTGGTCATTTTAAACCCAATTAATGAAATCGACCAAGTCATAAATAGTTGTAAAATCTAACGCACTGTATCAAGTTCGTTGAGTTTGTAGCAATTATTATTAACTTTCATTTAATTTTGGCAACTGAACTTTGACGTAACGGATATGAGCAGGTAATTATAATTTTATGCATATTTCAGCAAATGTTTGCAATTAAACCTTTTTTGCGAATTAATTGACTTTATGTGTTTTCTAACCATCGCTTTCACCTTAGTTTAGTCGACACACTAATTTACTTAACAATTAAACACCGGTTATCTAAATATGTAGACTTTAACTTATTCCATAGTGAGTTACGATGGAATTGATTTTATTATTAGTAAAAAACTATCCAACACATCTATAACGATTTTATATGGAAGACCAAGGCAAAGAAGGAAGAGGTTTTAATACCTTTTATGAAATATTCGCCCAGGACTAACGCTTATCCGAGCCGAACTCCCGAACGAACGCGGACTTAATTCTTTAAATCAGTAACTTTTTCACTACTACCACCAAAAAGTTTACAACTCACACGTGCGATCTTTTTGTTAACAAACCATCCAAAGTACTTCCTTGTGGGGTGATTCAAAAATGCAACATTCGGACTTCTTTCAACTCACACGTCATCCTTGACCTAAATCGCATACGTAGACAGAGAATATGTGGTTCTAACCTGCATGTACAAAGTAGGGGACACTGCAGCAACTTGTGTTGTACAGTGTAATATTAGAATACCAGTTTTTGATTCTCGTTGCCCGAAGTCCCACATTGGTTAAATTACTCATTGTTATGCAAGCAGGATCTTCATAATTTTTTTTTAAATTTTATTCTTTAATGCAGGACGAATCAGTGTCTGTTTTTGATGTAATTCCTGTGTTTGATATTTCCGTATTTTTTTAAATATAAAAGGTTTTTTTTGGTACTTCAAGTGGATCATTTTAAAAATCATTTCTATGATAAAACAACATATTAAGTAGTCGCATTTCAAGACAAATGACTTTCATTGTTTTCAACTAAACATTAATTGAGATCAACATAACTAAAATAAAATTCTTAATTGATTTATCCTAAACTACGCTTGAAAAGTTATGTTATAAAAAAGGTAATAAAAATAAATTTGTGAGTTTCCGTTAAAGTAGACAAATAACTCAACCTCTATCCATGGTTTGATAATTTCCTACTTCATACTAAATAACAGTCCTTATCAAAAGCTGAATCTATACGATTTTAGGGTAGATAAAGTGCACTAAATTCATAAAAATAGGTATTATTACTAATGTACATTCAAAAATAGACTTATTTCGAAGTATTCTTTACAAAAAGATTATAGTTCTTAGAAAATTGGGAGACTTTTCCTAAATATATTTTTAAGTAAACGAAAAAAAAAAGATTTTGATTATAAAAATAAACATATTAAATCGTAAATTTTATCTTCAAAATATATCTTTTTTAACTTAAAAATCTGAAAGAGTTACGAACAATATTAATATAAAAAAGAACTTCATAATTTTTTTTCCTATCAAAATCTTTACATAAATTAAAAAATATATAATTTCTCGTTGTTCTCGAGTGTAATTATTAACCAGTGCACGCCACTGTAGTTACACTGCCTGTTTACGTAAGCATCGCGTCTTGAAGGTCTACGTTACCCGTCCTTGAGAGATCCCCCAGTGGAGTCACCCCACTACAGTACTTAGAGAAATATTATTTTGAGGCTGTGGGTAGTCTAGAGACTTGCAAGTAGGTCAAATAAATGAAAGCTGAACCTGTCGTGAATTTGAATTCTTAATTTTGAAAATGTGTTAGATTTTCGTGAAAATTCTACGGCTATGTAAATACAAATAAAAAAACTATAGAATTTTTATATAAGTTATTTTTAGTATATGTACGTCTAGGCACCCTATAAATTAGTCTCCAATTTCTCATCCAAAGGTTTTCTGGAAGAAATTGCATGTTATTGATAAGACAACCTTTTGTACCAATTCTGTGGTGTACATAATAAATAAATAAATAAACTACTATTTGAAGTTAAAGAAATGAAATTTTATATGCAATTTTGAACATAGCGTAAAATATTGATTCATATACGCTTTAAAATATGTTATATGTTAAACCTAGTTTTTAAGTAAAAGCTGTTGGCCACCCAATTCTGGGGTGTACATAATAAATAAATAAATAAATAAATAAACTACTATTTGAAGTTAAAGAAATGAAATTTTTTATGCAATTTTGAACTTAGCGTAAAATATTGATTCATATACGCTTTAAAATATGTTATATGTTAAACCTAGTTTTTAAGTAAAAGCTGTTGGCCACCCAAATAATATAAAAAAAAAAAACATAATACTAATAGGGGCCTACTATGTATCCTAGTATGGTACGTATACATTATAACTATAAGAAGACGTTTAAAACATACCCTTGTTTATACAATAAAATACTTATTTGTAAAATTCATAAAACCATCATTTCATGCAACATAAAAAGTGGAAATATTATATTTTAAAAGATGAAAAAATAATATTGTGACTTTGTAAACCTAAAATATAAACGAAGTTATCAAATTCCACGATTCAAGTATAAATACGCGGTGAACTACTAATACTGAAGGTTATCATATCAAAATGGCTGCAAGATAAAACCACCTAACAACGAATCTTGTAATCATTCAATAGAAAGGAAATAAATACTTACTATAATAATAATAAAAAATAAATAATAAAATCCCCAGACAATACACCAACTACATGGCCTCAAAGTAAGCGAAGCTGAAGCTTGTGTTATGAGATACCATGTAGCGAACTAGGGGGGAATCTAGAATATAAATACATATATAGATAAACACCCAGACCCGGAACATTTTTTTTTCTTGTTCCGGGCCGGAATCGAACCCGCAACCACTAGCGTCTGAGGCAGATAGTACTAATATGATAGAAAAAGTAATTGATTTCCGTTTTGAATAATAATTTAGCACTGCTTTTGAGCAACGTATTGCTACAAACTACATAGTATGTCGTATGAACCTTTCGACTTGGCAACGACTACATTTCTCCCAATCTTGGGTGAGTAAATCATGTTCTAGGGAAAAGTCTTTTAGCAGAAATGGTAGTGACTAGTCAAAAGTCAAAAGAATCTTTGATTTACAAGTTGAACTGAATCTACCACCACTTCGGAAAGTCGATCTGTTGAGAAGAAATGGCAAGAAACTCAACAGCAATCATCTTTTAAAAATACACAATAACAATTAACAATCTTCTTGCATACGGATATCTTATAATAAAAATTTATACTTATCCTTAAATCTATCGAAGGGTTAATCTTAAATATTTTGGAATTTTATTATAAAAGCGTACACATTGACCCATGAACGAGTTGGTGATCTTCTATAAAGCGTAGCAGTTAAGTAACTATCTTTAAGGAATACCTTTTTTCTTTAGCACAATTTTTTTTCAAGTGTCATACTATCAAGAGCTAAATAAATAGCGACTTCCCACCATTAACCAAGCAAAGGAACTATAATCGTCATTATCACAACCCTTTTACTTAATAAAGCCATTAAAACAGCCCACTGCAGGGCCATGAATCTCTTCCCTGTGATCCTTAAGGATTTCAAACCATAAACTACAGTTGACCCAGTGCTGGGTGGTATATTCCAGAATTGTCAGGACTCAAAAATGTCTCCCGATAAACCCTTCCATCTACCGCATACAATGTTCACAGTACCCGGCCGGCACCGTCGTCGGCTCATTGTTCCCTCCAAATAACGGAAGCCGTTATGATGAAGTAATGGTCCGCGGTCACCCATCCTTGTACCTACCGACCCCGGGTCTAAACGTCAGTTAATCTGCAATATTGTGTGATATAAAGACGTCACAACGACTTCTAAAAACTATATTGTATCTATACTTTTGTTTGTATGTATTTTGTAATGTCCCATCGAACCAACTTAATCAAGACCCATTTTTCTGAAAATTCGTTTGAAACTGTCAAACTTGTAACGTCTATCACGTATAATGCATAGATACTGTACGAATTCTGTACTCATTAAAAGTCAGTGTCGAATGAAATTATAACAAGTTTGTCACCTAGGAAACCTATCTTCAAGCAAATTTCGACCTACTGGCATTTAGACAATTTGCTAAAATGAGCTTGGTGTGTGTCATGATCCAGAGCAAGCTCATTTTGGCAAATCGTCTCATTTTGCTTAAAGATAGGTTTCCTTCTTGGTGACGAACTTGTTATCATTTCATTCGACACTGACATTTTATGCGTATATAATTCGTACAGTATCTAAAAAGTCATAAGTGCATACGCGATAGACCTTACAAGTTTGACAGTTTCAAATGAATTTTCAGCAAAATGGGTCATTATTCAGTTGATTCAGTGGTACCAATACACCTAGTCTGCAGTTCTCTACAATTTGTCATATAGTAGGCATCAAAACTGCAAGCTGATTGCTAATCACTAAATTTACTACGAGGCCCCATAAGGTGTTTAGATTGTTTGTAATCTTGTTTTAATTAATTCTTATTTTCTTTATTCGTTTTATATGCTAATTCAAACAAGTCCAAAATTTTTGTGTGGAGTTTTAACACGCGTAAAGTAATTGAACTTTAAATACTACCTTATCATTCTGTTAAATAGTACTAAAAAACTGTTTTCTTATTTATTTTTCCTTTTTTCTTAATGGTCAATTCCAATTGGATTGAAATAAACGTCGTAAGGCGTTGGGGAGATTTCTGACATTTCTCTGTTCATGACGTCATCCTAAGCAATATTATTATAACATAGCACGCAAATAATGATTAGTTTTTGATTGGCCCACATACATTTTAGTTCGATTACATTATTAAAAAAATAAAGATTGTTAAATTCCGAGACGTACCACCTCATTTGTTTACCTTTATATTTATCATAGAGATATTTTCTAAGCAATACATTCAGCGTACGTTGTAAAATGACCTTACTATTAAACTTCCTGTAAATCCACTATCATTGTTTCATTTGTCAAATCGACTATTCTCTTAACAACAATAATGTCATCCGTAAGAAAACAAATTTATTTATCTTAATAGAGTAGGGGCGTTTTAGTAACGCTGCGCTCTGATAGATGGCAGTTATACAAGGTTTGAAACTTAGAACTGGTAATCAATTTGATTCGTAACATCGGGACGTCGCATTGTAGTGTTTTTAAATGCTCTGTTATTGAACTTTAAATAACGATTATCAAAATGATATTTCATGTAGCAAAGATTTGTTGTAAATCTTCTGCATAGTATTAGTTCATAAGAACAAATTTTTGAACATCATAGAGTACCGCGTGGATAAAATGAAGGAGACAATGAGTGCAATTGCCTCCCTGTTGACTAACGAATGAAGCACTTTATTTCGGCTGTTTCAAATGTATATTCTAGAAACTCGTAGAATGTCATTTATTTTATTTATTTATTTATTAACACAAACTTAAAGCATAAACTATTTGTTTTTAGCATACCTAAACCTTTATAACTGCAACCATGAGAGTTTGAGCTTTAATTGTGGTATGAAAAGTAAGGCTATTAAAAATGAAATGAAATAACTTAATATGACGACCGGCTGGTGTAGCGGTAACATACATTGCCTTCTATGCCAGAGGTCCTGGGTTCGAATCCCGGCGGCGGCGGATATCGGTGTGATGAACACAGATATTAGTCGTCAAGTCATGGATGTTTATAAGTTTATTTAAGTTTATTCTAATAAAAAATATGTATGTTTATATATTTCTTAAGTATATCAGTTATCTAGTATCCATAACACAAGTTCTTAAAGAAACTTAATTTGGGCTAGATAATGTTGTGTGAGTGTCAGAATTTTTTTTTTTTTTTTTTTTTAAATAGTAATAGCATATAATATACCTTGGCTTTGTTTACAATAACATAGCCTAAGTAAAATATCGTGTTTTTTTTTATTAGCTATAGTATGAACTCAATTCTATTTACCATGTAATCTATACGAATAAATTTCTAAATGAAAAATCTTATCACATTATCTGATATCTAATACAAATCATTATATGTATAGGTACCTAGTCTATAAGTGTTAATGTTGAAGCATGAAATTTGCCAGTCTTGTATCTTTATGCCGTTTGCAACAAAATTAGAATCGCTTGCGCAGGTCAATCAACTCTTGACTAGACAGACCTAGGATGAGTAAATATCCTTTTTTTGTTTGTTAGTAACTTTGAAATACTAAATTCATTAAGTTCAAACTTAATTTTACATTTCTCCCAGCGTTTTGGCTCTTGAAGCCATTCCGCCTTCTACTTAGAAGTGCCATTTTTGGAATTTATCATAGGTAGGTGGTTACTATGATTTGGTAAATATGTTAATTATAATATTATACATATTAGTGATCTAGAAACCTTACACAATTGAAAAGAATTACCTCTTTCTAGGGCTTACTGGCCATAGTAGTTTGAAAGAGACGCAAAAATCTTTTTTGAATGATATAATACTGAAAATTTATTCGTAGCAGACGTACCTACCTAGTTGCTATAGGCATTTTAAGGACAAATTTTTTTTGCTGAAACGTATACCTAAGTTAATTGTTAGTTGACCTTCATATTAATAATGTATACTCTATACGTTACTTACGAGTTGTATATTATTATGTATGATTGCTTAACCGCACTAATCTCAAGCTATACGGGTCAATCAATTGTCATCTAAAATAAGTATTTACCATATTCAATATTTTGTATTATTAAACATCCCTACTTCCTCAAAGAAATGTTAGCCTTAATGAATAAAACAAGAACGTATTTTTAAAGACTCTTTCTAGTGAATGCGTTTGCCAAAAACGTACTTAAAATTACAAATAGCAGCGAATCTATACATATAATAAAATGGTAGGAAAGTCAAAACTGTACATTGAATATTTTTTTAAAAGAATACTTGGGGTATGATCTACAATCGAAACAGAAACAAAAAATATAGTTTTTAGAATTTTTGTCTGTTTGTCTGTTTGTCTGTTTGTCTTTCCGGGATAAACTCAAAAAGTACTGCATGGATTTACTTCAAATTTGGCATGAAGATAGTTAAGAAGTCGGGTCAACATATAGGCTACATATTATCACGCTAGCAGTGTTATAATCGTAGGTGCGTTTGGTGCTGCATAGTGTTCACGCAGACGACGTCGCGGGCAGCAGCTAGTCATCAATATGTAACGAAGATGTATCTATTTACTCTGTTGCCGGGTACATACAATGCAAGCGTGCAGAACTAGGCGAGAGACCACAGCGTAAACGAAACAGTGGATACAATAAAATTTTACAATAATTATCTACGTATAAGCCAATAATGATAGTAAAGATTTAGTTTATTGTGAAATTTATAAAAGATAAAAGAGGTTTTGCACCCGATTTTGGCTCGTTTTGCTTATTTTGTAGACACTGGAACCCTTACTTTAATAAACTCGGTATAAGCTGATTAAAAACTTCTCATATATGAATCGTGCTTTAAGAAAAAAATAACGATAAATAATAGAGATGACAAATATAAGTAACATGAAACGGTTTTGATCACATTGGTAGTATCTAAGTTTAACATGTTGTACACCTAAACTTCCTAAACGTAATGTCAAGAATAAAACCGTAGCATTGCCTTAGTTTATAATTCAATTGCATTTAAAACACCCAAAAGAAACTTTGACAAAAACTCACAAAACTCAAGTACGTGACTAGCTAACCTTGAGACTAAAAATAATAATACATGGTCTATGAGTAATGCTGATCGTGTAGAGTCACTGCACTTGTCTAGTCTATGGTCCGAGGTGCTAATATTCGGGCCTCACAGGGCGACATGACAGTTTCTATGCAAATGTACTAACGTTGCGCGACCAGTTTCGCCTCACAACGCTCTTCCGGCCCACTCGTGCGCATGTACATTAAAAGACGCTGCCAATCTGGTTAAATTGAATAATAGACAGATTTCAAAAGAAAAAATGATAGGTTTGTGTCTTGAAAGTCTTAAAGTCGAATGAAATAGGTGTGACTGGAAGGATAAGACGCCCGCAGAAACTCTACGGCTGAAAGCTAGAACCGGTCACCGAATCACACAGAAGGACCTAATGATGCAATGTAGAGAAAAAATACCGATACGATAGTCTCATTATCAAGTTCAATAGCCTCGAAACGACAACACGTGTATGCAAAAACGCCGCGATAACACCGAAATCCGCAAATACCTCCTTAAACAGTCGCTGTTAAGGTGCAAACTTGCCAAAATCAGGCATTCTTTAACATTTATAGTATTCCATTTAGTGTCAACACACATTCATCAATGACTACGACTGTTGTCGTTTCGAGCATTTTTTACAGTTTTCAGATAAAACGTATAAATTTAACATCCTGATAAACTCCACGTGGTGTATGAAAACACAATACCTCGATTCCATCTTGAAGATTTCACAGTCCTTGATTCGTTAATAGAAAACCATTAGAGCTCAGTGGAGCTGTGCACAAGCATAGTTTGATTCACTGAATGCGTGTTCGTTCACTGGTATCACTTCACTGTTCTGTTGCGCTCACTTCCGCATTATTGCATGCGCGTTCGCGCGCAGCGTAGTTGCTGCTAGCGCGCTCGAACACTAAAGAGCCTCACACACAAATGCGACCGCCGAAAACTCTTCGCGTCGCTCAAATGCAGAAAATTCGGACGCGCCGAGTGGGGGACGATCTACGACTATCCAAAACGTACGTGCAACACTTCGCTATGAAAAAATCCAAGGTTATAACGCGCTGCCAAAAAAAGACGCACGCAAAATATAAAAAAGACGGCTAGAGCGCGGATCGGAGCCCCTACGAGGCCCTCGGTGCAGTCCGTTTGCACGCGCGAGTAGACGATACACGTTGTCTAGGATACCTACCTATACTTAGGTACTATTTTTAGTACTTGACTCATATTAATTAAAATAAAATTAAGATACCTTTACATTCTAATCGGCAACTTTTCTATACCTCTAGTACAGTACCATAGTAGGTTTATCAATAATAGTAGAGAAAAGAATTCAGAATAGTTTGACTAAGTAATTAAGGTAGGTAGGTTAATTTATAATTAGCCTTCTACGTCTTAAAAAAATGCTACGGTTGCTACGTAAAAATATTAATCGTAAAATCAACTTTTGTTTTAATAATAATGCGAATGTTCCATAGAAAGGTTGTTGAACCGTTACGCCTTGGCGGAATTTGATAGGTTAATATGCCCCAGGCTGAGGCGAGCAATTTTCGGGACTCGCCCATTCTTCAAGATTAAACAAAACTGGGACTTAGGTTTTTGAAGCAACTTCTTAAGTTGCTAGTTTGATTGAATATCAGGTTAATGTTCTGATAAGGCTTGACTTCTATGAATCATTTGGTATCAAATAAAGATGTTTACTTTGATGTAAAATTACACTTTGTGCTTCTTTAAAAATAAATATTTGAACTTGTTAGGCAAGGATAAAACTTTACTGAATTTAATAATTACTTAAACAATGCACTATTACTTATTAAAAAAATATTAAATTCTGAATCAATGGATAATTATAATCATATTGAGTTGTCTACTATTTAACGAATAGGTAATGAATAACATTAGCAATTTCGATTGATGTCTTATTTTAAGTTTAATAAAAGTCCATGCTGAACTGGGAGCGAAAGAAAAACGCAGAATGTGCAAGCTGCTTCTCTTCCCGGGTATACTGTAAAAGTCAGTTAAGGGACTGAGGTTTTAAAGGCGTTTTTGTGGTCGATAGGCCGACCCCCTGTCACTACCATAGTCTCTCTCCATCTTTATAATACCTCCAAATTTGTCAAATGTGACATCAGATGGTCTTGTAACCTCTGGTGTTCTGCCTACCCCATAAGGGATACAGGCGTGACGTTATTTGTTAACAGCCCTACCCCTGGATAAACGTGTAGTTAGAAACGACAAATCTAAAAAAACCCTACTCCAAAATTTTGTTATAAAGGGTCAGTTCCCATTTAAATTTCATTGAAATCGGTTCAGTACTTCATTGAAAATTTGAAATTTTTTAAAAATTATGTATGATTTCGGAGAATGTTTACGTTGATGACATTCTCCACTCAGCCAAGTTTTGACGTGAAGTCGGTTTTTTTAATGCTCTGCATTCGTTGATTATTAAATATTACTGACTAGAGGCGGGTTGCCTTTGCTATCAGTATTACGAGATTGTCAATGAGGACAATAGATCTTCTTTAATAACAAAAATAACAAAATCTTGTGACAAAGTCAGTAATCCTTTCGTTGACTATTATTTTAGTAAAGTAAGCAAAAACGTCGTGTGCAATATGAACTATCGCTTTTTCGACGAAGTTCTAAATTTAAAAAGAATTAAAAATTGATTCGTTTTTTTTATTGTATTTGTTTGTTCCAAAAATATTCACAAAAATTCATAAACCAATCTGCTGATAAAAAATCAACTTATTATTTGACGAACGCGCTTCATGTTTTCAATAGCATTATTTTTCTGTCCATACATGAGAAAAACTATGCATTGTACTATGTCCATACAAATACTCGAACACAGTACCGCGTTATCTGGCGGTCGCAAGGCCACAAGATAGTGTACTCATATTAGAATTAAGATAAAGGGAGTTACTTTTGGCAATAGGAAAAATATAACTAAATCCAGTGACCTACTCTAATTTTGTGTCATACGTGACACATTTATTTCCCTTTCTAATCAGTACTAATATAATAATTGAGGTGGTAAGTTTTATTTTTATATTAAAGCTGCTAGTTATATTATAAAACTAAGAGTTTAAGACTTTATAATTATGCTTAATGCTCTTTCAAACTATAATGGCTGAACAGATTCAACTGAAATTTTGCACTAAGGTACACAACTAACAAAAATATAGATGGTCTCTACACTCGCGGTTGACCTCAATCTTTCTTCTTTAATATGAAAGCACACAGCTTGATAATGGCCCGGCTCTTCTTTTAGTAATACATACTAAATTACTCAGCTATAGCAAATTTATTATGACTGTGATTCCCCAAAATATCTTCCCATCGTTGCTTCTTTAGTCTTAACTTGAAAGAACTAGAACTGAAGTCCTAGTGTGTATCACTGTTGACACATTTTTTTTTGTTTCTCCCTCAACGAAAATGCTTTAGTGGCACCCACTAAAGCAAACTCTAGTAGGAGGAGGATGGATCCAGTTACGGACGAAAGGGAATTCTAAAGAGCTGCTAACCCCAGTGGCTAGCAGATGTAGAGTACCCAGACAGTGTGGGGACCGCAAGAGCGGCCACGAGACTCCTCAGAACGCCTCAGTATATCCACTAAACATCCCCCTTTAATGATCAGCCTTGACATGGGCTATTGATCATAATCGGAGCGACAACCAATCGGTAGCTAGAGGCTGCGCAGCGAGCGGCATCCTGATGGCTGCCAACATAGATGAACTGAAAGCGAAAATTACGAAGCTAAGACTAGCAAAAATGACGAAACTGAAACTAAGAGATTATCTAGAGTGATGAGACTCACTCTGAGATAGGAAGACGTGTTGACACAGTTTGACATATCGTATTGTCTTGTCTTGTAAGAATGTATTTTATTCTCTTTTTAAACTGCAGAGAAGATTTCATCTCGACGTTTCTATGTCTTCGAGTTAATCTTGAAAACTTAAGACAATACTAGTTTAGTTCTAATTTGAACTTTAAATTAACTGACTAGAACATAGATTTAGTAACAGGTAACGATGGATGTCGAACGACTTTAGAAGTTTGTAAAACTCCAGCTCAGTGGAATATTTAACAAATGCGTCACAGAGGCCATTAATAAAGAGCGGGGCCAGTTGAGACATAAATTATTAATATAGAAGTGTTTTAACCATTTTTATTAACCCTGATAATAATTGAGTCTTTTCAAATGAGTTATTAAGCATGCGTTTGAATGAACTCCTAGCCGTTGCTATTCTGAAAGAATCCTTTTACCATAATGAGACTTGACATATCAGTCGCTTCTGCAACATGTTTTTGTCCAGGCTATATATATCTTTTATATATCTATATATCTTTTGTATTGCTACCTCTAGATTTTAAAAATACTCATATTTTTTGAGTTAAACTTCAAATAGATGAGTTTAGAGATAAATTATAATTTAACCTCGAATGTTCGATTTTCCCAAACGCCCTGTATATAAAATAGGGTTTTCAAAATTCTTGCAGGGTTATCTTATCTCCCTACGCACACAGATGCACTATATCATTTATTTGTCGTTTGAAATTGTATTGAAATCCATAGATAAAGGTAATTTTGATGAAGGCAACGTATCCGACCTAATTTCGCGTGATCTATTTATACTGGCCAGTTACAAATTATTTGTTTTTTTTTTTTAAGGAATTAAGAAACAACTACCTTTTTTTTAAAACGTGAACGGGTCATCAAGTTAAGACAATTTTTTATCAGCTTCTTAATTAGAATTATGTTTTCATTCGATAAACCTTAATAAAAAGTTAAGTACCTACGGAGCGATTCCTAAATGGCACGATTTTATATTAGGAATAAAATTTCAAAAACCATCCTTATACTTATCGTTATAATTAAAATTAAATTATTTATGAAGTATAAAACGGTTAAGGGAAACTTTAGTTTAAACTTAGTTCCCATGTCTGATGCGCGGAACATTCAATTCAACTATGTAATTAAGAACGCTTTTTCTAAAAAAATACATATAATACACAAAGAAAAACTTTTTACAAAAATATTTCTCATAAAAAATATTTATTTTACAAACCAATTATGAATGAGAATAAAATTTTCATGACTTTGAAACCGTACAGTCGTAGTACGCTACGAATGTAGTCATTCTAAATATAAGTACTAAGACCTAACTCTCGTAGTACCGTTGTAGCAAAGTTTTCGTAGCAATTCTAGACTTTTGAATTTTGTAAACAATTTTTCGTAGTAAGTTTGTAAGATATAAATAATATTATGAATGAAAAATTATTTTTGTTTTTTAATAACTATTAAGTGTTAAACAAAGAGTAGTTATAATTAAATAATTAGGCCAATCCTTCGGAAAAATGTGTTGTTATGAAAATATTAAGTAATGTATGTAGTTTTGTTTCCATTGTGGAATAAAGAAACTTTAAGCATAACAATAATATCAACAAAAGCTTTTAGTTATAAATTTTAGTTATACATCTTTATCGATTCCGCGCATGCGTAGTACATAAAGTGATCCACGTCATTTATCATGATAAATTATATAAATGCCCTTTATAATAAATATATATTGAATAAGAATATCCATTTTCAAGATGGTTTTCAACTGTAGTATAGTTTATTTCTAGCCACAAGTCTGAATTACATGAATATGAAAATAATATTGACAAACAAACAGCTATACCTATAGGTTGTTGATAGATATGACGAAATTGTGATTATTGATTTTAAAATTAATTTATCGATTTTAGTACCCTTTTCAATAACAATTTCATAAAATCAATTAAACACTTAATACTAGAAACACTTAATGAGACACAGAGGAGCGATTTACCGCATTCGAAACTGGTATTTAAATTAATTAATAGGTACCAGCCAAATATTTGGTACAACATACAAATAATACAACATCAAACATCCACAGCACAACACATCACTTAAAAAATAAAACATCGACAAACCAAAACCCAACTGAAAATGAAATCGAAACAGAAACGCATATCGATCAGCTGTCCCATAAAAAAAAAAAACAAAAAAATCAAAATCAAGAAAAGAACATATCCAGAAAAAAAAACAAACGAAAAACAAAACACTATCACATCTTACTCACGTTCAGAAAAAAACTATGTCACAGTCTCAGTTTATCATGTGGCAGAGAATTTAGTTATGCAGCACCGGGCCTCTGGTCGAGGAAACGCGGAGTACTGTCTCAGGCTGCAAGGGATCCGGCCCTGGAGGGTTTGGGCGCAGGCGCGGGCTGCCCACCAACAGCCCTGCAGCCTAAACCTCCCTACGAATCGAACGTCATCCCCCGCACCTACATACAACCCCCTGCCCTAAAAAAATGCATTGCGTAACGGGGTTTTCAGATTTTGTTTTTTTTGGTGTCTAGTGAGAAATGAATTTCAGATGTGATTATTAAAAAATTCAGTTTTTTAATTGTGATTTAAGCTAATTTGAATCTTAATAACTGCGTGTTAAAATTTACGAGTACATTATTTTACTTTAGATTTCTTTGTTCTAATTTTATAGCCATATTTCTATGAACACTTTTCAATTTAGGAAACATATTTTCAAGCTACATAAAAGCTATATTTAGCAAACTAACAATCCAATATATTGATTTTAGTCATAAAGTTCATGATATCCAGAAATTTTTACTTAGGTACCCAAAATCAATTATAACGTCGTTAGCTACTACGCAGACAATGCAACTTTAGAAAACGCTACAAACATATAAATTACAGAATACTCCAATAGTATTTTCAGTAAGTAAGGCAATCAATATAACAGTTATTTTGTATAACATCATATTACCTTAATACTATTTCGTATAAGTCCAGTGTTACCAAACTAATAAACAAAGGAGCGCCGTCCTATATCTATGCGTAGTTTCCAAATGAGGTCAACATAAAAATGCAGCCAGTACTCGTTCCCCCATTTCAAAATCTCGTACGTATAGTGCGTATCCTTTGTCTCCTTAACGCCTGTGAATTAAAACTATTAAAAGCCTCGTGATTAGGAGAATAACGATGTTGATTATAAAGTAGTTTTTTTTCAGTTGCTATTTTGGTTACTTGTTATTCCGTAAATCCGGTTTTTATAGGTTTTAGTTATAACCAGATCATGAGAGATTCGATTTGATTTTTTTTAAATCAATGGCGTTAACTGCTATTAATAATTATTAATTTTGATGAATAAATTATATTAAGTCACTTTATTACTTCGTTAATTATGTAGGTATAATTAACGGGATGTGGAATTTCTTTTAATTTTCATTCCACATTTTTATAAAACAATTAGACAAGGGTGATGTCTGCATCTCTTAACAATAATATTTATGTGTGAGCAAATTCTATGACATTATTAATTATTAAATTGAATTTTTAATAATTAAGTAACGTGTGCAGTGGGCCTTGAATGTGCCTTCATATAGTACCTATTCCCTCTTTGAAACTATCAAAATGAATATTTTTATAAAAAATATAATAAATTAACCATCATTAAAATATACATGAGAAAAAATATTTTATTGAAGTTATTTAATGGAATAGTGTTTTATTTTTGAAAACAAAAATTGATTTCTTATTTATAAATAGACAAAAAACAACGATGTATATTATCTACAAAGAAAGATTTGAAATAACAAAACTCTCACAATTTCTCAGATAGATCATTTAAAATCATATTTATTGAATTAAGACGTTTCAAACGGAAATCATAGTTTACTCGAGGTTTACCTTTTTAAAGTTTACTTCCATTTCCAAAGCTGTATAAACGAACGAACTAAAAAGTATTGCCAAACTTCATTCATCAAACAAAAACAAGTCCACTTTATCTATGCACAGTTTTCAAATCAGGTCACAGTTTTAAAAAATGCAGCTGCTCCGATTTTAAAATAGAATCTAACTGGGTCATATGATGCGCTGCTTTTCGATTTCTTTGCGGTTTATTTTTGCATTTTAAACTAATGCTATTTTTTTATAGCTGTTATTTATTAGGCTTCGGTTCTGTGTGGTAGGCCCTGATCTATAAATACGATGTTGGGTTTGTGATATAGGAATATTTCGTTAGTTTTATAAAGTTTTCAAATAAAAATAGGTTGAAAATGCATTGATACTTAGTACTTACAATATTTTTATTTTATGTCTAAAACAAAGTAGAAATTTGAAAATACATTCATTTTTAAGACTTTTAATAAAACTATACGTGTAAAACGCAAAATGGTGGGCCACTTTTTTGCCACGTTTGTTCTCCATGCAGCCTTATTTATGTTAATAAAAATAACAAATAGGTTATAATCAGTATAAAATTAAAATAAATATTACACTCCTTAAACAAAAACAAATTAATAAACATGTACTTCTTTTTCTACAAAGGTGGTTCGACTTTGCATGTAACCTAGTTAAAAGTGCCCATGAAGACCAAGTTGGTTTCAATTTCTAACGTGTTAGGTTAGATAAGTAATATTACCGATAGCAAACATTTCATTCATATACTGAAATATCTTTAATATACATAAAGAAAATAGTATGATGTGAACCGAGAATGATATCGGACAGCACTAAGTTGCGTTTATCTAAAGTGAAACAAAAAAAAAGTGAATTAAAATTAAAACAGCTTGGTGGATTATGGCCTAAATCTCCTCGTCACCCAGAGGACAGACTCATAGCCCTGAAGTGGGCTCATTACATGGAATTTTGATGATGATGATAAAAAAACATATTATAAAATAACGATTGCTCGTCTGTAAACTAGATGAACAGGCTTTACAAGGCTAGCTGGTTAATTTCCTCTTGAAATAGGTCAACTAATCAATACTCTGCATTGGGATGCAACAGTCGCTATCTGTCTCTCTCTATTGTTATGCATTTCAGTCTGACACGGTTCAAGGGGTAATTAATTATTGAATATCAATATTCCCTTGTTATACCTGCTTTTCAGTACATATTTTATACAAACATACATACATTTGTCGACATTTGACGACCACTTTGGCGAAGAGGTAAACCTATCTGCCTCGACGCCAGTGGTTGCGGGTTCGATACCCGCCCGGAACAAGAAAAAAAAATGTTCCGGGTCTGGGTGTTTATCTATATATGTATTTATATTCTAGGTTCCCCCCTAGTTCGCTACGTGGTATCTCATAACACAAGCTTCGCTTACTTTGAGGCCACGTAGTTGGTGTGGTTGTCTGGGGATTTTTTTTATTATTTTATACATAACTTCACGCCTGTATCCCTTATGAGGTAGGCAGAGCACCAAAGGCAAAAAAAGTATCTGATGTCACGTTTAACACGTTTGGAGGAATTATAATAATAGAGAGAGACTATTGCAATGACAGGAAATCAGCCTATCGCTTATAGAAACTCTGTACCTTAACTGACTTTTACAGTATGCCCGGGAAGAGAAGCAGCTGGCACGTTCTATGTTTTTCTTTTGCTCCTCTAGCATGGAAGTTCAAAAGCAAAGGAAGATTTGTAGATAATAGGCTTTCCCGCTGTCACTGCAGCAGTCTCTCTCCATCGTTATATTTTAGAAACTAACCTTAATTATACTACCTTTAAATGCTTGGTTAAAAGTGTTAATGTAAGATGAACGCATGCGAGCAATGGATGTGCCGAGAATATTAATTTGTAAAATCTTAGTTAACGACCTAATAAAGGCTGACAAGAAAATCCAACAATTAATACACTTAATTGAAATTTGAAACACAAATCATTTGAAGAATCGTAGATCTCATTGAGACTGTGCCACCAACATCGAGTGCACATGTGACCTAATTTATAGGAACGGATATTTTTCCATTAGCTAATCCGGCCACTAGAGGTGATAACTAATAAAGTCATACTTTATAATTAGTGAATTAAGTTTATAATTACTTAAACTGTTATTTGTAAGAACCCTGTTATAATTTTGTAATTGTAAAAGTGTGTGTGCTAAAGAACAGTAAAACATTTTTATTCTATTCTACATACATAACTTCACGTCTGTATCCCTTACGGGGTAGGCAGAACAGCAGAGGCTATGAAACCATCTGAGGTCTCGTTTGACAAATTTAGAGCTATTATAATGATGGAGAGAGACTATTGCAGTGGCAGGGGTCTGCCTATCGCCCGCAAAACTGTCCCGCAAAAACAATAAAACCTCTGTCCCTTAACTGACTTTTACGGTAAGCCCGGGAAGAGAAGCAGCTGGCACATTCTATATTTTTCTTTTACTCCCAGTCCAGCATGGAAGTAAGAATTCTATTCTATTCTATCCTTGCGTGCTCCTTTTTCAATCGCGTTGTCTCTTACAAACATACAAATTTATACCTAGTATTAGCGCAGTTTTTTATCCACGATAGCATTGATCCTGCAAGATAGTCTGGGTAAAATGTAGCCTGTATATAACCTTTTTTAATATGAGTTACTAAAAGCAAACTTATTTTTTTGTTCTGACCTATTGTTTTAGATTAGAACATTAAAATAAATGAAATTTGCAGCTTTATTATATTAGTATAGATTAAGTAAGTAACTTTATTTTGGATAATCGAATTACCTAAACCCCCTTGCTTTCGATGCATCTTTTACCACCGAACTTAAATTTCCATCTTGAAAAATCAAGTGGACACGGGAGGCATAAAGCTCTTCAAAGGCATTTTGCACTGCCTCCTTCTTTATTTTGTATTGCCATACAGTATCGATTTTGTATCCTGCCAAAGAAGTTGTTCCAAGTTTAGAAAAAGTTAATGTCTGATGAAAACGGTGGATGTAACATATCTAACTTCGATCCTATCAATGGCTTGTTCACCACATGGAGTTTGAGGCCATGCATAGTAGTGCAGGAGTAGCCCCAACTGGAACGAAGTTGACCAAGAATCAGAGAACTCCCACATTTAAAGTCTCCATTCTGCAAACAAAACACTGGCTAAATCGCTGAATTCGAAAACAGGTTTTTCTGATAAGCTTCATGTATTATTTGGAAACAAAGACTCAATTAATTCAAAACATATTTGCTGCCGAAGCAACATTATGCTCATAATATCAAAACAATATACAAACTAAATAAAAAAAGCTATCCACAACAAACAAGTCTGGTTTCCTTAAAGCTGATTTTACAAAAGCGTTTATCGACGTCATACTTCTATTTTGATCCTTTTATGACGTCTTAACTTTATAATTATATGATTTATTGACACAAAAAAACACTTTACAAGAAAAATTATTAACAAGTAATGAAATAGTCAGTTTATGTGTCAAAAGGGCACTTTCAGCAGAATGTTGCCTCAGTGTGAGTCAACGCTGGTTTTCAAAGCACCCCTTGACTAAAAATCCATATTTAAAGCGTAGGGTTATATTCTATTAAAAACATTTTATTTAATACAATACATTTCAATTAAAAGCAGAAAAATAAATTTAACATAGGTCAACACATCAATAAAACACCAAAAAAAATACAATGAGTTTAAATGCCAAAGTCTCAAAAACAAAAACAGTTATATACTACTGGTTATAAACAGAATACCTTACTACATGGGAATATAAACTATATTAAAATTACTAATTTTACACACATATTACTCGGTAAAGCAGAACAGAGTAAATAAATTAATTAATAGCAATAAATAACAGACCAAAAACACAGTTCAACAATACACACTTTTTATCCCTCAAGCATAGGATATCGATCTGCGACAAAGTAAAATGAAAATCTTGATGTCAGGATCCCGTCAGGGTCCGACTGGCTAGTTAATTCCCTTCAAATTAAATCTGCCACCAAATACCACGCTCTGAGGGTGACGTGTTCCAGCAATATTTAATTAAATAAAAAATAATAACTAAATAAATAAATATTTCTGATACTCACACAACATTATCTAGCCCAAATTAAGTTTCTAAAAGAACTTGTGTTATGGATACTAGATAACTGATATACTTTAGAAATATATAAACATACATATTGAATAAATACATATTTTTTATTAGAATAAACTTAAATAAACATCCATGACTTGACGACTAATATCTGTGTTCATCACACAAATATCCGCCGCCGCCGGGATTCGAACCCAGGACCTCTGGCATAGAAGGAAATGTATGTTACCACTACACCAGCCGGTCGTCTGACGGTCGTTGAGCCAGTTTCTTCATTAACCAGTAGGTAGGTTGACATCTTCTTCCTCATTTTCGGCGCGATGGGGTCAAATGCGGGTTTCGACAAAGATTTTAAAAAAATATAGTCAGTTAAAACTTCGTTTGAACTCGATTCAATAAAAGCAATTTCGTTTAAAAGCGTTTCAGCAAAAACTGTTATAATGAAATTAAATGAGTAGTTTAAAATGATAAATGTTTTTAAATGATGTCAGCAAATTGATTGTTTGTAGGATTCCGTCTAACGACCAGGGTGGTCAAAAATCTACTACCGAATATTACTGCTGTGGCTGTGATGTTTTCCGGCAATATTTTATGAAGAGCCAGTTCTTTCCTAGGCTCGTGTGCTGTCATCTTCGATATCATCTTCATTAACCATCAGGTGAGATTAAGGTCTAATAAAGGCTCTTGTATGATAAAAAACGAGCAACAAATCCCTAATATTCCTTTCGCCAGCGGGAACTATCACAGCCTGATTTGGTGCTGATTGTCTTGTTTTATCTACAATTTTAATTATTTTTGCACCGAGATTTATGTTGTACTGAATTCTTTTTTTAATAGCGGTTTATGTAGTGATATTTTTAAGTAAATTCGTTTTTTCTGTAACAAGTGCATTTTTTGTACGCCATTTCTTATTTTTGTTACAATTTTTTCTTGCATAATTTAGAGGCATTACTGGTTTACATAGGTATTAATGTAAACGAAACTGAATAACTATTGATGGATACAATAGGTGGTGTAGCATATCAATGCTGATATTACTGGTTTATAGAATTTTATTACCATTTAATAATGTCTCTCTGAGCTCGAAGCTTATACCGCGCTTTTGAATTTTGTTTCCTAGTTTTTGGACTGAAATTTTATCATACAAAATACTTTTTTACCGAATTTCATTGCGACTAATTATATTTTACATAATGATCACAAGAAATGTTGAGTGAAATGTAAGATATGATTGAACGAAACAAATCCGGTGTAAATTCTTTTTATAACACTTCAATATTTTTAAATTTGAAAACTGCATTCCTACCCATGTTTTAAAATGTTTAAAATTCAATTTTCAAGTGAGTCTGAAATAACAAAATTCCGTAAATATCCACCAAGTATTTGCATACCTAACTTTTTTGCGGAAGTAGGTACGTGAAAAACGAAAGAAACCGTTCAGAAGCACGGCTATGTGATAATCAAAACAAAACAAAAAAAGAGATAAAAACTTCACGCGAAAAAACAAATCGCGCTGATTACCTACAAAATTGTCAAATTGTAATCAAAAACACTAAATACGCAGGTCTTTATCTATTCATGCATATGTAAAGCTGGAAGCAAACATTCAGTGGCAGAGGGGAAGGCCGAGGCTAAGGGGTCGGGGGGCGGGGAAGTGCGCCAACCTGCATACAATGCCAGCCAAACATCGTTGCGCCGTAGGATGTACGCGGCACGTGTAAGCAAGGGGACGAATTCGACACCCAGTAATAATGCACTTGGGACATAGAGCTGATTTAAGTTTGTGTATATTATGTTAGTAAAATATTCGGAATTGGTTGTGATAGGAGATTTCAATGTGTTAAAGATTTAAATGAGATTGAATATGATATGTAGATACTTTTAAGATATTAAGGTTGATCTGATTCCATTGACCGATAAGCAGGAATTTTATCACGATCAAAAAAACATATGTTCATTTTAAGGTACTCAAGAAATGCAGTATGTCATTTTTTTCTACACATATGTATTAAAATAAAAAATAAGGTACAACCAACATGCAGAATCTATGTGTGAATCTACACAAAGACCTATCAGAACTACCTAAGTAATTTTAAAAATAGCTCACACATAAACCAATAAAGCACCTTTTGAATTCTCTAACCAGTCTGACGCCTGACACCTCAGTCGCTCGTGACCACGGGGTCTGCAAAGACACCGAAACGTCGAGTTAAAATGTAAAATATAAATTATACGCGATTAATCCAGTTAAAAAGTAATTTTATTTAAAGAGAAAGCTAATTCAGCAATCCTACAAAAGCATTATCTATTCAACAAAAATAATCTGCAAATACGAAGACCGTCTAATAGGCCCCAGTTATCGCACCGTGTGATAGCGTCATTCGCACGCACACAAGTTCAAAATGCCAAATTTTGTGGATGTATTTTTCTAGCCGATTTTCATGTGTGCACTGCTTCGCCGGTATACGCGAAACAGTATTATCAAACTTCAGCTGTGTTAGAGAAAGACATCTATAGAGTTATATAACGCATTATTTTTATAATTATCAAACATAAATTGAGAGATACGGCCGTGCGGCCATGAAAGCGGACAGTGACCTTAGAGAACAGAATTTGCACAGAACACAAAATGTGGGCGACCTCGGTCGACTAGTTGCACGTCTACACACACACTAGCAAGCGGCGCACACGCAAGTAAATAGGAAAACTTCTCGACTTCCGTGCCAATATCACTCGATTAGTACCTAAATACCTACAAATACCTGATTTAAGGCCTCAGAAGTATATTTTTCAGTTGTGGGCCATTAAAATACTAGCATTTAAATTAAAATTCAAATCGACCACAACTATTTAAAGTCATGTGTATGTTTCGTTCGAGTGTATAATTTGTAAACAGCTACCCTAACCTTCAAACGAGCAAAGCTGAAAATCAGCGCTTCAGTCGCAAGTTGCAATATGCTTAAACGTTTTCGTCAAATGTTGTTTTATTAATTAAATAGGTAATGAAATTTAATACATGATGTATTCAATTTAAGCTTTTTAGAAAATCTTCAAAATTACACCATAAGCATGACAAATAAAAATAAGGTATGCTGTTAATTATCTAAGTTGCATGGTTTTCACACAGAAAGATAAGATATAATTTGTTTCCGATCAAAACACACATATGTGAGGAAATATTTTAATATTATTGCAATTTTTTTATCAAGTTTTCATTCAGCTTTATATTATTATCATACTGAAGCAACATAAAATCAATATAAGAATCTCAGTAATATTAACTAAGCCTTGAAATTAAATTCCTGAATTTCATCATCATCACTTAGCCAGCAGACGTCCACTGCTGGACATAGGCCACCCCAAGGTTTTCCACATCGATCGGTCCCGTGCCGCCTTATTCTAGCGTTTAACGGCGACTTTGACCAGGTCGTCGGTCCATCTTGCGGGGGGCCTGCCTAAATGTTTGAATTTGAATCAAGCTTGCGTTTTTCGTCCCTTCTGAATGAATCACTTTTATCTTGAAAATTTGCAGAATGTTGCGGTTTCATTTGAGTAGCTTCCGATTCCTGAGAATTTCTCGATTCGGAATAAATAAATAAATATTTCTGACACTCACACAACATTATCTAGACCAAATTAAGTTTCTTAAAGAACTCGTGTTATGGATACTAGATAACTGATATACTTAAGAAATATATAAACATACATATTGAATAAATACATATTTTTTATTAGAAAATAAACTTAAATAAACATATAAACATCCATGACTTGACGACTAATATCTGTGTTCATCACACAAATATCCGCCGCCGCCGGGATTTAATAATCGGGAATAACTTATATATTACTTAGACTAAGGTAGGTAATTAATAAAATAGATTTCGTAGTACATAAGCTAATGTATACTCAATATTTTTTCTGCCAAGAAGACTGTAGTTGGAAAGCAAACAGAACTTTCTTTACTGTTAGTATAGTTATCGGAATATAAATACTAATTAATTTGTTGAAGTTTTCAGTTAAAATTTAAAATACTGAATGAAATTAAAGACTTCAGCAAAAACATTCAAAAGATCAATGATTTAAGTGTTTTTCAAAGATGGTTGGATGTAACAGTTAAAAGTTTAAAATGTTTTTTTTTTTTGTTATTTTTTTTTTTTTTTTTTTTTTTTTTTTTTTTTTTTTTTATTCTTATTTATTTTATAAGCCATATACATCATACTTCGTTAAAATTTAACCATGACAGTCTGTCCAGTTTACATTGACATTTTTCATTGTTAAATTATTCAAATTTTATGATATTGACAACTTCCTCTACACCGTTGAAGAAATCAAGTTTTATCAATGATTAACAGACTGTTTAAATACCATAATAGCCAAGATAACTTAATAATAATAAATACTCTTATTACTGCCATTAACTTTAAGAAAAAATATTTACTATCTACAAAGAGTCATATAATTGTATTGACAATAATTGACAATCGCCATGTTGTTTTAAAAGGTTATCTCTATGTTAGACACTTGCAAGTCTTAAAGTTTGATTTTAGAAAAAATATCAATAGGAGATTAATGCGAGAGTAATGCGCCAAATTATAAAAAATGCAGATAAAAATTAATAAATATATTCTACACAAAAATGTATGTTTATGTCTAGCTTCCATATACATTATATTTACTTACATATTCATCATATAGGTACAACATATATTTTTATCCGAATAAAATAAACAATATTTGCCTGTTAAAAATGAGTTTGAAAAAGCATAGATTTCGAATAAGGAAGCCTTAACCTATGCCATTGCATTATTTTCATTGCTTGGTAAGAAGGTAGTACCACAAACATTATAATCAACGAATGCAGAGCATTAACAAGCCGACTTCACGTCAAAACTTTGACTGAAGTATAAGGTCGTCAAGGTAAATATTCTCCGAAAAAATGTATATTGGACCATCTTTTGAAGTATTCTCTATCATATGAAACAAAAATATTTAAAATCGATTCATAATTGTCAAAAAAATCGTGTAACAAAGACACAAAAAGACTCGAAAAGCTTATTATAAAACTAAAGATTACTTAGATGATAAAAAGGCATGGGATTAAGCACAACAGGATATTTCTAAAAGTTTCCAATTACTTAATAATTTTGTTTACGGCTTGGCTGTGCGGTATATATATGACATGCTGGTGACTGTCCCACTCACTTATTTTCTTGTCAAGACAACAGCAAGAACGTCATGCTCCCTCAGGCGGCATGGCTAGTGGTAGCGTCGGGTATCGGGTCACCCTCTTCCCTAAAATATGGTTGAGGAGGGTGATGGCTGGTGCTTGCGTTAACTCGTGAACGGGTGCTGCTAGCGGTGCCAGGTCGTTTTGCTAATGATACTATGACTATTTTATTCCATTCTTGTTCAAATACTCTGGTCCCAGTATGTCATGTTCGTATTGTGCATCCATAGCTCACTGCATCTGCTATGTAAGCAATTTGGTTGTGGCATGACATTGGCTCTCACAATTAGCTGTCTTGTGTTTGTTTTTTTTCATGTCACGGTCAATTTGTACTGTACCTATTTGTATTAATTTGATAACTCTGACTGAAAAAGAGTGCCAAGAGTTTTTTTCCGCCGGCTTTTTTTGTCTCTTGGTCTACTGTAATATCTTATTTAACAACTATCAACAACTAGTTAAAGCCGAAGTATGTGATGACTGACTTCATCAAGTGTTTTGTGAAATTCCTAAGATGAATAAAACTTTTTGAATTTTGAATTTGAATTTTAAAAAACATACACAAGAATTGAGACCTCCTCCTTTTGGAAGTCAGTTAAAAACCTCAATAAGCGTACTCTAGAAGATAAGTTTAAATTAATCAGGCGCTAAGAAAGTACCTATAAACAATATACTAAAACTAGTTTCATCTTTTTTTTAATAAACCCGAAGTGAGCCTTAATCGCTGAGATTCATTGTATCCTCGTAGAAACACAAATCCATACATCTCATTTATGATTTACTTTGGCGGTCCAATTAGGAACAACGGCTGTTCTCACTTAAGCACCTCCGAACCCAAGAGTTGCTGTAATCATCATCATCATCATTCAGCTAGAAGACGGCGACTGCTAGACAAGGGCTTCCCAAGGCCTCTCCACATCGATCGGTTCTACACTGGCTGCGTTCTTGTAAATATGTGTTGTATTGGAAGTCATCGTGGTTTAACGGTTTTTTTATACCATACGATATTACAGGGTAAGAAAAGTTCAGCACGGCTGACTACCGATCATTCATTTATCATCATATCAACTTTAGAGCACTAGGTCAGCTTTGTAGTGGACTTAGCCTCCTTATGTCTCAGAGGAGAAACTCATGGCCTTGCAGTGAACTCATTTAAAAAGAGTTGTCATGTGTGACACGTAAATAATTATAATAAAATTAGTAATGTATTTTATAAATCTAAGACATCATAATATGTAGATATTTTGATATTTATTTGCCAATAAGGTTAAAATTTGCAGTACTTTTCGCTCGAGACAATAGAATCTGTCAAGCAAGACACCGAAACGTCGTCGAGTTAAAATGTAAAAATTACCTAAGTATGTGATAAGTCCGTTTAAGTCAGTGTAACAATTTAAGATTATGAACCGTGTAAACTTAAGATAGTATAAAGAAAGAAAGAAAGTAAGAAGGAAAGAAAGAAAGAAAGATAAACATTTATTTAACATAGCAACAAAACACAAATAATAAAAATGGCGGTATCTGAACTTAAACTATGTACTTATCTGTCTCTTAAAACTTTTCCTATAGGTACTATGAATAATAATAAATAAAGAAAATGATTAAATTTTTTCCACAATTATTACAATTGATTTAAATTACAATTTATTGTATTTCTTAATAATTATTAATTTGTTGCTGGAGTGTTCGATTTTGGATGTGGGCTTTCTAAGTCCTTTTTTAGTTTTTGCAATCTTTCGTCAATATCATCCTTTCGTTTCATGTTTTTTCGCTCTTGCGACAATGTCGTCCGCATCTTCGAGTTGGTTTATCCAGTCCTCCAAGGGGCTGTCCTTTACTCCTAATATGATCAATTCTTCTAAATACGTGACCAGCCTTATTGCACTCGAGCTTAGCCATTAAAGCGTCTGTAAGTTTATTTTTTGCATTTTATTACCTGAAACAATAATACCTTAAATTAAAATGACGGCATAATGACGGCATAATACTCACAATATTTGGAGGACACATTGTACTCATTGATGAGATATTTAGCTTCCATTTCAAACGGTGACAGGACGTCAGTCAATATTGAAGATTTTATTGGCCGACATACTGTTTCCCATCATTAAATAAAATTGATAATTTCTGTCAAGAATCGTAGAAATAACAAAAACGAATGAAATACAGACTTTGTAATTGGATTTTATCAACCGACTTCCAAAAAGGCGGAGGTTCTCAATTCGTGTGTACCTATGTCTTTATTTAAAGTATTTTTTCGTTTTTTTGTTACACTATATTTCGGACAATCATGAATCGATTTCGAAAACTCTTGTTTTACATCATAGAACTATATAGTTCTAACTATATAGATACTTTAGAATTAGTCAGTCCCATATAAATTTCATTAAAATCGATTAAGTACCTCATGGGTATTTTAAAATTTTTGAAAAAATATATATGAATACGACCACCACCGAACTTCGTTGCACCCTGAAGATGCTTCTGGTTGAAGCGAAACACGTGTCGGTGGTAGCTTGTGGTGTGGGTTACAGTTTTCCAAGTGTGTGTTCATTGCATTTCTTGCTTCTTGCTTGAGGGAGGGAGGGCGGTGAACCAACGCACGAAAATCCTGCATCACTAGTGCAAGTACAAGTCGCGGAATTAGCAAGGTAACTTTGTTAAAGTAGTTGTCATGGATTTCCGCAAAGTAACGCCTGATTCAATCAATTATATTGACGACATATAATTCAACTAAAGTTTTGACGTGAAGTAGGTCTTTCAATGCTCTGCATTCGTTGATTATGTATTTTCTCTTATAAAATTTCCATGTGACTATAGACCACGTGGTCACGACCGACTAAGGTGGAGACGGCAGGTTGATAGTCTCATAGTTGTCAATCTTCGCATTACGTTCAGGACTAACACAAATCAAGCGAAATAGTCCTGAATTACAGGTGTTGCAGCTTATTTTTTTTTTAGATATTAAGGATGGGATGAATGTGTCCGGAACGAAGCGTTGAGATATCAGCTGTTACATGAATGTAATACAGACCTTAGATTGAAAAGACCTAAGATGTATTACAATAGGTTTGTTAAATAATAGTTGGTTTGTAAACTTTGATTAATTTATGTAGTGTTGTAGATTACAGTTTGTAAGTTAACTTTTTTGTTTAATTAACAGAGTGTCAAATTCAACTGTGAATAAGCTCATTAAATAAAGAAAATAAAAAAAAGGATGGGACGTTTGTCCTCCGTGACACTCGCTTGAAACTAAGCATGAGATCTATTTTGGTGCATGTATACCCATAAGAAACCCATTGAATTGTTCCAAGACTTTAGTGATCAGGAAAACGGATGCAGGCAGTTTCTTCCACACCTTGGCGAACGGTACTAAAAAGGAACTGACAAAGCGTTTTGTGCGGCTTATTGGCAAATCCACTAGATATACAAGGTGGGATTTTTGAATGCCCCCTGGAGGGAAAGTACTCTAAATAATAGAGATAGAAAATTTTTGCTCAAAATAAACATTCTTTTATTTTAAAAGAAAATAAAACTGCATTCATGGATTTTCGAAAATTCATTTGCTTCACCCGTGAACCAAACCGACTAAAATCTGTAAAAATACACATTTTATTGCATCGATCGTTAGCATCAATCACAAGAATGAAATGTCTGTAACATACTAGGTTAAAACTTTTCGTTTAGTAAACTGATGAACAAACAACCTGACGTCGATGCTCCAAACTCTGTCATTTATTTACTTTGTAAATTTTTTGTAAATCTGCTTCCGGACTCAAAATATTCTCAATTTTTAATCGCCCATGTCGTTAATATCTTACATGGATACACTATATATCGTTCTGGTGGTTTTGCTCGTTTTCAACCGCACCGCTCCTGTCTGACCCCGTGGGAATATCTGGATAAAATACAGCTTTGATAACTTTCGAACTATTAAGCTTTTTATCGGTGAAATAATAAAAAAAATCGGTGCTCAGTTAATTTACTTACAAAAAGAGTCAAACTAATAAATATATGAATACTTATTTATAAAAAAAATTAATTTTATTTCGGTAACAAAAACTTACAAATAACACAAGTCGATTGGGAATCTCCTGCCTGTGCCAGGAGACCCCGCTCCTCCATAGCTTAGTAATAAAAATATTAATTCATCAATTATGTAATAAAAAACAATAATCTGTTAGTAAAATATTAATAACTTATAATAATTTAAACAACAAGAGTTAGTAGAGTAAAATAACTAAATTATCAAATCATTATTATTATAGTATCAACAGAAATACAAGATTATGCCATTTCAATATCAGAGGAACAAATTATATAAAACTTCATATGTTCATTTCTATTTTATTCCTTAATTCGATATAACCGGGAGTTCTTGCAAAAACTATGTATTCGATACGGGGTCGCGAGAGGAGGGGGTTTGAGTATTTTTTTTTATATTTTCGGACTAGTATGAAAAACAAATAACAGCCCGTCCACACATGATTCACCGTTTTACTGGATACGTTTTACTGGATAGGTTTTTGTATCGTAAATACGTATTATGTGCCATATGTGAAGCCGCACATACAACAACTCCATGCGCCATCGATGAATAAAAAAGAAACGTATCCGGTAAAACGTATCCAGTAAAACGGACCATGTGTGAACGGACTGTAACATTGAATTTTCTTGTGTAATCAAACTTATGCTGAGGCGATGATGCTTATGATCTAAGAAATAGATATAATTGTTGTATAATGTGTGACATTATACCTACTAACCGTGGCGCACTAGGCACACAGCCAGTGAAAAGCTAGAAGTTGCAGGTTCGAAGCCTGTTACGTGACTTTTTTTTGAAACATCTAACAATAAGTTAGTGCCTCGTTAAAACTTATACAAATACTAATTAATATAATCTTAAGTCATTGTGTACGTATATGATAAATAGTTTAAAAAGTGCTAAACAGTATGTAGATACAATGTGTCCGTTGTGGCCGAAATAAAACAATAATTATGAACTTGCCTGCGTCCCTGAACCCACCAATGCTGAAGTGCTGTTGTGCTGAGCCACAGTATACGAAAATAAGTTATATTACGTTTGCGTTCTAAGATCTATCAATGTAAGTAATAGCAAAAATGTCAAAGCCGTTACTTCATAATTGAAGTGATTGTAGGTGATTTTAAGTCGTTTATAATTTGAGTTTTTGTTTAATTACAATTTTCTAGATTGATTATGTTCAAATAAGACGGTTACATATTGACATGAATCTATTTTTTTATTTTACAAAGAATAAGAAATTACCCATTTTTGTACAAATGTAGTACCTAAAAAAAATAATTTAATTAAGTCAACGGAAAGTTGAGGAGCGTTCTACAATATTTAATTCTTCATTAAAATTAATAATTTTCCTCTTATTTGCAAGCGTAGGATGCCTGAAAGAAAAGCTTGTATAATTTATCACCGAACAACAAAATTGCTTTTATGGAAATTTTTTGACTTCTATTTTGAGTTTCAAGGTTATCATATCAATAATGTAAGAATCGTATGAATCAAAATGTACAGGTAACATACTGATATTATTACTCTGTGATCACATAGGTACATCTAAAAGATGTTGACGTCACCATATCCAACCAAACCGTCGACCAATTGCATAACATTACCAACCAAACGCTTCCTAGTATGAATACAACCAACAAAAAACTACACGCCGAATCACAATACTTCCATAATGCCATTCTAACAACCATTGCTGGCCTCTGTTTGTGATTTGTGATACAGAGTTTACAGACGACAAAAAAACTTGACCTCAAAATGTAAAGTTTACTATGAGGTAAGATTCAAAAACGGTTGTCGAGTGTAAGATTTGTGTGTGGTAGGAATAAAAATAATAGTCCAGTATCAAATTTACGTTGTATATTTTATTGTAGTTAGTAGTAGGAATTAAGTCGTTTAGAGTAGTGTGGAATAATTGTATGCGAGTATGTGTTAGTTAAAATAATTCAAACTTAAACGATTTTCAATGAACATTTAGATTTACATAAACGGAACTTTAAAAAAAATTCCGTCGGAATTCAATAAGTTTGCCGCTGCTTAGTCCTGTTTAAATATTGAGATAAAAAGGATACTAAGTATATGTTACTTCAGGTTATTAGGTACTATACCGCTGTAAAAAATATCTCATTCCATATTTAAATTTTCATTCATCTCAACAATTTCTCACGTGAATAAGATATAAAAGATTAATAGACAATTCAGTGCAACTACTGCTCAAAGTCTAACTCAGAAAACCGTCTAGCATAACGTTTTATTTTCAATCGTATGCCTTCTAACAATAAAAACTAAATTACTTTAGGAACAAACTGCGCATTGCCGAAATGTTGTGATAATGAATAGGAAACTTGAATTTAACTTCACGGTCATGGCTAAAGTTAAGGCCGAATGCGGAATAAAAGTTGCCTTACAAAACGTGTTGATTCTTCCTTCGATTTCTTTGATTTAAAACCTGATACAGCATTATATTTGAATTTTAATATTAATAAATCAGTCAATTACCAAAAACAACACATTTAGAGAACTCAAAGTCGAGGAAAGACCAAGCAGGAAAATATTTAAAAAAAAAAATTCGAGCATGTTTCGTAAGTCATTTTAGGACCAAATTTAGGACTTCAAGTGTCATGGACTTAAGAATCAATTTCCAATATTTTTAGAGATGAATAATTTTGAGTTGATTGAAATCCAGTAGAGTAGAAAGTATAGTCGTTTAGTATGAAACTATAACTAATATCAGTAAACTTTTGGCAATTCTGAGGGTTTATTTGCGATGAAACAATACATTTTACCAGAAATCGTTTTACTGACTTCATTATTAGCTCTAGATATTTTGAAATTTAGAATTTTAGTTTCTTATTGAATTATAATTACCTACTAAATAATATAAAGTAAAGGGATTCTGAGTTTATTTGAATATTTTTTTGATTTGGGTAAATGCAGACTGGATTTAAAAAAATATTGTTTCTTTATAACAGTATATTTCATCTAGAATTTTTTACAACATGAAATGTCACGAGGGTAAAACCACGTGCGACTGCTTGTTAATTGCAATACTTCCGATAATTTACAGGTTTTGTAACATAAAACCGCCAAAATTCATTACAATTTTTATTATTTGTCAAATAATGTTGTATACTTATTAAATTTGATTAAGTAACATTTTTTATCGGTCGTTTTTTGTCGCAAAACCCTAGAAAAGCAATTAATAAAGTAATAAACCTTAATAATCTAGAATTTAGTGTTACAAATTTTAAACAACAAAACAGCCTAAACCTAGACCAAAAACAAATTCTATGTAATAATTTAAAACGAATTGATAATTCCTATTTGCCCTACTTCATCTCTATCAGCCCACCACTTTCACTTTGTCCCAAATTTTGGGGTGAAACGCCCAAACTTGGATCAGCAAAATTATCAACATTCAGTGGATAGGTCCGGGGTATGAGGTGCGGGGGGAGCGAGGCCCGGTGCGCACAAATAGCTAGCTGCGTCTTGGCTCAGCTATGTACTAGCACAGGGCCGCATTTGGCCTTGCTCTAGGATTTGGGTTGACATACGATTTTGATTCTACTGAAGTGTGTTTAGAAATTACAATGTAGATGTAAATTGTGTGGATGATAATGGTGATAGAATTACATTTTAATTATGTATAGCTAAATACTGTTTCGTCAAAATGTCTAGAGCATACTTGTAGCATTTTTAAGAATAATTCCTTTTTCAAATATTGCTATTTTTCATTTACTTATTACTAATCATTTTAGTATATTAGTTTTGCAATATTCAAACTACGAAATTTCAAAATTGCTTTGACTCATTTACAGGTAATATTACAGTTCAGACTACCCTTTAACATACAACAATTAATCGCGCATACATCGATCCAAAGGTGGCAGGTACAAGCTATGTGACTCCCTGGCGAAATGAAAACTATTGGAGCATAGTTTAATAGTTCAAATCATCGCCATTTTAGGTTGCTAGGCAGTAATACCTTTAGGGGGAAATTGAAAAGGATACACAACAACACAGCCCAATTAGCATCCTTATTGTTGCATTATCTATGATTTTATAGTATGTACGTACAAGTGATTTATAAGTAAAACTAATAAGGATATAATCCTAAATAAATAAACAAGGCAGCACCTGAGGTAAACGTGATTGATCACTGGTATTTTTTTATAAAACTTTCCTCCTATTTTTTAATCTGAAAACAGGCACTTTTTCCTTCTTTAACAGTTAAGTAGCTGTTCATTTAGAAATGGCAGCTTTGCCTCTAGGTAGGTTCTATATAATGAGGAAAATTGGAAACATCTCGAAATAACGTTTTGTGGAGAGGATAGGGTGTGATCCTGTAACTATCGCAACGAACTCCTGCCTGAGCTCCCACGATTGTCATGACTACCGAGCCTCAGTGCGGGTCTGGGTGGCCTTGCAATGGAGTGGGGAGGGCAATGACCCTTGCAGAAACGAAATGTGTTCTAGCCAAATTTTGGCAGCGGACCTAGTATGTACAAAGAACGAATCTCAAGGCCGCGGTTTGATATGCAATTTTGCTGTCCGTTTTTTATGCTGAGTCATAATTGTTTTTTGTTTTATTTGAATTTGGAAAAGGTGATTCTTTGATTTGTGTTTTGTTTTTGTTATTTTGTCTGTGCTGTTGCTATTTGAGTTTGAGGAAGAGATTTGGTAAAACGGAAGTATAATCAAATAATCTGCTCTTCACCAAGTCATTAAAATTTGCTATTCACTTGAGGGCGCGTAATTAGTGAAATCGTTGAAAAATATGTTTATCTCGATTTTTTCATCTGTTAACCAATTTTAATTCCTATTTTAATATTGAATAGTCTTCAAACTTGACAATGTTATAGTAAACTAAAATTTTTATTTAATATCTGAACATACAAAACTGAGTCTTAAAGTTAAAATTTAGGGGATGAAGTTGCGCGTACTTGTGATATTTCGTTGAAAAGTTACGGTTTAATAACCAACTATTAAAATTTACTGTATCTAGATTTTTTGTTCTTACTTGTCACACTGAAAAGTTGACGTATGGGTTAATTTTATTTATTTTAAATTTAGAATTGTTTGCAAACGAATAGTGTCGCTATCCGAAGAAATCTGTTTCTTCTAATAGGTATTTTGTAAATAACTTTTGTATCTACAGCCCGAGATTTTCCGTAGCGTTACGAGTATTTTCGTAGATAACCACCATACTGCCATCGCCAATCCGTTGGCTAAGCGTGGTGTTTTATTTTCTGCCGTCTGGGAAAGTTTTTATCCAATAGTGTTCTTAAAGCTGAAGGTGTAAAGATGGAATTCTTTTATTTATTTTTAAAATATATTTATAACTTATTCATGTGTTCCTAGTAACACTGTAGGCAATCTAGTACTTGAGGTAAGTTATTTATCGCATAAAAAATAACTAAAGCTGTGAATTAAGTGCCACTCCAAGTAATTATATTTCCGTCACTATTTGGAATTATGTGTGTACCATGAAAGGTTCTGTTAAATATTTTCTCGCTCTTTTTTTGCCTATTCAGGTAAGTGCTTATATGCTTACCTATGATATTTCCATACTTCTCCTACAAAGACCATACAAATGGAATAGACATAACATACACTTTTTTCATATTATAAAAAAACTATAATTTACTATGGTAATTGTAATCCTAATCTCAATAATGTTCTCAACTGTTTATACTGAAAATAAAGTCCAGGAAACGTGCGTGTAAACCAGCCCTTAGCCCGCAACAAAACCTCTGCAATGGCTTAGGAAACCCTATAATAAACGTTTGAACCTATAAAACTGTACATACAATAACAACCTTTATTACTTCATAGCAGCTCACATTATCGTTCGCAATAACACCTAATGCGTTTCTTATTGATGAAAAGGTTTCGCTTTGTTTGTTTTCCATTGCGTGTTTTTTAGGGTTGAGTCGTGTAAGCTTTTAATTAGACTGTCGATGTATAGTGTAATTTTTTGGTGTTAGATTGTAATGTCTTAACTATAGTAATAGTGAATTCAGGGCTGGACTCGCGTGTGTTTCAGTGCGTGCCTTTCCACAGTTTTCCCCCATATCAGACGGTGGCCTCGATTTTCGGCACTTAGCGTTTGTAAGTTATTCGTCCTGCATACAGACTGCGGGCAAAATTATGTACGGACTACAAAATGGATTTGCCTAAATAAAACGCTTTGAACTAGATTTATAATTATATTTTGTTTTGGACAAATAGAACATCTTTTCGTAATAAGGTTAGATTTCTGTAAAAAGTACAATTATTATTTCGGTAGGTAGGTTTAAAATAAATGATCTACCTACTAAATGTTTTTGTGAAGTTTGTATTTTATTTCTTTTGTTTTATTTATTCATTGTTGTTGATTTAGTAATTGAAATGAACAGCTGTGACGTGTACCAACATAGTCTTCATACGCACTTTCCATCAAGTGTCACGGAAGACAAACGACTTATCCTTTTTATTTAAAAAAAATAAAAGTTATAGCTTCCTAATCATAAAATAATTCTGTTAACCAAAAAACTAATATAGGACAAATATTCAAAAACAACTTTCGTAACAAAAATTAATTCTACGTTCAAAAATCTAACTAGACTCTGGAAAAATACCCACCTTGCAAAGTGCTCTATTCTTGGAACTTTCTCCCCCTCTCCCCGCGGGACCAACAGTCATCGACCAAATTTTCAGGATTTCGGGGAAATTTGAGGTGCTTAATCAATACCCTTACCTAAAACCTGCATATTCACCTTTGTTTGTACGGTGTCATTAATTAGTTTGCGTATACAGATGTTATACAAATTCAAAATTTCTCTAAACTATATTCTTTTGATATTGTCTTAAGGTTTTATTTACTAAATCTGTTTGGCGATTAAATCTCGTGAACCGACTGTTGAACCGTAAAAAAAGGGTGAAGGTTTTATTTCTATTCTACGAAAAAATAAAGTTTAAAAACTAAAACCCGACTGCTAAAAACACGCTCTAAAAAGTATGAAACAAGTAATAGTCCTGAAATCTAATATACATATAAAATTCTCGTGTCACAGTTTTCGTTGCCATACTCCTCCGAAACGGCTTGACCGATTTTGATGAAATTTTTTGTGCTTATCCGGTATCTATGAGAATCGGCCAAAACATCTATTTTTTTTTATGGCAAAACAACTTTTGCCGGGTTAGCTAGTATTTATGTATTTACGTCATATTGATAGAGATATCAATCTCTATTGACTCTATTGACTTATCTTAGAGTAATAGTGTTTAAATTCCTGAAATGTGCTAACGAAATTCTTTTATTTGATATCCCACATAAAACCGTCAAGAATTTGTTTTTAGTTCTTTACTATAATTATTATTTCACTAATTTTCGAGTAATATTTTTACATATTTGAGCTGTGCTAACAAATTCCTTTCATTTGATACCACACAGGAAATTGTAAAAATTTTTTTTTTAGTTCTGCACTTTAAGTCCTCTAGGCTAAAGTGTGATGTAGTCAATTTAACGTAACCTTATGCTATATAACCAGTGGACAGTGAAGAGGCTTCCAACAACATTGTCCAATTATAATTACCAATTTAGAAGTTCTGCGGGTACAGATGAACATCCATACCCACATACATACAAATATACTGTAATATTTCGCTTTGTTTTTACTATACTTTTTTACTTACTGTTATAATATATTCCATATACTTTTACTTACTGTTTTATAGTCCATTGGTTTTGTTAATAGTTTTCTTACATCTTAAGTCACGTTGTATGTTTTTGGTAATTTAGCTCATTTCTATTTTTATTTTATAGCTGAAAATGTTCTATTGTAAACTATTATGGAATCTAAATATTGTTTATTTACCTTTCAACTCTAAATTTGTCATGTAGCTTATGTCACTTTTCAGCACAGATAACTTATAAACTGTTATTAGGTTTTATATTCATTTCTCTTTCAATTAATTTTTAAATTATTACTTTAATATAAATTATTTTGAGACTTGCACATTTAGAATCAAGAGAAGTATCAGCTCCACTTTTACCATACCACCACCGCTGCTCCAGAGACTAAAACTGCTAAAACCTCCTTGATACGAGAAGTGACAGCCGCTGGCCGATGAAAAATGGATGTCTCTCGAAACGAAATACATACAGGTCAAGATCATAACCCTCCTTTTTGCTTCGCCGTAGTCGGGTAAGTATCAGAAATGTATCACAGGAACTGGGCTTTTAACTACAACCTTAGGCTGAGCAAGCTTGTTATCCTATTATTTCACTGGCAAGTTTAACCTAGTACTTTTAAGCGTCGAGTGAATAGGTTTCTCGTGGATGGACGTGTACCACCTTAGTCTTCATGTTCACTTAACATCAGGTGTCATGGAATACAAACGTTCCATCCATACTTTATAAAAAAAAATTAGCTCGAACTTTGAGTCTTAAGACTTTTACTATAAAAGATCACCTATTTCTTGAATTTTAATAAAATCCCGTTCTTTGATAGCTCTCTTTGTATGACAGGCGTCCGAGTTTTAATTTAATCAATGCTTAAAAAGCGTTAGGTACTTGAAGAAAATGAGATTAAACACGAGATTACACACAAAAGGAATTCATAGAAATACTTTATTAAAATAAATTAAGTAAATAATTCTGTTGCTTTATCCTTTTTTTTTCACGGTCCTTATAAAAGCTACGAAAAACAATGGAACTAAAGCAACATAAATATTCCAACTTGAAGTTCAAGGTTCAATTGGTGCATAGCGACAATATTTCCTTTCGTACAAATAGCTTCTTCAAAACGTCATATAATTTTTATAATTTTTCGATAAATAAATAATAAAATAGTAAATATTTCTAACACTCACACAACATTATCTAGCCCAAATTAAGTTTCTTAAAGAACTTGTTTTATGGATACTAGATAACTGATAAACTTAAGAAATATGTTTTTTTTTTTTTTTTTAGTTTATTGTTCAAAATGAAAAAAAAATACATTATAAAACATATGTTACCGCACCTCAAAAACCATTATGGTTTATCTGGGTGAGGTGAATCTTTTACACTATTACACTATTAAATTGTTGACATTACACTGTTAAATTTTTATATATTTTTTTATGGCTACATAGTTATGAAATATTTTTTAAATCTACTACGATATTTAGATTCTTTGACATACAGCTCTTGTAGATTTTGTGGCATGTCGTTGATATATTCAGGTATTAAATATTTATCCATTCTCATTCCATACTTATTATTTACTTTAGGCAGTATATATTTATGATTTACATATATTTTTCTTAATTTCGAGTGTCTTATTTTTTCATTGAGCAAATTTGTGTTATTAGTTTCTGTTAAAATTAAAAATTTTACTTTGTTGTATACACTCATCACATTACAATATTCAAATAGTTTGGTGTAATCATATTTGTATTTTTTTTTAATATTATTAGGAACAATTATTTTTAAGATTCTAATCTGTAAGTCATAAATATCCGCCAGTGTTGTTTTACAAGTCCTTCCATAGCTGCTCAGACCATAACCGATAACAGAGTCAGCTAGGGCCATGTACAACAACCGCAAGGTCGTGTATGGAAGTTTGTATTTAAGGATTTTAAGTTTACTCATAATAGATCTCAGTTTAGAGCAAACGTGCTCTTTGTGAGGACCCCAACAAAATCTGTCATCGATCGTCAAGCCTAGGTACATGTGGTTTTTTACATTTTGTAATTGTGTACAACAGCAGTTATTAGAATTAGAGTGCAAACATAGATGGTTGTGGGCAACGATAGTGGGTTTAATGTCAGATTTATTTTGGGGCGAGTGAATATATAAATATTTGGTTTTCTGTGCATTTATTACTAGACCAACATCATGCGCCCATTTAGAGAGCTGGTTATAATTGTGTTGCAGGACGTGCTGAGCTGTCTTAATATTTTTATGTGCCATCAATAAACATGTATCATCTGCAAATTGGTATACAGAACCCTCAGTAATTATGTTTACCATATCATTGACATATAACAGGTACTCTGTAGGTCCTATTATAGATCCTTGGGCCGTGCCTTGTGTAGCTAGTAGTAGCTTACTGTATGTGTCTGATATCTTAACTGTGTTATAGCGATTTTGATGGTAGTTTTTGAGGAGATCTAATAGCGGGCCTTGTATTCCACTTCTTGAAAGTTTGTTGAATAGAATATTATAATTCAAAACGTCAAAGGCTTTACTAAAATCTATAAGTAAGACAAGCACATGAAGTTTGTTGTTTAGGTATGAGTTGACTTCATCAGTGAACTTTCTTAACAGTTCTGTTGTACTTTTTTTTCTTTGAAACCCATATTGTTTGCATGTAATGATATTATTTTCTGTTAAATATTTATTCATATTATCTCCTAAAAACCGCTCAATAATTTTGTCAATGCAAATTAGTATTGTAATTGGTCGATAATTATTAAAGTCAGTACGCTTCCCTTTTTTATGAATTGGTCTTATTACGCCTATTTTTATTAAGTCAGGGTATATAGATGTAGTTAGGCATTGATTAATTAAGTGTGTGATGACAGGCACAAGGTAAGTTGAAGCATATTTAATGTCTTTGGCTCTTATTCCATCAAATCCGGGGCTCTTTTTGTCATTTATGTGTTGAATTATACGTTCGACCTCCTCTTTTCGTGCTAGTCCTATTCTCATAGATTTGTCTGAGTTATTTTCGTATGTTTCTGAAAGTAAAAGGGGCGTAGGGCAGTTCCTACAAATATTTTTTACATGTTTGTCGAATTCTAAGGCAAAATTATCAGATAATATTTGTGGATCGAGATCAAAATTTTTTAGTAAGGTTTCATCAATGCATTCACGACTAATATCTGTGTTCATCACACAAATATCCGCCGCCGCCGGGATTCGAACCCAGGACCTCTGGCATAGAAGGCAATGTATGTTACCGCTACACCAGCCGGTCGTCAAACCTATTGTATCAAAAGCAAAATTTGAGGTACATATTGTTTAGATTAGCTCTATTCCAAATATAAATGTGTTAATATCTGTGTTCATCACACCGATATCCGCCGCCGCCGGGATTCGTACCCAGGACCTCTGGCATAGAAGGCAATGCATGTTACCACTACATCAGCTGGTCGTCTGACACATTATAATTACACGATAAACACATTATTAGCCCAAGAACGAGTTAAATATATTTAAGCCAAAAAATGGTAAAAAATGAGCTTTTCACGTAGTACCTTAGTATAAAGTGAAATAATATGCTAACTCATTAACTCTGTTTTTTATTTTGAATTATTCACGAACATCAACAATCCAGTAAATGAAAGATTTCCCTGTAAAAAAAATATAGGTAATATATGTATTTTGGATAAAACACAAATAATGCTGGACTGGACTGGGAGCGAAAGAAAAACGTAGAATGTGCCTCTTTGTGCCTCTTCCCAGGCATACTGTAAAAGTCAGTTAAGGGACAGAGGTTTTAAAGAAGTTTTTGTGGGCCATAGACTGACCCCCTATCACTACAATAGTCTCTCTCCATCTTTATAATACCTCCAAATTTGTCAAACGTGACATCAGATGATCTTGTAACCTCTGGTGTTCTACCTAACCCATATACAGGCGTGACGTTATGTATGTATGTAGTAATAAAGACCTTGTGTTTAACATTTCTGATTTGTACATTACTTGTCAGGAAAAGAAAATAATCATATGACTTTGTTGCACTGTTTATAAACATTATTGATTATGAAAATTAATATAGTTGCGATAGAAGATTAGAGGGAAATATAAATCCTCCGATTTCTGAGTCCCAAAGACCTATTGCATCCAAAGCAAAAATTTGAGGTACATATCGTTCAGTGGTTAATGTGATATCGAGATGTAGGTGTGATAGACAGACAGAGAGGCACCTTTAAGGTTAATTTTAAAACTTTTGTACCGTGCCATAAATTAATGTCTAATAAAGGATAGCTTCAAGCCGGAGTTTTTCAGAAGCGTAAGCTCTATTCTAAGCCGGTCCTAAAGATTAAAAACTAAATACCATTCCAGACATAGACTAAAATTTGCTATTAACCTTATTATTTGTATTGCTGTATATAAACGAGATACTTATGATAATTTAGCGGGATAGTTACTTTCTTTCATTATAATTCCTGTCTGGAATTAAAACCAGAAAAATAAACAAATTCCATAATTACAATGGGTAAGGGCGTCTAGACGACCAAAAAGGTTTACTTTGATAAGGGATCTACGACCTTGAACCTTTCCATAACACAACCCTAAAAGATACATCATTCGATAAAATATGACTATAAAAACTCACAGTTCTTTGCTTTCAGTAGGAATTCTATAAAATTTGCGTTTAAGTAAGATTTCAAGTTTAATTTACTTTGATTAATAAAGAAAATATTTAAACAAAATTACTCTCCTACCTTAAACTGAGGCCAGTTCAAGGCTTAATAAACAAAATACCTCCAATTACTTATCACGTAAAATTATGAAAGGAATCGAAATGTGGTATTACAGAGCTTTGACAAGGGACCTGAATAATTGGGTCTGAATACCCACACAAAGGCACCGCCTGGGCGAAGTCATTTGCGGACAGCCCGTCGAATTCACAGCTTCTCATAACAACAACAAGCGAGCCCTATTCCGCCCTGTCCCGGCGCAGACGAAAATAAGCTCAGCCGGTTCCTAAACAAAAAGAAAGTGAAACAAACAAGGTCGCGAAATCAACACCGCCGCCATAAAGACCGACGGCCGTCCTTGAAATGGGGGGCTCTTACAAATTGGGTTATTTCGGGGGAGGGGGCTGTGCGAGCGAGAGGGAGGCGTCCTTCGATGAGGGGGTGCGTAGGCGTACCTCCGCTGCGCCACCCTCACGGCACGCCTTTCCAGGAACTCTCCCAGACCGGGGTTCAGGCGCCGATCATTATAATTACTCTCCTAGGTAACTCGGAAGGCTGTGGCCCCCATCCCCTCCGCATATATAACAACAATAACGAAAACTAACGAAAATAGGTCATCAAATGGTAGTGCGGTTAGCAAACAATCCCGCAAGTTGAAGATGGAGACAGCCAAGATTAATGATGGGACGCAACAAATATGCGGCAAAGGCAGGTCAAGAGACTGAGTCGATTTGTTAAGACGCTGTATAAGTTAGAAAAATAATATTAAGAAAAGGAATACTAAGATATATAATAATCAACGAATGCAGAGCATTAAAAAACTGACTTCACGTCCTAAACTTTAGCTGAAGTATAATAAGGTCGTCAAGATAAATATTCTCCGTACTCATACAGATTTTTTTTTTAATTTAAAATTTTTCATCAAGTACTCAATTCCAGTGAAATTTATATGGGACCACCTCTGAAGAAGAACCAAGAATATTCACCAAGAATATTGAAAATTGGTTCATAATTGTCCGAAAAATCGTGTAAAAAAAGACACAAAAAAACATACACCCGTATTGAGAATCTCTTCCTTTAGAAGTCGGTTGAAAAAGCATGTCACCTATTTTAATGGTTTCCAATAACTTTATCTTTCGACAAAATGATTATAAATTTTATCTCTAGTTGATACTCAATTGCTAATTACTTAGACATTTTTAATTACGCTATCATAAACATAAACTTAATTATTTATGTAAAAACTGAAATTTTCTTTTCTATATTTTATAAGCGTAAAAGTTTTATGTATGTCTAGAGGTTTCTTACTCTTTTTTTGGCGATTTTGATCGAATAAATCAATCCATAGCATTTTATTATTTTTCTGGTATGGATCGGTTTGCTGAAGCCACAAATATAGAAGCTCTATATAATTAAAGAAAGCTAAGGGTTGGTTTGACTGAACAGAAATTTCGGGAACTGTCGGTCGAATTCGAAAGTTATGTTTGCAATGGAAAGCTTGTGAAGGTTATATTTTATTTGGTTTCTACGACCCTGCAAATTACAAGGGTAAAACAAAACCGCACGCGGTTTAAAAACCTGTCACGGTTCCAAAAAACAGTGGCAGCTCAATGCGATAAAATCCAGATCAGAAAGTAAAATATTAAACTTAAATATTTTATTTAAGCAAAAATTATATTGCGTCATACCCAAATATTCTAAGGTTAATTATAAATTAGGTTCATGGCGATTAAAAATGCACTTAAATGCACGTAACAATTAAAAAACTTATTGCCAAAACTATTGCTGCTCACAGCACACCTTCCGATGAAGAGTTTTCTTTCACAGTAATGTTTTTGATGGCTCCGCTGAATGACATTGTTAACAGGAAGGAAAATATAAATATATAAAATATAATTTTTCAATCGTCGCGCAAAAGTTATCTGACCATGTATTTCGGTGAAGTAAAGTTGTGTTACGCTTTTCATGATTGTACGAAAATGCCATAGAATGGAAATAAACAGATGAGCTAAATGCTTTCGAGTAATACTTTATTCATAAGATAACTTTTATCTGACCGTTAAAAAATTAGGCCTTAATTAAACATCTCTATTCACATCTTATGTGCAAACGCCGACTGCTGAGCTTTTGAAGAACGTATTTCTTCGTAAATCGGAAAGTAAATTACTTAGTAATGAGAGTGAGAGCACACACCTTCGTGTGCGGTCAATACTCGACCAATGTACCAGTTTCAGTCATTATTTTTACCATTTCAGCTTTCTTTTTTTATATACATTTAGAAGCCTTCTCAAGTAAATGCCATCATTTTATAAAAATGAATTTTCCAAAATAAGTCGTTAAGAGATTTATTGTAAAGAATACTGGTTTATATAACTGTGTCATCAGTTGCAAATAGCGCAACAAAGTGTTGAAAAAAATAAACGATTGATTTGTTCTCGAATCGTTTCATCATAAAACTTATTATCCCTTAGTATCCCTGCTTTGTATAATCGGAAATACGGAACACAGCATGAAACATACTCACACAAAGGTGCTTATTATAGCTGTTTCGGGCACTTTTACCCGCGTAATTTCACATCCCGCGGGATTATCAGGATAGCCTATGTGCTTTTTCGTCCAAATGCGTTGAGTTGGTTAGCCGTGATTGAGGAACAAGCATCCATATATTCAGACATCCATCAAAACAAACTTTCATATACATATTAGTATGATACTGTCTACTGTGCTAAATCTGTGCGTACTGCAATGAAACAAGACGTCCTGTATTTGAATCCTGGTAACGGTAGATATTTGAGTGATTAATGTAAGTAGATAAATAGTAGATTGACGACCGGCTAGTGTAGGGGTAACGTACATTGCTTTCTATGCCAGAGGTCCTGTGTTCGAATCCCGGCGGCGACGGATAATTGCGTGATGAACACAGATAGTAGTCGTCAAGTCATAGACGTTTTTATGTTTATTTAAGTTTATTATCTTATAAAAAATATGTATTTATTCAATATGTATATTTATTTATTTCTAAAGTATATCAGTTAACTAGTATCCATAACACAAGTTCTTTAAGAAATTTAATTTGGGCTAGATAATGTTGTATGAGTGTCAGAAATATTTATTAATTTATACCATACCTACTCTAAAAAGCTTATTTTATTCACGCAAAACAGTGGATAAAAAGGTCTTTTATTCACTGTTTTGTTTTTATTCACTGTTGTGGTGTTTGATAATGATAATAATAAGAAAATTACGCTTGATTTCAGTCATTGCTCTAATTTTAATGTCCATTTCAATCAATGTAAAATTTCTTATTTCTTGATTAAATTTCTATTTCCGCTTAAATTATGTCTTTTTCTCGTAGTCATGGTATAAAGTATCGTATGCAACTCCTGAATAAAGTACGAATTTATATCGAGGGCCATGAATGACTCGCGTCGCTCAGGATTCTAACAGTTGAATCACTCGCTGCGCTCGTGATTAAATCATCTTAAATCACTCGCTACGCCCGTGTTTCAATCGTTAGAATCCTTCACTTGCTCGTGACTCATCTACGGCCCTCGCTTTAAATCCGTCCTTTATTCACTAGTTGCATAATATACTATTTTCATTCATATAGCAGTGAAGTTAAAGATATTCGTATATTTCTTTGAGGTTTATCCTTCATATTGATATATTTATGTATGTTTATTTATAGATCATCATCATCATCTCCGTGTAATGAGCCTATTGCAGGGCTATGAGTCTCTCCTCTGGGTGACGAGGAGGTTTAGGTCATGTTCCACCAAGCTGGCCCAGTGCTGGTTGGTAGATGTCAGACTTTTCAGAGTGCCGAAATGGCTTCTGACAAACCCTAACGACTACTGTATACAAGTATACAGCACCCGGGACCGACTGCTTAACGTGCCCTCCGAAGCACGGAAGTCGTCGTGAGTAATATAATAAATGATCGGCGGTCACCCATCCTGACACCGGCCGCGCTGGGCGCGCTTAACCTGCGATATCGTTTGATATACATACATAGTAACCACGGCGCCACAACGACTTCATATTCATAAATTTATAGATATCTTAATTTTACTTATCCCTTAGTAATCATCCACAGAACCAGTTCTTCATAAATCGTTTGAGCTGGATAATGTGTGTAATTATTAAATTGTTATTTTGTCTATTCTATTAATAAATATTAATTTCACTAAGTCTCCTTTTTTCAACGCTCATATGTAATCCGTCTTATGTTTCATTTTTCATTTTCATTTTATTTCATTATCATTTTCCATTATTTCATGATAAAAACCCTTTTAGAATTATTAAATAGCGATTATTAAAAATAGCTACTTAGCTGGTAAAATTATGTCAACGCATTTATTTAAGTTTTACCTTATGAACAAAATTGATAAATCCTAGCCAAAGTATTACATGAAAACTTGTACAAAACTTTCTGTGTGGCCTTGTATAACTACTTTCACTTCTTGCAAAAGAATAATTCCATAAAATTTATTTGAAATTATTCTACAACATTGAGCTCTTATTTTGTATTTATTTGTCGTAGGCATAAAAAGGATAAGTTTTTAAAGGGCTTGAGTTAAATTAAAAAAAAAACTAGCTTCTGACATGTATCTTATTAAAAGTATTATAATGGATTAATAAATAGTTGTACAAAAAATAGCAAAGATAGGCCTCGTTTCGTTTTCGTTTAAGTTAAATATAAAATGTGGAGACTTGAAACGCAACAGTCAATCTCAACAAATACTGATTTAAAACCTCTTTGGATATTTCGATCTTCGAGACCTGTTTTCGTGTTCAAAAGGCCTCTAGTATTTCAAAAATAAAAGCACAGTTTTGGTTCTAAATTTACGACTTTTTCATAGAACTAGTTTAAAATAGAAGTTTCTGTTATTTGTTTGTGCAAAAATGAAAAAAGTTGTTCATTATAGTAGCGGCCTCGTTTGTGGAATGTTTGAAACAGACGTTGAACTATAAACAATCCTTAAGTTATGAACTTGGCTTTTTAAGGGATCCTAAGCTTTTTAAGGAACCCTTATCACCTGTCCTCTTTAGGGAATTAATTTGAAAGTGAACACGCTGAGAGTCAATACAATTATGCTGAAGAGGTTAAGGAATAAAGTTTTCTACGTTATAATTAATTATATATAGAATATATTATGTACATATACTCTGATAGCGTTTTAATTTAAATGTCTAAGTTACAGATTCAATGTTTATCATCAGTGAAATTTAACTTAAGTTCTAAGAACAATAATACATATATCTATATTTTTTTAGTTTTTGCTGCGTTTGCAGGCATTTGGGTGGGTAGTGCCTTTATCCTTTTATACCCTGGACTACAAAAAAGATCAGCAGCTAGTGAAATTATGTGCTCGGTAGAATTTTTTGACTTGAAAACTTATTATACAGCCGTATTCGAAAATGCACTAATTTTACGACTTTCTAATGTCGAACTTAAAGGTTTCAAAGTCACTTTTGCTTGCAACTTTTGAATTTGGAATCTCGACATATGAAAGATTTAAAATTAGCGAATCTAGTTGAATAGAACCATTTCCTATTTTATTTAACTACTTGAATGTGGAATCTGTTATTTATAGTCTATAAAATGAGAAAACTTGAGTTCGTATTATTTTCGCAAAGGTAATGTTTCCAAATAGAAATATTTAATAAACACTAGATCACAACGTAGCTAAAACTATGCTGGTATCGATAAAAATTACAATAAGCTTAAAAATGTTGAAGTTTAATGTAAATGGCAACCACCATGCTAGGTCGTCTTTACATTTCGCCATGTTTGATACTATTTTTATTGTCAAAACTGTCATTGTTAAATTTTATAATTTTTATTGTAAAATCTGTCATTTGAGGTAAGGGGAAATCTTTTTAATCAATTTTTAATCAATCTTGTGCTTTTTTAAAACGACGTCTATCTGAAATTGAGTGATTACTATTATTTTTTTATTAATATTGTATAGGTACTTATTTTCTTCAATATATCCTTATGCTCGCATTCTAGCACCAGATACAAAAAAAAACGGAAACATGTCATTTAACTCTTCTTAACAATATAGTTTTTGGCAGTTCTCTATGCAGAATAGACAGCGAATATATGAAATATATATAAATATAAGCTTTAAAAATCAAGCTATTATTTCTGTCTTTAGGCCGGAATGCCTCTCACCATTAGGTGAATACCAGTAGGTACATAAAACATATTGAAGTTTTTTGGTAAGATCTTAAATATGGCGATGATTGATTTAAAACAGACTTCATTACTAATGAATCCTTGAGCCACTTCTGTTATTCTATGGGAAACGAGTTTTTCAAAACTGCCTCGAGTCTTTGTGCACACAAGGATACTATGTTATTTAAAATTAGCCAACACACTTGATGTTTCACTAATCATAAAAAAAATACTTCAAAGGAAACCTAATCAATGGAATTTAGCAGTAAGTTTATACCTACAGAATCTTACTACGGTCATTGAAACGAGTGGCAAAGATTCCTAGTCGAGCCTACATTCTGCCGTGATGACGTAAGCCTGCGACGAACGATGCGTGTGTGTGGGGCCTTAGCAACAGAGTGCGTCGATGGAACTCGCCGTCGACGAAGGATATAATTGAACACGGCTTTGAATGTGACTTGGCTAAGTGTGTCGCTTTGAAATTTCATGGCTTGGCTTTTGAGGGCATGTGGAAGCTTACAGACGTGCCATGAAGTATGAATTTTGGGACTATATGTGTTACTTTAATAAACATTTTTAATAAACTCCTTCTATTTTAACAGGCTAAATTCTAACAGTAACTGATAAATAAAGAGCAAATATGCAGTTGAGATGGATGTGTAAGTCGGAATTTCTATAAAATATTATCCTTTAGTAAGTAGATCAAGCAAGACTTCATCAAAAATAGTGGAGTGTAAGCTAAAATAAATATTGAATACATAACTGTAAAAGTTTTTAGTGCTCTTGGCAATTTTAAAATCAATCATTTTTGTACCATTGTAAATCTGCATTCTTTTTTCAAATTTAACCGAATAGATCGAATTTCGATAATAAGGCCGCCATTTACTTTCCACTCCGCCAATGCTTAGACTATAACTTAATCGCTATAAAACATTCGTTTATATTTTCCTTAACTTTTCAATGCAACTTGCAATGTTTGTACGTTATTTAACACTACTAAATCCTGACAATCTTACTAATATTCTAAATATGAAATATTGGATGGATGTTTGTTCCTCAATCACGGCAAAACAACTCAACTGATTTGAATGAAATTTGACATACTTACTGATAGTTTACAGTCTGAAATAGTTCATAGGATACCTTTTATCCCAATATTCCCGCGTGATTCGAAGTTGAACGGGTAAAAGCTGCGGGTGGAGCTTAAAAATAAACATACAAGTATTATACAATACAAACCACGTGTATCCCAGATAAAGGTCTCAGACAAAGAAGCAAAAACGCAAACTGGTCCAGACAATGGCTGCAGCTTCTTCGAAATAGAAAATTGCGCGCATCTCTATCGATAGATCGGTCGATGACCCGCCGGAGTTGATCTAAACTTTATAGAGATTTACGATAATGATATTGGCTGTAGTTTGAAATAGTAAATTGAGAGTTTGGAGTAGGCAATGAGTTGGGAACCAACTATTATAATTTTTTTTTAAATGTCCTTTAAACATAATGTCGATTTTTATTCTCATTTGTACCTAATAACCTTCCAAAAGAACGAACGTGGTGACAACCTTGGAGTAAAGCTAAAAAACATCATCAAACCCTATCCCGAAATTAATGGTGTCATTCAACTTCTAATGGTTTAATTTCGGGAATGTGTTACTAGATGTTGGGTATTTTTACCAAGGTATACATACATTCATAACGTCACGCCTGTATCCCTTATGGGGTAGGCAGAACAACAGAGGTTACAAGACCATCTGATGTCACGTTTAACAAATTTGGAAATATTATAAAGATGGGGAGAGATGCTATAATGCATTCTATGCTATAATGCATAGAATAAACGATATTTTCCTCTTATAAAATTATCAACTATTGCTCATAAAACAAAATCTAATACCTTTTATTCTATTTCATTCCTATGAATCGACTTTTTGACGATTCAATTGTAGACACCTCAACCCTAAACAGCAACTGTCAAATTCAAAAAAACTAAGTCCAACAAGGCTCTTTTGGCGCGTGGCGGAAATTGGAACTAACCACCGTCTTGGGAAATGTCACTTCATGAATTTACCGCTCATATTTGTTCATGTATATTGCTTTTAAATTCAATATTAAGATATGAAATACGCCAAAATTTACAAAATGTGGGCTTACTTGTTGTAGTTATAAAAGTTGTTTTCAGAAAGGAAAAAAAATTAACGTGTCAATAAATCCCTTTTTAAGAGTAATGAAGCAAAAATAATAGTTTCCTCTGTAATGTTTACATATACGACCGGCTGGTGTAGCGGTAACATACATGGCCTTCTATGCCAGAGGTCCTCGGTTCGAATCCCGGCAGCGGCTGATATTTGTGTGATGAACACAGATATTAGTCGTCAAGTCATGGATGTTTTATGTTTATTTAAGTTTATTCTAATAAAAAATATGTATTTATTCAATATGTATGTTTATATATTTCTTAAGTATATCAGTTATCTAGTATCCATAACACAAGTTCTTTAAGAAACTTAATTTGGGCTAGATAATGTTGTGTGAGTGTCAGAAATATTTATTAATTATTATAGTGCCTTACTTTGAAAAATACACTTAAGAATTACGATTTCAGGAGAATTTTCTCTTTAGAAAGACTGTATGAAAAGTGAAGAAAGATAAGCAGATTTTTTACAAACCTTTAAAAATACGAGCATTTCTAGATACGATAAAGAATGTAGCGGTGATGAGAATGACGAGTAGAACAATTTATCATAAAAACATGATTTTAATTTAATGTCACTTTAAGTTTGAATATTTGTTCTTGCTGAATTATATATTTGTGTCTTCAACCCTGTGTTTTTGTACCACTAACATTTTTCTCAAAGTTTACGCGTTAAACCTTTTGTAGTACATACATAAAACGAAATAATTTCTGTTTCCAAACTTGAAAAAAAACGAAACATTCATGTTTTTTTTTTTGACGACCACTTTGGCGTTGGGATAAACTTATCTGCCTGAGACGCCAGTCGTTGCGGGTTCGATCCCCGCACGGAACAAGAAAAAAAAAATATTCCGTGTCGGGGTGTTTATCTATTTATGTACTTATATTCTAGGTTCCCCCCTAGTTCGCTACATGGTATCCCATAACACAAACTATGCTTACTTTGGGGCCATGTAGTTGGTGTGATTGTCTGGGGATTTTTATTTATTTATTTATTTCACTTTACTGGTTTCTACATAATTAATTTTTTTTTATTTGCTACACAGAAGCCAATTATAAGAAACCTATTTTGTTATTTTATTTTTATTATTTTATTTATTTTTTCCCTGGGAAATTGTACTTAATGGTAACCCTTATTTCACCCTCACGCCCCTCTGACGTCATCACCCAAACGCCAAAAAAGCCTTTTCGGACTGTACATACTTTAGCAACTGTTGAGTTTGACATAAGAAAGAACTAAAATTAGATTGAGGGTGTTATGTTGTATGGAGCTCAAAGATGTATTAAAATCTTTTACGTGCTCACCTATTTTTGCATGAATGCGCGATAAACATCTTCACAAATGTACCTAATTTGAAATATGAGGATATTTTCGCATGATATTACTGAATAAAAATTCAACAAGCTAACGGGAATAAGTAATAAATACGTTTCACAAACAGGGTATAATTTAATTTGAAACGTTACTAAGGCATTTACTTGATTCTAAAAATTATATTCCTTTATATCCAATCATTAAATAATACATAATTATTGAATATACTGACAAGTTTATCTTGTATCTGCTGTGATAAGTGTGGATAAGTGTTGATGTGAAAAGTTTTACTTTAAGATATCCGGATGCAAGAAGTTGGTATTCCCTGGCTGTAAATTGTTATTATGTATTTTCTTTTCTCTTATTTTTAAAAGATGATTGCTGTTGAGTTTCTTGCCACTTCTTCTCAACAGATCGACTTTCCGAAGTGGTGGTAAATTCAGTTCAATTTGTAAATTATTTGACTTATTTCAAATGTATTTAAATACTTACGAAATAAAGAATTTTTGAGTTTGAGTTTATAAAGGTTTTACCACATCAATCGATCTACCACGCCTTCGATCGATCGTAGAATTGATTAGTCGACGTCGATATATATATTTCTGACACTCACACAACATTATCTAGCCCAAATTAAGTTTCTTAAAGAACTTTTACTAGACCAATCCGATTGGTGGTGCGAGCATAGAACTTTGTCGACTCGTATGTTTACGAATGTTCGTATAGTATGGAAATGGTATTTATTTTTGTATAATACGTTTTCCTGGTTGTAAAGTTTTTAAATTTAATTTTTAAAACATATTATATACCTACATTATTATGCTGATGAAAAGGCAGTTTAGGTTAGAAAATCTGAAAATCAGCGCTTTGCTATTACGTAGTAAAGCATTAGGCTGAAGCTTCGCCTTTTGTTGGTTGGTTACGATAAGTTTATTTTTTAGTAATAAATTTTATTATATTTTTTTTGTAATTTTTGTGAAAAATTAGTGTATAAGTTAATTGTAAAATTATGTAACTGAACAACAATAAAAATTATTCTATTCTTTTCGGTTGCAAGATTTCAGTAAAATTAAAATTTTTAATTTCACAGTTATTTAAGAGTACAACATGTTTACAAACATTCAAAATTATCAAGGCAAATTAAGATAGATTTCAATTATTGCTTACATCTCCATACTTTACGAACATTCGTAAACATACGAGTCGATAAAGTTCTGTGCTCGCACTGCAGATTCGATCTGAAAAAACCCTACCACCGACGGCGTTGGTCTGGTAACAGCCTAACCGCGAAGTGTGGACTAAGTACAGCCCTGCTGGCCCTAGATAAACGTGACGTAAAGACCGTCCAATCTAAGTAATCCCGGATTCTGGATACTAATAGACACAAAGCATAGCGTTAGGATCCCTTCAGGATCGGCTGCCTTATCACGTAACTTGCAAGAGCAAAGCGATGCCATAAATCGCGCAAGATTTGCTAAAAAAGAACCAATTCTTATTACGTTACAGCAAAAACAAAGCCATAACAATCCGACGACTGTGCTGCCTCTATCGTATAATCGATGTACTAAAAGTGCATAATCCCTTTGACTTTCATACTTTTCGTGTGTACTTTTCTGCAAAATTTTAAAAGCAAGCATCTGTTTCACATTTTATTAGATTCTTTTTTAGCTAGCAAATTGTTTTTGGCGCTAGTATCATAGCAATAAATGCATTCTGCGATCAACGAACGATTGAACAGCTATCGCTTACATAATACGATGTAAAGCAATGATCGCGCGTCCATGGCGTGATGACTGCGCCATTATAGCTGATCGCAAATATTTACGTGATAAGGCAGCCGGCTGGCTAGCGACAGCCCTTTCTATAAAGCCAAAAGTGTTCTGGTAATATTCTATGGAAATCTAGTTTCATCTTCGTAGGCTATCATCTTCATCTTCATTCTCGTCTTCAGTTCGCATCAGATGAGAAATGAAGTCAAACGCGGGTTTAGCTGCCATCAAAAAATCTCTTTTAGATTATTTACTTAAATAATGTCAGTAACACGGTTGCTCGACGCAAAGAACGACTTCGTTTTCAAAAATAAATACTCTAATTTTATTTATATTTATCAAAATCTGTCTCATTATATATATTTTTTTCTGATGATTGGCAATTAAAATTAAAATTAAATAAAAATAAAATTAAAACTAGTCTTTAAGAATGTAAACCAACTTTTGTTTTTGTAAAAAAATACTTAGTTTGTTTAAATCATTATCTTAGGTATTGAAGAGCGGAGTCTACTAAAACAAGCATTGTTATGCTTAAAAAAAGACTCCAGCAACTTATTTGTAATATTGATTGTCAATTGTTTTTGAGAAATAAATTATTATTATTATTATATACTCAAAATAATTCTTGACTTGGACGTTTGTAGATGAGTTCAAATGTAAAATATTGTTAAAATAATCAACGAATGCAGAGCATTAAAAAAACCGACTCCACGTCAAAACTTTGGCTGAGTTGCGAATGTTATCAACGTAAACATTCTCCGAAATCATACATATTTTTTCAAAAGGTTGAAATTTTCAATGAAGTACTCAACCGATTTCAATGAAATTTAAATGGGACTAACTATGGAGTATCCTCTATCATATGAAACAACAATTTGAAAAATCAATTCATAATTGTCTGAAATATCGTGTAACAAAGACAAAAAAACATATAGACGAATTGAGAACCTCCTCCTTTATTAGAAGTCGGTTGAAAAGTAAACTGTTTTTTTTTGCTTGAGGACTGCCAATTATAAAAAATGATTGCATTTGAGTTACTGGAATCCCAGCTTTTGAAGAAAGCTATATTTTGCTTGGAAATAATTTTGGAATAAAAAGTTACGCTTCTAGCACGGGACTACATTCAATCAAACTTTTCAGTTTTATCTTATCTTACTAATCTTGCTTATATTATAAATGTGAAAGTTTGGATGTCTGGATGTATGGATGTTTGTTCCTCAATCACTGCAGAACGGCTTAACGGATTTGGATGAAATTTGACATAGTGATAGTGTACAGTCTGGAATAGCACATAGCCTACTTTTTATCCCGATGTTCCCGCGGGATTCGAAATTGCACGGGTAAAACCGCGTGAAACAGCTAGTTAAGATATAAAAGACTAATGCTTTACTAATATTCATTTCTACCTCATAGTGACTACAAAAATACTTACAACAACGGCTCCCACTGATAAAACTAATAATAATATAATGCGCATTATAATGCGTGTGTAACGCACAGCAATTGAAATGACACGAAAATAGTTTCCTGGGTTCGATACCCGGGCCGACACGTGCATTGCCCTAGAAACAATGTAGTTTAAATAGTTTATCGAAATTCAGAATACCTAGTATGCGCAAAGTCTAATTAAAATTAAAAGAACGTCGTTTGATCAATTTTGGACGGTAAACAGACAGCTGTAGATAAATTGAGTTTAAAGTAAACTTAAGTTACTTTTGTTATAAATTGAAATGAAAATTACAAAACCCTTTAAAAAGGAAGTTTGCAGAATTAATCAAAATAATATCGATTGCCCCAAATATTGATAAAATTCCTGGTGGTGTCAGTTTCGAACTCATCTTCACTTACTATCAGGTGAGGTTGAGGTCAAAGCGGGTATAATCACCGTTAAGTTTTTAAATATTCAATTTTTATTTTTTTATTAAAAGTAATTATTGTATTTGAAAAAAGTATCTCCCTCTTACTACGACTTGAAAACACTACGACTGCATCGGTGCATCGTAGTATGCACTTCTACATACTACGACCGTAGCTGCTCGTATGGTTAAATAGTCTGCGAAAAATTGCAATACATTTGAAAGTATTGCAAAGTTGCAAGTAAATTGGCAGCTTTATTTGTGATTTTTAGCTAACCTTTTTACAATTATCTTAAGTAAGTCAAGAAACTATTTTATTACTCAGTGTTTAATTACACGGCTGGGTTGAGCAACGTAATCATCCAGAGATCGAAAACCCCAGTGAAAGATGAAGATGTGAATTTTGAATAGTTCTAGGAACTTTCTGTAATGTCTGGCAATTAATTTACACTAATTATTAATACAATGCCATGGGACGTTGTTTCTAAGAGATAAAATATAAAAATACATGACTTACTTAGCCTGTATCCTTTATTGGACAGGCAGAACATCAGAGGTTATAAAACCATGTGGCGAGGTTATAAAACATCTCCAAATTTGAAAAGTTTGACGGTGAAATTCGGAGATGTTATTAAGATGGAAAGAGACTATTGCAGTGACAGGGAGTCAGCCTATCGCCTACATAAACGTCGATAAAACTTCTAATTAAAATACGTCCTTATATTTTGAACTGTCCATTAGGGACTGTAAACACAAAATATATTACTAATCCTCCTAGAGCTAATTTAAATTAGCTTTACTGCCTCTGGGTCTGTCATTTTATGCAACCCTCTTCTAGCTATTTTTTTTTTATTTATTCTTCAATGTACACATATGTCACTATGTCAATACACTATGTCATGTACACTATGTCAATGTACACTATGGGCCTTATAAACAAGCTTAAAGTCGCTCAGCGGGCAATGGAAAGTTCTATGCTCGAAGTTTCCCTGCAGGATCGAATCAGGAATGAGGAGCCAATATTCCAAGGACCAAAGTCACCGACATAGCCAGAAGGATTGCAGAGCTGAAGTGGCAATGAGCAGGGCACATAGCTCGCAGGCGGTCACGTACTGGGGGACGCAACGCAGGCAGGCCCCCGCAAGATGGATCGACGACCTGGTCTAAGTCGCCGGTAAACGCTGGATGAGGGCGGCGCGGGACCGGGCGATGTGGAAAACCTTGGGGGAGGCCTATGTCCAGCAGTGAACGTCTATTGGCTGTGGATGATTTACACCTGTAGTAAGAAATAATTTAACTAACAGTGTTATAGGTACAGTGCACAATAGGCGGCCTTATCATCTAAGACAATCTCTTCCAGCTAACCCAGCTACAAACTTTATTTAAAATCTTCCGTAAAATACCCTTCCCCCAGCGGTGATATGTTCTGGCAATGCTTTATAGTTCTCAAACCCGTGTGCTTTCATCTTTTAGCTCATCTTCACTTGAGATGAGTTTGAGGTCAAACGAAGGTCAAATCACTGTTAAATACCTACGCCGAACGCAGCTTACGTACATATAGTAATCTATGTGCATGTTTAGAAGGTTCAAAGTGCAATGACGCAGCAATGCAAAATATAAAACATTTTTAAATTATTTGAACACAGAGTATTCTATATTGACGTCTAAATTTTGCTTTTTATTGTAATGTTTTTTTAAGAGTTTTGTCTGTGATCATGCTGACCAATTTGTAAATTTCTTTTATAGAATAACAGTTAAGTAAATATAACACTTTTTGACCAGATTTATCGCGTATAATTACATTTTAAATTTTAATTTGACGTTCCTATATTGTTCAAACCAAAAGAAACGTTTTGAACAGCAGCGTTAAGAACACATAGCTGATATTAAAAATCATAAAGCTTTAAAGTCTGCAGTTTGTGAGCATTCCATGGACAAGCCCAACCATAAGTTAAGATTTGACTCTGTAAAAATAGTATCTAGAGAAAAAGATTACATTTTTGGTATGATCAGAGAAGCCATTGAATTAAAAAAACACCGTAATTTCAATAGAGAAGATGGGTGGAAACTCTCACTGGCATGGGACGCTATCCTGAAAATAAATTTTATGCAACATCGAATAAACTGCACGAACTAAAACTGAAGATGTATATATTTATAATTTTTGCAAAAATATTTATGAATACGGAGAATATGTACAGAAGGCAGCTGATCAAGCGTTACATTACCTGTCAAATTTTCCCAACCAATTTGTACTTAATACTTAATGTCGAGGGCATAGAGTTCAGATTCAAGTAAAATTTTTTGACAGATTTGTAACGCTTGTTTTGCTGCCTTTTGTAGATTGACGACCTTATATTGCAGCCAAATTTTCGACGTAAATTCAGTTCTTTAATGCTCTGCATTCGTTGATTATGCTTAAGTAAAAATTTAAATCGCTGCAGACTGGCAGGTTTTTAGAATTGTACCCCCCTCCCCCTGGGGTAGTTTTGTCGATGATATAGTCTACCTACAGTTTTATTAGTACATGCCGCAACACATTGTTTATAAATGAGGCAGTATTTAGCCTGAAAGGTCTATTTACGAGTACATCAATAGTGAGATTGAAGTAAATTATGGGTTTGCCACCATCAAAAAGAAACACGTTAGTTAATTCTTTGCATTTCCGGTTCAGCGGGCAATGGAAAGGGCTATGCCCGGAGTTTCCCTGCGGGATCGAATCAGGAATGAGGAGATTCGCAGGCGAACCACAGTCACCGACATAGCCAGAAGGATTGCAGAGCTGAAGTGGCAATGGGCAGGGCACATAGCTCGCAGAACAGATGGCCGGTGGGGCAGAAAAGTTCTCGAGTGGCGGCCACGAGACCTTGGGGGAGGCCTATATCCAGCAGTGGACGTCTACAGGATGTGGATGATGATGATGATGATTTCCGGTATTTCTTGTTACTTTCTTGTATCTATGATTCATAACAAATTCTAATTTCGGGTCACTCAAACAAAAACCGTGATATTTCGAATTGTAGGTAGGTATTGTGATTTTCAAATACCTATAGTGAGTCCCGAAAGATCAAAATCTGGTAATTAATGCCGAAGTAGTTTCAGTATTAAAACATAACCTTCTTGTTAACATGCAAAGTTTTTCTTATTCCTAAGTAGTTCACGTTGACTTCCTTTAATCATAAAAAACAGAAAGAAATTTAATGAAACAAAAAATTTACACATGCCAAAAATTCACGCAAGCCTATATAATTTATAATATATACGAACGTAAAACAGAACAGCTGATCAAAAAAAAAATCTCAAAAAAAAACACGTGTATCGTATTTTCAAGATGGAGGCTTATATCAAACTTGTTTAGCTTAAGGTCAACTGGTTTCATGTACTTTCTTGAAGCATCTCCTTATCAAATGAGCTCATGTTCGTTCTTAATCGTTTTATTAGGAAAAAACTGTTTTTACTGCTGACTGGGTACGGAATACACTCCCGGACACCTAAATCGAACCACCTTGATTTTTTTTGTTTGGAGAACTGTAGCTTACAAAATATTTATGTAGAAGGAAAAGGTTTTGATGCAGTTTTGGAGCTGGTATTCTCATCATTCATTTAGAGTGCCACTGTTCTAAATTTGAACTACAGTTTATTAAAAAAGTCGAGTTACGTTGAAACAAGTCCATATTAGCTTTTTTTTAAGGGAATAAATCTAATCGAAAGCAACTTTCTGCAGTCATTATTTTTTTCAAATCAGTGACTAAGCTCGGCTTTTGTTCTTTATTTTAAATTGTAAAATTCAAGTTTGGAAAAATACATACGGGAAAGACGATGAAATATGCCAGCATTAAAAATGCATAAAAACTTTTTTGTTATATTGTATATTTTTTGTGTATTGGGCTTTTAGGCCCGGGAATGTAAGGTGGATCGATTCGAGTGTCCGGGAGTGTATACACAGGAAAGGTCCCTTTTTGAATTTTCTAACAATGGTTTTGTCGTACCTACCTATCTAAAACACTATTATGTTTCATATTTAAATCTTATAAATCTTTATTTTCAAAATTCCTCCTGTGATAGGAAAGACACTATCGTGTAATCTATACTAATATGGAAAAACTGAAGAAGTGTTTGTTCAAACGCGCTTAGCACAAACGTAAACGTAAATACAAACACCAGCGTACAACGGAAGTCCTCAAATCATGACTACAATAAAAAAATAAAACAAAGAAATATAGAATAGATCAAATGATTTAATTGATACTACCACAGTCTTCATGTGGACAAACGTCCTATCCTTATTATAAAAAAATGTCGCTGCAAATTTAATAAATAAAATAAATATTTCTGACACTCACACAACATTATCTAGCCCAAATTAAGTTTCTTAAAGAACTTGTGTTATGGATACTAGATAACTGATATAGGTACTTAAGAAATGTATAAACATACATATTGAATAAATACATATTATTTATTAGAATAAAATTAAATAAACATATAAACGTCCATCACTTGACGACTAATATCTGTGTTCATCACACAAATATCCGCCGCCCCCGGGATTCGAACCCAGGACCTCTGGCATAGAAGGCAATGTATGTTACCGCTACACCAGCCGGTCGTCAAATTAAAAGTATTATTTATACTATTCATTGCAATACCTCCTTCATAAAAGTTATATTCAATAGAAACTACATACAGCCGCACGCCAAGTCCATTTGTATCCCAGAAGTATCCCAGAAGAACCTTTTTTATCAAAAAATCCTTTAAAATCTGCCCAAACTACATCTTCATCTAAAATTTTAAACACAAGAGTAGTCGCATGCGCAACAAATAGTTTATACACGATTTTGATTATGATGTTCATACGAGTTCGTGTGTAGTCAAATTGGGAAGTAATTAGATCATGTTCAGTAAACGTGGACGACAGATGTTTTTGTTAATTGACTTATAAAACTACGAATGTTAAGAGGGTTCTTGATAGAATTCGAAAAGATGTGAATTATTTTCAAAGAGGTACCTACATACATAGCCTCATGCCTATCTCCCTTTGGGGTAGGCAGGTTCACAATTTTTTATGTATAGTCATTTTCCTCGGTTAGCATATTAGTATAAATACTTTACATAATTGGACTAAATAACTGGACTTCCAAATACTTTCTCAGAGGACAAGAACAAATTATAGGTTCAATTCCTTTCAGCAATAAATTTTAAAAAGTTTTTATATTTCTAACAAATAATTATATAATTAATAATTGCTTTTAACTTTTGTTATAAATAACAAGAAAAACAGCGATTTATAATTCAGAATTGAAATCATCAATATCGTACTCAATTTATTTAATTGCCGTCTGAGGATTTTGAATTTTCAGTAACTAAAAGTTAAGTACCTCACCAAAAATTGATTATAATATAAAATAAAGCTTCAGCAGTTTTGTTTAGTTTTACCCAAATAGCGTGTGATATCGTAGGAACTAATTGGTATTTTGTTTACAAAAGTTTAATTTTAAGGGTATTTATGACGTTTTCAGTTCTATGCATTAAAATAAATAATCTCAAGAGCTTAATTATATTGATGTAGATTAATATGACTCATTAATATAATGTATTGCAACACTACCGCCCTCTATATTTTTTTTCAACAATTCATGCCCTTTACAAAACTGCTTTACCACAAAACTAATGAGGAAGCTACCACAAGGTCATAAAACTGGTTCTAAAACCAGAATCATGGTATATGCATGGTACCACATTGATTCGCCATAGTCCAACGAAGGGACAACGCGTAATTTAAAAATTTTAAGAAAAAAAAAACTTCGGTCCGCGGTCGTTGACTCAAAAGTTTGAAAAAGGAACGCTTAGGGTTGAAGTTTTTTTGTTAGTAATTTATTGAAGGTTTTCTTGATTATTTGGTATTGTGTTTTTTTTGGATTACGAGGTCCATGTAGGTATTAAACAGTTTAAAAAAATGTGTCCACAAGTACTATTTGACTTGCTGTGACATCAAAATCGAAGTTTAACTGCGAGTTTATTAAATACTAAGTACTCGTAATATCATTGTTTGTATATTTTAAGTTATAAAAAAGAAATAATTGTTGAACATGTAGCAAAGTCAGCTCTTTAATAAGTTCTACTAATACAGTCATAAATTTTACTAATAAATAATAATTTAGTTTTTTAAATTCTACTCATTTGTCTCAAGTTTTCGCGATTCATCCTATTAAATAAAACACTTTTAACCGGATTTATCAGCCACTCGTGACCACGGGGTCTTCAAAAACACCGAAACGTAGAGTTAAAATTTAAAATGTAATTATACGCGGTAATTCTACTAACACGTTTTCCGTAAATACATACACATCATACACAAAACAATGCACGCGAATATGTCAAAGATATTCTGAGCTGTCAGCTGACCCACAGTGACAGAAAAACACATTTTTATTTTCGCAAGTTTATTTTAATTTATTAGCCTATTATTATCAAAATATTCGGGACGTGTTCTTAACTTGAGTTGGCGAGGAGTCACAATAGAACCCACCACTTTTCCCAAATATCTTGGAGTAACCCTTGACCGCTCATTGACTTATAAGCGTCATTGCGAAAATACCCGAAAGAAGGTCACCACTCGCAACAACCTTCTAATGCGACTTACCTCTTCCCGATGGGGTGCATCACCACAAGTTCTGCGGACTACCGGCCTAGCACTATCTTTTTCCGCGGGTGAATATGCTTGTCCTGTTTGGAGCCATTCTGTCCATGCAAAACAGGTAGACATAGCACTCAACGAAACTTGCCGGATCATTACAGGTTGTCTAAGGCCGACCCAGGTACAGAAACTGTATCCCCTGGTAGGAATTGCTCCCCCAGACATCAGAAGAGAGGTGGCTGGCTCTGTCGAACGCTCCAAATTGGAAAGCGATGCCCGCCACCCAATGCATGGTTACTCCACGGTTCCCCGAAGGCTGCAGAGCCGTAATAGTTTCCTAAGACGTAGCACCCCAATTCAGGGCGAGGTCTAAGTGCGTTGTGAACTGTGGCAGAAAAAACTTGGGAACTCAATAACACCTTTCGTTCCACTCTTGGACAACCTTCCGCCTGGACACGATCTTTCATGGCCGACATGGGAAACTTTAAACCGGCTCCGAACCCAGGTAGGTCTCAGCAAAGACAATCGCTGCAAGTGGGGTTTCTCTGAGAGCTTAGACGATAAGTGTGAATGCGGGCATTCCCCGCAAACAATGACGCACCTACTCACCTGCCCAGCATGTCCACATAGCTGCACACTCCAGGACTTGATGAAGGCTAGCGATGGTGCTGTAGAGGTGGCGAAATTTTGGACGAACAAAATTTGAATTTGTGTCGACTCGCAAGAAGAAGATCAATATATTATGAAATTTTAGAAAACAGAGTTTATATATGTTTTTTTCAAACTTTAGGCAAATGGTATAAGTTCCGAAATAAACAACTTTACGAGTTTCTTTTCATTACTTAACGTTTGAAACCCCAAAGAAGCTAAATAAAAAAAGAAAGGATTTTTTACAAATTAATAAAAAGAAACTGGTTTTGAGAGAACAAAAAAAAATACTACCCTTATAGATATAAAAAAAACTATTATATCATCTCTGTACTGTATTCTTTTTTTAGAACATCCTTATGTGTTACACAATACGCCATTATTATATTAAAGAGACATATTTTTTGGATATAGGTCAAGGTATCAATTTCATATTGACTATATTCAATACTCAAGTCTTTGTTCAAATGCCTTTGTTAACCCTTTTAGGAGAAGATTCTCAAGAAAGTAACGTATCTGACTTCTAAAACCTGTTTTGTTGTGTTATTGGCCAGTAAATATCAATGTTTCAAAGAGATGGCTGTTAGAATAACGATATTTATATCTTTTAGAGGTTTTTCCTCCAATCAATACTGGGCCAGCTTGGTGGGTTATGGCCCCCGCCTGCTACTACTATTTTTTATTTCAAACTAGCTGCTGCCCGCGACGTCGTCTGCGTGAACGCTATGCAGCACCAAACGCACCTACGATTATAACACTGCTAGCGTGATAATATGTAGCCTATATGTTGACCCGACTTCTTAACTATCTTCATGCTAAATTTGAAGTAAATCCATGCAGTACTTTTTGAGTTTATCCCGGAAAGACAAACAGACAAAAATTCTAAAAACTATATTTTTTGTTTCTGTTTCGATTGTAGATCATACCCCAAGTATTCTTTTAAAAAAATATTCAATGTACAGTTTTGACTTTCCTACCATTTTATTATATGTATAGATACAATTTAAAAAAGCTCTTATAGTCTTATGTGCTTGTTTGGCGATTTTTAGTTTGAACTTACTGTATTCCGCAGTCGGATTTTTAGTTTTTGTAGTTACTTTTTAAAATAATTGAGTAAGTACAAATCATTTCACATTTTTATTGGTACTGGTAAAACGGGGTGACATTGATTAATTTTAAATTTGAAATGGATGCCACGCTTGCAAATTCAACGATAAAAATGTAAAAAAAAAACTGTAGTGTAGACTCATTACGTACATTAATTATTGCAACAAAAAAATAAAAATTAAAAAACAAAAATCTTGAAAAAATAAATAGGACCTGTTTATCAAAGTTATATTGATAATGGGGCTACTTTGTCACCCACCCTTTTTTTTATTCCAATGCAAAAACATCCCGATAAACGACAAAAATGAAAAAAAAAATTTTTTTAGAAAACTATAGTTTAGGTAATATTGCGATTTTAGTATTTTTGGAGTTACTTTGATTCAAGGGGCGAATTTGATGGTGGGTACTACAACATTAATAAAAGAGATGAACTAAATATTTTTATTAATATTTAAGAAAATAAAGTACCTAACGAGATCAATTAAATTTTGTATCACTTAAAACTATTACAATAGTCTCCGACATAAACCAAATATTTTTAAGAAAATAAAGTAATGAGATCAATTCTGTCACTTAGAACTATTACAACATTCTCATAATTATATAAATCGACTTTGTAAAATCAAAAAATCAACAAGAGGAAAAACCCAATCACCGCATGTAGCCGCAGCACGTAATATTGCGATTTCTTCATTGTGCATGAAAACTGGTTGGGCACCAGGCGTCCTTCCCTGTAATTTTTAATATTTATTATAAAAAGTGTCCCAAACGGACTTTTATAAAGAAGTGAAGCAGCATTTATAGACAATTCGCTATTTGTATTTTTTTCTATTGCTTCTTCCATTGCCTCCTCTGTGTGATTTTTATAATTGCGGGTACCCGCGGTCTTTTTATAGGTGCGAACCATGAGGCAACGAAAACAAAAGCAACAAATGGGGTTAAATTGATAATTTGTATATTACTCCTATATGACTGGGTACCACAACCATTGGGGTGAAATTGATAACTATCAAAGTCGCCTCGTATTCCTATCAATGTAGCCCCGATGAACTTAAAGTGTTCATAAAAAATAAAATGGCGACCGTAACCAAAAATACAAACATGCTATAAATCTTAAAGAAATGTTTAATTAAAACAGTGAAAAACTAAAATTCAAACAATGATAGTTACGCCTGTGCCACTGAAGTTATTCAAACAATTTTTTTAAACCTTTTCGACACTAAACTTTAACAAATAATTTTACATAGTTCCGACAACAACTACTCGTTGACGCTTCGGCAAAATATGGCCGATCTGTCATATTGGCCAACAGAACAAACAAAATTTTGGCTGCGTTCAGTACAGTACCACGCAATAAATCCGAAAAAACATACCAAGTTTAGCTATCATCAAAGTTACCCCAGCTCTCAAAGTAACCCCGGTCTACGTACCTATGAATTAATTTTCTCTGTATTTTTATATCTCTCCAGTTACACAGGTCTGCTGGAAAATTAAAAAAGGCGTTCTTTGTCTTTTACCTGAGTTATAATGTAATATTTTCGGTACGTAAGTATTCATAATTTATTAAATAAATTATCTTTAATGAAAGAAGTATTTCATTCAAAGCCGGCAAGCGAGCCTTGGGTTCTGATGGCAAATAACATCCGGGCCGAAGGACATTACTATTTTTAAGATGGTAAGAATAAGCTTTATCTTTGGGCTTATGTAAGCTGGAAAATCCTCTTGTGTGTACACGTGTCTCTTAGAGTAGTTAAAATAGAAGTATTAAGTGATTACAGAAAAATAAAAATACAGGAACACCTATGTTTAAGATAAAAAAGTATAAAGGAATTAATTAATATGGACGGCTAATATCTTTTGTCATCATAAAAAAATATATCCTAAGCGGGATTGGAACGCGTGTTTTTTTTGATATTTTTGCGTGTTTTCGTTGATATGACACTATTACTAATACCTATATGTATAAGTGTCTTGTACAATCAATAAATAAATACCAGTAGGCTGTAAGGGGAGAACGGGTATGGTTGTCTCACGGGTTGGTTGTCACAACTGTCATGAAACAAAACTTAACCAATGAATTGTTCAATGACAAGCGTCGAAGAAGCGCAAGAGCGCTTCACCTCAGATGCTCAGCTGCAGTGGAGAGGGAGGTGTCGCACTTGCGCTCCTTTGGCGCTTGTTTTATGACATGGGAAATGTAGGGGACATTTCAACCAGTCAGACCTTATCTTAATTTGATATTGTGATTACGCATACATTATGAATATTGCTTCCATGCTGGACTGGGAGCGAAAGAAAAACATAGAATGTGCCAGCTGCTTCTCTTCCCGGGCATACTGTAAAAGTCAGTTAAGGGACAGAGGTTTTATTGGCGTTTTTTGCGGGCGATAGACTTACTCCCTGTGCAATAGTCTCTCTTCATCATTTTAATACCACGAAATTAATCGTCAAACGTGACATCAGATGGTTTGATGACCTCTGGTGTTCTGCCTACACCATAAGGGATACAGGCGTGAAGTTATGTTTGTATGTAATTAATCTGGAGGCAACAAACATACAATTATCAATTAATGAAAATTAAACTGCAAAAATTACATAAAGCACAAATAGGAAACAATATTCCAATAACACGATAACTGCATTTTTTGTTGATTTTCATAAAATTGATACCTCTAAAGTATGCAAAACGAAACATGAATCATTAAATCGTGTTGTTGTCTAAAAACCTCCTCCTCCTCCTTTTGTAGTCGGTTAGCATATATCAGAAAAAGCGTACCTATCTTATTTCATTTTTACAATTTCTCTTAATCCATAACATACCTGCTACGAGTAGTTGGTCCTTGCAGCTCGCCTGCGTAAATTCTGATCCCATCAGAATATCAGAATGTACCTACATATGTTTTAAAGCATATTGAATCAATACTTCATCCCTTATCACAACTCCGTAAAATAAGCGCACTGCAGAGGGCTATGAGTCTCTCCTCTGAGTGACGAGGAGGCCGTAATCCACCAAGCTGGCCCAGTGCTGGTTGATGGATGTCTGAATTTTCAGGGTGCCGAAATGGCTTCTGACAAACCCTAACGACTACTGTATACAAGTATACAGCAACCAGGAACGACTGCTTAACATGCCCTCCGAAGCACGGAAGTTATCGTGAGAAATTAATGATCGCGCCGAATGTCGTTTAACTTGCGATATCGTATCATATGCACACTAACCACGGCGCCACAACGATTAAAATAATAGGTCTTCGCATGTATACTCTGGTAAATAATTCAATGCAGTAAAATGCCAGTTCCAGTGTGCCCGCTTTAGGAAAGAAAATAATAGTGAACGAATATTTTTTTATTTTTCAATATACCTAATATCTTAACGATATAGGAAAAAAAAATATTTTGGCTCACAAAATATTAAATTTTTTATACGTCAATTACTTTTTCGTTGTCTTGAAATAAATGCCAAAAACTAATTTCACTGCATATGTGACCGGTTTAAAGCACAAGGTATGTATCTATGTTTGGTAATTATTAATTTTCGTTAAAGTCACTGTAAAGATAAAATACACACCTCAAATACACGTATTTATACAGTTGTTTATAATTTTATTCTAAACGAACGTAAAAGTCCATTCAATTTCAATAATTCTCATTCAGTACCTTACACTACGGAGCCAGTTACTGATATCATTATTTTTCTTTTTGACATTTCGACCTGTCAGTTTACTGCATTGAATTATTTGCCGTCATAGTCGAATCTCTTTTGTATAGTAAACTCAGAATGCTGTTTTTCTGTATATTTGAGTAATATTAAGGCCTACAGGAGAGACTTTGATCTGGTTTGCACAAGCCTAAGAAATTCGTAATTGTTCTCAAGAATCAATATAAACTATCAAATCAAACATCACGATACATTGCAACGTCATCGTCAACGAAATCGGTGTAAAAGACTGTTAACTGTGACTCAGCCGTTTTTTACACCAAGCAGTAGAGTCTGGCTAATGAAAGTAGGAACTGAAAAACCGCGGCCTTTCATGAAAGAAGTCCCGCGAGTTGAGCGATAATACAGCCTATTTGTTTGACATAAGATAAGAACAATGCACGAGACATCGTTAGCCAGACTGTATCACAAATATAGAATCTCAAAACATCTATCAAAAAGTCCTGGATCTGAATTTAACATTGCAGATTGGTTGCAGATTTGCAAAGAAATTGCAGCTAAAACTATATTTAAATATTGATAGATAGTTTTAACTGCAATTTAATAAAAAATCTGCAACCAAGTTCATTTATATATTAAACCTTCAGATTTTCTAATGCGTGTTTCCTTATTGTTGTTTATTTCATACCTACATCATCTACTCCGTATAGATAATACCAATGCCTCGCATGCGACCAAAATTCATCGCACTTTAATAATCCGCCGCACATGTAGGTATATCATTGTTAGAGTACCCGAAGATGGACAAAGGGAAGGCCTAGGGCCCTTCAAGTAGTGCTTTTGTACTCAGTTCTCATGATCCCTTTTGTCGTGTAACGAGAAATAGCTCCTCTGGCCTTCGAATCGTAAGGATTGTGTACGATAACAAAATTTTGGCCTTCGGTTTTTTATTTGTATAGGAATTTGTTGAGGTAGTATCTACTCTTTTGTGTTTTGTTTTCATACTGGATCATGAACGGAAAACAGACTGATTTCCGGAAATAGATAGATATACAGGGTTAATTTAAATTAGCGCATCATCTCCTTGCAGTCCGCCTCTTTACATCAATCCCAACAACATATTCTAAGGCTTTTTACAAATCTTGATAAATAACACAAAAAACAAAAACAAAAAAAAATTTGCTCCATTGAAACAAATGAAAAAAAAATGAAACAAATTTTCTGCCCGCTACACGTGGCGATGTTTCGTCTTCGCAAGGTGCGTGGCATACCTACGATCAGATTGAATAGAGTTACGTTACGCCAGTTAAGAGGCAATAAAAATTGGATAGGAATACTTAAATCTTCATCATCATCATCATCAACAGCCAGTAGACGTCCACTGCTGGACATGGGCCTCCCCCAAAGTTCTCCACGTCGCTCGGTCCCGCGCCTCCTTCATCCAACGTTTACCAACGTCCATCGCTGCGTTACCAGTACGTAGCCGCCACTCGAGATCTTTTCTGCCCAAACGGCCATCTGTTCTGCGAGCTATATGCCCTGCCCATAGCTAATTCAGCTTTACAATCCTCCTGGCTTTGTCGGTGACTTTGGTTCGCCTGTGAATCAAATCTTAAAAACTATTAATTTTAAAAGGCGTTGGGACTGAGGGGCCTCATGCAAAAGGTGATGCCTATACCGTACATAGGCAGTGCATAAGAATGAACTATGAATATACTCACGCATCAATTTAAGAATTGCATTTAAATATTTGATTATTATAACAGCTTCTTTAAAACATAAAGTATATAATAAATATTGCTATCTATGTACACAACATGGAAAAAAATGAGCGCCTTTACGAAATAGTTAATACGGATAAGGATCTCAATTAATTCCATCTAGTTTCTATCTGTCCTTTTGTCAAACTATTGGACCACAGTTGCCCTACCAAGTTATTGCTTTATACATGCCTCAATGCCACTTTTTAACAATACCCAGCATTTGATGTACACAAGCACCTCAAAAATGAGAAAGCTTCATTCACAATACAAATAAAAATTAGAGCCGACTGAACATAGGTATATTTTTATCAAACTTTTTCCCAAACTTTGAGCACCATACTGAATACTTCTCAACAAGATTATTGAAAAAATATAAATGCAAATATACATGCAATCTGTATTTAATTGAAATGTAAATTCAGTAGATGCAGAAGTTGTACTAAAGACAAAAAAATCGTGGTGTAAACATGACTGCTATTATCAACCGAGTTCCAAAAAAGGAGGTCTTTGTTACACGATATTTGGGACAATTATGAATTGATTTGAAAATTGTTTCATATGATACAGGACTCTTCATAGTTGGTCCCACTTAAAGGACATGACCAAAAGCAGTCTCTAAATGTTGCACGTATGAAAACTAAATAATTATAGAAATTATTGGTTTATTTTTTACAAGCTTTTCACGTCAGGAATTTGGTATTCGCATCCGGAATTATGATTTTGAGATAAACAGTAAATTAACGATTGCTATATATACATTCCCGTATAATAAAGTCATGATTGACGTTTCGTTCTTCTCATTGTTTTTATTTGAACGAGTTACGTAAGTATGAGCTTGATGAACCTTTACACAAAAACCAGACAAAAATGATATTCGACTCATAAATAGCTAAATAATTAGTAATATCATAACGTAGGTGCTGTATATGTATTTATTTTATAGTACCGTTGTGAAATTATTTATTTTTGTGTTTCGTTTCACGCAGGTGCAACTGTCAAGATAGATGTCATCTTCCACTGTCATCATCCATAAGCCGGCGCCTGCAGTAGCCGCCATTACTGTTTAATTGTCGATTGAGAATAGTCACCGCGATTAATCTCTCCACTTAAATAGTAATATTCCTTACGGAAATTCGTTAGTGTGTTTGTTTTAAAAAACTAAGCGTGTTTCATGTAACTTACGACAGAACGTTTTGAATTTAATTGTTTTATTACGTTTTGTGTTGTGTTTCTGAACTCTTGAGTCTACTGTACCTAATCAATCATGTCGATGCTTGGTTCTGATCAACCAATGCCAGTGATAATGAGAAGCCGATGTGTCAGTTGTTCACTTTTGTTACCCAGAAATCACCCGGTATTCTTGTTCTAATATTAAATACACCTAATGACCACCTACATGAAAAGTCTGTTCATAGTTATGTGTTTTATACCTTTGTATACATTAGGTAGGTAACTTATTTATTTGTCCTATAGATCTGGGATAAATCGAAGTTAATAAAATATGATCTCTATCTGCCTGAAGTTGTTTTATTTCCATGTTGTCACATCAATTCTGTAAGGCCATAAAAATACGATAATTATGTTTTATTTTTTAATAAGAAACTGTTCAATTAGAAACTCTTGTTTTGTTTTTACCTAACTCTGTTTTTTTGTAACTACATGAGTGATTTATGGTCATTTTATAAGTTGCGAGTAGTTACTACATAATTTCTAGGTTATCTCAGAATTTGTTGGATTACTTCAAATCTCGGGTACTTGTGTGAAAATTAACACTTTTATTTAATAGTTTATAAAACGTAGTCTATAATAAATAAAGATTTATTGTCATTCAACTTGAGACGGATTTCCATACATCGTTGGTCATGATTCTTTCATCGAAATTGGTTAGGTTCTTCATTGAAAATTTCAAACTTTTGAAAAAATATGTATGATTTCGGAGAATGTTTACGTTGATGACATTCTCAACTCAGCCAAAATTTTGACGTGAAGTCGGTTTTTTAATGCTCTGCATTCGTTGATTATTAACACCCTATAGATCATCTAATATTCTGTTATGATTTGTAAATTCTATGAGTCCATGACACTTAAAATTTGATGTTGAGTTATGTAAATACAATATTTCAACGGTATAATTAAGACAGGAATCCTTCCGAAAAGTTCAAGTTTTTCGAGCATAGGCTTAAAAAAAGTTGGTTTCCGCTTAAAATTTTACAAAATCCCTGAAAAGACGAGCCGTTTTTTTCAAACTTTTGTAAGTACGATAATTCAACTTTAACTTTACTATATCTTTTTATAGCTCTCTAAATCTTATAGTTATTTAATTGACGACCTGAGTTTCACAATATATTCAAACATTTATTAAAAGTATGAATAAAAAAATTATGTGACCATACTGCTTTTCCTTTCAGTACTATTAATTAGATCATCAATAGGGATTCTTCAAGATCCTGTCCACAGCAACGTTTTTCGATTAACTTACGTCATTATACATAGCGGGATCTTTATTTTAGTCCACCTAAACTTTGTATATTTTAAAAGTAAATTATTCGTTTGAAACAATTTGATCCAATATTTTTAACAAAATGGAACCTGCCCTTGCTCTTCACCTTGTGCGCCTATTTGTAGTTTTTATTAAATCATTAATTTGAATATTTTATTGCTAACTTTTACACGTGTAAGGTATAGACGTTAGTAGTGACTATATTTTACGTGGGAAAAGGATACATTACGTGAATTCGATACCACACAGAACGATTTCTTCGTTTATGTTTTTAATGACGAATTTATGAAATCTGTTTTTTTAATTCACGGAAAATCTTATTGCGTTCGACAGCCTTTCTTTCCCTGTTTTTGGGGAAGGTTGCACGAAAAATCTAAAGACTTTCTTTTGTTCAGGACTGTCCCTTCAAAACTTTTTGTTTTGAGTTGTAAATAGTTAACTAGGATATGGTTGGTCCAGGAGTCTCTCAGGAGAATAAATAAAAGCTAATCAAATGTAGGAATATCATCTATCCGTACAATATCGCAAGATGGATTTGTTTATTTCATTGGAATGCAAAAAAATGCACACAAGAAATCCGCACAATGTACCAATTGCTCGCATGATCTATTGTACGATCAAGGTCACCAATGAAAAATAAACGAGCTGGGTTGAGCTGTTGTGCACTGTAGTGCACAACTGACCTGCATCGCGCAGTCGTGAAATAAACAATATAAGTTACAGGTTTAATTCAATTAATAACTTGAATTAATAAATAATTTTAAACAAGCCCAACAGTCCAGTCAAAACGCGGACAATCAAGAGCCTTCCAACGACATCGCATTTGTCTAACTATGATAACTAGTTTAGAAGTTATGAGGGAACAGATGCACATACACATCCACATACATACATACAGGTCAAAATTATAACCCTCCTTTTTGCTTCACCGTAGCCGGTTAAAAAGTATTTTAAACAGTGGCCTTAAGAATACTACATTTTGCCACTACCTGTAGCACTTCATGAGGTGAGTGCACTTGGTAAGTGCGCGAGTGCTCTGTTTGAACAAATTGAACCCTCACCCTTTTACCATCGGACTACTAGACGCAGATAGAACTTCCATCCGTATATGGTAGATATTCCGAAAAGTCGAACTAAGCGCTTTTGACAGTTCCTTTTTGATAAGGGTCGCCAAGGTTTGGAATGAACTGCCTGCGTCTATTTTCCCTGACCAGTATAGCCCTAGTACTTTTAAGCGTCGAGTGAATAGGTTTCTCGTGGATGGACGTGTACCACCTTAGTCTTCATGTTCACTTAACATCAGGTGTCATGGAAGACAAATCGCACTTCCCGTTTGCGTTCGCTCCCGAACGGTCGTGTCTGCGGCCGCTCCCGAGTGTTCGTATTGCGCTGCCCTTGTTCCCTCCCCCGCACTCGTGCGGGTCAGGTGCCAAGTTAAGCTCTTTCGGAAAGTTTTCTCTTGTGGAGGCTGTGTGGTGTCGGGGCTAATTCATCTGCCCTTTTCAGGGCGGACCCGACTGCTGCCGGCTGAAGCATCGCTGGTCAGGTGGATACGTAACCGTGACAACTAAGCCTGATCGTCCGCCGTTCACCGGCAATAGGTCCGAACTAGGTCGTACTCTTTTTCAGCGCAGTTTGTCTTCGTTAGACTTTCTTTCAGCCCAGCATTATGCCTCGTCACCCTGGGTGTACCGGGCTTAATTGCGATCATTGCGATCATATCTTTCTTGAAAAACAACGTTTTCAGGAATCCTGCGACACAGAATATGCAGCACACTGTGATAGGGTCGATAAATTCAATAAGTTGGTTCATGAATACAACCAGCTGGAAAAGGTAAAAAATAACCTTTCCACTCAAGTCAAGTCCTTGCGTAAAGAATCCAGTCAGTTGTCCAAGGAAAAAAGATCACTGGAAGCTCAACATGCCGCCGAGAAGGAAACACTTCTCTATGAGAAGGATGCCCTTCTCTCCGAGAAGGTTGCTTTTCTCTCCGAGAGGGATGCCCTTCTCGCTCAAATCGAGTCCTTGCGAGAGCAATGGTCCGCTCGTCCTCAGGTCGCCTCTTGTTCACAGGGGTTCCAAACCGATTCTCCGGCGTCTCCAGATCCCTCTGAGTCCGTCGATCCTTTTTCAGATTACATGTCGGTAGACTCCACCGCATGCAAACGGAAAACTACCCCGCCGGGTAGTGATTCCGACTCCGCTCCTTTAGTTCCAGAATCTCCCGCTCCGTTCACCGAGGTTCGCAAAAAGTCCAAGTCTAAGAAGAAGAAGCAAGATGCTTCTTCGACTTCATCTCCATCCGTTTCAGCTGCTCCAGCCGCTGTTCCTGCTCCGCAAAATGTCGCACCGGCGTCTGCTCCTGCGCCTTTTGTTTCAGCGATCCCGGCGTCACAGCCTGCGTCGCAATCAGATTCGGCTCCGCCGAAAGTCAAGTCTCCGCCCCCCGTCTTCCTACGGGACAAGAGCCGCTGGACCGAGGTCTCAGCTCTCTGCGGAACGCACTCCCCGAAGATCCAGTATAGTAAGGCATCCAATGTGGGTGACTCTATTAAGGTCGTTGTCTGCTCAATTTCTGATTTCAGGAATTTCACTCGGCTTCTTGCTGACAAGAAGCTCGAGTACCACACTTACGCCCTCCCTGAGGAGCGTAAGATTCGTGCCGTCCTCAGGAACGTGCCGTTCGAGCTCTCGAACGAGCAAATCCAAGAGGACTTGTCTTCTCAAGGCTTCCCCGTCGAATCTGTGCACAAAATGCACAGCCGCCGAGGCAAGCAGTTCCCACTAGCGCTAGTAATCCTAGCGAGGAGCCCGCAAGGGCAGTCCATTTTCAGAGGCAAGCTCACCGTGTGCGGTCTCTCCAACATCCGCGTCGAGGTACCACACAAGCGTGGTTTTCCAGGTCAGTGCCACCGCTGCCAATTGTATGGTCATGCGGCGGCAAATTGTCATGCTTCCCCTAGGTGCGTCAAGTGCCTAGAACCGCATGGGACTAAGGAGTGCTCTCGCACTCCCGAATCGCCCACCGCTCCGTCCTGCGTCTTGTGCGGCCAGTCAGGCCACACAGCAAACTTTCGCGGCTGCCCCAAGGCACCGCGTGCTGCCAGGGCTACCGTGAAGCCCATCGAGAACTGGAGAGAGCGACCGCAGCCTAGCTCGGACGCCCCTCCAGTCAGTTCAAAGGCCCCTAAGGCCTTTACTTCTATCGTTCCAGGTCAGCGCAGCCGGGTCGCGACTCAATCGCAACCGGCCGCCAAATCGGCTTCCCAGTGCCAGAACGCAAAAGGTTCTCAAGACCGCATGGCGTTCTGGATCCAGCTCGCTCCCATCGACGAGATCCTGGCTTTCGGCGCCGCTCTCGACGCCAGCCCAGAGGGTTTCAACGGTGCTCTTCCGGTCCTAACCAAGTTCGCTCCCCTTATCAGGAAACTCCAGCAAGCTCAACGTTTCTAAACGTAGTCCTTCTTTCCAGCATTCCTATCTCAGAGTGAGTCTGATCACTCTAGATAATATCTTAGTTTCAGCTTTGTCATTTCTGCTAATCTTAGCTTTATTTTTCTCACTTTCAGTTCCTTTTGGTGGCAGCCGTCTGGATGCCGCTCACTGCGCAGCCTCTCTCTCCAATTGGCTGTCGCTCCGATGAAGACTAATGGCCTCAATCAAGGTGAGTCAGTAAAGGGGGATGTTTAGTGGGTATGCTCGGCTTCACTGAGTGAGTCTCCACACTGTCTGGGCATTCTATTTTCCGTTAGCCACTGTGGTTAACAGCTTATAGAATGCCCATTCGTCCGTAATAGGATTCATCCTCCTCCCGCTAAACCTTGCTTTACTGGTTAAAGCTTGTTTTAGGGGGTGCCCAAAATTTTCTGTGGCGGAAAAACAAAAAAAAAAAAATGGAAGACAAATGTCCCATCCATATGTTATAAAAATATAAAAACTACATTCCTTTAAACCTGTGCACACCGCTTTTTGTACAAAGGTACTTTAATTAATAATAGAATAACCCTTAACCCATGTGACATATTTATGGAAAAACGCTTTTCAGACACATTTCATTGACGACAGGTGTCTGAAAAGTCGCCAAATCACTTTACAGCTAGGTCTGGACTAGTGCCAGGAACTATAGAAAAAAAAACCGTCCTATTGCAGTTTTTCACTTCATAATGAGTCTAGTTAATGACGCGATTCTCGTAAAAATACTCAATAAATTCAACCTATCGCAGCTAAGTATAAGATAACTGGTATGCTTTGGTTGGGTGGTTGAAATACAACGGTACACAGTTGTCTAATATCTCGTTACCCTGAGAAGCATGTGACTATAAATTTTATCGAGGGACATCTGTGTTTTGTTTTCTTTTTCTTAAGTGCGGGATATTTTCTGCTTTTTGGATTAACCGATGAACTGTTTCCATTTGAAATCGTTTGTGTACAGTCAGCTTAGACTTACTTCCCGCACTTAACTTTAAGATAACTATATTCATACCTAAGTTTTTATAAAAGAAAGTACGCGTGTAGTGTAAGGAAATTGCCATGTATCTAATGTTTTAATTAGCTTAGCTTTGGATATAATGTGGTACTTTTTGGAGGGTCTGAATATGTAGCATGGATATTATTTTTTTCCTACGAGATATGTAGCAGCACATTCTGTATAAAGTTGTGTCGAATTCTGTATGCATGTCCGGTCAGCTTCTGGGCAGCTTCTCGTCATTTCGCCATTAATCTCTACCATTAGGTACATTAGTTCTTTTAACTTCATGTATATAATATGTACACTTTTATACATAGATAGTCATAAGGGAATTAGTTATGTTTTTCATTTAATTCTTAATAGGCCGTGGATACACATATGCACCTGTATGCAGAAAAATAAAACTTATCTTTAAATGAAATCGCGTAGGCAATAAATTGCTCCCTTCCAAATTTTCTGAATTGTGAATTCTGTGCGTCATCACCTAGAAAACACTTAAGTTGATTAGATTCTGTAATAAATAATGCCAAAAATGTATATGTCAATAAGTATGTTGAGTACAGACAGCAATAAAGTCATTGAAAAATCTAAAGAAACGAGGTCGCAGTCTCCCAGAGGCGCCTCACATTTAACTAGTCGTTCCTGAAACGCATCAGGAAATACTGTTTCCATTACACTTCTTTTGATGCAAATTATCGGACCGATAGTCTTCCGGGTTATTTTGGAAAACAAATTCTAATTAAAACTGTCTCTAACCGGGGCCTTGCAATAGAGCATAAAGCTTTATATTAAAGCGCGATAGAATGGTTAAAAAAAATAATTAAATATGTATATCGTGAAAACTTAGAACACAGGAATATTTTAGAATTAACTGCATATTTTGCATACTCGAATGTGGTACTCTCTGTAAATACCTGTCCAGACAAAGTTATTTTGTATATCAATCAAATGTTATCATTATGGGTATGGAATGACGGTTTAAAGGTAATGATTTAGTAACAAAGGTTGATGATTGTTAAATAATAAATAATAATAAATAAATAAAATCCCCAGACAATCACACCAACTACATGGCTCCAAAGTAAGCCTAGCTTGTGTTTTTGGATACCATGTAGCGAACTAGGGGGGAACCTAGAATATAAATACATAAATAGATAAACACCCAGACACGGAACATTTTGTTTGTTCTTCAATCACTAGACTTGGAATATAGCCCGGTCAAATTAGACGAAAAATAAGAGTTAAGTTACGTAAATTCCCACCCAGCTAAAAATCGGTAAGTTTGTTTAAAATATGATTAAAAATAAAATTTTAAAGTTCCTCATATATCCCCTGTATGGTTTTTTTTCATTCAATGACAAACGTCAAAAAATTAGTTTTTCAACTCAAGATTCAAATCCTGTTCTCATCAATTTGAACTCGATCAATTTGGAAAGGTTGCATGAAATTCAAGGAAAAGTATCTTCTCAATCACCTATGCAACAAGAAAGTGTAAACGGTACTTTATACCATACAACTATACCGTTTTACACCCTGCTATTCAATTCACTTGTACTTATCGCCATTGGAATTACTCGCCGCCTCTTGAGTAAATCCTTAACGACGGTAAAGGAAGACGTAGAAAAGGAAAACATAGACCGGAAATCAGAGTATGCTGTTCCTGGACCTTCCTCCAAGCTTCCGGCAATATTTTCACTAAACGTTGGAAAATAATTGCCTTTCTTTGGGGGGAGGTGTTACGATCGCTACCTACAGGGATACCGCTGATGCAGTGCCGCCCCGTATTCGAAACGAATTACGGAAGTCACGTTTTCACAAACAACTGTCTAGCAATTAAGCATACTTTAGTTTTCCTTATTTTTATGAGAAATGTATTTTATTATTCTATAAACCTAATCGCTAAGTGATAGACCGTTCAATTATCATTGTAATTTTTATTTCTCCAAAACTTAATTGAAAGTAAATTGGTTTTTTTTTTAGACCTCCAGCGGCCACTTCCATAATTCCAACTGGAAAAATTATTTTCATCTTAAAACCAGGAAAAGCTTAACATTAATCGGGAATATATAGGGTCTTTCTTATAAAGATCAAAATATTTTAGGAGAAGGTTAAGAATAATAGAGGGATTCAATTTATGAAAAAAAACATGTGTTAGGTAAATAGATATTTTTTAATTCTCATAAGTTATCAACATTTTAGTTTCATCTGTTATTTACGACTATTTAGTAGCATGAAACACAAGCGTTTTTCCAACTATTTCTTTTAAGAAATACGATAAGCCTCGATTTATTTAGTCAGAAAAATTTAATCACTTAAAAGAATTGTAAAATTTCAATAAAAAAAAAATATAATTTTTTTTTTGTTCTAAATTGAATCCACACAGCATTCTAAACCTTCTCCTAAAATATTTTGATCTTCAAAAAAATTACCCTGTATTCATCAAAAACTATATCTACTTTTGCTAAGTGTGAAGATCATGTACTATTTTTACACGCAATAACTGGCTGTGATACGACATCTGCATTTTACAGGAGGGGTAAAATTACCTTTTTCAATATGTTTGAAAAACTAAATTTAATTCAATGTGCTAAAGTTATTAAATTATTATCACGTTCGTTTTCTTCTTTTTATGTACGGAGCTCCTAAAAAAGTACCTGCTTAGATAAGTATAGATATGGATGTTTTGTTCAAAATACCAAAAGTAAAATGCAAGTACAATTAGCTTGTCTTCCTCCAACCTCAGTTGCTGCTCATCAACATATTTTTCGGGTACTTATATTAAGTTCAAGAGTGGCTTGGTCATCATCTAGATTCTAGACCCTACAGACTGGGGTTGGCAGTATCATTTCCTTTAGTTCATTGGACAGTTCAATCTATACTTCCACCTGCGCCGGAAAAACTGTTGTTTATTTTGTTTGTCCTGTCGTGCTCTAATATTGAATCACCAACAGTAGAGGACCCATTTGATTCCAACGCGGCTTCATGGCATACATCGCTTTTAACTCAGTTTGCATGCACTCAGGATGAAGACAAGGAAGATCAAAAAGAAGAAAAATAAGACGAACAAGCACAAGAAGAAGAAGAATTTGAAATGTACGACTCGGATGATTAAAATTCACTACTTTTTTAGCTCAAGTTGCTTTTATCATTTCAATATCTGCTAATATCCGTTATTTTCTAATAGTTTTAAATTAAACAGGACCGTGGAACTGACCCGTGGGATAAGCCTACTTGGGAAACCACGTTAAAAATAACGCGCTAAGAACACTACCTCATAGGTGGCGTGGAAACGTGTGCATATTATGACGATTACAACTTTTTGAACCGTTATTTCTCCAAAAGGGTAGCTCATAGAAAAAAAAATATCGGAAATTGCACGGATGATCGGAATAGCTGCGCATGGGCACGCGTCACAGAAACAAACGCAATAGAAACACGCCGACTGTGAATATTTAGGAAATCGTTTGTCTATTTAAATTCATGCGTTATTGATATGAATTTATTATGTCTAGATCTATTTGTTTATTATCTAATTGTGTGATTGAGTGTAGAATTTGTCGAACAAAAAACTGATAAAGAAAATGTGGTAGTTAATTAATTACTTTGGATACCTACTATATGATTGATATTAAATAAAGTTGAAAACATAAAAACATACGTATTAAATATAAAAGTATTAGAAATAAACTTAGAAATATACAGGGTGAATGTTGGGTCACTTTTGAAATTCAAGGACGTGATAGTTTGAGATCATACATGAAGAGAAAAATATAATAAAAAATAAATATTAATTATTTACTGAGTAAACTTACCTAACCGGAAGTTAAAGAACTGATTAGGTACGCAACGCATTGTGACACTAGCGATGGCAGAGATCCGCGTACCAGATCACGTGCCGCGATTTACTCATTTGTATGTAAAGTAAATAGTAACATAGTAGTATTTATTTATTTATAGGGAATTATAGTGAAAAATTAAGTAGTACTTTTATTACATAATTATGATCAGAATCAAGTACAGAGTGCTCTCCTATAGTATCTAAAATTTGTCACCAGTCACCCTGTATATAAACATCCTTGACTTCCGAATAATCTCTGTGTTCATCGTACAAGCATATGGGCTGGAAACCCAGGACACAGTACAGATATCTACAGTAATTCAGCTTCATACAACCGGACGAAGCGCGAGCTATACCTGCTCGGCATGCGACCAGTCGCGAGTGTCTGCACACCGAAACAATTGTCGATTGAGTTTTACGTTAATATGCAGATTGTTTATTTATAAGTACTTTAAAATTTAATAAGATTTGTTTTTTAAACGTAAACATGGTTTTTTGACACAAAACTTATTTTTGTTGAAAACTTCCCATTCAATTGACAAAGTATTTTATTTGTTTATAATTATTTTTTTTTAAATATATTTGCTGTGTCACAAAACTAAATGGAAGTAAACGCAAAGTAGGCCAATGTAATTTAAACGCTGAAGGCGTACAGCCCTATCACATGTGAACGGACCGCGGGCGGCGCTGCAGGCATTTATTTTAAAGATGCGGCCGAGTTGAATTACTGTAGATATCTATACTGTGCCCAGGATCGCTACCTTAAAATGCAAAGTATTTACCGCTACTTAAATAGACAACGAAAAAAGAAACAACTTGAAAATCACAGTAAGTAGATCTGTTAACTAGGTACGTTTATTTGCATTCATCACCTGAGTTAAAAACGGTCACGAACTTCAGTTGCAACTCTTGCTCAATTGAATACACACTTGTATATTTTAGTAGCGAATTTCAACCTTACAAACCTTACTTACCTTCTTGCATGTTTTCAGTAGCATATTTAGGTACATACATACATAACTTCAAGCCTGTATCTCTTATGGGGTAGGAGGCAGAACACCAGAGGCAATAAAACCATCTGACGTCACGTTTGACAAATTTAGAGGTAGTATTATGATGAAAAGTGACTATTGCAGTGGCAGTGGTCAGCCTATCGCCGGCCAAAACTTCAATAAAATCTCTGTCCCTTAACTGACTTTTACAGTATGCCCGAGAAGAGAAGCAGCTGGCACATTCTATGTTTTAATTTAAGTAGTTACAACATTGAAATTTAGCTTTAATAACATTATGCAAAATGTTATCTTTTTTCTCTCAACCATGGTAGTTGAGGCTTGTATGCCTAGGGCATACGAATCTAGGAAGGAATGAACTCTACCTACCTGAAACAAAAAGGAATAGATAAACGTCAAATCGGTGATTTGCAGTGATGTTGTGGTGAGTGGCAGTCAGTTGCCATGTTGATGATATATCGGGTTTTAACAATATGCGTATTTACTCGGGTTAGGTTTTTTACGAAATTCCTAGGCATTGTGACTATTCATTGTAAATCTAATTATAGTTTGGATTTATCTAGTAGTTACCTTTATTCTTTATTTTCGTGTAAATGAAATTGCCGATAATATTCAGCATACCACTGCGTAAGTGACCAGCATACTTAGAAGACGAATTCGTCCACAAGTGGAGGAATTGCGGCTGCAGTATTGTAACATTTCAACTAAGCCCGTGTTATGTCATTTTCACTTGTCATCGAGTGAGATTGTGACCTTGGTATCCGTTTAGTTTGTTTTTAGCAAATTCTGAGAGACTTACAGGCACTAACAACAATTAGCCAATGACAAAACCATTAGGTACTAACATTACAAATTAATATTTAATTATCACCTACCGACCTTATGCAGGTGTCAATTGCAAACTGAAGCTGTTAATTTATTATTTATTTATGTAAGTAAGTTGGTTAACTTGAAGTCTTTTTAGAGACAGAGCATACTCAATATTTTGGTATGGTTCTGTAGAAATTTAAAGATTCTTCTCTAAATTTGCTCCCATGCTGGACTGGGAGCGAAAGAAAAACGTAGAATGTGCCAGCTGCTTCTCTTCCCGGGCATACTGTAAAAGTCAGTTAAGGGACAGAGGTTTTAAAGGCGATTTGGGGGCGATAGGCTGACCCCCTGTCACTACAATTGTCTCTCTCCATCTTTATAATACCTCCAAATTTGTGAAACGTGGCATCAGATGGTCTTGTGACCTCTGGTGTTCTGCCTACCCCATAAGGGATACAGGCGTGACGTTATGTATGTATGTATGTATTTACCTAACAATGAATTACTGTTCGTAATGTAGAGACCGTAATGCAAAGTAACATTACTTTGTTTCTAACTATGTATAATAGTAATATGTTTGATTTCAAGTAAGTTTATCGGGTAAGATTGACTGAAGGATTGGTAATTACTATATTTTATAGTATTGAGCTAATAGGCCTAGGTGGTAGAAGATAAAACGTTGACGATGACCTTTCAAGTCTGTCAAACGCAATAAAATTTCTAAAAAAAAAACAACGCCTTCAAGTCACATTAAATATAAGGTCCATGATAGATGGAGTCCCTATTTATCGAACCCAAAACAAGGCAGTTTTCAGAAAGGTTACTTCAGGTAAAATAACTGAAACCTATTGGCAGAGTTTGAGAAAACACGAATATTTCCGAAATTATAAAACTGATATGTAATATAGGAAAAAAAGTAACAGATAAATAAAAATAACATTTTATAACAGCTCCTAATTCATTGTTTGGGAATCCTAAAAACGAATAAGAATGTAATGTTGAAGCGATTACGTCATTAGCTAACTACCTCTGAAATATAATGTGTGAAATAAGGTCACAAAAACTATTGGGAGCCAAAACTATTACACGTCGTATACCTACACATTTATTGAAACAATTTAGTTAACTGATAAGAATACAGATCCTTAAGTTGTAGATTTGTTTTAAAGGCAGTTAGCAGGTTTGTAGAAAATCCTTGAACCTAGAAAATGTAGCAGCAAAATCCCCAGACAATCACACCAACTACATAGCCCTAAAGTAAGCATAGTTTGTGTTATGGGATACCATGTAACGAACTAGGGGGGAACCTAGAATATAAATACATAAATAAATAAACACCCAGACATGGAACATTTTTTTTTTTCTTGTTCCCTGCGGGAATCGAACCCGCTATCACTGGCGTCTGAGGCAAACAGTTTACCCCAGCGCCAAAGTGGTCGTCATCTTTACTTTGTAGAGTTATTAAGAGGCTAGTTTGCAGTTTTGTAGAGATAGGTACCTTGAACCTGGACCTTCTAGACAAAAAACAACTTAGCAACTTCATTGTATATAATAAGTACTTTATTTAACACAATACTTTAGAAAAAGGGCTTTTCTAAAGAAGATTTCTTCTAATAATTGGTACCTATTTCCAGCCCAAAATTTCAAAGGAAAGTAGGTAATTTTTATTACCGTTCCTTGTAGCTTATGTTATCTACACCAAAAAAAATACTTACTGAATTACCGTATAAAAAACTGTTAAGTACCTTTAAACACCTACTCGGATCTAGTAGGCGACTTTATGCAAAACACAGTGACGCCCACATTGAATGTGGCGCACGCACTCACTGCGTTATTTATTGTTTCGTGTTAGTGTGCGTGTGCTCGTAGATGTCAAGGATTTTGTGCGCTAGTGTGCGTGCTAGATCACGTAACACAACGTGAACCTCACGTGTGTGAGTACTGCGGCGTTCACGGACACAAATTAGGTAGGTACATACTAAGCGCAACAGCGCAGGTGGCCATGAATCTTTGTAAAACTGCTCGGCTTCCAAGCAAGTTTTAGATGAAGATTTGACTTAATTTATGCAAATATATTTCGATTATATCGGATTTGATCGTCATTTTTATAAGGTTTAGGCATCGTGCCTAAATTTAAGGTTACTACGCTCCTTATCAATTTATACAGATTTCAACTTATGTTATTTACATTTTTGATTATGTACTAAAAACTATTCTTTGCGTGGTACTTAACATATTTTATTTAAAACAAACAGGATAAAACTGGACTGTTAATACAATAATACGTGTTTTTAAATAATCTTCGTAGGAGATAAACAAATCTAACAACAAGCGACATCTGTTGTTGCTTAGGCTAACTATAACAAGTTAGTGTTAGTTAGTGACGTAAATGCACTGCAAAAATTAGTCTTTTTTAAGTTACTTTAAGTTAATAAAAAGGAAAAAAATTATAACTTAGTAAGCAATTATAGTACTTTCTTCTTACGTTTGGTCCTGCTGTATGAACATACCTAATAGAGAGTCTTATTTATGAACTGTACCGACCAAGCCGAACATTTCTTAACCTGCTTTAGAGAATGAGAAGCACAGGAGCCACAACCTAATGAGGACGACCTCCTTCGCTTGCTACCACGTTTCCTGAGTGCCAAGTGCGAGAATTTTAAGTTCCTAGGTAGGTTTATCATCGTTTTAGCGCTAACTTCGTTTTGTATAAGATCGAAACAGCGCCGCCTAGTGACGAAAATGAGAAACCGATTTTTTCGAAACGTCATCGGTTGGTTTAAAGTTTTTTGCTCGAATAACGCGATGGCAGTCATTCGAATAAAGTTATGCAACCCGCTACAATACATTTATTAAGTGGTGTTAAAGATACCTACTTTTCATAACAACAACAGCTTGGTGGCAGAAACTGTTACAGACTATCTATACCTACCTAAATTACTGTAGGTAACCCTTTTTAAATAGATACCTAATCACAGGTTTTTCTACTTTTAATATAAGTTCTTTAAATGTATTATGCAAAGTTCTGGGTAATTATCTATAGGTAAGTACTCATACGTGTTTATATTCAAGGATCCCCTAGTTCGCTACGTGGTATTCATTATCAGAAGCTTTGCTTAGTTTGGGGCCATGTAATAGTTGCGATTGTCAGGGAATTTTATTTTCTTTTCTTTATATAAACCTATGTTTCAATTATTGCAATTTTCGCAACTTGCTTCTCCTATTACACAGGAGCAGACAGAATAACAACGTCTTATGTTACGGACTGCGCCATTTTGCTCCGAGAGACGTTGTGTTTTTTTTATGAGTAGATGACTGATGATCACGTCAGTAGGGGAACAGAGGGTTATGGGAGCCAGAGGGTAATGGGAGCGATGCGACTAGAGACAAAACTATAGCTCGTATTTACTCGGTTGCTACTCGGGCCCCTTCGGCACGCTGCGATCGTGTTTCCCCGCGGCGCTCGACTCGCCAGTGCTACGTGTTATGTAACCCCGGACGCTTGTCAATTTTTTAGTCCTCGCGTATAAAAAATACGAAATTTCATCGGACAGGTATGTATGAAGTTATACGATTTTTACAATCAAACCTTTTTTATTTTATAGCTAATGTTATCAATTTTGAGTATCTGTGCGTATAATTTCGTTACAAGCTAGATTCAGTATATCATTTTATTTAATTCCAAGATGGTGGTAGTCGGGTAATCAGAGCTTATTAGGCTCTGATTACCCTTTGTAGCTCCAATTACCCCATATGCTTTTCAATATGTTTTTTTATTTTTTAGATGCCAAAATGCCAAGAAAAAGGGAACGCACCACTACGAAAGCGTCTTGGACCGTTGAAACCTTAGAAAATGCTATCAAAAAACTTCAGCGTGGCGGTACATCAGTATACAAGGTATCAAAAGAGACTGCAATACCCTACAGCACCTTGAAAAAAAGATTCAGATTGGCTAAATCCAACGATACTAGCTACAGACGTCCTCCTAAACTAGGAAGGCCATCTGTGTTCACTGAGGAACAAGAATCCATTCTGGCTAATCATCTTCATACGATGTCAAAGAAATTTTACGGACTGACGAGAGCTCAGTTTTGTAAGGTATGTTACGCCATGGCTGAAAAATTTGGTGTCGCAGATCGATTTAATGAAGCCAAGAAGTCTGCGGGCAGAGACTTTCTAACTGGCTTTTTCCAACGACATCCTGATCTAAGTATTAGAAAGCCAGAAGCGACAAGCATCAATAGGATACTTGGGTTCAATAAAGCTGAAGTGAATTTATTCTTTGAAAATCTAGAAAAAGTCATGTCAAAATACCACTTTTCGCCGTCTCACATTTACAATATGGATGAGACTGGCGTAACTACGGTCCAGGAAACAGAAAAAATTATAGCGCCTAGGGGACAAAAACGTATAGGAACAGTCACATCATGGGAAAGAGGTAAAAACGTCACAGCTATCTGTGCTATGAGTGCTTCAGGGTCCTTCATTCCGCCTCTTTTTATTTTCCCTCGACAGCGTCACTCACCGCAGCTAGAAAAAGACGGTCCACCAGGAGCTGTTTACACATGTTCTCATAATGGTTGGACGAATGAAAGCATATACATTAAATGGCTGCGACACTTCATTGAGTACTCAAAACCCACTGCTGAACAACCTGTTCTACTGATTATGGATAACCACAACAGCCATTGTACTTTGGAAGCTTGGGAATTGGCTAAAGCTAACAATGTTGTAATGCTTTCCATTCCACCACATTCATCACATCGGTTACAGCCTCTGGATGTAACTTTTTTTGGGCCGTTCAAGAGAGCCTACAACAAGGAATGCGACATGTTTATGAAATCCAGGAATATGGTAAAAATTACACCCTATGATATTGCAGGATTGTTCAACAAAGCTTATGCCAGAGTAGCAAGCTTAGACAAAGGGATCTCTGGCTTCAAAGCCACGGGAATTTTCCCCATGAATCCTGCTGTATTTTCAGAAGACGATTTTGTTGCTGAGGATGAAGTCCAAGAACTTGTTGAACAAGAGCAGTCTGATATTGATCATGCTGTAAGTCCATCTTTATTAAGTGAGCTACAAGAGAAGGCATTTCCAGCAAATAACACACCAAACATGTCACCAAATACAAACCCTTCTAAAGTCTCGTTTATGTTGAATGATAAAACAGTCCCGGAGCCAGCTACTGCCAATCCTTCCACGACCTTGTTCACAATAAACGACGTTCAAGAACAGTCATTCGATACAGACCCAACCACATCAAATGATTTTGCAAATGTTCTATCAGTTGTGAGTCCAGTACCTAACATAACTAACAAAAAGAAGACTTCTAGACAAAAACAACATTCAGTAATTTTATCTAGCACGCCAATGAAAATAGTATTTGAAGAGAAGGAGAAGAAACGTTTAGAGAAAAAAAATAAAACTGAAATCATTACAAAGAAAAAGGGAGAAACCAGCAACAAAAATAGAAAATGTACCGCAGAAAAAGGAAAAAAACGAAAGAAGGCAACTAACAAAAAAGAAAAAGTAAAAAGAGTAAAAAAGAAACTTTTTGAGGATGAAACTGACACGTCTGCAGACGAAGACGTTGAGAATCTTTGCGACGATGAGTCAGAATATTCAGAAGAAGAGACATTGTGTGCTATTTGCTGTGACACAGGAAAAAATAATGAGATGTGGTACCGTTGTAGAAGTTGCGGTAAATGGGCACATAAACAATGTTCTGGTTCTGAGAGCCCGGTTGATTATATTTGCGTTTTTTGCTTAGATCCTTAAAGTTAATTGTTACACGGTTACGTTTATACTAAAATTTATATGAATAAGTGAGATTTTAGACTGATCTAGAAATCTTTGAGGCTGATTTAATAATTAAGTAGCTCCTATTACACATATGCGAATTTATAGGCTCTCATTTCCCGCAAAGTCGGGTAATGAGAGCGATTCTGTTTTTTTCTTTAAAGTTTATTTGTGGCCAAATGCCTAATTATGTAACGTTAACGCTGTAATTAAATGATAGTCAAATGAATAAGGATTAAGTTTCTAATAAAAAGTTCATAAAGTATCCATAAATTTGCCGTTTATTGAACTTTTTCCTTAGTAGGCTCCAATTCCCCCCTTCTCCCCTACTTTAATTTGAATACCGTTATTATTTTAATTAATGGCTCAATAAGTGTTTTAAGAAAATTATTGTTCATTTAGGCATTTCTTTCTTTTATTTTTCCAGTCCTACACAGGGAATTCCACTGTGAAGGAATTTACAAAAATAATAAAGCGGCTTCATAAATAAATATTCAAAAGAGTGCGTAAGCTCAATTAAATAGAAGTTTTATTCACGATACAGACAGGTTTCTGCGGCTTGAATGTCAATAGCTAAATATCCTATCAATGAATATTTTATTTACATATTTAAATAGATATTTGCATCCCGGAGATTTAAAATGTTTGAATAGCTTACAAAGACTCCATAAAAATCGTGTTTAAACTTTAAACAAATTGGTTCCTATACCTACGTATTAAAGGCGTTTGGTTAAAAACCAACATTTTATAGTAGGCAGCTAACCTAACATACTTACATGCAAATGTATTAAACTCTGTTAGTGCCAACAAAATTCCACTTCATCATTAAAAGCTGTCAAAAATCTAAATATTAAATGTTGAATGCCGATACATACCGACGTGCTGTAAACTATATTTAAAAAAAGTTGTATCAAAAATTGTATCAAAAAAGATAACGTAGACAGGTGGGTACTTACCTATGTTTCAATATACCTACTTACTGTGGTTTCATTAGAGAAACTAAGAATAATATCTATAGGTACAGTTACAATAACACTATTAATTTACATACAGTAATAGTAAGAAAACTAACTAAATAATTTGAACAAAGTTATCAGAAAGCTAAGGCAAGGCTAATAGTTCTCATTGTCTTATCTATGTCACCGGAAAATAATAAATTCCGTTTTATAAGCCGAGCGAGCGATGCGAGCGGTGCCGCGACAGCGGCCGGCGAAGCGCCATAATAACCAATTAGTGTAGATAAGCAAATTTTGATATTTTTTGTCTTCTTGACCAATCAGCGAGCAGTGCATTATTTTCCGTATTTTAAAAAAGCGTAAAGTTTAAAGCTCTTCTGTGATTGGTAGAACCGTTTAGAATCTTACGAATGAATATCCGTAAGTTTATACATTTACCACGAGACGTCGTAAATTGATAAATTTGCGAAAATGAGAGCGTAAAATAATACAATTTATATCTCATTTAGAATCTTACCTACTAATTTTCCGGTAACATCTACAAGAGGATTTATACCAAAACAATCACTTTCATCCTTAGAATTACCAAAACTGATATATACCTACCCATTAGTATTCAAATCAAATTACCACTGGGCTAGCTGGGTGGATTACGGCCTAAACCTCCTCGTCACCCAGGGGAGAGTCATAGCCCTGCAGTGGGCTATGATATAACGGAGTTGTGATGATGATGATTCAAATCAGCTCTCAAGATCCTACTCCTTTTTAAAACACAAACCTTACTTTGAAATCTTATTGAGCGAGAAAGCCCTGAAAACCATAATAATGTTGGGACATATTATATCGTCGATGAAATAGTGAATTAACCAATCTGTAAATGCCAAACTTTTCAGGAGAGCAAAATGAAAATAAAATCAATGACTGTAAATCAGGTTTTATAGGTAACGTCTCAAATTTGAAAACACATTAGTGAAAAACTATGTTTTTTATTTGGATAATGTTAGAATAATATTATTTATAGATTTTTGGGAATTAGAGCAGATTGGCATATTTGCCATCGTAGGAATAAACTTGCAAAAGATTTGTATGCGTACAAATAGCCAAAGTGGCAGATAAGTCAATTGACATTGGTGAAACTTAAAGAAGAAGAAGAAATATACTTTAGGTTACACATAAATATATTATTTATATATTATTTGGTTTATTGAGAATTGTGGTAATTGTGAAAAAAAATGTTTGTTCTATGGGTTAACTGAACAAAATAGCACTTAAAAAAGTTTACTATTGCGCGAACGTATTTTTATGCAGATAAGCAATAGGAATAATGGCAATGTCTTCAAAATGACAATTGCTACAAACGTAAGTGGTCAAAAAAACACAGCTCCGGGAAAAAACGACATGTATCTCAAAAAATCAATACTAATAAGTAATAAAATAATACTCGGTTATGATCGTGCGTGATCCTTACTTGCAAACATGTTAAATTGCCAGTTTTATTCGTCAGGCGTCAACTTAAAAAATAATGACTTCATTAAGTAATTATTTTTAACCCCCGACACAAAAAGAGGGGAGTTATAAGTTTGACGTGTCTGTGTGTGTGTGTGTGTGCGTTACTCTGTCCGTGGCATCATAGCTCCCAAACGGGTGAACCGAATTAGATTTTTTTCTTAGAAAGGTGACTTAATTGAGAGTAATAGCTATGTTTAAAGTAAATTGAAGGTCATCTGCTCTTTTCCGACATGGTGTAGAGGAAATCATTCATTTAATGGACTCTTAGTACACTTCTACTGCACTGATTGAGTTGAAACTGGATACAATAGCAAATCATGCTTCAGCCAGGATAGTCTCCAGAGTACCTAACTCCTCCACAACTAACAGCAGATATATCGTGTGCTCATTGAAAAGGCCTCGATGAGTTAAAACGTACTGTTAGTGACAAATACCGAGATACATAGAGACCTGATGCTGCAGCAAGGATAGTTCGCATATCCTGCCGTCACAGGTATCAAGCTATGTTGTACAAACTATACAGTGTGTTAGGCTTCGGGTTTCCGATACTTCACCCACGTATACTACGTTAAATTTAATCGACAAAATACTATCACAACCCTCACCCTCTGAATGGCAGCCATTTAAAAAATGGCCTTATGTCAGTTTGGCTTCTTTCCTTTTATCATGACGATATTCACACAGCGCCATCTAGTCTAGCTCTAAAGTAAACTCATTAGCTTGTGAAATAAATCACACAGATTATAATATCTTATCCAAAAGTTAGCGCTGACAGTTTTATTTTATTTATTTATTTTACAAGGTTTTACAATCAAATAAATTTAGAAATAATCGGTATAATTAAAAGTTTTGTGCAAAATTGCAACCCTTGCTTATTTATCATTTACTTATTTTTACTTATTTACTTAAATATAAATATACCTTAAATTTACCTACTTCTAAATGCTTTTTTTTACATTTAAGAATCTGAAAGTGTTGGTTATTGTGCGTAAAGCAATGCACACAATAATAAAATAAAATACTATCATAGCCTTAGGGCTTGTATCCATCGCAAACAAAAATATGAAAAAAACTACATTAAAGCAATTGACATTGACAACAAACATCAACATTTTGTACTGTAACATACACATGAAGCTAGCTACATTACAGCAGTTTTTCAAGATTCAATACAAAAATAAGCTTCCAATCAGTCAGTCATTTTATACTTGCCTCCGTTCAAGTGAGTGAATGATCCTTCAACCAACCAGTCAAAATTCACGAACGACCCAACACCTTGCAGCCCTTTTAAAAGATAGCAATTTTATTGCGTGTTACAGACAGAAGTTTTATCAAAATGACTTCTGTTATGAGGGCTGGACATTTAGCGCCATATTTTAAGGCCACTTCTACGGTTGTTTCAAACGGCTTGAAACCTGTGGTCGTGGGGCCTGCAGTCTCGAAAGACAAACTTGTAGTCCAGCCCCTACCCAAAACCTCCACGGTCCAATCTTTGCATGGAGCCCTCGCAATTCAAGGTCTTAAAGCTTCAACTAGCAAGCAGGGTAAGTTAAAATCGCATAAGATATATATTTTTTACTATTTATTGTATGAACATTCTATTACATAACACTTGTCATTTTCAGTGAAACCTTTGGTGCGATTTGCACATACGGACCTTGCATATCCCGACTTTACCCCCTATCGCCACAAGCAAACTAAAGACCCTAAATCCAAGAATGATGACAGTGTTGATGAACGTCAATCTTTCACCTATCTTGTGGCAGGAGGTAAGTAAATAAATAAGTTATATACCCATATCAATATACACCAAATGAACAGGTCCCATTGGAAATGTAGTACCTTACAAACTGACCTTTCAATATTCCAATTTTATACTCCATCTAGTTTTAAATGCTAAAATGTGCTAGCCTCTTCAATGGCCTTGAGATAAGTTATACAATTAAAACATCTATGGGTTCTATCCTTGCACTAGAGTTATTAGATGATTGATGAAAAAAGTTGGTACTCGCTTGAACTCCAGTTGATGATCTATGCAAATAAATCATTTTCATCTATTATTAACATACATATAATTATAGTTCTTACTTTTGTTGTTATTTTTTTGTAATCAGCCTGGATAAAAAATGAAATATTATGTTATAGGGAAAAGACTTAATTGTTCAATTTAACATTTTTGATTCTTAGCAACTAGCTTTTAATGCCAATATTGCATGATGGAATAGACACAGTTCAATCAATTATTAGCTCTTTAATTATTCAATGGCTTATTTAGACCACAACACACAAATATTATGTTACAAATATTTCTGTGTAGAACATTATTATAAGGAATATGACTAGGTACCAGTTCTGTGCTTTTACTCTCATGGTGTATTTGGCAAACTATACAACATGTCTTTTTCTTAAATGATAGTAATGTGATACAAATTACTGGATTATAAAATTGAACAGCTGCGGTACTATTACAATTTTACTAAGTACAGCATATTGTTTGTACAAAAGTAGCCAAAATTAAATGGAATAAAATGGTGCATAGTAGTGTTTTTCCATCTTCATCTTATGACGTCTCATCCTACTCATTATTTTTTCTTCACTCATCCTATTAGTGTTCCTTATTTATCCTACAGCAGAAATCTAATCTTAAATACCTATTAGTATGCCTTACTCATCTTATTTCCAAAACACTTTAAAAAAATGTAAGATTTGAGTATGGTATGAATAAAAATACTATCATAAGAAATATTTCTAAGCAGAGTACACTTTTATTTCATGCGATTCTATTAAATAAAATGGCAGGAAGTTTGATATAATATAAAATTAAATAAAGAAAAAAACTGTATGTTATCTTTTATCACAATATAACCATTATTTTCAAGATGTACAAAGCATTGATATAAGCATTATATTTTATTGCTTATGAGGCACAATCAATAACATTTTATCATATTTAGCTTATAAAAGAATAGTTTACTTTAGGAACTCGATTTAAATTAACATATTTTAATAAGGTATGATTTGGACTATACATTTGTTAAGAATTAAATAAAAAAGAACAGTACCTATCTACCTATAATATTTTTTATAAAATATTACTTACTTATTAACTTTTTTAAAATAAATAAACCTGTATTTGCTTTAGGATGAGTAAGGCATACATTTAGGATGAATGAAGAAAAAATATTAAATTATTGTCATAGGTAAATATGGAATACCAGTTTAGGATGAGTGAATAATTAGTATGAGCTGTCATAAGATGAAGACGGAACAACCCATATAGTAGATTATTGCCATATACAGTGACGCAATTTTTTTTTGCTTGTTAATATTTTTCTAAACCTGCTGGTTATTGAAGATCAAACACAGAAGAAACTGGCCATTGATAAAATATTGCCAAACACATCACCGCAGGAGCAGTAATTTTTCTGATCTGATCTAGCAAATCTTATATGAAGGATGGTTGCTAGCCAGATTTTTACATATTGAATACCACTCTCATTTCCTATAAAAGTTGAATAGCTCATAAATATATCATATGGTTTCTGTTATGAAAAATTATAATACAATTAATGTTTAAAGTTAAGGCAAACATTGTTAATTCATAGTAATGGTTTATAATGTAACATGACTCTTGCCTGTGTTTAAATAGCCGAATGCAGAATTCTTGTACGCTGGTATTGCTTAAATGTTCAACAAACATTAATTTTCACTTCTATTTTACATATGGTGTAACTGTCTGTGCTGGGTTTTCTGACTATACATTTATATCTTAGTGACATTCTCTTTGTACTGGAATGTACTCTTGGTATTCTTGATGTGGCCTGTGTTCGCCGTTCTGCTGCGAAAGTTATTTGTATTTGATGAAATATAAAATTCATTTCAGCCGGAGGTGTGGCCGGTGCTTATGCTGCTAAATCCATTGTGACACAGTTCGTGTCCACCATGGCTCCAGCTGCCGACGTCTTAGCTTTGGCCAAGATTGAAATCAAACTGGCTGAAATCCCTGAAGGAAAATCAGTCACCTTCAAGTGGCGTGGAAAGCCATTGTTCATTCGTCACAGGTTTGTTTACTTTCTATTCTTATTCTAAGTTATTATATATATTTGTAAACTACTGGACATTGTGATACTTATAACCAGTATGATGCCCATTCATTGAACCTGAAAGCCTGCAGTGCAGTGCATAAAAGACTGACTAAAATCCATCAAAAAAAGTTAATAAAATATTTTTTTTTCTTTTTATTGATAAAAAAACATACATATCTCACCAAACTTTTTGTTCGAGGGTGAGGTGCGCTCTTTCTTTGTACATTTATAAAATAACAACTTATTCTACAAAATATAATTCATATAATACAAAGTAAAAGTACATTTTCTCAATATTTTTTTAACAATGTCAAAGTTTTACATCCTGAAGGTTAAAGTTTTTAGTTCAAGCAAAGTAGCTCTTAACTTTCTTTTACCATTAGTACCAAATAGTACCATTGCTAAAACTTAATTATGAATTCAATTTTACTTCTTTATATATTTTTCTAGTGCCAGTGAGTTACAATGATTTGACTTTTATAATTTTGAAGAAAATGGATGATTATTAGGAAATTGTCACTTTTAGATCTATCAAACTGCTTAAGACGCAACTACATGCATATTTTTGTTAATATGAATAATAATATGCGCCCTATTCAAATAAAAACATCACAAGATTGTTGACCAAATAAATAAATAAAATAAAATCCCCAGATAATCCAAGCCCCAAAGTAAGCATAGCTTGTGTTATGGGATACCATGTAGCGAACTAGGGTGGAACCTAGAATATAAATACATACATAGATAAACATCCAGACACGGATCATCTTTTTTTCTTGTTCCGTGCGGGAATCGAACCCGCAACCACTGGCGTCTGAGGCAGACAGGTTTACTCCATCGCCAAAGTGGTTGTTAATACAAAATTTAAATTTATAAGAATTTATTTTTATTTAAAAGGTACATTATAATAATAAAATAATGTTTTAATCAATTACAGGACAGAAAACGAGATTACAACTGAGCAGGCAGTAGCAGTGGACATATTACGTGACCCGGAACGCGACGACCAGCGTGTCAAAGATCCAGCTTGGTTGGTGGTCATCGGAGTATGTACCCACTTGGGCTGTGTCCCCATCGCCAATGCTGGTGACTTTGGTGGCTACTACTGCCCCTGCCACGGCTCTCACTACGATTCTTCCGGAAGGATCCGCAAAGGCCCTGCTCCTCTTAACCTGGAAGTGCCCCCACATGACTTCGTTGAAGGCGGACTCTTGATTGTAGGATAAGCGAACCTATGTAACTTATTAGAAAATTTATTTATAAGCATAACATCATAGTGAATCAATAAATTGTGATTGTTACTGTATTATTTTATTTTTGTTTAATAAATGAAAGCAATTAATTTAATTTTTTGCATTTCATCGTTAAACTAGCTTGGGATGACTGTTGTTTTGTTTTTTTTGACCTTATTCTGTAAAGACATTTTATTCTTTTGTTACACAGAAGAAATATGTTAGGTTGTGAGATATAGGCAGGAGAGTTTGCCACGCATGCGTATACCAAACGATATATTTGTGAGTTTTCCTTATCCTCGGTAGATGTAGAAAATCATATATTAAGGCCCGATTTTTCAATGGTCAGATAAAAGTTTAATTAATAAAGTATAACTCGACACCTTAAAGGTCGTCTCAAGTTTATTATCATTAATGTCATTGTCATACAATTATAACAAATCGTAATACAACATTATTTCGCCGAGATATACTTTATTCGTCAGATAACTTTTATCCGACGATTGAAAAATCAGCCCTAAATCGCGCATGTAATCATCAATGATCCAATAAGACCTTTCATGGTGGTTCGGTGTATTAAGAAAGACATTGTGAAATACATAAAATGTGCGATGTTTGATGAATTATCCTAGTGCGCAGGGATAGCTCTCGAATAAAAATTGAAATTAGAACTGTTGCTTGTTATTAGTAGATAAATGAAAATGGACTTATTTTATGTGTAAAGTTTCGTGCGGCACGGTGCGGCGGCGTGTCCTGCCAACACAACATAAAGACATCCCGCCAATGCCGGCTACCATTCTTTCTATAGAATTACATGCTTTTTTGTCCAGAATAGAAGGGCCCAAAAACATTAACTAAAATTGACTATTTGTTTTATCAGAACCATTCAGTAAATAAGTTTGTACAAATCTTAATACTGATTTAAAATATATATTTAACTGAATCTATTTGTTTCGTCATTTCCGACAAGGCTTTTTTGGCGCTTGACGTTGTCTATAAGGGTTACCATTTTGTAAAATCACCCAATACTAAGGGAAAAATATAAATGCATGTACATGTTTGAAAACAGAAATTATTTATTTTAAAGAAAAAAGTTAAGTAAAACGAAACAACATTTGAAACAGCATTTGAGAAACAACTGAAGATTATACCTTAAAAATATTTAAAAAAAAAAGCATCAAATAAAAGTACTTATCAAAATATTTTACTGTAATTGGGTTCTGCAAATATCATATTAATAGATGACGACGTAAAAATATAAATTGTAATGTCGTCGTCTTCGTCATCACTACTTTCTTCGATCTTTGAATATACCTAGTTCAATGATGAAAGGCTTTTCTAAATATTCTTTCGGATTCTTGCGAAATCCTTCATGTAATTTCTTTACATTTGAACAATGATTGCGCCTTCAATAGCTCCTTAGGATGGCATTTAATGCATTTTCAAACGTTTTTGGGATTTCACAGGGTTGCTTTCCAACTTTGACTTGTGCTACATTTCTTTTCATGAAAACCCTGATCATTTCGATTATGTTAAGATCACACTAATAGGTATGGCGGTAAACGCAATATTTGTAAAGTTAGCTGGATTAAACTAAAATACAAAACAGAGAACTCGTAAGAAACAACGGAAATAGTGTTTCCTAGTGTTTATTTAATTCTATAAAATTGTATATTGGAAACCGTCGAAATATTTTACAATAATTTACTACCTATACCAAGTGGCGTATCAAAAAAAAGGTTCTATAATTCTTAATCATCGTTACCATTTCTTTCTTCAGAATAAATTAATGTGTAATGGGTTTAAAAGTTGATTAATTTAAGATAACTGACATACAGAGGCGAAGTTTTCGCGAGTCGAATTAATCACATAAAAAACATTTTTACAGACTTGAGATTAAAATAAATAATAAAAATAAGTCGTCGTGGCGCCGTGGTTACTGTGTGTATCATACGATATCACAGGTTAAGCAACGTTCGGCGCGGTCGGTAGGTACTTGGATGGGTGACCGCCGACCACTCATTTCTCACGGCGACTTCCGTGCTTCGGAGGGCACGTTAAACAGTCTGTCCCGGATGCTGTATACTTATATACAGTAGTCGTTAGGGTTTGTCAGAAGCCGTATCGGCACCCTGAAAATTCTGACATCCACCACCCAGCACTGGGCCAGCTTGGTGGATTATGGCCTAAACCTCCTCATCACCCGAGGGAGAGACTCATACCCTGCAGTGGGCTCATTACAAAGAGTTGTGATGATGATGAATAAAAATATGAAAGGATGACATCTTAAGGATTCTTTTGATATAAAATAATTGCACAGATATATAATAAACACAGTGTTAAGCTACGGATACACGACGACACCTGACACTTGACACTCAGTGTATACACCGAGTGTCCGTGTGTGTCATGTGCCGCGACACTCAGTTGCAGCTCTAGGGGCGCTCTAGCTTGGTGTCGCTCTAGCTGCCGTGTAGACGCGACGTGCGCAGTGTCTGAGAGCAGTGTCGCGGTTTTCTGTCGTGCGCGAAACTTTTAGCTAGAGCAACATGACGGCGGCACGCGCGTGCATTTTAAATTTGTAATATCTTCGGAAATATTCACTTAAATTACATGCTATAAAAAGCATATTGATCTATAATAAATGCACAATTTATTAAAGGTACTTAATTGGATAAGAATGAATGCTGTATTGTTTAAAATCACTTCGTAAATAACCATTTTTTAGTAAAGGATAAAAATGGTTATGGTGGGTTATCCCTAAGAGATAGACATATACCATCGCGAACTTTTTGGTTGAACTTTTTAAGGTGGACAATACTGTAGTACATCATTTTGGTCTATCTCGTAGGGTTCAGCCAGCGTTTGCAATATAAGCGCAAAAGAACGTGCTTATTTACGACCTCTCATTAGAAACATCTAATATCAGTGTTTCTCTACTATATTATGCATGTATTATACATAATAACCTTCCTTAAGAATCAGTCTATCCATTAAAAAAAACCGCATCAAAATCCGTTGCATAATTTTAAAGATCTAAGCATACATAGGTACAGATACCTACGGGTGCAATTGATAACCTCCTTTTTAAAAGTCGGTCAATAAGAATGCATTTATTCAGCGGGCGTGCCATTTCATTTGAAATTTGAAAATGGAATACATTTTTTGCAACTGATGTCATATTTTAAATAAAATGTGCCTTTTCATAAATGCAAACGATATTTTGACCAGGTTCGATTCCCGGTTATGTAAAATTAATAGTAGATATTCATTTCTTAATTTTAACTAAGTCCGTAAATATCGATTCATGGCGATGGAATGTCTGACACTGAATTGCGCATCGCTCCGTGTAGACGGCCAATACACTTCGACCGCGACACTCGATCTCAGAACTAGTGTCGACACTAAAAATTGCTCACCGTGTGGACGCGTCTGACACTTGTGTCGACACTAGTGTCGGTGTCGGTGTCACCGTGTATCGGTACCTATATTTAGATTTTAAATATTGAACTCGCCGCAGAAAACCGATTCAATTACGCGACACCTGGAATTCGGACGCTTGGCATTTTTTTTTTTCTATGGCAAGTTTTTAATTACCGTATATGCATTTTTTCATACTGAGTCATCTACATAAATTACAAAGAACCTTTTCGAAACGTATCATAGCTAAAAGTTCGTTCAAAGCCGGCAATGACGCTGGGCTACTCACCTACTCTAGTCGCCCTAGCCTAGATTTTGGACTGAAATTCTACAAATACAATTCAATAAATACATCATAGAAGAAAATAAATTTTATCATGCGGCTTTTACTCACAATTATTGTCGTAGATGTCAAACTAGTTTTAAACTCTTATGGAGTCCTACATCAGGGGTAAGCGCAGCCACAACCACGAAGGACTCCTTTGAAACTAGTTTGGACACCTCCGACAATAAGTGTCAGTAAAAGCCGCATAATCATCATCACGACTCTTGGTAAAGAGCCCACTGCAGGGCTATGAGTCTCTCCCCTGGGTGACGAGGAGGAATAGGCCCTAATCCACCAAGCTGGCCCAGTGCTGGGTGGTGGATGTCAGAATTTTCAGGGCGCCGAAAACGGCTTCTGACAAACTCTAACGACTACTGTACACAAGTATACAGCACCCGGGACCGACTGCTTAACGTGCCCTCCGAAGCACGGAAGTCGTCGTGAGAAATGAATGTTCGGCGGCACCCATCCAAGTACCGGCCGCGCCGAATGTTGCTTGAACTGTGATATCGTTTGATACACACAGTAACCACGGCGCCACTACGTGGTTACTGCGTGTATCACAGTAACAACTAGATTTAAATACATAAATAGATTATAAGGTTGATAAAAACGCATATTAAATAATTTCCTATTGTTTTAATTACTTTCACATATTCTGCCAGCATCTGTACAATGGTTTTACACACTTCAAGTATACTTTCACTGATTTTGGACTTTGCAATCATCAATATATAGAAGAAAGTGAATCACCAGTATGTAAAAATCTTAAGAAACCACTAAGTGGTCTGTTGGTGGTATGGAAAGCCTGAACCTTGTGTTTCTTTTCTTTATGATATGCTGTAATAAAACCTCAAAATCTTTTGGTGATAATTATGTATCTATGAAAATGCAATTCTGTTAATAACAAATTGCAAGCACCATGACTGTGTCTGTTTTTCAAACCTCGGAGTTTTCTTAGGCCTTGTTTTTAGTAGTACCTACACAAATTTCACTCAAAGGTAATAAATCTTCATCACTGGAATCCAAAGCAAGATACAGTACAACTGTTTAGGCAAAGATAAAAAAACCAGTAGATATCCACAAATTCTCGACTATTGAATTCTCTCTACTGTTGTTTTGTTGTCAAACTTCTTCTTATTTATGGCAATTTGTTAAGACGTTGAAACTTATTGCAAAACATTTTGTTTTGACAATATGAACGCATTCAGATAATATATTGACAGAAAACATTGTTTAGGGCGATTTAGGTACGTCTCTAGGTGACTATTTGTCGGCGGCAGCGACGTTCAGCAGTCGCCAAATATAAAACAGTTCACAGCAAACTTGGACCAAAGGCTTCATACTCAAATAAAAGCAAAAATAAAATATTGTTCTGTACGAAACAGTTCCTCCAATACGTACTGTGGCTTGTCTTAACCAATCTTCACCATTCTCATTCCAAACCAATTGAACGAAATGTCAAATAAGGACCAGAATACGCATTTACTATCAATTGGACACACACGTTTGAACACCAGAATACCAAAACAGTTCTATCGTTGATATCCCGTTAACCTATGATTCTTATTAATTAGAAGAATGCCAAGTCTGTCAAAAAATGCAATCCCAAGCTGATTACGGCTTCATTGTAAAATAAGCGACTTGCGGCCCTGTAACTCTGTATACTAAACACCAAGACATTGGTGGAAAATGGGCGATCATTATCTTCATGAGCCGAGAGATGCACACTTCTCGACGAGGGCCTCCCCCAGGATCCAGCGTTTGATGTTAGTAAAGTGCCTAAAATTACCTACTACGAATAAAAAGTTTTCATTTTCACTCAGGACGTAGAGAATCTCTTCGAGAAAAGTTTAAAGAGATTGGTATCTTGACCCTTGCATCACAATATATTTATGAAAACATAATGTATACCTACATATTAGAATAGTACTAAATTTAAAACTAGGAAAGATAATCATGATAAAAATTTATCTGTAAGGACTAGGAACGACCATAAGTTAGCGTTTCCCAAATTAAGGCTGGCTAAAAGCAGCAAATCATTTATTGGAAAGTCAATACGTACCTATACAAAATTCCGAAATCAATTCAATCCCTGCCATTCAATAAATTTAAATCAATCATTAAAAACACTCTCTCGAAAAGCTTATTATAAAATTAAAGATTACGGGCGATAAAAAGGCATGGGATTAAGCACAACAGGATATTTCTAAAGGTTTATAATTGCTTATTAATTTTGTTTACGGCTTGGCTGTGCAATATAGGTACATATGGCATACTGGTGAGTTACACTCACTTATTTTCTTGTCAAGACAACAGCGAGAACGTCATGCTCCCTCAGGCGGCATGGCTAGTGGTAGCGTCGGGTATTGGTTGACCCTCTTCCCTAAAATATGGTTGAGGAGGGTGATGGCTGGTGCTTGCGTTATACTCGTGAACGGATGCTACTAGGTACTAGCGGTGCCAGGTCTTTTTGCTAATGATACTATGACTATTTTATTCCATTCTTGTTCAAATACCCTAGTCATTGCACCTGCTATGTAAGCAATTTGATTGTGGCATGACATTGGCTCTCACAATTAGCTGTCTTGTGTTTGTTTTTTTTTCATCTCACGGTCAATTTGTACTGTACCTATTTGTATTAATTTGATAATTCTGACTGAAAAAGAGTGCTAAGGGCGGCTTGCGCATCGTCGTTAAATACAGTTTAAGAGCGACGTAAACGCATTTATGGTCGTATTACAGAACAGTAGTCATGTATTGATACTAGTTTTGAAACTAGTATCAACGACTTTCTTTATTACAAAACGTTGCCTAATACTAGATTCAATGATCAGATATCACTTGAGTTCTAAATGATTTGAACTGTGTTCACACTTATTATAGAACTTTACTTATGCATATGCCAATGATTGAAACTAGTTTCACAACTGTATTCACTTGAGCGTACTTCAAAATAAGTTTTTGATGTTGTGAACTGTGGCTTAGAGAAAAACTAGATAGGTACGCGATTCGTGCCTTCTTTAATAGTGATCTGTATTAACTACAATAGATCCTTTCAGTGATATTGACCATTACGATAATATTTTTATAACAACTTTGAACTTTTTAAAACAAGTTTGAACTTGCTTTTCGTAAATAAAAACTATATTGGAATTTATAATTTTAAGTGACTTTACTTAGTAGTTGGCAACATTACATTTAGCTTTTACGTTTCGTATTATTTTGGAGTGATAAATATAAATATATTTTCATAGTAAAAAGAAGAGACAGTTATAATTTAACGGTATTGCTTCTATCGAAAAACAGATAAATAATTCAAAACATTGGCAATTTTGTCATATACCATATAGAATTTAACGCAATTTATAAGACATTATAATCTAAACGTTGCGTATAACGTAACAGACCATTAGTTTTTGTTTTTAAATGTAATGGGAAACAAATTTTTTTCTAAGAAAACCCAGTATCAACTGAGTCAGATATTTGAAACTAGTTTCAGGTAATCTGGTTTTGATAATTGTTTTGTAATAAGACTAAAGCTCAAGTCAAGAATCAGCTGGTGAACAACGCTTACGTGAAACGAGTATTAAGTCTCGTTCTGTAATACGAGCATTAGTCTGCTAATTATAATTAGCGTCTTGCACAACAAAAATTTAGGCACTAATCACGTTTAACGAACTGTCAAAGTTAAATACCCAAAGATGGCGATTTAGCGTCGCTAAATACGTTTAGTAGCAATCGAGCGTCATCATTTTGAGATTATAGAAAATTTACTATTATTTTATAAAAGATTGTAACGAGTTCGGTAGGAAGTTTGTAAGATGGATTTGTGGGAATGGTATTCTGACCACGATGAGGAGATTATAGAATATATCAACAGACCGAGGGAATTGTTTGAAAGAGCAGACTTATTTGGAATGTATTCGGACGACAAAGTCTTCAGAAGGTTTCGTTTGCCATGGTAATTATCAATGAACTCAACTAAAACAATTATTATCAATAAAAATGACCACCAGAAATAGCACGCGAACACTTCACAAATCACAAAAACACAATTTGTGTAACTTGATGTGACAGTTGAAAGCTCGTCGGTCCATTTCACACATTTTTTCTTTAAGAAATTCAACCATTTTGCTCTAAGTCAAGTATACAACGCACGAAAACGTAAAAAGGAACGCAAGAAACTGCTTTACCGACTCCCTAACTACGATTAGTTAAATTACTATCCAAACGGACGTGAGCAAGACATTTTTAATTGTATTTAGGCTAAACATATTTAGCAAGATAAACTCCTTTAACTAAATTCTGTTTAGACCAAATGTTACGCAAGCCACCCTAAGAGTTTTTTCCGCCGGCTTTTTAGGTCTCTTGTTATACTGTAATATATTATTTAACAACTATCAACAACTAGGTAAAGCCGAAGTATGTGATGACTGACTTCATCAAGTGTTTGTGAAATTCCTAAGATGAATAAAACTTTTTTGATTTTTCTTTTCGTAGTTGTGACGTTACTAAGTTACATTTACTTATCGTTAACTTCTAAGTTTAGGCGTGTTTTTCTAAGTAATTGAGTAGTTACTCAAACGCCATGTTTCCGTTTCTATAAGGGTCAATGTTGTAGTAAGTGATCAAGGTTCATTGATCCCTTAAAAGCTGCATTTTTGCCAGGGGGTCGAAATATAAACTTTGGTTTTCATGCAATTTGGTGATATTTATTATTTACTAGCTGTGACCCGCGACTTCGTCCGCGTCGATACCGTTTATTAGAGTTGGATAATAGTATATTATGTAACAAGTGAGCGAAGTCTCGGCTCATTATTAAGCCCTCGCCTGCGGCTCGGGCTCAAATCACAGCCTCGACTGTAATTAGCAACGCTCACGAGTTACATACGACGTTTTTCAACACACTTGTGAGTAAAAGACAGACATACGTGGTCATAAAATAACAAACACATTTGATAACAAAGCTGTGAATTGTGATTGAAAAATGGCGCCGAACCTCGCGCATGCACGTAGGTTTTTTTTTCCGCCAAATGTGTCAATGTCTGTATAGCATATACAGCCTATTTTAAGTGAAAATGTTTAATTTGGAGTGGTAAATGCAAATATTTTTATATTTTATAACAAATTATTGTAAATTGTGAATAATTTGTTTGATATACAAATTTGTTTTACTAATATAAGGCGCAAACATTTAAAAATGTATATGGATTTGAAGTGGTATAAAACCTCTTTGTTGTTTCTGAAAATATTTAATGTATAACCCGGACCAATAAAATATGCTCTGTTTACTCGCATGTAATTTGCACAAAGGTACAATTCAACTTTGTACGATTCATTATATTATGCACTAGGGTATAATATATTATGCACGCGTGACTTATAGCCCAGTTTATAGTTCTAAATTCAATAGAATAACGCTCACTTTACGAGCAAGTGTGTTGAAAATACTATTATTATATCCTCCTTGAAGTTAAAACTTACCTTATTCTTAATTTCGTCAAAATCGACTCAGTAGTTTAGCTGTGAAAGCGTTACTGATAGAAAGAGACAGAATTACTTCAAAAACTGTTACTACAAAGCAGTGATCCGCATTTTCACCTAGGTTTTGTGAAAAAGTATAGGTAGGTAGGTATATTACATTGATGATGCCCGCGACTTCGTCTGTATTGAATTAGTATTTCGAGCAGGTTATTTTCTTCTCCAAGGTCCTAACTATCTTTATTAACAAAAATAAAAATGAAGAATCTTCGCCCATATAATATGTATAACTCTTTACCACAAACATAGGTAGGTAACTATCTATTTCAACACACTTGCTCGTAAAGTGAGCGTTATTCTATTGAATTTAGAACTATAAACTGGGCTATAAGTCACGCGTGCATTAATATATTATACCCTAGTGCATAATATAACGAATCCTACATAGTTGAATTGTACCTTTGTGCAAATTACATGCGAGTAAACAGAGCATATTTTATTGGTCCGGGTTATACATTAAATATTTTCAGAAACAACAAAGAGGTTTTATACCACTTCAAATCCATATACGTTTTTAAATGTTTGCGCCTTATATTAGTAAAACAAATATGTATATCAAACAAATTATTCACAATTTACAATAATTTGTTATAAAATATCAAAATATTTGCATTTACCACTCCAAATTAAACATTTTCACTTAAAATAGGCTGTATATGCAAAACAGATATTGACACATTTGGCGGAAAAAAAAAACTTACGCGCATGCGCGAGGTTCGGCGCCATTTTTCAATCACAATTCACAGCTTTGTTATCAAATGTGTTTATTATTTTATGACCACGTATGTCTGTCTTTTACTCACAAGTGTGTTGAAATACGTCGTATGTAACTCGTGAGCGTTGCTAATTACAGCAATTAGCAACTTCGCTCACTTGTTACATAATATACTATTAGGTACATTACAAAGGCACATAGCGTTATAAACAAATCGGGTGCCAAAGTGCCTTAAATTTTAATATTGTCTTAAGTTTTCGCGATAACTATTATGTATGACTATTAAATAAAACACTTTTTAACCGGATTTATCGCGTAAATTTACATTTTAAATTTTAACAGTCGCTCGTGACCACGGGGTCTGCAAAGACACCGAAACGTCGAGTTAAAATGTAAAATATAAATTATACGCCATTGATCCGGTTAAAAAGTGTTCATTATTTAATGCCTTCAATTTTACTTAATTCATGCAATATCTTCATTAATTATACTTAGCTTATTGTTATTCTAGGTAAAGCTAAGTAGTTTTTGCGTGAAAGAATAGCAAAAATCCATCCATCCAGCCATTATCAGTGTACATACAATACTACCTATAGTTATGTATGGCTGCTTTTCACTGCCAAACGGCTAAGCCAGTATTAATGTAATTTGGTATAGTAGTTAACACATACTTACGAGTACGTTACTTTTTATTCCGAAGAAATTTACGGTTTCTGACTTCCAAGAGGCAGAAACGATCATGAAATAAACAAAACCTTGATTTCCATTTTATCTCTGTATGTACAGAAGGCAGTACATACGTTACAAATCTGTCAAAATTTTTTACTTGAATTTGAACTCTATGCCCTCGATAATAAGTTAAAATTGGTTGGGGAAATTTGACAGGTAATGTAACGCTTGTTCCTTCTGTACCTACCTATATTAAATTGCGCAAAAGCTTGCGCTCGCCTCCAGCCTTTTTATACCCTACCGGCGCGAGCCGCGTCGAGCGCGGCAACCGTTACGCAAAAATAATCCCTATATCATTCAGTATTCACGCGCGATGGGTTATTAGCGTATTTCATGTATGATGGTGTTTCTATACCGATTTCTATGATTCTTTTTTTATTGAATAGGTAATAATGTTTTTTTTTTAATTAGGGATGTGTGAGAGTATTATAAACGTAAGAGTAAACAAATATAATCAGAAAACTCCGAACTGCTAAGCTATCGGGATTTACACGTGTTATTGTGAGTCAACCATAAAATATAGATATATACTGTTGTGGGATATTTTTTATATAATTTTATGAAGAATATTTCTGTGATACATGATTTCTATGTAGCTTTAACCATTAAGGCTGCACACGCGACGGAAGCTTAAAAAATGAAGTAACTTCTCCCGTTTTTTCAACATTTCCCTTCACTGCTCTGCTCTTATTGATTGTAGCGTGATAATAAGTATACTATAACCTGCCCAGGAGTATGAAGAATAATTTTACCAAGTTTCGTTAAAATCCGTCGAGTAGTTTTTGTTTCTATAAGGAACATACAGACAGACAGACAGACAGACAGACAGACAGACAAAAATTTTACTGATTGCATTTTTGGCATCAGTATCGATCACTAATCACCCCCTGATAGTTATTTTGAAAAAATATTTCATGTACAGAATTGACCTCTCTACAGATTTATTATAAGTATAGATAGATTATATATTTATTATTAAGAGGTTTTATTAGATATTTTTTTGTGGGCGATAGGCTGACCTCCTGTCACTGCAATGGTCTCTATCCACCATTATAATACCTCCAAATTTGTCGAACGTGACGTCAGATGGTTTTGTAGCCTCGTGTTCTGCCTACTCCATTAGGGATACAGGCGTGAAGTTACCATGTATGTATGTATGGTGATATTTTCAATCGCTTGAGAATTAGATATTGATGTTTTAAAGAACAATAGAGTCATTGCTATGTTATAGAAAGTTGAGTTAGGTTTTTTAGTTTTTCGTTTCTCTTGAATATTTACTTTTTTGCTATCAGTTTCCTTCTCAGATGTTGAGATCGTAGCGGCATCACGGAATGTTTTACGATAAGGCGTTTCAGGTACTGTATGGATGTTAAAATATTAATGAATTGATTATAAAAAGTTTGTTTCAGTTTCTCGTATTCTTGTAGGTTGTTAATTGGAATGTATTTTGTTTATCAAAGTTGCTATCTTTAAAATGTTACGTTTCATTAATATGCGCTTATACAGGGTTGATTTGTAGTCACCGGCCAAATTTTTCATTACAAGTATCATTTATATAAACGACTTTTGCAAAAAAAGTATTTTTTTATAAGAAAATTAATTTATCCGCTAACATTTTAACCAAGGCCTGGTCACTCTAAATGACCATTAAAATAAGAATGACTACGCGCTACTACACACGTTTTGTAGTACTACGTCGTAGTATTATAAAGGAAATGCTGCGTCGTAGTAGCTATGTTCATCAACAGCGAATATTTTTTTTAATGTTTGTGGTTTCATATGTCTACTTTTTGTAATGAGCGACGCTAAAATAAATATGCAGGTACGTTTATATCGTTTCAAAGAAACTAACATTTTAATTTGGCTGGTGACGAAAAAATAATAAGCCTCCTAAAACAACCACACGTCCTGATCGACCATCTGATCACGTGGGGGGCGGACACACGGATAAAAATTTACTGGCGTGGCTAACATGGCTCTGGAAAATAATGGTGCTGGCACAACAGAGTAATATACGTATAGGGCCGCTACCCGAGGGCCACCGGGGCGCGTCTGGTGCTGGCGCTGGGCGCGGCAGCATACGATCCGCCAGCGCACAGAGACTGAGGCGACCACCAGCCCAGTCCTCACCACCATCATCGCCTTCAGGGAGCTTGGCGCCGGCAGGGGCATCACAGCCCCCGCAATCGGAGCCCGCTCCTGAAGGATGGCGCATGAGATGGTCTAAAACCCAAAACGCCAACCTCATGCGAGCGTATAACGGGGCAAGAGAGACGGAAACGGGTAGAACAGGGTATCGAGCACGCATGCACCGCGCTTTCATGCTGCTGGAGCCTCATTTAACCGTTGCCGAGCAAAACCTTGCGGATAGAGCTCGGTGGATAATGCGTTCTAACATCTTCGCTCCCACTGAGCTCGGAAAACTGAGACGCGAAGCCTTCTCTGTGGTGCCACCCCCAGCCACTGCGAGTGTCGCCTCTCCAGTGCAAATGCCTGCTTTAGAGCAGCGTGCAGATGAGGCAGACCGGAACAACCCGGTGGCAGGGGACGGTACAACAGAGATGGCTTTCCAGGATCTAGAGCACATGAGAAGGCTACTAGAAGAGGCGATCGAGCAAGTACATAATACTCTCCTTGAAGGAAGGCCGAAGCTTCCCAAACTACCATGCAGTGTTCGCAATAGGCAAGTCGTTGAGGCCGTTAATCAGATGTTGCCCCAACATTTGGAGAGCAGCTCTGATCTTGTCCAGACGAACTCAATCCTTTTTGGAGCGGCTATGGCGATATGTCGGTTTACTGGCGCCATGACTGCTCCAAGCCCAACTGCTGGACGTGCTACTCCCCGGAGTAACGCTGTACCAGCTTGGAAGAGGAGGATTGAGCATCGTATCGAACAAGCCAGGATCCTCATCGGTAAGCTAACTTGCTTCAGCTCGGGCAACACCAGGCCAAGGATTGTGCGTTTTGTCAGGAGGGAGTTTTCCGGAATGGACACCAACTTGACCAAACCGGACTTCACCCGAAAACTGACAGAACGCATCGACGAGCTGAAGCAAAAGATCGCGCATGGGCGAAGCGTATTCGGAGATACTCCCAAAGGGTTGTGAGATGCAACCAAAATCGTCTCTTCTCGAGTGACCAGAGGAAGTTCTATAAATCCCTGGAGAGTTCCGAACCCTGCTGGACTGTCCGCATACCGGATAAGGCCGACGCTATTAACTTCTGGCGTGGCCTGTGGGAGCGCCCAGTTGAGCACGGAGAGGGTCCCTGGATTGATAGGGTTGAGGAAACGTGTGCGGAGGTGATCCCTATGAGTCAAGTCCTCATATCAGAGGAGGACGTAAATGCTGCAACCCGCTGGAGCCCGAACTGGAATAGTCTGGAATAGTGGAATAGTCTGGAATAGATTTTCTCTATGCCATGCAACTTTGGCCCATCAATTCCAGGAAGCCTTGGACACCGAAACTCTCCCGAACTTCCGAAAGTCCAACGATACCGCGGATCCATCGAAATACCGGCCCATAACGTGTCTTTCTACCACCTACAAGACACTTACCTCCGTTCTGAGCACCAGGATTCGCCAGCATTTAGATGCTAATCGCGTTATATCTGATGCTCAGAACGGATGTAGGGCCGGTAGCCGCGGATCAAAGGAACTCCTTCTCGTGGACGCTGTCGTGGGCAAACTGGTCAAACGTAACCGTCGCAATTTCTCCGCAGCCTGGATTGACTATAAAAAAGCATTCGACTCCGTGCCTCATACATGGCTCTTGAGAGTTCTTGAACTGTACAAAATCGACGGTACTGTTCGAATATTTCTCAAGCGATGTATGAGACAATGGAGTACAATGCTCAGTCTCCAAGGCAGGCGAATGACGGCTGCGGAAGACCGAATCCAGATTGGTAGGGGAATATTCCAGGGTGATTGTCTAAGCCCACTTTGGTTTTGCCTGGCTCTGAATCCTCTTAGCACATTGCTGGAGGGATCAGAGACAGGCTTTCAGTTTCGTAGAGGGGGCATGCGGTTATCCCATCTTCTCTACATGGACGACCTCAAGCTGTTAGTTCCAACGGCTCCACGATTGGGGGAACTGCTAAAAATCGTGACAGATTTTAGCAGCTCCATCAAAATGGAGTTTGGAGTGGACAAGTGTGCGGTTGTTCATGTGGAGAGGGGAAGGATTACTCGGTCTCAGAGGGTTGACCTAGGTCCCGTTAACCTGAGAGCTCTCTCCGAAAATGAAACATACCGGTATCTGGGTATGTCACAGAAAATCGGTGTCGAAGAAGCGAGCGTAAAACAGTCTGTACGAGAAGTCTTTTTTGAGCGCCTGACAAAGGTACTAACTAGTTCTCTGTCGGGTCTCAACAAAGTCCGAGCGTTTAACGGATGGGTTATGCCCGTTCTTTCGTACACCTTTGGCGTACTCAGATGGACTCAGACCGAACTAGACGCCCTGGATCGGAAAGTCCGCACTACTATGACCCTCCATAGAATGCATCATCCTCGATCGTCAGTAATGAGGCTGTATATCTCCCGGAAGTGTGGAGGAAGAGGCCTACTTAGCGCCAAAACCTTGCACAATCGGGAGATATATAGCCTCCGAGCCTATTTTATGGCGAAGGCGGACGTGGGTATGCATAGAGAGGTTGTAGCGTGTGACAAAGGACTCACCCCTCTCAATCTGGGCCTCGAGACATGGCAGACACCGGCGGTACTAAGCATTTCTGATCGTGAGACCGTATGGAAAGAGAAAGAGCTGCACGGAAGGTTTTACAAGGCTCTACACGAGCCACACGTGGACCGTAAAGCCTCCGTGCATTGGCTGCGCTTCGGGGACCTCTTTGGGGAAACCGAAGGGTTTGTCTTTGCGATACAGGATCAGGTTATCAAGACGAACAACTACCGGAAATACATTATGAGGGAAGGCACAGTGGACGTATGTCGGGCGTGCGAGTCCCTCAGACATGTAGTTTCGGGTTGTTCGGTTCTTGCTAACACTGAGTATCTGCATAGACACAACCAAGCAGCCAAGATTCTCCGCCAAGAGCTCGCTCTGAAATACGGTCTCATCAATCAGAAACTGCCTTATTACCAGTAGCCGGAGCCAGTTCTCAAAACTGGCAGCGCCAAGCTCTACTGGGATCGGCCCATTATCACGGACAGGACCATTTTAGCGAATAAACCTGATATCGTGTTAATGGACCGATCGTCGTCCAAGGTGTTTTTGGTGGACATAACTATACCACATGACGAGAACCTCGTGAAGGCCGAGACCGAAAAGCAACGCAAGTACTTGGACCTTGCACACGAGGTGACCGAAATGTGGGAAGTTATGTCCACCGAAATCATCCCGGTTGTAATATCCGCAAACGGTTTGACCCCAGCCACTTTGGTCAGAAACCTTGAAAGGCTGGGATTCGGCGGCGGTTCGCTTCCAGCATGCATGCAAAAAGCGGTTTTGCTAGATACTGCCTGAATAGTTCGCCGGTTTCTGTCCCTCTTGCCCTGATCCCCGACCGACTGGTTAATGTGTAGGTGTTTCAATAAAAGTTAATACAACCTAAATGTTTAATTGAAATATCCCTAGACCATGTTGATGTGTGTTACTACCTACCCACTTTTATGAAAAATATTTTTATTTCATTATTTTCGAAAAACTAACAGGAAGTAAAAAATATATACCTACAAAAAAACTAAAGTTTAAAAACGGCCAGTTTAAAAGTTTTCAAAAATATGTAGGTACTGATAGACATAAATTATACTAAATACTTACAACAATTAAAACAATCATCCATGTTGATTTGTGTATAAAGTAAATTATTTAATATTTATTTTTATAAAATTGTGTAAGTTGTAGGATGTAGGCTAAATCAAAACACCAATATCAGGTAAGTAGTAAGTCCACCCAATGCCGCAAAACATGGCAATTGGTCTACGAGTAAAAAAGTTTGGGAACCTCTGGCCTAGAAGATGGTACCGATCGAAGGCGTTTGAGTTCACCCTAGCTTTAAGCCATACTTTTCTGATCTTAAGCTTGCTTTACATACGCCATGATGATTGACAGGTAAGCTTAGACTTGTAAAAGACTCGAGTCTTGGAGTCCTATCTAATAAGACTTGAGTCTTTTTTTTGAAGACTCGAGTCTTAGAAATAAAACTTAGAGCTCAATAAAAAGACTTGAGTCCTGCCAAAAAGAACTAAAAGAGTCTTTTTAAAAGACCTCATAACTGTGCCCTCCATACTGTTTAGCAATGAAACAGCTTAATAAAACTTAAAGTGCAAATTAGAATGACACAATGTCTCAACAAAACTTTTACTTTAAGGTCAATTTAATTTCATTTGCTAAGTAAGTATAACCGAGCTGAAATGAGTAGGTACCGTTAATAGCTTTTGCGGGTTACGTGCCAACGAGATGACGTTAGTAAGCCGGTTTTTAACAGTTGTGGTGCCAAACAAGTGCCAATATCGCACAACATTGGGTAATATAATACATCGACTCAAGTTTATGACTAAGTCTAGCTCAAAGAACTTAAAAGACTCAAAAGGACTAGGAAGACTCAGAAGACTCAAACGACTCGGATTCAATGTGACTAACGGGCCCTAGTCTTGAAAAACTCTTCGAGAAAAGTTTAAATATATTGGTATCTTGACCCTTGCATCACAATATATTTATGATAACATTATGTATATTGATAAGAAAGGTAATAAATTTAAAACTAGGAAAGATAATCATGATAAAAATTACTCTTTAAAGACTAGGAATGACCACAAGTTAGCGTTTCCCAAATTAAGGCTGGCAAAAGCAGCAAATCATTTATTGGAATGTCAATACGTACAGATATTCTATTTCACGAAGTTCCGTTCGGCTTTGATTGTAGTAGTGACGTATCCCGACAAGCGCGCTTGTGTGTGTAAATGTAGGTAACGTTAGCAAAGAAATCATAATAATATAATATTTCAAGTCGAGATTTAATAATCGAAATAAAATTTTGGTTTTAAAAGTATATACTTTTTGTAAATAAATTAGATTAGGTTGCAATATGTGCAGGACAGTGACAACAAAACGTAAAAGACAGTTTATACACTTAAAAACAGTGTATATAGATAGTGTTATAGTGTTTTATAAGACTCTTAAAGAGCTAAGAACGTTTAAAATAGTGTTTCATAGTGTTTTTATAGTGTTTATAGTGAATAAGTGTCCCATACAAGTGTTAGTTTGTAAGAAGTTCATAACAGTTTTTATTAGCTTGAGAAAGTGTTTGCTTAATCGTTTGATTCTTTGTAATTTGATTGGAATTTGATTAATTAATAACCGCTATGATAATGAATTTACGCATAGCTAACAGCTAACAATGAAATGAAACTTACGTGATTATAGCTTAAAATAGCTCGATATGTATTAGGGTTGATTTGGAAATAAAGAAATGGTTTTGAAAGTCTTGTCATTTCCGCACATAGAGAGAGATCCAAATAGATTTCATAAATAGTTTTCCTATTAGAATATAGTAAAGATCTAATAAGAATAATCGAATCTAGTCAGAATCTTATTAGAAAAATCTAGAAAGTTCGAATTAGATTCGAGCGAGACAGACATATGTGTGTCTCGCTCGCACGCTTGCATTACTCTCTCTTGTGCGGTACCCTTGCGCGCCTGCACCAAATCACTTAAGGATGCGCCACACTCCGCTAGCGAGGCAGTTTGCTTTCATCGTTCGTGCGCAGTGGTCGTGCTTTCCGTGTGTTTTGTGCTCTCCTTTTGATCGATAAAAGTCTTGTCGACTCGAGAAGATTTTTATCGATTCCGCGGCTCTCCTTACGGTATTGCCCCGTCCAAGTACCAAATTTGGACCGCGGCTCTCGCTACGGTATTGCTCGCGATTAGTATCCGATTTCGACAGTGGCGCCACTTGCGTACTAGCGACGCACTTGCGAACTTCTCGTTTTCCTATAACTGGAAAGTTTGATTAACTTTCGCTCTTTTCAGAGCGAACTTTAAGCAAATTTTTTAGTTTCGCGTTGGACAAGTGGAAACCTTACGGTGACAACGAAGCTTGTCAGCGTCGACCCGGAACGCTGCTAGCCCTCCTGGGCTAGTAATCCGGCAGACCCGAACCCACTGCACTTGGGCCTTCCCAGGGAGACGGTCGGCGCCTGCTCGAATTAGGAGCACGCGTCTTTCCCCCCCCCCCTCGTTCCTTGTGTTCGTGCCGTTCAGCGGCACGGTCTTTTATTTTTCAGGCTCGTGAGTTCTGACCTCAACTTCTCCTTGTTGTCCACCGGGTTCGATGGCGTCCACCATCGAATCCCGGGATGAACGCATGGAGGCCGTGCTGACCTCCATGCTACGTCCAGTTATGGCCCAAATGGCCTACTTAAATGCGCAGTTTCTGCAGATGCAGACTACGCTTGCTAACACGCTCCAGGCCCCTGCGCCGATCCCGGCCCCTCAGGCCCTCGCGCCCCAACAGGCCCCTCAGGCCCCACGGACCGACCCGGCCCATCAGGCCTCGCCATCTCACCCGGCCCCTCTGGCCACCCCAAACATCCCGGCCCCTCAGGCCTCTACGCCCTTTAATGCCACACACGGCCCCCTGCCTGCCCAGGCCCCCGAGCCCTGCATACCGCCTAGGCATATCCGCTCCCCCCCTGGCTTCTCCAGATCAAGAGCCCTCCCGCCCACTCCATTCGAGTCAGAATCCGAGTCCGAATCCCCTATGGATACGGACTGTTACATTTCAGGCAGCGAGTCGCTCAACGCCAAGCGCAGCGCGATAAGCGACTCAGACTCCGACCACCACTCCAATTCTACAGTGACGAAATCGGTCGCATCACAAGATGAGGCTGGTTTCATCACAGTATCTCCCAAAAAGAGGAGACCCAAAAAACAGTGCCTAAGCACTTCCGCCCTCACCCCGGCCACTCAGGCCCCCCTCCCGGCCACTCAGGCCTCCACCCCGGCTACTCAGGCCTCCACCACGGCCCCTCAGGCCCCCCAATCGACCCCGGCTCCCCGGGCCCCGACCCCTACCAAGCCAGCCTCCCGCTGCACCCCCATCCCGCCCAAGGCTAAAAAGCCCCCACCGGTCTTCCTCAAGGAAAAGAACCGGTGGTCTGAAATATCCACAATCTGCGCGCAACAGCGCATTCAATATACTAAGGCGTCCAATACGGGCGACTTTATTAAGATCGAGGTCCCTTCGATTGAGGACTTCAGAAGCCTCACTTCACTCCTCACCAATAGGCACATTGCCTACCACACGTACGCCCTCCCTGAGGAGCGTAAAAAGCGAGTTATTCTTCGGGGAGTTCCCTATGAACTCCCCAACGAGGAGGTCCTCAAGGACCTCCAATCCCAAAATCTGCCCGTGGAGGCTGTGCACAAGATGCACAACAGCCGCGGCAAACGCTTTCATCTCGTTCTAGTTATCCTCCAGAACGTCCCTGCCGCTAAGGCAGTATTCGAGGTCAGCACAGTGTGCGGCCTCTCCAACATCCGCGTGGAGACCCCACACAAATCAGGTTACCCCGCGCAGTGCCACCGGTGCCAACTTTATGGACACGCGGCGGCCAACTGCTCCGCCCCCCCCCGTTGCGTGAAGTGCCTAGAGCCTCACGCGACTCGCGAGTGCTCCCGCACGCGCGAGTCTCCCAACCCCCCAGCCTGCGTGCTGTGTGGCCAATCCGGTCACACCGCAAACTACCGCGGCTGCCCCAGGGCCCCACGCCCCAAATCTCACACCGCGGCCTCGTCCAATAGACGACCGCCTCCTCCCCCCCCTGCCCCTAAATTGGTGGCTAGCGACTTCCCGCTAGCCCCCAAGTCAAGGTCCAACGCCCCCCCCATGCCGAAAATCTCGACCTGGGTCAAGCCCCCCCTCCCACCTAGACAGGCGCCCCCCCGCCCCTCTCAGCCCCAGCCTAAGAGAACCTTAGACCTGGGTTCCCTTCTGGCCTTCGCTAACATAAGCGAATACACGGCCATCAACCGAGAGCTCCAATCTGCTCGTACTCCCACCGATGTCCTTGATATCCTGGGCAGGCATGAGGCCATAATCACCAAAATTCAAAATCTATTAAATGGACAATAACAACCAGTCCTCTATAATTAACAACACTACAGTCATGACTGGTCGTAAGACTAAACCCAAGGGCCTCACCCTTTGTTCGTTCAACTCGCGTTCCCTACGATCCAACTTTCTAGAAATTAAATCCTTTCTCGCACAGAATGATTTTGATCTTTTACTAGTCCAAGAGACTTGGCTCGCTCCCCACCACACAAAAGGTCTCTCTATCCCCAAATACTCCCTAGTAAGAGTTGACAGACCCACCGATCCGCACGGTGGTACTGCCATCTATTACAAAAGGAGCCTTCACTGCTGTCCTATCCCTACACCGCCCCTTATCCACTTGGAAGCGACGGTGTGCAGGCTGGCCATGTCCGGCCATCCTTCTGTCACTATAGCCTCCATCTACCTCCCGAGTGGTAAGGTTCCTATCCGCAGCGACTTTGAGGCCATTATGGGCTTGGGCCAATCAGTCATTATGTTTGGAGATTTCAACTGCAAGCATACTGACTGGTCGTGTTACTCAACCAATAGTAATGGCATCAAACTCGATGAAATCCTTGAGTCCCTTCCTATTGACATCGACCTGATTTGTCCTAACGCACCCACCTTCTATCCATCCAACTCGAGCCAATCTCCCGATATTCTCGACTTTGCACTAACTAAAAACGTAACTTTAGCACTCCGCTCTATAGACCCACTAGACGACCTAGGTTCAGACCACCGTCCAGTACGGCTTATTTTAGGCGAGCCTTCAGCTCCTACCCCCACTTCTAAAACCTTTACCAACTGGCAAGGTTTCCAAAAGTCCCTCGCCACTCTGGCCGGCCCCGCCGACTCTCCGCTGGGATTCTCCCCTGACTACCTTAGTAGCCCGGAGAGAATCGACAGTGCAATCGATTCAGTCTCTGATGCCATCCTCAATGCCATCAGTTCCAATTCTCGAACGGTCAAAATCCCGCGGCCCAAACTTCCCCGTCATATTATTCTTTTAATTAAGCAGAAAAATGCAGCACTTCGTCGAGCCAGATACGCCCCAACAATCGAGTGTAGGAATGCAGCGAAAGTCCTTCAAAGCAGGGTAAAGAAAGCCCTATTCGAACATAGACATCTTCAAGCCACTGAGCTCATGGAGAACATAACTCCGTCTCACGTGGCTTACTATGCTATGGCGCGCAGACTCAGAGTCGACGCCATCTCCCACATTCCTCCCCTCTCCCGTCCCGATGGCACCATAGCCTTCGAGGATGATGAAAAGGCTGAGACCTTTGCTGACAGCATTGCTTCACAATGCTCCCCCAGCACCCAACCCGTAGATCCCGCCCACCTTAAGGCGATTGAAGAAGAAGTCCTCCTCAAGGACTCTCTCCCCCCGACCAGCGAACCCATCACAGTTTCCGCTGATGAGATTCGCCTTCATATCAAACGCCTCCACGCTCGAAAAGCGCCGGGGGCGGATGGTATTCCAAACCAGGCGCTTAAGCACCTGCCCCAGCAAATTATTGCCATACTGGCAATCCTATACAACGCTTGTCTTAATCTAGGTCACTTTCCAAGTGCCTGGAAAGAGGCGATCGTGATAGGTATCCCCAAGCCCGGGAAACCTCACCACATCCCGGCAAACCACAGACCCATCAGCCTCCTCAAGGCCTTAGGTAAAAACTTCGAGCGCGTCATTCTGACGCGCATGAAATTCCATCTCTTCCCCTCAGACGGGGATCCCCTCATCATACCCGAACAATTCGGCTTCCGTCCCCAACACTCCTGCCCTCAGCAGGTCCACAGAATAGTGGAGTACGCCCTAGCTGGCTTCTACCCTAGGAGGAGAACCACAGCGGCAGTCTTCTTTGACGTAGCCAAGGCTTTCGACAAAGTCTGGCACGCCGGCCTCATCCACAAATTATACGGCATAGGACTCCCTGATAGGCTAGTCCGTATAATTTCTTCATACTTAAAGAACCGCACTTTCCGATTCAGATTCGATGGTGCGCTCTCATCTCCCCACCCAATCAGGGCTGGCGTCCCTCAAGGCTCAGTCCTCGCTCCTACCCTATACTCGATTTATACGAACGACATCCCCAAACCACCTAAAGGGGTCGAACTAGCCCTTTTTGCCGATGACACCGCGCTCTATTGCACTGGCATTCAAATGTCCACAATAGTTGCAAAGTTGCAATCGGCTGTAGACGAACTCAGTGACTGGTTCACGAAGTGGCGCATTGAGGTCAATCCAGATAAAAGTTCAGCCATCCAATTCTCTCACAAACGGCGTCGTGGTCACTTTGACACACGGGTCCGCATGCGGGGAGTCCCCATACCGTGGTCTAATACGGTTAAGTACTTAGGCGTCACTCTCGACAAAACTCTCTCCTTTTTACCCCACATCACCAGGGTGTCCAAACTGGCTAGGAAATATCTCGGCCGACTCTCCAGCATGCTAGGACGTCATAGTAAAATGTCCCTCCGTAACAAGCGTACGCTTTATAAAGTCTGCATACGACCAGTCATGACTTACGCGGCTCCCGTCTTTGCCCACGCGAATCCCAAACACCTTCACAAATTACAGGTGGTCCAAAATCTTTTCTGCAGAAAGGCAGCTAACGCGCCCTGGTACGTGCGTAACACGGACCTGCACAGGGACCTGGAGCTCCCCTCTATTCAACAGCACTTGAAAGTCCTGGCAACAGGTCACTTCCAACGTGCTGAGTCCCACCCTAACAACCTTGTTAGGGCGACAGTCTCCTATACTGTCAACCCTGTCACGCCGCACTCCTGCCGCAGACCGAGAGACGTTCTCTCAGACCCCCCAAACCAGTTCACCGCGGATCTGGTCAACCTTTTGGGCTCCCAGCCCTAGTCATTCTCTACACTTGCGTTGAGCTTTACAGTGTCTTACTACGGGTTATCCGTCAGGATGCCTGATGCGCCGCCCTGGATCCCACGGGGTGGTAGCTCATTACACGATCTATGAATAGCTCTTGAGTTAGGGATCGGAGAAGGGGGTGTTTAGTGAGTAGAAGTCTCACACTGGCTGGGTATACGGTGGCATTCCGTCGGCGAGCGGTTGCTACTGTCGGCGGGGATTTATCCCCGTGCAGGGCCCAGTGCGTACTAGGAGTATTCACCCCCTCCCTATCTGTGGTCGCCCTTTGGGGCGTCATAGTAGGGTGTCATTCTTTGGCAGGAAAAAAAAAAAAAAAAAAAAAAAAAAAAAAAAAAAAAAAAAAAACGCTAGCGAGGGATTCGCCGAAAAGATCCCGAAGAGAGAAGATCTCCGGAAGAAAGAAGCCTCCGAAAGAAGCCTCAAGCAACAGTACAGTGAATCTCAAGCCCGAAGACTCATATAGAAGCCTGAAGTCAATATAGAAGACAGAATACAGAAGACTGAAGGCAGAATACAGTAATAGAAGAGCGCGGGAAATAGAGTGTGCTTGTGGCGTATTCGCGAGTGATATAGTGCCGCGCGGCTGGACTTTCACGACCGTGTTAAGTGGTGAATTCGCATTTTCCCTTTGCCCCTCGCATCGATTCCAGCTAATAGAGTGGGTGGATAGCGCATCATTTGACTAAATCGTAATCGGATTCATAGACTATACAGTCCACTGGAGCTATCCCCCACATTTTGGTCCTTCGAGAGCCGGATCTTTGAGAGGGCAATTGGGAGACAGCGATGCCTCTTACACGGTCGCAGTCAGGCCGCGGGGAGCGGGCCGCCTCGACAGGGCCCGCTCAAGAACAGTCTCAAGCTCAAGCCGTGAAGAGCAAGAATACGACGTCGCCGACAGAAACCACAGAAACGACGACGCCAACGACGTCGGCCACAGAAACGACGACGCCAACGACGTCGGCTACAGAAACGACAACGCCGACAGAAACCACAGCGACGACGGGTGCCACAGCTACAGAAACCACGAAGACCACCCGTCAAATCGAAGCTACGCAGCCACAGCGAGCTCCACAGAGATCCCAAGTCTCGAAATCGAAGAAATCCTCGAAAATAACGAAGGCGAAGTTGAAGTTATTACGTTTACAAGTCGAACTCGCCGCCGCCGAAGTCGCCGCTCTCGAAGACGATGAAACAGACTTGGAAGAGGAATCTGAAGCACCCTCCATTGAAGACACCACGAAGAGAGTGTCCGTATGGCTGGAAAATAATCCGACAGACTCGCCGCTGGCAATCCAGGGCCAGGGCGAAATTGAAGAGCCTCCACAGCAACCGCAACAGACTGAAGAACCGACGCGTCCTGCGGCGCTCCCGGCACCGGCGAGCTTCATCCCCCCCCCGGATCCAGTACCGGCGGGAGGGGACACAGTCGCCGTGCCGCAACAGAAGATCGACCTCAGCGAGTTGGCCTCAGCCATCGCACTCGCCGCCAGGACGGGTCCGCAGCCGCCGCCGCCTAGAATCCATGCAGAACTCCCTCCGTACAGCGGGTCATACCAAGAATGGCTCATGTTTAAGGCAGCGTATCAAGAAACAGCGGGATATTACAGCGACATAGAAAACACAGCGCGTCTACGACGAAGCCTGCGTTCAAGAGCTCGGGAGGTCGTCGAAGGGCTTCTCCTCTACAACGCGAAGCCCGAAGAAATCCTGCGAGCCCTCGAGTCACGCTTCGGACGGCCCGACGCTATCGCCCTCGCCGAGTTAGAGCGACTACGGGGACTACAGAAGCCTACGGACGCGCCCAGAGACCTGTGCGTATTCGCGACGCGGGTCTGCAACATCGTGACAACGCTGCGCGCCCTGGGGAAGATTCACTACCTGTACAACCCGGAAGTCACGAAGATCACAACAGAGAAGCTAACGCCGGCTATGCGATATCGCTGGTTTGACTACGCTGCCGAGAACCCTCAAGACGAAGCAGACTTACTAAAGCTTGCTAACTTTTTACAGAGAGAAGCGGATCGCTGCGGACCCTACGCGCAACCGGAGCGCGTCGCGGAAGATCACCTGGCGGCGAACAGGAGATTTGGTCAAGATCAAAACAGAAGAGTCCCGCAGAGAACATGCACAGTCACAGAACCTGGGTGTCCCATATGTGAGAAGAAGGGCCACTACACAAGCAACTGCAAGCGTTTCCTAGAAGCGGACGAAAATAGAAGATGGGACCTTGCGAAGAATAAATCTTTATGTTTCAGATGTCTACGTCATCGGGCGAGGAATCACACGTGCAAGGGGAAGGCCTGCGCTACAGAAGGGTGCACGAGACTGCATCATCCTCTCCTTCACTACAAGAGGCGTGTGATCGTCGAACAGCCCGAAGAAACAGAACAAAGGACAGAGGTCGTCGCGTCTACGTGGACGTCAGTGAACACTCAAGCTTATCTCAAGATCGTCCCCATAGAAGTCACGGGCCCGCAAGGCAGCATCAAGACTCACGCGCTACTCGACGACGGCTCGACAGTCACGCTAATAGACGCCGAGTTAGCACAGCGGGTAGGCGCCAAAGGACCCGTGGACCCACTACACATCGAAGCCATCGCCAGCACCGAATTCGAGTCCGAGCAGTCACGCAAAGTCGCCGTTACGCTACAATCCGCGGGAGGGCGCCACAAGATTCAAGCACGAACATTCAATAGTTTGAAGTTATCCGCGCAGCGCGTCACTCGAGAAGATCTCGCCGACTGTGAACATATTAAGGACATAGCCACGTGCCTGCAATATGAAGACGCCGAGCCGAAGTTACTCATCGGACAAGATAACTGGCATCTACTCGTCGCATCTACAATGAGAAAGGGACGGCGCGATCAACCGGTCGCCTCTCTCACTCCATTGGGCTGGGTACTGCACGGGACTCGAACTCGAATCATCGGACAGCGTGTTCACTACGTAAATCACATAGTAGAAGTGGATGCGGCCATGGATGAACAGTTGAAGCAACATTTCGCCATAGAAAGCCTTCTCATCACACCGAGGACACCCAGGAACGACCCAGAACAGCGCGCACTTGATCTACTGAAAGAAAAAACTACACGTCGCGAAGATGGAAGATACGAAGCCGGGCTGCTGTGGAAGACAGAGAATATAGTAATGCCGAATAATTATGAAAATGCATACAGTCGCCTGCGTAATACAGAGAAGAAAATAGACCGCGACCCCCAACTCAAGATGAAGTATATAGAACAGATGAACGCGCTTATAGATAAGGGGTACGCAGAACGCGCGCCGACAGGAATAACCGAGAATCGAACCTGGTACCTGCCGCACTTCCCGGTCATTAATATATTTAAACCGGGGAAGGTGCGCGTGGTACATGACGCCGCAGCGAAAACTAAGGGCATCTCTCTCAATGATTGCCTTTTTACAGGTCCAGACCTTCTTCAGTCGCTGCCGGGGGTCTTGATGCGCTTCAGACAGCACGCCATCGCCGTCACATCTGACATCGCTGAGATGTTCATGCAGGTGAAAATCAGATCGGAAGACCGCGACGCGCTACGATACCTGTGGCGGGGGGACCGGCGAGATGATCAGCCTCCAGAGGAGTACAGAATGACCTCACTGATCTTCGGCGCGACCTCATCTCCAGCCACGGCGATCTACGTGAAGAACATGAACGCTCAGCGGTATCAAGACACGAACAAACCCGCCGTCGAAGCCATAGTTCGAAACCATTACGTGGACGATTATTTACAGAGCTTCAAGACCGAACAGGAAGCCATAGAAGTCGCTACGGACGTCCGCAACATACACAGAGAAGCCCACTACGAACTGCGACAATGGACATCGAACTCTAAACGAGTCCTAGAAGCGCTCGGGGACCCTGCGACGTCGAACAAGCCACTAGACTTCAAGGACGGCGGGCAAACAGAACGCGTACTCGGCCTAGTATGGAAGCCGCATCAAGACGACCTAGCTTTCAATCTAGACCTAGCTAGGTTACCTGAAGACATAGTTACGAAAAGAAAACCTACGAAGAGAGAGATGCTGAAAGTCATCATGTCAATGTTCGACCCACTAGGCTTCGCATCGCCAGTAACCGCGCGGGCCAAACAGATATTACAAGAAACGTGGCGCCGAGGCACCAACTGGGATGAAAACATAGATGAAGACCTAGGACAGCAATGGGAAGACTGGCTGGTTCAACTGCGGGCTCTGCGCGGCGTGACAGTGCCGCGGCAGCTCGCAGGCTACAGTGAAGCGGTGAAGAGGGAACTTCACGTCTTCGTCGACGCCAGCGAAGCCGCCTACGCCGCAGTACTCTACTGGAGGAGTACGAGCGCCGGCGGAGAAGTCACTACAGCACTCATAACAGCAAAGGCGCGGGTGGCGCCACTGAAACTCACATCCATCCCACGCCTGGAACTGCAAGCCGCGGTGATGGGGAGCAGGATGGCTGCCGCCGTCATCGAAGAACATGACTTCAAGCCCGACGCGCGAGTATTCTGGACAGACAGCAAGACAGTACTCGCCTGGCTGAAGACAGGCGCCCGCAGCTTCAAGCCCTACGTAGCCCATCGTATCGCCGCCATCGAGGACAACAGCACAGTTAACGAGTGGCGCTGGGTACCAACCAAGCTGAACGTGGCTGACGACGCGACCAGGGACGTGCCGGGGAACTTCAAGGCCTCACATCGATGGTTCCAGGGCCCAGAGTTCCTCCGAGAAGACAGTTCGACGTGGCCGACGTGCGACATCCCTACCAAAACAGAAATAGTCACCGGCGAAGAAAAAGTAAACACAGTATATGAAAAGTCGCGCGCCGTACCTACACCGTCCCTAAAGGAAGCCCTTCCCGACCCTAACAGATTTTCAAGATGGGAACGCCTAGTTCGAACCGCCGCAAGAATCCTACAGTTTATCGAACTATGCCGAAGAAAACAGGACAAGGTCAATTACAAACGAACCAAGAAAATAGAAAAGGACCCGACTTGGCGCGTAATTCAAAATAAGAAAACTCCACAGAAGAAAATTACAGTCGAAACAGCCTCTACCGTGAATTACATACAGTTAGAAACAGAAACTCTACGTCGAGCAGAAAAGTTGATAATAATAGCAAGTCAAGAAACAGTCTTCAGTCAAGAAAGAAAAGATATATCGCGAGGCGGCGCGCCGGCTAATAATAGCCGCTTGCGCCCCCTAGCGGTCGAAATATACAACGGCGCCCTAACAATAGCAACCAGAATAAGCGCCGCCGAACAGATTTCAGAAAACACGAAGAGGCCAGCTATAATAGACGGGGACTTACACAGTACGCGCCTATACATAGACTACGTGCATAGAAGACTTCATCACGCAGGGGTAGAAACCACCCTTAACGAATGCCGACAGCACTATTGGATCGTACGAGCAAGACCGACAGTGAAAACCGTGTTAAAACAGTGCCTACAGTGTCGAATTCGAAAACAACAGCCGCCAGCGCCACCTACAGGGAATCATCCGTACTCAAGACTGGCCCATCATCAGCGTGCCTTCACCTACACCGGGGTGGACTACTTCGGACCCCTTCAGGTCACCGTGGGAAGAACTTTGCAGAAAAGATACGTAGCTCTATTTACGTGTCTTACCACGCGCGCAGTGCACTTGGAGATGGCAGCTTCGTTAACAACGGACTCGGCGGTGATGGCAGTGCGACGACTAATAGCACGGCGCGGCTGCCCGGCCGAGATATGGTCGGATAACGGCACCAACCTACAGGGTGCCGCCAAGGAACTCCGACAGAAGATAGATGAAGCCACACAGCACGAAGCCGCGAAGAAGCTCATATCCTGGCGCTTCATCCCCCCATCAGCGCCGTTCATGGGTGGAGCATGGGAGCGCCTCGTCCGCAGCGTGAAAACAGCCCTAGCCGCAGTCCTGCATCAGCGGCACCCTACCGAAGAAGTCCTACAAACCCTGCTGGCGGAGGTCGAATTCACAGTCAACAGTCGACCCCTAACACATGTGTCCGTCAACCATGAGGATGACGAGGCGCTGACTCCGAACCACTTCGTGCTGGGCGGGCCGGCCTTGTACGCGCCGGCCGCGGTCCCGCTTACCGACCGGGACCTGATCGGGCGCAGCAGCTGGCGCGCCTCACAGCAGCTGGCCAACCACTTCTGGGCCAGGTGGCTCCGGGAGTACCTGCCGGACCTCCAAAACCGGCGGGAGCCGCACGGGCGCGGCCCCGCAGTGCAGCCGGGAGACGTCGTCCTGGTAGCCGACGGGAACCTGCCGCGCAATACCTGGCCGCGGGGGCTCGTCGCGGCTATCTACCCAGGCCCTGACGGTGTCACCAGGGCAGTCGACGTCAAAACCAAAGGAGGGATCCTGCGAAGACCGGTGAAGAAACTCGTCGTGCTGATCTCCGGGTCACCAGCCTGCACCGAGGAAGATGCGTCGTCAACGGCGGTGACAACGCACGGCGGGAGTGATGTGCAGGACAGTGACAACAAAACGTAAAAGACAGTTTATAAACTTAAAAACAGTGTATATAGATAGTGTTATAGTGTTTTATAAGACTCTTAAAGAGCTAAGAACGTTTAAAATAGTGTTTCATAGTGTTTTTATAGTGTTTATAGTGAATAAGTGTCCCATACAAGTGTTAGTTTGTAAGAAGTTCATAACAGTTTTTATTAGCTTGAGAAAGTGTTTGCTTAATCGTTTGATTCTTTGTAATTTGATTGGAATTTGATTAATTAATAACCGCTATGATAATGAATTTACGCATAGCTAACAGCTAACAATGAAATGAAACTTACGTGATTATAGCTTAAAATAGCTCGATATGTATTAGGGTTGATTTGGAAATAAAGAAATGGTTTTGAAAGTCTTGTCATTTCCGCACATAGAGAGAGATCTAAATAGATTTCATAAATAGTTTTCCTATTAGAATATAGTAAAGATCTAATAAGAATAATCGAATCTAGTCAGAATCTTATTAGAAAAATCTAGAAAGTTCGAATTAGATTCGAGCGAGACAGACATATGTGTGTCTCGCTCGCACGCTTGCATTACTCTCTCTTGTGCGGTACCCTTGCGCGCCTGCACCAAATCACTTAAGGATGCGCCACACTCCGCTAGCGAGGGATTCGCCGAAAAGATCCCGAAGAGAGAAGATCTCCGGAAGAAAGAAGCCTCCGAAAGAAGCCTCAAGCAACAGTACAGTGAATCTCAAGCCCGAAGACTCATATAGAAGCCTGAAGTCAATATAGAAGACAGAATACAGAAGACTGAAGGCAGAATACAGTAATAGAAGAGCGCGGGAAATAGAGTGTGCTTGTGGCGTATTCGCGAGTGATATAGTGCCGCGCGGCTGGACTTTCACGACCGTGTTAAGTGGTGAATTCGCATTTTCCCTTTGCCCCTCGCATCGATTCCAGCTAATAGAGTGGGTGGATAGCGCATCATTTGACTAAATCGTAATCGGATTCATAGACTATACAGTCCACTGGAGCTATCCCCCACACAATAAATACAAAAATATTAAGAAGATATAGGCATTTAATTAAGCATTGGTGTTACAGAATGGAAACGAAACAACTAATACTATTCAGTATTTTCAATCACTATCAGATAAATTTTCGATTTCCGATTCCGTTTTGCTGTCGTCAGAATCATCTTGCACATTGATTATAAATTCAAAATCGAGATCAAAATATTTCAAGTAGTCTTTTTCAAGTTTTACAACATGATCACAAGTTTTCTGCCACGTTTCACTGCTAACTTGGCCCAAACTTTCATTGATCAGTCTTTCCGTATTCGTCATGTTTTGCTCGATATTTTTAGATGCGACATAATTTTTAACGATCACCCCAAATATGTAATCCCTAAAACAAAATAATTAAGAAATATAAACATCTTATAAAACAAAAAAAAAAACATTTTATAAATACTTCTATTGCTATATTAAATATCTTTGCATAAAATTTTAATCGAAAACGTATAAATAAATATTACCTCACTATGGACAACTCTTCTTCGTTTTGTTGCCATGCTGACCTTACTCCGTGAAACAATTTGGCGCGAACTAAACACACTACTGATCCGGAACGTGTCCCGATCGACACCAGGGGGAGTTTACTAATTTATTAGCCAATGCTGTCGATGGCAGCCGGAGCCAAAGTGGGACAAATCTATACGTATGAATGAGAAAGCTTTAAAGTACTTTGCTTTGACGTAAGTCTATATGTCAATCTTCTCAAAAGTGACAATCAAAGACAAACAATCATCCATCGCCAACGACTGACTGACGCCATTTGTAAAAACGGTTCATTGCGTTAACTGCGTAATTTCAGCAACCCATTTTTAATTTGAAAACCTGTAAAATTTTTGATTTGAAAATCTGTAAGCTGTGTGTTTTTACGGAAGTGCTATTTGTTCAGTGCGAAATTGACACTAAATACTTTGTAATTGTTTGTTTGTTTATTTGCGAAATTTACGCTTTTGTGCAGCAGTTTTAAGATAATGGTTGGAAAAGGGACTGATTAAGGGAATTAAGTAAATGATTATATGATATCTGTAATAAAAATATGTAAAACTGATATAAGTGCATACAGTAAAAAATTGAGACTGTTATGTGCCATACTGATCTAAGTGAATTATTCTATGTATACTATGGACCACAATGGTACAAGTGATTTTCTTTTTCCATTTCTTTAATGAAGACTTTATATTATTGTTATAATTTTGTACCCAATACATTGCATTTTCACACTAAAAACATAACGTGTTTTATTGTAACTCTTCTATCAAAGAGTTTTGAACTATTTACAAAATTCAGTTTTTCTTCATTTTGTACAGGTGCCACTTATACCCCAATGGTTTTTAACCCGTCAATTATACATTAAGTTCCTATCTTAGAGTAATAGACTGCATAGATTACTACTGTGTAAAGTGGATCTATTAATACACTGAAAAGTTGCGGATGGCATTAACTGAAGCGCTAGTGAGCTGTATGTATGCATTTACGAAGTATGAAGTAATCGTTCTTCTCTCGTAAGAGAGTATATTGTTCCATGATCGACACTGACTGAGCGCTCTCGAGGTTACGCACACAAAAACAATGTGCATGTGCACGCTTGACAACATTCATAGCCAAACGGACTTCGTGACATAGAACATCTATACCTATATATAACAAAATTCCGAAGTCAATTCAATCCCTGCCATTCAATAAATTTAAATCAATCATTAAAATCACTCTATTTCGAAAAGCTTATTATAAAACTAAAGATTACTTAGATGATAAAAAGGCATGGGATTAAGCACAACAGGATATTTCTAAAAGTTTCTAATTACTTATTCATTTTGTTTACGGCTCGGCTGTGCAGTATGACATATGGCATACTTCTGACAGTTCCACTCACTTACTTTCTTGTCTAGACAACAGCAAGAACGTCATGCTCCTACAGGCGGCAAGGCTAGTGGTAGCGTCGGGTATCGGGTCACCCTCTTCCCTAAAATATGGTTGAGGAGGGTGATGGCTGGTGCTTGCGTTATACCTACTTGTGAACGGGTGCTGCTAGCGGTGCCAGGTCGTTTTGCTGATGATACAATGAATATTTTATTCCATTCTTGTTTAAATACTCTGGTCCCAGTTTGTCATGTTCGTGTTGTGCATCCATTGTTCAATGCATCTACTATGTAAGCAATTTGGTTTTAGCATGACATTGGCTCTCACAATTAGCTGATTTGTGTTTGTTTTTTTTCATGTCATGATCAATTTGTACTGTATGTACCTACCTATTTGTTTTAATTCGTATATCCTGACTGAAAAAGAGTGCCAAGGGTTTTTTCCGCCGGCTTTTTTTGTCTCTCGGTCTACTTTAATATATTATTCAATAACTATCAACCTTGTTAAAGCCGAAGTACAAAATTGTGACGTCATTAAGCGGCCATTCGATGGTCTTATGATGAATAAAAAAATTTCATTTCAAACGACTCAAGTCATGAAATGTAGACTAAAAGACTCGAGTCTATTACAATTCTAGGTAGATAAGCTTCAGCGAAGTTTTTATTGATATTTGCCAACTTCATGACCTAAAGTTTGGTTCATGTGGAAAATTAACGTAAAGCTATAGGTATTCGATCCAGATTCCATTATAACATGCTAAGAGTTCATTGCAAATACTTCATTTTTACATAACGGGTAGGTCAGTCTGTTCTTCTTTCTACAACTATTATATAATCTTACAAATAAAATAGTTGTTCTATTGAAATAATTTTAATAATATTCATTGTCATCTTGTGTATGGAATAATAAAAATAAAACAATCAAAAAACCATTTGTAATTTTTAATTTAGTTATTACTTTTATATCTTTTCTTTTATATTTTAGTATGATTTAAACAGTAAAATCTACGTAACATCTAATATAGACTACTGAAATTTACACTCATTTACAACATAATTAATAGACTTATAGTTTTCAGAAATGCAAGTTATTCCTTCAAGTAAAATATAAGTAAAATATCATTTTTTGAGATGATTGTTAAGTTCCTGCGAAAAATCAACAAATCATTAACAAAATTTAGGCCTGGTTTGTTCGTTCACTGAAAATTAATAGTTGAAACATACAAAGCACATTCATTCAGACATGTTTATGCAATTTATTATTCATAATATTAATAATAAAGACGTGATCATTAGGTAGATAGCAAGTAAAGCAAATACAAAAGAAAAATATGTTGAGAATATTGTAGTAATCATAAAGGTCCGTATACACTGAACTTAAAACTACCGGTATGTTATCTCAAAACAGTTTTATTAAGTTATAAAATTAAGTTTTTTTCACAGCATTCAGTGTATACGAAGCGTGAAAATATATTACAAAATATTATCTTAAAGCTATTCACATTAGTAACCGACGTTTGAAAACCTAGAGGAACTAAATATTTACATTTGCTTGCGGTTACACATTTGGCAAAATAATTTAAATACACTTAAATTAATCTTAACTCATAATTTGACAGTAGAACAGGCATAAACTTTAGCAGGACATCACCAAATTGTTACAACAAAAACGACCTTTCATCAAAAACGCTCGCACATAAGCCATAAGCCCTGTTTTTATATTTGCAAATATAAACAAGAAACATGAAGGTGTGTCTTAAATAAACGAGTATAAATTTCAAATCGATATGTGCGAACGCCGTTTTAATACAACAAATTAGATTCATTTCAGAAATTCAAAACACAAAAACAAAATCACGCGAGACGACATTCTACCAGATACTTTGTTCTTCAAAGCACACAGCTTCAAGAAAAACAAAGACATAGACATAACTTTTGTATAAATAACAGGTTCTTGCTTAATCTGTACCTTTTTATTCATAATAAGTTCGAAAAACGGTAATTTAATAGAATAGGTACATTGTATACATTAAGGCATCGTTTGTAGGTATGGCACAGTAAACTTAAAAGCGAAAAGATCAACAAAACTCTAAATTAAACATTTCGGGGCATGGTGGGACACAGGTAATACTTTACACATCTATATAATATATTCTGAATCAATAGTACAGGAAAAATAGATTTCTTTTTTACAACAACATTCATAGCACACGCATTCCTCTGAACACAGAATATTTTGTCCACATTCAATTTCTTCGAGATATCATTTTGGGAAAATATATATTATAATTTGTAATAATATAATGACAAAAATATAATTTTAGATAAATTCTTGGAATATATCACTAAGGTTTTAAACGGTATAGTTAGTGAATATCTCTGCTTATAAATATATAGGTGTACATTTTAATCTATATGTATATTAATAATTCTATTGTGTAATGAGAGTTTTGTGCGATAAACAAAAAAAGTTTATTTATTAATGTGGTGTTCAGTTAATAACCTGTTTACATTATTATTAGTGTCTGTCAAGTCATAAGAGTATTGTCAATTTATATTTGTCTACATTAAAATTAAAGGTTGTCACAGATCTATCTAAACACAATAAGTCTACACAACCTCGGAAGCTCATTCATTGAACATTGTTTAAATATCGGAGCATTACAGTCAATTTAATTGATATTAAATAAAACAAAAATTAAGATACGGAATTGAGAATTATTACATTTGTTCGTCAAAGCAAAATTATAATGATTACATAATTATTATTACTTGATTTTAAGTCAAACCTAGAAAATGTCAGTGAAAATTGAGTTCTATATAAAATTGGACTTGAAGTTTGGAATTTTTAAATATTGAAAACGTCAAATTTTAAATTTTGGATTAAATTGAAACAAAATAAATATAATTGAGCATAATGTCAAGTTTAAGTCATTCTTCTGTATAATTCAAAAACTGCATCAAATTTCGGAGCCTTCCTAAGACTGAATGGATGTTTTACAACACGGAATGGTTTTAGCCAAGAATCATTAGTTGCGATACGTGTTTATTGGTGAGAAAAACGTGAATGTTAAACTAAGAACAAGCACAAAAATATACAGGGTGGAATTTTTGAATGCCATCTGGAGGTAAAGTATTCTTAATAATAGAGATAGCAAATTTTACTCCAAAGAAACATTACTTTATTTTAGAAAATAAATAAAGACGCATTCAAGATTTTTCGAAAATTTGCTTCACCCAGGACCCGACTAAAATAAAAAAATGAAGATTTCTTGGTTTTCCTTTCATTAAGTTAACCCAGTATGTTAAAAAAAATTATTCTTGTGATTGACCCTTACGATCAATGCAATAAAATTAGAGGATGTCATTTTTACAGATTATAGTCGGTTCGGTTCGGTTATAGTGAAGCGATCAAATTTTTGAAAATTTTTGCATGCGGTTTTATTTCTTTAAAAAAAAAGGAATGTTTCTTTGGGGTAAAATTTGTTATCTCTATTATTTAGAGTACTTTCCCTCCAGGTGGCATTCAAAAATTCCGACCTGTATAAAAATTCTAATTCATAAGAGAAAACTAAATAATAAATCGATTTCGGTTTCAATAGTTAACCAAAACAGTGTAATACGCGATAAGAGGATAAGAAAAAATAAACAGTTACATTAAATTACATTAACAATCAAAATTTTTTCTCACCAAGTACTCAAACAGTAAGGAAAAAATTCAAGGTCTACCCAATTAAACCTTAACCTATTTGAATCAAAAAGTATCTTCCAGGTCTATAAAAAAATCCATTCACAGAATTGCTGATTGTCGTGAGATTATAATTCTCAGCTAAAACATCCGTGTCTTGTGTTTAGATAGTCTAACAGTCGGCGGTATAGACGGGTGCGAGGTCCAGCGTGAGGTGTCTAAGGGCGCGGTCACGTGAGGCGGTGCGCGACGCGCGGGATGACTTGATGATCTGCAGCACCATCGACTTGCAGTCGTGGCAGACCGCCATTTGCACGCCGCGGAGCCGTTCCGCCGCTGATATGCCGGTTAGGGTTCGAGCGTAGTGAGATCTGGAAAATTATGAGGGAATTTAAATAAGAGGATGCCTTTATGTTGCATGTTTTAGCGTTTTCATTTTTTTTTTATTATATCCCTTATTATATCTTATAAAGGGTGACTGGTGACGAATTTTAGATACTGAAGGAAAGCACTCTGAACTCGATTCTGATCATAATTATGTAATTTTCACCAGAAATCCCTATGAATAAATAAAGATTATTCTGTATATCTATATCATGTTATATATCTATATCACAAAACATCGGTGTCAAAGAAACGAGTGAAGAATATCCTGTACCAGAAGTCCTTTTTAAGCGCACATACGTATCTACTAACTAGTACCTAGTCGGATCTCAACAGAGTCTGAGCATATAACGGATGGGTTATGCCCATTCTATCGTACACCTTTGGCGTACTCAGATGGACTCAGACCGATTTACTGAGTTGGAATTTGAATTAGACCCTCTGGATCGGAAGGTCCGCACTACTATGACCCTCAGTAGCATGCATCAGCCTTGATCGTCAGTAATGAGGTTGTATATCCCTCGGAAGTGTGAAGGCACAATCAAGAGATATGTAGCCTTCGAGCCTATTTTATAGTGGAGGCGGACGTGGGTATACATAGAGAGGTAAAGCATGTGATAAAGGACTCACCCCTCTCAATCTGGACCTTGAGACATGGTAGACAATGGTGGTACTAAGCATTTCTGGTCGTGAGACCATATGGAAAGGGACAGAGTGGCACGGCGGGTATACTCTACACATCTGGCTAATAGCTCCAAACACACGCCATATAAGTCAACGATGTCATCTCTTTTATGCTCTTGATTAATAAAGATACTTTTTCAGATCAATAAAGTGCCTATTCAGTATTCTGTGTGGAGTATCATAAGCATGCTCTCAGAATCTCAACATAATCATAAACCACATATTGCATAAATTTACTCTAGTAACTGTTTCAATAAAGATGCTTTTCTATTGAAACTTACCTATCTAGCAGTCTCTGCGGCGTCCCGCAAGGCATGCTCTCGGGCCCCTCCACGCTCCGCGACAGCGCGAGGTCGTTGAACCCGAGCGCGGACGGGCCGCGCGAGGAGGGCGCTGACCTCGCGGCCGCGCGCCGCGCCGCCGCCGGGCTGCTGGGCGCGCTGCCCACTGTGTTCTCTACTGTACTCTGGTGACCAATAAGTGGGAAGGTTACGTCGTTTTGTCAACTGGCTCTGACACAAAAACAGATCGTTTAGAAATACAGGGTAATTTTTTTGAAGATCAAAATATTTTAGGAGAAGGTTAAGAATGATGTGTGGATTCAATTTATGACAAAAAAAATTGTAGGTTAGGTACCTACTATATTTTTTTTTTGAAATTTTACAATTCTTTTAAGTGATCGAATTTTTCTGACTATTGAAAAATCGAGGCTTATCGTATTTCTTAATAAAAATTGTTGGAAAAACGCTTGTATTTCTTGCTACTAAATAGTCGTAAATAACAGATTAAACTAAAATGTTGTTAACTTATGAGAATTAAAAAATATCTATTTACCTAACAAAAAATTTTTTTTTCATAAACATTTCTTTTTCCTCTCGTCATTCTTAACCTTCTCCTAAAGTATTTTGATCTTTATAAGAAAGACCCTACATAAACCATTTTTTTAGTCTTTGTACACAACACATTACAAATTTTACTCTGGATTAGAAAATCTTATATCTTAAATAAAACTCTTTGATGGTATATTACAACTAGGGATTGCAATCCGGATACTTTCGAAACTTACTACGAAATTCGAAAAGAACTGAAAAATCCGGATTTTCGAAACTTTAAATAATCCGGATTTCAGCATTAAAATCCGGTATTTTTGAATATTTCCGAATTTTTCGTTTGTAGTACTTGATATCATCACAATTGATGCTTCTTGTTAAGCACCGTCTTTTAATTGTTATTATTAATTGACTATTTTCAAGATTACTGCGGCACATTTAATTCATCAAAGAAAAACATCTCAACTAGACTCTTGATTGGGCATATTATCATGTTGCGAATATTTCATTACGGATTTAACTTATAAAAAGTGATTTTAATTTTATGTAATTGGCAATGTGATGTGTGAAAAAAACTGAACTTTAAACTCTGGCTTGTGTAGTCATATTAAGTTCAGTTCTTATTTAATAAGGCCTTATTTTAAATGATTATATTAGTATAACAGATATTATGAACCTTCTCATTTGAATGATCATTAATAAGTACTATTTTTCATATTTATTTCATCCAGGTCTCTTATTTTCTCACTTAAGCTGAATCTATTCGCGGTTCTTTTTCAAACATTGCTTTTGAGAATAAGCTATGATGAAATTCATCCTAGGTCGGAACAGTTTTAACAGATACGCTTCGGAAATACGCGTTTTACCTAGTCAGCGCTAGTTTTGAATGATCTTCTATTTTGAGAATTAGTTATTATAACAATCAGTAAAAACTAGTTTTAACTAGGCAAAACTCGCTTTTCCTAAAATCGGATTTAAACTTAACGTACCTACCTATACTTTTAAAAATTATAAAAAAAAAAATATTTTTTTGTTTTGCGTTAGCTTCAATTTTATTGTAAATGTTACATTAAAATTAAATTTTACTGATTATAGGTATGTCAGAAAATTATTATTAGTTCTGTGAATATTCATTAAAGCTTTATTATAAAGATTTTCTATTATTTATCAAGATTTGCAACTAAATAAAATAGCATAAAAGACAATGTAACAAATTAAAAAGTAAACCTTCGAAAAATCCGGATTTCCGATCGAAGAAAACCTTAAAATCCGGTTTTGAAACAAAATCCGGATATTGCAATCCCTAATGACAGCGAAGTTTCAGTAAAAACCCGTCATTTGAAATTAAACGTTATAACCACAGCTGAGATTTAGTCCCCACGAAGCTGCTTAGAGTAAAAACTTGTTATTTGAAATGGTACCTTATTGCCGCGTCTCTAGACTGCGCGTGAAGTGTGTCGTCGGGCGGCGAGGGCAGTAGTAACCATCTGTTATTTGAGATGGAGCCTTATTACCGCGTCCCTCGCCTGAGATTCGGTCCCCAGGAGGCGCGCGACGAGACTCCGCTTGAGCAGCTTGCGGGTGTCGAGGAAAACAGTCAACTTCTGTCGTTTGAAATGCAACCTTATTGACACGTCCCTCACCTGAGATTCGGTCCCCAGTAGTCGCGCCACTGATCTGCACGTAAACGGCGTGTCTTCGGGCGGGGAGCGTAGCAGTAAACATCTGTCATTTCAAATGCAACCTTATTACAAGGTCTCTCACCTGAGATTCGGTCCCCACGAGGCGCGCCACTAGGCTCCGCGTGAGGGGGGTGTCATCTGGCGGCGAGGGCATCAGCGACGGACTCAGCAGCACCACCGGCACGTGCGCGAAGTGCTCCGTCGGAATACGCATCTGGAATGTTCCAGAAAACTTAATGAGCTTCTAGTAGTATCTGAGTCTGTATATGTACACGTCGTAGTCAGTCGGTTTCGGGCGATGTGTAGGCACTTGTAAGCAGTATATTGTACTTTGAATTTATAAAAAAATAGGTGTGCTGAAAATTTTGTCACATACCAATTTGCACGTGCTCAGTGCTTGATAGCCACATTGGTCTAATATTTGTACAAAGTACTAATTTATAATCTTCTATAACCATTAAAATACTAGTAATGTAGGAAGTACCCTTGTTGACATCCATCCAATGGAGAAGAAAACGAAAAGCTCTAAATAGATGTCGCTTCATACGCTTGACCCATAACAAACTGTCAAATGAACAAGTTGTTACCGAAATTGCTTGTTCAGTGTTCTTTTTTGCGGTAAATCTATATAATATTTTATTTTTCTGTATCAAAATGTAGGAAATGTGGACCGTACTAAGCACATTTACACAGAAGTTTAAATGTGCCATTTAAACTAATCCATTTTCGATAAAACTTATGACTACGCAATGATGCATATATAATTTTTTGATATAAATCACTATAAAATTTACTTTTACTATGGTATGTGACAGTTGTTATGGGTAAAGTATTATCAGTGCCTCTAGTGAAAAGAGTTGGCAGTTTTCTACCCCATTCTTTACCATTTTCAATTTCCTTCATATCGCTACGTTACTTGTATAATGCTTTATATTAAAAGAAATACATTTTAAAATAATAAAATGCATTAATTACCTTTGAACAACACTTTTGACAGACAGTCCTTTTACATAATTTGCATTTTTGTCCCCATGGGCCGAAAATGCCGAATCTTGTCTTCAAACATAAAAAACAGACCTGGAATAAACAATTGTAATTTTATCAATGTTAAATAATAACAATCTTAAAATACAATAATTTCTTAGATTTTCACGCTTCATTAACTAATAAGTTATTCACAAAAGGCGTTTTGTACCGTAAGTAGGTATGTTGACGCGTTTAAGTAAGTATATTTAACGTTTTGAGTCGACATTTCGTTTCTTTTTGGTTAACGTTATGTTTTTTTCTGAACCCTACGCTCGTGACTGTCAATTTGACTTCAATCATGACCAGTATCTGTAGTCACAGAAACTTCCATAAGTAAACTTTATACAATCTGGTTAAAATGTCTTTGTTTTTAACTAATAACATTTAATTAAACCCACTTACTCTTCGTTTTTCCACATCTTCTTTCACCCTGCCTTCCACCGGCAGTACCTCCAACTCTGCCTTCGTCAGCACAGATCTGATGTGGACGATCTCCTCCAACGTCAGAGATAAGCGGTCATCAGACATAATCGCTTCTTGCCATTGTTTCTGCGGGGTAAAAGAAGAGTTTTTTAATTATAGAATTTGGGATTTAAATTGCCAAAAGTTCATATCTAACTCGAGTGCTGCGCACAACTTTGACATTTTTTTTGTAATCAGTTTCATCATATATAATGAGTATAATGAATGAATAAATGAAAAATGTGGTAAATTAAAATCACCCGACCAGGATTCGAACCTGGGACCTCTCGTTTGCCGGACGAGTGCTCTTCCACTGAGAGCCACATTTTTCATTTATTTAAGAATAATTGAGCATTTCAAATGCAAAAACATAAAAAACATTATAATTAATGAAACTGAAAAAGTCACCCTTGAATTTATTCCAATAGCCTAGCCATTAAGTATATTAATTGTAACGCAAAAGTGAAAACTTAATTTATTACTAAGATCACATCAATTTTTATAGCGTTCTCTCCTTATAGCATCAATCATTTGTTACCACATGATGATATATGACGATAGTAGCAGGTTGAAAAAGTTTGTTGAAAAAGTTGCGACTTAGTACGAAATCAGTTTTGCACAATTACAATTGCACATTCCTCAAATACTGTGTTCTAAACGCAAAAGTTTAGGAAATTTTTTGAAATTGTATAAGTCTAACAGCCCGTTCACACATGGTCCGTTTTACTGGATATGTTTTACCGGATACGTTTTTTTTTATCGATGGCGCATGGAGTTGTATGAGCGACTTCACATATGGCACAGTATTCAGTATGCGTATTTACGGTACAAAAAAGTATCCAGTGTAACGTATCCAGTAAAACGGACCATGTGTGAACGGGCTGTTACTTAATAGTTATTAAGCTAGAATAAAGCAAAAGTATGTAGAAATAGCTTATAAAAATATAGCTATAATAGACGACTAATTCGAACTCCCGCTTATTCGAAGTCCGGCTATCTAATGGTGCGTACAGATTGCTGTAATGGAACTTGTAATGTAACATTCTGTAGTGCACACGTCCAACCAAATACGCAACGTGCGCAGAATGTTACATTACAAGCAATCTGTACGCACCATTACGACCATACTTCATTTAAAATCTGCCGTCAAGAATCACCGCTCTTTCGGTGATGAGCTCTATAATGATATACAAAGAGTCAGGTATTTATTATAGGTACTCATGTTCTCTCGTCTTCACTTACCAAGAGGTGAGATTGAGGTCAATGCGGCATAAGGTACGGAAAAAAACCCACTATCTACCATGCATGCTGTTGTAATTCTGCATGCAATAACAATACAATACTCCAAGCAGTAATCTTATTGACAACTAATAAGCTGCGCAAACTCAGTACCTAAATACTAGATAACCTAACTACTTTCATTAATTAAAATAAATAAATCATAAGCATTCAAAAATATACAAGTTGTGATAAATACTTAGAGCTCATTTGTAGCTATTTTAAGGTTTATACAAGGCTATCTTTATAATCTTTGTTTATTTGTTATTGACATATTCGTGATATTTATTAAATAAACTCACAGCGATATAAGGGATGCTGAGATAAGATAAGGAGCATCATTACTACTATAAATGAATCTTCAAAGTTAATGTGTAACGCTTCGGTTTCATACGCGTGATTTTCACCTCGCGGTAAACATTGCTTCATAAAACGAATACAGCCTATTTTAGTTTAACCCTTAAAGGCATATATTTTTTCGACAACAGAGACAAGCGCAAACAAACTTACTCTATAGATTTTAAGTGTTCTTTAAAAGCGAATTATTTAAATTAGTTCTATGATACGACAACATTTAATATAAGAACTAGGTTAATCAGCCGAATTAAAAAACTGTATTCAAAAGCTTCAAAAATACCAAACCCACCTTCACCACGAAACTAACCTAGAACGAAACAAACTACTCACTCTCGTGCCATTAGGGCTGCCACTAACCGACTTGATGAGTTCGTCCTGCAGGGAAGAGCGAGACCACGATAGTTCTCCCAGCTGCGCGTCGTCCGAGCTCGCGAGCGACGCCGCGCCTGCGCAAGACGCGCGGGAATTCGGTCTGAAAGGAGAAAACATCCTTAAGTCAAATAAAAACCTTTTGAAAATATCATATAATACATGACGTTACGTTTATTCGTGATGTCTTTCATTACTTTTTTTATTAAAGGTAGCCTCTGTCCATCTGTGATCTTGAACAGGTACACAGAATAAATAAATATAAAAAACTTTTGGCAAAAATGCTCAAATATTAAATTATAACTACCGTGCGGATATGAGATAATACTTATATAAGACAGAAATAATTTAGGTACCTACAATAAAAATAGAGCTTCAAACTTAGTGAATTTTAAATGGGGTTCTCTTGGCTTATTTGAATAATAATAATAAAATCCCCAGACAATCACACCAACTACCCAAAGTAAGCATAGCTTGTGTTATGGGATACCATGTAGCGAACTAGGGGGAACCTAGAATATAAATACATAAATAGATAAACACCCAGACACGGAACATTTTTTTGTGCAACCACTGGCGTCTGAGGCAGACAGGTTTACCCCATCGCCAAAGTGGTCGTCAAACTTTGAAGAGAACAATATAACATCTAAGCTACATGTAGCTGTGAAGGATCGTCTTATAATAGCCCTAACGCCTCTGGATAAGCGTGTCGAAAAGGTAGGGTTGCCAACGTTTTTTTCCTAGAAATAAACTATATTTGGGTCTTGGTGGTAGGATCCCTTCTGGGTCCGCCTGGCTAGCGACCACCCTTTATATAAAGTCTGCCGCCAAATGTTACCGCTCCGGCGGTAATGTGTTCCGGCAATATTGTATAAAGAGCCAGTTCCTTCCTAAACCCGTGTGCTTTCATCTTCGACCTCATCGTCACTTACCATCAGGTGAGATTGAGGTCAAACGCGGGTTTAGTCACTTATAAAAAAAAAAAAAGAAAGTAATTTCAAAGAGTATTTTGCAAAAATAAACAGTATATAAGTAATTTATTTAATGTTTTAAACACATATTTTTAGAGCTTCTCGCACAACTGATTATTTTAAGTTTAGCACATAAAGTGGTTAGCATTTTATGCTGAAAACAGTATTTTGTATACTTAACTTTTGTTCAACTATTGTATAATACTGTTTTTAACAGTATGGTTGTCAACCCTACGAAAAGGAGACGCCTGCTTGGTGGTAGTTGGTTTCAGGGTTTGCCAAGCTAGCGGACACCATTCATACAAAGCACGTTTTTTATGATGAACCACGTTCTTCCTAAATCCGTGTGGTTTGACTTCATCTTCAATTGTCACCAGGTGAGATTGCGGGTTTAGACACCGTAAATCTAAATTAAGATAAAACTTATCTAAAGTCATATCTCACCTTGAATGTGGCAAAGACTGTGCTCCGTCGGCGGCCTGCGGCGGGGGATGCGCGTGCGCGACCGTGTGGCGGCGCATAGACGCGCGACGCGACGGACACTGCGTCGCTAAGTCGTACGCTGAGTAGGAAATGTTTTTTGTTAGTTTGTATGCTGGTATTGATGTGATATTTAGTATAGAAATGCAAACAGAGAATTTAAACAAAAACGTGAATATCTTTAAGAAGTGAAATATTATTAAGTGTTTTTATCTTATTGTATTTTTTTCAGGATACGAAATAAGCATATGTATTTGTATTAATAAAAAAGTAGGTGCCTTATACACAAATTGAACTGCATGGTAATGCGAGTGAAAAAAAAAATTGTAAGTTATTTAAATTGACTTTAACGTGCATATAAAAATTTAAAAAAACTGTCAAAAACCAGTACCAGTATAGAAGTTTACAAAATAAAAAGTATACTCATATAGGAAAGTCTCTTTTGACACATAATAAGTAAATAAGCCATTTGATTCACAATAAACAGGTCATACATAATTAAAAAATTCAAATAAAAACTAAAAATTCTACTTTAAAATGTTAAAAGCAAATACAAGGCAGACTTGTTTTTTTCAAAATTGTATCTTTGTACTGACAGCTTACGACGTAATCAATGAAAACAAAAACGCTATCAAAACTTCATATTTCGAATCACCCTATTTAGGACGATCAACTCAAGCTGCAGCTTATTTCCCACAGAAATACTAGTATATACGGTCGATTCCACTCCGATTCAGGAAATATATTTGCTCGCACAGGCACGTAACGACCTATTGGTTGATTAGCGAAATGACTTGCCCACGAACTGGGAGCGACCTACTTCTGTGCTATCGTAGATAGGGCCATAAACATAATTAACTTTATGGAGGCAGTTGTTTTGTAGATACTTTGTACACGCAGAGTATTATGGAAGAAATATGTTATTTCAATTTGTTTTTACATGCTATTTTGGTGGTCTATGATAATTAACTCTATCTGTGAGTAAAGATCGTAAAAAAAATAGGTTTTCCTGATTACTAATATACAATTAATACTGATTGATGCACTATTTTAATAAATTAATTCCTGCTGATATTATAAGTATACGTATTTTACTCTTCTTCTCTGATACACATTTACGTATTTAGCGGAAGCATACATGGATTCGACGGCTGCCGTCTTACGGTTTTATAAATGTGTTCAAAATTGACTTCATTCATAATGCTCTGCAAAAACACCAAATATTAAAGACTACATTTTAATGTAATAGCACATGACCAAGTGTCTTAAATTCATTCGATACGAATGAATAATATTCAAAGAGACTAATAATATTCTTCTCGGTAGATTATATTATTTTCTCACTTAAAATAACAACATTTTATATAATTGAAAAACAAATAAAGTCGGTAATCAAATATAATAAGCATAATGTTTGTTAAATAATATGATAGTAATATAGACTAACTAATAACCCATTATATAATGTAATTAAAACGCAATAAACAGTAAATGATCTAACCTACAAAGATAAAATGCGAGAATAATAGATTGCTAACTAGAAGCAAATATTATGTTCCGATAGTACTATCAACAACACTGATGTATCAAACAATGAAGTCATAGTATTCGGCACCATTGATATCTCTATAGAAATAGCTAATGAAAATTTCGACTATTTAAAAATTTAAAATATCTAGAACTATTCATATGTTGGTAGAACACACATGGCAAAATTATAAAACAACAAAATGACAGCACGACAATAATCTATTTGAAAAAAGAAACAAAAGTGCAACCATTCAAAGAGGCAAAGGCGTAACAATCATACAGCTTCGCAGAAAAAAAAACAAAGCGTAAACGTCATGCGATTCAATAGAATGCAGAGTTCCATACACTCGAGGGTCTCGTCGCAGAACTGGTGGTACTCGTCGTGGGAAATTCGCGTTCTTGGCGGAGCTCGAGGCACTGCCGCGTCGGATACTGATAGGCGTGCAAGGAACAATGTGCTTTATTTCTTTACAACTAAACTAGGTTATTGTGTAGGGTTTTCATTGGGAATATAATGTAGCTGAATATAATAAGGGTATCATTATTATTGCTAGTGTGAAGCGTTTAAGTACCTAGATGCACTAGGTGTTTGAAGCTTAATATGTTACACATCTAGGTCTATGTATCAGTAGAATTATTTTTATTCCCAAGTTCCCAAATTTCCATTCACCATTTTCCTTTATAAGATTGCTTTATTTTACAAAACCCATATAGAATATTATACAATGCTTGACAAAAATCTCATTTGCCAGCAACTTTTATACAATCCTTAAAAACTTGATTGTCAAGAAGAGGAATGATATCGTCATCATAAGACGTTTTTTTTTAATATTATAAGGATATAGGACGTTTGTCTTCCATGCCACCTGATGGAAAGTGCGCATGTACACGTCCATCCATGAAAAACTTATTCACTTGACTTGTATAAGACTGAAGTGGTCAAGAATCAAACAGAGGCAAATCGATTCACACCTGTACACTCCGTACTAAAAAGTAACTATTGAAGCATTTTCTTAGACTTTTTGATAAATCCTCTAAGTATTTACCAAAAATGGGGATGGAAATTCTGTCTGCGTCTAGTAGTCCGGTGGTCAAAAGGAGTAGTTTCCATTAAATAACCAACTATCTCTTTCTATCTCAGAAGCACGATATATACCTGTCCTTTTCCAAGGTTTGGGCGGCTGCTGCGGCGTCGTGTGCCGCGGGAAGGGCTGTGGTGCGCACACGTCGGGGGTCGCGCAGGTTTCGGTGTCATCTTCGTCTTCATCGTCCTGGAAAATTATGATAATCCCATTCAAAAATGACATCTAAACTAATGGAATAAAGTTGAAGTTGTTGTGTATAAGAATACGGAAATCTGTGGAATTTAACCTTATGTTTCAGGTTCGATATCATATCAATAAATTTCCATGGAATACGCGAGTAAAACTGCCTTAAATATCTTGTCAAGAATAGTAACTAAGGAGGAAGAAAATCAGTGTATCTAAAACAAGAACATAAACAAGAAAATCTGGGGGTAAAAGCGCCTGAAATTCCTGGACAAGTATAATATTTGAGAAGTCTAAACAAGTATTAAATCAGTATATCATAACCTTATACAAGAAAAATGTCAATTGTTATTTGTACGGTTTCTGCTTTTAGTACTTTTTCTGATTAAGAAAACTGCCGATATCAGAACGATATTAAATTCTATAGGTTACAACAAAATAGTGAAAATCTTTGTTTCACTTGCCAGTACAGACCACGTGTTTCTGTAGCTACCGTATTAATCCGCAGATAACAACTGAAATCCGATTTAAAACAAAACACACAATTAAGTTCTATGTAGGTCAAGCGCTTTTAGTCTCATTAGTTCACCATTTTAATTAGATTACATACAATGAAAGCGATTTTTAGCGAATAAGCAGGTTTTCTTTTTTTAAATTGACATAAAGCATAGAAATAACGTATGTATAACTATTTTACATTAAGAAGTACATATATTCCATTCCTAGGAATTCAATTCAAATACTTCGATATCTTCAATTGTGTTATCTTTTCTATTTGAAAACACTTGAGATAAATCTATTCATTTCGTTGAAAGTGTTCCACTTTATCAGTTGAACTAATTCAACTATCGACCACGAAAAATTTGCGAAATCGTGACCAATACTCTGACTAAGCGGCTGAGTTTCCCTTAGCCACAAATGAAGTACAAACAAATATTGAGTTTTTAATTAATATTGAGAATATTTTAAGTAAAATGGGGAGTTTTCTGACAGCTCATAAAAATTAGTTCAAAAAACCTCTATAGATGGCACTTTTAAAAAGCCGGAGGCGTTAAGTCTGTAAACTATAATGTAGGTAAGTGGTATCTACCATCTATGGTTATTTATACGTTCAATTTCTGATACAGACGTCAATTAATTTATTTTACTTTTAAAAACGCAGTGTGGAATAAATTCTTCGCCTTCGCCTTTTGTAAAGCGCCATCTATCGAAGCCTTTTGTACCAATTTTGTACAGTTTTGTTTTTTTAATGAGCTGTCAGAAAACTCCCCATTAAATTAGGTATAGATAGTTCAACTCAGTTGTGCGCGCGGTGCTATGTGTGGGTGCGTGGCCCTATGGGTGTGTGCGCTAGTAAATATACAACTTCTATTTGTGTGGCAGTGACGCTGCAGTCATCGTCACTGTACGCACACATAGAATAATGACAAGTCACACAAAGTCACTGTATACGTACAAGGTTTACCCACACATAGGGCCGCGCGCACAACTGAGTTGAACTATCTATACCAATGTAAACGCATTATATGGTTTCCCAATATTAGAATAAGAATTTTTGAAATATAGAACCGTATATAATACAACAATTTTGTTTTCTGAGATCCAGCTCATGACTATTAATTTTATAGACAAAACTTTTGTCCATTTAATATTCTATTCTCGAATTTACTATTAATCGAAAAAATTAAAACGTTTTTTATTTTATATAATAACACCCCATGATTTTTCTTTAAATATAATTCCCAGTGAGGTTATTCATTTTAATTAATTATTCCCCAAAACGAATCACCCAACTGTAATTTGTGGAAAAGCATCCGAAATCAATTCTGTTGCGCTTGCTGCTCCAAATTTACTGAACCGAATTATGGTTGACAAGTTTAGAGAGGTCGCTATAACTTTTGCAGTTTGAACTTCTGCCAAGGTGCTTCCATTATATTGAACGTAAGGTCGAGTTTTGCACTGAAGCTTCAAACTGAACTTAGATGTGCTTCGGATGAAGCAAATGAAACTGTTAGGTGAACAGTTAAAGCTATAACTTCTAATTAAAAGCATGCCCACAATCAGTCAAGCAAACACAATACTTGAACGTCGTAAACTCAGGAATCCTAGATTAATTATACAAATTTAATTTAATTGTGGTTTTCGTAGACAACGTCTTGCAGACAATGATGAAAATGCATTATTTTAATTGAACTGTTGTCTGTCTAGACTCGACTAAGAAGAAGTCTCTGGATAACAGTTTAGAAAGTGCTGATTAATCGGAGACCCGATCTTTGTTGTAGGAACTAGTGGCAACCTTTTAATAAACCAACTGCCAAATATCTTTGCTTCGGTATTCATGTATTCCTGCTTATTTCCTACCGAGCCAGTTCTTACCTGGACTCGTGTGTTTCATATTACTTAATCGCAGCTGTAACATTCGGTGAGATTGAATGCATATAGAACAAATGCAATTTGGCAAAACAGATAAAATATTTTTCCGATAAATTGATTTATGAACTATAAAAGTATGAAATCTTGAGTAGGTATTAAAAATTAGTTATAGACACCTAGAAAAAAAGTAGAAAGTTTAGAAATTGTCAATTAATGAAAGCTATTTAAATTGAAAACAACGGTAAACTAATATTGAGTATAAAACTTCTCATCTGCATCAGAACAAATTATTCATAACCCTGGAAATTCATAAAATAAACGTATTTTAAAATAAATTTAAGCTGCTGTAATCGAGAAGGCAAAGAAAGGTATATAAAATGTTCTACCATTTACTGTTTCTATTTTTTATTTATTACACAACCCAAGGAAATACATAAAAACAGATATTTATCTAACAAAACGTGTCGCCGAGATCCTTTCTTCTCGTGAAATTAGCAAACAAAACAAACAGGCTCTCCCTCGATCGTGCTCACTTCAGTGAAAGTTATAAGGGTCTGGCGATCTCAAGTAGTTGCCTAGTGCCTACCTAACGACTGCAATTTGTGCAATAATGTTGCATAAGAAGGAACGAGTAAGCCCTTTAGAAAGAACGAGCTTCAATCAAAAACAGTATTGATCTTGAATAAACTAGAAGGGTTCATTTGAAAATATGAAAGGAGCTTTTGATAGCAAAAGTAGAATGGGTTTATTTCAAAATATGAAACAAATTTTTGTTAGCTAAAACCCTATAAATAAACACTTATACTTGAGTTAATCAGTGGGTAAAAGGGTTGAACATAAAACACGATGGCCCAAACGAAATCGAAATTTCAGCAACGTAAACTTTCACTTTTCAAATTGTGTATTCGTTAATGACTGAATACTATTCAAAACTACCATCCAAACTTTGGTGCTCTATAAGAGAAAAATCACAAAGACCGATGATTTTTCTAAGGTCATAAATATGTGACCTCAGAAATATTTACAAAAAAGTTAAGAACATAAGTTAAGAATGTAAAAAGTTGCAACCTAAAATAAAGTTCATCTCCAAATAAGTATAATTTCTCTTTTACTGATTTGTACCTATAAAGGTGAAAATACAGCGAAAGACATCATATATGTTTACATATTAAACCTTAGAAAATTTATTTACATCCGATGAATATACGAGTACTTAAGAATACAAAATAAAATTTAAATAACTGTCATTATGTGCAATCAATATAAAAACTGTTCCGTTACTGACTTAGTTACTGAGTGACTGGTGACTGACAGACAACGTACAGCCGTAACTACTGGGCGTAGAGAGCTGAAATTTGAAACATACATTCTTTAGGGGATTCTTTAGGGGTGCACTAAGGAAGGAACTCCCGAAATTCCCACGGGAACGGGAATTATTGGTCTTTTTAGTTTGTATGAAAAATCTTATTCCTTGAGTGCACGGATATGATACTTGGCATACAAGTTCTTCAAAAAGAGACTGGTTGTGTTATGAAAGGAAATCCCGAAATTCGCACGGTTACGGGAAATATATGATGTTTTAGTTTGTATGATAAATCTTATTCTTTGAGTACACGGATGTGATACTTGGTATAAATGTTCCTCAATAAGTGTCTGTTTGTATAATGGAAGGAATTCCCGGAATTCCCACGGGAACGGAAAATAGGACTTTTGAGTTTATGCGTGTACGAAGTCGCGGGCAAACGCTCGTTCCTTATAAAAAGGGAATACGAAATCAATTTTCCTCTTTTAAACAGCATTATGAGATTCATAACTGTGACCTTTACCCGCATATTAAATTATGTCACTGTAATTGAAAAACCTCCCGTGGGGGTTAAACTTTCCAAGAATAGATAATTTATGAAGAAGATTTCATTTCAGTCTAAGGTTCTTGTGTCAGGTTTATATCAGTTATCCATATTTCTTATTTTTCTCTGATTTTATTAAATAAAATGGAACTAGAGCCATAAATTATTTAATGAAATATATTGTACTAGCAGTTGCGCGCGGTTTTACCCGCGCAATTTCGAATCCCGCGGGAATTTCAGGATAAAAAGTAGCCTATGTGCTACTGGAGACTGTACACTATCACTACGTCCAATTTCTTTAAAATCTGTTCAGCCGTTCTCCCGTGATTGAGGAACAAACATCCAAACATCCATAAGATTGATTTAATGTATTCTATAATTTTATTTGATAACATGATTGCCGAATATAGATCCGAGAGGAATATTTGCTAGCAATCTTACGAATATATCTACAACAGAATCTATTGGCCCTCAACCCGAGAGAATTTAAAAACTGTTATTACGACGCCAACCACTGCACATTACTCAGGAGATGAACAAAGCACATAATAAATCTCAAAACAAATTTGATAATGTCATTGCACCCGAGTGTGTGCAATAAGAATATATTTGCAATAAAAAAGCGTTACTTTCAACAGCATCATGATATAACGCAGGCACATATTACGTGAAAGGTAATGTGCATCACGTTAAGCAAATTATTCCACATAAATATACCTTATTGCAATTCGATGAAGGAAGCATCTGAATACTCATATTAATGGTATTGCCAGGTTACTTTTTGCAGTCGACTAACCGCAATTTATGAGTCGATTTATTTATACTTTCACATGCATTTTTTTAACTAGCAACTTAAAGGTAGTTGAGCGAATAGAATTGGCAACGCGCCAAAGAGCCCTGATATTTATTTCGCAATAAATATATTTTATCCTCTTTCGATATTATTCTACACAACTTCTTATTTCTTAGATAAAATCCCTTGATAATACGGCAAGATATTCATTTATTCCAAGAAAAATATCGACGGAGAAATAATGTAAAAGCCAGCCATTGTTTTTTCTTAACAAAAACAATATGTTCTGCGCGTCTCCTAGAGAACGGGGCGTTTACATTTTAAATATTTACAGAGTGAAACATTGGTATGTAACAGTGAGCGCTGGAATCGTAAACTATTCTGTTTTAGATTAATACGACTGAATGCGTACCACTGCAGTCAAAATGTATCTTTTAGCGATAGGTCTATGTCCAGTAATGAACGTCTACAGGCTGTTGATGGATGATAAGCGATAAATAGAGATACATTCGAAATTTAAAAAAAAAAATACATTCGGCACCAAAACTACCAAATTAAGTTTAATTATTAGAAGGTCTCAGTGTCGATTTTAATACACATATTGTACAAACGATAAATAATATTATTAATAATTTATTGTTTTGTATACACATTTTTAATTAGAATAGGACATTTAGCTAAATTAATTTTAATATCTTTTACTTAATTTATTTTGTAACTTTATTTTATTTTATTTTCTTATGTTTTAATGTTTTATTTTTTCTTGTATTTAAAAATAATTAATTTAAACTTACATATAATTATATAGATTGTAAGATTGTAATATTTATGTTTCTCCTTCACAAATAATAATAAGACAATGTATTTAATTTAAGCATGCTGTGTTTGCCTTTAACTTTCCTAATAACTGTCTACGTATATTGTGAATGTAAAAGTGTGTACCTTGTTGGCGAACCTTTTTTAATAAATAAAAATAAATAAATACACATGATGATATTTATCATACAAATACATACATATATGTAAATGATTATATCCGGGCAACATAAATAAAAAAATAAAAATAAATATTTCTGACACTCGCACAACATTATCTAGCCCAAATTAAGTTTCTTAAAGAACTTGTGTTATGGATACTAGATAACTGATATACTTAAGAAATATATACACATACATATTGAATAAATACATATTTTTTATTGGAATAAACTTAAATAAACATAAAAAACATCCATGACTTGACGACTAATATCTGTGTTCATCACACAAATATCCGCCGCCGCCGGGATTCGAACCCAGGACCTCTGGCATAGAAGGCAATTTATGTTACCGCTACACCAGCCGGTCGTCGATATACGTATCTATCTACTGAGATCACTGACTATTGCTTTTTTCATAATTGCTGCGGGAATATATATACTCTCTACCTCAACTTATACTTGTAAGTTTTATTGGTACAATTATTCAGTAAGTTTCTTTTCTGAAGTTATTTTTCTTTCTTTAGATTCACTGGTCTAAAAATCCACAATGGTACCTATATGTACGGAACATATCGTCTCTATTTTTTTTATATTTTTTGTATTTTAGGCTTAAATAGCTCTGAAATAACAAAAACAGTTGAAATATTCAATGACTTTTCCAAGCTGAACTACCAAGGACAAAGTTCTAACTGTCAGTTTTAATTATTATTTGCAACAAAGCCACAGCCTAATAAAATACAAACAACTCTACCACACAAAGCTGTGAATAAGGAGTTGTTAAAAACAGCTTAAATGGAACAATTTACACCACCACAAAATTTAGCACATGCGTGTCGCGTGAAAACCGAAATATACTTAACATTTTACGGTAGTTAAGTCTATATTTATATGCTCTGTATATTTCCGATTATCCTAAGAGCATTAAACTACGATTATAGTACCAAAACTCGAATCAACGACATTTTAGTTACACTTTCTTTCACATTCAACATGACGTAAACTTTAGCCCGCGGCGTTGCTTTCATTCCGCTACACTGGAACCTGCCATGGGCTGACCCAGTTTTTCGAGCACAGGTGGGCGGAAAGGACACTTATTGCTTTGTATTCAGGTTTCTAAATTGATTGATGGAGCTGGATGTTATCTGCATACACTTGTTCGTTTTGTGATAAAATGTGTGTTTGCTTCAATGTGGGCGCGTGAGGATCAAATACATTCAAAGAGAGAAAAAATTTTGGGTGGGTTTGAGTGAGTTTCTAGTTTTTGAAGCAAAGAGTGGGTTCTAGGGTTCTAGTTTTTGATAACAATAATTTATTTCGTGCTATGCTTAGATACTAAGAATGATTTTATGATTTTATGGTAAATACTGAAAATATACATCCTACATTCCAGTTAGAGTTTTTAAGAACAAAATGATGAGTAGGAAATGCAAAGGAATCCATTAGCTAACCGTGTTTTATAAATAGATAGTTCCTTCCTAGACCCACGTGTTCCGTTCATTACATACGTACTTATCATCACGTACTAATTTAGATTGCCGTATTAAAAACACTTTTAATCAATAAAATATTCTAATTTTATGGAATTAAATTCCATCTTTAGCTCAGAACAGTCGAAATTGACTTGGTGGTTCCTTCAAAATTCACAGGTCAGGAACACCCTTTATATGAAAACTAGGCACCGCGCGCGGTTTTGGCCGCGTTACTTTTGATCACGTCGGAATTTTGGGATAAAATATAGCCTATAACCTTCCTCAAGAGTTGGGCTATCAAATGCAAAAAGAATTTTTCAAATCCCACTGGTAGTTTCTGAGATTAGCGCGTTCAAACAAGCAAACAAAAAAACAAACTCCTCAGCTTTATATATTAGTATAGATAAGGTGATAAATTCATCATCATCAGCCAGTAGACGTCCAGGTGACAAATTACGGTAATATTATTATAAGGTGATGGTACAATTTAGATTCCATGCGCTCCATTTTCGACTTCATCGTCACTCACTAACGCGAGATATATAACGAGCTAATTTATACGTCCAACGAAAAATGCACTTAAGTGAAGGATTAACCTTTTTGCTACATGGTCAAATATAATAAAACAGTTCTACACAACATTGCACCAAACTAAGTTAATCTGTCGTAAAATATTTTCCTAAAAATATTTTCGAAAGATTCCTTACAACTAGGCCACAACATCGTTTACTCAGGTGTGCAATACCTTACCGGCGCACTGCAGTACAGTTGTAAACCACGCTAAGGATAATACCAGGGGAATTGAGAGAGATTATCTAAGGTATATTTACAAGACCGAGTTATAATACAGTAAATACTTAAATACTAGTACTGCAACCAGCAGGAAGACTAATTTTATAAGGTAGTATTAAGCTTTTAAAGAAGTCAATTTTCTGGTACGAAAATTTATACAAATAATAAAAGCAGTTAAATTCTATATTGTTGAAATGGATATTGAGTAGATAAGCCTTATTTTATTCAGAAAAAATTGTGAATCTATACTAATATATAAATCTGAAGAGTTTGTTTTTTTGTTTGTTTGTTTGAACGCGCTAATCTCAGAAACTGCAAGTGTAATTTGAAAAATTCTTTTTGCATTTGATAGCCCAACTCTTAAGGAAGGTTATAGGTTATATATTATCCCGGAATTCCCACGGAATCAAAAGTTACGCGGGTAAAACCGCGCGCGGTGGCTAGTAGTAAATATTTTGCTTCTTTAAAATATTAAAGTGTTGGCCTAGAATGCAAATTGCTACCAGTGTTAAATAAGCGTACCTTAAAAGGCGAAAAATATTATAAGAGACCTTGTTCGTCAAGTTCTCTCAATATCAAGTTCTGGAAAGATTCAAGATGACGCCCAATATGATTGTTTCTGCTATAGTGTCATCCTTAGCCCCAATTTCACCGATTTCCTTCTGATCCTAGATTAACAAATCTCGGATTTGACTCAAGAAAAATTTAAGGTGGAACTCGTTTTAACGCGTAAACCGAGTTCAACTCAAATTGATCGCGTTTTATTACACGGTGAAATTGGGGCTTAGTGTGTAATGTTTTCCTAAGAACCGCGACCTTACTAAGATAAGGAACAAACACGGATTTGGCGACACATAAAAAATCTCTAAATTCTGCGCTTTGCCTTTTTATTTTTGTATTATTGCCTTAGTTCCCTTGTATGCACATAGCTATCGTAGTTTCCAAGCACAGATACAATTAAGAGTAATGATATTGATTTTCTCCAACTAATTAGGAGGATTGATAAATGCATTGTAGTTTCCTCCAGGCAACAAGATAAGAATATTTTATAACTTAGTTAATCAAAAACCAACACTTTTGATACAATACCAAGAACAGTCTTAATGACCTTATAATGAACAAACAACGACGAATATCAAGGGTTAATTACGTACGTTAATATCAAAATGTAACGTAATTTATCAAAAACCAACACAAATGAGATAAGGACCTGAGGCAATTCGTTTCGTGTAAGGTTAAGGCGGCCATTGCACATCTAATGGCGGTGATTAGGCCACGGCCAGTGGTACACCAGGCTCTGTATTACGTCTTAAGTATTGTATTGTCCTTTAGAACCTAGTACTTACTCGTAAATATACAGGGTTGATTTGTGTTCATCAGCCAAATTTTTTTTACACAATAAGTATAATTTATTGAAACGATTTTTGAAAAAAAAAAGTATTTTTTTACAAGGAAATTAATATATCAGCTAACATGTTAAGCTAAGCATGGTCACTCTAAATTACCATTAAAATAAAGTCGACTACGCGCTACTACAAAACATCTCGTAGTACTACGTCGTACTATTAACAATGAAATGCCGCGTCGTAGTAGCTATGTTCATCAACAGCGACTATTTTCAAAAACGTTTGAGGTTCCATATTTCTACTTTTTTGTACTGAGCGACGCTAAAATAAATATGCAGGTAGGTACGTTTATATTGTATCAAAGAAACTAACATTTAAATTTGGCTGGTGGCCAAAAAACAACTCTGTATATATTGTTAACATTCATTTTATATTCCATCCTGAATCCATATCCTACAGTTTCGATGCGTCGCATGAATTACAAGAACTTGAAGTTCTTACTGTGATTTTTTTTCAGCTCTTGTTTCATTATCATGCATTGGCATGGAAAAACAGCGTATGCACTTACGCAATTAGTATTCGGTGACATAAGATCAGCTGGGGAAACTGATCGCAAACTGAGTTGCAAACTGGACGGCAGCGAGCGACAGCGGCGCGGGCAGCGGTTGCCGTGCCACGATAGAAAGTATTGAGTTTGTATGAAAGCGCGAGAACTCGCTCCGCTGCCCGCTGGCGCTCTCGCTGTCGCTGCCGTCCAGTTTACAGCCTTAGTGGGCTCCTTCCTGGTTCGCCTTGCGAACTACCCTACATATTAAGTGTGTTGCTTCAGAATGATTTATCAACTGACTTCCAAAAAAGGAGGAGGTTCTCAATTCGTCTGTACGTTTTTTTGTTGTTTTTTTTTGTGTCTTTGTTACACGATATTTCGGACAATTATGAATTAATTTTGAAAATTGTTGTTTCATATGATAGAGGATACTTCATAGTTGGTCCCATTTAAATTTCATCGAAATCGGTTGACTACTTCATTCAAAATATCAAACTTTTGAAAAAATATGTATGATTTCGGAGATTTGATGACATTATCAACTCAGCCAAAGTTTTGACGTGAAATCGGTTTTTTTAATGCCCTGCATTCGTTGATTATGTAGATCCAGTTCCTTCCTATAGCCGTGTGTTTTATCTTCGGCCTAAACGCCACCATCATACGTATAAATAAACCGTTAAATAAGCTCACCTCAAGATTGTCGAAGTCAACTTTGATCAGCCGCCTTTGCGGCTGCGCGTGCGGCGTGACGTCCCCCCCACCGCGCCGGTCCCCTCCCCCCGGACCGCTGCCAGCGCCGCTGCTCGCTGCAACAATAGATAAAACGACGGTTACAACCTGAATTACCACTTTACATGTTTATAGGCTAACAAAAAGCTGCTAGAGTATCTAGAGGAACACAAATTGTGGATATTGAAGGAATGGCTTTTAAGATACACATTTTGCATCGGCCATCTTTGTTTATCTTTTGTTAACAGAGTACAAACAATTATGACGTTCTATGTTCGAATCGAATGTATGTAATTTTTATAGAGAATGAATCAAAAAGCAAAACAATCTTATAAAAGCGTCTACGAGTAGTAAAAAAATTAAAAAATTCCGCGACTATGTTTAACCAAATTCAGAAATGAATAACTCAAATCCTTCTCAACCTGTATTCCTAACTTTCCTAAAAAAAAATAGGATATCCGATAGGACCACATTTACAAGCAAATTGCATGGCCGCGCAGTTATGTAGCCCTCTGTCCTAAACGACAACCATCTATCATAATGTAACAATCATGGTTTGAATAGTTCTCTTACTATAAAGTCTTGTTGTTGAGGACGTTGTAAGACACAATGCAATAGAATTATAATAAACAAGCCACCGCGCGCGGTTTTACCCGCGTAACTTTTGATCCCGTTGAAATTTCGGGATAAAATATAGCCTATAACCTTCCTCAAGAGTTGCGCTATCAAATACAAAAAGAATTTTTCAAATACCACTTGTAGTTTCTGAGATTAGCGCGTACAAAAAAACAAACAAACAAACTCTTCAGCTTTATATATTAGTATAGATAATAAAGCCTATTTAATAAATGTTATAACATTGCATTTCTTTGTAACAAAAGCGACCTTGTTTTAATGAGCGCGATATTGTTAAAGTTCACGAATGCAATAATTTATTTTATTTTATCGTCAGACACATCAACACGACTTTCTGATAGAGCCTTGGTTTGAATACGATTTAATATTCCTTAGAGTCTTAATCGAAGTGTCATGGTAAAGATATAAAATACACTATTTCCAAATAACCTGATTAAACGAGTACGACTGATTATAAAACCTATTCAACTTTTTCTTAGTTTCTTGATATTTTGAACATCAAATATTTTTTAACTGGGTAATCAAATTTTCTCCGCCTTACATAGCACGCATTATAGAAGTCTTGTTCGTAATATCATAATTGGTTGACAAAATAAACACTTGAATAGCATGATGTAGGTCATTACGCCTGTAATACGACGAGCGATGGACAAAGCCCTGTTATACTCATACTTATCGAGTGGATTGGCCATCGCAGTATGATGGAGCAGCAATAGACGTTTTTAATGTAGGAACTATTTCTTCCCATTCATAAAAAAGGAAAGTTATATACATAATTACATACGATACAAACTGTCCATATACCGTGGGCAAATGGGCAAAAGTCACTACATTTTGAAGTTCATTATACAGGGTTGATTTGTATTCACCGGCCAAATTTTTTTACACAATAAGTATCATTTATAGAAACAATTTTTGCAAAAAAAATGTTTTTTTTGTACAAGGAAATTAATTTATCCACTAACATATTAACCAAGGCATGGTCAAAATTACCATTACAATAAAGATGGCTATGCGCTACTACACACTTTTTGTAGTGCTACGTCGTAGTATTATCAAGAAAATGCTGCGTCGTAATAGCTACGTTTATCAACAGCGACTATTTTTTTAAATGTTCGTGGCTCCATATTTCTACTTTTTTGTACTGAGCGACGCTAAAATAAATATGCAGGTACGTTTACATCGTATCAAAGAAACTAATAATTAAATTTGGCTGGTGACTACAAATCAACCCTGTATGTAAAAAAAAATACCTACAATTGAAAATATTTGCGTCTAGCAGATTTGTAACTATTTCCGTTCTTTAATAAAAAGCTGGAGGATTAACACAAAAGCTCCCACTTTACACCTGAAGCTGTAGCTAAAAATATCCGTTTTGTAGATAAAGATTTCACCCCTGACATTAAGCGGGTTTCCCTATGTTGGTTTATGTAATACTGCAGGGTAGTTGCGTGTTTATGGAAATTCATATTCGACGGCTAGGGTTGAAAATGATACGGAACACTTCGTGCTTATAGAAAAGTTTATTGAAATTGATAAGTTTTTATTAGTTGGTGTTAGTCATAAAATATAAAAATGAATATGTATTTTTTTTATCTCATTGTCAACCTGCTGCTATTTTGCGCGTTGCAAAAAAAGCTTCTAGTCTTCTTTTCAAACATCTTAACATAAGAGTTAGGGTCAAAGTTTATGATTTTATCGGATTCAGATCGAAAGACATACATAACTTTTATAAAAGGTGAGAACAATATTATATTATTATAAAATGATTCTTAAAAAACCATCAAATAACAAAGACATAATATGTAATACGTTTCTTATTTTCCATTAATTACATAAATAGTAGAGTTGACAGCCCTAGCCGTGAGAAGCAGGCTTTGATTAACCAGCAGCTGGTCACAGCCGCAAACCATTACTTTACGTAATAAAATCACTCGTTAGATCTTGATGGAATTTCTGTCGCAAGTCGCGACCGTTGTTTTAAAGTTCATTATTTTGGTTAAAATGTGGTTAATGTAACTGTTTTATTTAACTATTTCAAATGGTATTTATTTAATTAATTTTAGAAGATTGTTTTATTTATACTAAAGGAAGGTAACGAGTTAACATTTGTGTGTATGTCTGGCGAACTAATTTCTGGATATTTTTATTCCTTCATATGTTATGCCTTATTATATTATATTTACTTATTGTGTAAAAGTGCTGGAACTCTTCTTCAAGTATTCATTTCACGCTAATTTGACAAATATGACGATATCAAACTAAATATTTTTAAAGCAAATGAATGCAATAACCTTTAGTATTTTGAGACATCAGTGTAAATTTGGCAATAAATAGATGTCGCGATTCTGGTTGAATGACCATTTCTCTTCTAATCGACAAAATTAAACACTTTCACATTCCGCGATCAGTTACTGGCATCGCATAACTACACGAATGCCCTTACAAATCTGAGTATACTTTCTGTATACAAAATTTACTGTATTACCATGAATAAAGAGAGATACTTACAAGATAAAAAACACAAAAGAAAGCCGGTAATAATGTAGAGGACTTGTCACATTAAACAATCTACCTGAAGCGGTCCCGCTTGGCCTATTTTAATGGAATTCAATAGTGCTATTATATCCATGTTTAAGAGCTTAAATTCTCTCTATTGTAGACGGTGGGTTCATTTTGACATTAAACTCGATTGTTAAGCTCTTTTATGTCCAATTCAGGGACCCGGTAGTTGCTAAAAACTATTTATTTAGAAGAAACTCAGTTTTACAGAGACTAATATCGTCTTGCATGTATATAATCAAAGAATGCAGAGCATTAAAAAACCGACTTCACGTCAAAACTTTGCCTGAAGTAGAAAGAAGGTCGTCAAGGTAAACGATCTCCAAATACATACATATTTTTTTTCCATGATGTACTCAATCGATTTCGATTAAATTTATATGGGACCAAATGGTCTCTATCATACGAAACAAGAATCTTCAAAATCGGTTCACCCAGTCAAAAGTTATGAGGTAACAAACTTCAAAAAAACGTAGGCGACGAATTGAGAACCTCCTCCTTTTTTTAAGTCGGTTGAAAAGTTGAAAATTCGGGATTTTCCATGTATCATACAATCAAAGTGTCCATTTTTTGCACGCTTGGCTAGACTCAATACTGTTCACCGTTGAGTCATTATTTTCTCTTAAGTTCCTTTACGACTGTTTATAAACAAATATTTGATAAATATTTTACATTTACTTTTTTATGATCTAAGACTTTGTTTAATAGGCGTAAGTTAAAAACCTGCAATACCATGGGAATATCTTAAAAAACTTAGAAACAATACATTACAAAAACCCCATTTCCATCAGTGATTTTCTACCGTGAACTAAAAAAACATTATGAAATTAAAACAAAGTCAACACGCTTCTCACCCCATATATATTATCTGCGGCGTTTACACGAGCACTTATATAATTTTAATTACTTGTTTACATTTCGTCTGAACCCGGCGCGTTTACACAACTGCGCCGTGAAAGGTTGGTCATTCTAATAAATGTTAGTTCTTTCGTACACGTGATCTTAAAGTTCGCAGAGGAGCAGATATCCATAGCATAGACGAACGAATAGGGAATTTTCATTTAAGACTGACGCAGTATTTTAGACTATCCGTCTGCATTTACTGATCTCCCCACTCATATTAAATGCTTTTTAATATCAGTCCAAGTCCTAGAAAGACGTCTGGATATTGGTTGTCATGGCAACGCGATGGTATGCTTTTTAAGTATTTTTTTTGTATGATTGAGTCATCTTATATAATGTATATTCTCAATCATACTTACATTGCATAAAGCTCCCCAAAAAGTACTTATAACCCAATGTGAAATAAACAATATGTTTGCTTGCAAAGATATAAATCTACATGATTTAGTATCTGTGCCAATTCCATTCAACGAGAGCCAAGGTCGTTTAATATCAGGACTCAAGTAAAAGGTACTTTTGAAACTGTATACAAGTTAAGATTTCTTCCATCCGTCCGAGGTTCTTGGCGCAGACGTTTGTTTTGGTCAAGGCTGCAATGGACAGGCGCCGTGAATGTAGCCGATAGGCAATATGCTGTGCTTTACAGTTTGTGTCGAGCACCTACCTACTTTATGATTGTTAATGGTACCAATTCATAAATAGCCGATGTGGTAACTGTATTAAACTTAGACGCTAGTGGTTGCGAGTTCCATCGTGACGCTGTGTACATGAATTTGTTTGCATTGTCTCTTGGTCCACTGTAATGAATTATTTAACAACTGTCAGCAACTAGTTAAAGCCGAAGTATTTGATGACGTCAGCAAATGATTTGTAAAATTCCTAAGATGAATAATTTTGAATTTTGTCCTGGATGTATTTACGAAAAAATTAATAAAAATATTATGTACTAGCTGCTGCCCGCGACGTCGTCTGCGTGAACGCTATGCAGCACCAAACGCACCTACGATTATAACACTGCTAGCGTGATAATATGTAGCCTATATGTTGACCCGACTTCTTAACTATCTTCATTCCAAATTTGAAGTAAATCCATGCAGTACTTTTTGAGTTTATCCCGGAAAGACAAACAGACAAACAGACAAAAATTCTAAAAACTATATTTTTTGTTTCTGTTTCGATTGTAGATCATACCCCAAGTATTCTTTTAAAAAAATATTCAATGTACAGTTTTGACTTTCCTACCAATTTAATATATGTATAGATACCCGTCTTATAAACCTTTAACAAAGCAATGTGCTTATTTTAGAGCTAGACGGTTTTTAGTGAATCTATTATGTCCATTTCGATAGTTATCTACCTGATAGCTCGTAGAGATCTCATACCTTGGACATCGACGATTATTATGAAATATGAATCTGCAGTATAAACGAAAAGATCATTTGAAAGGATGAACTGGTAAGGAATTGAGTTGAAATTGATACAGGATAGGTATAATATACGAAGACCACTTTGGCGATGGGGTAAACCTGTCTGCCTCAGACGCCAGTGGTTGCGGGTTCGATTCCCGGACGGAACAAGAAAAAAAAAGTTCCGTGTCTGGGTGTGTATTTATTTATGTATTTATATTCTGGGTTCCCCCTAGTTCGCTACATAGTATCCCATAACACAAGCTATGCTTACTTTGGGGCCATGTAGTTGGTGTGATTGTCTGGGGATTTTATTATTATTATTCTCATAGAAAATGGCATAAACTTTGTGTCTAATAGGACAATAACTGTAGCCTTACACTCTATATTTCAATTTAGGAATATGTATTCGAAAAACAAAAAAATGGTATAAACGTTACCGGTCTATAGCAACGCGGACGCTACTAGAACTAATTCCTAACATCGCTGCAGTGCAGATTCCGTGCAAGATTGTGGGCTAAGTTTTTATGAAATCACTTAAACAGTTCAAGTTTTATGACTTAGATAGCGTCGTCGGTGTTAGGTAGAAGCACGTACTAACACTTCACACGTAGGGCCGTCCCATTGATGTTCGTTATACAAGACGATATAGATAAAGCTGTTTTACGAGGTTCAGTTTGTTTCAGTAGGGACGACTTACATATACCTGCCGATTATTTAAAAATTTTCATTATCCGCCTATCTATACAATAACAACGTAAAAGTCGTATTTAAAAAATACACATGACAGCCTAGCTCTCGAGGAAGTTCTTAAGTTATTTTAGCAGGAACAAAAGTCAGAAAGATAAAAAGTTAGGCCGTATACAGAAAGAAAGCTGGAAACTAAAAGCGCTTACCGGCGCTTGACAGCGCTGGTCCATTCTACACAAAGGAAGCAAGTTGAGGCAGACCAAGCAAAATGTCGGACTCATCGGATGATGATTTCCCAGCGCTGACCAGCGCTTGTTGAAGCTTGTCGAAACTTTTCGGCACCGTTCAGTGCTTATCGGCGCGCGTTCATATATTTTCCTGCGCGGGTCACCAGCGCTGTCAAGCGCAGGTAAGCGCTTATAAGTTTCCAGCTTCCTTTCAGTATACGGCCTTACGCAGGTAAAACTCTTATTATAAAAAAAATTAAAATCGAATTTTATAGTGTATACGTTGATACTTTTGACCACGGTGTCTGAAAATACTCCAAATCATCACGTAATATAAAGAGAAAAAATCCGCTTATAAACATAATTTACTTAAAAACCAACTCAAGTTATTTCAATAGTTTTTCACGACATAAGACATTGCATGCTACGAAACACACTGTTCTAACACTACAAAGCCTATTGTATAATATTGAATGATTTCCTTATAAATATTACAAAGGAGAATTTATACTCCATCGTTCAATTATTTTTTTATTCCGTTTCAAGTGCACGTAGGAAGTTGAAAGCTTGCCATTCTTAGTTGATCTACCGCGGAACTTCGTTTCACTACGTTCTCTCTTGTTATGCTTCCTCGCATTTTTTCTTGTTTCTTTCTTGTCTTATTAACATGTTTTAACATACCTACTATTAGAAGGGAATGTCTTCTTAAGGAAAGTAGAGAATTACTTAATGTAGGATTTGAAATATTAATGTCTATACATTTATTACAGCTAAACACACTTCCTTCATTAAGTATAATCAAAATTGATCAGAAAATGGATTGATTTTTGCTGTACGTCAAACAATTGTATAATACAGGACAACTGTATGTATTTTATTGTTATATTTACAAAAATAAAGGACATAAATATTCTATTTGTTAATCAGTTAATACACTACAAGATTATCATCAAACTACGCTGTGTTAAAACAATATCGAGCTTCATTTTATTGGCTTTGTCTTTATTGAATAATTCAACAAATATGAATATAAAATTAGCAAAAGCGAGATTGAAACTTAATTAACCTATAACCTTCTTACCCTTTAACTTCATAATTAAAACATGCTCCATTCATTTAGTTAACCTTTCAAGCGTTAAATCTATAATTAGCAACATAGTTTTCTCAAATTCTCCTCTTCTTCGGAGAGAAAACTCATTTATTTATTTAAGTCCCGCGTGGGTTGCGTTAGATTCATAGGTTTGGGCGGGAAACTGCTATCGACACTTGGGAGAAGACCGTGATTTATAATTTAATGTGCTGGGGTGCAAATAAATCGTGCATTCTCTTTGGTCTGCGTTTGAAAATGGAACGTGCAGGCCTTTCGGAAATTAGAAGTAAGGTCGCTGTGAGTATAGTTTTATATGAAACGTTTTGTTTAAATTTTGGCGCGGCGGCATCTGGGTAGTGATTTTAGGGTCTTTTTCATTGTGAGATAATTCATGCTCGGGAGCAAGATGGTCATTGTTTTTTTTTATATGTTTTAGAAACATAATATCCTGATTATTTAAATAAACACGATATCGAAGATACTTCTGCGAAGATGGTTTTCGACAGCCACTAAATGATAATAAATGACCTCATTTTCATTGGAATTGGAACCTTATTGCAACCCAATAAGTTGCTAAGTGTATACATCTTATTACACGTGAATGTACCTTGAAATTGGAAACGGCGACAAGAGTAGATATATTAATTACCTTGATGCTACTTTAATAGTTAACGATATTATAAAATAAAATAAAATAATTTAAGTTGTAAATCTAAAAAGTTACAATAAACTGCATCGGAAAGTGCAGCCCAGGAAAATAAATAAGGAGTTGCAATAAGCACTATGAGTCATGGCAGACAGGGGTTGCTAATGGCCAATTTTATTTATGTTACAACACTTTTAACGTTTTTAATCCACGTAACTTAAATAAAAATTATGATGCTTTGGAGAAAACGAGATACAATACAATATATTTATCGTATTTGTATAGCGTTCAATTATGTTATAAAGACAAGTAATTCGATGTTTCGGTAACAGATGCAGTGGTTACGAGTGACATTCTTAACATTTTACCTGACGAACGTTTCACTAACATTACATACCTGCCCCAGACATCAGAGTTCGAGAGACAATCATTTGTGTGCATTGATCTCGATGAATGAATTCTCAAACAAAATTGTATTACTTATGTAGTACTCTTATCACAAGTTAAAAGCATTCGTAAGGGCTAGATTTTCCGTGTGAACATACCTACATCTAAAATGTTTATTTTATTTCTTTATACAAGAACCTTCTTATAAATTCTTATAAACAGATTTGATTTATTTCAACGTACTAGTCATGGCAGTAGCAACACTGCCCCAGTAGGCCTTGTCCTGGGCGACGTCGAGCGCCTGCTCCTCCGGGCTACGGGCGGGCTCGATCAGCCCCGATATGGGCCGCGTGCCCAGCAGCAGCGCTGCCGGGGACACCCGCGACCGACGCAGCTTGACCGCTTTCTGACGCCTGCCGCGAACGTATTACCAGATGTTCGATTTGAATTTGAATTCAAATTGAGCGCGAACTTTTTCGAATTAAAAACTTTTTGTTTAACAAGCTTTTTGGTTTAGTTTTTTTTTTACTCAAAAGAAGGTTGTGATTGACTTATTGGCTCAATGCCACAGTGATGTTGCGATATAAAGCAAAATGACATTGAACCATAAATAAATAAGCTTTAAACCAGGTTTAATCTTTAGCACGTGACCACACTGCGACACAAATCACTGATAAACTTTATTACTCATTCAAAAATATTCCGTAATGACTGTTTTAATTAACGTAAATAAAATTTAACTACTTAACTAAAAACTCGATTTTTGGCATGTAAACAGTGAACGCGTGTTTAACATTGGGCGAGCGACGCCATATTGAAAATTGAGGGGTTGCTCTAAATGACGCATGCGTTCGAGCCCCCAAGTAAGGGTACACTTTTTCTATGACGATGTTGTATAAACACAGACTTTCGCTCTTGCGTAGATGTACATTGAGTAGTATATAGAGCGAAGCAGAAACTGATTATTTTTGCAAACGGCATTGATAAGCGCGATCTCGTGTAGAACGAAACTATCGTTTTACAACGCAAGGTGTAGAATTGACGTCAGAGATAAGAAAAGAGCTATCTACTACAGCTGTAACTGATTGTAAAGCTATTTATTCTGAGTTCAGATATGATTTTAACAGTTTTAAAAGAAGTTGAATTTTATAAATTCACGAACTAACCGTTAGCTACATAAATTGTTAAATAATCGAAGTTTTCTCTTTAAGATTTAAAATCTGAAATACATACAAACATACATAACTTCACACCGGTATCCCTAATGGGGTAGGCAGAAAATCAGAGGCTATCAAACCATCTAATGTCACGTTCGACAAATTTGGAGGAATTATTATGATGGAGAGAGACTATGGCAGTGACAGGGGGTCAGCCTGTCGCCCGCAAAAACGCCAATATCCGTCCCATAACTGACTTTTACAGTATGCCCTGGAAGAGTGGCAGCTGGCACATTCTATGTTTTTCTTACGCTTCCAGTACAGCATGAAAGATAAAATCTGAAATATTCAATTCAATATTATCAAAAGTATTGCAAAATAATACACCTCATACATATCTATTACATCATTAAGTAACGAAACATTTCTAGGTCAGCCCTTACATTAACCTGAATTAAAACTGTCTCAACGAATATCAACAAACTGTATATGAGTAGAACCTTATTAAAACACACGAGAATTTCCCAAGGCCTAATTAAACGTACAATAGAAGATTTGTTAGTCAACTGCAACAAAGAGTCCGACAGAATGTCGAAATGCTGAAAATATGAAGAATGGTCAGAGCGAGCTTTCGTATAGAAAACAATAACGTTGCCTTGAGAAGCGAGATTAGATGGTAGACCTCAAGGCAGCGCTAGTTAGACTAATGAACCGTTCTTAAAAAACGTTTTTAAAAGCTATACAAGTTGCAATGTGAGATACGTTTACGAATTGAAGTACGGCACTAAAAGTAAGACTCAAAATGTCACGGTCAAGTGAGTCCGGTTAACGTACGTATTGTGAGCCTTTTGAAAATAAAAGTTTCGGTACAGATTTTCAATTGTTTTATATTTGATGAATTTTATACAGTTGAAGGTTTTTTTAGTGTAAATTCAAAAAAGTTTTATCTTAAACAGGCCAGGTAGGAATTGCATTACTTATGGTATGGTAAAGCAGGCTAGCCGTTGCGTCAAGATAACTGTCAAAAGTAAACATAATTCGTAGTCTATGGGCTCATACAGTATATTATGAGAAGCTAATGAACTGATTTTATTTAACGTAACAGGTTGTAGATTATAAAATCAACAAAGAGACAATGTTTAATGCGATACAGATATGTAGTATACGAATAAGGACAAACAGAGAGCAATGTTGCAATATATTTTATAGGGCAGTTCACATTTAAATTTACGCATTGAAATAAAAATCGCAAGTAAATAAAACACAGCATGTAAAAATGAACTGAAAACGATCGCTGTAGATCTAAATACAACACTTAACTTTTTATTTAAATTAAATCTGTTCGTGCAAAGACAAGTAAAAAACGACATTAATGAAATCAAGCCCCGCTAGCGCCGCCTCTTCCTTGTCAAACTTTCCAACTAGACAAAAGAAGTCGCTATACTTGATCGTGTTTGATCAGCCACCTTTTCTTGTGTTTCTTCGATGCTCTTATTTTTTACAAGATTCACAAGTTTTTAAGGGACCGGACTTTTTCGGACAGGCACTTGACTAGAACATGAAAAGTCTCAAGGTTTCTTTTATTGTTTCGGTTAAGCAATATTCCTAAGAGCCTGCGCCCTTAAGTGGCTGAAAGGGATAAGTTTTTCAAAAAAAAAAAGTTTTAAAAAGTTTTTTTTTTTTCAAAAAATAAAGTATAAGTGATCGATGGTGAGAAATAATCAGATTTAATAGACTATACTCCGGTAATTAATAAACATGTTGCCTTGTAGGTCTTATTAAGTAGCTAAGTGTTGGTTAACTTAATAAGAGGATGTAGCAACCAACGTGAGTGCCAAATGAGAAGTATGGAACCAAATCTGAACTAGAAGTTTAGGGTACATGAAAGAGAGGAGCTCTGGAGTGTACATGTAAAAGATTGCGTACCTGAGCGTCGCATATCCAATTCACCGATTACGCCCTGTATTCCGAGAGGTGTTGCCAGTGATGACGTATGGCACTGAGACGTGGTCGCTAACTATGGGCCTTATCAACAAACTTAAAGTCGCTCAGCGGGCAACGGAAAGGGCTATACTCGGAGTTTCCCTGCGGGATCGAATCAGGAATGAGGACATTCGCAGGCAAACCAAAGTCACTGACATAGCCAGAAGGATTGCAAAGCTGAAGTGGCAATGAGCAGGGCACATAGCTCGCAGAACAGATGGGCGTTGGGGCAGAAAAGTTCTCGAGTGGCGGCCACGTACTGGGAGACGCAGCGTAGGCAGGTCCTCCGCAGGATGGACCGACAATCTGGTCAAAGTCGCCGGTAAACGCTGGATGAGGGCGGCGCGGGAAAGTGACGTGAAAAACCTTGGGGGAGGCCTATGTGCAGCAGTGGACGTCTCCTGACTGAATGATTTCGAGAGGGGATATATTTGACAAAAAAGCACATTGGCATCAGGCGTAGGTCGTTATATTCCTTAATTACTAATTAAAGATTGCAAATTATAACCAACTTAATATTAAGCAATTTTACCTTTTATTTAAAATAGGTAAGTAACTGTCTATGTGAACGGCGCTGCCAAGTTTCATTAAAATCCGAATAATAATATTAGCATGAGAATCGCATTCCGGCATCTATCTGCACCAATTATTAACTATTCAATATATATAAAACTGTTCCGTTACTGACTGAGTGACTGAGGTACTGAGGTACTGAGTGACTGACAGACAACGTACAGCCGTAACTACTGGGCGTAGGGAGCTGAAATTTGGAACATACATTCTTTGGGAGATGTAGGGGTGCACTAAGGAAGGAATTCCCGAAATTCCCACGGGAACGGGAAATATAGGACTTTTTAGTTTGTATGAAAAATCTTATTCCTTGAGTGCACCGATGTGAAACTTGGTGTAAAGGTGTTTCAATGTGTGTCTGGTTGTGTTATGAAAGGAATTCCCGAAATTCCCACGGGATCAGGAAATATATGATGTTTTAGTTTGTATGAAAAAATCCCATCCCTTGAGTGCACGGATGTGATACTTGATATAAAGGTTCCTCAATAAGTGTCTGTTTGTATAAAGGAAGGAATTCCCGAAATTCCCACGGGAAGGGGTTCGACTTTTTAGTTTGTATGAAAAATCTTATTCCTTGAGTGTACGGATGTGATACTTGGCTTGAAGGTTCTTTAAAGAATGACTGGTTGTGCTACGAAAAAAATTTCCAAAATTCCCACGGGCACGGGAAATATATGATTTTTAGTTTGTATGAAAAAAACTTATTCCATGCGTGGGTGAGATACTTGGTATAAAGGTTCTTTCAGTGGGTGTCTGGTTGTATAGTTTCTGAAATTTCCACGAGAAGGGTAGTTAAGCGCATACGAAGTTGCGGGATAAAGCTAGTAACTTCTAAGAAAGCTATTAAGAAAAAGACACCCAACACGATACTTTCTTACTTAACATTCTATTGAAGGAATTATCTTCATGGGAAAACCTCAAACATTCGCGGAAGCTGTTCGGTCGGAAAACACTTGCAATTAAATTTTAAAACGAGTTGATTAAAAGACAGTTATGTCTGTAACCACTTAAAGTGCGAATCACCTCAATGTATGTATTGTTATAAAGCTAAAAATATTATATCAGTTGTATTCGTGACAGTAAACAAGTTACCTCTAGCAAAAATGTTCTACGAACACGTTGAAGACCACTTTGGCGTTGGGGTAAACCTATCTGCCTCAGACGCCAATGGTTGCGGGTTCTATCCCCGCACGGAACCAGAAAAAAAAAATGTTCCGTGTCTGGGTGTTATCTATTTATGTATTTATGTTCTAGGTTCCCCCCTAGTTCGCTATATGGTATCCCATAACACAAGTTATGCTTACTTTGGGGCCATGTAGTTGGTGTGATTGTCTGGGGATTTTATTTATTTATTTTATTATGAACCTTTCAAATATACATATGTACATACATACATAACTTCATGCCTGTTCCCCTAATGGGGTAAGCAGAACACAAATTCGGTGGTATTATTATGATGGATTGTGACTATTGCGGTGACAGGGGGTCAGCCTATCGCCCGAATAAACGCCAATTAAACCTCTGTCCCTTAACTGACTTTTACAGTATACCTGGGAAGAGAAGCAGGTGGCAGGTGGCATTTTAGTGAACGACAAAACATAGAATACATAGTCCAGCATGGAAGGGTTTCAATATCAATTCATATTTAGCTTTAGGCCTCTCGCACCGCGGTTTCGCATAAACTTGGATTTACAGATATTACGTGGTATTCCTATTCATTAAATTCTACCCGGCTTGACAATGTGAAAGATAACAAATGTGAGCCCTACTTTTGATTGATCTCATGTTATTTTCAATGGTTTACACTTATATTATTACATTATTGCAAAAGTTACTTCACCCAAGTACACACTTAGTATAACTTAGCTCCCACGATCTGAAGATATCATTTACACGTTATGATCGTAACTTAAATGAAATTGCCAGTAACTTTTATTACAGTTATGTAATGTCAGATGACTCCAATTTAAGTAATTGCTTGAAATTCTTGAATACTAATTGTTTTTTGAAAGTGACTTCTTCAGTTTTTATTAATTACGAAGGTATTAATACAATTTGAAGTTTAAAGGTAGTCAGACTGCATTAATATTTTTATCGTCAGTTAATTTTTGGTCTATCACGTTGACTAAGTGAAGGGAATCATCAACCATCATATAGCTTAATAGGAGTATATAATTTTTAGACATTTTATGAATAAGCATCTAGAAAAGTTTGTGGAAAAAGACCTGCATGATGACCGTTGTATGTAAGCTCTTTGAAAGTCGTTGGTGTCCTTGCACTCTGGGGCATTTAATGACTTGAATTAGCGGCTCTTAAAGTGTCACTAAATTAAATAAAAATGCTCTAACTACATATTTTGCAGTCAAATTAACCGTGGTAGCTTAGCATTTCGAAAATCAAAGAACTTTTTAACTTTAAAGTAATTCCTCCTTTTAAAGATGTTAATTTAAACGTATCGTAAGTTAAAACATTTATTAGCTTCTTGATCGAATTATGTTTAAATGTCGAATTATCTGGTCCAATCAATAGAATGTAAATATAGAAGTGGATGTACCACCTCACACTTGTATACATATTTATTCAGTTCCGCGTGAACGGGTAGTTTGCCTTGTGAACAGGTTTCAGATTCACTTTTTCTTTTAAAGCATTGTTTCTTTCATGAAAAGTTTCTTAAGATACCTAATGCTAAAAAGCGTCCTACTCATCACACATTAAATATGAACAATAATGAATAGTCGTTCAACGTTGTAAGCTGGAAAATACTTTTTTCGCTTGGTGGTAGGATCCCTTCTGGGTCCGACTGGCTAGCGACCACCCTTTATACAAAGTCTGCCGCCAAATGTTACCGCTCCGGCGGTAATGTGTTCCGGCAATATTGTATAAAGAGCCAGTTCCTTCCTAAACCCGTGTGCTTTCATCTTCGACCTCATCGTCACTTACCATCAGGTGAGATTGAGGTCAAACGCGGGTTTAGTCACTTATAAAAAAAAAAAAAACTAATGTTTCTGTGATTACACTGTCTGATTTGCCTTCATCCAGTATAAAACTATGGTTAGGTTCTTGTAGTATTCATATTTTTTATAGGTACTAAGGTTGTTGTATGTTGTGTCAAGTTACACTTCCTAATAGGTCAGTAAAGCATTATAGAGATTAGTTACGCAGCATTTTATTTTGCTGAAAACTTTTTTTTTTCTACGTAGCAAAGGACACAAGCCATTCTGAATCTAATTTAATTAAGTTACAGTGGTATTCTTCACCCAGAGAGTGATAGCAAATAATGAGCAAAAAGTCTTAGAATATCACCAACCTACGAAAAAAACAAATGCAATCACATTCTCACATCGTGAATCGGAAATGAGTAACGCAGATTAAGAACAAATATTTATCAAACACGACCTAACGGTACAATGGCAGGGATCGGGGTCAGAGTCTCAAAGTACCCGCGTGGCCTGACCGAGAAAATTGCGTTTACAACAACTGAGAGTACTAAGTGATGAGTCAATATGACACGGACTCAAACCGGGTTTCGAATGAAATCTGAACTAAAAACTTTGAATCATTGATTGAGTTGATGTGTGATAAAGACATTACGAAGTTTTATCCACGCAGTGGTGCGGTTTTACCCGCGTAATAACTTGATCCCGTCAGAATTTATAAGTTTCCTCAAAAGCTGGGCAATCAAATGCAAATATCTTTCCAAATCCAACAAGAAGTTTCCGAAATTAGCACGTTCACACAAACAAACTTTATATTACCTATGCCTATACATATTATATTAAGACGTTTTGAACCCAGATTTAATTGATTAGGTATACCTACATTTTTAAACAACGTTTCGATGTTTATACTCAACAAAAGGTTAAAAATGTTTTAAATTTAGAACAATGTTTTACAATATAATTAAAATCAGTGTCAAACATTTGACCAGCTTTGAAGAATTTCTTAACCTACCGTCTCGTTTAATACAAAATTGTTAGAGGAAATCGACGAGTGTCTACTAATAACTTATTTCGACGTGTGACGTCACTACTCAATAGCGCAGTGGGACTTCGACGGATAGAATCGTGCTTCCACAGTGGTATAAGGACACTAGGTTCAAACCTCATAAATTGTGTGATTTTTTTTTTTAAATTGGTATTTTGGTTTTTATTTTTATTTTAAATTGTGAGTTTTATTTTTCCTCTTTTTTGGATACTGTTACTTAGAGTTTTAGTCACATTCCAAAAGTTTTTTTTTTTTTAATAATAGCATTTTTGAAATTTTTATTCTATTTTTACCTTTAAAGTTTTTTACACTTTTTAAAATATACATATCATTTTATATAATTTTATCTTTATTCGTGAACATTAAGATCACTTATTTTATTTTTATTTTTCTTGTATACATAGATTGTTGCAAATATTACATGTAACTTTCAGAATTATAGTTAACTGTTTTAATTTGAAGTTTATTATTGGGACAATATTTTGTCATAGGTACCTTTAAAATTTACTTGGATTACTAGGTTTATAATAATTAGTCTTGGTTTTACCTTGAATTGAGGCAATTGAGTAAATATTTTTTTTACTTTGTAATTGTAAGAGTACTTTTATTTTGAAGATTTGTTATAATGTTTTGTGCAGCATGTAATTTAAATATATTAGTGACGCAAAAACGTATTAAATGCACAAACAGCACCTGTTCCCACCAATACCACCAGGACTGTGTAAAATTTAATGAATCCTTATCGTCACGTACTAAATGGGTTTGTCCTACGTGTATTGCCGCGCGCCCCAAACTTGATAACTCAAACACTCCTGTTCAGAACAAAGGACAACGTTATCAGGAAGAATCCTCATCAACAACAGCAATGAGGTCTAATGAAAGTGCAGTTTTAAATGAATTACGTAGTCTAAGGATGGAGATGCAGGAAGGGTTCGAGCGTCAACAAAAAGTACTTGACGATTTCAGTGGCATACTAAATAGCGTTCAACAGGATGTTAAGGATTTACGGACTAAATTCTCGACTCTAAAACAAGATTTGGATGAAATGTCTAAGCTAGTTAACTTCCTATCAGATACTCAGGATGAACAGAAAGCTATCAATAGTGAGCAGAAACTAATAATGAGTAGATTACAATTGGAAAATGCAAATTTAAGAGCTACGTCTTTGGAATTGGTGTCAAAAATGGCTTATATTGAGCAACAGTCTAGAGATAGTAATTTGGAAATTCAGTGTGTTCCCGAAAACAAGAATGAAAATTTACTGACAATTATTAACCAAGTATCAAACATTGTACAAAATAAGCTAGAAGACAAAGATATCATGTCATATCATCGAGTGGCTAAAGTCAACCCAGAATCTAGACGCCCTAGAAGCATTGTACTTAAGCTAGCCAGTCCTAGATTGCGAGACAATTTCCTCGCGGCTGTCAAAAATTTTAATAAAAGCCAGAATAACAAATTATGCACGTCACATATTGGCATCACATATCAGGACAGGTTCAACCCATCTTTGTCACCGAACACCTGTCACCAGCGAACAAACAGCTACACGCTGCTACCAGGATGTTAGCTAAGGAGAAAAAGTTTGATTTTGTTTGGGTGCGCAATGGCAAAATATTCTTGCGTAAGAATGATCAGTCCCCCGCTATTTATATTAAAGACTTAGAACACCTCAGTAGGATAAAATAGAAATTGATTTAGTTGTTCGTATGTTTTTTTTTTTTTAATTTTATTGTAATGTATTTGGTCTTTGTATAATTTAAAATTCAATTTCAAATGTTATTATCAGAATGTAAGAGGGTTGAGAACTAAGACTGAGCAATTTAAAATTTCTGTACAAAGTAATGATTTCGACCTAATTATACTGACGGAGACATGGCTTAATGAAACAGTGTTTGACGGTGAATTATTGGACAGTCGCTATAATCTTTTCAGACGTGACCGATCTTCAACTATATCAAATTGTACTAAAAAAGACGGTGGCGGTGTGTTACTGGCGGCATCATCTTGCTTTGAGACTGTGCGACGATTTGATTGGGAGTCTGAATGTGAAGAACTGTGGGTGAGTATTAAGAATAGGAGAGGCCCTAATATAAATATATGTGTCGTTTATGTTCCCCCGCCAATTAATTCGGAGTATATAGACTTACTGTTTTCAAATATAAGTAACAATATTGCTAACAAAGCCCGAAGTGGTGATATAAATTTATTAATAGGAGATTTCAACTTTAGCAACATTTCTTGGAGACCTAATAATCAACTTAGCGTTGGAATTAACAATGAGAATTATAATATTATAGCAGGGTCCTTGTTGGAATTTGTGTCATTTAATAATCTTCATCAATATAATAAAATATACAATAAGAATGGCCGGATGTTAGATCTAGTTTTATCGGATGAAAAGAATCTTATTGTAGTTGAACTAGCGGAAGCTGCATTAGTACCAATAGATGATCATCACCCACCATTAGAATTATTAATTAGACCGCCTAAGTTTCATAGTATAAAACCAAACACGGAACTTAAGTTAAATTTTTATTTAAGTAATTATGACAATATTAATATGGAATTGAGTGAAATTAATTGGGATCAGGTTTGGGAAAATACTACTAATGTTAATGATATGATTGAATTATTTTATGGAATATTAAATAAAATTATTAAAAAACACACGCCTTTAAGAAAACCCCGTGATGATAAATACCCTGTATGGTATAATAGTGCATTGATAAAAGCACTGAAAGAAAAGGCTAAGGTTCACTCAAATTTTAAAAAATATAATAACCCTCTTGACAAAATAGAATTTGATTATTTACGCAGCAGGTGTGATAGAATGATAAAAGCATCATACCAGAAGTTTAAGAATGATGTTGTGTCAGTTTTAAAAAATAATCCTAAGTATTTCTGGAAGTACATAAATAAACAAAAAAATAAAGGCACAAACATCCCAAATGAAATGTATTATAAAAATGACATAGCTACGGGTGGTCGGAACATAAGTAATCTTTTCAACAATAATTTCAAATCAGTTTATAATAAAGTCAGTAAAATTAGCAACAGTGTAGAATATTGCTCATTTAAATCCATCAATAAACAAGTATTATCAAACATTACAATTTCGGAAGAAGATCTTAAGAAATATATACTTGGCCTTGATTGTCAGAAAAGCCCTGGACCCGACTAATTACCTGTAATATTCCTTAAGAAATGTGTCGAGAAATTGATAAAACCTTTAGTGAAAATTTTTAATTCATCACTTCAATCGGGAGTTTTTCCAGACGTATGGAAGGCTGCTTTCTTAATTCCTATTCATAAGTCAGGGGATGTAAATAACGTTGAAAACTATAGGCCGGTCTCAATATTATGCTCAATGGCTAAAATTCTGGAAAGCTTTGTACAAAAAACTATTTATTCTCATGTCAATCAATCACTAATGCCAAATCAACATGGTTTTCGGCCTGGAAAATCAACTACCACTAATTTGATTGAGTTTGTGACAGATATAGCAGTAGATTTAGATAATGCCAAGGAAGTTCATGCTATTTATACAGATTTCCAAAAAGCATTTGACCTCGTGGATCATTATTTGCTTATTCATAAATTAGCTTCTTTTGGGATACATGGCTCTCTTTTACGCTGGTGCGAATCATACCTGAAGAACAGGTCGCAAATGACGGTTGTCCGGGGTTTTTCATCAGATATATTTTTTATCCCTTCTGGCGTACCCCAGGGATCTCACCTTGGCCCTCTTTTTTTCCTTATTTATATAAATGATCTTGGCAGTGTCATAGACTCTAAATTCCAAATGTATGCGGATGACTTGAAGATATACCGAACTATCAATTGTACACAAGATACAAATTTGTTACAATTGGATATCGACAGAGTTAGAGGGTGGTGTGATCAAAATTTGGTATGGTTAAATATTAAAAAGTGCTATCACATAAAATTTTCTCGCAAAAAGAATGTTTGTCCTGCATCTTACTACGTAGATGGTGTACTTTTAGAGGAAGTAAACAAAGTTAGGGATCTTGGAATTGTTATTGACCACTCGCTTACCTTTAGACAGCATTACGAATCCATGATTTTAAAAGCCTCTAAATTATCTGGATTTTTGGTACGTCAGATGAAGATGTTTAGACAGCCTCAAGTGACAATAACTGTATACAACTGTATAGTTCGCAGCATTTTGGAATATTGTTGTCAGGTGTGGAGCCCAACCTACCAAGTTCACATAAACAATATAGAACGTATACAAAAGAAATTCTTATATCATCTTGCATATACTGACAACAAGTGTAGAGTTTTACGTTCTTATCAAGAAAGATGTAGTTATTATAGAGTGATGCCGTTAGTAAATCGACGCAAGACATTAGATTTAATTTTATTGAAAAACATCGTTCAAGGTCACATTGATTCATGCAAATTACTGTCTCAAGTTAAGCTATGTGTCCCACGGCCTGGAAGTAGATTAATGAATAGGAAAACCTTTGAGCTAGCTTCAGTGAAGACTACCGCCGGCAGTCATGCTCCTATGCAGAGAATGTTAAGTCTCGCAAATAACATGAGAAATCAGTTTGATGTATTTTCGAGTTCTTCGGCCTCAATTAAAATAAAAATAAATAAACTTAGTATTTTTAGTTGAAACTTACTTGATTTTTGGTTTTGTTCGATGTAATTTATGTTGGTAGGTACTACCTTATTAGTGTATTCTTATATAAGCATGCTGGATTCACATCCAGTAGGTAATAATTAAGAAGTGATGTTTATTCATACTGTATAGAATTAAGTTTAAATTGTTACCAGTTTTGTGAATTAAATAAAAAAAAAAAAAAAAAAAAAAATATACAATTACGCTGCTATTGAAAGTGAATTCAATGCATCGATTTTGTTCTAAAACACACTCATAAAGCAGTTTTTTATGGAACAATGTATGTACACGTATGTAAATAAATAAGACAACCTAAATCGACAACAATATACTAACTATACAGCTTACTATATACCATACGTATATTACCAGCAGACCTAGATAGTGTGGAAATAAATATAGCCCCAATGCGTACTGCTTACAGGCTCATATTGCGAAATCTTTCTTAGTCGTAGGTCACGACTCAAGAATATGTTTTCCCTCAATGTTTAAAGAACCGTCGTAATATCTGTACTTAGATAAATCGAGTGCAAGTCCTTATAAGTTTTCATGAACAACCAAAAAATAACCATCCATACCTTCCACTAGTTTAATACAATACGTAGTGAAAGGTAGACTTCTATCTATATACTACTAAATACAATATATACTTACAGACACATAAACATATCTTCATCAAAATAATAAAGCCAAAGAGTTTGTGTTTTAATGAAAACTTTGATTTGTGAAACTAATAATCGAATTTGAAAAAATAAATGCATTTGATAGCTGATATATTGAGGAATACAATATATGCGGCTATCAAAAACGACATAAATGAAAAAAAAACCCAGCCAATCACACCAACTACATGGCCCCAAAGTAAGCATAGCTTGTGTTATGGGATACCATGTAGCAAACTAGGGGGGAACCTAGAGTATAAATACATAACTAGATAAACACCCGACACGGAACATTTTTTTTTCTTGTTCCGTGCGGGAATCGATCACGCGACCACTAGCGTCTGCGGCAGACAGTGTTACCCCAGCGCCAAAGTGGTCGTCAAAAGTAAGATATGATGAAAAGTTTATGTTTCATTTTCACATTACTACCGTTAATGATAACAAAGCAAAATCCTGGCAGAGTCATACGAAGAATGACATTTCTGAGATTATTAAATATGTGAAGACAGCTTTTTCATAACTAATTAAGATTGAAGTATCGAAGGAAGTCAACCGATATTCAATGATAAACATGTCACAAGTATTTGTGAGATTTAAGCTTGAGACTCCAAGTACCGTTCTTTGAAGCTAATAAGGATGTGAACTTTAAAAATATTTGACGTTGAAATATCGCAGTCACAGTCAACGCGAAATAGGAAATGCCAATGCCATCTGTAAAAAAACTTAATTCATCCCGAGATTTTTAAATATAGAACCCACAGTGCTTCGATATTTCATATCTTACAAAAAAGGCTTAAAACTCTTAAAAAATGTGATTCGAACTTCAAATTTTAATATTTTTGTCAGATAATATATTTCATTCTCTCCTGATCTGTTTTAGAACTTAGAACTGGTTTTATAATATACTTACGACTCTGACATTGCTCGCGCTGAGTTACCAAGCCAGATGAAATTTTAAAGCCCTGCAGGTAATAATATCAGTTTATAGGGGAAAAAATATATATTTTTGTAATAACTGAAAAAACGTGCAAAGGAAGGGTAAGAGAGAAATCTATCTAACTTTCCGATACATAATGCGATTTATAGCTATTCAATAGTTACAATTAAACTGTTATGGTAAGTTCCTTTTCATTACCTACAGTTGGAGCATAGAAAACTATAGGTAATGAATCCAAATAACTAAACAAGTCATTCAATCTACACCTTTTATATTCATTTAATACAAATATTATGATACCACTATCAATGAATGTAATATTATAATGAATATCAATACTTAATGTTTTAAGTTGGTATATTTTTTAATAATAAATGAACAAGAAGCACGTGTTTACCTGAACTATCAAAATAATTGTCCCTTACCGTGTCACTGTTTAAATAACGTTATAGTCGTTTGTAATGATTCTTGCATTAATGTTTTTCCTAAATTTTAATAAAAGAAAGTGTTTTTGGTCCGGTAATATCATTTAACACACAATTACTTATAATAATTGTAGTTTTATAAATCTAACTGTTTACCTTTGTTTGATACTAACTGTTGTTCGCGACTTCGTTCGCATTTAAGTTTTGATTGGAGAATAAGTGATCTTACGATCTGAAGAACAAATCCTTGAAGGGTTATTCATAGAATGAAAAGATTTTAGCGAGATTTCAAATACTAACTACGCCATCTAGTGTGTAAACACGAAATCAAACTCTTTCGTGAAATAAATCAATCCAGTAAGAACTTTTCATATTTCGGGATAAAAATTAGCGTATGTGCTATTCCAGACTGTACACTTTTTCTACGCAAAGAGTATTGTTCACGGTCCATACAGTATCTGCCCTGTCAAACTACTTTTTGTTAGGTATGTGAATGTATAAAATGATATTGCCATTGAAATGCTGCCTGTTTATATCTAAACTATTGGTGCAGATTTAATTTCTTAGAAATGATATTGGGATTTTCATTTCAAGTGGATGATACTAGTAGTCTATTGAGTAACTTGAGAGGGTAAAATATTAAAATCCTTGCTGCGGTTTCTAATATACGTAATGATTCATGAGTTGTCAAAAATCTGACAGGTCAGCGATGGACATTACTTTTTCAGCAAGATCCCTAAGCCCGTTATGCCGTGATTGAGGAACAAACATACGCATCGACAGAAACATTCGCTGTTTTTTACTTTTCAAAATTGACATTGAATTTTGAATTAATACATATTCATCGAAAATGTATTATGGACAGTTAATTTATTTGGAGGATATCCATGTTTGAATAAAGAACAGCACGAGTCGCATTAAGTCTTAAATATCTGCAAGGATTATTGGAAATCTTTATCTAGTCACAGGGTTGGCGAAAAGCCAATGTCACTTGTAACCTTGACCTTAGTGCTGCGGGATTACTTTTTTTTTATTTGGAACAAGTTTTACTTATGAGGTTCGCTTTCCAGATTTAAAAATAGAATGAGTTTTTTCATGTCTTTCCAAAACATAGATTTTAACATATAAGTAATAAGAATAATAAGAGAGAATAACTGAACACGTTGCTTAACTTCTAGGGGGTCGATGGGACGGTCTAAACTAACCTTTGAACAATAACATACTGACGGTAATGAAAATGTGGTCAAAACAATAAAGTTGGTCTCACGAAATAATTAAAATATCTTTCATAATAAACACTTTTTAAACATTTTAGATTGAGAACGTCCACTTTTCAAAGACTGAAATATTTGAAACAGTTTCAGTGCCGTTAAAAATTGTGGAACTTTGCATAAATAAACATTAGGAAAACACAATAGCTTGAAATTAAATGAGGTCTCATTGTCATGGACGAACAGTGCCAGTCGGGTGAATATAAAAACAAATGACATAACTATTATTAAGCCTGCTGCACGTTACATAACGTAAACCATATCGGAATCAAAAATTATACAAGGTTCACCCGCTTCTCGATAACCTTCCTTGTTTATATCTAGTGAATATAAATCTTAAGGTCAGTTCAGTAAAACAGCATTTTGAATGATAACCACTTTCCCTGACACCAAAAGTGAACTTAATGACAACCATTATGAAATCAAAAACAAAACACAACTAGACACTTGTACTCCAAATTCGACCCCATCGTTATTCAATATCAGGTGAGATCGAAATCAGTTGGATTTAAGTTAGAAATTAAAAAAAAATTCTATTATATAACAATTAAAATAGCAACTGCAGATTTTTAAAAATCTGCATAAAAGCTTGCGCAGACGAGGGATTTTTGTCCGCGGACTTTTTTGTCCGCTAAAATAGATCGCATACAACTGTATCGAGTAACGCAAACGAGGGATTAAAAGTACTGTAGTAAAAGTGCGAAGTTTTTATTCGCGGAGCGTACTTTTTACTCCGCCGCGGAGAAAAGTCCGCCGTCTGCGCAGGCCATAATGCGGAAACATAATAACAAAATGACAGTCAAATCGAGTCATCAAATAACACGCTCCTTTTGCATCGCGGGATATTATCAAAGTTCTATCTGCAGAAACAACGATAAGATATTTATAATGCCTTTTGAAGACGATAGCATGTTGGCACGTGCAAATTAGTTTAATTTCGTACTATAATATACTAGTATAATAAAAAACTGCTGGGAGCAAAAACTTGACAATAAATCCAATCTCTGCAAGACCCCGCCGTCCTCGCGGTTTGTATTGTGTTTTTACAAAGCTAGCAGTATTAGAGTTCAATGTTCTATATATTTTTCCATGGTATAAATAGACACGGTTTTTACATCAACAGATGAAGACACAATCCTTGAACAAGCAGAGGGCAATGGACATCTAAGCATAGGATATATTATGTCTAGTCCATAAATTTGGATGCAAATGATGTCCCACAAATTTTAAGGAAATTCTGAAATTACGCATAGCATAATTTATATCTTAGTATTCCCAAAATTATTTACGATGATCTAGTTTATCTTGAACTCATCTCTCTACCCATCCATCAGGCGAGCTTTACATCAACAATAGCTGAACACCTGTTTTAGTAACCAAGTAAAAACTGAAATACCAGATTTAGCACATCCACAAACAGATCTTTTAAAATATAACTTTAACAAAAACAGCAAGACTTGATCATCTAACCTGAAACCTTGAGATGCGCTAGCGCACCTCACTCAGGCCCTCTTTTCGTGACTTCCCTCCATCAAGCCTCACGCAGCAAATTAATTAACGACCACCATCTTTATAACCCGCTAAACTTTATTTGTAAAGATTAACCTCTGTTTCGAAATCGGGAGTGCGGTCACGAGTTCTCACTGATTACATATTGATTAAACGAAAATACAGTGTTGCCAAATGCACTGACAGAATTACGAAATAAGAGTAATTCAATTTCGCGGGAATTGTTGCATATTGCTTGGACCGTTTGCAAATTGTTCAAAGTCATTACTCGCGAATACCTTTAGGCTTTTTGTATGTCAATTGGTTTTTAATTAAATTACAATAAGACCTCAAATAAGGCAATTTTTTTTAAATCTTATACATTAACGAAAGGATTTTATTTTCTTGCAGTCTTTGGCTTTAATTTTCTACGGGTTCTAATTAATTTATATAAGTAACAAAAACAAACGTGGGAAATGTGTTATACTTATAAAAAACAGATACAGATACCGATGTTAAACTAAACAATGCTTGTTAATAAGTCAATAATATTGACTTTAACATAATATTTAACAACTCTATGTTACAATCTGTTTAAAATAAAAAGATTTTATTAATAGAATTTTAAGCAGCAATCTATTATGTGTTCATTTGCTGACATTCGTTGCTAATGCTTGAGGGTATTTTAAAATAACCTCATAGACTTTTACATCTAAGGACAGATAACAAAGTAGAACATTACGCAAAGTTGGGTTAAGTACCTATACACTTTTTAATACCAAGTTGTTGGTCAATTTTTGATCGCGGTATATTATTCCCAATTTTACTTAAAATTTCGGGAACTACAGATAAAAAACTATAAGTCAGAAACTTTCAGGTATAGTTCTTGAAACTAGAGACATAGCAATCGTGTTTGATATTTTGAGGAAATCTTGATCTTTTTTGTAAAGTAGACTAGATATGAAATCAGGTAAGTATAAGAGGTCTATGCCCAGCATTTCCGGCTTATGTTTCCAGTTTATATTCTTTCCGTTGAGTTGTCAATATCACTGATTCATAGTTACGACGAAAATTATTGCACTTTACTAATTTTACTTTTGTTTATTATATTTGATATTATATTTTTGTCGCAAACTATATTTGACGTATGATCTAGATAAACATATATTTATAACATCTTCAATTACCATTTCCTAGTTATTATAGTACTTTAAGTAAATCAATAAATTTTCCTGAACATGGAAACTAAATTACCACGAACCATATTGAGTTTCTGTAAGAAAACCCGTCTCGCTCTATTAAATTAACGTGTGACTAATATGTACCTATTAAGTTGGCTAGTTTACCTACACAATAACGATGTTTTCTTTGCATTAAAAGTTCATATGTAAAAAAATACATATGTATAACTTTACGCCTGTATCTTTTATGGGATAGGCAGAACAACAGAGGTTATAAAACCATCTGATGTCACGTTTGACGGATTTGGAGGCATTATAATGGTGGAGAGAGACTGTTTGCAGTGACCCCCGTCAGCCTATCGCCCACAAAAAAACCTCCAATGCCCGGGAAGAGAAGCAGCTGGCACATTGAGTGTTTTTCCTTTGCGAATTATTCGACATCTTGATTACATATCAAAAGCTTTGCTTGGGTTTTAGAGTTTTGTAAAATACCCAGCTTTACATTCTCAAATTCTGGGTCTCTCAATTGTTATAAAGAGTATAATGCCGGAATTCAGAATTTAAGAAGTGAGAGACTTTCTTTACATTCCTTAGTTCATGCTCCTTGGTCATCCATTTTATAGTTTTTCTCAGCAATAATTGGACAAATTCAACTCAGATAGCTCCATTTAGCGAAGTTAGTTCATTTGAAATGCCTTTTGCACTTATCCAGGGGTGGCAATATATTATAAACTAACCCTACGCGGCCGTAGATTTTTAGAGGTAGACTTTATAAAAAAGATGGCCGCTAACCAGCAAAACTTCAAACGGTGCATCCAGCAGGAGTTACAATTTATCCACAAGCTTAAGAGCTATTCCAAGAAAATGCTGCTAAGCTCTTGAAGATTTATTCGGGATCCGCTGTTCGCAGCCTGCCGACTAAAATGTTGCTAGGATTACGTTGTGCAGTGTTACATTTGAAAGTCTATAGAGAACTCTATATTACAGTACATAACTCATATTTAGATAAAATTCTGTCAAATTCAGAATTTCAGTAAGTAGATTAGCTAAATTTTAAAACAAGAACTTTATTGGTTATTTAAATTTTCTGCACAAGTTACAAACTATCAAAGCACCTTGTTAAATTTATAAAAAATTAAGTAATGTTTTCTCTCAGCTTCGGCAATAAAGAAATCATCGATTTAAAAATTAAGTATAAATAATTCAATAAACCCTTTGAAACCTTTTATTGAAAGAGTTTATAAAAACGCTTTGCGGTTTGAATGAATAATGGTTTTTGACCACTCAATATAAACAATTTTACACTGGATTGTTTTCATTATAAAGAAATTCTTTATGCTTTAGTGTTGCGACAAAAACCACATTTTTTTCTTAAATATTTACTTTAATCGTCCGGAATTTGTTGAATTGCACCAATTTATGCAAACATATTGTGTTACCGCTCAAAATATTTCGAATACATGCAATATAAATAATACAATAAGTATTCTCAAAAACACATATCAATTATGAATATAAAATATGTATGTACTTACGACTCAATTCCATAGCCAAAGTGTTTGCTAAACAGACCCCCATCATATTTTTTAATCCAAACAAAAACACACCACTTAAATCACAGAACGTGCGGGAGAAAAACCTTCGGAAAACTATTTCCCGTTTTATAAACTTAAATCCTGTTAAAGGCCAGCAGAAGCCTTACAACTCACTATTTCTAACAATCCAATTAAAGGCCACAGTGCATTCCTTTTTTGTAAATCGTGAGAAAAGTCCATTTAACGGTCCATCTTTTCAAATTAAAAAAAAAACGAAACTAATCAGTCGTGAAATGGATAAAAAAGTTACTGGCCATAAAGAAAAACTAAAGTTTTTTTTTAATACCGAACGCGGGCTGCTATCGACCGTGCCTCAACACAAGCGGATGGCGACTGTATCAGTGTGAGCTCAAAGATTGTAGCCTCCGTGGTTATGCAAGCGCTTGTCAAAGTGTAGCGCTACAAAATACGTTTATTGAGAACTCGAACTGATTACTCACTATTGATTTTTACTCTAATCGTTCAGTGAATGACGTGTTAATTTGATAATTCTATGCAAATTTGAAAGTAGGTTTTTCATTTTCATTTCATGTTGATACCAACTCTAAAATTATTAGGTACGTTTATTCGATTTTTACTAATAGTTTTGGCTGTGGATATTTAAAGAACGCTTTTTACTTACTAATTAATATTATTGTCGCCAAATAATTTTATATTTGGATGCTTTTACCTGTAACTTCTTCATAATGAATATTTATTATGATATTACAAAATTAGGTCTAAATAATTCAAAGTTATAGAACATCAGTCCAAAGAATAGTAAACTTATGTGCACGTGAGACTTCATTGTTTCGGCCTCGACTATATTTCATTGTTTTCTACAATACGTATTCTTTAATAATCAATTTAACTTTACAATAGAGCTATGTAAAAATTCAATTTTATAGCGCGTACACAAACATTGAGAACCAGTGGCTTTTATTATCTCATTTTTAGCGTACGATTATAAATTTTCTACAGTTTTCACAGAGTTTTAGTTCATAACTTATTCTTAGTTCGGATTTTTTTACTTATTAAAGTTTAAACTATAGATCAGATATTAAATCTAAACTTTTGAACTAAACTTGTATTCATAGTTTGTTCATGTATTGCGGATTTCAGCCTTTACAGGGTGATATAAGCTCTATACTTTGACTCATACAGTTCAAAATGTCAACTACCCACAAACTTATCTCTCTTGCCCCGCAATCCAATTTGTACCCAGACCAGACAGTGTGGCGCCAGCTGACCTATATAGGTTTTGTGGTGCTAGGTTCAATTCCAGCGCCCGTTTTAGTGCTTCCACTTTTATTGTATGCCTTTGCGATCTATTAATTTGATATTCTGAGAATGTGAAATCAATGTTGGAAAAGGTCAAACTATCTACGTCACTCTAAGAAAATTGCTTTTGTAATTACGTAACCGTAGAAAATACTCAATTATATCGTCAAATAGTTCTGTACTTTGTTTTAATAGTAATTGAATAGGCTCTAGTCACTTAAAATCGTGACAGAACAATATGAAGCAAACACGAAAGGTAGTCTTAAAAAATACAATACCCCAGAAATGCCAATGTTAAAATGGTTGGTTGTCGCTATTTTATGAAACTATGTAAGTAAAATATTTCCCTTTTCTTACCTTCGAATAAAATTCCGAGCACGCATCACGCAAGGTAATACATATCACAGGAGGTACGGTAAAAAGTCGTAAACCGCGAAATGTAGAAAAAGCGCGCATTTGTATTGGCAGCGTGCGGGTCGGGTGCATAAAGGTCGAAACATCACTAGTCAGATAACACGTCTTACGGCTTTGTGCATTCTTTGCATGTTTTATAACATGGCCAGAAACAAAAATGAGTTGACTTTGTCATTTACAATAGGTTATGAAAATCTCAACCTCACCTGATAATTACAATTATGGCCGATGAATGAGTTCAAGATTATAAATTCAGACGTTCATCGAATATAGGCATGTCAAACACCTAAAATTTTGTTTTCGTCTATTGAGTTATAATAGACTATTTAAACTTCAGTACTGGAACATATTGAGTCCAACTGGTTCATTTTGGGCTATGAATTAAAATTCAAAAGACTAAATACTCAGCTGTGCATACGTATATCTTTTTTCACTTTGTTCTTTTTTATGGAGGTGCTTCTTTTGGTGTATAAAAATATTATAGATTGATTAGCCCTTTCATAATAAATATCTTTATATTATGGATTCATAATTATTGTAAATCCATAGGATTTATCTAAGACTAATGTAATATTTCATACTAACTTTGCAAGAGAGTTAAGATCTCAATCGGCACGATTATTTTCTACGTGTTCCACAAACCTCGTCAAATTTGAGTTAATTTCCATAACGTATGCAGCTGAATCTTCCTTATTAATTACATCGTCTTTTGGTAAAAACAGTAGGAAAATTAATTCAATGTGTTTTTAGTTGTATTCCATGCGGGGGTTAGGTTAACACTGCGGGCGATAGGCTGACCCCCTTTCACTGCAATAGTCTCTTTCCATCATTATAATATCTAAAATTTTGTCAAATGTGACATCAGACGGTTTTATAGCCTCTGGTGTTCTGCCTAACCCATAAGGGATACAGGCGTGAAGTTATGTATGTATGTAGGTACTACATATTATAAGACAGTGAATCTGTTAGATATTTTGGCTGTGGAGTCGGTTTTTTTAATGCTCTGCAATCGTTAATTATTCAATGCTGATCTTAACACTCTATTAGATTAGGGCTTAGTGGCAACATAGAATAAAATTACTTCTTGGTAAGAGCCTCGTTTTATCTCATAAAATATATTTCTTTCTTGTAACATAATAATAGTGTGGAATCAAAAAGGGAACATCTGTATTTACGGTATGTACGAGTAAATTTTGATTTCTATTGGATCAGTATTGTAAGAGAAATTCTCGAGCGAATCCTCGAGCTTAGCTATCACGATTTTTTCCACAAAGTCAGTGAAAATATCGAATTCAAAAGAATTCCAATGCAATCGGTATTATCGCAAGTTATTATTATAATTGGATTTCTAGTTAACATTCTTGCGTAAATGGCTGCCATTCAAATAGTGGTTCAAGAACAGAGCGGCAGAGTTGCTAATACAGATGTTTGTTTTAAATAGCTAATAGAATAAAAATACTCATTGTCTCTGAAAATATTCGATAAGTCTAATAATAAATTGTTTAAGTAAATGGTTAAGTATAGCTCTTGATTCAGAATTTTATACAAGCATAAGGATTAAATATCACAATGACACGTAGTTATAACTTCATATATCATGTCTAAAAAGTATTACAAATTTTCGTTACATCAAATATGGTACCAAAGCGACTGAGGTTTTATTGGCGTTTTTGCGGGCGATAGGCTGACCCTCTGTCACTGTAATAGTCTCTGTCAATCATTATAATACCTCCAAATTTGTCAAACGTGACATCGGATTGTTATAGCTTCTGGTGTTCTGCCAACCCCATAAGAGATAAAGGCGCGAAGTTATGTATGTATATATGCATGACCAAATTTTTTGATAAACTTGTTCATGCATGACACCATAAACATGGCGAGTGTGACGCATCTCTTTGCATATCAAGGTAACGTTGTCGGTGACATAAGAGATAACTATAGGTTTACAGTCTTAAAAAACTTTTTGAATCAAAAAAAATGTGTTTTCAACATTTTATACCCTTCAAAAGAAGCTAAAAAGAATCCTCAAAGCTACTGAACTAATTTCTATGTTATAATTTTTTTATATATTTTACATTTTTCGGTTCAAATTTAAAATGTCTGTCTGAAACGACTGTCGCTCGTGACGGGGTCTGCAAAGTCACCGAAACGTCGAGTTAAAATTTTAAATGTAAATATACGCGATAAATCCGGTTAAAAAGTGTTTTATTTAAAGGCACACAATTATTTAAGCTTGCTGTGTGGCACTGGATAGATTTCGATTATTGCTTACAAACTGTCTCCATACCATACGAACATTCGTAAAGATACGAGTCGATAAAATTCTGTGCTCGCACCGCAGTTCACCTTAGAATTGCGCTACCGCCCCGGGTACCGCTACCGCTCATCAAAAAGCGACCTCTGTTTTGTGGTAAAACCCCTTCAGGGTCCGTCTGGACGAACCTTTATACAAAGTCTGCCCCAAGATTTATACCAGAGATGTATTACGACGATGATTTTTGAAGAGTTCCACCCTAAACCCGTGTGCTATCATCTTCGGTTTCCTTTTCACTAACCATCAGGATGATGAGAAGAGATAGAGGTCAAAGAAGATATATAGATATCACCTTTGTTCTTTAATATATGTATCTTGATGGCCTCCATGGAGCAAAGCTCGTATTGACTATATAGTATGCGAGAATTCACAAATTTATCATAGATATTTGTCGTCGGCCTACTTGTTCGTCTTCGTAATCCAAGTACTTATACATTAAATATAATGTACTATACATTAAATATAATAATATTTATTTAAAAAATTATTAAACGTTGCAATGCTTCACTTTAACTGGGATTCACAATTTCTGAAAAGAAATTGGTCTCGGGTGGTCTTAGCTGCAAAGCTATACCATTAGATGGAGCTACGTTAGCAATATAACGTAAACCTAAAATGTAGTAAGTAATTTCGAGGCATAGGTACCCCGAGGCCCCGGTAGCTCAGTGGAAGAGCACTCGTCCGGCAAACGAGGGGTCCCAGGTTCGAGTCCTGGCCGGGTAATTTTTATTTATTTTTTTCGGTTATTTAAGAATGATTGAGCATTATAAATGCAAAAACTTAAAAAAACATTACTTATACATTATTACTATTAATTACATACTAATATCTAAAGTTCGTATTTAAGTTCCAACTAACCAACTCTGCTCAGTTTATGTCTAGGTGGCGTTTTATAAAAACAATAATAAGAAGTATTTGTACCACACTATATTTTTGTTTAAAATTTCTTATTATTTACGTTATCTTCATTGACATGTATTGTTGTCGCTGCTGGGACTCATATATGAATGAATATATGTATGAATGCAGGCGTGTCAAACACGATGTCATGTAGGACATTAAATACTCGAGCAGCAAATCTATAAACATTCGGCCTAAAACGGCCTTTTTACATTGTTTGTAAAGATTTTCATAAAGGGGTTATAGAGGTTCAAACATAAAACAAGTACTAAAGAATAATAAAAAAATATTTAATTGCTAAAAATAAAACTGTACTCGACAAACACAGTAAACCAATAGTGTAAACTTGTTGACACATTACTCTCAATTGTAAATAAACAACACCTGACGATTACAACAACAATAACAGGTACTAAGCACATAACTATCAAATAAAATAAAATCCAAGAATTACAGTTTGATTTATTGACAATAAGTTACAGCCCATAAATAATTATAAAAGGACATAATTTAAGAAAAAATCTTCAATAAATACCAGTACTAAAATACCTCAGGATTTTGGACTTTGATCTGAAAAGGAGGAAAAAGGTTTAAACTTGGATAGGAAAGGAATAAAGAGGGGAGGGAATAGGGTAGAGATATCCAATATTCTAATTAAGTATCTTATCTGGGGGAAAAACTTATTGTAAATAAATAATACTGTGTCGATTTTCTAATGCAATACAGAACGAGTGTTCTTATCATGAAAAACAGACGTAAATGAACTACTTTTATTCTTAGTCTTATTTAGAAAACTCTTTAGTTTTGTCGTCAAAATTGGTAATTTCAGATATAAAATAGGTAACAAACAATGTTAATTTGCACGCCGGTTTTTCAAATATACGGTGTAACGGTAGTTCACTGAATAGCCAAGATTAGACTAGATTTTTGTATCATGATGTGTATCACCCTGGATGACGAAATGATTTTATGATGAAATGATCCAATAGCCAGGTTCATCACATAGTATAGGTACATTCATTGTTTAATTTGAAAAGTTTTGAAGGACTTTCATCATAAAATAATGATTTTATATCCAAAATCAGATTGTGCACCTCTTAAAAGGGGTCGGCTTAAAAGAGGTACGTTTTAAACAGATTTTTTTTAAAGGCGGCTAACCCGGGATATCCACATTTGTGGATATCATTATTAAGGGTGTTTAGAGGTAAACTGGTAAACTGGTTATGTTTCATGAAGAACCAGTCTATTCAAAAAAACACGGTCTCATGGCCCCTTAGCATATCGTATGCCTACTGTTCAATGCTAGTTTTATAGTAGAATAACAAAATGCGTTGATTGCTTGATTTATATCGAAAAAAAATAAAATTAATACCTACAGTAAATTTAGAGTGTTTTCTTTAACACTAATCCGAAAAAATAAAGGACTAAGAAAAGATACAGTAAAACTATACTGATGGACCTGTACATTAAAATAATAAAAAATAATGATATTATCATTCAAGACTTAGAGCCAATTATTATATTAATTGATATATTAATTAAAAAAGCGATTTTAAATATCGGGTGACCTGAATTTGGTACCTACGTAAAGACGTAAAATACCTCAACATACACTAAGTTCCCTAGTTCCTTTACATTATACCTAAAGCAAAGGGTCCTATGAAATTTTGGGGGGTCACAACTGAATTTTGGGGGAGGGTCTTATTCTAAGTATCTTTTTCTAGCTTCTTTTCTTCTAAGATGTTCATCTTTTCATGATTTTGGAGGGGTCATGTCCCCTGTGACCCCTCCCCTGGGATCGCGCCTGGTCTTATTTCGACTAGAGGATTGTTTGACAACTTCTACAAGTTCACAGGGCATACTTTAAACATTGCTTTTAAGTACACCCGCTACCACAACCCAACACGCAAGTACAACAAAGTCTTACCGCAGGCTTTGTCCAAATTTTGATAGCGAGGTTGGAATTTAGCTTTTTTTTATGATTTGATTTGTTGGAGATTTTTTTTTTGTCAAAGGCATTATTTGTTAAAATTAATTCCTTGGGTTAGGTGCATTCAGAAAAAGAGACACCAGCACACTTTACTCAATATAATTTGGCTCTATACTGAAAAATATGAAATTTGACACTTTTTGTTTCGCAGAAAATCGAATGAAAATGAAATATAATATTTTTAATTATACCTACAAATAACAGTAGAATTCTAGATGTGACTACAAATGGTGAAAAGCAAAAAAATAATAAAGATACTGTTGGGATTTTAACTACCCTTGTATTTTCATCACGTTTAATTCTCGTTCGAGGTTAAATTTGTAAAGGTAGATTCATTTAACGAAACAGATAAAGTTAAAGAGAAATATTATATATTTCAAAGATATCGCATTGCCTTAATACAGATGAATTATTCTATATTATTATTTCCTCTGGAAATAATCTATCTGCGTATCAAATTTCATGGACACATAATGACATGTTTCATTTGTTTTATCAGCGAGAAGTTGAATAGTTGTTATAATAATCACTTTTGCATTATTTACTTTACGTGATACTCTTACGGGTTATTTTATTTTATATTTTGCTAATACTGTCAAATTCATTAAAATAGTAAACAATATATCGACGCAAACCGAATATTCTATATTGTATCATATTATTGAATCTACATTTAAAAATAAGTTATATTCATAGCATTTAAAACAACCTACAACTGATAGCTACAGTCTCATAATTTCAAAACCCAGTACACAAAAATGACCACTATCTATCTATACGCTATCTTAAATTCCTGCACAATCCATTTATCCGATGGGTACATACAGTCGCCTCCTACAGTCAGCAATTGATAACCTGGACTACCAACATAACAAAAAAAGAAGTTGACTACCAACAACAAAAAAAAAGTTGAAAAACAAGCTTAGGTACTCACTGTTGACAGTTGCGCGCGAGTATGGAGTGGGTCGGAGCGTGGGCCTCCGCTGTATTGACGCGAGCAATTTTTCCCGGGGGGTGCACTCGCGCCGTAGCGGCGGCAATTTTCGTTCCGATGCCTGATGAAATAATTTGCAATAAGTCTGGCATAATTTGATGTCTTAAGCACATTTCTTTCGTCTAACGATTAATGCTACGTTGTCACTTAACAATGGGTTATGTTTTTTAAATAAGCAAAATAGAAAAAGTTTGTGATTTAGCATACTATTTGATAGATACTGTGACAAAGACTGAGGTGTTATCCAGGACTATAGTGGTCGGGAAAAATAAACCCTGCCAGTTAATTCAATATCTTATCAATTCATATCAAGAATGAACAGTAAAAAAAAATTAAGTAAAGGCGGGGGCTGTTCGTATAGGATTTCAAAATGCAGCCTGTAAGTGACATGCAATGCATTTCAATGATATTCAAGATTTTTTAAACTTTTTCTCTTCAGGACATTGATACAGAACAGAAGTGTACAGCACGGTCACTCTTATGCTTCAAGTTGGTAGTGACCAGAACCATACCAAATGGTTGAAGACAGTAACCCATGTACGATTGAATGGTATAGATGCCTCTCAAAGCTAAAGTACTGACGGTCTTTCAAAATGATTGCTATTATTTATTTAGGGTATTATAGTATGACCCTTTTTGGATCCACCTGAATAGCAGCCTTTCGGAAATTGGATCTCCAAATGTAATTGCTAAGAGATGTTCCGAACAAATTCTTTCTTGTGCCGTGTACTTTCTTGACATTTCACATCACGAGAGATTTATATAAAAAATAGATTTGGCAATAGACAACAAATGTGAATCCAGTAACATTATCTGTGTGTCGCGAGACTTTGCTTTTAAAAAAAAAGAGAGTTATTTTATACATTTTTTTCGCGTTAATTCATCAAGCTTAGTAATTATGGCAATCGCTATTTTAAAAGGTCGGCGTCCAAGAATAGGTTTCTTTGACCAAATTTTATTATAATATTAAGACTTTTGATGAACTTACCTTTCTTAGTGGAGGTCTACTTCTAATAAAGTCGAGAATCATCGCATGCGCATCTTTTTTGACACTGTGGACAAAAATTGCGTTTAACATTAAAATACAAAAAAAAATTGATAATGTCGAAAAATTGGGGCTTGTATCCTACAGGTTCACCGAGCGAATCAGTGAAATACGAGGTCCGAAAATAAACTAGTGTAATTTAAATTCCGTTTGATTATCAATAACTACTATTAGCATGTTTAAATAAATATATTATGTACGCACCGTTTAAGTACACACCTGAAAAAATTACATATAAATTAAAAGATAAGTTTACCATAGGTTCTACAGAGAAAAATAAACTGTGGATACCTATATTTTGTTCCTTTCAAATAAGTTCGTCGGTAACAAAGGTAGACATCGGAATTAAAGTACGTATCGCAAATAAAAACAGATACTTGTAAGTTACGTGGTCAATTATATTTAATTTAGTATCGACGACAGGGTATCCCTTTAATAACTATGTTTATTCATCAGGTGCGACATAGAATTGACGACAAAAATATATTGTTCGCCCAAGTTTTAACTAAATTTTATTGTATTTAAAGTATAATATGATTATACTAAGGGGTCCTTCCTCTTAAATAATATCTACTCTAAATAAAATAATTTATAATATTCCTGCGCTCTGGTTTGGATTTTTTTAGAATGCTTTACTTTTAAGCATAACTTATGTTTTGAATGATCTTAGAAAGATATTTTATTAGTTGTACCACCCTCAGCATCCACAAACTGGCACATAGATTCGTCACATAATCAAAGAGTAGGTAGGTCCTCGCTAAACCCACGAGCCCTTTTTCAGCTTCATTTTCACTTCTCTCAAGTGAGTTTGAGGCTTCAATTGGGGCCGTCATGAATTCAAAAACAGAACTCACCTTGGAGGTATCGCCCCATCAACTTTCCTTAATGTGTATCTTCTTGATCTGATATCATCCATTAAAATTTCATATGGAGTCAGTTCATACTCTATAGGAGTTCTATTGAAGTTTACTTTCTTTAACTTTACTCCCATTCTTAATTCGCCGATGACTTGCACCCAAAACCGCGCCTGAAAAAATTACAAGAGCAATGTAGAATGAAACACGTTTGCTAACGATGTATGATCAGGCGCAACGAAAATTTAACGCACACGTACAAGACCGACAAAAGCTGGAATAAAGTATAAAATAATAAGGGAATTATCATGCAAACAAACTTGCTATCTCTACAACAATCAAGTGTCAACTTTAAAAGGCACGTATAATGCATTTGTGTCATTGTAATACTTAAGATTAATTTTACATACTTGTAGCGCCCTCCATATCCTTCGGTGTGACTACAAATTATTTAACGAAAGATCAGATTTAAATAGGATAGAGTAAGATGTAAATTGAACATGCAATATAGGTATATTTTCAAAATTAAAAAGTCTTACATAAAATTCAGTTCTGAATTCAGAGCTCAATCAAAATATTAGGTACCTATATCAAATATAATCAAATATACCTACCTATCTTTTGCGATTTGAATACATACTAATCAACTTCTATTCCTATCAGCTGATTCAGTTCTGTTACAAAAGAAGTCAATTTTATAGGTCACAAAAAAATTTAAATCTTAATATCAATGGCCATTTGATAACGTACCTAGGTATTACAAATGAGATTAACTTCCAGTCTCTTAAAGTCTAAGGCTGCAAACTGGACGACAACGAGAGCGACAGCAGCGGCGGGGCAGCGACGCGGGGAATCTGGGCCGTTCTCGACAGCGTGCGTGAAAGCGATTTGTCGCGGTGCAATACAAACTCAATACTTTCTATCGTGTCGCGGAAATCAATGCCCGCGCCGCTGTCGCTGTCGCTGTCGCTGCCGTCCAGTTTGCAGCCTGATGGCCCAATTTAACAACCGTCACAAATCTGTCACTTGAGCTGAAAATAGCATGACTTTTTTTTCATTTACATTTACTTTAACTCTTCTCTTTAAGTTGTTGAAACAGGCCATAAGTGTGATCATTCAGATGATATCAGCCATTTTTTCTGCAATAGGAACAGGTACATAAAACTTACTACGGGCTAAGTTTTATGTACCCGTTCACAGCAAAATTAACCTCACTTATTCAATAGAAGGATAAAAATAAGCAGCTTGACATCTGACCATCAATAAAAACCGAACATAATGATGATGACAACCAATCCAAGACCCTCAATTCAGATCCAGACTCACCCAATCAGAAAAGTGTAAGGTATCGAGATGCGTGGCCGAGTCCTCAGCAGCGCCCAGGTCCCGGGCGCCGCCGACCTTGACCCTCGCCAGGAAGGAAGCCAGCTCCAGAGCCTCGGCGACGAGCGCGCGGCAGACTGCGCGGTAGTGCGCCGCCGCCGCGTCGCGTGCGCAGCGCCCGCCGCCGCCGCAGTGCCACACGCAGCGCTGGAACACAAGCAGGGAGGTGTGGTTAAAAGTTGGATATGGGAAAGTATTTATCATGACTAGACTGGAGACGTTTTCTGCTCGACAAAAGCTGAAGGTATCAATAAATGAAAAGTAAGTATGCCGATTGCGGTGAAGCAATTATCCTGTGGTATTTCTTTATGGTGTGTCCTGTATTCAATTTCCAGCCGAGCCACAACATAAAATTGCATTTTAATGCGGGATCAATTCTGCATGTATATGACAAACCTTATTTTTTCTGTTGTTAAGTCCAAAGTAACATTTTGTTGTTTTTGACTAATTATCAGACCACCATAACTTAGTTGCAGTAGGTGTTCTGTTGTAATGGATCATTATTATATAAAATAAGACAACATTCAATGCAATTAGGGTATTTCTAAAGACCTAATATTTATTTATTTAATCATTCTTGTGACATTGATGTACGAATAGGCTGCCAATGAAAGATTTCTATCAGAAATCACCCAGCTCTCAAGATTTGGAAAACATTAGTCATGCAAACACAGGAAGGCAGGATTTTTGACAAAAACCTTCATATTTGAGACATTATCTTGAAATAACCGTGGCTTTTGGGCTTTCTATTAATACAATCGTATCAAAATTTGAGGATTCAGGCGACTGGGCCCACTCCAAACTAGGCCCAAGGGGCCAGTCGCCAAAATACATTTTTGAATCGGTCGACTGGGCCCACAAATCTGACTTACTTAAAATCAAGTCATTTAACTCAGGAGTTATTTTATGTAGTATTACAGTATTTTTTTGTAAGTGTCAGACTGTCAAAAAAACTACCAGCGAACGTAATGGAGACGGTGATTTATAAATAGAGTTCTAACGAAGAAACTAGAAAAAGATACCTAATCGATGTGAAGACTGATTTTAAAATTCTTATAACGAGTAATAGGTTGTATTAGAAATAAATATTATTTATTATTTTTTTGCACAACAAGACAATCATATCTTTGGGTACCATTAATGCTATGATTTTCTAGTGATTTTTTATAATTGATATTTTTTTAAATTCTCGTATTATAATTATAATTAAGCGTGTTATACTTTTTCATCAGTACAAGAACGTAAATTAAAAACTTTAAACAATGAATAACTTGTTTAAAGTTGTTTTATTTGTGACACTTTTTCTGCAAACTATACTAGATCTGGTTCTTAAACAATGGATTTGTGTTTAAAATAACGAGTGGGCCCAGTCACCTGATAAAATAAATTAATAAAAAATAAACAGGCGACCGACCCCGTGGGGCCAATTATGGAGTGGGCCCAGTCACCTGAATCCTCCAAAATTGCACTTTTAAGAAGAATTCATTAATCAGAGATACAGATAGAAGCTGTTTGAAAATTTATTTTGTACTGCTTGAAACAATAAATCGCTTAAACCAATTTCGTAGTAATCGTAGCCAATAGCAACAAATTTATCTTAAAACAGGATCAATATCTTAAATTCTGTATTATAAAACAATTTATTACACTGGAGATAATGAATTTGCATAGTTTTAGGTCAATAAGGTATGTAATCACAATTGGTTTGCAGATCTGAATGTGTCATTTTGCAATACGACAACACATTACTACCGCCGAATTCCCTGCCCACGCGCAAACAGCCGCGATACCGTGTCGCAACACAGACAAGTAAATCACAGATTTATTGGCTTTCGAAAGGATATCGGAGGTCATTTCTTGGGAGGATAAACTATTATTATTATTTACATAGGGCGTTTGTTTACGGGCCGGGGCAAACTGAAAGGTGGTTATGTCATGTAGTTTGGTTCAGCAAATGTATTGTTGTTGTTGTATTTTGCACTTTAGCAAGTAATTTAATAAATTGCAACCATTTCAATGGCACCTGAACTAAAAATATCGCTGCAGCAAAGCAGCCAAAAGATATGAACAGCTCATAGTTATCAGCGCATTTATGAAACCCAGACAGTCAGAGTGACTGACAAATTCACATATTTATAAAAATAATACCTGTAGTTTTGGATTTATATTTCTACTGACCTTACCTATGTTTGATCTATAATTAATTTTGTTAGTACCAAGCTATCTGCATTCATAATTTAAGTCTTTAGAATGTTATCCATAAACTCAAAGACAGCATGCCAGTAACTCGCTCAATGCTCTGCTTCACATTTTGAATAGGACTCTAAATAAACTGGGACAGGTTACCTAATTAATAATGTATCTACCTACTGAAATTCAATTGATAGATAAATTAACAAGCTGAGATTACGAACTAGCTTAGCATAACAAGTGAAATCAATTTAAACTTATAATCTATGTTGAATAAATTTATTTTGCGAACCAAAACAATAAACTTGGCGTAATATTGTCTTTGGATTTCACGTTTCATTGCGTTAATTAAATATAAGAACATTATTTTACAGTATTTTTTCCTATTACCTATATATAACACTTGAATTCGACAATTCGTGGAACCGCGTAATGTCGAATTCAAGAAATGTAACCTTACATTTCTTTACTCTACAATGTTTATTTACACTGGGCATCTATAATATACCTACTTAATGAATTTAGAATCCGTGGAATTTAATTAGGTGAGAAGCACTTGATATAATGTATTCTATTACCTTCGACAAAACTTTGGCTATGAAGTGCAAAAAAAGCACTGATATTTTCAGAGATATGCTTGCAAATATATTCATTTTTACTTATAATATGATTTGAATATATGCAAATCATAGAATAAAGCTTTAACGTCAAATAGGTAAGGGATGGACGACAAGTTTAACCCTATGACCAAGGAAATATGAAATTAAAATGAAAATAAGTCATGAAAACTACATACATAACTTCACGCCTGTAGCCCTTATGTGTAGGAAGAACACCAAAGGCTGTAAAACCAACTGATGTCACGTTTGACAAATATGGAGGTATTAAAATTATGGAGAGAGACTATTGCAGCGACAGGGGGTCAGTCTATCGCCCGCAAAAACGCCAATAAAACCTCTGTTCCTCAACTGACTTTTACAGTATGCCCGGGAAGAGAAGCAGCTGGCACATTCTACGTTTTTCTTTCGCTCCAAGTTCAGCATGGAAGAAACCTTAAATAATGTAGTGTTTCCTAAAAATATATTAATGTATAATCGACTTACCTGTACCATGTAAGTAAACCTCAGCAACTCAGTAACAGCTGTTAGATCTACTTATTCAGCACCTGGCACTACTTATAACACTGGCATATTATTTCAATCAACGTATTTAAGTTTAGTTCTTTGTATTATGTATAAACAAAAACTGTAAAAGTTTGTCACATCGAAATATTATAATAATACAACAGTTTGTCAACTCGATTCACCAAACAATTTATTCTTACGGCACGATCATGTCAAAATGAACCTGTCATATATTTTTTTTAAACTACCCTACATCCTCTAAATAAGCGAACTGTTTTGTTTCAAAAGATACTGGGGTAACAACATGTATTTATGTTTTTTTTTGTATAACCCATTTCGTAAAGGGTTTGTGCAGTGCTATGGATCTTTCGCCTGGGTGTTGGGGGTTTAGATCCGTGAAGCTGTTAGAGCGTCGAAGTGATTTCCATGTCAATTTAAGCCTCCTCTATACTGAGCAAGAACACTGGCGAAAACGGTCAAATGATATAATACGCTTAATCGATTATATCGATTATAATCGATTATATCCCAGCTTAATCGATAAATTGGCAACGCATTAATAAACCTATCTATTATATTTGATAATTAATGTCTAAGCGCCCGAATATCGCTTAACATCAGTAGTTTTTTGCCGGCTTTCGTGACATAAAAACCCCTTAAAACAACATTTGCAAACATAATTACCTATATGTACTTGTATGTTCTGATACCAGTCTACTCAGCATTGACCCCATATCATACGATATATTTATACCAATGTCACCACTTAAAGATATAAGTTCATATCAGAGAACTTACGGAAGATGTTTACGATTCAGTACTAAGGGTCCATCTATTTTTAATGAAGCCTAGACCTCTCCGAGGCCGAGTGGCCTACTTCATAACTTCTTTCCTCATAAACAAGGCTAAGTTATTGCCCCTACGAGGTCGTGCTACCCTGGTACTGTATTGCGAAACGCAAATGTAAAATATAGATCAAATGTGTACGAACTTAATGGTTTGTATGTGCATGAACTTAAAGGTTTGCCATAATGTTTTAAGTAACTAATTCTCGTACAATAAATTTTACATATTTACTGTAGCCTGGTCTTTACGATAAAAAATCAATTTTTAAAAATCATATCTTTATATTGACGACCGGCTGGTGTAGGGGTAACGTACATTGCCTTCTATGCCAGAGGTCCTGGGAGATCCCGGCGGCGACGGATATTTGTGTGATGAACACAGATATTAGTCGTCAAGTCATGGACGTATATATGTTTATTTAAGTTTATTTTCTTATAAAAATACGTATTTATTCAATATGTATGTTTATATATTGCTTAAGTATATCAGTTAACTAGTATCCATAACACAAGTTCTTTCAGACACTTAATTTGGGCTAGATAATGTTGTGTGAGTGTGAGAAATATTTATTTACTTATTTCTTTATTTATATCTTGGAGCTCAACCTAGTGGATCTATATTACCTTTAGGCTTTCTGTTTATAAAAATAATGTCAAAGAGTTAGAATTATCCAAAAAGGCTACTATCTCCTTAAGTAACATGAGCTTAAATCACGAAACTTACACCACCAAAAACGCTCCACACCAAGTATTACACAACTACATATCCCAAAGTCCCAAATCAAGATACACCAGGAATCTCATTGGAAACCTTCCTTAATTAAACGTTAAATCAAACACGAACAGTCATAACCATAATCGGGATAAAAAATGAGCGTCTCGCATCTCAGGCTTAAATCCATTGCCATAAACCCAATCATAACTATCAACATTAAATTATAACCACTTGTTGGTATATGAAAATTCACTTAACGAGTCGCGTCGACGACGCCTGCGCTCGCGGCGTTTACCTAGTAATAACTTCCTAATATGAGATAGAGTGAAAGCAGATGCGTCGGAGCAGTCTACAATGTGTGATGCAACTGCATATGATTGTCTGGAGTTGTGCCCATTTGGAGAAGGAGATTGTGATATGGAATTCGAGCTCACATTCGTGACTGTGATCGTGGGTTGAGTATATTAGCCGATCGTAACATTATCAACATATTTTTAATTGTTTGTATAATGAACGCCCACACACAGATCACATTGGAGTTATGTTTTTAATGGATATAAGTACGGTACGGTGTAATGTACGGTGATGAAATATACTTTTGAGTGTCTGTATCACTTAATGCTGATGAGCTTACGAAAAGTCTTTTAAATATTTGTCAAACTGCAAATCAATAAGAGCTAAGCTACGTAACGTAAACGTACTTATGTACTCTCCGTTCAACAGTAGATGATGAACGACTTATACCTATCAAATGGTCTAAGAACTCTTGCCACGAAGTGTCGTCTCTACACATAGGTACTGTAAGTGACACGATAAAAGACAACACAAGTAAAAATACACCAATACACCAATATTCGTAACTCACATTGATGTGTTACATAGTTTGTGAACATAGTTACGATTTGAGGTTTATCGAAGAGAATTCCAAAAAATAAATGAGCCTTTTAAAAATAGGCCTATTTTTAAATAAATGAAAAATGTGATAAATAAAAATTACCCGACCAGGATTCTAACCTGGGACCTCTCGTTTGCCGGACGAGTGCTCTTCCACTGAGCTACCGGGGCCTGGCGGTACGCCTCGAAATTACTTACCAATTTTTTTTTGTTTTTACGTTATATTGCTAACGTAGCTTCATCTTATGGTATAGCTTTACAGCTAAGACCATTTCATTTATCACATTTTTCATTTATTTAAGAATAATTGAGCATTTTAAATGCAAAAACTTAAAAAAAATATATTAAAAATAGGCTTATTTTTTTAAGGCTTATTTATTTTATATTTTAAAGGCTTTTAGGCCTTTTCAATTTTAAAAATAGCCTTCCCCGTTATTTTAGCCGTTCAATAGAAAAATATTTTCTAAATCCGACTGGTGGTTTTTCATGATTAGCTCTAACAACTCTTCGGCTTAACAATATTAACTGTAGATAAATAGATCGTGAAATGAATTACCTCAATAACATCCTTAAAGACGAATCTCTTCCGGCGGCGCGCCCTGGGCGCCGGGTCCGCGTCTCGCTCGATGCCCTCATCATCGGTGTCGGCGCGGCCGCCTTCTGACGTCTCCGAGCCTGACAGCGTGCCGACGTATTCATCTTCATCTGGAAGTAAGTGATGATGGTTAACGTTTGTGTTGAGTAAATTAAAAAAAGCACCCAAGTGCGAGTCAATATCACCCATGAAGGGTTTCTTAGCAGTAAGTAACGTATCTAATTTAAAAGTTCTTGTAGCCCGTTGTAAGACGTTTTACTAATAGTGTATTTTAACGTTCGTATAGAAAAAACTACTACACATTGCCTGCAGGGCTAGCATGCAACCCTCGATAAATAGTCGAATCGACAAGATAATTATTCTGTAATTTTATTCGATTTGATACCATGATTAAGACCACAGATCCAAATATATCATAATCTTAATAAATAATATATACTAAATACCATATTCTAAGAAAATACCGATTTATTGCTAGCCCCGCAGATCTCGTTCAAACCAATTTTCGGTGGAAGCTTACATTATAATGTATTAAATATCATATCCATTTTTAGTCTCATCATTGTCTTATTTTGGAAGTTACAGGGGGGACATTTTACCACTTTGGAAGCGACTCTTGCACAAACTATTTAAGTTAAGAATTAAAGATTTTTTAAACCTTAAGTAATATAATTTTTGAAGACCTATCCATAAATACCCCACTTGTACGGGTTTGTGTAAAATATTCAAATTTTTTACATTAAAACTATGGGGAAATTCATTTTTTTTTTGTTCTATTTTTATGTGGTTTTATATAATGTAAAATGCGGTTCACAGAATACATCTTCTTATCAAGTTTCAACAGTATAAGTAGTCCTTAAAATTTCTGGAAAAAGTTGCGGTGATATACGGACGGACAGTTCGAAATGTTAAAATGTTTTGTAAGTCATAAGTAAGTTCATGTTAAGTTTCGTTTAAGTCTGTTTTTGTCTTAATACTTATAATATGGCGTTTTAATTATACATTATACGTAGAACATTGACCTCGCACGATCTACGCTTGACCGTACCTATTTTCTGCTTTTTTTGGCACTGAAAGCAATAATAAAGATTTGTAGATAAGTACTGTTTTATTAACAGTGGCACACGGTTGACCACCAAAAACATCCTTTATTATAAGTATATGGTCTCGGTACCAGGTACTGTTGACTAATAGTGTCTTAAAACGTGTGTCAGAAGTAATTTCAGGGTCAAGAAATATGTATGACATCGAGCAGTGTGGGTTTGATTCCGACCCTCGTTTCATTCGAAAATAAGTTGTTGATGTTGGCCATACAAAAGGGTCTAAAAACGTTTGTGATATTAATTTTTTGGTGCCTAAGTAGGTTTTATTTGAGTCTAAATTCGATGATGAATTACAGTAGATTACAAAGCGATAATAATTCCCAAATTGATTGAGCCGTAACTACAAAATCAAATGAACAAACAAAGTCAGTAATCATTTAGAGACATTGCACATTTAAGAATACCTTTTTTATAACGCTAGCAAAATCTCAATGTAAATCAAATCAAGCTGTTACTCAATCCTCTTATTCACGCATCAACCCTGAACCAAATCAAGACAAGCATCCACAACTCTTAAATCCATTCATTATCAATTAAGGGTCACCCAAGGTCACCATGTGTCGTGACCTTGAACCACACGTGCTGGCGATCAGGAGGTCTGATCTGGTTAATATTGCACAAAGCATAAAGCTCACGATTCAGTGCGATTGTTGACACTGTGGACGCCCAAACCGCAACTTAAGAGGCAGTCAGCTGCGGCTCGGGCCATGGCGCCAGCGGAATCGTATAATTAATAATCGGTATTTATAAATAAATAATAAATAAAATCCCTGGATAATCACACCAACTACATGGCCCGATAGTAAGCATAGCTTGTGTTATGGGCAGGGAGCGGAAAACCCCTTTTCCTATAACATATGGGATACCATGTAGCGAACTAGGGGGGAACCTAGAATATAAATACATAAATAGATAAACGCTCAGACACGGATTTTTTTTTCTTTTTTCTTGTTCCATGCGGGAATCGAACCCGCAACCACTGGCGTAAGCCTGTCTGCTTCAGGACAGGTTTACCCCATCGCCAAAGTGATCGTCGAATATTTATTTAATTAATATAGAGTATATTACAATAACGCAATTTTTTTGTGTTTCACCTTTTGAGTTATTCAGCTTAAAGTCAGTTTTTAGCTTCCGGTTTATGGTTTCGTTTATAATTTATCTATTCACACATGTCAATTTTAAATAAGTACACACTACATGAAACATAATTATTAAATAATATACATTATAATCTATTGTGAAACAAATAATCTTTTCTGTATTTTATTGAGAGTTTTGATTAATGATTATTGCATATTTTTAGAATTTTACAGAATTGAGGTAGCTTGTTTATGCAATATCTAACTTAAAAAAGCAATGTACAGAATGCAGCAAATCAAGCGTTCGAAACCTGCCGAAAATTAAAATTAAATTAAACACTTCATCTGCTGCCTTCTATACCTACTATTGTATTGTATTTGTAAACCAAAAACTAGAATTACAAAAAAAAGGAAATTGTGAGACTCAAAATAGGACTTTATATTTATTTACCATCAAGAATATTATACACTTTAATGTACCCTTCAAGTCCAGTCAACTTATTATTCCGTCCTCAATTACAGTAACATACCTATATTTTGAAATCTAAATATAGGGTCTTTCACTAAGGACGGGTCGATTTCAAAATCGAATAAAGCAAGCTGTGTACGAGATATTAACGAAATTATTATTTCATTTGTAAAACCTTTTCATGCCATTTTGCTTTGATTCTGGCATCATTCAACTGCTTGCCGCATCTTCGTTTTATTCCATTTTGAAATTGACCCATCCTTATTGAAATACTATATAGTATTTCTTATAATTTATGATAGATATAAAAAATAGAGTCCAATTAAGCCGAAAACCAGCGGTTCTCCTGGCCTCACGTCAAACGTTGCGTCAGAGCATTTCGCGATCGCTTTGAAGCCGCCGCCGGCGCCCGCGCACGCCTGCGCTTGATCGACACGTGACAACAATGAAATGTCAATAGCAACTGACATAACTGTGGGAATGTTTGCTTACCAGGCTTGCAATTAAATGTAATCGTACTGCTTTAGGTCTTATTAATGTTGTGCACGGTATAATATAATGTTTGTTTCTAAACGTTTATTAATGACTAAAAAATTAAACTTTGTCAAGCGACATTAAGCATTATGATTTTATCTCAACTTACACGAATTTGGAAAAAAATAATCAATTCAACTGATGATGGTGAAAACCACGGAGTTCCAAGTTTATATTTGGCGCAAAACTTATTATTGTTATCTAAATGTATCTTGGAAGTCAAGCAAAACCTGAAATACATCAAGTTACACCATAACTATTATTTTCTCGTATGGAGTTTAGTTTCAACAATTATTTATTCAGGACTTATTTTACTAATCGGCCATATTTTGTTTATTTTCCAGAACACTTTGTATTGCTATAGCAATTATGAATAAAATGAACTATAATCAAATAAGTAGCCAATTAATCATTTATTATGATGCTAGCTTTACTTTCAGCCATAACTATTAACCAGTTTCGATCGAGGGGCCACTTTAAGATGAATAAAATAATCCAATACCTCAAAACGAACATCTTCATATTCTACGTTCAAATAAAGCCATCACTCTAACATTTCTCCGAAAAAAAAAACAAACTCGACTAAGAAGGATTTATCCTCGGCCATCAATCACATACATCTCATAATAAACAACCTTTCATTGGTTTATAACTCGTCTAAATGAGTTTATAGTATGTACTGGACCAATTTCAACGCCGAGCAGCGTCGTAAGCTATACTGCTTACTTCTATGTCCGAAGCTTTAATACTTAAATTTATAATTTAATAAAGAGTTATGTTGTGGTTTTTACATCCAACATTAAATAACATGAGTTCTTTCTAGTAGAAATGGCGTCAATTGTGTCTAGTCTATTATTGAATGAGGAACATTTCAAACTTTCTGTTCCATTGAAACTGTCATAATTTTCACATCAACATCCAATTGAAATATAATGGTAAAAGTAGAGTGTCGCGGTCACGAGCAACGGAGATTACCGCTGAACCTTCTGCTGTGTTGTGGTACTGTCTATTCGCCTTAACTTTAGATGGAATTATGGCACAAATAAACCACTGCTTCGACAACCACTTTGGCGCTGGGCTAACACAGTCTGCCTACGACGCCAGTGGTCGCGAGGAACAAGAAAAAAAATGTGTTTGGGTGTTTATCTATTTATGTGTTTATATTCTAGGGTCTAATTCGCTACATGGTATCCCATAACACAAGCTATGCTTACTTTGGGGCCATGTAGTTGGTGTGATTGTCTGGGGATTTTATTATTATTTATTTATTGCTGATCTTCAACTTCGTTTTCAGATACTACAGTAGCAAAGCTTTGTCAATGCCATTCCTTAATTAGCACATATTAAGAACCAATAATTTCCAATAATTTCAATGTGTGTCTTGAGATTTCCACACGACTACACCCGCGAGTAGTATATAGTTTTAGTGACGCTACATAAACATTTGATATTCAACTATAAAAATGTAATTTGATAACATCCCGCCCACCATCCACCCAACGCAAATTGACAGCTTATCAATTCGGAACTCGCAAACAAATAGTACGACCAATGTTTCTTATTAGTTCAGACCAAAAACCAACGACTCACCTATACTAGTGTCGTTTTCTACGAACTATGATGAAATTATTACAATAGTGTCATAACTATGATTTTCGTTATCTAAACCTTATGTAAACAATGGCCGAGCTAAGGATTAAGCTGCATAATAAATCGATCGCATTTCTGCTTTCTTTAATCTTAATAAATATGTTTTGCATACTAAAGCAGATGAATTTCGTAATGAGTATTGCATCAAAGGCTTGCAAAGCGTTTAGTCACGTTGTTTTGGAGTTATAGCCAAAATATAATCTTTAAAATATGGTTTTGCGTTTTTATGTAGGCGCATACGCATTCGCAGCCGCCGATTGGGCATTCTTTTGAACGCGCTATTTCTTTTAATAATATGATATACAGTTATTGAATTCATAAACATATTGTGAAGGTGAACGGTGCGAAACTGTAAACAATAATTTTAGTTATTTTACGTGTACCTAAATATTTCATCTTATACAAAAATATGCTGCATAAATGTACTCCTGCATCCTTTTTAAAGGCATCATAAAACTGAAAGTCTCACAACGCAACACGCATCTATAAAATATTTATGTGATGCTAAGCATAGTAAAACTATAAATTAGAGCCAGGCCAAGAAAGGTGCACTGCGTATATGGAAAATCACCTTTTATTACGTAAATAAATCTTCAGTCATTTGTGCTTGAAAATAATTTAACACCTTCACTCTGAGGAATAAGATGAAAGTACCTAAGAGGATAGCAATTAATTGGAAATTATAAATTAGGGTTCTCATTTGAGGTGGTGGAATTCCCTTTCGTCCGTAACATGATTCATTCTCCTGCTCCTAGAGTGGGTGCCAAAGACTTTCCTTGGCGGAAAAACAAAAAAAAACTTCTTCTTAACATTTATAGGTACTGAGAATATTAACTTATCTTGTTTATTGTCTATGATTATATTATTATTATTAAAGACTAAAACCGTATTTAAGTGAAGATTAGGACTTAGAAAAGAACTGCCTCTTCATTATTTTATGAACATACTTGGCCGCAGATTTTATAAGTAGGGTGTTCGCCCCCCAGGCGGACCGTGACGGGATACCACCACCAAGCATTATGTGCAACAAGGCATCGTATCTTAATAAGGTATTTAACAATTAAAACTATATTATGCCGTGTGATATTTGAATTGATTTTGTCAATTAATAATTGCGCGTACTAAGTTTTCAGTAAATCAATTGTTAGACATATTAAATTCACACGAGCTTATCAGACACTTATAATCGATTCAAGAGACACTTTTAAACTAAAAAAATCTCCATATTTAACAGTTTATTTAATATTTATTGCCATATAAATATTTAGGTCCAAAGAGTATTTACTTCATTCTGTCACTTATAGAACAGAGCTCGTTTGAAATTTCATAACATTGAGAATTAGCTTCCTAGTGTCCTACAGCTTGACCCTTCCTACGGCGCGGAAGACAAAGCGATCAGGGTTCACGTCTGGTGGCGCCATCCTATCCACGACGGATATCGAAATCGCGGCAACACGATCTCTTGCGCAATCACATTATACATTATTTATATTACCAGCGCTTATTAAGTTCCTCTGAATCAGCTATGGGCGCCTAGTAGACATGGTTTATTGGTGCACTCACGAAATAAGTCATTTGTTATTGTTTCAAATTGATAAGTAGTTAATTAACAGTTGTTTTCAAATGGGGATTATATTTCGATTACTATCATGCTGGTAAAGGTGTAGAATAATTATAGCCTTTTTAAAATGTACGATGGGCGTATCTGCTATATTTATGCCAATGTTTCATCTTGAAAATCGAACTATTAATTCAAATACTTTTGCGAAATGTATCGAATCCGTAAATCATAATTCACAATTGATAAAACTGCATTGCGAAATTCATTACGAAAAACATTTTTTTACCGTAAGCTGAATACAAATACACATCAAAATTAGCAAATTCTAAGTACCATTGTTTCATCGGGTTCATTTACACGAGGTCAAGTCTGTAAACAATAGTAGCAACTGTAATCACCGCCATAACATTACACTACTTTAATAATATGGAATCATAAACTGCCTTTTAACGATACCTGTAATTAAAATGCCAAACACTGCAGAACTTAAAGGAAGATCATTGTTTTATAAAAAGTAAACGCAATCGACCTTTTTAGTAAGATCTAAGAATACTCTGAGTCGCAATTCAATTCAATATGACTTGTTTAGTTAAGCCCCAAATACACTGTTGGAAACAAAACATCAAACCAAGGTGACCTTGCTAGTTTACAACGTGTTTCCAACAGTGAAGACGGCTGTTGACAACCAAATTACATGACCTTGGCGGGTTGGAAACGGCGGTGCTTAGAATCACAGACATACATCTACATAGACAACGCAAGTGCCACGATTTGTATTCGAACCAAGCGTGCCGACTTTTTAAGACCTATTGTGACGTCACAGCTGATATTTATTACTGGAAAATACAAAAAGATTCAGAGACACCGATACCGCCGATGAAATCGATTATTAAGAACGATATTGATATGTGACTCGATTTTCTAACATACATACATAGACGCATATTACAATACATATTAAATCTAGAGGCGACCAACCTTGACGCTTGGTCGGGGTTCGGACACGCAAAGGATATGCATTTGCGTTATCTATGTAGATGTATGTCTGTTTTTAGGACAGTGAGTACGCTTGTTATTGTATATTTTACTATGTAACTATAACTAGAAATGACTCGAGTCTTGTAGCTTTTTATCCTGCGTTTCAACCTTTCCTTCTTTGTATCCTCAATTGCATACAAAACTGCCATCGCGAAGATGTTGCCAACGCGAGAGATCAGAGCACACTGACGATTAAGGGGCGTGGCCTGGCGTGACCTTGGCTTGTGTTCTTGTTTGTCGCCTTGTTGGAAACCAATGTTTGTAACAGTGTGGATGACTCGGAATTGGTTGACAACAACTTAACCTTCCTTAACCTTGGTTGGAAGCATTGGTTTTCAACGTGTTTTCAACAGTCTGGCGGCCCTCTTATACAGGCTAATAATGAAAACAGCAGTAACATTACAGTAAACGCCATACTTGGAAATAACAAAATGCATCATGGTTGTGAGATAACTAGCGATATTGTCTCTCAGGGAACAGATACTGTTAGACGTTCACAACTCTTGCGCATATGGGATATATTCTCATGGAGACTCGAAGGCGTAACGGGAGATTTTACTGTTCGAAATGTATATGATGTGGGAAATATAATTATTTTGCTAAAGGTTGGGTCTAATGGAAATGCAGTGCTTGGTAATTAAAGATTTCAAGTCTGGATGACAAATTATTCTAGCGGCTTGATTGATAGTAAAAATTACGTTTTAAATTAACTATAGGTACGCAATCAGTTTAGCTTAGATATTTAGTTAGGTATTTAGGTAGTTAAGATTCAAACTAATCCAGACTATCACTGGGCCAGCTTGGTGGACTATAGCCTAAGCCTATTTGTCACCCTGGGAAGAGACTGAGCCCTACGGTGGGCTTATTACAAGGAGTTAAGATGATGAGTAAAGATCATTTAAAATTAAACTTTAAAAGATATCCTTTTAAGTTAATAACTTCTTGGCTTAGTGGACTACTAACAACCTAGGAGCCTTACAAACGCTCCCACAACATTATTTGTAAATGAAATGGCACCTTTAGCTCGATGCAGGTTCGGCGCCACTTTCACAATCACCCTAAATGGACGCCACATTCGCGAGAGAGGCCCACAAGTGGGTCAATATTAAAGAGTAGCAATCTCTTCGATATTACCTATAAACAACGCTGCGGTTGAGTAAATAGCAGGGGAAATATAATTTTCAACGATTACTATCACATCACAATCAAGATAGTGTATACCCTGGCAAATAATTCAATGCAGTAAACTGAGAGTTTTAAATGTCAAAAAGAAAAATAATGTGTTGGAACTGAATGAATGATTGAAAATGAATGAATCTTTGTCATAGTTTTGCGTAGAAGTTGAAGTTACTTTATCTTCAAATTAACTTTAAGGAAAATAATTAATTACCAAACACACCTAGTACTCTAAAACGGTCGCAGTACTTCTTTATTTTTTATCTCGTTAGAAATGTTTCAAGAAGAATTACCCTTTGCTGACAAAATCATAAATAAAAATGTTTTGTCAGTCGATACATTTTTTTTTTAAATTACGATATTATCATAATAATTTCTTTCATTCACTCAAACCCTATTACTATTTTTTTCTTCCTTAAAGTGGGCACACTGGAACTGTCATTTTACTGCATTGAATTATTTGCCAGGGTATAGTATCCGATTACCAGGGAGGTACCGCTTACGGAACCGACAAGGCAGAGCATAGCAAATCCAGTCGAGAGTTTCTCACAGCGACTACAATACCAATAAATGCTAAATCGATTTGTACGCAGCCAATTATGGCACCTCTAGGACTCCATAAAACGCTTAACATGCAATAGGACAGGCCGCTCGGACACTGAACAGAAATAGTTTTCTAGAGTCCAGGAAAAGCTGTAAAGCTATCTCAGCTATCTGTTGAAACGTTTTGTCTAATAATATTTGACGATGTTGGAGGCACAATGTTTCCTTCAGTTAGGGTATGAATTTTAAAGTCGATGATACAATGACTGTTTTTAAGGTTTCTTAGAATTAAATTGAAATGGTCACTACAGTTATTATAAACATATCTCTTAAAAACATTGCAATAATAATAATTCTTTATTGTACACTATTACGACCAGGAAAGGGTTGATAGAGCAAGACACGGTTACATCTTGAGTGACAATTTATTAACAAATAGAAATAGTTTATATAGTAAGATATACGTGCATAATTAAGTTAACAATATTTAATCTTATCTTGGTATTGATTTTATCGAGCACGTTTGATTAATAGAAAATAATATATTGATTCTCTGTGGGTCACGTCGAAGGACGCCACATACACCAACAGCATTAGTAACATTTTAAAACATTTGCACAATGGCGGCCTTATCGCTCAAAGCAATCTCTGCCAGGCAACCCAGTAAGGGCAGGACATGAATAGAGGAAATTAGGGTAGGCGGTGGTACAGATTTCATAAAAAAGACTACATACAAATAATTACATATCATACCTACATATTGATCATAAAAATTAATCATAAATATACATCAATATTATTTATACAGTGTGTCCGGTCACGACCTAGCGATAATTTAAGGTTACAAAATATACCTAATTTCATCGTTTTTTTTTTTTTTTGTTTTTCCGCCACAGAAGACAACCCCTCAGAGCACCCGCAGGCCTATTGACCGTACGAGAGCTCACTGAGAGGAGGAGGAGAATACGTCAGAAGTACGAAGGGGCACTTGCCAGGGGGTATTAGTCCCCGGCCAGATGACACCCAACAGTGTGAGACTTCTACTCACTAAACTCCCCCTTAATGATCTTTTGTCTTTCTACAGACAATCGACCGAAGAAATGAGCGACAGCCAGTTGGTAGTGCAGGCTGCGCGTAATAATTTCATCGACAAAAACACCCATATATGGGGGTCTACCACCCCTCCTGTCGGAATGGCGGCCATTTAATTTTTTTTTTATTCTTGTAGATACCTCTGCTGAAAGATGCCAATTTCTCTGGACAGAAAGATCCTACAGATGTAAAAATTGGGTCATGTTCAAACAGCCCTAACTCTCGAGTCATGCAATTAACAACAATAATTTTAACGTCAATTTGTAAGTTATATCCTTAAGTATTAGGACAGTATTAAAAACATTAGTATCAATGTGCTAGTTGTTGAAATATGTTAATAAAAATAAAAAAAACAGTCAATTTTTTTCACTTAAATTAGCATTGTAAATGTTTTAAGATATTTTGTAGGGAAAATTTTCCATGATGTTTATTTTTATTTGATAGTTGCTATTTCTACCTTTAAAATAACATTTTTTACATCTGTAGGATCTTTCTGTTCAGAGAAATCGGCATATTTCAGCAGAGGTATCTACAAGAATAAAAAAAAAAAAAAATTAAATGGCGGCCATTCCGACAGGAGGGGTGGTAGACCCCCATATATGGGTATTTTTGTCGATGAAATTAGGTATATTTTGTAACCTTAAATTATCGCTAGGTTGTGACCGGACACACTGTATATTTATTTATCAGTTACAAAATCCACAGACCTTAAAATTAAAATTTCCACAAATAAATCTTGTAATTGAAAAAATTGGATTTACTTTTTATATAGGCTTACATATTAATAATACATACACACACTTACTAATAAGTTACGAGCAGAGTTTCACGAGGTAATTGCGTTTAAGCATCCTTTTGAAGGTGTAAGGACTGGGAGCTTTGCGGATCTCTAAGGGTAAGTCATTCCAAAGCGACACCGATCGCACAAAAAAGGATTTACTTAAGAATGTGGATGTATGTGATGGTGTTGCAAGGAGGAGATTTGAGGAAGAGCGCAAGTTACGATCGTTGTTGTTGAAGCGATAGTTAAAGCGGTTTTGCAGGTAAACAGGAATGGCTTTATCATACAGAATATTGCAATTTGTAGATATATAAAAAAAAAATCTGTACATTTACGTTTTTATATTGTTTTAAATTTGCGTCTTAAACGGCCGTTGCAATATTTAACAAACAACATTAACCCAACTTGTTGATAACAACGAGGATAAGTCAAAATTTCATGTTCATAGTCACAAATCCTATTTAAATGACTTTTTTGTTAATTTTCACGATCCATTACACATGTCAGTTTTCTCACTCAAAACTACAATTTTAATTTATAAATCAAAAACATTGATTTAAGAATAATAAAATGGTTACCAAAGCTTTATGAACTAGGTATCTACTAATGGCACCTACGCATGGTTCGAATACCGCATGCCCTTTTCATAATTTCATTCATAAAAATTGTTATTTTTACTTAATACATGGTCATCACCATCAAAATAAATAACTAACTAACCTTACAAAGCATTGACATCAGCCTACCTTTTGAACAAGTGCCAATCGCTGTAAAAGAACCTGATTCATTTTATAACTAACTTGTTTGCGGCCATTAATTTAAAATGAATGCAAATCGTAGGTCTCTCTTACTAGCATAGAAGACAGCAATAAATGTTGAACATAAACAATGTATAATCAGACAGCCTGGCGAGCATCCCACAACGTTCATCGATTACAGACGTCAGATCAATAAAGATAAAATCATTCCGAATACATTCTAAAATAATTTCATTGCTGTACAAATAATACAATACATGATAAGAGAAAGCACTTTTTACTTTTGCTTTCGATAGTTTTTAATACCGTCGTTGTCTCTTGTACATGTCATAACAGACATATCACATTGTTCTTGAATCACTCACCTGCCGATCTTGCCGTGGCCGACTGACCCGTTTCGCCCGCATCATTCGATCTATCGATACTTTCGATTCGATATTATCGACTAACCATTCGTTTTCATGTTTACAAAATAAACAGTTAACCCATTCAAAATAAAAAGGGCCGTGAACTGCATGTTTTGAATTTAACATCGACATACTTAAAGATTCTAATGACGTTAGAAACTTAACTGAAAGGTCAAGTTTACGATCAATAGCATAAGTTAGTTTCTATTGCGATGTTCGCTATCATCCACGCCCGTCCGCATTCGCGACTGCACACAGCGTATTATTAATCTTCTGTAATTACAAGTTGCCTGGCATTAAACAAACAGTCTCGACTCTGTGAACCTTCGAGGCGTGTGCGTCGATGTTTGATTGGCGTAAAATAACAAGTCACATAAAACATAATGCTTTCCGGCATGGGTTATTAAAACGCAATAAATTCATCATAAGCGTACAGGTATCGATGATCTAGGAAGTCTTCAGGAAGCCGCAACAAACGTGTTCGAGAAATTAACTATTACAGATTTAATGGGTGCAAAAACTGCCTCTTGAGGGAAAGGTGGAATATGACAGGTTAATTTAGATGGAGCGAGTGAGAGTGATGGAGGTGAAATGCAGGCGGAACGGATTGACCTGTTGTATTGTGAAGTAACGCGATTGTGAGGGACAATGTTCTGCCTGCGATCAGAGATCTTCGCATTGTTACACAAATCACGTTTCTGTTCGCTCCTCATTGAAGGAAAACTGACTTATATCGACTTAACCCCTTACGAAAATAACCTCGTCAACTTATAAATTGAGTTTAAGTAAGTGCTTTCTTACTTTATTGTGAGCATAAAAGATCCAATGATCGTTAAATATTAAGTAAGTAGGGGGTTTAAGGTTAACGAGAAAGCGTGAAAGTGAAAATGATTGCCTATCATGAAGCTCGTGGCTAATCTGATATTATGACAGGACAAGTGTCACGTGATGCAATGTGCTCACGCGCATGATCTTATCTCTGTCGTTAATAAGGGCTTTAGGTGCTAATAGGGTTTTCAAGTAACTATTAACCTTACTAGGACATAGGTACGTGAAGGCATTTCCGATTGACTGATGACTGAAAATGTGCGTTGTAGCATATGTGAAGGATTTGTAATCATTGCTAAAATTGGTGCTTATTTTCAATACCTACTATATGAATACCTGTTTATTTTGAATGATAATTTCTGGGTTTTATGTTTTTATGAGTTTCACACCTGTGAATTAACTGTAAATAATGTTTTTTTAAATATTTATATTCTCGGGTTCAGTAGGCAATTTTGGACTTTAATTCGTGAATAAAAAATACGTTTGAATATTCTAGATCCTCGATCGGTCCCATCGTCTATCGATTTTCGATAGACAGATCGGAGGAGCCATCCTTCTGCTTATCGATATCTATACATATAATAAAATGGTAGGAAAGTCAAAACTGTACATTGAATATGTTTTTAAAAGAATACTTGGGGTATGATCTACAATCGAAACAGAAACAAAAAATATAGTTTTTAGAATTTTTGTCTGTTTGTCTGTTTTGTCTTTCCGGGATAAACTCAAAAAGTACTGCATGGATTCACTTCAAATTTGGCATGAAGATAGTTAAGAAGTCGGGTCAACATATAGGCTACATATTATCACGCTAGCAGTGTTATAATCGTAGGTGCGTTTGGTGCTGCATAGCGTTCACGCAGACGACGTCGCGGGCAGCAGCTAGTTTTAAATAAATTCTGCTTCCCAATAGCATTTTAACGGTGATTATGTGATCTGAAAGAGTTTGATGAAGTGCTAGTTTCTTCCAAGACCCGAATGATTTTCATCCTCATCGTTGTCAAACATCGGATTATGGCGATCTCCAGGGAATGGTGGTCAAGAGGTCCGGATATAACAGAAGCTTACCAAAACTTACTTTGGGGTTACGGAATTGTTTTTTCCAGTTAGAGTACTTAATTAAATATTTATAAGAATAACGGGAGTTTAAGACTAATATAGAAATAAAAAAGATTTGACTATTCTACATACATCATATAATTAAGCCGTCCAGCACATATGGAGCTAACGAGCGTGCGAACTATGCCACTGTATTCTTTACACATCTCGTACCGCGGCCTCTTGAAAAATAATCTAAATAAAATGGCCGGAACTCGCACGGAATGTTCCGGAATGATACGAATAAATGCAAATCGCGTTTTCCCCCCATTGTACATTGTGCCCAGAATCCCTCCTCATCGGCGCTGGAGATTTATCTTGAAGATTGATTACTTTAGGATGTCTGCGTGCAAGTATAGAAAACCGCAATAACGGATATAACGTAATAGATGATCTTTTGAAAAACTCTATTAAAAAGACATCAAGGCTACGCTAGAATGTTAATGTTTGTTCTAAAAGTCAATAACTAATTTGGAAATTATTTTAATAAGCTAGCTTGAGTATTTCAATCACAAATTTACTTGCTTACTTAATAGTTATGTTAACTTAGGCGTCCTCCAACAAAGTGACACCTATGAAGATAATGGATAAAACCTTTCCCAAATTACCTACCTGCATACAGAATCAATATTAAATAAATTGTTAAATAACACGAAATTGCGAGAAAATTTGTAAATCGCGGATATAATTCAAACGAATTGACAACAATTTCGAATCCAATAAACGGGTTAGGACGTGTTCATCACGCACGTTTTACATTAAATTCTCAGCGGGTGGCGGGCGGGGGGCGCGGGGGAAGAGGCCGGGGCTTATAGCCGATGAATTCATCCCGGCATGTAGCAGATATGATTGTAATCCAAGTGTTGACCACGTCCCTATGACCACACCGTGGCCAATTTTGATGATAATGAACCTACGTTTCGTCATACAGTGGGTGCTGGTCATTTTAGTAGGCACGCCTCAGATTAGCAACATGTAGGTACAGGTACAGAAGTACCTATGCATGTTCGAGATGGAAATATGTTTTATGAAACATTATAGAAACACATTTATCATCTCAAATATTATTAACTCCTGAGGTAATATTTAATTGCAGGTCTTATAAAAATAAATTAAAAAAAAAACCCTCAGGCAAGCACGCCAACTACATAGCCCTTAAGTAAGCTTAGCTTGTGTTATGAGATACCATGTAGCGAACTAGGGGTGAACCTGGAATAGAAATACATAAATAGATAAACACCCAGACACGGAACATTTTTTTTTCTTGTTCCGTGCGGGAATCGAACTCGCAGCTACTGGCGTCTGAGGCAGACGGTTTTAGCCCATCGCTAAAGTGGTTGTCGAAAAGAAGGGTAGTTGTCAGCGAAACGGATTTTGAAAAGAGAGTGCCAGAAAAAGAAGCTAGCTGTAGCAGTCATTATCAACTGAACTACCAAACTATCATTACCAAAAACAAATAGAAATCCACCGAGAAATAAAAACTAAAACTGTTTGAAGATGCTACTTGTGATTTGTTCGGAGTTTTTGATCACGACCTCGAGAACTGTAAAGGTCAACAGGGCGAAAGTGCACTGGGACAACACAAAAAAAGTCGTGCACTTTGTAGTAATAATAATCAACGAATGCAAAGCATCAAAAAAATCGACTTCACGTCAAAACATTGGTTGAATTATAATGTCGTCAATGTAAACATTCTCCGAATCCATAGATATTTTTTCAAAAATTTCAAATTATCCATGAAGTACTTAATGATTTCGATTATGTACTTCATCGATTATAAGTGACAAATTATGAAGTATCCTTTATCATATGAAACAAGAATTTTCAAAAAATTCATACTTGTCCGAAATTTCGTGTAACAAAGACACCAAAAAAAACATACACACGAATTGAGAACCTATTCCTTTTTTGGAAGTCGGTTGAAAAATAACCAGTGTCATTCTTATAGTATCACTTTGCAATAACGACAAGGCATTGCTTTAATACACATTAGATTAATAAACTTTGCTGTTTTTTTATTGGTTCTTTTTAACCTACGAAATTAACTTCTAGTTTAGATTAATCTAACAGCCCGTTCACACATGGTCCGTTTTACTAGATACGTTTTACTGGATACCTTTTTTGTACCTTAAATAGGTAAACGGAATACTGTGCCATATGTGAAGTCGCTCATACAACCCCATGCGCCTTCAATGAAAAAATAACGTATCCGGTAAAACGGACCACATGTGAACGGGCTGTTACGATATTACTTCTCATATAAAACTTTACAGCGCATCGCCTCGAAGAAATAAATGTACCTACATACACTCGAGACAACCCTCCTTCTAGGGCAGTTATCGAGTAAAAAACAGTCCATAAAGGCATTAAGTGCATGATTACAACATTGTAACCTTCTTACAGTTGTTTTGTAACGTTATCTTGATCACGAAAAAGGCTACAATCTCATGTCAGCGGTTTTACTCTCAGGGTGCAAAAAGCTTTGGGAATTTAAAATCTCATCGCCCTTAATAAGGCATAGCAGAAACCTATGCAAACCTTAACTAAGAAAACGGACGTTTTAACAGTGAGAAGATTAAAATGTGATACTAGACAAAATCCATTCCTTAAAAGGAGAGTATTGCCATAATCGCCTCGGTTGCCAAACAGGTTGGTGCTGCAGTCAAGTGGCTAAGCCTTTTAATTGGAAAACAAACTTTTCCGATTAAATAACTGGCTCGGATCTACTAGGATATCAACCCAGTAGTTATCCTTAATTTAAGTCCAATTAATTTTCATTTTAATCTAGTTCAATAAATCTGAAACCGGCCAGTTTTTGATCTTTTATTCTAAATCAATCAACAAAACTTAACGTCAATTCGAATCTTAGAAGCAATTTTTTCACGTTTATTGGGTGAGTGTAAGTCATGCAGTAAATAAAAAAATATAGGTATATGTTTTTTTTTTATTTCAGCGCAAAACCTCATTGATTTAAGAGGATATTTGAGGTACGTGTATGCATGAGCCAATTCATTAAACATTATTTTTATATTTTATATAAATATAAATAAAATATAAATATTTCTGATACTCACACAACATTATCTAGCCCAAATTAAGTTTACTTAAGGAACTTGTGTTATGGATACTAGATAACTGATATACTTAAGAAATATATAAACATACATATTGAATAAATACATAGTTTTTATTAAATAAACATATCAACATCCATGACTTGACAACTAATATATGTGTTCATCACACAAATATCCGCCGCCGCCGCCGGGATTTGAACCCAGGACCTCTGGCATAGAAGGCAATGTATGTTACCGCTACACCAGCCGGTCGTCAAATTATTTTTATATTTTATATGTATACAAGTGTAGCCAGAAAATAACAGGCAAGTGGCCAGGGCCCAGTAGCTCAGTTGGTAGAAATGTTATCCGGCCAGCGTTCAGGTTGAGGCCTTGAGTCGAGTGATTTTATTTAGAATATTTTTTCATATATTCAAAAGGTATGTTTGCGGTTATTGACTGTGTGTAATATAAATGAGCAAGCTGTTTTAACTAATGTAATTACCGGCATCATTGCATGCTGTCATCTCGGTGATGAGGCGCTCGAGGTCCGGCGAGATGAGCCGCTCCTCATCCTCAGCGTGCGTGTAGTCCAGCGCGTGATAGATCACCAGGGCCAGGTTCACCACCAGCTGGAACAAGGGAATTTCATCGTTAGCGTAAGGAAATAGAATACAAAGTTACAATCAACGAATTTAAAGCATCAAAAACCGACTTCACGCACATTTTCATGTATTTATCAATACTTTTAATGATAGGGACCTCAAACCAAATCGTCACCTAAGTTATAAATGTTGTTGATATCTGAAGTATGATTTGTCAAAAAAACGATGAATCGTCAAAATCAGTGACTAAAAATCTCACAACAAATATATAGTCGAATTGCGAACCTCCTTCTTTTTGAATATGGTTGAAAATGAAAAATATATTTTATTTTTATTAGATCTAAAAGAATTTAGGTACCTAATAGTATTCCAAAAAAAAAATTGTGTTACACAAAGTTAAACACAACTGATAATAGGAGTAGAGATACTTTTTTTTTAAATTGAAAAGTTTATTATAGTATACCCGCCGCTACCAGTACAATCGTATATTTAAAAAAACGTTTGCACCCACACAATTTCCTCAATCAATCCTAAACTTAACGACGCTTGCTCTCAATCAGACACCAATGGAGCAAAACCTCTAAGAAGCTCGTAAAACATCTCCCCCGACTCTCTTTTCCACACAATGCGAAGCCGGCATGACTGTCTGCAAGCACCGTGACGCGGGCGCATTGTTCGCTGCGTTGCCCAATCCGCCTGAATGCAACCGCACCCGCGCGATCTGCACACACCATTAACTTGACACTGCATGTTAGCCAATAATTATTGATTATCGGATGCGCATACACAGCCTCACAATGAACACCCGAGGCGTGGCCCACACAATCCGCAACAAAAACAATTGACACTGCCCTATATTTACTACCACTAAACAAACATTCTTGCCTCAGACGTGTAACTAGCGAAACAAAGCCTAAATTACTCGTAACGACTGACATTAACAAGCAATGAGCCAGCGGCGGCCTTATCGCGGATGTATGCAAATTGTGCGCGCGCGCACCGTCTATGCCATAATTTCAATTCGCCAATGGGCAAGTATCGGGGCATCTCGTATCTGGAGCATTGTATGGAAATGAGCACAATATGGATATTATGCTGCGTTGCGTAAGCGCATTCGATGTGAGGCGCCGAAATATAATGGGTGCCCATTCTCTAGGTGTCGTATTTTGTCATAATTTTGCAATTCCATAAAGAAAATCGGATAAATATTTTGGAACAATAGGCCATGACGTAACGAAATATTTTGGCTATATCTTAAGCACTAGCGGTAAACACGCTCGACTAAAACAAACACTTTATATTTTATTCGTCGATACTGCAACATGAAATATATGTAGAAAAAGCTTCAAAGCATACCTAACATAGACGTTCTAGTTGAACTCATACAAAGTGCATCATACTTGACAATATGAATGCATACATTTTAAAATAACGCATCGAATATAACAGATGTCTTTCTAACGCATAGCACAATGGAAACACGCGCTTTCCTCCGTCTGATTTATGAAGTACAAGTCTTATAATGAAAGGCGTCAGGACAGCGACTGAACTTATCTAACTAACGCCGTATAAGGACCCCGACAGTGTCTCCCTGGGTATTGACTATTGTTAATAAGCCACGAGATTTTACGTAACATTGTAAAGTTCAAATTGCCTATTTAAGTGTGTATGTGAGTCCATAATAATTGTAGAATACAACACTTTTCATTTTCATTTCCTAAAGAGGAGATTATGTTTTACGATCTTTCGATACAGTTGGCTATTGTTGTAGATTGTTATATTTTAGTTTGAGTATAACAATCTTTTGAGATTTTTGGAATAGGAACATCTCTAATGCCCGTCTGCACTAAACTTTGATAGCTCCTAAGTTGATACTTAAGTCTCTAGGACGTGCCTAGGAACAAAAATTACGTTGCACTAAAATTAGATCAATGCCTCAATGCTTAAGAAAATGCAGAGTAAGTCAATGATTATGTGTGACGTAGTTTAGGCATGTCATAACAAAGTTTATACTAAGTAGAGTTTAGTGCAGACGGGCATTAATCTCTACATAACTTCAGCTCAACAAGGAAAAACTTAAGTAAGCTAGTTTTAAGTGCAAAAAAGAAAGTATGTTTTTGCAACGGAAGATCCAAAAACAACGTGTCAAATACAAACGTGAGTGGGTTTGTCAGAAACTCAGAGATTTATAACGATTTAGCTTTTATTTACTACATAAAAAATATGATAAAAAATAAACAGGATTCTTAATTTACTTTCAGTGAAAGTTTAAATCGAAGCATTTAAAAGACACTCTTAGATTTCAAATTGACATTCTCACGCTGCAATAAATTGTGACGCCTTCAAAATTTGGCTACCGCATTAGTTCCGCTACACCAGGTATTGACAGGGAAGTCGTTTTTGTCGCTCATAAACAAACATAAATTTTGTATATCCGATAATAAAGCCATTAATCCGGATACCGTTCGTTTAATCTTTGCATAAGCTGCCGTCTCGTGTGAGGCGATTTAAATTTACTTTTTTTTTCATAGGCAATTTTAATGATAGATGTGTCATTAATGTAGATGATTAACCGCGTGTGGTCGGACCTCCGAGTAGGTTTTATTAGACCTAAGTAGCTTCGAGTCTTCGTCACCGTAATGTAGCTTTTTGTAGATGCTACAATGTCAAGACCGTTGCATAAAATATGAGCTTGGAAAGTACCTGTTAACGTAATAGGCAATAAACAGACAAAAAACGTTTGATTAACATGAGGTCCAAGATTTAAACTGCTGGTATAATAAGATAGATAAATAATTGACTTAAATGGTCATAAAAGTAACTTGCTAAGATAAAACAATAGTTTAACCGCAGGAGTAGAATATAAATAGATTTTATGAGGACATTATAAAGGATTTTACTTGATAGTGTCAGTTACTAAGCACCGCAAAACAATAGTCTGGGCTGCAATCTGCAAATCGAAATCATATTTTACGGCGTCTATCGGCAATTTGTTCACACATGAAACTAGACTACTTTCCTTAGCCAATACTCTCGATAGCTCAACTATAAACTGCACATTGAATGGGTCTCGATGACCCCACGATAACCCTCGCTCTCTAGTTAACCGCAGTTCACTCGGTCACTGTTTTACAAGAAACATCGGGTCGGAATGGCCCTAAAAGCTATAGAGAAAGTGCTTGCAGAGGACCTTACATTTGTAGTACAAAATAGAAGATCAGAAACAGGCGTGTTTAACGATTGAACCGTTTTAGTTAACCTTTCTGAGCGTATTGCGTATTTCCTTATAACATTATACGTACATTGTAAATCATCAGTATTGTTAGTGCATGCGATCTACAGGACAACTTTCTATAGTATTTACATATGTCTTAATTTAAATACAATCTTAACATGTATAACTTCCTTGACTTTCCTTGCTCGGTTTCCTCGGTACTTCTGGATGCCTGGTACTTTTAAGTGCACTATAAATCTGCTTTAACAAGCTGTAGGCATATGGGCCCAATAACAATTGAGAAATCAAATACGTAATCCATTTAATGATTGCTTTTACACAGATATCATAAAAATGCATGTAATGCAACTAGCCGTCGAGTCTTACCTATTCTTCTCGACAGATTCTAATTTATGAAGTAGGTGGATTTCTTACAAACTGTACCTAAGTGTCATCATAAATAGCATAAAGAGTAGGTAATGATATTTTAGATACTTATATTGTTTAAATTACATAACAAAAGTAAACGTGCGTTTTTTATAGTTTGATTTTAACAAAATGAAAAAATAACGATTTTTTTTCTATATATATTTTTTGTAATAAATCTGAATTCCAAAATCAAAATAACCAATGTTATCTATATCGAAGACCTCCAGCGATCCCTGGAATCCCGCGTCTACGCCTGTGTCGCCGATTGATTCGCGTCGCGTCTGTCGCTCGCGTTAATTAATATGATTTGTCGCCTGTCCGCAGACAGATAACACACCATACATACAGGGTGATGGCAAATACGGGTCGATTTACCAGACTAGTACCCTAAAATAAAAATCTCGGATGTTTGATTTTGCAATGAATGTTACGAATGTTTGAGTGTGCAAACAAGTTTTGGGCATGTTTTTTGGGCCACATGAACACGTTGGAGTACAGTAGTTTACTTGAATTGTAGGTAAACGCCAAATGTAGAAGCTTTTGTGCGATATTTCCAATAGCTTCCATGCAGGACTGGGAGCGAAAGAAAAACGTAGAATGTGCCAGCTGCTTGTCTTCCCGGGCATACTGTAAAAGTCAGTTAAGGGACAGAGGTTCTAAAGGCGTTTTTGTGGGCGATACGTTGATTCCCTGTCACTACAATATTCTCTCTCCATCTTTATAATACCTCCAAATTTTGTCAAACGTGACATCAGACGGTCTTATAACCTCTGGTGTTGTGCCTATCCCATAAGGGATACAGGCGTGACGTTATGTATGTATGTATTTCAAAGTAAAGTAAATAGATAATATGCCAAATGGTCTCCTGTATTTAACATTTTACTCAACATTAACACGCTGTATACAACTCTGTAAGCAGATGTTCCGAATCAGTTAAATTGAATTGGCCTACACAAATACATTTGCGCACCCAACACGACATTGATTATGCAATCTTAGTGTTTATGCCAATTATAATAAAATCCACAGTTGCGTAATTGATTAATGTGATCTATGGTCCAGTGGCCAAGCGTGACCAGAATTATAAATTTAGTACACCATGGGTGCATGGTCTACAAATTGTTAATTTAAATTTATAATGTTATAATCTGTACGTAGCGTTGAAAGTTTTTTCTGTCTGTATATCTATATAACTCTACCACAGATATTTCGATTAATCTTTTTACAAATGTATCTTTAATTTCAGCTAAAGCTATTCCGTCGTCCGACAGAAAGTAACTATAAATAACTTTCTGACTTCAAACCATCTGCGTTGCCGATCATGGATTTAAAATTTTAAATGAGCCTCCTTCTATACCCTTCCGTCAGACGACCATTTTGGCGATGGGGTAAACCTATCTGCCTCTGACGCCAGCGGTTCGAATCCCACCCGGAAAAAGAAAAAAAAATGTTCCGGGTTTGGGTGTTTATCTATATATGTATTTATATTCTAGGTTCCCCTAGTTCGCTACATGGTAGGTATCTCGTAACACAAGCTTCGCTTACTTTGAGACCATGTAGTTGGTGTTATTGTCTGGGGATTTTAATTTTTTTATTTTTATTATCATCAACACCGTCTTTGTACCATTTGCGTTGCCAACCATGGATTTAAAACGGTGATTCCGGATTCCAGTAATGAGACTCCCCTACACCCTTCCATCAGAAGATCCAATGTTCTTTGGAAATGGAAATAAGCAAGACGCTACTACTCTACACAAAACGCTGCATATACCAAGTAAGGAAAGTCAGCCTGTCTTTTTAATCACATTTTGTACGATAGAACCGACCAAGCGAAGACGGGGCGGATCGCTAGTACGTAATTTATTACACTTGTTGCATAATAACTGTATGTTACTCACACATAAAATATTAATACTTAATTACTCATTCTGTTTAGATAAGCTTATGAATAACTGTGTTAAAGTAATTATTCGTCTTACGCCTGATCTTCAAACATCTGAGGTATATCAGGCAAATAAAATTTAAGCTCTAACAAACATCTTTTATAGAAAAGTTTGTATTTCAGATTTGTAGTGTAATTTAGATACGGTATAAATCTTGAAAATATCTTAATTTTCCGATAGTATTTTAACGTAAACTTTCGACTTAAAGAAATTGCAAATCTATATTTTAAATTTATGTATGCTAATATAATGTATACTTCTGAAACATACATTATTCTATCTTTTTGTAACTTGTAGGTCATTCTAATCCCGACTGGTCTAAATACATGTGTTAGGGGACCTATACACTACTGCACCCGGCAAATCGGCGACAGCAGGACGCGCGCCGGCGGCGCTTGCGCAGCGCGTCTTTGTCTGATGGAGTACTGTTCACTTTCAAAGGTCAAAGATAAAGATACGAACAACAGTATAGCATATGTCGCGTAAACAAAAAAAATACATTGTTTCTAAAAAAATACGTCGACAAAACTTATAGTGGTTCAAAAACTTTTGAACATAAAGAAAAAACATACAGCCTTACCTCCATATGTATGATGAATTTTGAAATGTATAGATTTGCATTACAATATACATCGCTAAGCATGGCATCCATTTCTGTTAATTATTTTAAATTTTAATTTATTCTCAAAATAACATAGATATAACACTAATTAATGAAACCGATAAACTGATGACTAATGACGCCAACAGCAATACACTATTTTACAACTAATTTGTAATTGCACAGGTAGATCCTAAACTGGAATTAATAGTAATTTCCAATACTAAAAACAGTTAACGCAATGGCAAACCAATTATAACCAATTAAATTATAGTGGGTTTTTAGAGACTGCGTTTATGTCTAATACAAGATGCGCACGCGCGGAATAACGTGACGCAAGTAGAGGCAGGAGGACAGGCGTATTTCAGGTGGCAGTTTCCTTTTTTGTTTATTGATTATTTCGATGGTCACGTCATTACTTACTGTCTTGTTCTAGAGGTTTAAGTAATAATAGTGCATGTTCTAGAGTAATTTCAATGTTTATCGAAATTAAAAAACAAACTTATTATAACATTATAATAAACGTTAAGTAGCACCAATTTAGTAAAATCTTGTTGGTTTGTCTTCATTTAATTATTATTTTTTACCTTTTTTAGTAACACTCGAGAAAGAAGTAAAATTAACACTTTCTATTTTGAGTACCATTACTTTTGACAGTATATTCAAATCAGCAGAAAACAATAATGTGAAAATTTAACAGCATTCCATCTTAACAGTGTAATTACATAGATAACCTCTCCGGTCCCTAGTGAACTAATTCGGTAAAAGTTACCCAAAAAAATGATAAAGTAAGTTCATTACGAGCGAGATGGCTTCCCACAGAGTACGCGGCGCGAATAGTTGTGCAACAATAAATACACAAAACAACGGAGAAAGGTGACTGAGAGACTAATCAACTAACTTAACGCTCATTTGATTTAACCTCTCCGTGGGGCAGCTCGGAAAGTTTTGGGTATTACGTACCCAGACAAAATGAAAGAAGGTATGTAATTGAACTAAGTAGGAACACCATTCAACAACCAAATTTGATTATTTTAAACAATGTTTTAACTCAGTAATAAATCAACAAATTAAATTAAGGTATTTTTTTTTAAATTGTAATGACAGGACGTTTGTCTTCCATGCCACCTGATGGAAAGTGCGCATGAAGAAGATGACTAAGAACTCTTTCATTTCTTGTGTCTTGTGTCTTATGGCTATGGCAATATTTAAGGGTCCCTTTAGAATGTAAGCGGTTAGGTTGGAGAAGTATTTCCGTTTTTGCACCACAAAATTAAATATGAATTTCATTTTGTGTCGCAAAAATAAATTATGTCGATTTAAAAAATCTCTTAATTTTTTTTTTATTTGAGATACTCAAGCAGTAACTTCCTAAATAAACTTAAAAATTAAGACATTTAAGTAATCAATGCATGCTATTGAACAACTCTATTGGCGACTTGGGTACAAAGCACCCAAACCAAAGCAACCAATGGGTTAAAATATTTATTATTTACGCGTACAGTTATCAAGATGGCGCTTTTTTCTCGCACGTTCCGTAATGAATACCCATTACGTAGTACATAGATATACCTTTTAATGAAACTGCTTTCTCCAGCATTTGTTCTGAATAATGGTAGAATCTGCTCCACAATGGTTACATTACGTATTACATTCTTAAGATTAAAAAAAACAGCACATAATTACATGTGAATATTATTTTTGTTTTAAATTACTGATGTTTTTTGATAAATCTGTCCATTACTTTTTGACTTGGCCGAATAGGTACCAGCTATCAATTTAATGTATTCTTATTTCCCAAATAAACTTAATTAACAATGCCATGTATGCCGCCACACACAAACTCAAGAGGTTAACGTGGCGCATATTAAAAAATATACTATACGAGTATGACGAGAAGGTAGCAGCTAGGCACATTCAGCCGTAGGAAGGTACTAGGTAACAAGAGCGACGCATCCTAACAAATCTGTCAAAAATCAGTAGTTGTACGCCTTAGCGCATTGTTACAAAATTGCCTTAGCACACAAATTTATAATTTTTTTTGTAAAGTAATATTGTGGCCGTATCCAATAGAACAATTCTTGTCTTCATAAGAAGGTAAAGACTTGACGAAATTGCCTCTTGTGCTTACCAACCATTTCGAACTCATCAGATGTCATAAAACAATAACCTATTTTAACGGGAACTTAGGAAAGCCCGAGTTGCATTGTTGTGGAAATGGTTCCGTAGAAAATGTTTGTTCGTTAAAACTTTTACTCACATTGTATTTGTGTGGTATTTGTCAAATCTATGTGAACACTGAAATAATGTTTTCAAGCTTATTAGAATACGAAAATTACAGAGAATAACAAGCTCTTACAAGATCATAATGACATAAGTTTTCATGGTTCACTTTAAATATATGTCAAATTTAACAACCTCAAACAGGTTTTCGAAAACAAAAGAAAACATATTCCTGCTAAAAACTTTCTTACTCATTACTACTAACCAACTAACCAATATAAGAAATAACTGCTGATCATTTAAGAAATACGCATAAACAGTTTATGTTCAATCAAAAAGAAAACTTTAAGTAAATCTTTCTTATGTGAACTAAGCTTTCAAAAAAACTATGCTGGTTGTTAAAAAAGATAGAATTAGAAAGATGTGATTGTATATCTGAATTGAGATTAATTAATTCATTTTAGACAAGCTAATCAGCAAGCTTTAAAACACTAATTGAAATGAAATGAAATGAAATCCCCAGACAATCACACCAACTACATGGCCCCAAAGTAAGCATAGCTTGTGTTATGGGATACCATGTAGCGAACTAGGGGGGAACCTAGAATATAAATACATATACATATAGATAAACACCCAGACACGGAACTTTTTTTTTCTTGTTCCGTGCGGGGATCGAACCCGCAACCACTGGAGTCTGAGGCATTATAATTTGCATTCGCCTAGCTAAAGCAAATTGGCGTTCTCTAGTCTCTGCCTACTCCTATGGGAGTTAGGCATGTATGTGTATGTAATAATTTGTATCTAAGTGTCAACAAATTATTAAAAATAAAATCAAAGCTTACATAACTACCTTTGCTTTTTCAAGCCTAACACTTCGTATTGCTAAAAACAGATTACATATTTCGCCTCGGATCTCCAATAATTCAGCTAAAAAGCGGAAGATCGCACGCGCACCGTTGCACACAACCTTTCTCCCGCGGCGTCGGAAACGCGGCAACAATCATAACGCTCCACATTCTAGTGACACTTAGCGTGATGTCGCAACGCACGTAATGCTCGGAGATGCATTATGCAAACTGTATTAGGACAAGCATGCTGACAATGCGATTGTTGAATCGGAATCTGATATAAATAAAAAAAGATTCTATTCAAACTCTCACAGTACGTTATATGGTTAACGTTTTCTAAGGCCAAAATTAAGGTTTTTAAGGACTAGAGTTACGATAACCAATCGTACATACATGCATACATAACTTCACGCCTGTATCCCTTATGGGGTAGGCAGAACACCAGAGGCTACAGAAACCATCTGACGTCACGTTCGACAAATTTGGAGGTATTATAATGGTGGATAGAGACTATTGCAGTGACAGGAGGTCAGCCTATCGCCCAAAAAAAATATCTAATAAAACCTCTGTCCCTTAACTGACTTTAACAGTTTGCCCGGGAAGAGAAGCAGCTGGCACATTCTTTGCTTTTTCTTTGCTCCCAGTCCAGCATAACCAATAAATAACAAAAGCGATAACCAATCAATAAACTTAAGATATGGTTCTTAAGACCTCTGGAAAAGAAGTCAAAGTTTGTACCATTTTTTATGGTTGTCTTACCCAACGTTTGATCTCAAGCTCAACTAATGGTAGGAGAAGATGAGGTCGAAGCATACAAGGATCTGGCTCTTTATAATACAGGGTTGATTTATAGTCCCCAGCCAAATTTAAATGTTAGTTTCTTTGATACGATATAAACGTACCTGCATATTTATTTTAGTATAGCTCAGTAGAAAAAAATAAAGAAATGGCACCACAAACTTTATTCAAATAGTCGCTGTTGATAAACAAAGCTACTACGACACGGCATTTCTTTGATGATACTACGACGTAGTATTACAATATGCTTTGTAGAAGCGCGTAGTTGTCTTTATTTTAATGGTAATTTAGAGTGACCATGGTTTGCTTAATATGTTAGCGGATGTATTTATTCCTTAGTAAGAATTTTTTTTTTTGCCCGGTGACTATAAATCATCCCTGTTTATTGCAGGAACACGTCAGCACTAGACCGGTGATATTTATGTCAACAAGGCATATATAAAATCCTTTTAAATCTCATAAACGCTATTCTTCTTTAACTGCACTATTCATACTGTTTTGCACAAGAAATTCACAACAAGGAAGAAAATATACAATCATAACAAGAGTGCGATACTAAAAATTTACATTCATAGGCTGACTAATGCCACCACTATTTCTTTCAAAATTCGCAACAGATGTTTATTTAGTAAACACCCACATGCAAGCAGATACAATTACCCGATAATTTGGCAATGTCAACGAGATTGAAAGTGGACTCTCGATTTCTGTTTGATGTGTCATACCTTATTGGGATTCAGGGCTATAGGCGGTTAGATCGATGTGATCAAAATAAATAATAAACTTGTGATAGATAAGTTATTTAAGGTGGGACATAATTGGATTTTGAATGAATAGCGCCGGTCGTGGTTAAATAACAATTAATTAGTTACTTCGCTGTATACGTATATTTTTTTAAACCGCAGAGAGCTTCTGCCTACAATACATGTTTATTTCAATGCCAATATTGCCATGACTATAAATTTAAAAAGTGTACAATATTTGTCAGGCAAAACTGTTTAACTTTAATAAGGAACTATAGAATTCTAAAATGTAACAATCGAAAACTTTCGCTTTATAACTTGACATCATATCAATAACGCGTTAACATCATAAACAAAACAATTTAACTAACTCTTACTTATCAATTTATAAATAACTAACAACAGTTTTATTAGTAAATTATCAATAAACAATCATAAACTCTATTACTATCCACTATAGAAGCTTCTAAACGAAACAGAAAACTAGAGTCTCATGCGTGGGCGTACCTAATCGGACAATAGCACCAACACACGGCGACTGAAAGTAAACACCAATCCACCGGGGGAATCGGACCTCATTACTAACATTAGAAAGACTTTCCAAGTAATTTCAACGAGAGTAAAAATTATTGACAATGTATCGGAGATTTGAGTGACGTGCGCACTTTCTGTTGTGTGGGCCTCGAGTGTACTTGTAAAAAGCTACAGAATCGTTGCGGAAATTGACACAGCACTTGTTTCCGAGAGGTAGCAGCTCACGTTGGTTTCTCTGTATCGATTGCGCTTTGTAACTCAGTAGGCCCTTAACCTACAGCCTTTTTGGATAGTGAGATAGCGATATTGCAAAAAAAATGATTTCATCGAACAATTTCGGCTGCTAAAAAGTTTCACCGCATTCTGGCAATGTAGAAAATAATTGTAAAGTACCTATATAAAAAAAATATATCACAAAAATTCTTTCTGTTCTTTACTTTTTTCAATTTCAACAGCTTGGCTACGTGTGCTTAAACTCGCCTGAATTTCGACAACGCTTTAAGAAATAAGTAACAAAAGCAGTAAAGAGTTGCAGATGTAAATTAATTTAATTAAGTTTGCTTTTATTTACAAAACCAATCAAGCACAGTTAATATTCTTTTGGCCGCATTATAGGAACCTCTAACAACAGTTATTTACACGTTCCGAGTCCATTTGGAGAGACCGTTTTTAATTTGAAACATAATGAGCTGTTATTTAACGTTCTTAAGAAATGCGGGGGGTTACTTTCATCGTTTGATTGCCAGCTACAAAAACGAGATAATCGGCAGCGCAGGTGTGGTGTGAGCAAAACAAATCAGCTATCCATGTTATAATAGATGCCGTCCGAGCGTTGACCGGTAAACTGATTTGCTAAAAGTAACTGCAAAATTGCTTCTATAAAAAACAAATTGGGCTAATGACGTAAAAGAAGATTCTGTAGTTGTCCCTTTGGACATCATGTAGATCAATTACTATAATAAATAATTTTTATTTTTGGTAAGAGCACCTACCCAGCAAGCAGGAAACCCTTGGTTTGAATCCCGGTCTCGCTGGCGATTTTATTAAGTATTTTTCATAAATAAGTTTTTCGATTAAATAATTGGATGATGTAATTAGTATTGATAACCCAGTAATCTGGCAAAACAAGTCAAATCACATATTTGACTCGTATGTCTTTTACGTATGAACACAGGCATTGGCCGAATATATTTTTATTTTGTAGAAAGAAAAACCGTCTTTTTTCCAATCATCTGAAAGCGACCCAAATAAAACATTACCCTCATTCCAGAGTTGCATGAACTTTATATCCTTTGTCATTCCCAACATAAATACAAATTAGATGACCTCATATTTTGCGATATATCAAGATGTTCAGGTTGCAGGGCGTGTGTACAAAACAAACATGCATACGAGTACAAGTGAAACCTTGTAGTCTTAGTACAACTACACCATGTCAGGGTTGCCTTTCCTGGATCTATCGGATAAAAATGCATGGCTAGCGAATATATTATTTCTGACGTCCATTACCACGAGATTTGAAAAGAAAACGTAGCGTGTACAGTCGCGTTCAATACGCAGTATTTTTTTTCTTTCTTTTTAGTCGACAATTTGAGAGACGAGGAAGTTGAAGATAGAGCACACAAGAGTAGCTAGCTTGTTGTAAGGACGCTAAACACCATAACCGACCCTATGTTTGTCAACCTTAGTTTCTTATTAAAAACATTCGCAGCTATATATTTTATGTTTTAAATCAATTATTTTAAGGACCAGTCCACCATGCTATACCACCTGGATAATCATCAAGTTGAACAGTTTTACACGCACTTAAAGGATTTGAGCACCATGCTAAGGAACGTTTATATAAATTGAGATATTTTCACTTCATCTATATAAAATATAAACCTTTTATACTTTTCACACGACTGTACCAACTACAGACAGATTGACGGATAGTGTTTTAATACAATTGTATTATTGACACTCGATCAGTTAGAAAGTGAATTTCACTTGTTCGTGAATTGTATGTAATATCATTTCGCCGTGCTGATAATTAAGGTGATAACACATTCTAAAGGTAAAAAAAAAATTGAAACTCGAAAACTATTAGCGAAGCATTCCGTTGTTACATACTAGTATTTTTCCTATCACCAGGTAATGCGTTCTCTCCCCTCTCCCACGTCAACAGAATCATAAATAATGAAAACTACTTATTTGTAAGTTTATATCTATACTAATATATAAAGCTGAAGAGTTTGTTTTTTTGTTTGTTTGTTTGAACGCGCTAATCTCAGAAACTACAAGTGGGATTTGAAAAATTCTTTTTGCATTTGATAGCCCAACTGTTGAGGAATGTTATAGGCTATATTTTATCCCGAAATTCCCACGGGATCAAAAGTTTAAAACCACGCGCGGTGGCTAGTAAATATATATATATCTACTAACTTCTTCTTACTTAATTTACCATCTTTAGTCAAGGCCTCAAATACATGTAATTAAATGTATATTTTTTGTAAGATTGTTGTATAATGTAATGACTTTCATACAACAAGTTTCGTGTTAGTGTTCGTTTGACACGGCGCGCGGCGGCCCCGACGACGCTGCGCTTGCGCGCCCTTTGACACCGTTGGCTAATAAAGCCATTATGATTTACGTAAACAGTTTAGTTGGTCATTTACAAATAAATATCAAAATATTTCTTGCGATACTTACATTGTATGCAAATCGCATTTTGCTAAAGAAACATTTTTTTTTGTGTCCCGCGCGCTTTAACACATTTTATTCTCGGTTCATGTCCGCGGGTTGTAATTCATCTGTTCTTTTTAAATTTGTGTGCGAACCTTTATCTCAATCCATCAAAACCAGTACAGTGTGAAAGAGTGACAAACATTCATCCCCACAAAGTTTTCACGTTTATTTAAGTAGGGCAATAGTTTGTAAGAGCATATTGTTAAACCATATTATGAGAAATCTTATTTTGGATTCTAAATAGATTAAAAGGTAGGTATTATCTATTTAAAACAGTAGGTGTTGCTTGACCAAAACAACCAGCCACTCTAGTGCTACCAACTTAAATCTAGCAGCTTTAACTTTAATGTCGTGAGGAAACAAATAAACAAACAAAAACTCTTCAGCTTTATTAAATTAGGTACTACACGTATTAAAAAAAAACAAAAAGCATGAATCTTACATTTATTCTATAACTCACGCTTAGAGCGATCAATATGAAAACCACGCATCAGGCACATCGATCGATCGTGTCGACGGACCGCGCGGTCGTCGCGTGCGCCGAGCGTGACCCGCAACGGAAGTGCGCGGGCGCACCGTAACGCAGTTTTGGCCCTGCGTGCACCCATTGCTTTGTGGAAGCTAGCGGCACCATCGTTAGTCCTTTGTCACGTTGAAAATATAAACGAAATACGTTTTTGTCTTTAGTCTGCACAATTTATAACATTAATTGAAATAAAACAAATTACTTGGACTGTGTGTCAGTTCAACTGTGAGGGTTTAAAGTTAGCTTGTATTATGGAGACCAAATAATGGAAGTAGGGGGCCTCCTAGTTTAGACCATTATTTAATATCATCATCATCATCACGACTCTTTGTAATGAGCCCAGTGCTGGGTGGTGGATGTCAGAATTTTCAGGGCGCCGAAATGGCTGCTGACAAACCCTAACGACTACTGTATACAAGTATACAGCACCTGGGATCGACTGCTTAACGTACCCTCCGAAGCACAGAAGTCGCCGTGAGAAATGAATGGTTGGCGGTCACCCATCCAAGTACCGACCGCGCCGAACGTTGCTTAACCTGTGATATCGTTTGATACACACAGTAACCACGGCGCCACGACGACTTCCTCTTATTTAATATACTAACATTAAATTAAAATATAACTATCCCGTATATTTTTATATTTTAACTCGACGTTACGGTGTCTTTAAAATTGCGGTTATAAGACTTTTATTTGAAATAATAACAAGACTTTTATTGGTGGCTCAAGCCATATTTGACCTCCATGATAAACAAAATGGATCTTAATAAAACATCAATAGGACGAGGGTATTTGGCATCAGACTTTTTATAAAGGGTGGTCGCTATTCAAGAAGTCCTTCAAAGCAGCGGAGTACTCACTCATATCACTTTTTTCACACAACACATATATCTAGAAGTGGCAAGGCCATTCGTACAAGACCTTTTTTCGATGGCAGATACAATTCCTCGTTGTTATTCAACATTGTTTACAAGAACTTAACTTTATAACTCGAAATATGCAAATTAAATCGTCAACTGTATCAACAGCATCTTACCCACAAACCTCAAAAGCACTTACTTACATATTTTTAAGGAGAAAGTATTTTTTATCAGTCATCCAAAAAGCGCCACCAAGGTGGATGGCACATCTAGGGCTGCCACTCATTCTTATTATGTTTTTTAAATTAATATAATTTAATTATAAGTTATATACAAAGAAAAATAAATAAAACTTATCTCTTATAGACAAACCTTTTATCGATATACAATAAAAGATGTTAATGACCAAATTCTACCGCATCACATTACCTTTATCAAGTGTACATTTTAACGCAAACGTTTCGATTTCTCTTGAATGCTGAGTGGTTACGAGTGAGTGTGTAAAATAAATAAGCAAAATTAAAAGGGCACCATTTGTTACTATGCCTATGGAATTCGTTGCCTAATGAAGTAATTTTCAGGTACCTATACAGATTGTTACGGATAACTTAACTACAACACCAACAAAAATATTTTCGTAGAATGATTGGCAACCCTACGACGATGATCAAATATGTCAACCATCAACCATTGACACCATTGCCCTGACACACTTCTGTATTATATAATTTCATTTAACTATGCGCTATGTGCGTGTATGACAACTTAAAGACAACGAATTACACATCTTTTTTGAATGAAAACATGTGTTTTTTACATTATACACCTATTTAACAAGTACATAAACAGCGGAGTACTTATGTTATTAAAAAGTCAAACAATATTTTCATAATTTTTATCGAAATCAGTTATATAAAAAAACAATGTTAAGTCTTGATACTGAACTTTGTTATTCTAATAATTTGTTCCAAGACGGCAAATTATTTGAATCTAAAACAATGCTTATCAACGAAAATGAAAAAAACAGACTGTAGAGATGTACCTATCACATTTTAAGTGTTCAATTAATTTACAATTTCAATAACGATCTTGTAGTTAGATCGATATTGATATATCAAATGCCGCCGAAAGGTCAGTTTGTGTAAATAGATATTATTTTTAAACTTTGTACACCCATTAAGATATTCATATCTTGTAACATTTAACCCTGGTTTACGTGTTTTTACATCGGTACGTAAGAGTTATTTTAAACCTTTGGATGTCCTTCACAGTTTATCAGTTTTGTTTATGTCATAAAAGGCGTATCCACCGGCTAGCCGCCAGTCGCTCACAAGCAGGCTATCTCACGCTCGATCAGAAAAAATATTCTACATATCCAACCATCTCTTATGACTAATCATAGTATCAACTAATACTGATAATACGTAAATAAATAAAACACATTTATTTTATTTTGATAAACTTGTAATACCTACAAGTGTATTAAATATATTTTAGAACAGAAGCAAAGCAGTTTTCTATAAAGGGCCGACTTTTCAATCATAAAAAGATAAAAGTTATCTGAAAAATTCAGTACTACTCGGCAGAATAATGTTGTTTTATGTTTTTCTATAATTAAATGACAATGACATAAAATGACAATAAACTTCAGACGAGCGAGGTGTCAAGTAATACTTTATTCAATAGATAACTTTATCTGACCATTGAAAAATCAGGCATTAGTCAACTGAAATCCTTAATGAGAGAAGATAGAATCGAAATATTGCATCCAAACCATAACGGACTTTATTTTTTTCAAACTTCAATGATGTCATGTCCCAACCGACAGCGACCGTTGGTAAAAGCGCGCGAAAAAGAACCTCGAGTGACAAAACCTGCGCCGGGACCTGCCCACTTAAACGAGCTAATACAGCCTTTATTCAAATTAAGACCTAGTTTAGTGAGGTCTTGATCTTTGTATTAAAATTTTGTTTGAGTGGCAGGTTGCTAAATTACCAAAATGGTTTGAATGATTGAAGGTGAGAACCAAGTGAACACGTGAAGTGCAAGAAGTCATTATTGTCACACAAGCCACAATCATCGCATGGAAATCGATGAAAAAAGCTGCAATATTTCGAATATTTTCGTTAACTGACTTGTTTAAAGTGTATCTCCTACTACAGAATACATTTTGGTGGTCTTAAGGTTTACTAATGCTCTTTTTGAACCATTTGAGCCCACACCTTATTACAATCAGGTAACAAAACAGGAAAAGGATTTTCCTATTCCATATACCATGGAATAATCAAAATCAAAAGCTTTTGCCACATGCACACTCAAAAAATCTATACCTAAGTAACCTACAAAGCAAGTAAAAATGATTCCAAAAATAACTCTGGTGAATCGTGAAAAATCCTCTTTCCGCGAAATACGATTGACCAAATTATATGTTTTCAGGCACAACATTGTTCCGTGGGCAGGGTGCAAACAGACAACTTGTCAGACTGGAAGTGCGGCGAGGTGCGCGCGCGCCGGCCGGCGCGGCGCGGTGCCACGCGGTTAGTGGGCTGAGTGGCTCAACGGAGAGCGCAGCGCGGGAATGCGTGATGTAGGCATATGCAAGCTTAATCAAATTGACACTGTCCAGGATCTTGTAGGGTCTAGGATCTTGTAGACAAGAGATCTTGCTTTAAGGTGCTTGCTAGGCTGAAATGCAGACATATGCACTTATTTTAACGCTAGTTCTAATTTATGTTTCTACTTTAGCCTCTTAATCAACCCAATGCCTCTAAAATCTAACATTAATTACCATGAAAGAGTAAAATTACTTGATCTTATTAAGTAATAAATCACGAAAGGTGAATTATATTGATAAATCATACATTTACTCGCAAACACCTATAGAAATGCCATCTAATTTAGAGATAATAGAAACAACATTAAAAACATCTTGCGACTAGTACTAGCATTCTTGAAATATTTAACTCTAATAAAAGCATAATGACTATCACGCTCTTCACGCGTAAAATCTATGCACCACAATAAAAGCCCTCACATTATCTTTCCTTAACAAAAAAAGACATTATTTCCACAACGGCCGTGCTCAAGCATACATAAAGAATTAAAGAATAATCATAGGTTTATTGTTTTATACAAAAAAACACATTCCCACGCTTCATATCTCTGTAGGAGAGTTATAATTTCATTTGATACGGTCATCATTGCTCCTGCTATTCAACTGATCGTTCCGGCTATTCAACTTATTTTACCATTCGGTAAACTGGATTCGATTAATTGTTAGTTTTTGTCTACTAAAGGTATTTGACTTATATTTATACAAAAAAATCAAGGAACACATTTTAATTTGCTTTCTTTTCAAAATCAGGCCAATATCATAAATAACAACAATCTTACAAATAAAAAATTGCAGACGCTGGAGCATCGTCGTAAGGTTGCTTGTCTGACAGTATTTTATAGGCTACATTTTGGTGAGTGTGCGAGTGCTCTTTTTGACCAAATTAAACCCACCCCTTTTTACCACCGGACTACCAGACGCAGACAGAACTTCCATCCCTATATAGTGGATTTACCAAGAAGTCGAACAAAACGCTTCGATAGTTCCTTTTTGGTACGGATTGCCAAGGTGTGGAACAATCTGGCTGCGTCTGTTTTTCCTGACCACTATAGTCCTGGAACTTTTAAGTGTCGAGTGAATATGTTTCTCGTGGATGGACGTGTAACACCATAGTCTTCATGCGCACTTTCCATCAGGTGGCATGGAGGAAAACGTCCTATCCTTATAATATAAAAAAAATATATATATATTATATCGTACATATAAAGGACATGAAAAACTTTTGATTTGATAATTAGGTGTAGAAAACTCATTTTATATTACAAATAAACCCAAAAATCTTCTAAATTGCACCAAGCAGCACTTGGCACACTTTTCGATGGAATTATGCCATAAATTTTCAGAGTCGGTCGATCGATGAACATCTGCGCGCGAGTTCCTTTCTACATAAATCAATAAAAGTATGAGATGAAAATTAACATTATTGTCAGCAGCTAATGGAAATATATCAACGGATAAATTTAACAAACATGATTGCAATACACTAAATGCCAATTATTAAGGGATCTTTAATTTATCGTTAATAGGTAAATTTCATGTAGAAATTAATCGAAGCAAGTTGCTGGCCGCAATGTATACCGACTTAAATTGTAGGTTAATGGCGCTCATAGTGCAGGTAGGTGAATTTTGAAAAACTTAACATAAGACTCGAAGAAAACTAGGAAAAGATTTCCATAAGAAGTGATATAATTTGAAATACATTTAAAGAATTTCTAAGTGTTACTTACAAGCCCATCTCCAACTTTAGTACTAAACCTACCACCACCTTTGAATAATATATTATTCAGCAGTATTATTCAGCAGTAGCTTATAAGACTTATAACTTATAATATTATACAATATTCAGTGATTTTAACCCAGATACTCCTGAAACTATTTTGCATCTCAGATTGTTTTGATTTTTTAATACGTTTATATACAACGTGTAACGTAATGAGGAGAATGTACTAATGTTCCAAATTTGAAAACTTGAAAACTTTTTTTTTAAATATACACTCTCATTACATTACACATTCTTTTATTTACTTATTCATACATTTTTAGTACTATCAACGAAGCTCGTAACCGTTCTTAGTCAAATCCTCGATCTCATAAAATTTGCAAGGGAGTGAAAGAAACAAAACACTTTGTAAGCATCTGTCAATTCACTCGCTATTATGAATAAGAAAGTTAGGGCCTAATCAATATCGCTGCAATAACTTTTTTATTTTGCAGTAAACTGCAAGTCAAGTTGTACAAAACTATTTGAAACGTTATGTTGGCTTAAGCTTTCACCATTTTTACTTTTAAATTTAATAGATACATTTTGACCAGATATTATCATGTATATTTTACATTTTATCTCGAAGTTTCGGTGTTTTTACAGACCCCGTCATCTTTTATTTAGTATTCTGAATCGCACTGTATCTTATCATACTTGGGTGTAAGAAACATACTAAAAACACTCCTACGTGCATTAGACGGTACTTTTCATCATAGCAATTTTTCTATAATTCTCCTAACTGGAAGTATCATCAGCGACACAATTTCACGTGCCGATAGTTAAAATAATGGTGATTACGTGTTTTTTGCTCAACAGGTGGCGCTGTTGGAATGCCATGTATTTTGTAGAGCGGACAAAAAACTACCCCATCGTTTATAATAAGCTTTATAAAATGGTGTTTCCAATTGCTGAGAAGTATGTACGTGTGCCTTTGCAGCTGCCGCGATAACATCTCGATGTCATTTAGTTGCCATATTTGATATAAATACATATTTCTGTACAATGTTGCCAGTATTTATAATTATAAGATTCTTGAGAAAAAAACATACACCAAAGTTATCTTCTACTGATGAACATTTATCGACTCGCAAACTATGAATGTGTAAATGACATAAGTTTACAAACACATGAGTTATAATATATTTTTAAATTCTTCAATAATAACTTTGTGCGTTGTTTTTAATTATGGCATGCCGTATTTGCTAAAAATTTGAGCATATATATCAAGATTGTATGCAAAACTAAATATATATTTATTTTTACAATATTAAGACAATGGTCCCTTTTCAAAAAGAAGAGCCTACGTTTTTCCTACAAAAAATAATAGCCCTAAGTATGACTATTAAAAGGTCTGAAGATCCGCCCCTGTCGCGGCCTTAATAAACTAGATAGGTACTATTATCGCTCATAGTGTTGGCATTTTAATAGATACGCACCTTGTATAACGATCATTAATGAGTAGGCACACAACAGCTACTGTAATGAATAACAGCCGCAAATTTTGGATAGTAATTTCAATTCTGCCTAGCGTCCTCGCGCTGTGTCAAAAGCCTTTAACAAGTCCACCGTTAAAAGCCCTGAAGGTATTATAAATAAGTTAAATTTTCAATAACGAAGAAATGTCTTTTGCATACAAATTCGAGCTTACTAACCTTCTATGTTTCTATTTGGCTAAACATACTTTCCTATGAACAATTTAAAATACTAACAAACCAGTACGAAAACAAAAATATAATTTTTGAATCAAAAAACCAAAGTATCCAAATAGTATTATCCCCAAAACCTCATTCTCAGTTTGATGACCATCTCTGTCAAATTAACAATTTCTATTTGCCTACCGTTTGAGATTAAGTAGCCTTTCCATTTCCATCGGACGCCACTTTCGTTGTCGCGTCAAAGAATGTTCATTAACAATTATAAACAACGCCACGATGTGCGACGCGCATACATATCGATGCGCGCTTATTTTTTTGTCATCAATATTCTTTATCAGATGTATGTATTTCTAGAGAAAAACGATTTTGCAATTGAAATCGACTGCTATCTTGAATATTCAATTGAACCTACTTATTAAGTTAGATGGTAAACTAGATCAATACTAATTAATGAAGACGAAAAATTCTTCTCTTATTTCTTTCTAATTTTTAATGCAGGATAATAATAAATAAAAACCCCATAAAAACACACCAAATACATGGCCCCAAAGTAAACATAGCTTGTATCATGGGATACCATGTAGCAAACTAAGGGGGATAAATATCCAGACACGGAACATTTTTTTTCTTGTTCCGTGCGGGAATCGAACCTACAACCACAGACGTCTCAGGCAGACAGGTTTAAGATAGTAAAAGAATATGATAGTATATACTTGAAAATTTGATGTTTTGGAGAGCAAGTTTTTGAAGTATAAAATGCTGATACTTACCAGTTGTAAAAATATTGACAGAGATGAAATTTAAAACTTAACGTCACTAAAGATAAAACTGCACAATCGTCGTTAGGTTTCTCAACTCAAGTATTTAGAAACACAACTAGGATTATAGAATTTGATTGTTAAACTTATTAACGCCTATAACGTCTAGGTGTAGGCGCCTTCCTACACATTTATAAATATCTATATTATTTATCATTGATTTATTTATATTTCATATTAATTACATTTATTTCCATAGTATAATTATTTATATCATTATATACATATATATTACACAATACATAAATACTATTACACAAATAAAATAAGTTTATTTAGGTTTATTATAATCCATAAGTTATCGGTCGGCCGAGTAACCGGGAATTTTATCGTCGCGGTTATCGACTTTTCCCCGCACTGCGCAAGACACGAATAACGGGATTCGGCCAGCGGAGGCGCAGGCGCAGCCTACGTGTTCTTGGCCCGCCAGTCGTAACTCGCTTACTACGCCGGGCGCACGCTTCTCGCTTGCTTAACCGCTATCTCCAAATTGTGTTTTAATTGCTATTAATCTTAGTAATCTTAACCTATTGTGTTTCTGCCTATTTGACTGTTGCGTTCTATACCTTTTTCTCCAAACTCTTTCCATCTCTTACGTACTCTTCTACATGTGAACTTTATTTGTGCCTGTGTAAAAACTCTCGTTATACCTATCTAATTTGTGCTTGCGTTTTAACTATATTTAATGTATTGTGAATAGTGTAACGTGTATCAGTATTTGTGAGTTCACTCAATATACGGACTTAACATAGTGAGTTGACTTTCATCTTCCATATACCTTGCTGCACCTTCTACATATATATAAAGACTAAATATATAAACATATATATAAAGCGTATTGAAGCTATCCACTCTATTATAACCTGCATACGCTTTACTGGTGACCCCTAGACGAACATGAGCAAGGCACGCGATGACGTCACGGAAAGTTCGAGAACAGGCCGTAGTGATGGGACACAGTCGATAAACGATACCGATGTTTTTAAGGTTGGAGTTCGAGTTCCCCCTTTTTGGCCAGAAGAACCTGAGATTTGGTTTGCGCAAGTGGAGGGCCAGTTCGCAATTTCCGGTATCACGAATGACTCGACAAAATTTAGCTACGTAATTGGACATTTAGCAAATGAATATTCCCGAGAAGTGAAGGATTTAATCATAAGCCCACCGGTAATTAACAAGTATGAAACCCTTAAAACGGAACTTATTAAAAGGCTGACGGCATCAAAGGAGAATAAAATTAAACAGCTGTTGATGCACGAAGAGCTCGGAGACCGGAAGCCTTCCCAATTTTACCGGCATCTCAAAAGCCTTGCCGGATGTGATGTTCCCGAAGACTTTCTGCGGACCATTTGGACCAGTCGTCTCCCGCACAGTATCCAGACCGTGCTGGCAGGCCAGCCAGCAGCTACACCTCTGGATTCCATGGCAGACTTAGCTGACCGGATCAACGACCTGGCATCTTCATCGCCAAGAGTTGCAGCTGTTAGTGACGCTGTTCCCACCTCTATCCTTGGGGACCTCACTAGAGAAGTTGCAGAACTGCGGCGTCAAGTCCAGCAGCTATCCATGGGCCGTTCTAGCAGATCCAGCAGACCCCGGTCACGCACTCGTGACAATCGCAGCCGTTCTAGACAACGGTCGTTGTCTAACTACCAGAAGTTTCCGTTGTGCTGGTACCACGCCAAGTTCCAGGAGAAAGCCAGCAGGTGTATCCGGCCTTGTGATTACAAGGCGGGAAACGCAAAGGGCAGTCGATAATGGCGGCTGACGATTGCCCATCTCCAACTGCATCATCGGGCCGCCTGTTCGTCACCGACCGTGCTTCGAAGACGCAGTTCCTGGTTGACACTGGGAGCGACCTCTGCGTCTTTCCACGGTCGGCACTCCACGATCGCCGTTCCCCAACGGACTATTTTTTATGTGCCGCGAATGGGTCCAGCATTGCTACATACGGTTATGTTAATTTAAATTTAGATTTTGGCCTCCGTAGAAGTTTTCCATGGCGATTTGTAGTAGCCAATGTTACAAAACCTATTATAGGTGTAGATTTTTTAAATTTTTACCATTTAATTGTAGATTGTCGTAATAAAAAATTAATAGACAACTTAACCTCTGTTACTGCTGTAGGAAAAGTAGCAAGAAGCTGTGCAATATCTTCTGTTAGGGTTATGACTGGCGAATCGCGTTTTCATACAATTCTTTCTGAATTTCCAGAGATTACTCGTCCAGCTGGTACACTTAACACAACACCACACAGCACTGTACACCATATCCGCACTACCCCAGGTCCTCCTGTTTCTTCTCCACCTCGTCGTCTAGCTCCGGACAAGTTGAAGATTGCCCAGCAGGAGTTCCATGCCATGTTGGCTAATGGGACAGCTAGACCTTCGGAGAGCCCGTGGTCGTCTCCCTTACACCTGGCCCCGAAGAAGAACAACGGATGGAGACCATGCGGGGATTACCGTAAGTTGAATGCCCGTACAGTGCCTGACCGGTATCCGATTAAACACATCCATGACTTTACTCACAACGTCACAGGCTGTAAAATTTTCAGCACCTTAGACCTGGAGAAGGCATACAATCAGATACCGGTCAGTCCTGAAGATATTCCGAAGACCGCGATCACAACACCTTTCGGAATGTATGAATTTCCATTCATGACTTTCGGTCTTCGGAATTCGGGCCAGACTTTCCAGCGTTTCGTCGATATGCTGACCCGTGGGCTGGATTTCGTCTATGCCTACCTCGACGATTTTTTGATCTTTTCGCGCGACGAGGCTGAGCACGAGGAACACCTGCGCGAATTATTCAAGCGTCTCAAGGAGTACGGCATGATGGTGAACACGGCAAAGTGTGTTTTCGGTAAGAAAGAGGTAACATTTCTAGGATACCTCATATCTGAACATGGTTGCAAGCCCCTAGATGTCAAGGTGGAAGCTATTAATAATTTTCCAGCTCCCACCAATGTGCGTCAGCTCAGAGCTTTTCTGGGGATGATCAATTTTTATAGGAGATTTCTTCCCAATGCAGCCCAGATACAAGCTCCACTACACGCACTGCTAACTGGCCCTGTGAAGAGTACCACGCCTGTCAATTTAACAGGCGACACCCTCACGGCATTTCAAGCTTGCAAGGAGAGTTTGTGCAAAGCTACTCTCTTAGCACACCCCGACTGCTCGGCTAAGCTAGCCGTTGTCACAGACGCATCTGACAACGCTATGGGCGCTGTCCTGCAGCAGTTCAAGGATGGAGTTTGGCAGCCTTTAGCGTTTTTCTCGAGGAAGCTTAGCCCGTCACAAACAAAATACTCTCCATACGACAGGGAGCTGCTTGCCATCTATGAGGCAATAAAATACTTTCGGCATATGCTCGAGGCACGTCATTTTATTGTCTATACTGACCATAAGCCGATCAGTTTCGCATTCCATGAAAGGACGAAAAACTGTTCGCCTCGGCAGTATAGGCACCTTGACTTTATTTCCCAGTTCACAACGGACATCCGGCATATATCCGGCAAGGATAATATTGTCGCCGATGCCTTGTCCCGCGTTGAAGAACTGGGAGCACCTGTTAGCCTCGAGACACTAGCCGAAAGTCAAGTTTCTGATCCGGAATTACAGAAGCTTTTAAGCGGGGACTCTTCCCTGCGCTTAAAAAAGCTTCATGTTCCTGGAAGTCACGAACCCCTGTACTGCGACGTCAGTACTTCGACTTCCAGGCCTTACATTCCCAAGCTGCTCAGGAAGCAAGTTTTCGAGAGCTTACACTCTCTTAGTCACCCTGGCGCCAACGCATCGGCGAAACTGTTAGCCGAGCGATTTGTTTGGCCAGGCATTAGAAAAGACTGCAGAGAGTGGGCACGTTCGTGTATTGCGTGCCAGCGAGCCAAAGTCACTCGACATGTGTCTGCCCCGCTTGGCACCTTTAATTTACCCCGTGCCCGTTTTCAACAGGTCCATATAGACCTGGTGGGACCATTACCTGTTTCGCATGGCTATCGGTATTGCTTAACGGCGGTAGATCGATTTACTCGATGGCCTGAAGCAATACCGATCGAAGACATCACAGCAGAAACCGTTGCAAAAGCGTTGCTGTCGACCTGGATATCTCGCTTTGGCTGTCCGACAGAAATTATAACCGACAGAGGTCGACAATTTGAGTCAGCTCTTTTTAAAAATTTGTCAAAGATGGCCTCCTTCGAGCATAAAAGGACGACAGCTTATCACCCCGCTTGCAACGGTCTAGTTGAACGGTTTCACCGTCAACTAAAAGCTGCTATTGTCTGCCATGCGAACGAAAGATGGACGGAATCCCTGCCGTGGGTTCTTTTAGGCGTTAGAACCGCCGTTAAGGACGAACTACAGGCTTCTTCGGCTGAGCTGGTTTACGGAGAACCTCTGCGATTGCCGGGGGAATTTTTTGAACCGACCACTGCAGGCACTACCGACATTTCCGATTTTTCTGCAAGAATCAGAAATTTTGCAGAGAAGTTGAGGCCTGTTCCAACTTCACGGCACGGTAAACAAAATGTTTTTGTTTACAAAGAGCTAAACACCTGCGATTTAGTTTTCCTTCGCGTAGACGCATCACGGGGGTCTCTCCAAGCCGCATATTCAGGACCACATAAGGTTCTTGCAAGAGGAGACAAAGTTTTTAAAATCCTCTGCAACAACAAAGAGGTCACAGTGTCGATAGACCGGCTTAAACCAGCCTTCACACTGTCCTCACAAGATGAAGAACCTTCTTCTCTAAATACTCCTCCCGATAATTCCAGTCACCCTGTTCGTCGCGTACGATTTAGCGACGAAGAAATTAGCCCACCAATTGTTCCAGGTGTCCGTACAACCCGTTCGGGTCGTAAAGTGCGAATTCCCGATTTTTATCGTCCTTGACGGTCTCTGGAGGGGGGTGGTGTAGGCGCCTTCCTACACATTTATAAATATCTATATTATTTATCATTGATTTATTTATATTTCATATTAATTACATTTATTTCCATAGTATAATTATTTATATCATTATATACATATATATTACACAATACATAAATACTATTACACAAATAAAATAAGTTTATTTAGGTTTATTATAATCCATAAGTTATCGGTCGGCCGAGTAACCGGGAATTTTATCGTCGCGGTTATCGACTTTTCCCCGCACTGCGCAAGACACGAATAACGGGATTCGGCCAGCGGAGGCGCAGGCGCAGCCTACGTGTTCTTGGCCCGCCAGTCGTAACTCGCTTACTACGCCGGGCGCACGCTTCTCGCTTGCTTAACCGCTATCTCCAAATTGTGTTTTAATTGCTATTAATCTTAGTAATCTTAACCTATTGTGTTTCTGCCTATTTGACTGTTGCGTTCTATACCTTTTTCTCCAAACTCTTTCCATCTCTTACGTACTCTTCTACATGTGAACTTTATTTGTGCCTGTGTAAAAACTCTCGTTATACCTATCTAATTTGTGCTTGCGTTTTAACTATATTTAATGTATTGTGAATAGTGTAACGTGTATCAGTATTTGTGAGTTCACTCAATATACGGACTTAACATAGTGAGTTGACTTTCATCTTCCATATACCTTGCTGCACCTTCTACATATATATAAAGACTAAATATATAAACATATATATAAAGCGTATTGAAGCTATCCACTCTATTATAACCTGCATACGCTTTACTGGTGACCCCTAGACGAACATGAGCAAGGCACGCGATGACGTCACGGAAAGTTCGAGAACAGGCCGTAGTGATGGGACACAGTCGATAAACGATACCGATGTTTTTAAGGTTGGAGTTCGAGTTCCCCCTTTTTGGCCAGAAGAACCTGAGATTTGGTTTGCGCAAGTGGAGGGCCAGTTCGCAATTTCCGGTATCACGAATGACTCGACAAAATTTAGCTACGTAATTGGACATTTAGCAAATGAATATTCCCGAGAAGTGAAGGATTTAATCATAAGCCCACCGGTAATTAACAAGTATGAAACCCTTAAAACGGAACTTATTAAAAGGCTGACGGCATCAAAGGAGAATAAAATTAAACAGCTGTTGATGCACGAAGAGCTCGGAGACCGGAAGCCTTCCCAATTTTACCGGCATCTCAAAAGCCTTGCCGGATGTGATGTTCCCGAAGACTTTCTGCGGACCATTTGGACCAGTCGTCTCCCGCACAGTATCCAGACCGTGCTGGCAGGCCAGCCAGCAGCTACACCTCTGGATTCCATGGCAGACTTAGCTGACCGGATCAACGACCTGGCATCTTCATCGCCAAGAGTTGCAGCTGTTAGTGACGCTGTTCCCACCTCTATCCTTGGGGACCTCACTAGAGAAGTTGCAGAACTGCGGCGTCAAGTCCAGCAGCTATCCATGGGCCGGTCTAGCAGATCCAGCAGACCCCGGTCACGCACTCGTGACAATCGCAGCCGTTCTAGACAACGGTCGTTGTCTAACTACCAGAAGTTTCCGTTGTGCTGGTACCACGCCAAGTTCCAGGAGAAAGCCAGCAGGTGTATCCGGCCTTGTGATTACAAGGCGGGAAACGCAAAGGGCAGTCGATAATGGCGGCTGACGATTGCCCATCTCCAACTGCATCATCGGGCCGCCTGTTCGTCACCGACCGTGCTTCGAAGACGCAGTTCCTGGTTGACACTGGGAGCGACCTCTGCGTCTTTCCACGGTCGGCACTCCACGATCGCCGTTCCCCAACGGACTATTTTTTATGTGCCGCGAATGGGTCCAGCATTGCTACATACGGTTATGTTAATTTAAATTTAGATTTTGGCCTCCGTAGAAGTTTTCCATGGCGATTTGTAGTAGCCAATGTTACAAAACCTATTATAGGTGTAGATTTTTTAAATTTTTACCATTTAATTGTAGATTGTCGTAATAAAAAATTAATAGACAACTTAACCTCTGTTACTGCTGTAGGAAAAGTAGCAAGAAGCTGTGCAATATCTTCTGTTAGGGTTATGACTGGCGAATCGCGTTTTCATACAATTCTTTCTGAATTTCCAGAGATTACTCGTCCAGCTGGTACACTTAACACAACACCACACAGCACTGTACACCATATCCGCACTACCCCAGGTCCTCCTGTTTCTTCTCCACCTCGTCGTCTAGCTCCGGACAAGTTGAAGATTGCCCAGCAGGAGTTCCATGCCATGTTGGCTAATGGGACAGCTAGACCTTCGGAGAGCCCGTGGTCGTCTCCCTTACACCTGGCCCCGAAGAAGAACAACGGATGGAGACCATGCGGGGATTACCGTAAGTTGAATGCCCGTACAGTGCCTGACCGGTATCCGATTAAACACATCCATGACTTTACTCACAACGTCACAGGCTGTAAAATTTTCAGCACCTTAGACCTGGAGAAGGCATACAATCAGATACCGGTCAGTCCTGAAGATATTCCGAAGACCGCGATCACAACACCTTTCGGAATGTATGAATTTCCATTCATGACTTTCGGTCTTCGGAATTCGGGCCAGACTTTCCAGCGTTTCGTCGATATGCTGACCCGTGGGCTGGATTTCGTCTATGCCTACCTCGACGATTTTTTGATCTTTTCGCGCGACGAGGCTGAGCACGAGGAACACCTGCGCGAATTATTCAAGCGTCTCAAGGAGTACGGCATGATGGTGAACACGGCAAAGTGTGTTTTCGGTAAGAAAGAGGTAACATTTCTAGGATACCTCATATCTGAACATGGTTGCAAGCCCCTAGATGTCAAGGTGGAAGCTATTAATAATTTTCCAGCTCCCACCAATGTGCGTCAGCTCAGAGCTTTTCTGGGGATGATCAATTTTTATAGGAGATTTCTTCCCAATGCAGCCCAGATACAAGCTCCACTACACGCACTGCTAACTGGCCCTGTGAAGAGTACCACGCCTGTCAATTTAACAGGCGACACCCTCACGGCATTTCAAGCTTGCAAGGAGAGTTTGTGCAAAGCTACTCTCTTAGCACACCCCGACTGCTCGGCTAAGCTAGCCGTTGTCACAGACGCATCTGACAACGCTATGGGCGCTGTCCTGCAGCAGTTCAAGGATGGAGTTTGGCAGCCTTTAGCGTTTTTCTCGAGGAAGCTTAGCCCGTCACAAACAAAATACTCTCCATACGACAGGGAGCTGCTTGCCATCTATGAGGCAATAAAATACTTTCGGCATATGCTCGAGGCACGTCATTTTATTGTCTATACTGACCATAAGCCGATCAGTTTCGCATTCCATGAAAGGACGAAAAACTGTTCGCCTCGGCAGTATAGGCACCTTGACTTTATTTCCCAGTTCACAACGGACATCCGGCATATATCCGGCAAGGATAATATTGTCGCCGATGCCTTGTCCCGCGTTGAAGAACTGGGAGCACCTGTTAGCCTCGAGACACTAGCCGAAAGTCAAGTTTCTGATCCGGAATTACAGAAGCTTTTAAGCGGGGACTCTTCCCTGCGCTTAAAAAAGCTTCATGTTCCTGGAAGTCACGAACCCCTGTACTGCGACGTCAGTACTTCGACTTCCAGGCCTTACATTCCCAAGCTGCTCAGGAAGCAAGTTTTCGAGAGCTTACACTCTCTTAGTCACCCTGGCGCCAACGCATCGGCGAAACTGTTAGCCGAGCGATTTGTTTGGCCAGGCATTAGAAAAGACTGCAGAGAGTGGGCACGTTCGTGTATTGCGTGCCAGCGAGCCAAAGTCACTCGACATGTGTCTGCCCCGCTTGGCACCTTTAATTTACCCCGTGCCCGTTTTCAACAGGTCCATATAGACCTGGTGGGACCATTACCTGTTTCGCATGGCTATCGGTATTGCTTAACGGCGGTAGATCGATTTACTCGATGGCCTGAAGCAATACCGATCGAAGACATCACAGCAGAAACCGTTGCAAAAGCGTTGCTGTCGACCTGGATATCTCGCTTTGGCTGTCCGACAGAAATTATAACCGACAGAGGTCGACAATTTGAGTCAGCTCTTTTTAAAAATTTGTCAAAGATGGCCTCCTTCGAGCATAAAAGGACGACAGCTTATCACCCCGCTTGCAACGGTCTAGTTGAACGGTTTCACCGTCAACTAAAAGCTGCTATTGTCTGCCATGCGAACGAAAGATGGACGGAATCCCTGCCGTGGGTTCTTTTAGGCGTTAGAACCGCCGTTAAGGACGAACTACAGGCTTCTTCGGCTGAGCTGGTTTACGGAGAACCTCTGCGATTGCCGGGGGAATTTTTTGAACCGACCACTGCAGGCACTACCGACATTTCCGATTTTTCTGCAAGAATCAGAAATTTTGCAGAGAAGTTGAGGCCTGTTCCAACTTCACGGCACGGTAAACAAAATGTTTTTGTTTACAAAGAGCTAAACACCTGCGATTTAGTTTTCCTTCGCGTAGACGCATCACGGGGGTCTCTCCAAGCCGCATATTCAGGACCACATAAGGTTCTTGCAAGAGGAGACAAAGTTTTTAAAATCCTCTGCAACAACAAAGAGGTCACAGTGTCGATAGACCGGCTTAAACCAGCCTTCACACTGTCCTCACAAGATGAAGAACCTTCTTCTCTAAATACTCCTCCCGATAATTCCAGTCACCCTGTTCGTCGCGTACGATTTAGCGACGAAGAAATTAGCCCACCAATTGTTCCAGGTGTCCGTACAACCCGTTCGGGTCGTAAAGTGCGAATTCCCGATTTTTATCGTCCTTGACGGTCTCTGGAGGGGGGTGGTGTAGGCGCCTTCCTACACATTTATAAATATCTATATTATTTATCATTGATTTATTTATATTTCATATTAATTACATTTATTTCCATAGTATAATTATTTATATCATTATATACATATATATTACACAATACATAAATACTATTACACAAATAAAATAAGTTTATTTAGGTTTATTATAATCCATAAGTTATCGGTCGGCCGAGTAACCGGGAATTTTATCGTCGCGGTTATCGACTTTTCCCCGCACTGCGCAAGACACGAATAACGGGATTCGGCCAGCGGAGGCGCAGGCGCAGCCTACGTGTTCTTGGCCCGCCAGTCGTAACTCGCTTACTACGCCGGGCGCACGCTTCTCGCTTGCTTAACCGCTATCTCCAAATTGTGTTTTAATTGCTATTAATCTTAGTAATCTTAACCTATTGTGTTTCTGCCTATTTGACTGTTGCGTTCTATACCTTTTTCTCCAAACTCTTTCCATCTCTTACGTACTCTTCTACATGTGAACTTTATTTGTGCCTGTGTAAAAACTCTCGTTATACCTATCTAATTTGTGCTTGCGTTTTAACTATATTTAATGTATTGTGAATAGTGTAACGTGTATCAGTATTTGTGAGTTCACTCAATATACGGACTTAACATAGTGAGTTGACTTTCATCTTCCATATACCTTGCTGCACCTTCTACATATATATAAAGACTAAATATATAAACATATATATAAAGCGTATTGAAGCTATCCACTCTATTATAACCTGCATACGCTAATATTGACAGAGATGAAATTTAAAACTTAACGTCACTAAAGATAAAACTGCACAATCGTCGTTAGGTTTCTCAACTCAAGTATTTAGAAACACAACTAGGATTATAGAATTTGATTGTTAAACTTATTAACGCCTATAACGTCTAGGTATAGGTCGTCTGTAAACGAAGAAAGTTTCAAAGAAAAACGTCGACGTATTAGAATAATAACCAAGAAACTCTACTTCGCATTTAAAACAATAAAACAGTTATTTTCTAATGAAAAGTAAGCACACGTTAGTGAATAGGTTCAGCTCTATTAATAGTTTTCTCAGTAAACAAAGCTTTAAAATACATAATAGTTTTACCTTTACTACCTACCTCTGCTTCATGAGAAGCTTTGTTTATATAACAAATAACATTATTTAAGAAATATAAATTCATTATTTCACTTCGCAAAATTCTCAACATCATCTTAAAATTTTATGATAATTTAAGAAGCGCTAAGCACCCATAGCATCTAGCATCGAACTTTGAATTCATTTGAAGAAACTATCGAAACAGAAGATAATGAAAACAAACAACATGCATTAATTTTAAATTTCATAGAAAAATTCAATCACTCGAGATTACGAGTCCCGTAATCTTATCTGAACAAAAGACATCAGCATCGTTTGCGCGTGTAAATGTCACAATATTACAACAAGCGAAAAGCGTTGATAGCCATCTTTACTTTTGCTTGCGCCTGAGAGGAATACCCATACTAATTAAAGGAAAGTTAATTACGGATGCCAATGATTCCTTGCACAAAAGGGAAACCTCAGCTCCTTAACATAGGCACATTCGAGATAATAAGATCGTTGACAAGATAACGTAACGGATTTAAACAGTAAAGTCTGCCTTACGTTGTGAAGTATCACTTATTGAAAGATCAAGATAAGCCATATCACTTTTTAAGTACCAAAATCAATAAACGCATACTTAGATGAGTTTCTATCAAGTCTAAAGAAGATTAAATATGATTAGGGGAAGACATCTCTTCAAATGATGACGATATCTTTATTGTAGCGATAGCAGAACCGGTTCTTAACTATATAGGTTTTCGGGTTTTATTTCCGGTGCTTCAAAATATACAATTTACATGCGTTGGTGTGCTTAAAGATCATATTACATTTTTTCACCTTCCTTCTATTCATAACCTTGAGTACCGTAAGTAAAAGTTATTGAAAAGCATCAAACCTTGTAATCAAACTAATATACTTGTTGAAATAACAGTTAAGAAAATTAAAATAATCCAGTAAATACTACGGGCAAACTTAATTGATGTTCGAACGCGTACGTGAGTCAATGTTTGCCTATTACCGGCAACGTACGAAATCGACAGACAATTAGCGCGTATCGCATTTTAGCGACAGGGCGACGACTTATCACATGGGTGCCGATCGGTAACGAATCTTTAACGGTCGTTGGAACCGGCTTGAGCGTTTGAATTTGGTCGGTTAACATGCAAATATTTAAGTCCTAGGTGACGTAAGCTTTGGATATGGTCAGGTTGGTTCATTAAGTTTGTATAAATGTATGCAAAAAGAAAGCGGGAAAATTAAACGGATACAATTATGTTTGAAAATTGGGGTAAGCAGAAATTCACAACTTAAATCAAACGATGCTTCTAGGATTATTACTCATACAAGCGCCAGTATGACACAGTACAAGCGAATATACAAGTGTAATCTTTCCATAAATGAATAATAAGTTCAACTTTGTAAATACCTTTGCTTATATCTCTTAAATATGGCCACAGTATTTTTCGTTTAAATATGGAATAATATTTAAATATAGAATAACCACTGAACTTGACATGCATTGGTTATCTGACAATAACTTAATTGATTTTTTTTACAGGACACAAATTAAGAAGAAACTACAGTCAAATCTAAATCAATTGTAAATATTTAGATTACTTCTTGATATTTTAACTTTGAAAACAAAAACTGGTATACATTCAACAATCAAGATACAATATTTTGCTGGCAATAGTTTGTTTTCTGCCATGACAATATCGCATTGCAATTTGTCTGTTTGTCACGAGGCTGCGATCGATTTCAAATCCGAACATTCGTTAATAAACAAATAAATATACGTGATTCGGATTTGGCAAAAGATGTTGAACAATATTATGTTTTCAACAACGTGCATTTTTTCAATGCTATTCGCATTATTCCTAATGAGAGATTTTCTGACAGCTCATAAGGATTAGTTCAAAAAACCTCTATAGATGGCACTTTTAAAAAGCCGAAGGTCTGTATACTATAATGTAGGTAAGTGGTATCTATCATCTATGGTTATTTCTAAGTTTTATTTCTGATACAGACGTCAATTAATTTATTTTACTTTTAAAAACGCAGTGAGGAATAATATGACAGACAAGATTTCGCCTTTTATAAAGCGCCATCTATCGAAGCCTTTTGTACCATTTTTGTACCGTTTTGTTTTTTAATGAGCTGACAGAAAATCTCTCATTGACTTGGTTCTTCCGAGGTATTGAATTAGAAACGCTTGATATATTTATCTACGTTTAGAAAATTTCAGTGCCGTAACTGTAAAAGCTCTAATTGGAAGGTAAGATTTTACCTTGCCGATAAATATATTATAGTCTACTGTTTCTAGGTACTTGGTGCAAATTAATATTCATGGTAAATTCAAAATAACTATTAAAGCACCTTAAAAGATTCAACGTAATTTGAAAGATTCGTATCACACTAACTACATACTTATTGGTGTCAAAATTAGAATTGCAAATTGATTGAAAGATAATTGTCGAGAAAAAGAAGTTGGTCACCGCGGTAAAACTTTACACCTCGGAGTTTATCTCTGACACGGGAATTTCGGAGCGATAAATATACGTCAAGAGTTAACCATCTGTTTTGAATAAATTTTAATGTTACATGGGCCCCTTTTGTGTTTTTACAAACGCTTGTGGTGACATACCTTTTTAAGTTCTTATACCTACTGCTTCAAGCACGTTCTTCCATAATATTTGCAAAGGGAAACCAATAAACTACAGAATAATAATTAGAAGAATAAAAATTCAAGAGTAGGCATGTAGATATCTATACAATCATTTTCTTAAACGACAGCTCTTCTGTTGTTTTTCCATATTACATGACGAATCAAAATTCAACAGCCTACATCAAAACAGCCTTAGATGCGGAAAAGCCAGCGCTTGCGCACACAATATTAGTTCCGTGCGGCGCAAGAAGCCCCGAGCATGTAACAGTTTTCTGAGAATCAATTTATTATTTTCATTGTTCGACTTCAGAACTGCACACGAAGCCCAGCACACTACTTGAACAACGTAGAACATCTAAACCGCCAAAAATGATTAAAAAATAAAACTGAAATGCGGTTCATAAATGATTAAAATGCCGATATTTCAATTATCTAATAACTTTATTTTATCGATAGTTTTAATGTTTTCACACTTTTAGCATAAAAAAGTTAGATAAATAAATATTCTGAGTGATATAACAGCCCTAAGCCGAAACTATTTAATATAAATAATCAAAGACATATAACATATAGAATGAACTGTGCGAGCATCAAAAAATACGAAAATTTTTATTTAACATTGGATGATCAAATAAAATCTGTGAAATTAAATACTCACGCTCAAAATAGGTACTTACCGAGAGCGAGGTAAATAATTAAATCCTGTAATATCAACCTATCAAATGATCTAAGATCAATATCATTAGGAAACGCGGATTGCGGTCGCAGGCGCAGGCGACATGATCTGTCACACGTGGCACTCGACCGCAGGCACCGGTGCTGCCGGCGCGGAAGACACGAGAAAACACTCAATATCGACTTACTCCAACATATCTACCACATCTCAATGTCCATGTGACGTGAGTTTTACATCATATACAAATGCACCATGAAGTAAAATAAATTAAGGTTCCAATAGGTACTGCATTTACCAAAAGACTTTAAAATGTGACTAGAAAATATCGTATTAGAAGGCACATACGTGAGAAATTGTTTCCAATAGCAATAGAAAAGTCTGATTCAATGAACACATCTAAAACGTATGAACAATTTACCTGATACGTAAGCGTAGTAGTATTATTGTAGTATCGTTATCGTATTTTGAAGAGGTTAATATACTAAAAACTGTTTGTACGCCATAACTGTAGCTATCAAGGATAGCAAAGCAATCGAAGTTACTGCAGGTCTTCACTTGATTGAGGGCGCTAATAACTACCGGCAGTATGGGTTTCGAAGGTGCAACGTTATTTAACTTAACAGTCGCAAATTAAAGAGTAGAATAAACGCGATAGGTTTGAACCGATTTATCGATGATGTAGTAAACTCTTTACGAATCTGCAGTGCTAGCACGGATCTTTTGTCGATCGTAAGTTTACGAATGCTCGTATAGTATGGAGTCGGTTGCAAGTTTTTAGTAACAATGTAATTTTTTATTTTACAGTTATTTAAGAGTAGAACCTGTTAACAAACATTCAAAATTAACAAGGAACACATTAATTTAAGCTGACCGTGCGGCAATGGATAGATTTCTATTATTGCTTGCAAAACCGTCTCCATACTATACGAGCATTCGTAAACTTACGATCGACAAAAGATCCGTGCTAGCACTGCTGTGCTTAAGTCTAATTCAAACACCAGTACGACGTTTAGTCACCCCAGATCGGGCCCTAATTACATCCGGGCAGCTGCTATGGCGAATAAATTACTTAAATATGCTTGAGGTAGCCAAAGGCGTGCGCAAATGTATACACTTTTATGACTCGTGACGGCATCTAAGACATGGACATACATAATGAACTTGACTTTTAGAAGACTCGTGTTATTAACATACTAATCAAGTAAAATGTAGTGCGAAATAATAACATTGATCGATTTCTTATTGTGGCAGCGAAACTAGTTTTATACATGACCATGGTATATTACCCATCTTTACTTAGTTTGCTGTTTTTAATTTAAATGTTAATTATTTAAAATAATCAAAATCTTGATAGATTGATAGCTGTGTTTTGTATTTTCAACTACAAACAAGTTGACCTGACATTTTAATCGCTACTTGATAAATTGGTTGAATTCCTGAATTAAAATAATATCATGAACATGTTTTTAACATGTTAATGTTGTTTTCAAACTAATACGGCTTTTTAAAAATGACATCATATGTTCAAACGATAAAGGGCTTAGTATTTTTAGTTCATATCTAAGTTTTCCGCTAGTTAATTATTAATAATAAAAAAAACGTTCAAAGCGAACATATTTTTGACGACCGGCTGGTGTAGATGTAACGTACATTGCCTTCTATGCCAGAGGTCCTGGGTTCGAATCCGGCGGCGACGGATATTTGTGTGATGAACACAGATATTAGTCGTCAAGTCATGGATGTTTATATGTTTATTTAAGTTTATTTTCTAATAAAAATATGTATTTATTCAATATGTATGTTTATATATTTCTTAATTATATCAGTTTTCTAGTATCCATAACACAAGTTCTTTAAGAAACTTAATTTGGGCTAGATAATGTTGTGTGGGTGTCAGAAATATTTATTAGTTATTTATTATTATTATTTATACTAACGGAAGGGTTTAATATAAGCATATTTTAGCAATCTCTATTTTTAAAAAGATATTTGACGTAGGTGATATTCATGATATTCAACATATGGTGGTAAAGTATGTTCGGAATAAAGCTAGAAAACTCACTAAATAAGAAGCACAATAGTACCTATTGAAAACATAAATCTAATAGCCAAAATCTAGGTGACCAAAATGGTTAATAAAATTAGGGATAAATCCTATTTAATTAAATACACTCACTTAGTTTTCAACTCAAAACAGTTGAATAACCACGAGTACATCAACGACACTCGGGGTGCGCCCGCGACCGTTAGCCGCGCAGTTCAGCCATCTCGCATGTTGCTACTCAATATACGGCTTTCAATTTATCTGGTTAATTCGTTGTACACACGTAAACATGACAAGCTTCGAATAGACGATCGATAGACCTCACGAAAGGTGGATATCGAGTCGTGTTGGGCGACTTGCAAATACTTCTTGGTTTTTATTTTTTTTGGCTTCTTTGAAAGAAACAACCATTATTAAATATTTATACCCTTTCTGAAACGTCTACTAGATCTTCGAAAATTAATTACTTATCGGAATTTAAACCCAAAATCTGCGAAAACACATTGTCTAATCAAAAGTTGTTACAGCCATTTTGTGTGAAACCTATATTTTTACAATATGTTTTAAAACGTTACATTAACACTGACTGAAATTTTTGTACATTGTTTATCTTCCGTTGAAATCTGACATCGAAAACAAAGATATTACTCGGATGGTCTGGAGTTGTTCATTCCACTCGTACTTAAGCAAGTTAGTGCCAAGTCACCCGCCAAGACTATTTAAAATACAAGTCTTCTCCTTATTACATCCAGGCTTTAAACCAACAGAGACCAGATCGGGCAAACCTACTGCAACAACTTTTTGTACAAAGATTCAAAGGAAGGCGCTGCAAGATAAATCTTTAATCACGTCGCCTGGCCTACCATTATATTTTCCGGCGATTATTATCGCGCGCACTCGAGTTATTTATTATTAGTTGTTTAATAAGTAAACGTCAAATAGGCAGAAGTCTATTAAGAACGGCCGAGATAAATATCTTCAAGTTCACAGTGGGGGAAGGTCTACATAGTAAAGGCATATAAACATGCTTTAGCTGCCTGAGAAAATACTTCGGTGTAGGGTGGCCGCACTGAAGTTCTCACTAAGCAGAACACCTGAAACTATAATAAGGCGTGTGGTGTGGCTACATGAAAAATACGTATTTCTTCTTTTAGGTGTAGCCTAATAGGATGGATACAGAATTATCATTCTCCGACCGAGTATACACTCATCCTTCATAACAACTGAAATTTTCCAACTTTTGAGAGCATCGACACGAAATTAACTAATTTTTAATATTAATAATTTTTAATAATTTTAATTGGTGATTGTTAAAACCTTTATAAAAATAAAAAAATGCAAGATGCAAGTACAGAAACGATACAGCTATATTCATATAAACCATAGCAGTCACAATTCAATTTCACCAGTTTCCAGGTATTATAAATTTCTCGCTACTCGAGATAAACGAACGTACGCAAGTCACGGTAAAACCTTATTAAAAGTTTTGATTGAAAAATATTGGCTTTAACCTGACCGCGTATAATCAGTACGACGTTTGGTCACCCCAGATCGGGCCCTAAGCTAACTGATGACCGGTTCACGGTGTCAGTGGCACGCGAGAAAATTCGCACTCCTGCGCACCTCATTCTTGAAACACTATATTTAGCTAAGAGCTATCTATTCCGATAATGTAACTCACACTTAAGCTTGATGTTTAAAGCATCTATTAAAAAACGACAGCGTTATTACTTATTAAAGACTATCGTCATAAACTAGCGAGAGAACAAAGAAATCTCTAATAGCATTATATTTATCACAGAAATAGCGTTAAGACTAACAATGCTAAATTGGCATCATAAGCAAGTTCCGGCGCATCAGACAAATCTCTCACAGCCACTGATTTTATCAATGGTCATGCACTTGTAAAATTCGCACGAAGAAAGGCCGTCGACGCGACGCAAGCGCATATTCCCGTGTAATCGGTAATCATCAACTGAACGTTACACCGTCTGAACAGTTCTAATACTGTACAATTCTGAACTCTAATTCTCATGATATAAGAACTACATGTATAAGGTATTCATGCAAGCATGCAAAAGGAATGCGAGGAAGGAACTTCCAGTGGGAATGTATAGTTTTTGCTGGAAAACTCAGTATTTTGATTGCAGTTGGAGTTATACGCAATGTTAATGTTCAAAGAAACATAATAACGTTATCTAAATGATTCAGTATTTTTTCTGATGATAGCGTTATTATACAACTAGATATTGTTTTAATTGTAAACTATTGTTATTGATTCAAAACATTATCATGGAATTCATTTCATTGAGCGAGTGCGGTGAACTTTCGCGCAACAAGAAGCTCGCACAGCCTTGACCGTGCGCGGGCGCAGGACTTGATTATAAAACATTACTCGCGCATTTAGCGCAAGCCGCCAGCGGCGCAGAAAAAACGTAATCATACCGGCATGCCTAGCTCTTGAATGTTGCATAATTTTCTTCTGCAAATCACTCACTTATCAACTTTGGTGTAAATGAACAATGCTGCACATACATATGTTATTTAAAACAAAAATGGTAACTACTGTCACTTTCAATGTTTAAAATTGGAACATCTTCAGATAACAAACAAAATATCAAATTTCATTTTAGCTACTTTCATTTTTGTTACAAGTCTCGTTTTGGCTTCTAAAGAATAGGTTGAATTGTATTTATGATAGCCAACATATTTCTCTTTTGAGACAAATAGTCAATTGGACAGCCACATTTGGAACAAGGTCAGTTAATCTCTCAGGGGATAGGAGCGGACAATAGTATACCATTTATAGACCCAAAACCGTGGGATTTATGCTCCCAGCCTCGAATACCAACAATCGTGAACCAAATAGATATATAATATTTAAATTGTAACGTTTAACATTTAAGTCAATCAAACATATAGGATATACATTATCATGTATTACATTGTTTAAAACAACTATCAAATAGAAATACCTACTACTAAACTATTTTTATCTTTTGCAAAGCTTAACGCTAAAATAAGTGCAGTTAGCAGCAGCAGCTTAACAGTACGACAGTTTACAGTTTTCAATAACATTCATCTATTTACAAACAAATATAAGTACCGTAATCTATTTAAGGCAAGCACCTCTTATGTAATACCAGTTACGGGAATTGTCCACGGCGTGTCATCATTCATCGGTAGATGGCCTATCTGCATAGAATGGGCAAAAACAAACTAACTGTTTGCTTGCTTAATAAGCAGCCGGTAAACCATTAGCAGGGCCTATCAGCTGCTAACGGTAGTTCGGGAATATCGCATCGACATTTGTGAAGGATTTAAAAATACATGTATCTTCCAAAAATACTGGAAACATAATAAAATAGGCATATACGAGTGAATACTAAATAACTATTTATTTCCAACGACATGAAAAATTAACACCAATTTTACTTATTTTGTACTGTTTAGCGGGGGAAATGTTTTTTTGTAATAATTTTGGCGCTTCATTTTCATTTGCATCGCTTTTGCTGAGCCAACTTGTTACATTTATCGCTCTGTAACAAGTTTATTCAGAAGCGTGCGTAGACGTGCAAGTGTTTTTGAAAATCAAACTATCAACTTATTGTAAGAGTTTGCGAAGAATACTACTTCCAAAAAATATACAATAAGCTATTGTAATAGAACCACATTTTTTTTATAATTATCAGGAAACTGGATATTTATCGATAGAATGAAATGGCAAAATCTATGCCAAGTTCATACCGCAGGTCCAGCGTGCCCGGGGCTACGTCTTACCAGATTCAGCCCAATAACTGTACGCAATCGCGTGTCTTCCGGCCTATCATAAAATGTAATAGCCAACAAAATTACCCCTAGGCCCAGGTGAGCCGCAAAGATGGAACCCGTGGCCGAGATTAGAGGAAATAGCGGGAACTGTTATCAAAAAAATTTTGATATTGAAAATACCAACGTAACACTTTCTAATGCTTCTCTTTCTTATTAATTCAATATCCACAATTATCCTCTTATCTCTTTCAACAGTGATAAGAGGAAAGTTGATATTTGAAATAAAGTTATCTTGAATACGTGGGAGAGTACATTTAATTAGGTAATTTGGATTTTGGACTATTTCTAAAAGGTCAGGTGAAAATCATAAATTGCAGCTTATAATTAGAATGGTCGCAATTTTGGTAGAGGAATATGCTTTTTAATGCCTAGACAGATCACATACTTTACTAAATAAAACAAAAAAGATGCTTTCTTTTTTGTTTTATTTTGTTTTTTGTACCGTGTTAGAATTATTTTGTAAAGAAACTTAAAGTATTGTATCTTGTCATAGGGAAGGAAAAAACTGGTGTCTAAGATACAGGTTCGGCCTAATTCAGATGCCAGTGCTGCTATGCTAGAACAAACAGTACAATTTGTAAAAAGTTCATCTAGTTCGTAAGTCAAAAAGTTTTTGTGAAATAAATAAATACATATTAAAATGATCATAAGCTTTATTTTGGTGATTTTTCTATTCCAATATGTAGGTTTTCTTATAAGCCTTAAAATGTATTATAAAATAACAATTTAGTTATCCGATAATATTTTGTTTTATGTTTTAAATCCTTTTATTTTTATGTTGATTTGAGTATTTAAGATTACTGTATTTGCCAATCCTTAAAAGTTAAATGAAGGTAAAATTTAACCTTTTACAACTAACGATGTTTGTATGAATATAATTGTTATTTGTTTCGACGTACAGCTTTAAAAAAACACTCTTCAACAAAGCAGTGGTATGAAACAAATCTATTTAAAGCAAAAATTACTGTTCTATTACTACATTCATATCGTTCTTAGTATAACTAGGTTTTGATTAATATAAATAGCTTCCATGCTGGACTGGGAGCGAAAGAAAAACATAGAATGTGCCAGCTGCTTCTCTTCCCGGGCATACTGTGAAAGTCAGTTAAGGGACAGAGGTGTTATTGAAGGTTTTTTTGCGGGCGATAGGCTGACCTCCTGTCACTGCAATAGTCTCTCTCCATCATTATAATACCTCAAAATTTGTCAAATGTGACATCACATGGTTTTATAGCCTCTTGTGTTCTACCTACCCCCTAAGGGATACAGGCGTGAAGTTATGTATGTATGTATGATTAATAAACTTTATTCTTCAGCAATGTTCGCTGAATATAACAAATAACAATATAAGTTTCGAAATTTGAAGACAAATCACTTGATTGTCACTATAACGCAGGCAAATTGCGAACATGCAATAAGAACCTCATTTCACTAAATAGACTTTACAAAACAAACATGCCATTATTTAGTAATAGTCGATTCAATCAGCGGTAATTGTTTTTCTCACAGTAAAATGTAGTCATCAACATTACCAACGTGCGAGCGAATTGAAACATCCACTACAGCAGACGTTGTTACGAATTGGGGACAAGAGTCCACGCGATGGAACGCAAACTCAACGAAACACACGCTCAGATGTAGGAGAACTTCTTTAATTTAAAATAAACCTATTTATTTGGAAACGCAGTATCAATAATAACAAAGTAAATATTTCTTTATTTTCTCTTTTTGATTTATTTTAATGTCCACTATAATGATTACAAACTACACGCAATATTTTCGTAAAAAAGTAAATTATAAGTTACAACTCAATGAGTATGACACTGACATACTCTCAAATTAATATTGCTTATAACATTGTCAATTATTTGTGGCTCTCGGTTGTGTATTGGATTGTTTGTGAGAGATTTATGGGCAACTTATAATTTTAACTTTACTTATGAACACGTTAAAGCTACATGATAATTGGCACATGACACCTCCAAAAGTGTGTTAACTGCAGTAATAATACTAACACACTCGCTAATACCAATAATTAAGACAGGTTATTAATCACAAGCGTGTCAATTAAACAGGTAGATGCAATCAATTACCTCGCCCTTCGTAAATATGTTAATACGTTCAAACCATGCATTTCCGTTAATGAGGCTTCTGTGTCACTTCGCTTGAAACCCGTTGAGGGCCAGACGCAATCATCAACTAAATCATTTGATTACTATTCACCTGATAAAAGCCCTCTCAAAGCTGTCTTTGATTAATGGAACCTGTCCTATTCGTGTAAAGGCGCGGTATTTGTTTAATTCCAGTTGAAATTGAGACGTAAGATTAAAGTTATTGTTCATGAGTTTAGGGTTACGAACACTATACGAGTTGTGTTCTCCTTTCTACAAAAATTACAAACGTGAAAGTTTGAGACGCAGGTTGGATGTATGGGTACTCTGTATGGTGACTCTGTAATTTGACTGATTGAGTTGAAATTTTGCGCAGACATAGGATGACTTCTGTTTGTTTATAGTTTTCAATAATCGGCTCTTTACACCTGCGTCATCATGCCATGTTAAGATGCCAAGCCAACAACAGAAAAAGTGGCTCCGAAAGATAATTTAGCTTTGTAAACCTGCTCTTTTACAATGGCAGGCCTCGTCAACACAAGTTCTGCACATAATTCAGAACTAATTGGTGCCATCCTTTTTGATACTAAACGTTTTAAGCGTGAGAAATTACTTAGGACTTATAAAGTAATAAATCTCCACGTAACATTAACTTCCGAGTTTCAATAAATATTTGAATTACGTAAAAGCATTCAGAGCAATTAGCCGTTCATTAAGATTTATATAAATTTCTCTGTAAGGATAAAGACAAATATTCTAAAGTAATTTAAACGATCAATACGATTTATCGATTCACTTTCGCCGTATCAATTCTTATCGCAAAAAGTTGCCAAGTAAGAACATGTTGGACTATTTCCTTTGTAGGTTCCTGCTACAACGATACCAAAGTGCATAGAACAGCCTTTTCACACAACAATAACGGAAAGAATGCATTCCTACATTCGGCTGTGTTATATTTCATTCAATGCAGGCAATGTGATTGAACCCAGATTGTAATATCCTTGAGAACGAGTTATGCTTGAAGTGATATAACAAAAATAGATGGACGTTCAAATGCCCGGGAAATGCTCAATGCAAATTGCAATCCCGCGCAACCCGCAATTACGTGACTATTACTTGATAAAACTGATAACCGTTCAATTTCATTTAAATAATGTTAATTATACTTGTCTGTGGTTGTATTTTCATTCTTGCTATCACAAAATATATTGTCATTTAGTTTTCGATCAAAATTTTAATTTTCTCTCGTGAGCTCTCACTGTAAAGGCATTCACAATTTCTATGCGGTACCAGCCTACTTCTCACAGTACGCAGAACAACTATTTCGTATCTTTCATTCGAGTGGGTGACCTGTTGTCACTGTGTGTAGGGTGTACAAGTGGCTGTCGATTCAGGCATCGATCACATTGATATAGTGCTTGCGCGGGAGCAGTCAGTAGCTCACATCTGATGTTACACCGTTGCTCAGTTTGCGGTTTGTTTGGAGAACAGTTGTCCTACAAGTGCTTGGTGCCAAGTTGAGTAAACACGACACATGTTCAGCAGCGTAGTTCATTTGTAGCGGGCCGTATCTGTCACGGCGATCTAGGAGCCGAGGTCGTCTGATAGCCCCGTCGTGTACGCTGGTGCTTTCTTATGGGAGACGTTACAAGGAAGTTGTCTTAAAATGGGAACCTATAAGATGCCGCCAACTTAATGTCTCAGTTTCACATCATTAAAAAATCTAGTTATATTTTAAGAACTTAAACCGCAGGTCCATTTACATAACAACGCTGAATCAAATTGACTTTTAAACGCATAAATTGACAAAATCAACGTTGTTACAACAAACGAATCAGACGAGTTTACAAACAAATTAAACGTCAAAGATCAACAACATTAAACAATCGGTCATGACATCTTGACCATCTGTCCAAAACTAATGAGCCGAAACGAAATCGATCTCAGCTCAGTGGCTATCAATTCGGAATAAAGTCATCGACAAAGAATTAGGTCACTGTACCGAACACGATGATAATAGCCATCGACTTGATAGACCTCTAATCGCTTATCCACATGTAGTGGAAACTGTTGATCTTAGTAACGGGATTTAAATAGTAACTGAGTTAGTTGATTGAATGAGCTCCAGCGCAGTAATGAAACTAAAAGCTTAACTTCAAAAGCTCCACGTTGGAGTATTATGACTCAGCCATTATAAACAATACAATACAGGGTGGCTGGTGACAAATTTTAGATACTGAAGGAGAGCACTCTGTACTCGATTCAGATCATAATTATGTAATAAAAGTAGGTACTTAATTTTTCACCAGAAATCCCTATGAATAAATCAAGAGACCTTACTACACTTTTCCCGTCGCGCTGCCTTAGTCAACACGCACACAGCAGTGTTCCCGCCACACGCACACCACCAGCCGCTAAGTATTTATTGTATTAGGTACGCTAATGTAACAATGCGTTGCGTAATGAATTCTTTAACTTTCGGAGAAGTTTACTCAGTAAATAATTAATATTTATTTTTAAATTTATTTTTTTCTCTTCATTTATGACCTTAAACGATCACGTCCTGGAATTTTTAAAGTGACCCACCAGTCAGCCTGTATAAGCGGCAACATTATTAACTTGAAAGAAACATACCTGTTGTTCTGAAGCAACTTCTTCTCTACTACTGTCATCTGTAACAAAATAAAATAAAGTTATAAATAACATTAGTTATAAAATAAACTGCCGGCGTCTAATTTTCCCTACCATTATTGGACAGTTATTGCAAGCATTCACAGTAAATTAGTTTCTCGTCAATAGACTCTTTAATTCATAGTTGCTTGGTATCAACAGAGATGAATGTCAAATATTTCTAATCTTTATAACAAAAACCTCACACTTCAAACAACGCACAAAAATTATAGTTTAATAAAATAACCAATATTGGAAATTTCATTTTCTCATGCCGATATAGGTAAGACCGTTTTAAAAGTTGTAATTTTATCGAAATCGTACAACTATAATCTTATGTCGTCGTAGAAAAATTAGCTGAAAATACTTTTAGAGCCTTTGATGACTGGCAATGTAAACAATTCACGCAAATTAAAAAAAAGATTGGTGTCATTGACCGCACAACAATAAGCATAATTTTCACGGTTGCAGCCCAAACGGTACCAGTGCGCTTGTGACGAAATTTGATTGATGCATTCAGTATAGAAAAGTTTAAGGTAGAAGGACTTAACCATTTAAAAAAAATGAAATAAGGATATTTAATGACTATTAAAAGAAGCCTGATGTTTGGCTAACCAAACGCAATTTTTGACGACGGGCTGGTGTAGTGGTAACATACATTGCCTTCTATACCAGAGGTCCTGGGTTCGAATCCCGGCGGCGGCGGATATTTGTGTGATGAACAACAGGTTAGTGTCAAGTCATGGATGTTTATATGTTTATTTAAGTTTATTCTAATAAAAAAAATATGTATTTATTCAATACTAGCTGCTGCCCGCGACGTCGTCTGCGTGAACGCTATGCAGCACCAAACGCACCTACGATTATAACACTGCTAGCGTGATAATATGTAGCCTATATGTTGACCCGACTTCTTAACTATCTTCATGCCAAATTTGAAGTAAATCCATGCAGTACTTTTTGAGTTTATCCCGGAAAGACAAACAGACAAACAGACAAACAGACAAAAATTCTAAAAACTATATTTTTTGTTTCTGTTTCGATTGTGGATCATACCCCAAGTATTCTTTTAAAAAAATATTAAATGTACAGTTTTGACTTTCCTACCATTTTATTATATGTATAGATGTATGTTTATATATTTCTTAAGTATATCAGTTATCTAATCTTCTATGCTGGACTGGAAGCGAAAGAAAAACATAGAATGTGCCAGCTGCTTCTCTTCCCGGGCATACTGTAAAAGTCAGTTAAGGGACCGAGGTGTTATGGGAGGCTTTTTTGTGGGCGATAGGCTGACCCCCTGTCACTGCAATAGTCTCTCTTCACTATTATAATGCCTCCTAATTTGTCAAACGTGACATCAGATGGTTTTATTATCTCTGGTGTTCTGCCTACCCCATACGGGATACAGGCGTGAAGTTGTGTTGTTGTTGTTGTTGTTATCAGTTATCTAGTATCCATAATTTGGGCTAGGTAATGTTGTGTGAGTGTCAGAAATATTTATTATTTATTAATTACATTTAACTTTAATAAAATCATCTGTGGTTGAACAAAACTTTTGTTTTCTCGTAGCTAGTTTATTCAAAGGTTAATATTTAGCATTTCGTTAACTCTACCGTTCACCTACTATTATTCACTCTTATTTTTCGAATTGGATGTTATTTTTAAACCTCAAATATTTAATTATAGCGTATTCCTAAGATTTACACGTCCATGATGTTCGTAGTTCTTGATCCTAATCACTGACCATAACTCTCAAGCCTCTGGCTGGGTTTACACTAAATTACTTAATTGATGCTAAATTGTCTAGTTTTAACCTTCGCTTTAATTGTAGGTACCTTGTGCACAAGTTAGCAGAATATTGTGCCGTGTGAGATTTTACAGTCTTTCCCCTAAGCCAAATGAAACTATACTAGGCTGCAGACTTATGACGTAGGTAGGTAAAATGCTGTCCCTTCCTCTTTTTCCCACATAGTTATGTGTAAAACTTGTAGCGGTATTAGAATCGCTGTTATGTGCATGGGATTAAATTAAAATTCACAAATTTATTTAACACAAAACTACAAACAAGACAACACAATAAAAATAGCACATACAAGAAGCAAGATTAAAGTAAAGAAAAATAAAATAATGATAAAAAAAGAACATAAAAGTACACAATGCAAGCAAGATACAGTCAACATTGACACTAAAACAAAATAAAACATTAAAAAAAGATATATAAGCAGAAAAATCCCAATTATAAAATAAAGTTAGAACATTTTGTTAAGCTACCTTATATAATTGCCCTGTACTGCAGTAAGCGTGTTAAATAGGATACATCTCAGCATAATGCTGCAGCAAAAGCCACAACGCTGATTTTAGATGTGCCCCGCCTAACCTAATTATTAAATTAATTAATTATCAAAGGATATTGTAGTGAAAGTAACCTAAAACAGTCCTTTCTTCAAAATTCCGCAACCATAATGGCTGTCGCTATAAATAGCGGACGGTCGGATAGAGAGAATATATAATATTATTATTCTGAATCAACAAAAATTCTTCCCCTACTAAAGTTGTAAGTGAAAAGGATGAAGAGATGAATTATAAGACTATAGGAGCAGACTATACCGACGCAGTCACAAATAACACACTAATCAAACTTAGGAAATGATAATAGTGTGTTACTAATACGTACTTTATCGATATGAAAAACAACTTCATAAAACACGAGCTAATTTGAGCTTATCGGTTACATCTCTCGCAATTAGCAACGCAATATTCAACCTCTACGGAGAAGAGACAGCCTTTTATTGGGAACATGATAGAGCAGACTCATTTGAATCATTTGAAATTACGTAGATACGTTAATAGTCAGCTACTTTTTCTTCAAAGAATTGTTCTTAATCTTGGTTCAACCCAAAGATCGTTCAATGATAAGAAATCCTTGAATTCTTGTTTTTCGTATTAAGCAACATATACAATCCTATTCAATTGTCTAGAGTCATCACTTATATTGTTTTTCGCAACTTATGAAACCTTACTGACCTTACGTTTTATTGGTTGTGCACACGCATGAAAATTCTATTTAATGAAAATTTATTTCAAAATTAGCTGTGTCTCAATAGTATTCAATTTATTTGGAAAGACCATAAAAATAAATAAAAGCTGATTATTTTCTGTAGTTTTAATATTCTAAACTAAATAACAATAACATCATATATGAAAGATCCCGCTTAAGTAAATTTATTTTTTATCTTATTTATAACTATCATTAGGTAGGTACTACTTCATTTGCCGATGACTGCAATAAGTACAATGCGCGGTCACATACTGCTGAGTTGTTATACTTTATTTTAATTACATTCGTTTTCTGCATGCCCACCTATGATACGATACCTATTTCTATTTCACAACTTTTTAGAGGAATATGAGCCAAATTAAATATCTTCTTCGCCTATGTATCCAACTGCGCGACAGAGGTTAAGAGACCTTAACTTGCAGTTCAAGCATGTGGAACGGACTATAATTTGTCATGCATTTCACGTTCCGAATCTAAATCGTTATTGAGGCACAAAACTTAATCGCCCATATAAGCTCGTGTCTGTAAGCTTACTTAAAGCGATGATTGTAAGAAAATAGTAGATTTTCTTTGATTCTCCATAGAAAAGTAACAATAAATCTAAATTTGAGCGCAGTAGAAGTCTTAAATACTAGGATTCTGCAAGAAATTTTGTGTTAGTTTATTAGGGTATTTATTTAATAAAAAGGTAAGTAAAGATTTTATCAATATTTCGTTATTTTAAAAAAATATGCAACTTTTTTTACTCAAAACAAACTGTAAACAGTCCTCAAGATTAATAATAATGATTTTCCTTCTGATGGTTTACATGCCTCTTTTACGATTTTTAGTACTAGAAGCTGACATTCATATAAGTTTTAATATATTCTCCGCCATTGATGAGCAGCTAGGCTTATTTTAACGACCTCACCTTATTTGCAAAGTGCATTCACCCAAGCTCCGCGCGTGACAAGCTCATCCCGTTGGGGCTTTAAAATAAATGCCGGACATTAGCTAAATAAATTCAACGTGTCTCTAAATGAATAACACAGACAGACATTTAGGAAATGGCCTTTCAGTTAGTGTGCGTCCATACTGCGGGCCTAAGGCGGTGGCGACGGCGGCGGGCGCGAAATATCAAACATATGAAACCATACTGAAGTGTCCACACTGCGGTGACTAAGGCGGAAGCCTAGCGCGACCGGACTGAACGAGTCAGCGTGCGTACGTTTCAAACGTTCGTAACCGCGCTTTCTGGCCACACTACAGGCCACAGTGTGTGATTTTGGCTTGGTTGCGGTCACGTATGGCTTATTTATTTATTCGAAAGAGCTTGATATGGCAAACAATTGAAAAAAATCCCGACGGTAATATTCTGAATACTTTTAGAGATATTAATTTTTTTGTCAAAGGTCGATGAACTCAAGTAAAACTTAATTTATTTTTTACTCTAAAAATAGAAAAGTTTTTGTTTTTGTTATTATTTTAAATAACGAAACATTGCATTACGTATGCATGTAAAAATGCGAGGAACTGTAACTGTAATATTTTTTGATATATTTAAGATTTTCTTATTTTCACCTTTTATTTATTTTTTATTAAACCATGTTGTTGTCGCATTTTATTCTTTATGAAAAATATGTACAATACTGTTATTTATTATATACTAAAAAACTACACGCGACGATTAAAGGGGTGGAGAGATAAAGCGTTTCTAAGTATTTCAGAAATTTCTATGGAAATAGGGTTACCCAAAACTAAAAATTAAAATAAATTATAATTAAATAGCAAACTATGTAAAATACTATACTATGTCGTTATCATCACAATACACCAACATTTCTTCTGATGATAATACGATGTTGATATCGTCGACATCATCATTGTGCCGATCAAATTCAATATCATCATCCAAACATTTTTGTGGTGACGGGTCGTCATGGATAACTACGTTATCCATTGTGGGTTTTAACAGATCCAGAACTTTTTTTGGAATGACAGAATGTTTAATTTTTTTTGTCTATCGCCAACTGACATAATCGATAAGAGGGAATAGAAGACTCCAAAGCTCGGTGAAACAAATCAAGGACAGAGATTTTACGGTCGAATTTACGAGTGTGATGTTCACGATCGTAACGCCAAAATTTATTCCTCGATTCTCCGGCTTGTTCTGAGAGCATTTCAATTTCAATTGTGCTCCACGTAATAATATTTTGTGAATGGTGACAGACATGTAGTACTAGCTGTATTTTTTAGCTAAGCTGTTGCAAAAGACCTGAAATTTCGTAGAATCTATTTCCAAACTGCATGATAATGCTACCAGAATAGTGTGTAGGTCCCCGCTTCTCCGGACATTGAGTATTAGTATTCGGTTTTAGCTTAAGCTTGACGAGGGCGGACTCCTTCCCAATACCACACAATATCCTTCATCGAAGATCTTTTCAAATGAAAAACGGTCAAACATGATACCTATTACAAAACAAAAATTCAAACTAATTTATATTCAAAGCGAGTTTTATACAATTTACCTATATTATTTTCATTCTGAGATTTTGTTTTTATACAGTGATATAAGTAGTCTAACGTACTTAAATTGACGATATTATTGATGAACAGAATAAATAAATATGATAATAAAATTTTCATGGAAAGGTTAGCGACAACCCTAAACAAAAATTTTAAAAATTTATAACTCGTTACCCCTGCATTTTAATTAGCTGATAATTTTTATATAAATATGTTTTGATATGTAGATTACATCCATAAAGAAAAAAAATGCGACCATTAAGAAACTGTCCCACAAAAAAATAGTTTTATTTTTTTATGAAAACATTAATTGCATCATAATTACCCGTGTTTTTTATGTAGTTTTTGGCATAGTTATAGCTATGAACTTCTTTTATGAGGACATATTGTTTTTATTTAAAAATAATATATCTAAAAAGTTATATTGCATTTCTATGGTTTTTATGGGTTTTTCTCGAGAATGTAAATAACTCTAAAAATAATTTAAAAAAAACCTTCGGTGTCTTTTTCTAGCCTCTACTATAGTTCCAGCTATCAAATAAACACATAAACTCTGTGTGTCCGCGGTGGAGCCAAAATCACACACTGTGCAGGCCTAAGCAACCCAACCAACCTAAGCGACCCAATGCGCGGTTGGCGGCGGTAACAAACTAGTTCGGTAATAACTGAAAAATGTGCTAAATAAAAAGTTATTACAAAAACTAAGAAACCCGACTGCTGAATGCAGTAAGTATCAACTAAATTATAAGAGCTTTTAAATAATATTTGTAAAAAAACTTGTAGCCGCAGGTGAGGACAGGCTTTAAGTAGAAATATGAAATTGTTATAAAGGCATGTTTGATTAGCAAAGAGTTACAAAATATACAGTTCAATACTTTCTGTGTTAGCTTGTCCCCGCCTGCCGCTATCAGTTTTTTTGCAAATATTATTTAAAAGTTAAAAGCTTCTATAGTAATATTGCTTGTTTTGTACTTTTTGGTTGAAACTTACTGTATTCAGCAATAGGGTTTTTTTAGTTTTTGTTATTTTTTTTTATTTCCTGCTTTTTAATTCGGTAGTTTTTTTTTTATAAAATATAATAATAATAAGATAGACGCAGGCAGTTCATTCCAACCCTTGGCGACCTGTATCAAAAAGGAACTGTCAAAGCGCTTAGTTCGACTTTTCGGAATATCTACCACATACGGATGGAAGTTCTGTCTGCGTCTAGTAGTCCGATGGTAAAAGGTGAGATACTATTATTTGTGTGACCGGAAACCTTAAAACCCAAAAAAATGGTGCTACTCAATTTGATTATAAGTGTATGTACGACAATAAAGCCTCAGACATGGTGTAGTTTCATTCAAGTAAACTAGTCAAATATTGCTTCCTCATGCAAAATTTGGACCCCGTTGAAAAATCCTTATTCAAGATTAAGAAAATTAAATTAGATTATGAGTAATATAAAATTTTATCAGGATTTTGTGAAAGAAGCTATAACGGATATTAAAAAATTGAGTTGCCGTTTACCTACATTTCATTTACCTACGTGATACCCAGAAAAATATTGCACAATATATAAAAACCTATGAAACAGGAGCCCAGCGAATGAAAATAATATGTTATAATACCTATTATGAATGCCTTTCAGGCCGATGAATAATTAAAATGCACAGGCGTATAGTACTTAGGTACCTAAAACTTCTATCAGTGTTCAATTATTTTTTTGGGTTTTCAGTGAAAATGTTAAATTTAAAGTATACATATGGATATATATATTTAGAACAATCTTAGATTCGTATCAAATAAAGCTTTTATTACATACGAATCTTTTGATAGGTACCTCATTTGTTCAAATCCACCCATCCGTTGAGTAGAAATCAGGGAACAAGAAACAGACATACATACATACGTGTTGAAAACATAACCCTCCTTTGCGTGCCGCAGTTTGGTAAAAAGGTACTTTTGCAAAAATATGTACCTATCTTATGATTTTAGCAGATATTTTGCTTAAAATGTAGTCAAATGTTGACACAGACATACGAGTGAATTTACAAAAAATTTGGTTACGTCTCAATTCTTCATACAAATTAAAAAATTCGTAACATTTTTTTTTTCAATCAGAAATATAGTTCGTCCAAATCGTCGTCCATAGCTTTCAACACCTAATATAAGACAAACCGCTACAAGAGCTCGCGCTTCACTGTGGCCAGCGCCCGCCCGCCACAGGCCGCCGCGTCCGCCTTATGCTTAGGCCCTAGTCACCGCGCATCCAGTGTGGCCGCACACTTAGACCTATACCTGATGTTAAATAATTTCTGCAATCTTAACGGAAACTAGGTAAAGGAATTTCTTTTAAATATATAACTTACACTTTGTGCTGTGTAGGTCAACGGTAAACTCCAATAAGCTTTACAACTATGTATAAACATACATTAAGAAAATATTGCATGAATAAGTATCAAACGTCCATACAAACGTTCACATTTACAGTTAATTCAGGATAATTTTCTACAAAATACTACATTATGGCCGACAAATTTAGGAGTTCTCTTCAAAACTCTGGAGAAACGATGTTTCTTACATATGCTTAATAATTCTGCAGTTATTTCTACGCAAACCTCAAACTTTTAGCGTTCAGTGACTTTTCGCGGAGACATTATTTCGTTCCACAGACAGAGTTTGTAGAATGAACAGAAAATACTAACACGTCTATTATAAGTAAGTGGATGTACCGTTCAATCACATTATTTTGAAATACTTAAAAGCGGCAAAAGTTTAGTTCTTTTGTTTTATTACGGGTGATCTAGTTTGCAGTCGTTTGCTTAAGTACTCTTTGAGTATTAAATAATTATATTGAACAATAATGGTTTTCAATATTGAAATTATGACTATTACTTATTTTATTGATGTAAAGTCACTTTATATATTACTTCTTGCACTTCTTACTTCTTCTTCATACGTAAATACATTAAATTTAACCCCGTTATCAATAGAAATACCACGTTAAAGCATCCTATGTACAATTCCAGGCTTTACCTCTGTACGGAATTTCAGCCTGTGCGTTAAACAATCCGCCCAGCTGTTTCAGTTTGAAAGAGAAACAAACATCCATAATATGTTACAAAGTTTAGTGTTTACTAAATTTTCAGTACGGTGAATAAGGCTTGATGCAAAACCATTTGATGTTTTAGTTGAGCAAAATTTCGATCATTCGATGTGGGAGTTTTAGACGGTTGAGCAAAATTTTGGCCCATTTTATTTTAATAGTTTACCTTGAGCTTTCGGTCCCTCTAACTAAACCCGTTATCTGTAATTACAAGAAACGTCTTTGATTTCTAAGCCAACAAACAGTATTTACGTACTAAATTATCCAAAATAAAAAGAAACCTTAAATCTAACGATAATCTTAAATCAAATCAAAATCAAAAAGTCACTAGTAGTTTTTCTACATTTACTAAATAAAATTGGAAGCAGCTTTCAAGGAAGTAGAAAGCTAAAAGAAACAGTTTCAAATTCTATTGATTCGCATATTCATGAAGAGAGATCAAAAACCTCGTAAATGATAGAATATAAGATACAATACGCGACCGAACCAATCTGTTAATAAGTTCGCGAATTACGAAAATTTTGCATAATTGCTAATTAAAGATGACTTTTATTTTACAATGTTCTACAGCAGAATTTTGTTAGCATAAAGTTCCTAATTTATAGCGGTACCTACTAACTTATTCTGATTAGAATTCAGTATTTTAAAACTTTAACTCTGCTTCTAAAATTATCATGTTATTACATACGCAAGGTGAATGACACATCTACAGAATGTGATTATACTAATCAAATAAATATTAGCAAAATTAGTAATGCTCTGAAAACGATTTAGGCAGTTTATTCATAAATTGAGACTATTAGAAATATTCTAAAAACGATCAGATAATCTATATAAAACCAGGACTGTCCACCTCAAGATGTTTGGCAGCAGTTTCAAGCGGTCCCACCAAGTGGTATAGCAGTTTACAAATCGGCAGCGCACGCGGTGCCCGCCAACTTCAAACACGGTATTGTAAGCCTCACTCGTCACGTGTGTCCGGGAAAACAATGCGCGCGCGCCGACCGGTTGCACAAATATTTGCTTACAACTTCATAAATACAAACAATTATTTCAATTGCGACTCAGTTTTTCGTCTTCGGAAGTATTTTGTCTTAGAAATGAAATTGACATGCATCATATGCTAATGACAAATACAGTGCTTAAGAGACTGCCGCTAGCAAGTCTGTCTTCATTCCTGCGTTAAAATAAACAATTCAGTTTCTGCAGTTTTGTATTAAAATAAATGGTAGACTACCAACCTCTTTAAAAAAATGGTGGACAAGATAGGTAGATATTAAGAGATAGGTAGTATTAATAAATTTGCGCAAAAGGTGTAATATTTATTATAAAAATCCAGTCTGAGACGCGTGCAATAACCCAACTAGAATTAAAGCCAGAAACACAAATCGAAACAGCCACGTATCTCTCATTAGGAGGATTAACGTTACATAACAGAAATTACTAAAGTTTCGTCACTTGACCCGATTAAGCTGGTAACAAAGTCTATTCAATCATTCAATCACTCACGATACGATACGTTATCGAGGACCTACGAACGGTAACCGTCCCAGTAGGAATCATGTCTAAGCGATGATGATAAAACTACAAGGCTCAAGGACAACCCGGCCCTTGCCCCAAAAAGATATAATAAAGAGATACAGTTTGTTTATTATGTTTATTTTTTGATACTAAATGGGCGCGTACGAGTCTGATTTTTGTTTAGTCTGATATTATGCCAAAATAACACTCAAAGTTCATCCGGACTAATGAAAAATCTACACCTATGTAGGTACATAGTTCTCAAGTTTGAGAAAGCTTGATGAATATAAAGCCTGAGAGTGCAAAAAAATCTATAAATCCATTAACATTCACATTTTTAATATTAATAGGATAATAATATAAACATTCTATTCACCAAATCATATTAATCAAACATTAAAACTCCTTAAGCCAAACTTTGCAAACAGCAGAATCAAATTAAACTGAATAACTTAAAAATAATGAAAAAAGGAATATAAACTACAATAATGAGTTAAGATTACCTTCTTTGAATTAAGAACATTATTATTTTGATCCGGCTTTGCGTTGATGTTTTCCGGCAGTGTTTTGTTTGGAATCATTCTTTCTTTTCATTCAAAATCTCTTGCATCTGCGGACTTACCAACACCTTCCCTGGGGCAGAATTGAGGTCAAGCGCATGTTTTTTTGGATAATAAAATAACTGGTTGCTAGCCAGGTGGACACTCGAGGGTAACTTCTACTAGCACATCGCAAATATTCATACACAAACAAAAAAAAAACAGGCTAAAGGCGTGCCCAGGTTTAGAAAGCTCTTATTTTAAAATTTAATAATCAACGAATGCAGAGCATTAACAAAAACGACTTCACGTCAAAACATTGGCTGAATGTCAATATACTCCGTATACATAAAAATTTTTTCAAGATGTACTCAATCCATTTCGATGAAATCTATGTATATGGGACCACCTCTGAAGCATACTCTATCATATGAAACAAGATTATTCAAAATCGATTCATAATTATTGTCCAAAAAATCGTGTAACAAAGATATAAAAAAAACATATATGAATTGAGACCCGCTCCTTTTGGAAGTCAGTTCAAAATATAAGCCAGCGTCAATGTGTTAACAGTGGGAATAGCTAAGTTATGTTATAAATTAAATAACTTATTTTTATTTATAACACGAAACTGAGGATTGTGATGTCAGCCTAAGGTCGAAAAGCTTTCAAAAAATCCTCTCTTGTGACCTGCGGGGCTAGCATGCTACCGTCGACAACGATAAATCGGGCCTTTTATCGATATTTTCTTAGAATATGGTATTTAGTGTATGTAATTGATTAAGATTATGACATATTTGGTTCTGTGGTCTTAATTATGGTATCAAATCGAGTAATTCTATCTATTATGGTGCGCATATTAGCTTACATAATAGGATAAAATAACAAAATAATATTTATCTTGTCTATTCGACTATTTATCGATGGTTGCATAGCATGCCCTGCTGTTGAGATCAACGTCGACCAAATGCATAATAATTTGTGTTTTATAGTTCAAAAAAAGAAGTTTATTTTCATCGGTAAAGAGTATAATAAAATAAAACAACAAATATAAAAATAGATAAAATAAATATGCTCAAAGTTCATAAGCCAAAAACACATCTAACTCAGTGTCAAGTTTGTCATACTGAAAACCGGTACATTTAGCAATAAAATAAGACAAGTAGACAAAACGAAGACGCCGTAACTTCAATTCTATTAGACGTCATTAAATAGACACCAAGCATGTTCATTCAATTACCCCACGTACTCACGATTGAAAGACATTCATAATTCCTGAGCTACTTCTGCGGTTTTAACACTTTTCTTCTCTTTCAAGCATTTTTCTTTCGCATTAAGTGACCGCAAAAAGAAAAGTGTTTGCTGAACTCTGAAGTTCATCGTAATAACTTTAGCCACACTCAAAGTCTTGACTCAAAGTCGTAATAAATGAAAACTTACATATTTTTGTCATTTTTAAATTTAACTCATCATCATCATCACAACCCCGTGTAATGGGCCCACTGCAGGGCTATGAGTCTCTCCTCTGGGTGACGAGGAGGTTTAGGCCGTAATCCACCAAGCTGGCTCCGGTGCTGGTTGGTGGATGTCAGATATTTCAGGGTGCTGAAAAAGCTTCTACTGTATACAAGTATACAGCACCCGGGACCGACTACTTAACGTGCCCTCCGAAGCACGGAAGTCGTCGTGAGAAATGAATGGTCGGCGGTCACCCATCCTAATACAGGCCGCCTCGAGCGCGCTTAACCTGTGATATCGTTTGATATGCACAGTAACCACGGCGCCACGACGACTTCATATTTACCTTTTTTCTATAAAAGGTCGTACGGCGCCCGTACTTAATTTACAGCATTTCTCTAAGAAATCAAATAGATATTTCCTATTAATCAACGAATGCAGAGCATTAAACAAACCGACTTCACTAACATTTCTAATCCTAGTCAAAGCTTTAGCTGTAGTAGATAGTAGATTAGATCATCACGGTACGATTCACCGTATTGATACATATTTTTTTCGAAAGTTTCAAATATTACAAAAAGTACTCAGTCTATTTCAATGATATGTATAAGGCACCACCTCCGAAGTATCCTCTATCATATAAAAAAGAATATTCAAAATCAATTTATAATTGCCCGTGAAATCGTGTAACAAAGACACAAAAAACAGAACATACACCCGAATTTAGAACCTCCTCCTTTGGAAAGTTGGTTGAAAACTCTTTAAAGCAAATTGTCAAGAGTCACTAGAAAGTAGCATTTCGGGCATATACCTAGTGCCTAAAATGGTCTCAGAGTCATATAATCTTGAAAACTTTTTTTCAAAAATAACAGGCCAAGTTTTATATCGACAATAAGAGCTATATATTCAAAAGGCAGGTGAATTTGGTAGCTAACAAACTTATCATATACTTGTGCAATAAATAACTACTGATAACGTTGATAAAATTATCAATTTATTTTGCCTCAATTTATCGGTAGCCGTAAGTAGCCGCAGTATATCTCTTTGCCTATATAAGAACACAGGAATGTTAACTATTCCTTTATCCCTTAAATCCGTTACCAAAACGTATCACATATTTAAATTTAGTCAAGTTTAGACCAGTAAAATCTTAATACGATACAGAGTACCTGTATTTGTCAAACTTTCACAAATATCAATAAATCTCAATGACATAAACAATTTTAAACCACACTCGTATGCTTTGCGCTCGGTTAAAGAAAAACACATTATTGAAACGACATTCATTAAACTATGTACACTGGCGTAGTTAAACCAAGATCTTATTAAATGATTGCTTCGATACCCGCTCGCGCTGCGGTCAGATTGGTATCATCTACATCATTAATTTTCTCTAGTTTTTCCGCCGCCTTAGCCTGCTCCCGCGTTTCTCACTCCAACGGTGTAGTGAAGCTTGGAAAGTTAATTTGCTGAGTGCTCCCAACAGACATATGCTGCCAGTGACACTTGAATTGACAAATAGATTGCGTACTTGCTGCATATACAACATCTACAGCCGATATTACGTTTATAAATCCCGATTTCGGGCATATAAAAGAAAAACAGTCGCAAAACATGAATGTTATCTAACGATGACGAAGCCACACACTGTATTAAGCGATGACCTTAAACGGAACATATTTTCAGTTCTCACACAACATGCCCGATAACGGCTTATCGAAGCCAACTCGTTATTCAATCGCAGCGCTCGTATTCATTTGATAAAAAAACTGTAAAGTATGGTCAACGGAATCCGAGAGAAAATCTTTATCTATCACACTTAATTTATTCCAAATATAGCCAAAGAAGAACTGTTAGCACTTACAATGTAGTAAATCACCAATTAAGAATCACAGCACTTTATTTTGGATCCGTAAAAGTGCAACTGACCAAAAACGTAAATAAGATAAGATTGCGTATACTAAAAATATTTCAAACCAGTCAAAGTCCGAAATGCGATTAAGATTGAAACACGGAACACGATTCATTATCGCCACAGTAACATTCCCACTAAATCTTTTGATTCTAGCTCTTATTCAAACACAAACTATAAAATTAACCTGCAATGGCCATCGCCGGTCAAACGAAACCGAAACTCGAACAATATCTGACCACTAATAAGGACATGCTGTGAAAGTAAAATGACGGAAAAAAAAGTCTCGCATCACGAACAGAGCGAGCTGCGCAAGCGACCCACGGGCTGTGGTCCGCCGTCTAAGTGGTCGCTAATAACCGTTTAGAAAGTCGCAGTTATCATTACAACCAATTCACTGCCGAGGTCAAAGTTTACAAACAAACGAACCCACGGAGGATTATATCGATGAATAATTTCGCACTTCCATACATGACAAAGTTGACTCTGAAACATCGTGTGAACAGATTTCCTTCTGCCACTCTGGACAGATAATAAATTGAATTCATAAGACACAAAGAATGTTAGAAAGCAAAATTGCTTATTGTACTTAATAATAGAGAACTGTGGAGCAGTTTCACCCATTATAAAAATCTCGCTCGGATTATCGGAAGGTCATAATTTGATGTGATAGCCACGAAAGATGGGCTCCGTACAACAATGGCGCGGCCGGGAAAAGATGGTAATTTGAAAATAGATGAACCATAAGCCCTCACCATTAAAATAAGAATCTCTTAAATTGTTTTGTATACGTAATTTATGACAATGGCAACCACTTAAACAAGTATAACTACCTATAGCCACTATCTCATTGACACTGATATGTAGTACTAATAAAGAAATAAAATCAAACTTAAAATTACTTATAGGCTGTAGAGCACTACTTTCGATAATATGAGTACAGTATAGAATGACTTCGTACATTTCACTCGAACGTACTTGTAAATATAATAAATAAATTGACTTTGCAACAATCACGTTGCAATTAATAAAGAGAAAACCGTTGGGAGAAAATAAGAAAATCACCTGATGTAAGGAAAAGCTCAGTGTGGAGATAATTGAAAGGTGGCCTAAATATGCGTGCGCGCGCGCTGCCCCTCGGCAGCGGAGGATTCCTCGCGTTCTATAACGAAGCGAAAATGATGAGAGCAACTTTCGATACACATGACATACAAAACCACACTCAATTAACTTAATTTCGTAAACAAACCCGTAATATACAAGCCGCGAAGACCTAAAATTATATACTTAGAACTAGTTTATAAACTAATTATACGATATGTTATGTCTCAAGTGAACTTTGCCGTCAAGAAAACACATTTCATCTCAACCTTTGAAACCTTAAAATTAAAGAATAGTTTTAAAGAGCATGTTATTTGAAAGAGGTATAATTTTACTTATTATGTCCAGGTGAATCCCGAAACAAAATGTTCCTTATTACTGAAGATAACAATGGTATCTAATGAATAATTCATCCGTGTGGTGGGGGACCACAATGGCACCTGTCTCCCATGGGAACGTGGCGGAACAAACGTTCCGCATCGCGGGACGCCGCCGCTACAAATTTACACCCCGCCATTACGCATTGTGTAAGCGACCGTGAGACAGAATATGCCATTAAACTCATCACAAGCAAATACAATTCCCCAAAAATCACGGCGACCTGTTGCTCTTAGTTCTAGCTCAAGCTATAAAAAAGTAAGACGTCATTGGTCTACTAATTATGGTAATAGTTTATAGCTTACAAAATTTGGGACATGCACTTGTTTCAATACAGTTTCAAGTACATATTTGCTAAGATTTGATAGATTGACAACACGCAAACGTTAATCTTATACATGCAATTAAAAGCACTCGTGACTTACTACAACAGTTAACTAGATTTCGACAATTGCTTGGAAACCAGGCCAGCAGCAGGTCAATACGATGGTGTTGCGGTGACCGCGCGGTGATCGCACGCGATCGAAACCACCAGCCATTACACTGCAGTTGTTGTGACGATCAACTTGCACTACTGCAATAAGCGAAGGCCGTATCAACTCGATTCACGGCCAAAACCGATAATTTAACAGGTACTTTGAAAAATTTGCGTATCAGAAACATAATTCACACGAATGATAATACCAATTAAAAAACGAAAGTGCGATTTCAATAAAATTTACTCCACTTGCAATTCATAAACCTGGTAAATAATTGCCAAAAGCAATAATTTCGAGTCCATATTTCCAGCGACCAGTTTCTGAATTCCGCAAAATAGTGTCAAGAGCAAAGCGAGAGCGGCAGGCGCAGGCGCAGCCGCCAAACAACCACGGATGAAAGTAAGAATTATATGTGGGTGACTTACTATTACTTGCACGTATTGACTCATTCGATATGAAAAGATACGAAACTTGTGAATTCCTAAACATAGTACGAAGCAGAGTGGATTGATAGTTGGATATGAGAAATTTAATTAAGTACGTTACATTGAATACAGATTGGTTTTATTTTTTTTTATAATTAGCTTTTTTATTTTCTTGCAGATTTCTTTAGGTCAATAATACCCATACTGATAAACAAATCTATATTTCGGATATTACTAACATAGATTCATTATTACGTTTCAGTTCGAAAATAGAAACACTATGATAAAAACAAACATCGAGGCTTTTCTAAAAACCATGGAATTAAGGGTCAATTCACATGATGCGATTCATCTCAAAAAGACAAAACGCGTGCACCGTTAGCTGCGGACCTAGTTCAATGGAAAGTAGCGATGAAAGAAAATTACAAACTCTTTAATTAAAGCCATTGTCCATCGCCACGCTGCGACTTTGCAGCGAAAGAAATAACTGATGTTTCAAAAACACAAAGAGACGAAGATGATAAATCTAGATCGACCTAAATAATGGCTTTAATAATGCTGCTCGGAATGTTACTTCGAAGTTTAATATTATAGCACCTAGAACTTTGCGAGCTATGGGAACTGGTTCCTCATTAATGTGTCCTAAACATACATAAAATTATGAAAGCAAATAAATACGAAGGGAACTTCTTTGAGATGTTTAGTCTGAGCAAAGAAGCTTCTGAGTCAAATATTGTTACTGTTAAACTAAAAAACTGCAATAGGTTCTGAAAAAAAAATCCTCGTAGTTTTAATAAGCTAAAATATATTTTAAATGTCATATACTTTACAAGATATTTTTATCTCGTGTCATAATACAAACTTGACATTACAATAATATTTTTTGGACAAAAATTTGGTCACTTTGTTGACCTTGCCGATAATTCATATGAAGTGAAGTATTGTTGCAAAACTCGTCATTTTAATTTTGGCGCAATCCCGTTTAGTAATGCCACGGTAGGTGTGCGTCATAATGATCAATAAACTATTTACATAAATTGATTACAAGTGCTCCAGCTGAGCTATGAGAGTAAGCGATACGCAAGACAGGGCAAGTTGGACAGACGACACGGGTGACAGTCAGCAGGATTACCTTCGCTGGCCGTCTCAATGACGTAACGGTTGCCACCACTGCACCAGTGACTAAAAAAACACTGACTGACATTGATTTTGAATTTTGAACTTGGAAGCAATCCGGAACAGTCAACGACTTGTCACGATGCCCACGCGGTCTGCATTTGACAGGTATCTTTATTGATGGGTGACGCAACAGTTAATCATTGTTTATTTTACTTGTATTTACAGCATTTCATAACTGTACAAAACAGATTATATGAGCGTTAGAATACAGTTAGACATCGATTAACAGGGAATCTTAATGACATTGTTGTGGCTCAAAACAAAACATTCCTAAAGGTGGCTAAATAAAAACAATGCGTGAATAATTGGATAATCGGTTTATAGCATTAAATTACATAACATCAAGGTGAATGACAGCCTACACCGCATCACTGACCACCCCTTCAAGGTCTTTACAATCATTAAAACAAAGATCTCCGTAAAATTTTAGCCTGTAAAGTATTTGAAGATACAAAAAATTGGCAACAAAGATAGTTGGTTAGTGTACTTTATTGATCTTCCCACATCGGAATGGCTTAAATCGAATTCGGCTATTGACGCTATTACTACTTATTAATTTGACATTGGCATTTCAACGATTAAAGCCGGCGGTAAATAGATTAATCGCCGAATTATCTGTCGTGTTGTCGGCCAATCACAGATAGTGAATATTTTTCACAAAGTTTGGCAATACAGATATTCGATACGATTATAATATGATTTCAATACTTAGGCAACTCAAAACATCTTCAAGGTGATCGATCTAAAGTTTTAAAGTTGCAATATTAAATCTTAACCATCGATCATGGATTAAAAACAACTCAATGCAAGAGCGTCGTCATGACAACCGCAATCCAGATTCCTATTTCACATGCAAAATCTTGCTTTTAAAATATTTTGTTTCCATTCCAAATATAAAATTTACAGAATCTTTAACATCACACACTTAAAGCAGTCTACTTCTTCTAGAAACAATGTACGATCGCGATGAAGGTATATCTAGCAGAAATCACGCGGCACCGCAGCCCGTCCTTGCGGTTTTGGCGAGCGATCAGGTTGCACGCGGCGGTTGTTCGGCTCGTTGGATACGGTTACCAAAGACACCGCAGGGTCGCCCGCGTCTGCGCATAATCTTGGAATCGTCTATGTTATGAAAAACTAAAGGAGGCTGAATATCCTTCCGATTTTTAGTGGTATTTAGATTTTTGTGGTGTATCCTGCTTCATGATCGGTACATTGTTTGTTTGTCTAATGTTAGTTTTGTCTTAAGTTGTCACGATTTTTATTTGAAAGTGCTTCCTATTTTTAGCGGATTTTATCGAGTTTGTTTATAACTGAAACGTCGAGTTAAAATTATAAATGTTTCAATGTAGTTAAATTTAGTTTATAAATACTTACCATCAACAATGCAAACTATTACCGCCTTCAAAAAAAATACCGAAACAATCTACTTATCTAAACATTAACTTAGCATACTAATCATGAATCAATAATTTAAGTTACCTTGGTAGGTACTTAACGAATCTTTATTCGATGCTAAAAATAACTTGATGATTGCTATCAACGTCAAAGGTCCTACTATGCATATATACACGTAACGTGTTAATAAAGGCATATTCCTTTTTAATGTTTTCACCATTCCTGCAGCTAAATCTGTAATTGCATGAGAACTTATAAATAAGTATTGTAAATAACAAAACCAGATAAAAGAAACGGAAGTAAACTTAAGAAATAGAACCAACCATAAAACCGCAACAGCTATTTAAAATAATAATAAAATTAACATGTAAAACGTTTTAAAAGCTATCATCGTACAAAGTGTGAAAGCATCACCGTTGATATTAAAATCATTAATGATATTCATTAAGTTTTATTAACCAAAAATGAATTTAAAAGTCTTTAGTCCAGTCAAATTAGACTAAAAAATAGGGGTAAGGGTACAAAAATTCGAACTTGGCTGAATATAAGTAGGATTGTTCAATACAATATTATAAAGGAAATGTGAAAAAAACAAAATAAAAATTTTGAAAAACCCACGACGCGACGGTTAAAAAGTAATTGAAAAAGAATAAAATAATTTAAAATTCCCCGACTGAAATGATTTATGTGACGAGAGATAATTAACGTAAAAAGCTTTTTTAAAAGTTCACTTAATCTCACACAAAGTCGGTCATATTATGAACAACATAGGTACTATTCGTTTTCATAGCACTTCCCTACGCTTACCTATTCGGTTCTCGAAGATGTAGATGTCGCAATAACATAGGTATTCAACTCCCTATGAACTTTATAAGAAGAGCAAGAAAATCCGTCGAGGGCTGCCATCAATATTTTAAATTTCAATATAAAACTACAAAACGAATTCATTCAATGGCAGCCCTCGACGGATTTTCTTGCTCTTCTTATAAAGTTCATAGGGAGTTGAATACCTATGTTATTGCGACATCTACATCTTCGAGAACCGAATAGGTAAGCGTAGGGAAGTGCTATGAAAACGAATAGTATGTTGTTCATAATATGACCAACTTTGTGTGAGATTAAGTGAACTTTTAAAAAAGCTTTTTACGTTAATTATCTCTCGTCACATAAATCATTTCAGTCGGGGAATTTTAAATTATTTTATTCTTTTTCAATTACTTTTTAACCGTCGCGTCGTGGGTTTTTCAAAATTTTTATTTTGTTTTTTATTTCAAACTTTTTAAAGAGCATAATATAGGTACCATACATTACATTACACAATATCTCGTTCCTCATCAGCCCTCTAATGTCCCCACCACCGCTGGAAAACCCATTTTTTTTATTTAAATACATAGTGAAGTATTATAATAAGTATTTACAACTCAACTTTGCTGGTGGCTCAACTTTGCTGGGGCTTTGTTGTAATGTAACTCGATATCATATTACGTAGAATGGTTTGTGCAAACCAATGTTACCATTCTTCAAAACCCTGGTCCGATTTTAATGCGGTTTTCAGTGATGGCTTTATGTTTACTGCAGCGCCCCCTGATGAGTTGTTACCCGCATTAAAATCAGACCAGCGGTTTTAAAGATTAATGGTAACATGCAGCGCCCCCTGGCGAGTGGTTACAGTAACACCTATCTAAGAACATGCACCAATCAAACCCAAAGCGATCACTGAAAGCCACATTTAAATCGGACCAATGGTTTTGCAGAATTAATGGTTGTTATTACAAACAAATGTTTACTGCAGCGCCCCCTGATGAGTTGTTACCGTTAAACCTATTTAAGAACATTATACCAATCAAATCCAAAGCGATAATTGAAAACAGCATTCAAATCGGACCAATGGCTTGCAAACAAATATCTACTGCAGCGCCCCCTGGTGAGTTGTTACCGTAACACCTATCTCAGAACATGCGCTAATCAAATCCAAATCGATCACTGAAAACAGCATTTAAATCGGACCAATGGTTTTGCAGATAAACGGTAACATTGGCTTTTACGAATAAATGTTTTCTGCAGCGCCCCCTGGTGAGTTGTTACCGCGACACCTATCTAAGAACATGCACCAATCAAATCCAAAGCGATTACTGAAAACCGCATTAAAATCGGACCAGTGGTTCTGGAGATAAATGGTAACATTGGCTTTTACAAACAAATGTTTACTGCAGCGCCCCCTGGTGATTTGTTACCGCTACACCTATCTAAGAACATGCACCAAGCAAATCCAAAGCGATTACTGAAAACCGCATTAAAATCGGACCAGTGGTTCTGGAGATAAATGGTAAATTGGTTTGCACAAACACCCTCTCACCCCAAACGCATATACCGTCTCCGTTCCGTCGTGGGTAAAAAGTTCCAATCGATCTGGCACATGCATAAAAAGTTACTCGGGGTCAAAGGTCACAAAAACGAGTTTTTTTGCGATTTTCAGCAAAACGGTAAGTTTTATCATTAAATTAGCTCAGACAAAAATTGTAGATCAGATCTATAAAAAATGTCTCTATACTTTTTTTCCTAAGAGCCACCGTTTTTGAGATATAACGATTCAAACGCAATAAGTACCCTACCTCAAAGGTGGCGTGGAAACGTGTGACGTATGACGATTACAACTCTTTCAACTTTTTGAATCGAAATAAAACGTGAACTTTTTCGATAAAGCTAGTTGAATCACAATAAGGAGAGCTATGATAGAGGAAGCTGCTTTCTATCCTTTGTTTCCTTATCATTAAAATAAATCCAGCAATGCTTCTAACTAAAATACAATAACACACGCTATCATCATTCCTCACACAATGCAACACATTTATTATTTCTCTATGATAGGCTCTATTATACAAACAAGTAAAATACAAGTTTGTGACTAAAACAATAATGAAAGCCGATCCATTTTATAAAAGAAATTGCAACTACCCACATAAACTAGGCAGTGACTGATGAGGTGTCCGATCGATCCTTTGTGGACCGGTCTTAAAGGGGTCTATCGTGATCTAGCAATGCAGCAGTCACACATCATAATGTCACTTTGTCCTACACCCACCGATTTCTGAAGGCCGTATAGACTCCTACGCCGGTTTTAGGAGAGAAAGGAAACGTTTATGATGGTTTGTATGAACAATTGAGATATGATGTCGTTAGTGACGTTTTAAACGCATTTTGTTATCTTTGTTTCAAATGTTGTGCAAGCGTGATCTTGCGTATTTATGTACATATTTGTTTTAATTTTAAATTAAGATATCCATATCTAGTTCTTTATATTGATTTAATACAAAGTTATTATTTGTACTGGTTACAGGGTGTTTTACAAAAAGTTCCATTCCAGTTTCCATTCAGTACCAAAAAACAAACGAGGGTACCCTTCTACAATTGAATTGAACTATTGAAATGATCAAGACCGCTTGTGTAACAAACTATCGATCGATGTCCTTGATCAGCATCAAAGTGTCGTGTGCATGTGTCATGACAGCTGCGGCCTTGGGCCACCTAGATCATGAGCAGCGTGCGTGCGCGCAGGGTGCTCTGTTACAGGGGCTTACTGAGATTTTAGAAACATATTCGTTAGTTCAAACTATCAAAAAATATTTTAATATACAGGGTTAACTTTAATTAACGTATCACTTCTTGCAGCCTCACCACATCAATCCTAACAACATTTGTTCTACTAACTACTTAAGAGGTGATGCGCTTATTAAAATTATCCCTGTATATTTTAATACAAGAGAGCAGAATTCATCGTTATTAACTATTCAAAACAGAACGCAAATTTCAAATCATAATTTGTTTCGATAACTATATTCTTACTTATAGTGTGACTCTAAATAAGATACCTAATGGAAGCTATCGGCTTTTTTAGATATAATATAAAGTATAAACGGAAAACAGGTAAAGTATCCAAACTCAAAGCAAAGAAATAAATATAGAAATTCATTTATCTGCGTGACCTTTTCCTTGCTAACAGTGTTCCATTTGTGTAGAAGATTTCCACAATCTGCTGACGTCACTAACCCGATAACACTATCAGCGGTACAAGCAAAATCAATCTAGATAAAAGTTTTATTTTCATTGGAACTGCTTGCTCCGTTTCATCTATTCTGCCTTGTTTCACTGCTGCAAGATAAGGCGTGATAAAAACTTTCACCGGTAAGCAATTCCTTAATAACTAGTTTACAGTTTTCAAGTTCGTACAGATATAGCATTGTTATAAAACAAATTTTAATATCTGCATAATTGATAACCACACCGCACATTAATTAAAGTTGGCGGTCAAGCATATTCATATCATGCTTAGTGATTAATTTGCTGAGATAATTACCGCCCATGAGTGAACTTCTATAAGTAGTCTAAGCTAACTACGTTGGTTGTGTAAAATTATAAATAAAAGCAATCTTAGAAACAGTCTTCCGAATCTTATCATAAAATTTTACAGCGGTTTCTTAAATTATGATACCATCATAAATTTACTTCAAATGTAACTGTCAAGTTCGATCGATATACACTAAACATGGTTTCATTATCTTTGATACAATCCTGATTTTATAGCAGCAACGCTGTGTCCATACTAAAATACAATAGAGCAAGATCGTAAACTAGCAATGACAAAGGAAGAACACTATAAAGAGGGCAAAGCCTACGATGTGGATAAAAAACGCGGCAAGGACCATTATAGAACACCCGCAAATACCTGCCCATGACATAATATACAACAAGATTTTCCACATAGATCGAGACAAAAAAACTACATCAACCACATCCATGAAAGTACGTACAGACTTCAACAAATCTATCTTTCATCGTAACGATTCGAAAAAGGTTAAAATTTGCAGCTATCATTCCCACGGATGCGGACTTGCTAGTTAAATCTCTACTATCTCAAAAACGATGAAAAAACACATTTAACCACAGACCAGCTCTAGACGCAGCTCGTTCCCATGCCACAAGATAGGGAGGGAATAAACAGTGTTGTTACGAAACTTACCATTTCATTAAAATTACTTGAGGCTCAAGACACATGCACGATATTGAAACAGGTTTCAAATCATATTTTCAAAGATTGAAAGCCCAGAGGCAATACTATGAAATCTCATTGATTATATGATACATAAATCTATATACTTACTAATAATTCATCATGGACTCTTTAAACGCTTAGTGCCTTTGTGTAAGATTTAATGATGAGAGAGCGTAATGATAGCAGAAGAAAACATTATTAAACATTCTTCCACAATAATGTCATTGTTATTGATTTGAACATCACTCATTTTAATTCGGGTGTGTATCGTGGAAGAACGGTTTCGTGGCTCATCAATTTAGTATAAATACTTCATTACATAGTTAGTACAAAAGCGTTGCGCAAGTAAAACTTAAGTCCGGTTCAACGATCTATGTTTCTCAATATGACATGCGCGCCGAGGGTAATTTTTAAATCCGACGCAAGTAGTCCGCGATGCACTTCGCTGCCAGCTTAATTTATCGATTATCGTGATTAAATAAGGTTCTATGCATTTATTATGCAATGAGCATGGAGTCATTGACTAGTTAACATCAAGATCCATTACATAACGTCGGTGTGTGTTGCAGAGCTAACGGGATGAAGATATATTGCAACAAGACTAATATGGTGCACTTCATCTTTGGCTTAGTCAAGAGTAAATCATATGCATGCCAGCGGTAGGTAACTAACTATCCGGTATGCTCATTTGCCATGGCCGTTGATATTACTTAAATGAAAATATTGCTTACATAACGTATTGCCCATAATTGCAATAATACCATTGCAATTTGGTGATTTCGATGCAATTGGATTGGATAACGATTGAATCAAGAGTGGAATTGCACAATGGTTCGATATTTTCTAAGACATTAAGTATGAGACCAATGACTTTAGTGGACAAAGCTTACATCAGCTGATATAAATCGAAGTAGGTAAGTACAATAGCTTTTATGAATTGGCAAGAAGCCTTGTCTTACTCAATGGACTAAATATTCGAATACAAAATAAAATATATTTGGTTTATTTTTAAAAGGCAATGTTAGACTCAAATAGCTTGAGACTCATGACTTCGCGCCATCAAATAAGTACAAACGCTTAAATTTGTAGCTTAGGTATATGAGGTATCTTAAATTCCATTATTTAATTTCAAATGACTCAGGAAGGATAATTTTCTCCCTGTCAACGACAAGTTACTCAGTTGCAGTACTTAATAGAAACTTATGAAAAGCTTTGGCTGGTTTGTGAAAATTGTGAAAAGGCAGTTTTTATGAGGTTTAAAGATACCGCATTTTCTTTCTCTTTCAATGTTATAGTTATTGCGATGTCGCAGCCATTAACTATAATCATCAAATGTTAGTGCTCGACATTCTAGACTTGTGGTGCACTGCAGCCAACATTGCGGGGAATAAATCTTTATGTGAATAGATATCTTCTTTAATACCGAACGATAATTACACATTAAGAGATTGTAGTAATTAAAATACTAACACTTTGGGAAAATCTAAGATTTCTATGTTCACTATTACGCTTATCTACTTGACCTTGCGAAATTGATTATTGATGGTTTTATCTATAAATTACATTAATTTCAAACAATGTTGTTCGCCTATATTATTGCCGCCAAAGATTTCGGTTGCTTTGATGTAAGCTAAATTAAAATTAAAGAGAACATATAATTTTCGTAAATTAAATTTCAAATAGGTCCCTATAAAAATCTCTCAAATTGCTGTATTTTATAAAATCTATCCATTGTGTTTCAGCTTTTTGTGTTCTGAGTTTATACCTATATTCAATTTTATCAAAGTAATCCAAACAGCTTATAAATATATATTTTGTTTACCATCAAAGCTGTTGAGACAACCCTCTTTAAATATTTGTAGTCTCATATTTCTTTAACGAGATATTCAGACCCTTGTTTAATACAGTTATCTATTTTAAATCACGACTTGATACACTGTCCATTTCAAAATCAGAACTGTCACTGAATTTATGTTTTGAATCATTGATCTAGACTACGATCCTAAACTCCCTACACTTTAGAACCCTAGGATTTAAATACCTAATTGTATTGATAGTTTAACATACCTACGCATTTCAGTAGAATCTATCTTATCTATTTAAATCACTGAATAAACATGTTTCCTAACAAGACTTTAGAAACTATTAAATCGGGTGTTATTATAAACAATTATGTTTATAACCTGACATGAGATTATGGTTCAAACCAGCTTGGCGCGAACTGTTTCTAAGCTTCGTGTAAATTAGCATCAAGGCTAGAAATTGCACCGGGGTGAGATCTGCTCATTAATTAACTTGTTAGACCGAGTCCTCGCCAGCGGCGGTGGAACTGTACGAGCCTTGGGCGACCAGACATGCTGGCGACTTTTCTTGGAAGAAAACTTGTAATCTCGTCAGAATGATTACAATGTAGCTTTGAAATAGATGAAATGGCATTTACTTTATTTATAAATGATCTTACTGATCTAATTTATACTAAGTTTAAGACAATTTTTAATACATTCTGCCAACACAATATGTATATTTTAATCTATCAAGAAAAGTCTTTTCTAAGCCTACGTTATGGTACTTTAGCGTCATTGCCACTTTTATGTCAAACAGGTACCTAGGTACATACAATCATATCGTATAATTCATATTCCAGTTTGTGAAGATGAAAAGAAGCATGCTTGTTACTCATTCACGTTCGAACGCGAGTGAAGCAGCAGGAAACAGCAATTATGCTATTACAGAATGCACAAGATTGTGAATTTCATATAAAACAGAACCTAACAGAACAAATCTCTTCGCTTTCAGTTCCTTTTGGTGGCAGCCGTCCGGATGCCGCTCACTGCGCAGCCCCTTTCACCAATTGGCTGTCGCTCCGACGATGATCAGTGGCCTTAATCAAGGTGGGTCAGTAAAGGGGGATGTTTGGTGGGTATGCTCAGCCGGATCTGAGTGAGTCTTGTGGCCGAACTTTCGGTCCCCACACTGTCTGGGCTCTCTATACTCCGTTAGCCACTGGGGTTAACAGCATATAGAAAACCTATTCGTCCGTAACAGGATTCATCCTCCTTCCGCTAGAGCTTGCTTTAGTGGGTGACAAAGACTTTCCTTGGCGGAAAAAAAAAAAAAAAACAAATCTATTTCTACTTTCGGTGTTTCAAAACGTATACATACTCAATGCAGATTGAAAACTTAAAATTCAAAACGCTCTACCAATGAATGCAGTTACTTCTATAAATCATATCAAATTGCATAAGATCGATAGCTTAGTCCCGTTAGGCACCCAACGCAGCTAATACCTTTCGCCATAGGGTAATAAAGCTATTAGTGGTACGGACGTTACAGTCTTTGGTGGAGTCACGTGTATATTACACGGTCGTGGCGCGTGCCTGATTGGATTACCCTGTCGGTGCTGGAGTGCGCATGATACGTGGAGAAATGGAGAAACCATGGTGAATTAAAAACAACTTGCCTGCGGACACTGAGTATATAACTACTGTTAGGTACACTTTACAGTTTATGGAAACATTATAATATAGAATATTGATAAATGTAATTATAATACACCTGGTTTTCGAATATTCAGCACAGGTCAAAAGTAAATTAAATAATCCGTTGGAACTTATGGCTAATCTGGAATTTGGTAGGACAAATCATTCAAGTATTTTCTATTAAGATCCATCCTAAACAGGCATCAATTTCTATCTCCATCAATTTCTATACAGTAGGTAAAATATGAAGTAAAACTTATCCATATTATCTATCACTTGATTGAACCCGCTTGCAAGTAAGTATAAGTGCTTCCTTCAAAATTTTGATAGCATAGAAAATTTGATAGCAAGAGAGCATATCATTTCTGTATGCGGTTCTTTCTTCTCGTTCCTACTTAAAAAACTTTTCATAACTTTCAAGACAGTATTAGCAAAACAACAAATCCATTATTTATTTACGCAAACCTAATCTACGCTAATATCATAACTGTCACTCTTTTGTTTACCAATGACACACCTAAACCACACCCCTATCTATCCCTTGATAAATGTAAGCTGATAGCAATCGACCACTCGGTAAGTAAACTTCCGCAAAGGACAGGGTCGGCGAGTGACGTCACGTGATAGCACGGCTCTGACGTCACGGGGTAACTTTCCCAGCTATTGATTTTGTAGCTAACCCTGAACCCAGTTACAGGACATTTACATAGTTCTTTCATAAATAAGACATATTGCAAAGCGACGGTTTTATTATAAGATTTGATTATACATATATAAGTTTTTTTTATGAATTGTCTTTGGTTGTTGATGGTTTTCATTTATACATAGGTACTCTACATTTGCATTACTTACGATTACTTGGTATCATGTGTACTAAATACTGTTTATTTGTATAAAATAGTTTTGACGCCATGAAAAGTCTTACATCCACCAACCAAAAGAGAGCCAGCAAGGTGGCTTATACCCTAAACCTCCTCGTCACTCTGGAGAGAGACTATTCAAAAAGGGTTTTGATAATGATGATGATCAACTGGAACCGGAAAAACTGGAACCGGAATGCTATGTATCTTACATAAGGTTTTCAGAACAAAAAATTAAAACGAATCCAAAATTGCTGGTCATATATAAAATCTAAGAGGGGCACCAAATCACACTATCCTAATGAAATGCGTTATAACAATGGAATATATACTAATGCGAGTGATATATGTGCAGCCTTTAATGATTTTTTTTCTATTAATTTCAGTCCCCCAGCGCAGAACTACTCTAATTTTGATGAGATCACAGAAGTATACAGTGACACCATTGCTGATATAAGAATTACAAGTACCTACTTATTGAAAATTATTAAAAAATTAGACTGTTCTAAAGGCGCAGGATGTGATGGGATACCTCCTAAATTCTTTGTTGAGTGTTCTGACTCGTTAGCAACTCCCTTGACCGTAGTTTTCAACCGTTGTTTTGCTGAAGGTTATATGCCGCTTATTTGGAAAAAGGCGTACATTGTACCTGTGCACAAAAAAGGAGTTAAGACGGCTGTTGAAAATTATAGGCCCATTTCCAAACTCAATGTCTTAGAAAAGATTATGGAAAGGGTGGTACACGAGCACATTTACCCAATAATTTCCCGCAATATTCCGTTAGAGCAACATGGTTTTATACAGGGACGTTCCACAACTACTAACCTCGCAATCTTCACAAATGACGTGCTTCGTGGAATGAATGATGGCTTCCAAGTGCATACCATCTATACTGATTTCGAAAAGGCATTTGATAGGGTGGACCATGTCATTCTTCTTCGGAAGCTCCAGGAACTCGGAATCCGCGGTAATCTCTTGCGGTGGACAGATTCTTACCTGCGCAATCGATCACAAGCAGTAGTTTTGGCTGGACATCGTTCAGACTTCACAAATGTCCCTTCAGGAGTTCCACAAGGCTCTATATTAGGTCCTCTACTTTATGCAGCATATTTGTATGATGTTGGCAGGTGTTTTAGATACGCCAAATACTTAATGTATGCAGATGACACAAAAGTCTATGCATACATAAAAACTGTTCAAGATACTTTAAGGCTTCAAGAGGACCTTGACAGCCTGTCTCATTACTATAAACTTAACCGGATTAGTATCAATGTATCTAAATGTATACAAATAAATTTTACCCATAAAAAACATAAAATTTTACCAAATTATACCTTGGAAGGAAATAAACTATCAACTGCTGAAACAGTTAGAGATCTGGGAGTACTTTTAGATGCAAAAATGACATTGTCCGAACATGTTACGGCGACTGTTAGTAAAGCATTCAAAAACCTTGGATTTGTTCTTCGTGTGAGTAGACCTTTTTCAGACCAAGAATGCTTAAAAGTTATGTACTATGCGTATGTTCGTAGTATTTTGGAGTACAGTTGTGTTGTGTGGAATCCACAGTACATGACTTACATACATGAAATTGAAAATATACAGGCAAAATTTTTTAAAACCTTAAATTACCGTACCCAAACGCAAAGGGCTAATAGTTATGATGCACAATGCAATAGTCATAAATTGTTGACATTAAGAGACAGAAGAAATCTCCTTGAAATGTTGTTTCTCCATGACATCTGTCACAATAGATTAAATTGTCCGGAGTTAATTATGTATGCATTACAACTAAAAACACCTCAAAGACGCACAAGGCACTGTTCTCTCTTCCATGTACCTTTTAGCAACAGTAATTATGCCAAAAATTCAGTTATTTGTCGAATCTTAAATACATACAATAAAAAATTTCATCTGGTAGACATATTTCAATTGTCAAAATTCAAATTTAAACAACAAATTATTAGAGAACTCATGTTATACTAATGTTCATTCATTACACAAACATAAAACACACTTACAAATACACACACATAAACACAACCCATTAGTTGCGTACTATCTTATCTATATAATGTTAGGTATCTGATTTTTTCTTTATCTTAGTAAATTAAATAACTAATACATATTAATTGCAAAACTAAATGTTGTAGTAAAAATAATATTGTTATTAAATATCGCCTAGCCAATTCTACTCTTAATTGTATTGTTAAAATATTGTGAACCTATAATTGGCATTCAGTATATTTCTTCTTAAGTTTCTTAAGTTTTATATTATTGTATAAAATACTCAAGTGCTGTTGGTTCTGTAAACTATAAATAAATAAATAAATCAATTATCAAAATTGTACACATGTAGTTCGTAAAGAAAGCACTTTCATTATTTCCTTACGTTTATTTCTCGTGTCAGACTTTAAGTTTCAGTAACATTGACAGCTACAAAGTAACTTAACGAACTACACATGTTCGGAATATTAGAACGACGCTGCGATACAATTAATGCCTCGGGCTTCAGCTGTATCGCCTGTGATAGATACAACTGGTACTTGAAATAAATGAATATTAAACTTAGGGTCGGTCTACTTGCAATTTGTTAAGGGTTTATAAAATGTAAAGTTTTAGCAGTCTATTCGATTATAAGTTTATTAGAACGCGTTTATCTCGGAAACGGTCAGTCAGCACTGAAAAAATTTCGCATGTAAAAATAACTAAGTTTCGGTTGATTTTAACAAAGCGTGTTTGTCAATATACAACCTGCAAAGTTTGTTGCTAAAAATAAATAAGTCAAGTTTGCTATTCTTACTTGATCAGAATCAACCGAGTAAATCGGTTAAATTTGTTTGCTTAGAAATAACAAAGTAAGCTTGATTATTATTACAAACAAAATGTTTGCAAACGTAGCCAACTTTACTGTTTATATTGACAAACTTTCTTGGATAGTTATAGCCAACCTTCTTGGTATTTGTAACCGTTTTGCTAGGTAGCCACAACAGACTTTCTCTGCAATGTTAGCCATATAACTCTGTAGCCACAGCCAACCTACTTGGTATCTGCAATTATTTTGCTAGGTAGCCACAACAGACTTTCTCTGCAATGCGAGTCACTTAACTCTGTAGCCACAGCCAACCTACTTGGTATCTGCAATCGTTTTGCTAGGTAGCCACAACAGACTTTCTCTGCAATGTTAGCCATTTAACTCTGTAGCCACAGCCAACCTACTTGGTATCTGCAATTATTTTGCTAGGTAGCCACAACAGACTTTCTCTGCAATGCGAGTCACTTAACTCTGTAGCCACAGCCAACCTACTTGGTATCTGCAATCGTTTTGCTAGGTAGCCACAACAGACTTTCTCTGCAATGCGAGTCATTTAACTCTGTAGCCATAGCAGACTTTCTCTGCAATGTGGGTAAAAAAAACTAAAAAAATACTATTATTGTTCACTTACTATTTATTGTCATATATCTGAAAATCACAAAAGAACAGTCTCAAAGTTTACAATACTAAACCCAAATTACAAAGTAGGCACAGTCAGCATTAGCACAGTACAGCAGCATAGGCACAGTAGGCACACAGGATTTGATCAGGCAACTTTCCTGCCAACCTGGTGATTAAACCTCGTGAAGATTCCACAATCTTGCTATGGAAGTACACCGATGCCTTTTCCTGTGGGAATACTCTAATAATTTCGTGTACCCAATTTGCATAAATGGTACTCCTTATTGCATTTGACGGATGATTGCTCAAAATGTAGGTTCCGATGAGCATTACCAATCTTATTCTTGTCGTATTATCCAACGGAATATGTGTATCTAAATTTAATAAACCTCTTCCTTCAAGGGTGCTATTTAAAAGTAACGGTAAATCCTGAAAAACAGAAATAAATAAATTATAATTTCTACTCATTCTACCTATTTTATAATAATTTTTCAATTAAAAACGAGGCACTGTCTGCCGACATACAGGCATCTAACCTGGTTCGGCTGCAGATTATATAACTTGACACAACTTTTTGTAACATCTAACTTGTAATCTGTTGTATAATATGTTATATTATTTTGGTACAATAGATCCGTTGATCCATGACTTACGGGACACCATGTATATAAGAAAAATCTGTTTGTTTTTTTTTTTAACAAATATGGAACAGTAGATTTTTTTCAGGATTCAAAGTTGATTCAAAGTGGTATATTCATTATTTTTTCATTTAATTTTTTATTAATTTAATTAATTTCCCTTCATTTATTTTTAATTGACTTTTTACATCTTGTATGAATGATTATAAATAGAGATATATGTATAGATAGTACCTAATTATAGCTCTGAAGAAATATTACAATACATACGATAATGTTAAATTTGTTCTCTGATGGAATGGTTGTTGTGATAGGTGTCTTGGGTGCGGGTGAGCTTGAAGCTTGAGGACGTGCATCAGGGTCAACCGGATATGTCAGCAAGTCAGACATAGATAAGTTAAAGCTTGAAACATCACACGCCTGTAAATTGAAGGATTAATTAATACAACAGTATACAGATAATTAAAGCAGATTAAATTTTTGAATTGTTAGTGACTTACTTATCATCGGTAATAGGATGCATAGTCTTTTTATGTATTTCTAATTTTTTTGAGAATATGGCATGATGGCCAATTTTAGGAAATAGCTCCTTTAGGTCAGATTCCTGGAGTAGTGGAAGTGATAGAGATGTAATTGCATTTTCTGTAATTAAATAACTGATTTAAGAAAAATGATCATCAAATGTATCAAATAAACAAAATGTATAGTTCAAATGTATATTAATAAAAACTACTTTCCTCCTCTTTTTTGAAGTCTTTACTAATATTATAAAGAGGAAAGATTTGTATTTTTGTATGTTTGTAATGAATAAACTCAAAAACTACTAGAACGATTCACAGATTCTTTCACCATTAGATGGCTACATTAACCAGAAGTAACATATTTTGCTAAGAAACTCCCACGGGATCAAGAGCTACGCGGGTCAAACCGCGCAAAGCCGCTACTCAGCTGTAAATTAAAGACACAACGGCATATCAGTGGCAATAAACCAGTGTAAGCTAGTCTCACATAGTAGGTATTGAAACCCTCTACGGCGGCGCTACTTTGGCTCAAGATCACGCGTTCACTGGTCACTGGTGTGCGATTGTACGGTCTCTGTCTAATAAAATATATAAGATAAAAATTAAATACATAAACGAACTTACCTTTGAACACTTCTATATATTCTTCCAGACTCAAGGCTTTCAGCAGATTTTGTACTTCTTCATCCATTTACATTAAATCACCTGACTATAAAAAAAATACGACGCTGTCGGGGCCGCCGCCGGCAGCGTCTTTAGGAATAAACAGTAGGTTCAGGCACAAAGCAATAGCATATTGGTACCTAATCAATCAACTACGTTTTATAGGTAACACACTCCTTTATGCGTCGTCGCACTCACTTAATTAAATTATTAAACGTTCGAACGAAAGACGGTTAGTTTGCGGCACGCACATAACTCTAGCGCTGACCGAAACGTGGAGGGAATATCTGCGCATCGGCGGCTCCACCGGCAGCCAGAATATTTACTTATGAATATTTAAACAAGTACTCTGTTAAAAATAACTAACTAAATAGCAAACAAAATAGCTAACTCCACCCTGCTACCAATAAATAAGTGTACTCGGTTAAATACTAATGAGTGTTCTTTTGTATTAGCAAAGCTAAGTGGTTATTAGTAGTCAAGTACTGGTTATTTAAGTTTAACCGTGAGTGGTAACGGTTAATATTACACGAATTACTCTGTTAAAGCTTATTGAGTGAACTTATTAAAATTTAAACAATTTTGTAAACAGTAATATTTGTAGATTGAGTTATTTGTATTTAATGAGCAGTATGGTGTTAATAAACAAGTGAATTTAGCCATGTTTACGTATATATTATTTACCAAGTTTACTTCCATCATTTTCCACGAGTCTTGATTAAAAATAAACAAGATCCTTTTAACAAAGCCAAAAAGGTACTTTGCTAACTCCTCATTTTTTCAGTGAGATCAAAAATAATATTTTTACCTGTACTAGCCTAGCATTTATAGGCGGATTACGTGTGGAAAACCGTATACGGCTTCTCTACATAGAGATACGTTACTTTAAGAGTTCTTGTATGAATCTTACGCATTAGAAACCTCGATTTATAAAACCGCCAAATCCTAATCTAAGATTAAGACTTAATCTATGGATAGCAAAGATCTACAAAAAGCACTGCCATGTAAATCCCGCTTTACCCCTCAACTTGAGATGCGCCGGCGCTCACCAACGACTCGCCTTCAGGACTTCGCCGATTAACTGCCTCCCGTATAATACGCGTGTAATCATAATATCTCATACACTTTATTTGCAATGCGGCAAATGAACGCTCATTCCTCTGATGGCCAGCTGATTTTATCGTGAGAATCTTTAGTTTTAGTGGTTGAGGCAATGAAGAGCTTGCAGGTCTCGGTTAATATAAGTATCTTCATTTATTTGTGAGAGTGAATTCTCCATTACTCCTACCATACATTTGATGCAAAATAGAATAAGTTCAATAGGCTTCTATTTGTTTATATTAACTTAAAATTGGAATAAAGCCCTCCAAATGAAAGTCTCATTTACAATATTACTACAAGATCTCAAGAAGCCGTTAATACTGCTGACATTAGGAATGAATAGATAAGCGCCAAAAACATAATGTTAGGTACCTAGATACTGCTGAACGACTATCTCGGCATATAGTAGTATCTATACATATAATAAAATGGTAGGAAAGTCAAAACTGTACATTGAATATTTTTTTAAAAGAATACTTGGGGTATGATCTACAATCGAAACAGAAACAAAAAATATAGTTTTTAGAATTTTTGTCTGTTTGTCTGTTTGTCTTTCCGGGATAAACTCAAAAAGTACTGCATGGATTTACTTCAAATTTGGCATGAAGATAGTTAAGAAGTCGGGTCAACATATAGGCTACATATTATCACGCTAGCAGTGTTATAATCGTAGGTGCGTTTGGTGCTGCATAGCGTTCACGCAGACGACGTCGCGGGCAGCAGCTAGTTCATCACTAAATGAAATGAAAATAGGTGTATAATTAGTTATATAGATTTTTACTGCGAAACAACTTTATAGCTTGAACTGAAATTTTGAACAAGAAGAGATCGTAGCATCCTATTCCTAACCAAAACAGCAAGTCTAGGTATACTACGTAATAATACAATTAAGATAAAAGGTTTTATTGACATCCCTTTATTGAAAAAATATATAAATTAATAAATTTTTCGTTTTTTTTTATCCTTGTGTAACTCAATCTAGCTTAATCATTCAGGAGTTTCACAGGCTAAGTTATAAACAAAAGCTACGCGGATGTACCCGCGTAGAACTGGGAGTATTAAAAAAACACATAAAAAATTAACAAGTTTACATGTCACGCATCCAACTTTGTGGTTACCAACAATTAAACCCAAAATCGTTGTCCTAGTTAAGAACAATAGATTACAATAAATATTAAGTTACATGCATGTATGACGTACTACGTAGATATGTGTCGCTTGCTGGATGCTTCCAGCCTAGTCACGAAAATCGTGATGCGCGGCCCACCGCCCAAGCAGTCGCTATATATGCAGACAAACAATGAAAAATAACCATTTTAGAACATTTGCTTAAAATTTTACTACGGTGGGTAGGTATTTGGTACTTTGTCATTGTTTTAATGCTAGAAGTTTGCCAGGATGAGTCGATGAATTTTCGTGGATTCATTCACGGGTACTTAAAGCACTCAAATAGGTCATAGCGTGGAATATCATATAATAGGATAGGTACTTAATTCTCACGGGATCTGGTTTTATACGGTTTAAGCCGCGGAAATAGCTATTTTATGTATAAAAGACTTGAGTGTTTACACGGCGACGATATTTTTTATAGAATTATAGAATAGGATCTCTCAGCTTCTCTACCTGTACTAATACAGCATGAAAACAAGTAAACATTTTTGCAGCCATTTAGGTTTTTTTTACAGTCAAATATTCAAGTTTATTCATTGAGTTATTGAATAAGTCTCTATCGCCACTTACGGAATTAGACTGTTCTCAATTGCATTTTTTCCTTTTTTAAACTTACCTAAGCTTAGTGTAAATGCCGAGTTTTTTTTTTCCCATTCATTGTAGTTTTTTATTTATTGTTGTTTAGATAAGTTTGGTTAAATGAATACAATAAGGACATGTAAGAAAAGAGGTTCTCATGATTAATTATAATAAATAAAACACTTTTTAAACCGGTTTTTATCGCGTCTAATCATATTTTAATTAAAATACAATTATTATTTAAAAAGTAATTAATTGACGAAGTCCAAGTACTTCTACTATTTTAATTAAAATATAATTATTATTTAAAAAGTGACGAAGTCCAGGTACTTCTACTAAAAGCCAATGCCAAGGAAAGAAATAGAAACTTCAAATCTTGCACAAATTAAAGCTTTTTTTTTATTCAACATGCCTATTTCAATTCAAACTACGCATTATGGTTTCCGGGTATTTTCTTAAATCGCTGATTTGCAATATCAAGTAATGAAATATTATGAGGTTACATTGTATATTCTCAAATCAGCAGTATATTTATTGGCGACCATACTTCGGTATCAGCATTCTAGCAACTGTGGTTTATTATGCTCTTACAGAAATCTCGTTTTGACTTTATGTCTGAAGTACGTAGTGCATAGGTATATGTTATAATAAGTTAGTGCTGGTTTTGAATGACTAACGACACATTAAATATTGAAGTTTGAAAGATAAAGGGTCTGTTACCTGCGCTAGATTACAATTAAGACGAAAAAGATTAGACAGGTATGAGATATACTTTGGATTTTAGATTAGAACATAATTTAAATAATATGTAGATACAGAAAACTTTTAAGGCCTCCTACTAACTGTACAGTAATAATTTAATTTCATGAATATTTATTTAATTAAAATTTGTAATTTCCATGCTAGACTGGGAGCGAAATAAAAACATAGAATGTTCCAGCTGCTTCTCTTCCTGGGCATACTGTAAAAATCAGTTAAGAGGTTTTATTGGCGTTTTTGTGGGCGATAGGCTGACCTCCTGTCACTGCAATAGTCTCTATCCATCATTATAATACCTCCAAAGTCAAACGTGACATCAGATGATCTTATATCCTCTGGTGTTCTGCCTACCCCATTAGGGATACAGGCGTGCAGTTATGTAGGTATGTATGTAAACTTCATATTTTTTTTTTAAACTCCAGACAATCACCCCATCTACATGGCCGCAAAGTAAACGAAGCTTGTGTTATGAGATACCATCTAGCGAACTAGGGGGGAACCTAGAATATAAATACATATGTATATAGGATAAACACCCAGACCGGAATTTTTTTTCTTGTTCCGGGTGGGAATCGAACCCGCAAACACTGGCGTCTGAGGCAGATAGGTTTACCTCATCGCCAAAGTGGCTCACAATATTAAAACAATGAAATAGGTATGTAGTTTTATTAAGTAACAGTATGTTTTCTATTCTAACGGATGTAATGTTGTTGAAACAGGAGGCATATTTGCATCAGCAAAGTCAAAGTCAAGCAAAGTTTGTTAACAACCTGGTTGATAACTTGTATAATTTTAATATGGGGTGGTGAACGGGCCCTTGCCACACCTACCTCCAAATGTAACAAAAAAGTTCAATCATGACCAACAGGAACGTGTGAGAGTCGTAAAAGACTACGCTAAAAGCAAGGTAGCCCATTCTACGAACGTGAAATACGACAGGTAGACAACAAAAAGGCCCAAAAGAACAATTTGAAAAAACTTTTTCGTTCGTAATCGCTAAATACTTACGAAATAAGGATCAAAACAGCTCAGCATTTAAGAAAGTTCGACGTATTGTGATTTTTTGTGGAGTCTCTTTGAAGCTGGCTTCTTGCCGATGTATAAAGGGATTCCTATGTAAATTGACTAAGTATAACATTGATTCTAGGAAAACTGGTGGCGACTCGAAGAGCCTAGATAAGGCGGGCTTCGCATCCAGTTTATATCGGTAGGAAATTGACAATCCTTTAGATAAGATAATCTTTGAGATGACGAAACTTTTGTTCATTTCCAAAATTTAAAGTTTTAAAATCATTTTTATTAACAATGTCTCGAAAATGGACATAAATATTCACTTCAGTATCAGCGATGCTACCAAAACAAAAATTTCGAGATTGCATTAAATTATGTATTGATAAATTAGATTAAACAATCGATTACAAAAACTAATAAATCAAGTGATCAATTAAAAACACAAATGAATTATTTTACTTTATTATCAAAATGGAAGGACGCTCATATTTCACGAGAATAATGCATTTTTCCCGACACACCAACCAGAATCTGTGTCACTCCGTAACATAAATAATGCCACAATGACAGTCGCCACCGAGGGAGACAAGTTTATTATGACTCCTCGTGACCACTGATAGTAAAAAAGAAAGCTATTTTATAATACTTCTTACGGTATTCGATCGTAAAATTCAAATCTAACACTTATATATGGGTTAGTGGGTGAAAAACGTTAGTCTCTGCTTCATTGATAAATTTCATTTCTGTCTACCAGCGTGTTTCAAAGATTTCTTTGATTCTCGAAGTTGTAATAATAAATAAATTAACCGAACTGGCAAACCAACAATGTAGAACTGAAGTTTGTTTTGTGAAGCTTGTTATGAAGACCACACAGGGTAACTAGGAGGTATCGTCTAATAATTAAAGATTGTGCCTAATAGTAAAACCTCGATTATTGATCTTTCTGAACAAGTTTTTTTTTTTATGAAAAACTATGATCACGACTAGAAATGAACACTCGGAATGCAGTCTTAAGTGTCAACGATTAATGCGATAAAGGAGACTTCTCTAATCATCAAGACATCCGATTACTATCTGATCGTTTAAGAAAAAGTTTCGATTCACTTGCTTCCGGGACAAAGACCTGTTTCTCACGAACCGATCAGAAGGCGGCTTGACATCTTGGATGCGCCTGCGCCGCAAGTGACAGAACAATAACGTGCGTCGTCGGTGCGAAAAACTAATGCTTTTAAGATTAACTCTAGCTTCTTCTCTAGTTAATTGATAAAAAAAAACGAAATTATACATTCCGGTATGAAGATAGCTAATTTAAGAAAAAAATAAGTTCAGCGGGGACGTATTGTTCATTTGCTTCTGTATAATAAGTTCACATTCGTTGAAGCGTGAAATGCGTGCAAGACTGGGGTTCACACATATCTTTTTTATTATCTTCTATTGGATTAATAACTTTTACGCGGAATCTTGTTTAATTTCATACATTCAAGCTTATGATTATGATTAGCGTTTGCTAGCGTATACCGGCGATGAGGGTAGAGTTTATTTATAACTTTTTAGTGGAAAATGAAAATACAATAGGAAAAATAGACTGTAAAAAGTATTCGACGGCTTATTGCCATAGAATTGAATTGAATTCTGTAAATCGAATAAAATGATATAAATAACCATTTCTTAAAAATCAATTCTGGTGATCCTTGATTGGTAATCGATTGTTAATAATTTTAAATGTTATGAAGCCAACAAACAACCCCCATGGAAAGTACCACTGATCATGGGTGCTCCTTCTCTACATTACAAACAAAACTACGCCTATAATTATATTAAAAGAGTGTAGAAATCACCCACTTGCTGAAGCTGAAGGCAGACGCTAATATTGTACCTACTCCCAATAACAGCGTCTCAGCGTCATTTTTTCCCCATTTTTAGGCAAGATTTTCCTAATTGCTAGTAATTTCTTTTAATTGAGTTTCCTTTGATTTCAGTGTCACTAAGAAAGGCGTGATCGTTAAAGATTTTTCATAATTCAATTAGCATTAGCATAAAGAGAAGCCGTGTGAAGGTGTTGCCTAATACTGTTTTTTCTGACGGCGCGTATTCGGTTCATAATTATCTACTAAATAAACATTGCCTAAAATAAAGGCAGGACTACAAATAAAAATACTGTAAAATAAAGAAAGGAAGGAGTACAATGAGCGGCCTTGTCGATAAAATTAATCTCTTCTAGGGACCCTTACAAACATATTGGTTGTGATTTTCATGGACTAATATTAAATTATAGTGGCATTTGACATGTGTAGATTATCGTAAAACTGAACATTACTTGAAAGATACTTTTTTCATAAAAACTAAATAATAATATGGTTCCTTTACACATAGACTAACGCTTTCTTTAATGCATTCGAAAAGACTCTGTTGACCAAAGAGCCCAGAAACTAAATAAAAACGACAACCTTAAAAATTAAAAATTTAGACGCTAGAGCATCGTCGTAAGGTTGCATGTTTGACAGTATTTTATCGGCTACATTTTGGAGAGTGTGCGAGTTCTCTTTTTGACCAAATTTAACCCACTCCTTTTTACCACCGGACCACAAGAAGCAGACAGAACTTCCATCCGTATTGTATACTGGATTTACCAAGAAGTCGAACAAAACGCTTTGATAGTTTCTTTTTGGTATGGATTGCCAAGATGTGGAACGATTTGCCTGCGTTTGTTTTCCCTAATGACCCGATGACCACTATAGTCCTGGTACTTTTGAGTGTCGGGTGAATAGATATCTCATGGATAGAATTGTACCACCATAGTCTTCATGCGCACTTTCCATCAGGTGGCATGGGAGACAAACGTCCTATTCTTATAATATAAAAAAATACATGTCGTTCGGTATATTTCCTTCCACACCATACAATTTATTTTTAATTTAAAACAACGTACCGTACCTATAACCATGTCATAAGCAAACAGTAAGGAAGTGACATTGAATTCTAATAAGTGTCATGTAACCAAGCCCGTTACGAAAAAAAATGCATTTAAAATCAATGCCAAACAACTTACGAGTAATTTCCTAAACCATCAATTACCCTATCTTGATTACGTATTCTTAAATGAGATATCTTTTTTCTAGCAAATGTTAGTTACATGGTGGTTCAACATCTTAACTTTAAGTGTGCCATTGCTGGAGTAGGTCCGCGGAGGAAAATGTCATGTTGAATTATCGACATCCATCGATCACAAGTTACATCACTACGAATACAGCAAGAACAACAAAACAAAATAAGTTAATTACAAACAAATATGTGACCTATTACGTGAATCAACATTTTAGATTAATTGGCGGTTTTGGTTTACGTGTTTCTTTACACTTAAGATTAACCTGCGTTTGACCTCGATTTTGACTAGAGAAGAATAATTTCTGTATAACACCGCTAGGGGCGCTGTTTACGTACAAATTTTAACAAATAAGTTTGTTTGCGTATGAGTAGAAAATTGTAAAAGTTAATAGCAAAATATAAATAACCGTTTGAGTAAAAAGATTTATTTAAAACTTGCCTAAATGGTCGAGGAGATAGCTCACTGCGATGGAGGAACCATACTCAAAACAACGCCATGTCATTCAAAATGAGTTTTAAGATGGCCAACCCTTACACTTAGATACTTCTTCTTATTTCCAGAACAATAGCAACCACATAATAAAAATAGCTAGATGATAGTTTCGCTTGGTAGTCGATGTTTGGTAAATCGTTTGAACAGTTAGACAGTGCTGGCAGCTTTCGTCGGTGTGAGAAAATTTTGTGGTTAGTTTTTCATTGAATAGGTAGACAACACATCTAGAGAACGGTTCAAGTTTGAAGGCTTCTGTAAAGTTAATGTTGTGGTAGCAGTGTACCGAAATTTAACGTAAACGTTACGGATATGATCGGTTGCGTTTCTAGTTATAAAGATACTTTTTATACATAAGTTTATATTTTAATGATTCGTTATGGCAATACTAATAGTGACATGTCAAACAGTTTATGTGGGTGTTATTTATAAATATATTTATTTATAAATTCCAATCACAAAATTCGAAGAAAAAATTACAAACATAAAGTAGAAAGAGAAACTATTTCTATCTACATTACAATGGGAGTATAATTTGACACTTTGAAATTACCTGTAGCTACGGAACTACTCTGCTTCAGTGTACAATTTAACTAAATTGTTACCTTGTACCAATCGCCTATTAAGTGAATTGTAAGTGAGCTTGATTAATACCTTTACGCCAAGTGTCGTAGGTGTCAACCAAATGGTATACGCAATCGGTTGTTGAATACCTAACCTAGATAGGTACCACCTAGCTGATTAAAACAGTGTCATTGTAGTTAGGCATACCGCGCTAGGCATACGATTCTGTGGGTGGCCATGTGAGAAGGCAAGTATTCATTCATACAATTTATTTGTATGAATGAATATGTGGGTACAGCCTGCATGGATCATTCGTAGAGACTTCGCCTGTGCAACGGGTTTGAGTCCGCGTCTGGCCTGATTAATAATGGCAAGGGTTTGGGTGTAAACTAGGTAATCACAACCTTTTTTGGGGCTACAAAGTGTCTCAGTTTCGAGAGGTTTTTTATTATCCCTTTGATGTTTCCTTTTTAGTTTGGAGTCAAGGTTCTGAATCAACTTACTTCAAGAGTTTTTCCACATTATCTTTAGTCCTAATCCGAGTGCCGAATGAATAGATATCTCATGTGCAGACGTGCATCACCGTCTTCTTCAATGTCACATTTTATCAAGTGACGTGAAGGAAAACCTTCATTAATTTCTCCGTTTTTTAAAAACTATGTGTTTCCTATACGAACCTCTCTAATAAATTCTAGGAAGATAGCAATAATGTAACTAATCTTCTATTAATAATACGTTAAGCGATAAACAAGCACACTCTATCAGCGTGTAATTGACACGATAATATGACTTATTGAGCGGGAAATGGACAATAAGTGTTATTGTAAATTTGTACTGATTCATAATTAATTACACATTTACAAGTTGAATTATATGTAGGCCTCCCATACACGCAGTAGGTATGTACGTCACCTATGTATGAACTAATGCATTGTAAGACAATTTTATTTTTAGCAAAGAAAGCAACGAACCTTGAAAATTAACCAAGAAAATGTAAATAAGTAACTTGTTATCTTTCACAGGCAATACCGCTCCGTCGTGAATATTCATAGAAAGATAAAGTGGCTATCCACTTGATCAGCATTGATAAAATTCGCCGTTATCTCAAACAAAACTAAACAGTCGCCGCGTTGAAAGATTTACGATATTGCTAATTACGCTTGTTAATTGAGAAATTAACTTCATTATTTTATCATTCTTCATGTTTTGTGTCGTCTCTCGAGGTTAAATCTAATTATGTCTAATTAATTCTTATGAATACATATATTTATGAAGAGTGTTTCATTTACAATAAAAAAAATAAGCAACTAAAAATGTTTGTTTACAAAAAGATACTGACCTCCGGGATGCAGGAGCGAGGAGGGATGAACTAGACCATCCTTATGCAGGAACACATGTTTGGGTTCCGTCACCAAATAGCAGGTGGAACCTTCAGCCACGCACTTTTGGAAGGTCTTAGCGGCTTGGTAGAATAAAGCCCAGGCGTGCTCCTCGCTAATCGAGGAGTTGAACGCCTGTAGAATCTGCTGCAGCGATATGCACTCCGCAGAGTTCAAAGAGCACACCGCGCCCGTTGCGCTTCCCTTCCTCATCATGGCGTTATCCTCCACCCATAATTCACCACACAATCCATCAAACGCACTGCATTTATCGTCACACTGGTCACATTTATCTTTTTTCAAAAAAACACCGATAATTTTTGCTAAATAATCATAACTCTGTTGTCATGGTGTGTCCCGAAACGTCACTGTCAGTTTTTAGAGTTTACGTTCGTAAAGTGGGTGGTTGGTTTTGTCGGGTGCACGGCGTAGTTGAGATCGCGAGAGCGCGTGCGCGAAATCTGAGCGAACGGTACGTACGTGCGTGCGTCCACAATGCCGGCTCGGGCGCGACTGCCCGCGGCCGGCTTCTTCTGGCCTACTCCGGAACAACTTCCTATGTCTTGAAGAGTTCACGTGTACTTTTTATATGTTTTCAATAAAAATATTAAGATTCACTAGGTAATGGTTCTGGCGATGGCTCAGGTCAACTGCTCCCTAATTTTCCTCTCGTATTAAAACTACTATTTGCATGATTCCTATCACAAGAATCGGCCAATGGTTTTAGTTTCATAACTGATAAACGGTCTTCCCTGTAGTAGCGGGTTATGAACATTCCAGGTGCATATAGGATAATGCACATTTTCTAAATTATCAAAGTACTAGCTGTTGCGCGCGGTTTTACCCGCGCAATTTCGATTCCCGCGGGATTTTCGGGATAAAAAGTAGCCTATACGGATTCGGAAGAATCCCTCTAAGTAATAGTAAAAGAAATTTTGAAATCGGTCCAGTAGTTTTTGAGCCTATTCAATATAAACATAAAAAAATACAAAGATTTCCTCTTTATAATATTAGTATAGATAAAGAGAGGGTTTGATGAAAATAAAAAAATATGTATTTTTCAAAAGTTTATTTTGATGATAAATTTACAATAAGTATAAATTATTATAATGCACACATAAAATATCCAATAGTATATGTAAACAAGTAAGGTTTCCCTTTATGTGAATATGATAAACATTAATTTTCTTTACAGCTAAACTCTTAAAATAAGACAAAGACTACAATAAATTAAACAGGAATGTTTTTAAACAAATTATAAAACCTAAAAGATTATTCTACGTTTAGGATACTTATTTTTGTTCTTCAAAGTCAAAAAGTCGTTAAATAAAGCGCCATATTTCTATTAACATAAGGTTTATTCCACCTCTCTCCTAGGATGTCCAGTAATTGTCGTAGTAAATATTAATTTATCAAAAAAACAAGTGCACTGATAACAAAATCATAACTCAAGTATAAGGGAAGACAAAACTCAATATTTAAGAAAAAAAGGGACTAAAAATTAAATCTTACATTGAAATTTTAATAACAAAAATTAAAATAAATTATACACAATTCATTTTTTTCATATATCTACCTATTTATTTAATTTTCAATTAACGTAAGTATACGTACATTTCAATAAATCGCTTCAAAAATACCCGAGATCAATTTTTGTTACAAAATACTGTAGTGATTTAAAACTTCAAGCGCTGCGTTCCTTTTTGAAATTTGTATAAAAGCTCAGAAAGCTCGTCTTACATCTAAAATATATTATTTATTAATGAGTCCATCTTTTTTATTATGACATAAAAGGTCGTTGAATAACATATAATAGAAACTTCATATAATTTCATAGTTTAACTCGTGATGTATTTTCCTAAAAGAGCAATTCCCGCTATATTAAAACCACCCGTATTAATAACACTCATGATGATCCTAAGTGAGCGAAATTAATACGTTCAGCATGTTAAGTAAGAACATAAGATTAATGTCAAAGTTCAGACCTTTAATTAAAGCGGACGGCCGTATTACAAAGTTTAGCACTTGGATAAGCATGACGTGTACTAGGTAACTAATAAAAGTGACAACGAATTTAATGTCATGTACATTTCATAAACGCCGGTGTCGATCGGTTGCATATATAAAAAGGCAATACATAATATAAAAACTATGTCTATTCCTCATAGGAAACTTTAAACAAGAATAAACAACGAATGCAGGGCATTAAAAAACCGACTTCCCGTCAAAACATTGGTTGAGTTATAATGTCGTCATGGTAAACATTCTCCGAATTCATACATATTTTTTCAAAAATTTGAAATTATCCATGAAGTACTCAATCGATTTCGATGAAATTTATTATGACCAACTATGAAGTATCTTCTATCATAATATAAAACAAGAATTTTCAAAATCGATTCATAATTGTCCGAAATATCGAATTGAGAACCTCCATTTGGAAGTCGGTTGAAAAATCACTAGTCAAGTTATTTGTTTACCATGTTTAGCCTCTGCGTCACTAGTTACCATCAAAGTTTTTTGAGCAAACAAGTATTTCATATTCTTGTTTTAGTGTTTACGTTTTTGAAGTCTTCTTTGTAAAATAATATTCGTCTGGTTAATTAGTTTATAACTTCTCTCGTGTTATTAAAGCATAGGTATTGAAGTTTTAGTGCCAATAATCATTAGTTCCATCCTAAAGGAACTGTACATTTTGATGCGCGTGCGCGGCCGACCCAATGCGCGTTGTACCGTTAGCCCGTGCGATCATTACGCTAAACGCGAATTCTGACAAAATTAAATTAACTTTCCGCAAAGAATTTACAAAAATGCATAAGTCGTTTTTTATCAGTGTGTTCAAAAAGGGTCTTCCGTATAGGTGTTAGTTGCAAGCAAAGTAAAATAATGGAATTTAAATAATATGAAATTTAAATGATACTTCCGAGATGAATCTAACTCAAAATGTAATGTATTGATGGTTGTAAGTTATTTAATTACTCAAACATACGAACTTTGTAATACGACTCAATTTAATCAAAACTTATAGTTGTCGTGTTTCTTGAAAATTGTCAGCAAAAGTGGTACCTAATACTTCTATAATTTGTTTTACCTTATCTACTCAGTCACGGTACAAAGATTTAATCAATATTCATACAGAACTTACTCGAATCACTTTGTAAATAAAATAACCTACTCGTCGTATCGTAATAGCACACTGTCTCATTTAATGATCAATCTGTCAATCAGTCAATCAATGATCCGAGCAAGCCCAAGTTTTAACCATTAACAATTATGTCACTTTTTCTTCAGACTCCACAAAGGATCTAGGAAGTTAAGAGGGTCCTTCATATCTCCACTTTTCAGGCCAGGCGCGTGTTTCATCTCTTCGAAGGACTCCTTCGAGAATTTTCCAGGTCTTTGAGAGGAAATGGAGGACTGAGTCGTCGGGTGCATGGAAGGTACTGATACCGCATCACCGTTGTATTTCGTCGTACCTGTATTAAACAGTTTGTTAGTTAGTAGTTTGAGAGGTTGTCAATAAAAGTTATTATACGTCTGTAATTAAAAAACTGTATAACATCTACCATCTGCATACTTATGAAATTCAATTCTTTATTTACAGCAACAGAGAGACAATATTAAACAGTATGACAAACAGAGTTAACATTTATATTCATATTTTCAATATAAATATTTATACATTCCTTGAGTTTATTTTATCTGTTACATAAATTCGATAACACAAGTTCTTGGCGAAACTTAATCTACTTAAGATAATATTGCTAAAATGAAGAAAATATCAATCAATATGGCGCAAGGATTAATTATGGAACTAGTAATCAAGACTAAATAAAGGATGTCCACGTAGAGCCAGCAAAGAATACCCTGTTATTCTTAAAAAACTGCGTATTAGAAACTAATTTGAGTGAGCCCCAGTTGGTTAGTTTGCCCACTTTTGGATCGTCCTGGCTAGACAACTTACTTCAAAATTAACAGTCTACTGCCAAGCCACATGTGTTAACAGCAATATTTTATATCGAGTCAGTTTCTTTACAGACCACTGTTCCCCATCTTTGAACTCAGCGTCACACACCACAAAGTCAAATACAGGTCAGACGCGGATTCTGTACCGTTAAAAACTCATTGTTTGCTTACAATAATTGTTACGTTAGCTGTTAGTCTTTTTATATCTATAAAAAGGTTGAAAAAATTGGGTTTTAAAATACTTTTTAACAGGATTTTAGGGCACCCCTAAGTCACGAGTATATGAAACCAAAAAGTCTGATTAAAATGTAAAATATGCCTCTTTACCAAGGATAGAGACTCAGAGCCTTGCAGTGGGCTCATAAAAATTGTTGACATGATAATGACTTTTAGTGGATAAAATCAAATTAAATAGTCTTTTATTATGACTTACCAAAGCAGAGAACTCCTTGGGCGTAAGTTAGTACAGTCCTGTAGGCGTCTGCTAGGTACTTGGTGTCTTCCAGAGCGTTGGTTCGATGCTTGTACAGAGTCGTTAGAATGTCCTCTAAGAGATCTGTTGACAATGGAGGTGATTAGCTCGTATGGGAAGTTTCGCATTTGTGGATTAACCATTATTGTATACGTATTGTAAATCTGTTCAGTAGGTACTTTTTGCATGTTGAGAAGCAAAAATCTTTACAAACTTTCACATTCATAATATAGGAAAATATTAATTTTAAATCACAGAAGTTTGTTTTTAGAAACAATACATGCAACCCTCATATAAACGTGTGTAACTTATCGAAATTTTATATATTATTATTTCGGTACAGTAGTGGTTCATTTTTTTACTATCTTCTAAAGAAATAACATTTCTAACATCAAACAAACTGTTAGTCACGGCTTTTGCATATTTCGTGGCATTCTTTAATGGATGCGTACTACCACATTGTCATGTCAAAATAATATAGTGTTTTTTTTATTACGACGTATTTCGATAGGTAAACAACAAGTTCAAAAGTTAAACAATGTGGTATAATTACAGATTATAACAATATGGTACATGTTAATCTAGCTTACCATAGAACGCAGCGTTTCCGGCAGTGACGTCACATAAAATGGCGCACAGCGTGGCCAATATGGCGCTTCTTCCGCCGCCCGCGCAATGCAGCCACACTCCGCGCTCTATGCTTGTGGCAGATAATATCTTCTGTGTCAGAAGCAAGAGCGGCGCACAGATAATTCTGTAGAGGAGATGTATGGGTTAGTAAAAATATTATGAAGTATGGATATGACATGTTTTTTCTTCGTTGCGTACTAAACCGTACTATACTTTTAAACTTGGTGCTCTCCGCAGCGAACTATCAGCATGATATTATTTCGTTTTTTTAACACATAAATACAATTCAATGAGTCGGAGTTTTAAAAACTTCTAGATTAGGGCCCAATTTAAAATAATCTTTTTATCAAGATGATTTAGAAGATTAGACCAAGGACTGATTACATGATAATTTATATTAAAGATTTTCCGTTGAAAAACAAATCCTTTAGTCCCTACAATTTCACAGTGGCAGGCAACCAACATGGCACGACAGAAATATCAATTTACTCAATTCAGTTTAAGTTAAAACTTTAACTTAACTTTGTACACTAAATCCTATAGATTCATCATATAATTAAATCTTAAATTCAAATTTATGCTATCAACTTACTTTGCTGGAAACACTGTGATCTGATAATGCGTGACAGTGCAATTACTTCTCCCGAGAGTAACCTTAAGGCTCCTCTCAGTCCAATGCAAATTGCTGGTCACCTCCTCCAACGTGATCTTCAAGCCGTTGTCAAAGTCCATTACTTGGCCGACTGTGGACGGCCAGAATGATTTTCCTTGCATCTAAAACATTATTGATACTTGTAAGATGATTAAAATAATATATAAATAAAAAAAAAACATAACCAGCAGCGCGAAAGTAGTTCTGTGATATTTAATATTTTACTTACTTCAACCTCACTTAGCAGACAGACGACGCAGCTAATATTGTAATCTAGAACGGCTCTCCAAAATAGATAGTATTTATTTTCTTCAGGAGTGTTTGAAATGACTACTGGAATACTCCATGGCGACAATTGCTGAAACAAAGATACCGTTGTAGTTTTTGTTGCGTTATATTCTCCTTGAGCTCGAGTTAAATGTAAGTCACAATGATAGGGAAGATTTTTTTTTAATCCGCGTTGATATGTTTGGCCTAGGTCTATATTTGACGATATTTTAACAAGGGTGCGTTAGCTTAGGTGAGATTAAGGTAATAGAATAAACAGAAAAAAAATTAATTAAATAAATATTTCTGACACTCACACAACATTTCCATGTCTCAAAACTAGTGCCAACGATATACTTTGACGACCGGCTGGTGTAGCGCTAACATACATTGCCTTCTATGCCAGAGGTCCTGGGTTCGAATCCCGGCGGCGGCGGATATTTGTGTGATGAACACAGATATTAGTCGTCAAGTCTTGGATGTTTATATGTTTATTTAAGTTTATTCTAATAAAAAATATATATTTATTCAATATGTATGTTTATATATTTCTTAAGTATATCAGTTATCTAGTATCCATAACACAAGTTCTTTAAGAAACTTAATTTGGGCTAGATAGTGTTGTGTGAGTGTCAGAAATATTTATTTATTTATTGTGTAAAAAATATTTGGCCGGCGATTAAAAACCAGCCCTGTATATTTTGTAGAGTCTAGAAGTTCTGACGTTGAAAGAACCACAACCTGAATGAAAAAGCTGCTTGTTGCACGTATTGCAGCGTGCTTGCGATGCAATGGGAAAATAGTCTATTACGGATTTATTTAGAGTAGCAAAATATTTTTTCAACGCATTCACTTAGTTCAGTGGTATACCTACTTTTAGTTTTAAACGCAAAATTTATTCGTTTTAATACGCACCTATTCATTGGCCTAAGCCCACGCGAAACTACTGAACAGTTCGTTAACCAATTCAAGATTACAATCATGGAATAAATTGATGGTTTTATGGTAAGTCGATTTTTGAAAAGAACATCCAGAATGTGTTAACTGCTTCCTGCTTTAGACTAAATGTAATTATCCTCGTGCCAGTGTCGTGATTGTTTACACAGCCAAACGGCAACAGGACTTACATGGCAAGTCCATAAGGTCATGACATTACACCGCTAGGTCATTACATGAGGACAGTAGGATATGGTGATTACTTAACTTATTGTTTGACTTATTTAAAATGTATTTAAATACTTCCGAAATAAAGAATATTTGAGTTTGAGTTTATAGCCAGATTCTAACACATAAGCACATTTGCCCCTTATCACTTAAAAAGAAGAGTTGTGGTGTACAGTACTGTATCCACACTTCAAAGCACACTATGCCAGGGTTGCAGCGAGACGGACCGCGCCGGACCTTATCGAAAAATGTAAGCACAGCACACTGGCGGGCCGGGTCGCAGCGCATCGACGGATTTTGAGTACAGTCTACGTCTAGACGTTGCGTTTAACGTACGCGCACACTTTGTCGGGTCGCATTGCAAGGCAAAAATCCGCGTGCGAGCCTGTCATACATTTTATATGAACTTTCGCATACTGTGCCGGGGCAGGGCGGGCCGCATTTCATATAAAATGTAGGAGAAAGTCGCAGGCGGATTATTGCGCTATGATGCGCCCCGGCATAGTCTGGGGAAATACCTTAAGGGAACACGGAACATATACGCGACGGTTATTTCCGTGTAGGGTCGGCTTAAGAAAGCCCTATTTCCTCAGGATAAGAGAGTCATGAAAAACGACTAATCCATGCCATCGCAGTGCCGCTTGGTGAAGGGTTCAGGGTTAGCCTGGCTAGCGATCACCCATTATACTAAGTATGCCGCCAAATATCACCGCTCCGGCGGTGATGTGATCTGCCAATATTTTATGACAAGCCTTTCCAAGTCCGTGTGCTGTCATTTTCAACCTCACCTGAACTAAACATCAGGTAAGATGGAGGTTAAACGAGGATTTAGTAACCAATAAAAAAAGTTTATCTGTTAGTGGCGGGAAATGTAATTTATCATACATACATACATAACTTCACGCCTGTATCCCTTATGGGGTAGGCAGAACACCAGAGGCTATAAAACCATCTGATGTCACGATTGACACGTTTGGAGGAATTATAATGATGGAGAGAGACTATTGAAGTGACAGGGGGTCAGCCTGTCGCCCACAAAAACGACAATAAAACCTCTGTCCCTTACTGACTTTTACAGTATGCCCGGGAAGTGAAGCAACTGGTACATTCTATGTTTTTCTTTCGCTCCCAGTCCAGCATAGAAGATTTATCATTAAACAAATAATATTTTGTTTCACAGCTTAACGAAGCTTTGCCCTCTTTTTGTTATTGGTTACGTAAGCCGCGTTCGACCTCAATCTCACCTCATGGTAAGTGAAGATGAAGTCGAAGATGACAGCACACGGGTTTAGGAAGGACCTGGCTCTTCATGAAATATTGCCGAAACACATCACCACAAGAGCGGCGATATTTCATTTGCCGTCAGATTTTATATGAGGCCAGGCGGACCCCGAAGGTGTCCTCCAGCCAAGCGTATTAGTCGCCTATTGGTTTTAGTATACACTTATCTAGGGGTCAGTAGGGTTATTCTATAACAGTTTAACCTGGCAATTAATCCAATCCTTACTTTATAAAAAAACCGATACCGAATAAATTTAAAAAAAAGTGTTGACGAATTATTAAAGAACGTTTAATTATTTTGGTCTGCTGTCACGGCCACATGTTTAAGCTAAACCTAAACAGTAAGAAACACGTATTTCTGTTTCCAACTTATCATTCACACTTTTATTATTATTCGAGTTCACTATACATCATTTCATCTCTTTCTAAATATATCAGGAAAAGGTGAATAGGGTCTTTTAAACTAGAAGGTCTTTCAGGAAAGGCTTCGTACCGAAACAAAGAAATTCTGAAGTAGTCGTGCTGTTCATATTATCAACATATCTTACTAATATTATAAATGTGAATGTTTGGATGTATGGATGTTTGTTCCTCAATCACGGAAAACGGCTCAACGTAATCGAATGAAATTTGGCACAGTGATAGAGTACAATCTGGAGTAGCACATAGGCTACTTTTATCCCGAAATTCCCGCAGAATTCGAAATTGCGCGGGTAAAACCGCGCGTAACGCTAGTATACAGGGTGTCCCGCAAATAGTGTACCAACGGAAATCTGTAGATACAAGGGGTTGTCTGGATTCCGAAACACGGCTTCTTTAAAATAGCCCCACAGAAAATAATCAAGTGGATTTAAATCCGGCGAGTGTAGTGGCCATGCAATTGTACCACCGCGTCCTATCCATCGGTTCGGGTACGACTCGTTTAAAAGATTCCTTACTTGCCGTGAATAGTGAGCGGGTGCACCATCATACTGTATCCACATCCTATTGCAAAATTCTTCTGGTACATCGTTTTACAAATTACCAAGCTCTTCTCTTAAAAAATTTAAATAATGAGCTCCATTCAGTCGTGTTGGGAGTTCAAATGGACCGATGATTTGTCCGTTTAGTATCCCAGCCCATAAATTAACCCCAAACTGGTGCTGAAACCGGTCGTCCCTTACTGCACGGGGGTTTTCAACGGCCCATTCATGAAGGTTGTGCATATTAAAGACGCCCATTCTCTTAAAACAAGATTCATCTCTCCACAAAATTGAATCAAAAAACCGTAGATCTTGTATGCACCGGCGCAACATCTCTCTACAGAAATATAAGCGACGTTTATAATCCGCTGGCAGCAATGCTTGCACCCGTTGGACATGATACGGATGCTTGCGGTTTCCTTTCAAGATCATATGTACCGTACTTGTAGCGACACCCGTGCGTCTAGAAACACGGCAAATGCTAGAAGTTAGAAGGATCTTGTCTAACTTTCATCATTACCTGATCTTTATCCACCTGTCATCCTTCACGTCTGGTAACGCCAGGGATTCGACCCTCCAAATACGCGTTACTGACGCGGAGAAAAACTCGATGATCGGGATAGCGTCCACGATTTGGATACCGCACACGATATCCGTGCGGCCTCCCGAGCATCACCGTCACATAAACCGTAAATAATAGTAGTTTATGAAACTGTCACATAATACCTAGTTATGTGCAGTTTCATACACTACTTTATCTAATCTCATACACTGAAGATATTTATTCCCGCCATTATCGCGCATGCGCCAAAACGCGCCGCGCGGCCACAGAATGTAACGTAGCGCGGCGCTCGCAGGACACAGATAAAAAAATGAAATCTATGGTCTGTTATCTGTATCGAAATGAAAAAAAAAATTATTATAACATTGTATTGTTCGAGGTAGTGTGTTATAATTTATTTTTTTAATTTCATTTCGTTATACTATTTTAAAAAGTATGTCAATATAAATTCGTTCTGAGTTTTATATTATTATGATATGAGAGTAGATAAAATACATTTCTGCGTATTCAGGAGCAGTAAAAACAGCGGGCATTTTCAGAAATTGAGAATAATCGAATACTATTTATGTGTGATAACTGAACAATATGAACAATTAAGAAAAATATTTATTTACTTGAATTAATCGAACTGTCATTTTTTAAGTGCCTGGTTTAAAATAAAGTTTTCCGTTTTCTATTCAGCCAGCATCTTTTCATAGATCTTAAAATAAGAAATAAAATCATAAAGATATTTAAGACTAAGAGGGTTTTGGTATGGTTTTATAGTAAAAAAAAAGGTTTCGTTGTATTTTGTATACTTTTTTACCCTTTTGAAATCTGTATAAATTTTAGGGTTTTAAAAAATAAAAATAAAAAAAAGTTAAAAAAAGTGCATGAAAAAAAAGTTATGATACATTTTCTGCACGCAGTTGGGGAAAAACCTATAAATATATCTCAAAAACTACTTAGCCTAGGAAAAAAAAAATTGGTGTTTCGGATTCCAGACAACCCTTTGTATCTCCAGTTTTCCGTTGGTCCACTATTTAGGGGACACCCTGTATTATAAAGCAATAGTATTTTCATATGATTTATCAACATTAATAAAAAACAGGCAATCAGAAGTTTCAATGCGTTAGTGAAATGTTAGTAGTGCAATGCAAGGCAAAGATTTAGTTTCATGTTAATGCCAATTATAACTGAATACCTTATAAAATGATGCATTAATATATGCGTCTGGGTCTGACTTTAATATCACTCTACTATCGTCGTAAGGCACCGCTCCAGTGCCTATGCTCCCGGGAGTATGTCTAATTGCTACTAATTTTGATCTACTTGAATTTTCTTTAGCCTGTAACAAATTAAATCATAAATAAAGAAACTTTACAAATAATAAACCTGACAATGATAACTGATATATTTTTTGCTATATACCTGAATCTCTTCAAAGCCTTTCCATTTAGAATCTAAAAGGATCAAACCACTTGAAGTCTTATTAGACAAAGAATCAACTAATGTCTGTAGTTTCTTCAATTGCTGCGTAAATAGGTTTAAAAGTAACGGGTCCGAGAACAAATCTTTCCTTGGAGGTCTTTGAATGATTTCTTCTTTCAATTCCGCTTTTACTACAGACTCATTTTTCGGCATAACAACACTCTTTTTTATTACACTCTCGGAAATCGGCGGTACTTTAATTTCAGGCATCAAAGGCTTATGTTCCACGGAGAAATCAATATCGGATAAGAGATCGAATGCAGTCGGCTCAGGCTTTTTATCAGGCTCGTCTTCTACAGACTCTTGCGGTTTACTTTCTACATTTTCCGTCGTAGGTTCTACAGTTTTAGCCACGTCACCGTTGCTAACATTAGAATTATTACTCTGATCGTAGCTTGGCTGCTCAATTTCCTCTTTTGGCGATGCAACTGAAAAGGAAGTAGCGATAAATAAAAATCACTCTTGATTTTAAAGTGTATAATTGACACAGCCATTACTACAATAAATACAATAATTGATTATGGTTACATAGTGTGGAAATATATTGGCACATTAAAATTCCTTACCCTGATTGTTCGTGAATGTTACGTTTGTGTGCTGTAGTTTTCCTGACTGCATGTATGTAGACTGGTTTACGTTGGCACCGTAGTTAGTATTGTTCACAACGTTGGAAGGCATTTCGAGGGATTGATTCGTTGTTGTTTGGTAGCCGTAAGGAGTGTTAAAGTAGACTTGGTTATTTGGTCCCGGTTCGGGAACGACTTGATTCATAGCGGGGGCCTCTGAAGGTGACTGTAAAGTTTCGCAAGCTCCAGCGCTCGTGTACATACCTTGTACAGGATAATTTGGATCTTTTGCGACCGCTTGAGGGTTTACTTCAACTTGGCTGGCCTGACTACCATGTGCTGTATACGAGTTTTGTGATCCATAGTTATAGTCGTATATTCCAGTATTGGGATTAAATGCATATCCTGGATGGTTCTGATAGTTCGGTGTGTATGAACCGCTCGTGTTTGGATCTGCAAACTGGTATTCACTTGGTACCGATTGGTAATTTTGTTCAGTAGGGGGGTTCGGATACGTCATTGCTGGGCTTTGGCTGTAAGCTGGATATGAGGGTGGCATAATATTTGACGATAAAGCTTCTCCTTTGGCGTGTGATTTTATAGGTTTATCGAAAGCATCCATGTATGCTAAAGACGGATCTACGGCTGTGTTATCAAACGTTTGCGTCATACTGACGGGTGCTTGTGAAAAGGTTGCAGTAGCCGTCGCGTTGTTTTCTGCGTTCGTATAGAACGGGTATCCCTGAGAGATTGTATCATTAGAACTGGTCCCAGAGTACTGAGCGTTGACGCTAGAAGTCATGTTGTTGACGTTTGGAACTACTTGCGCTGTTGAATACGCGTTTGATACAACGGGAACTTGAACGTTATATTGATTGGTGTCTTGTCTGTATGGGCTAGCGGGGTGGGTGTAGTCCGCCTGGTGTGGACCCGGTGGCAGATTTGAGAATGAATTAGGCGGAACAGCGCTGTATGCAGGTATGTTGTGGCTCGGTTGCGCTTGCGGCTGGTATTGTTGATTATAATAATAATCCGAGGGTACATTTGAGGGTTGTTCGTGTTGGGGCGCGGCGACGTGCATTTGGGCAAAATTCGCGTTTAATTCCGTTTGATGGTCAGCAGTGAAGGAGGACGCTGACGAAGCCGGTGCTACGTGTGTTCCTGGTTGACTTGCGTACATTTGATCGTAAGGATTGTATTGATTTGTGTTCATTGCTGGTACCATATTTTGGTTGTAGCCCATAGCTCCTTGAGAATCTGTGACTTGAGTATTGCTGGGTGTGGCTGAATAGTAGGCATTCGTGTATGTTTGGCTGCCCGGCATGTTTTGACTGGAATAATGCGGGGGCGTGTACGCAGAGTTATAAGCATAGCTAGACATGTCTTCCGGAGGCTTCGCGTCATAATCAAGCGGGGCCGAGCTCGTAGTGGGGTAGTTGTACGATGGAACAGCGTACGGATTAGGATCGCTCGCTACGTATGGCGTATTATATCTGTTATAACTTGACATATTTTGCGCATTAGGCATTACGACGCCGTCCGGCACGTTTGGGTTTAACATATCTGTAGCTGGAAAGAAATATTTCATGTTATGAAAATCTTTAAATACTTACAGGAAAATTATATTATTCATAAGTCAGTAAATATTTTCTTACCCTCAGAACCGAGTGGCGGTGGTCTTATTGTATTCGGATAGATAGTTTCGGGGTAGTATGTATCTGCTGGAAGCGCGTCAGGCACTGTGGAATATAAACATTATTAGGGTTGTCGGAGAATGACATGATAGCATAATATAGTTATTATAATGTTGATTTATAGTAGGTATAAGTCAAACTATCAAGTATAACTTTTGTATTCATAAAGTTTTAATTACAACCCTTCCATAAGCCTGGTGTAGCGGTAGCATACATTGTCTTCTATGCCAGAGGTCGTGGGTTCGAATCCCGGCGGCGGCGGATATTTGTGTGATGAACACAGATATTAGTCGTCAAATCATGGATGTTTATATGTTTATTTAAGTTTATTCTAATAAAAAATATGTATTTATTCAATATGTATGTTTATATATTTCTTAAGTCTATCAGTTAACTAGTATCCATAACACAAGTTCTTTAAGGAACTTAATTTGGGCTAGATAATGTTGTGCGAGGGTCAGAAATGTTTATTTATTTATTATTTATAAGCGCTCCTACGCACTAAAGGTTGGCTGCCTAGGCGGTTCGTTTGAGCAGCGGTCCAACCGGTTAACGCGGTTACAACGCGGTTTCTTTCGAAGCGGACCGCAGCTCTCCATTCTACCGCTACCCTTGTAAAAACTTGTTTTGTAAACGCACTTAATTGTATACAAATTGCTCAAAGAGGTGTGCCGGAATTTTATTCAAAAACACAGTGAAGCATCTTAGGATATGAAAACTATTCCACTGAATTCAGCATATCTTGCCAAGCTTTTCAGTTAAAAGAAATATTAACAAAGAAACCGAGAAAGAATGTACTTTTAGGAATGATTATTTTGTTTCAGTAGTTGTAAAAGGCTGCCGATGTAAAATATCATCAGGGTACAGCATTGAAACCGCAGATGTGTATTTTTATTACTCTTATATTTATTTATTGTATTTTTAATTGTTTCTGGCGAACTAATGTTTTATATTTCAGTTCACAAGACACAAAATTGAATAGCTTAGTACTATGAAAATACGCTTCTTGTTATTTTAATACCGAGTTGGAATACACTCTTATTGGACATATGCATATACATAATACACGGACAACATTGAATACACAATACTTTACATATAGGGTCGCCACATAATAGTAAATAATATTTTGATAGTATTTATTTATTTACACTTCAGTTTATAAAGGTACAGTAAAAGAAAAAAGAACACTTACATTAAACATAAAAACTTGGCGGTCTTATCGCTGAGTAGCGATTTCTACCAGACAACCATGATAGTAGGTTAAGAATGATGAGTGGATCTGAATTTCGATAAAAAAAATGAGAATCGTCATTTCATACTATTGAATCTATAAACATGAAACTATTTTTAAAATGAACTATGGAATAATGCATATCTATTTCTGGTATTATATAATTTTTAGCGTCGCTTATATTTTTCTTGATTTTTATGTAATTTTGCTAAAAATATACGTGAATCTGGCAAGATACCATAATCTGGATACCATATTTTAATAATTTCACTGTGAAATAACTTAGTATAAAACAGGAGATATAATAATGTATGATTTTTCTGTGATTACCTATAATTAAATGTATCTAATGTATATATAATGATCTAAAATGTTTGTTTTTAGTAATTTTAGTATTTTTTTAGTATGAGGAGTGACGATTCTCTTTTGAACTTATTCACAAACTAAAATTTCAAAACTCTTCTAAGTGATCAAAATTTAAGTTTCTGTAGCTTATGCCTATATTCCATCTTATTGTACGTAGTCATAAAATCAACGTTAAACTTAAACTTTACACACTGAGAAGAATTTTGAAGTTTTAAATTATGAAAAATATATTTTTTTTTTAAATTTAGAAATTCCCACCCACTCATCATTTTTAATCTGCTATTAAAATATAATTGACTATTATAGGCAGACCCTGTATAGATTAATTCATTTCAACGTATCATACCTTGTGGCGGCATATTCCTTGAAAGTCCTCTATTCTTCATGTATGGCAGGTAATCCTTGAGTTTGGGGTTGGCGCTAGCCGCTATTTGGGGCGGCGAAGAATCCGAAGACATTGGCAGCGGAACTGACGACGTAGGCATTACTAAAGAAAAAATAAACTACTTAATTCTATATTCCATTTGCTTTAAAAATAAAATATAACAAAAACCTGTAATAATAGTCACGACGCATCTTTGAACCTATACCGTTTCAACGTAAAAATGTATTATTGACATTTTAAACTGTACTAGAGAAGGTAATCGATAGAACGTCCTTACAGTTGTAAGGAATAAGCCAACCGTATTTCTAGCATAGAATAAAATAATATAATACGGTAAATTTTTTTTAAGCCGGATTAATCGCGTTTACCTTATTTTACATTTAAACTCCACGTTCCGGTGTCCATTTTGTGTGTCGAAAACATGAGACATTACTTTTTAAATCGATTATTATTTTGTCAATAATAATCGATTGCAAACTCTTATACAATTGATAAACTCTTTCAAATAGAACAACCTGTTTTCTTCTTACAGTTGACGTAAGAATGATTAAAGAATGTACAACCAGAGACTGGACGGCAGAAATCTATGCTTTCACTATCTTTCCTATTGCACCACTTTATCCAGCAATAAACAAGTATGACTCGTCTTGATAAACTTCTAATTGGACTTCAAACCTAAATCAAATACCCATTACATTGTGTTTTCATTTTTTAACGTTTCTTCAAGAACTTACCTTTGGTCTGTTTGGTCATCATCCCCTGTCTCTCTTCCTCCTGGACTTGGCAGGTGCTTTTCAACCTGGTTAGCAGTTGGTTGACATTGTGGGAGAGTTTCTTGTAGAATTCTAGACCTTTTTGTGACTTTCCGAGCAGCTCTTGGTAGGTGTCGTATGATGTTATTAGTGCTGGAAAGACGAAATTAAAATCATACCTGGGTTCGAAGCGTTATAATTATTAAAAAAAAACTAACAAATAACTAGAATTAAAGCAGAACTATTCCCCTCAAACGCGTAAAACTAATACCCCAGCGTTGTACGGTTAAGTACTACAGTTGGTTGCCATTTATTTAAAGCTTTAATGATCGTACATACAGTCTGATTCTATTAGAATTGCATATCACAGCTTAAATGGAGCCCAGCAATTATAATTACAAGCATAAAGTCACAGACGACCACTTTGGCGATGGGGTAAACCTGTCTGCCTCAAACGCCAGTGGTTGCGGGTTCGATTCCCACACGGAACAAAAAAAAATGTTCCATATATTATATCTATTTATGTATTTATATTCTAGGTTCCCCCCCATTTCACTACATGGTATCCCATAACACAAGTTATGCTTACTTTGGGGCCATGTAGTTGGTGTGATTGTCTGGGGATTTTATTGTATTTAATCTCGAGCATCGTCGCAACGATTTATGTCTTACAGTACGCATTTTGGGTGGAATGATCTGAGGGTTTGTACTGCCAGGCAAATAACGTGATTTGTGTTTGTGGTATGTGCTCCAAAGAGTCATATTAGCTGTTTAATGAGTTCGGTAGTGGTAGTACATCACTTAGTAGTCACTTACTTCCCTGAATGCCGGGGTGTTTGGATATCATTACAGCATAGGTTTCAAAACCTACCATGTAAATGTTAATTACAGCATAGGCTTTGGAATTCGAAAAAAGAACTGTCATACTCATACTGCAAGAAGTATACTTTTAAAAAGTTATTTTTTTTCTCGGTATCGATTATTTATTCAAATCGGAATCGAGACAATTTATATTAGAATTTATGAAGATTTTGTTTTAAATATCGAACTATTTGTTTCGCAGTCACATCATATGTTAGTTGAAATCGATTTAAAAATCTAACACGATTTGACGCGCTTATAAAAAAGTAAAAAAGGCAGTCGACTTGCTAGGCGTAATTTTTTTTCGTGTTTTGGAGTTCTTTCTCAAAAGTTTTGAAAAATGTCAAGTGACAAAAGCATGGATCTAACCCCCGATTTTATAAAAGAAGAAGTAAAAACGAATTTGACCATATCTTTTACAAATTATTCTAATTTCACTATTAATTTTAATTAAATACACATGTTTCTCTTTAATAAATGTTCATAGAAACCTGCTATCTTGTTTTCTAACTTACCTCACAGTCGATATGTAAAGCAGAGTGTTTACCTCGGATGTAAGCATCAATTGCATACTCGGCATAATTAGCCAAAAACTTCGTATGCAATTGATGTCATACAGCCCTTGGTTAAACAATCTACTATAGTGCGGCCGCTCAGAGAATGCGTTCCTGACACCTATCAGTTGGCCATGACTAGTGATGGGCACAACATAACACTGAGTTCGTTACCGTTCCTCCAAAATGAAACGCCGGGTTATTTTTAAGATTATTTTCGTTTTAAATTGGCGGAATCATTTAAAATTTGTATTTTAGTAATTTAAGTGCAAACCAAGAAAAGGTAATATTAATATAATAAAATTGTTTTATTTATTTTTTGTTACAAAGTTACAATCTGTATTTCTATGCAATAAAGTATATTGAATTGAATGTGCGTACAGAATATTAATCAGACTCCGATTCGCTTGAGGAGGTAGTTTCTTCATCATCATCTTCGCCTACATGTATAATTATTTTATTATCAATAACAGTTTCAATCCTAATATCTCGGTCAAAATGTTCCATAATCAGGTTTTTATTCTTTCAACAACCTTTGTCCAGTCATCTCTAGTGACTTCCCCGCAGGCTTCTTTTAATTAGGTCAAAATCTTTTTCGTGCTGAATGGCGGGGAAGTATTGTGGCGGGCGGCGTAACCTTTTATTTGAGCCCAGATTAGCTCAATCGCGTTATATTGGCAATGATACGATGGAATTCTTAGAACGCGATGACCGTACTCCAGAGCCAGTTCATCGATTTCGTATCGCACATTTGCCGCTTTATTTTCTTTAACTAATTTAATTAGCTCTGCTTTTAGCATCTGCATATATGCCTTTTGCTTGTAACCAACTTTTTTTCGCGCATTCAGTTTGGTTTTAGTTTTATTTTTTAATTTAATAAAGTCCATTATTTTCAAATTCTTAAAAAGAAAAACGAAACGTATTATTTCATAAAGTATACCTGTTTAAGAACAGATTACGATACTGTTATTATTAGCACAGCACTACAAATATAAAGCTTTGACATAACCTTGTAATAGCGCAGTATAGATTTTGAAAAATATTGTTTACCAAGTTATTGGACACTCAGTTTGGCACAAAATTATAAAATTCATTAATTATTGATATAATAATGTTGTTTTAATGCTCATCAATTTGCTCATCATCAAACGGTAAACAACCAGCAAAAATATTTTTTATCGTAACTGCAACGCCATTACAAAGTTACGTCGTCAGTTCAATCGCGATGTGTCAGGAACGCATTCTCTGAACGGCCGAAGTATATTAACCTTTCGATTAAGAGAAAAATCCTTAAGAAATGTTGCTTTCTCACCATTAATAAGTCCGTCTCGCTTACGCAGGACCTCAGATAGCAATCGTCGCGAGTCACCGTAGGAAGCGTACAGGGATGTCAACTTATTGATTATGTTCTCTTGCGCAGCTAAGTTTTGTTTGATGATTTTAACCTGAGGAGAATTAAGCTTTTGGTTTATGCCTATCATTTGCATCCATATCTAGAGGTCCATTTATTTACATATAAAATCATCTGTTTGATAATCAATAATATGATCAAAGTATGTCACCAAGCTTTCGAGCACCACACGGTTAGTAGAATATAGTTGTCAGGCCATATACAGTGCATGTTAATAGTAACATAATTTCATTATTGACCGACATGAGTATAACATTTTCATATAAAAAAAAGGTGACAGCACCATTTATAGTAACGAAATAAAATAATACTTGGTGCAAATTTGACGATAATTGTTGCAGAATCAAAAACCTTTCAAATAAAAAATATATGTTATAAGTATGTATGTCACCGGAAAATAATAAATTCCGTAAATTTATAAATTTACGCGGAAATGTAAACTTTCGTAGGGTCTAAACGGGAGACAAAATGTATTATTTTACGCCCATATTTTCGCAAATTGATAAACTTAAAGAACTCACTTGTAAAATAATAAGTAAGCTCTGATTGGTTGAATAAGTCACGTGTTCTAATTTTGAAAAACAAATACAGTGGAAGGCCTTGTCGGAACGGTTAGGTCCGTCGACGATCGCAGCGAGGAAAAGCAATAAGGTTGCATATAGTTATACACGTGCGCGAGACAAGCGAGCGGTGCCGCGGCAGCGGTCGGCAAAGCGCCATTAAAAATTAGTTTAAATAAGCCAAGTTTTGTTATTGTTTGTCTTCTTGACCAATCAGCGAGCAGTGTATTATTTTCCGTATTTTAAAAAAGCGTAAAACTAAAAGCTCTTCTGTAAATGAATATCCGTAAGTTTATAAATGTATCACGAGACGTAAATTGATAAATTTCCGAAAGTTCGAGCGTAAAATAATACAATTTATATCTCGTTTAGAATCTTACGAAACTTTATAAATTTTCGAGGAAATTTATAAACTTACGGTTCTTATTATTTTCCGGTAACATGTATAATATAAAAAAAGACCTGTGGCTTGTATTTATCCAGCTCCTGCTGGAAGATATCCTCGATGGCATCCGAGCTGCTCCTGGCCAGCAACTTGGCTGTGATGTCGTCGTTTGTGATGGATTCCCGAAGCTGTTGAATGAGTGAATCGCGCTGTGTTTGCATTTCCCGCGCTTTTCCCACCACGCGACGCATTTCCATCATGGTGTCGCGGTCTAGACCCTCTGGAATAAATTAATTATTTTAGTAATTGATGCAGTTAACGCTGTGTAACTTGGTGTTGATATGTATTTTTGTAACACTAAAATTTATTGAATTACATATTAATATGAACATTGATTGAAGTTTCTTACAGTCATGCTTGCTAAATGGAACATGTACCTACTGTCTGTTTAAAATTAACAAAATAAAATATATTTCTGTATATTTGGTGATGTATTCATATGATCAATTCAACGGCGGGAATAAATATAATCTACGATTGCACTTAAGATGGCTTACTACCTATGATAAGAATAAATTCACCTGTAAAAATCCTTATTTTTGTTTTCATTATCGTTAGATGGAATTTTATTAATCGCCCAACATATCAGCGTAAAATCCAGTCAATTAGCTGAAGCTAGATTTTTCAATCGTCGGGTCAAAGTCAAAGAAAAATCTACAACTGAATCCAAGAAAATGCGGTCCGACGTAGGCGTAGAACAATTTTAGGCTAACTTTCTTTCTACATCCGTATTTTCTCGGATTCCTATCGAGTGTTCTTCATAACCGCTCTTACTCGACGAAATAATATTGTTTTACGATTTTTATAAATGCATGACAATAACATAGAATGACAAAACTGACAAGTTATTCTTTCTTTATTATCTCTAACCTTTGAAAAATCTTAAGTAACTTAATACTTTTTTTTAAATAATTTAGCATACATACATACATAACGTCACGCCTGTACCCCTTATGGGGAAGGCAGAACACCAGAGGTTATAAGACCATCTGATGTCACGTTTCACAAAATTTGGAGGTATTATAAAGATGGAGAGAAACTAGTGTAGTGACAGGGGGTCAGCCTATCGCCCACAAAAACGCCTTTAAAACCTCTGTCTTTTAACTTTTACAGTATGCCCGGGAAGACAAGCAGCTGGCACATTCTACGTTTTTCTTTCGCTCCCAGTCCAGCATGGAAACAAAATAATTTTGCAATAAGAACTTAATTTAAAGTGGCCCATCTTGATTCCAAATTTTGAACTTTAAAAAAAGTACACATTATTAAAACCTTGCCTAAAATTCACAATACAAAATCTCACCAATATTATCAATACTCGGTATTTTAGTCTGCAGCACATCCAGCGGTTGAGCCAAGAGCCGCAAGTTAGCAATATGCAGCGTCATAGCTTTATGCAGCACCTGGTTACTTTCGTTAGTACGTGAGTGAGCTTCCTGGTACTTGTGGTACTCCCGCGATAGCTCGGTTTGGACGATAGAGGGCGGTCGCGGACCCATGGCTTTTTGATACTCTTTTTCTTTGAGGGTTTCCTCCTGTGAAAATTATGGACGTCAACTATAAATGGCATATTTATGACCACATCATGATATCTATACAGGGTGTAAATGTATTTTCAATTTATATTAGGTACAAGTCAGAGCTGGAGGTTACATATACAACGTGTAACAAAATGGAGATATAAAACTTAAGGGTTAGCTTCTATACCATACGTAGAATATACAGTTAAAGAATTAGCATGATCAGTGCTGGTATAGACTTTCATACAAATTTATTTAATTATTTTGACAACCCTAGTCAATCTAATAAGCTAAAACAAGACTTGTGCTGCAGTCAGTGACCTTATGACCTTTCCCGCACCGGCTGAACTTTGTAGTATCTGTCTTAATTACCTATCACTTTATTTTTACGCCATCGGATATGGGATAGTTTTCATCAAAAGCTAACAGCTGTTTTTAGGGCTGACACTTAGATATTTTGATCTAAACTTTGTACTTGTTTTTCGGCCGATAGCAAATTTATGTTACTGTTACTTATAAACAAGATCACCAAACATACAATCCCCTTAAGTATTTTCTCTTCATTATATTACACGTTGTATAGAGGTTTGTTTTTTAGTTTTGTGTTTTGGTTTTTAGAGTTTTTTAGTCAACAGCCAAATTTAAATGTTTTTTTTTTTGATACGATATAAACGTAGTCTGCATATGTATTTTAGTAACGCTCAGTAGAAAAAGTAAAGATATGCTTACCACAAACTGTTTTACAAATAGACGTTGTTGATGAACACATCTACTACGACGTGGCATTTCATTGTTAATACTACGACGTAGTACTACAAGATTTTTTGTAATGGTATTCATTCGTTCGTCTTTTTCAATGGTATTCATTCATAATTTAGAGTATGGTCACTCTTTGCTTAATATGTAAGCGAAATATTAATTTCCTTGTAAAAAATATACATAACTTTTTTGGAAAATCATTTCTATAAATGATACCTACTTACAAAAATCTGGCGGGTGACAAAAAAACAACCCTGTAGTTACTACAGGTTGATACTATTATAGACTTGCTTATAAAGTTAAAACAATTTGAACAAAACAATCTCTAGTCCTTTAAACAGAAAATCTGACTTTTCGATATTTATTACAGCGCTCGTTTATTAACTCACGTATCTCCCTATCCCGTGAAAATAAGGATAAAATAGTATATTTCATTACGAGTGCGGAAAGCCTGTCATTGCAAAGAGTTCCAACAAATGTCTACAAGAGCCGAGGCGCAGCCGAAGGCGAGGGTTGACAGTCGGAACGAGTTGCAATGACGGTTCCGCACGTGTACTGAACGACTATTTTTAATACAGTTGCGAAAAAATTAAGCAATTTTATAAAATATACAAAATGGCGCCAGCTGTGAAAGATTATAAACAGAGTTTTTTTTTTGTTTACCCATTCTGGGTAGGCAAAGGGAACTATGACCATACAGCCAAGTCTTTAGTAGATTTTTGTATTGACATGAAATGAAAATGAATTTAATGAGATAAAATGAAATTAAACCTAACCTAACTCATTGCATCAAATCATTATATCTGATTTTGAAACAGATTAGTAGCTTCTTTTCAGAAATATTTGTATGAATCGTAAAAACTTCTATGAATTTTTTTTTAGTAAAGACTTCGTGGTTGATTTTTTCTTTTTAATAGACATTATTTTGACATTTGGGAAAGAGAACGCACGAGTGCGGAAAAGGTAAAGAAAAAGCACGAGTGTGTAATAGCCCACATCCCGAACGCTACACGTCCCTGCAATACGCCACTTTTTGAGCAACTGTATTAAAAAGTATTATTCGAAACTTTCCTATGCCTAGCTAGCAAATTACAATAAGCCCAGTTGTTTCCGCGTAAAAAAGCAAAAATCGATATAACCTCAAAACCTCACGTCTATAACGTGTAACATAATGAAGAGATAATACTTAAGGGGATGTTTAGTGATGTAGTTTTTAAGTAACAGTAACATAAAGGGGATTGGCGGCCACGGTATCACTTAATTTTAGAGTTTTCAAGCGTATCAAAACCGGGCTATATGTAGTTAATAGGTCAATATGAGACACGTTTTTTCCAACATTTATTGTTGTGATAGTTGTTGGGAATATTTAGAAATACAATAAAATCAAATTAAACTTGCCGAAAGCACATTTTTTAATTTCCCGGCAATAAAAAATAATAGTTGTAAAGTCCTACTGTCAAACTTGAATTAAGCCGCCCGCGCCGCCACCCCGTTTCAAACCTCTGGATTGGTTAATACCTGCTTATGTAATGTAATGGTTTCAAAATACGACGCCATGTTAGAAAAGACGGACTATAAATTCCTGTAATTTTTAGGTTAGATTATTGTTTTGACTTTTTATTCCCAACTTCTGTATAAATCTAATAATTATATTCTGATTACTCGTTATCTAAGCAATAAAACGCACATATTAAGTTTGAGGTACGTGAATGCTATGTGAAATAAAAGCGGTACTGACAATGTATGGGACCTTGCCATTCTTCTTTGTTATCCTTACGGTTCGGCCGAAAAGCAAGTTCAAAGTTGAGATCAAAATATCTAAGTGTCAACCCTAAAAGCAGCTGTTAGCTTTTGATGAAATCTATTCGATAACAGATGGCGTAAAAATAGAGCGATGGGTAACTAAGACAGATACTACAAAGTTCAGCCAGTGCAGGAAAGGTCATAAGGTCACCGACTGCGGCACAAATTTTATTAGGTTGACTAGGGTTGTCAAAATATTTTGTTGTAAAATAATTAAATAAATTGTATGAAAGTTTATACCAGCAATGATCATGCTAATTCTTTGAATGTATATTCTACGTATGGTATAGAAACTTACCCTTGGGTTTTATCTCTCCATTTTGTTACACGTTGTATAAATTGGAAAGAATATAATAATGTGGAAACTTAAAGACAATATGATAGAGTACCTGTATAAGAGTCTTGATTTCCGCCAACGAATGTTCCACGTCACTGATGATCTCCGCCAAGCTATTCATGGAGTCCACCAGGTTCTGTATGATATCTGTCTTTGCATTCATCGCCGCACATCTGTCTACTATGTCTTGAGGTATGCTATAACAAAATATAATACAAGTTTAACATAACGTAATCTAGCCAAACAAACTAGTAATTTAATAAGGTGCTTAAGTTAAAGCATTTAAAACTGAAATATCGATATTTTCGTATAAAATCTAATAATCTATTTTATTTTGTATAAAAGTACGCGAGCACCAGACCTTTTCGAACTTATGGTTACATAATGCGTTATAAATAATTTGTTGGTGCAAAGATTGCGGTTCGTTAATTGATTCCTAAACAGTGATTTGGAATCAGGGTCAGTTTTTGAAACAAAATTTCGAGGTCTTTACTTAGTGAGGTGAGAGAGGTAACAGAGACGTTCTATGAAAACAGATAGTAGGTCCGTAATTTATTCCCGCCCAATCTTACTATAATTTATATATACCCACGTAGATATTAGGGAACGCTTACTAAAAAAACATTTTAACTGTATTTTATTGTGTACTAGCTGTTTAGCACTGTTTTACCCGCGCAATTACAAATTCCGCGGGAACATTAGGATAAAAAGTAGCCTATGTGCAGACGGTACACTATCACTATGCCAAATTTCATCCAAATCCGTTGAGCCGTTCAGCCGTGATTGAGGAACAAACATCCAGCCATCTAACTAAACTTACACATTCATAATATTAGTAAGATAATATTTTTACATTTTAAAGCGCTGTTTCGGTGTCTGTCGTGCGTGTATATTAAATTCGACAGGAAAGTGTTTTACTTAATTTCATTGTGTCTTCGACTCCAAAACAATTTCCAAATAAAAACAAAAATTCTTGTGTTCCTATTAATTTGTTAGAGACAATACTACATAATTTAATAATACTGATAAGAACATACTATTGCCCTCCAATTGAAATGGATTCATTAGGCATCACATGCAGGCCTATTGTGCATATATAACAAGGTTAAGGTTTTTACATTTTTAATTGCTTATGCGCTAATGTAACATTATTCTACAATACAACATCATATTCAAACTGTGTTGGATAATATAGTCCTAACTTGTATTCTTATAGTTATCATTTAAATATCACTAACTGAAACATCACGCGGTTTTCCCGCGCAATTTTGGAATCCTGTGGGAATATTGGAATGAAAAGTAACCTATGTGCACTCACTCACTCGTTGAGCCATTCTACTGTGATTGAAAGACAAACATCCAAACTTTCGCATTTATAATATTAATATGAGTAAGATTAATATAATGTTCAAAATATTCAGAAATACATGAAATATTTCACAGCCTCGTTTTTGAGCAATGGAAATGATCCCAATTGTACTATATGACCTCTTCTTTTAATTAACATGAAATTATTGATAAAATAACATTGTCCATCCCTTATGCAAAATTAAAACTTATTTCGCAATAAAAGATCCCAAAGAGGAAAAGAAAAAAAATGTAATCCAAAACGAAACAAAGATAAAAGAGAAGAAAAATCTGTTCTTAGTTTTCGTTTCGTCAGAAAGTCAGCAATGATTGAAATTTTATTGCTTCAATAAATGTAAGAAAATGTGTATGGAGGGGGCACTATTAGCATACTGAATTTTCATCTAGTTCATCTGAACTTTTAATATTAGCAAGAGCATAAAAGTATTGAACTGATGTCTTGATACCAACTAGATTATGGAACATAATGGCAATAACAAAGTCAATGACTCATCCTAAGTGATATTTTAGCTAGTTCATTTGTTATCAGTCATATTGATAAGAAGTATTTGAGACATGCTTTGTTTGAGAAAGAAGGTAATTTGTAAATTGAGGGTATTTTTTTAACAATGGCAATATTTATGCAAGCCAATTTGTGTCTCTTGTACTAACTGTGTAAACTCTCATGTTTTATTTAAAGTTTGTACATAATTTAAATTTAAAATCTACAATGTATTTTATCCTTAACAAACTATTAGTCACTAGTAGTAATAGAGAATCATTGTTTGTAGTATTTAGTCATTAGTAAGATTTATTTTAAAATTGCACACTTATTTAGATTTCCATTCAAAGCCAAGATGTAAGCTGTAAGCTGTTTAAAAGAATACTCACTTCTGATCAGAATCAATAACATCCAGCTGATCTAACTGTAGTGAAGACATGAATTCAGTTAACTCCATGTTTTTATCTTCGGCAAGTCCAGATACATGTCTCAATAATTTCGCCTTCTCTTCTGAATATAGGGATGATGCTTCATGAGCTCCCATGGGCACCAATCGTGCAAACAGATCTTGTCCCACTACCTGTTGAAAAGGATACCAATTTAAAAACAGACCTATGTGTTTTAAATACAATATGAAACAATATTTTTTAAGTGTACTTTCTCCTAGGCAAGTATAAAGATAATAATCATAGATTAATCAAAATCTTTGTGCAGTGGACTTCTATTTACTTACTTCAGGATCATTGAAATTGATTGCTACAGCCTTAACCAAGTTTACAGGCTTTAATTCTGTCAGTAAATCTTTTTCAGGTACTTCTTCATGATAAATAAACTCATTCTCATTTTTTGCAGCCTTTCTCTTTCCTTCCACCACATCATTTGTGAATGTTAGAGCTTCCTGTGTTATTTGAACTGGTTCAATATATTTGGCAAACTTTCTTGCTTCTGTGAGCCGTTCAACGGCTAGTTGGTAGAAGGCTACTCGTTCACCCATTTTCTGTTGCTCTTCAGCATTCATACCTTTAATAAAATACTTAGCTTACATATTTTGAACTTGAAACTGAAGCCTTTAGAAGCAACAACAACATAAAAAAAAACTTATTTATCTAGATCTTTTCATATTTAAGACCAATATTTATGAATTCAGTTCTTACCTTGGTACAAAGCCACTAGACAACCAATGTAAGCAATCTTAAAAGATACAAATCTGACCCAAAATGTTTGTTGCTTCATTCCTACAATCTCATGCACAGCGTCTGAAGTGTTAGTAGGTCCAAGTAACTGAAGAGAGTTTCTGTAGAAATGCAGCACTTGTGTTGCTACAGCCCCTGTTATGAAATTAAAGAACATATACTATAGAAATACATTATAATATATGTTTTATATTAACTATACATCAAATAATAATTTATTACAATACACTACTCAACAATACTCAATTTTAAGAAATACAAATTCAAACTTTTATGATCAACTTACCAACAATACTTGGTTTCTTAGTATCTTGAATACTTTTCTCAAGAATGCACTCCTGAGCTTGTGCAAAGCAAATCTCCTGCAGAAGACGCATTATTTCTGTGGATACATCAACTCCAGAAGGCTGGGGATATTGTTCCCTCAGATGATGAAATGCCCAAGCTGCATTCTGGTAATGTATACAGGCTGCTTTCATACTATCAGCAGAGGTTCGGGGTTCTGAAGCACCAAGCTGAGTATGAAGTGCGCCTATATTGTAAAGAATACTAGCCATCTCAAATCTTATATCTGCTAGAGAACAGCTCATATTAGCATACAAGTCTCGCCTGCAATCAAAAAATATATTACTTCTACAACAGTATTAAATAAAAGATAGTGTGTACATAAAAAGTTAAACAAATAAATTATTTCCAAATCACTACTTCATCACTGACCAGGCAAATGTACACGCCGCTAGTTGTCCCTTAGCCATTGGAAATCGACTTAGCATAGCGCGTAGCTGGCAGAAGTATCGTGTAAGAGCTGAAAGACCAGCGGCGTCAATAGTAGGCCTGACTGCAGCCGACCGTAGTCCTTCCAGTTGATGCAATTCATTGCTGTAACTATCTGGATCTTCTCGGTATGCTTCCGCAATATACTACAATGCAACATAATAGTTTAGTAAAACATAGCAGAAAAACTAATCAGATTACTAAGGCACTGCTTACTTGTTTTAGTTTTGGGGCAAAGTGGGTAATCTCAGAGCTTGTTTTTAATTCAAAACTAAGTAGGGGTAATCTGGGCACAGCTTCCATGGTTGAGGTGTCTTTGAACTTTTGTATTGTTGATAGTTTACATTTATTTATAATTTCATCACTGTCATTTCATTTTCACTTTTGTCTCTACTTTTTAGTTTTTTTATTACAATAAACAGTGTTACCATTTATTTCACCTATTGCTCTTAAAAATGTTTTCTCCAGCTCTTGTTGCATATAAAATACTCATATTATTTATATGTAAGTAGATATTATAAAATTCTTATAATAGCAGTCCATCTTTAATATTTTTTATGTGTTAAAAGAATATCTTTTTCGTCTATTTTGATTGTATTCATATTTGTTATACGATAGAAATACACTAATGGCAACTTCTATTTTATCGAACTTGGCTTAAGGACTTGTATCAATGCCGTAAATAAAATCTTAATAAAAAAATATTAATGAACTTTTTTCTATTTTAAACTTTATTTCATGGCACGTAAAGTTTAAATTTCTGGCAAAAAGCAAGTGGAACTACAAGCCTGTTCGCAAATAACAAAAATGAATGGCTATTCGAGTTTTGTTTGCATGCGTCCTAGTTGTATTATTGAATGAGTGCAGCTTTAATTCTCGCAATAATCTGGTGCCAGAATTCTATATGAGAAGGTCTGAGTGCATACAATGAAAATTAAGAAGTTAAAATCAGACACGGAGGCAGAGGTAACTTCAGCAGAATTACTCAACCAAAATAGCCATATTCATAACCGGCGACTTGTTAAGACCAAATGATTAAATACTATGTTTCTTTAGGAACCAGTCATTCCTGCTGCTGAAGTGATAGAAGCTGACTTGTACAAGCGTACTTACTATGGTCCTGATGTACCGACTTTGGAGCTTGAATGCTGGGAGGAGGAGCTCTCCGAATTCCAATTACAAGCTTATAAGACCGCTGACGAAGAATACAAAAGTATTCAAACTAAACTAGATGAGATGGTGGTAGAAACCGGAGGCCAAGTTGTTTACAATGGAGACCAATTTACGGCATACCAACTTCTTGGCAAGTAAGTAATGTAGTACATTAGCTTTTGAATACATCGCATTTGTTATTCATAAAATTCGATTGTTCTCTGATTTACAGGCAACCTGTCCTCAAAGATTTAGAGAGACAAAGTGCTGAGATCATACGATCTAGATCACGATCCTTGTCAGTGGCTAAAGATACAACAGTTAAAAGACGAGGTAAGTCATTTGATTTATAGGATATACAGATCAAGCCAGTAATACAATTGGCAAAGTATGTAAATGCATACAATTACTCAAATTGCTAAATAATTGAATTGAAATGTTAGATTACATTACTTTATCAAAATATATTTATTGAGGAAACCTCATAATTAAGGCATAATTAATAGTCTATTAAAGGGTTTGTCTGAATAGGATTTAAAAATAAAAATAAAGAAAAAAATAATAAACATCTTTCCAATCAACCAATCAACATTGAATCAAGCCTGTGATAATGTGTATTAGATATTTTGTATTAAAAAGTAGTATAGCTTCAAAGATAATTACCATATAAATAGGTATCACATAGAATAACCACATACTAGTCATATATTAAAACCAGAACCAACTACAGAAAGGTTCATTGAATCGATTGTTCATTTAATAATCAATACAGATTATTGAGCTCATGCTAATTATTATCTTTTAAGGATCTTTTTAGCAGAATTCAAAAACTATTCCATTAATTTTCTTTTTTAATAGTTATATAAATAAATATAAAAGAAATTCTTTATTTTCTAGTAAGTAAATAGTTTAATGTATAGTATAATAATTTAATAATAATAATTTTTAACATATTATCCCCAAAATAAAAGTATGATTTGATATAGGTCGTCCAAGGAAAGAACGTCCTGAAGAAAGAGATATGGATTATTCACCATCTCCGGAGAGGACCCGTACTCCAGAGTCTCGTCATAAGAAAAAGAAGAAGGATAAGGAAAAGCACAAGGAAAAAGAAAAGGATAAAGAAAATACTAAAACAAAGGACAAAACACTTGCACCCTCAAGTACGTAATGATGCATTCCAACACATTTTTAAAATTTGAATTTATATCCAGTCACTTTTTAACTTGTATAATCCTAAAACTGCATGTGTCGGTCTAAGTGAATGCTCTAATCATCAATAGGTAAAATTACCAATGGATAAACATATTAATATTAAATATTTAGGCATGATGATTTCTGACAATTAATATATTAATATTAATATATTAATTGTCAGAAATCATCATGCCTAAATATTAAACATTACCAACTTTTTCTGAAATGTATGATGCTTCATTGACACACAAATTAAAAATTCAATCTTTTCTTAGAACATGATGGCCTAACATTGCGTTTTTAAATATATTATAATTATTTTCAGATGTGCACAGTGTTGTAACAAATGTTAGACCCTCAGAAGCTACTGCTGTAGGTGGTTTGCTCACTGGCACTACAGCCAAAGCAACAGCCATTGTTGATCTAACCAAAGAAGATAATACCAAGAATATTGCTGATTCCAGAGAAGTTTCATTCAACAAACTTCAAGGTAAGATTTTTTTATTATTCTAAGTGCTTACTTTACATTATACTCCTGAGCTTTTGAGCAATAGCTACCATCTTTCTTTTTTTTAAGATTTAGAAAAAAAATGAAAGTTTAATTATTGTATGAATAAACCAAGTCTTCATGAATTAAATTTTACGTTAATTAGAATAGTAGGTATCGTAAAATATCCGTATTTGCCGACTATAAAGGAGAAATTAATAACCTTGCTCAACAATGAAACAAATAAAATATGTATATGTCACCCAGAATTATCAAAGAATTAACACTCAATTATGAAAGTCCATAATCCATAAAATATCCCTGTCTTAAATACATGTCACTTATTTCCAGGCAAGACTTTCCCATCACTGGTCGTGGTTGCCAGACCATACCTGAGGTCTAAAGAAACCCAGCCTCCTTCAGACAGAGCCGCTTTAGATGCTCGGGTGAAGGCCGTCCTGATGCACACACCTATGAAGTTCACAGAGTGGTTAATTCAACAAGGAATGGTGCGCTCGGAGCAGTGGTGTGCCATTCATCCTGGAAATAAACTTAAGTTGGGTGTGTAACTTGTTGATATTTTAATTGTTTATAACCTAATTGATATCCTTTACACTTCCATTTATTTTCCATAACAACATAGGGCTTAGTGTCAAACATTGACTTCATTGGTGCATGATGAAATGTCAATTTCGTCGTAAATAATAAAAACATATTAGTTACTATAGCATTATAGTATACTATAATTAGTAGTACAAAGTTTAATTACCAGTTACCCAGTGTTGGTTGTCCTTGAAACTTTCACCTTTATACTGAAACATGTTGTTTGCTTATTCTTTCAGGAATGTACTCTGATGTATCAAAATTCCCTTACTCTGGAGGCTATGTATGGATATCAGAATGCTGTCCAACTAGATTCGTCTCAGTTTACTCCAGTTCCGTATTTGAAGGTGCCACATTCCCTCCAAGTGTGATACTTAAACTTATATACCATTGGGCTTGTCAGACAAATGTGCAAAATGTAGTCCAATGGGTTAAAGTGGACAATTTATATGTCAAAGGCCTCTTTACCTGGTTGCGAGCTGTATGCACATATGCTGTGCATCAACATATGTCATTGTTGGGAGGACCAGGGAAGAAGATTGAAGTGGGGGTTATCTCTTTGGGTACGACAAGCCATGATGGTACTCAGCGACAAGTTAAAGTTGAAGTTTTGGGTGTACTGGACCCTGTGGAGAAGCTGGTTAGTGCATGCAATACATCACTCAATAATTAACTCTCCCCCTTTGTTATAGTGGTAATTTTGATGCGTATTTTTTTGCTATAGATACGTCTTCGAGCAGTCGAACCTTTGGCAGAGCAAGAAAAGAACTACAAAAAGCGATTCCAGAAAATTCTTGAACCTCTCGTTTCATGGGTGCATCCAAGCTCTACTATTTTGACTGATTTGACTGTTGATAAGGTTTGTTAACTTTACATAATTATATGAATTAAGATAGCTATACGGAAAAAAATTGCATGGCCTTTCCCTAATTGTTTTGAAATGAAAACTAAAATTACTCCTCAAATGCAACAATTTGCAATATAAAAATATGCCCCAAAATATTAGGTAAGTAGATAGGTCCTTGTCTTACACTTTTTGTTTCTTTAATAGCATCACAATGTTATACAATTTCAGGGTACCCTAGTATCAATGGGCTTTAAGACTGTAGTGCAGTCATCATCACAATCGGACAATCAATCTCGTAACAACAGCAACTCTTTCATCATGGAGTACCTTCGAAGGATCGTACCGAGAATGTTCCAGAACACGCTCTCGTTGCTGTCGAGACAGATTATTCAGCAGTTCCTAGATGAGCTGGTTTGGAGGGAAAAGTGAGTTGATTTTTTTATGGCCATGGCGTGGAAAACATTAATCATATAAGTAGTAGTCATGCAATTTAAATAGTATTAACCTCCTCATCACCCAAGGGGGAGACTCAAAGCCTAAAGTGGGCTGAGCTTATTACAAAGAGATGTGATGTTAATGATTGACAAAGGTGCTGAGTCTACATTAATTATTGAAGCAATTTCGAATGTTATGTGAAGCCGCTCATTTTCTCTCAAATCTGATAAAAGTTATTATTATCGAATTAAGTCAATAGCCTTTACATTCCGGGCATTTATCGTTTATGTCAAAAACCAGTCTGAACTGAATACTCCACGTATTTTTCTATTTATTTACTTGTATGTCTATTCCAGATACGGTATATCACCAGGACAAGCATTTGAGAACATAGTTGCGCACTTTTCTGAGATGACAAAGCAGGAATCTAAGGATGCCATCACAGTGCGCCTCAATAAAATAGCAGCTAACCCGTTCAAGAACTGGAAGTTCAGTAAGGTTAGTCCCGTCACAGTATTAATAGATTCATTTGATGCTGGTAGAATATACCGTCCTCCATGCCTCATGTCCCAACAGTTTTATGGGCCCCAAAGTCCAGTGAGCGATCAAAAAGTGATTTGAAATAAGTTGCAGTTACTACCTACATTTAATCAAGCTAAATATTTTATTAATTTAATTGTACGCGCTTATCTCTGACTGCCAAATTATTATGAAAAAATATCTTGCTTTTGAGCAGCTATCATCAAAGAATTCCTACAGGATGTAAAATTACGCGGGTTACTAAAATGTACACAGAGTATATTTATTAAATCACAACTTTGCTATGAATTATTCCATAGTTCATAAAAAAATCAGATGAAACTCGATATAAAACCAATTTTACTGTTACACGTTTATAATTATTATTAACACTAGCCCTTCAACGGAAAAAAAATGTTCTCTGTCTGACATGTCCAATAACTTTGCAGAAGAAAGAGAGAGAAGAGGCTGAAGCGGAACAGCAACAACAACCTGAAGGCCGGTCGAAACGAGGCCGCAAGAAGAAAGAACCTTCGCCGTCGCCACCGCCGCCGCCCAAGAAGAAGAAGAAAGACAAAACGATTGCTGTGGAAGATGATGATGAGGTAAATGCGTCGTTAATGTAAATGCTAGTAGTGGATTCAACTTGATCTTAGGACTATACAACTAAGCATCCTCTGTACATGATAAACTGCAAGGCTACAAACGGATTGTACAGTATTGTTGCCTAGAGGTTTCTTCTAATGAACTTCAAATGAAATGAATACGAAAATATTCAATTTATGTTGCGCATCGTATATTTAAAATATAACAGTAATATGGTGAGAATGAACTCTTATTATATATATGTAGGGTTCCAATCCCTTAAATCGTCAATTGGCATGGGACAAGTTCGTATTTGTTCAGATATGTGTTTATGCATGACATCCTTTCGACCTCTTGCATTTGTAATTTTTATTGCAAGTTACTGAACATATATTGTATTTTTTATTGCAAGTTACTTCCAGGCTGGACTGGGAGCGAAAGAAAAACGTAGAATGTGCCAGCTGCTTCTCTTCCCGGGCTTACTGTAAAAGTCAGTTAAGGGACAGAGGTTTTAAAGGCGTTTTTGTGGCCGATAGGTTCTTTATAATACCTCCAAATTTGTCAAACGTGACATCAGATGGTCTTGTAACCTCTGGTATTCTGCCTACCCCATAAGGGATACAGGCGTGACGTTATGTATGTATGTATGTGTATGAACATGTATCTTTTATATGTCACAGACAAAAAAAATTGCAAATAATAACCCAATGCACAAACCCCCAGGTACCGCTAGCGCTTCGTCGTACCAAGATAAAACAAGAAAAGGCCAAAGAGGAACCGCCGACGCGTCGCCGCAAGGCTCCCAAGAGCCTGATCGACGATGACCCAGACTTGGATATTCCATTGAAGAGCATCAAGAAGGAAGTTAAACCGGAGGAGACGGTGTCTATGGAGAAGTACTACTTTGGACAAATTGGCGGGAACGAGAAGCAACCGCAAACGGCTATCGCTGTAGAGGTCAGTTTTCTCATCACTAGTTTTACTTAGATACATAGATATTTAGCAAATTTATTACTACTTTTTTCCGAAAACTGAAAGCTGCTGGATGCGGTCGATTGTTCGGTAGTCGTTAGAGACTCATATATATAATAAAACAAATTTTATATGTCCCCACGCCATTACAATTAGCATGAAGTTACACCGATCATTACAAACCAAAAATTGCAGACGCTGGAGCATCGTCGTAAGGTTGCTTGTTTGACAGTTTTTTATCGGCTACATTTTTTTATTGACAAAATTGAACCCCCTCCTTTTTACCACCGGACTACCAGACGCAGACAGAACTTCCATCCCTATATAGTGGATTTACCAAGAAGTCGAACAAAACGCTTTGATAGTTCCTTTTTGGTACGGATTGCCGAGGTGTGGAACAATCTGCCTGCGTCTGTTTTTCCTGACCACTACAGTCCTGGAACTTATAAGTGTCGAGTGAATAGGTTTCTCGTGGATGGACGTGTACCACCATAGTCTTCATGTGCACTTTCCATGAGGTGGCGTGGAAGACAAACGTCCTATCCTTAAATATTAAAAAAAAGAACAATATATTGTATTTGCTGTGCAGTATTCAACCGACTTCAAAAAGGAGGAAGTTCTCAATTCGTGTGTATGATTTTTTGTGTCTTTGTAACACGATTTTTTAACAATTATGAATTGATTATAAATTTTCTTTATACCATACCTTCTCTAAAAAGCTTATTTTATTCACGCAAAACAGTGAATAAAAAGGCCTTTTATTCACTGTTTTGTTTTTATTCACTGTTTTGGTGTTTGATAATGATAATAATAAGAAAATTACGCTTAATTTCATTCATTGCTCTAATTTTAATGTCCATTTCAATCAATGTAACATTTCTTATTTCTTGATTAAATTACTATTTTCGCTTAAATTATGTCTTTTTCTCGTAGTCATGGTATAAAGTATAGTATGCAACTCCTGAATAAAGTACGAATTTATATCGAGGGCCATGAATCACTCGCGTCGCTCAGGATTCTAACATTGAATCACTCGCTGCTCAATCGTTAGAATCCTTCCCTTGCTCATGACTCATCTACGGCCCTCGCTTTAAATCCGTCCTTTATTCACTAGTTGCATAATATACTATTTTGCATATGATAGAGATACTTTAGAGGTGGTCCCATATAACTTTCATCGAAATCGATTGAGTAATTCATGAAAAAATCTAAAGACTACGAAGAATATTTACATTGACTTATTTATTTATTTTATATTCTTATATTTTATAAAATGATTTTCAACACACTTGCTCGTAAAGTGAGCGTTATTCTATTGAATTTAGAACTATAAACTGGGCTATAAGTCACGCGTGCATAATATATTATACCCTAGTGCATAATATAATGAATCCTACAAAGTTGAATTGTACCTTTGTGCAAATAACATGCGAGAAAACAGAGCATATTTTATTGGTCCGGGTTATACAATAAATATTTTCAGAAACAACAAAGAGGTTTTATACCACTTCAAATCCATATACATTTTTAAATGTTTGCGCCTTATATTAGTAAAATAAATTTGTATATTAAACAAATTATTCACAATTTACAATCATTTGTCATAAAATATTAAAATATTTGCATTTACCACTCCAAATTAAACATTTTCACTTAAAATAGGCTGTATATGCTATACAGACATTGACACATTTGACGGAAAAAAAAACCTACGCGCAAGCGCGAGGTTCGGCGCCATTTTTCAATCACAATTCACAGTTTTGTTATCAAGTGTGTTTGTTATTTTATGACCACGTATGTCTGTCTTTTACTCACAAGTGTGTTGAAAAACGTCGTATGTAACTCGTGAGCGTTGCTAATTACAGTCTCGGCTCATTATTAAGCCCTCGCCTGCGGCTCGGGCTCAAATCACAGCCTCGACTGTGATTAGCAACTTAGCTCACTTGTTACATAATATACTATTACCAAATGTACGAAGCATACTTCAAAGAACCCCTGGTACACACAGACAATCTCGTAGAGGTTTACTTATAAAGAAATATTTCAGTCATCATAGCCTTTGGAAACATAATTCCGAGAGAACAAGAAAATATATTATGACCTTAGACTAGATTGTGTCCGCTGAGTAATCCACTGACTTTTAATTTGATGTAGGGTCCTTTTCATGAAAGAAGTCTCGCGATTTGAGCGATGATACACCCTATGTGTGTGACATAAGAGCAATGCACGGGACATCTTTTATGAAAACGACTTTAATATTGTTTCAGTGCCCAATATGCCACGTAGAAATCAACAACAACATCGAGCTAGGAATGCACCTAGTGAAGCACGTGGTGCCGCCGCCAGATGGCGCCGCCGACGACGCGCCGCTCTGCGACTATTGCATGAACCGCTTCTTGAACCAGAAGGAGCTGAAGAAACATCTCAAGCATTGCCACCCTACGGACACGAAGAGCCCTGATCTGTTTACCTATGCTTGTTTGATTTGTGAGGTAAGGCACGTTGTTATTTATTACTTAGGTTCATTTTACATTAGAGTTGTGGGGTGCTTAAAATTTATAAAAAAAATTACACATACTAAATTCTGAACATGTCACTATAATAATAATCTGTTTTTTTTTTACAGAAAGATTTTTTTTCTTAAACGAGTTGATAAGAGTTGACAGCTTCTATTTCTAGTTTGAAATGATAACAAAAGGCTTTTCTTTTTCCACCAGGTCCGGTTCGCAGCCGTACTAACCCTCGCTGCTCACATGCAAAAGGCGCACGCGCCGCTCGAACTGCCATACAGCTGCGGCGCCTGCGACTACCGCTCGTCCTCACAGCGGCACACCGTGAGCCACTACCTGCGCAGCCATGGCCGCCAGCAGACGCTGCTGTGCCCCCTGTGTCTGATGGTGAGTGCGAGAGAGACAACCGACACTCAGTGTCTCGCTCGCTGCTACATACATGCGACTACCGCTCGTCCTCACAGCGCCACACCGTGAGCCACTACCTGCGCAGCCATGGCCGCCAGCAGACGCTGCTGTGCCCCCTGTGTCTGATGGTGAGTGCGAGAGAGACAACCGACACTCAGTGTCTCGCTCGCTGCTACATACATGCGACTACCGCTCGTCCTCACAGCGCCACACCGTGAGCCACTACCTGCGCAGCCATGGCCGCCAGCAGACGCTGCTGTGCCCCCTGTGTCTGATGGTGAGTGCGAGAGAGACAACCGACACTCAGTGTCTCGCTCGCTGCTACATACATGCGACTACCGCTCGTCCTCACAGCGCCACACCGTGAGCCACTACCTGCGCAGCCATGGCCGCCAGCAGACGCTGCTGTGCCCCCTGTGTCTGATGGTGAGTGCGAGAGAGACAACCGACACTCAGTGTCTCGCTCGCTGCTACATACATGCGACTACCGCTCGTCCTCACAGCGCCACACCGTGAGCCACTACCTGCGCAGCCATGGCCGCCAGCAGACGCTGCTGTGCCCCCTGTGTCTGATGGTGAGTGCGAGAGAGACAACCGACACTCAGTGTCTCGCTCGCTGCTACATACATGCGACTACCGCTCGTCCTCACAGCGGCACACCGTGAGCCACTACCTGCGCAGCCATGGCCGCCAGCAGACGCTGCTGTGCCCCCTGTGTCTGATGGTGAGTGCGAGAGAGACAACCGACACTCAGTGTCTCGCTCGCTGCTACATACATGCGACTACCGCTCGTCCTCACAGCGCCACACCGTGAGCCACTACCTGCGCAGCCATGGCCGCCAGCAGACGCTGCTGTGCCCCCTGTGTCTGATGGTGAGTGCGAGAGAGACAACCGACACTCAGTGTCTCGCTCGCTGCTACATACATGCGACTACCGCTCGTCCTCACAGCGCCACACCGTGAGCCACTACCTGCGCAGCCATGGCCGCCAGCAGACGCTGCTGTGCCCCCTGTGTCTGATGGTGAGTGCGAGAGAGACAACCGACACTCAGTGTCTCGCTCGCTGCTACATACATGCGACTACCGCTCGTCCTCACAGCGCCACACCGTGAGCCACTACCTGCGCAGCCATGGCCGCCAGCAGACGCTGCTGTGCCCCCTGTGTCTGATGGTGAGTGCGAGAGAGACAACCGACACTCAGTGTCTCGCTCGCTGCTACATACATGCGACTACCGCTCGTCCTCACAGCGCCACACCGTGAGCCACTACCTGCGCAGCCATGGCCGCCAGCAGACGCTGCTGTGCCCCCTGTGTCTGATGGTGAGTGCGAGAGAGACAACCGACACTCAGTGTCTCGCTCGCTGCTACATACATGCGACTACCGCTCGTCCTCACAGCGCCACACCGTGAGCCACTACCTGCGCAGCCATGGCCGCCAGCAGACGCTGCTGTGCCCCCTGTGTCTGATGGTGAGTGCGAGAGAGACAACCGACACTCAGTGTCTCGCTCGCTGCTACATACATGCGACTACCGCTCGTCCTCACAGCGCCACACCGTGAGCCACTACCTGCGCAGCCATGGCCGCCAGCAGACGCTGCTGTGCCCCCTGTGTCTGATGGTGAGTGCGAGAGAGACAACCGACACTCAGTGTCTCGCTCGCTGCTACATACATGCGACTACCGCTCGTCCTCACAGCGCCACACCGTGAGCCACTACCTGCGCAGCCATGGCCGCCAGCAGACGCTGCTGTGCCCCCTGTGTCTGATGGTGAGTGCGAGAGAGACAACCGACACTCAGTGTCTCGCTCGCTGCTACATACATGCGACTACCGCTCGTCCTCACAGCGCCACACCGTGAGCCACTACCTGCGCAGCCATGGCCGCCAGCAGACGCTGCTGTGCCCCCTGTGTCTGATGGTGAGTGCGAGAGAGACAACCGACACTCAGTGTCTCGCTCGCTGCTACATACATGCGACTACCGCTCGTCCTCACAGCGCCACACCGTGAGCCACTACCTGCGCAGCCATGGCCGCCAGCAGACGCTGCTGTGCCCCCTGTGTCTGATGGTGAGTGCGAGAGAGACAACCGACACTCAGTGTCTCGCTCGCTGCTACATACATGCGACTACCGCTCGTCCTCACAGCGCCACACCGTGAGCCACTACCTGCGCAGCCATGGCCGCCAGCAGACGCTGCTGTGCCCCCTGTGTCTGATGGTGAGTGCGAGAGAGACAACCGACACTCAGTGTCTCGCTCGCTGCTACATACATGCGACTACCGCTCGTCCTCACAGCGGCACACCGTGAGCCACTACCTGCGCAGCCATGGCCGCCAGCAGACGCTGCTGTGCCCCCTGTGTCTGATGGTGAGTGCGAGAGAGACAACCGACACTCAGTGTCTCGCTCGCTGCTACATACATGCGACTACCGCTCGTCCTCACAGCGGCACACCGTGAGCCACTACCTGCGCAGCCATGGCCGCCAGCAGACGCTGCTGTGCCCCCTGTGTCTGATGGTGAGTGCGAGAGAGACAACCGACACTCAGTGTCTCGCTCGCTGCTACATACATGCGACTACCGCTCGTCCTCACAGCGCCACACCGTGAGCCACTACCTGCGCAGCCATGGCCGCCAGCAGACGCTGCTGTGCCCCCTGTGTCTGATGGTGAGTGCGAGAGAGACAACCGACACTCAGTGTCTCGCTCGCTGCTACATACATGCGACTACCGCTCGTCCTCACAGCGCCACACCGTGAGCCACTACCTGCGCAGCCATGGCCGCCAGCAGACGCTGCTGTGCCCCCTGTGTCTGATGGTGAGTGCGAGAGAGACAACCGACACTCAGTGTCTCGCTCGCTGCTACATACATGCGACTACCGCTCGTCCTCACAGCGCCACACCGTGAGCCACTACCTGCGCAGCCATGGCCGCCAGCAGACGCTGCTGTGCCCCCTGTGTCTGATGGTGAGTGCGAGAGAGACAACCGACACTCAGTGTCTCGCTCGCTGCTACATACATGCGACTACCGCTCGTCCTCACAGCGCCACACCGTGAGCCACTACCTGCGCAGCCATGGCCGCCAGCAGACGCTGCTGTGCCCCCTGTGTCTGATGGTGAGTGCGAGAGAGACAACCGACACTCAGTGTCTCGCTCGCTGCTACATACATGCGACTACCGCTCGTCCTCACAGCGCCACACCGTGAGCCACTACCTGCGCAGCCATGGCCGCCAGCAGACGCTGCTGTGCCCCCTGTGTCTGATGGTGAGTGCGAGAGAGACAACCGACACTCAGTGTCTCGCTCGCTGCTACATACATGCGACTACCGCTCGTCCTCACAGCGGCACACCGTGAGCCACTACCTGCGCAGCCATGGCCGCCAGCAGACGCTGCTGTGCCCCCTGTGTCTGATGGTGAGTGCGAGAGAGACAACCGACACTCAGTGTCTCGCTCGCTGCTACATACATGCGACTACCGCTCGTCCTCACAGCGCCACACCGTGAGCCACTACCTGCGCAGCCATGGCCGCCAGCAGACGCTGCTGTGCCCCCTGTGTCTGATGATGAGTGCGAGAGAGACAACCGACACTCAGTGTCTCGCTCGCTGCTACATACATGCGACTACCGCTCGTCCTCACAGCGCCACACCGTGAGCCACTACCTGCGCAGCCATGGCCGCCAGCAGACGCTGCTGTGCCCCCTGTGTCTGATGGTGAGTGCGAGAGAGACAACCGACACTCAGTGTCTCGCTCGCTGCTACATACATGCGACTACCGCTCGTCCTCACAGCGCCACACCGTGAGCCACTACCTGCGCAGCCATGGCCGCCAGCAGACGCTGCTGTGCCCCCTGTGTCTGATGGTGAGTGCGAGAGAGACAACCGACACTCAGTGTCTCGCTCGCTGCTACATACATGCGACTACCGCTCGTCCTCACAGCGCCACACCGTGAGCCACTACCTGCGCAGCCATGGCCGCCAGCAGACGCTGCTGTGCCCCCTGTGTCTGATGGTGAGTGCGAGAGAGACAACCGACACTCAGTGTCTCGCTCGCTGCTACATACATGCGACTACCGCTCGTCCTCACAGCGCCACACCGTGAGCCACTACCTGCGCAGCCATGGCCGCCAGCAGACGCTGCTGTGCCCCCTGTGTCTGATGGTGAGTGCGAGAGAGACAACCGACACTCAGTGTCTCGCTCGCTGCTACATACATGCGACTACCGCTCGTCCTCACAGCGCCACACCGTGAGCCACTACCTGCGCAGCCATGGCCGCCAGCAGACGCTGCTGTGCCCCCTGTGTCTGATGGTGAGTGCGAGAGAGACAACCGACACTCAGTGTCTCGCTCGCTGCTACATACATGCGACTACCGCTCGTCCTCACAGCGCCACACCGTGAGCCACTACCTGCGCAGCCATGGCCGCCAGCAGACGCTGCTGTGCCCCCTGTGTCTGATGGTGAGTGCGAGAGAGACAACCGACACTCAGTGTCTCGCTCGCTGCTACATACATGCGACTACCGCTCGTCCTCACAGCGCCACACCGTGAGCCACTACCTGCGCAGCCATGGCCGCCAGCAGACGCTGCTGTGCCCCCTGTGTCTGATGGTGAGTGCGAGAGAGACAACCGACACTCAGTGTCTCGCTCGCTGCTACATACATGCGACTACCGCTCGTCCTCACAGCGCCACACCGTGAGCCACTACCTGCGCAGCCATGGCCGCCAGCAGACGCTGCTGTGCCCCCTGTGTCTGATGGTGAGTGCGAGAGAGACAACCGACACTCAGTGTCTCGCTCGCTGCTACATACATGCGACTACCGCTCGTCCTCACAGCGCCACACCGTGAGCCACTACCTGCGCAGCCATGGCCGCCAGCAGACGCTGCTGTGCCCCCTGTGTCTGATGGTGAGTGCGAGAGAGACAACCGACACTCAGTGTCTCGCTCGCTGCTACATACATGCGACTACCGCTCGTCCTCACAGCGCCACACCGTGAGCCACTACCTGCGCAGCCATGGCCGCCAGCAGACGCTGCTGTGCCCCCTGTGTCTGATGGTGAGTGCGAGAGAGACAACCGACACTCAGTGTCTCGCTCGCTGCTACATACATGCGACTACCGCTCGTCCTCACAGCGCCACACCGTGAGCCACTACCTGCGCAGCCATGGCCGCCAGCAGACGCTGCTGTGCCCCCTGTGTCTGATGGTGAGTGCGAGAGAGACAACCGACACTCAGTGTCTCGCTCGCTGCTACATACATGCGACTACCGCTCGTCCTCACAGCGCCACACCGTGAGCCACTACCTGCGCAGCCATGGCCGCCAGCAGACGCTGCTGTGCCCCCTGTGTCTGATGGTGAGTGCGAGAGAGACAACCGACACTCAGTGTCTCGCTCGCTGCTACATACATGCGACTACCGCTCGTCCTCACAGCGCCACACCGTGAGCCACTACCTGCGCAGCCATGGCCGCCAGCAGACGCTGCTGTGCCCCCTGTGTCTGATGGTGAGTGCGAGAGAGACAACCGACACTCAGTGTCTCGCTCGCTGCTACATACATGCGACTACCGCTCGTCCTCACAGCGCCACACCGTGAGCCACTACCTGCGCAGCCATGGCCGCCAGCAGACGCTGCTGTGCCCCCTGTGTCTGATGGTGAGTGCGAGAGAGACAACCGACACTCGGTGTCTCGCTCGCTGCTACATACATGCGACTACCGCTCGTCCTCACAACGATGTCGGGAAACAAACAAAACGAAAGAAGAGTTATGCAGAAAGACGCGATAGCATTGATCACTGCACCACTACTTGGTACAGAGTCTATGGGCTTGGGTGTAACCCTTACTTAATCACATCAAAAACTTTATTCACGAGATCGTCAAGTCAATTAGTTTCAGTTACAATGCTAACTCAATTAATACCGAGCTACTATGAACCGTCAGTTTGAGATACGTTAGACTTCCTAACAGTATCTGTCTCTTGCAATCATCCTACTTCAAGAGAGAATGCAAGCAGCCATTCATTTCATTTAGCGCCTTCTATAACATACCAACATATTTCCGTTACCATGAAGTCATACAAACATCTTAATATCGCTAACTTACCGATAGCTCCGACCTACATAACTTCACGCTTGTATTCCTTATGGGGCAGGCAGAACACCAGAGGCTTTAAAACCATTTGATGTCACGTTTGAGAAGTTTGGAGGTATTATAATGAAGGAGAGAGACTATTACAGTGACAAGGAGTCAGCTTCTCCCCCCCCAAAATTCTTATAAAACCTCTGTTCCATAATTGACTTTTACAGTATGCCTAGGAAAAGAAGCAGCTGGCACATTCTATGTATTTCCTTTGCACCCAGTATTATTGTTATTTTATTTTTAACTACCTAGACATGACGTCATCTTATCTTATATTTTGTACTAAATAACTGTCTGACAAAAGCTTAATTCATCCCTCAGGTACTAGCAGTTTACGAAGACGGCTACGAGCTGACGTCGAACCTGCAGCTGTTCATCGAGCACCTCCGCCAGCACCAGGACAAGCTGGAGGTGCGCTGCCCGCGCTGTGTGCTGCGCTTTGTTAACTTAGGTAAGTGTTTATGTGATTATTTGACGACTTTTGTAAATAAAAAACATTTTACAGATAAAAATACCAAATAAAATCATTTCTGATCGGGACTCGAACCCAGATCTCCGGCATTCTTACGCACTCGGCACTCTATTAACTGAGCTACCGGGGCCTGGTCGTTGACCATCGAAATTATTTGATATATTGGATGTTTCGTTAGCTGGATCTTGTGGTAATGCTTTGCAGCTTTACCACCCGCAATTCTTCACTGAAATTTAGAGATCTCAGTTCAGATGAAACATTGCAATCAAACAAATATTTTAAAAGCTTTATTTTGCATTTTATAATGTTTAGATATAATTTTATACATAAAAATCTTAATATATAAAACTGTTCCGTTACTATTAATATTATGTTCCGTTACTGACTGAGTGACTGATAGACAACGTAGCGCCATAACTACTGGGCGTAGAGAGCTTAAATTTGGAACATACATTCCTTTGGAAGTGTAGAAGTCCACTAAGAAAGGAATCTTCGGAATTCCCACGGGAACGGAAAATATAGGACTTTTGAGTTTGTATGAAAAATCTTATTCCTAGAGTGAATCGATGTGAAACTTGGTAAACACGTTCTTCAATGGGTGTCTGGTTGCCATATGGGAGGAATTTCTGAAAGGCCTAGAGAAACGGGAAATATTTTTAGTTTATGCGCGTACGAATTCGCGGGAATGCGCTCGTTCCAAATAAAATCGAATAATAAATTTAAAAAAAAAACATCATCGACATCATCTTAGCAAACCTTTATTTTAAAGCCCACTGAGGCCCCTGTGAGTCCCCTGGGTGATCGGCGATCACCTATCATTGTACCGACCGTTTCGTTCGACACTTATTCTGCTATATATACGGGTATTTCTCTACTAAATGGAAAATCGCTGTCCAAAGCAAATTTCATCCAATAAATTGCAATTATTCTCAGTTTTTTAATGAATAATGATTATAGTATTAGGTGTTCTAGAACCACCACAGCTTATTTAGTAATTAAAAAATTTGATGTTTGATTAAATCAACATCAAACAACTCAAAAACAGTTCCCTGGTATGTCCCACTTCCCAAATTACAAGCCTTGTGAGAAATATTGCCTTTTTCCGGTGAAAACTGGATAAAAAATATTAAAATACTTTTTAAAAAGCATCAACTATCATTAGAAATCATAATTATATTTTTATTGTAAATATTTAATCGAAAAATCTATGTGTGAAAGCTGTCCTCAATTTTTTTAAACAGTCCCCTGATAAAATTTGAATCCTGCTTTAAAGTCAAATGTTGTATTGGCACGAAACTTTAAAATCGTGAAACGGAAAGCAATCAGAGGTAAGTTCGTTCCGGTGTATCGTTAAGCAGGTAACCGCCATTATGTAAGTGCTACTGCTGCATCTGCTGGTGTACCACGTTAGGTAAAACAGTCCCAAGCAGGGCTAGTATGCAACCATCGATAAATAGTCGAATCGACAAGATAAATATTATTTTGTTATTTTATCCTATTATGTAAGTTAATATGCGCACCATAATAGATGGAATTACTCGATTTGATACCATGGTTAAGACCACAGAACCAAATATGTCAGAATCTTAATAAATTTCATACACTAAGTACCATATTCTAAGAAATTATCGATAAAAGGTCCGATTTTTCGTTGTCGACGGTAGCATGCTAGCCCCGCTGGTAAGCAGTAATTTCTCTTGAGTTTTAACTCCTAATATTTGTTCAAAGTATAGTAATTATTAAGTTGTTATTAACTATAGTAATATAGTAGCCACATTTCTTTCGTTAGTGTGATAAGTTATTTTTATATTAAAATAGTAGTAGTTTTATACTAAAATAGATACTTTTATTCATCAAAACATTTCCCCTGTGCATTTACAATAGTGTAGTCACGATTTTTGTTAAAATCGATAACTCCAAACCAACGGGGCTAGCATGCGACTGTCGACAACGATAAATCGTGCCTTTTATCGATATTTTCTTAGAATATGGTACTCTATGTATGCAATTTATTAAGAAAGTGACATCTTTGGTTCTGTAGTCTTAATCATGGTATCAAATCGAGTAATTCTATCTATCTAGTCTAATAATTCTATCTACATTACCTTACATAATAGGATAAAATTACAAAATAATATTTATCTTGTTGATTCGAGTACTTATCGATGGTTGCATGCTAGCCCTGCAGGACGAAAATCAATTGGCTCTTTAAATATATATAATTCATTTAATGTTGTCCTTCATTTTAAGAACAAAAACTCATAATTCAATAAAATTTGCTTAGGGGCTTAGGGACTTGCATGAGCTATTTTCCAAATAGCAGAGAAACATTCATACATATGTAAGAGTAACTATGCTACGATTACTAAGTTTTGAAATAATTTAAAAACTGAAATTTGCATTGTATTTTTATTTACAGGTCAATTAAAAGAACATCAGATTCGTGACCACTGCACTGTAGAAAAGGCGCTTGCATTGTGTTCTGAAGAACATTTGATTAGCAAACCCAAGGTGAGTCTATAAGTTTTTAACAAAATACCCGCATTGCAATTTCAGAAAAATACCAGTCAACTTGTATTTCCAAACATAACCCGATCTCTGAATTATTTAAAAGTCTCAAATCGAACGCCACGTTCCATTTCTCTGCTTTTTTCAATTTGTTTAAAGATTATTCCACACAAAGTGTGTTACTCTTTTCAATTCATTTATCCTCAGATTTTCTCAGAATTTTAGGATTTTATATTTTAATCGTGTAGAGTCTTTGGGTCTGTATTATAAGCAGTAACTATTTTAACTATTGCGATTATCTTAACTCAAAATAATTAAAGATTCGTTACTTTATCAAAGCAGACCCAATACTAGGCTTAGCAATATTTTTTTTTACCAGAATAAGGCACGACCTCCGATCAAGGATACAACTGGACATACAATGTTGGATGGCTTCGATGGATTGAAGCTGACGATACCGGATAGTATGATCTGCAAGGAGTGCGACTCGCAACTTGATCGGACTAATCATTTCATGTGAGTATAGGATTGTAAACTAGTATTTATTTTTAATATTACCGTTGTACGTTCTTTGGGAGTAACTTCTGCGTTGAAATGCAAATCTTTTTTGTTATAAAAATATTAAATTAAGATACAGTCAATATCATTAGTTAATTAAAACATTGAAAGTTTTTAATTAATTTATTTGTTTTATTATTACTTAGAAGTTACTCAATATTAGTCGTTATTTAGGCACAATATGATTCATAGCAACTTTGAAAATTTCAATGTGTTTATGTACTTTAAAATTATATCAAATCATTATATTTGAAGCTTAATTCAATAAATTAATATTATGTTGGATTTAATTTACTTTATAAAAACATTGTCTCATCTGTGGCGAAGGTATAAATAAAATCGTAAATTGTTTTTTAATCGTTAATTTGATACTTACTGGTTTATTAACAGGCAACATTTTGCGATATTTTTTATTCGCGCTCAAATTAAAAGTCAGTGTGGTCTTAAAATGTAAATATGCATAATATTAAATTAAAAACATGGTTACAGCATTTGTAGGGGCCAAAACTACGTCAGCCTAACGCGGTATCGAATAGGCCTGCGCGTGGTATCGTTGGTAGCTTCGCGCGGGTCCACGCCACGTACTTTTGTGGATACGGGCGGACAATTTCGTAACGCAATACGATTCTTACGATTTCTCTACGCAGTACGATTTCTTTTTAAGTTTTGTATGCCTCCATTTGGTTTTAGAAGCAATAAATACATATTAAAATAGTTTTATTTGGTCCGACATACATTAAACTATCGGAAACAAAAGATGATGTCTACAAATATACTCGGGCACTATTAAAAAGAGCGAGTTTCGTCAAAGACCTATGATCAAGGTATGATAAAGATACCTATGGCTAGAAATGTTCAAAAATACCTCGTTTATCACCTTTGCACCTAGCCACCAAACACCCTGTATTAAATCCGGATGAAAATATTTTTTTGTTGCAAAAAAGCTAGTTTTTCGCATACAATTTTAACCTTAAATTTTAATCCTCGTCGCCACTGTTAAATAATACACGAGCGTTCAGTTATATATTCGAGACTGTCAAACAAAATACAAACTTAAAACTACCTTACATATATAACACTATCCTTATGCATTTCTAGCGGCACAACCCGCTGTACAAAATGCCCGTACGTGACGTCCTGCTTCCGCGCCATGCTGCGGCACAACGGCTACTGCGCCGGCCCGCACTCGCTGGAGGACGCGCCCCGCGCCGCGCCCTACCCCCTCCACTGCGTGTGTGCCTACAGCAGCCGCGTGGGTGAGTGACGTCACACGCAGTACACTCGCTGGAGGACGCGCCCCGCGCCGCGCCCTACCCCCTCCACTGCGTGTGTGCCTACAGCAGCCGCGTGGGTGAGTGACGTCACACGCAGTACACTCGCTGGAGGACGCGCCCTACCCCCTCCACTGCGTGTGTGCCTACAGCAGCCGCGTGGGTGAGTGACGTCACACGCAGTACACTCGCTGGAGGACGCGCCCTACCCCCTCCACTGCGTGTGTGCCTACAGCAGCCGCGTGGGTGAGTGACGTCACACGCAGTACACTCGCTGGAGGACGCGCCCCGCGCCGCGCCCTACCCCCTCCACTGCGTGTGTGCCTACAGCAGCCGCGTGGGTGAGTGACGTCACACGCAGTACACTCGCTGGAGGACGCGCCCTACCCCCTCCACTGCGTGTGTGCCTACAGCAGCCGCGTGGGTGAGTGACGTCACACGCAGTACACTCGCTGGAGGACGCGCCCCGCGCCGCGCCCTACCCCCTCCACTGCGTGTGTGCCTACAGCAGCCGCGTGGGTGAGTGACGTCACACGCAGTACACTCGCTGGAGGACGCGCCCTACCCCCTCCACTGCGTGTGTGCCTACAGCAGCCGCGTGGGTGAGTGACGTCACACGCAGTACACTCGCTGGAGGACGCGCCCCGCGCCGCGCCCTACCCCCTCCACTGCGTGTGTGCCTACAGCAGCCGCGTGGGTGAGTGACGTCACACGCAGTACACTCGCTGGAGGACGCGCCCTACCCCCTCCACTGCGTGTGTGCCTACAGCAGCCGCGTGGGTGAGTGACGTCACACGCAGTACACTCGCTGGAGGACGCGCCCCGCGCCGCGCCCTACCCCCTCCACTGCGTGTGTGCCTACAGCAGCCGCGTGGGTGAGTGACGTCACACGCAGTACACTCGCTGGAGGACGCGCCCTACCCCCTCCACTGCGTGTGTGCCTACAGCAGCCGCGTGGGTGAGTGACGTCACACGCAGTACACTCGCTGGAGGACGCGCCCCGCGCCGCGCCCTACCCCCTCCACTGCGTGTGTGCCTACAGCAGCCGCGTGGGTGAGTGACGTCACACGCAGTACACTCGCTGGAGGACGCGCCCCGCGCCGCGCCCTACCCCCTCCACTGCGTGTGTGCCTACAGCAGCCGCGTGGGTGAGTGACGTCACACGCAGTACACTCGCTGGAGGACGCGCCCCGCGCCGCGCCCTACCCCCTCCACTGCGTGTGTGCCTACAGCAGCCGCGTGGGTGAGTGACGTCACACGCAGTACACTCGCTGGAGGACGCGCCCTACCCCCTCCACTGCGTGTGTGCCTACAGCAGCCGCGTGGGTGAGTGACGTCACACGCAGTACACTCGCTGGAGGACGCGCCCTACCCCCTCCACTGCGTGTGTGCCTACAGCAGCCGCGTGGGTGAGTGACGTCACACGCAGTACACTCGCTGGAGGACGCGCCCCGCGCCGCGCCCTACCCCCTCCACTGCGTGTGTGCCTACAGCAGCCGCGTGGGTGAGTGACGTCACACGCAGTACACTCGCTGGAGGACGCGCCCCGCGCCGCGCCCTACCCCCTCCACTGCGTGTGTGCCTACAGCAGCCGCGTGGGTGAGTGACGTCACACGCAGTACACTCGCTGGAGGACGCGCCCCGCGCCGCGCCCTACCCCCTCCACTGCGTGTGTGCCTACAGCAGCCGCGTGGGTGAGTGACGTCACACGCAGTACACTCGCTGGAGGACGCGCCCTACCCCCTCCACTGCGTGTGTGCCTACAGCAGCCGCGTGGGTGAGTGACGTCACACGCAGTACACTCGCTGGAGGACGCGCCCCGCGCCGCGCCCTACCCCCTCCACTGCGTGTGTGCCTACAGCAGCCGCGTGGGTGAGTGACGTCACACGCAGTACACTCGCTGGAGGACGCGCCCTACCCCCTCCACTGCGTGTGTGCCTACAGCAGCCGCGTGGGTGAGTGACGTCACACGCAGTACACTCGCTGGAGGACGCGCCCTACCCCCTCCACTGCGTGTGTGCCTACAGCAGCCGCGTGGGTGAGTGACGTCACACGCAGTACACTCGCTGGAGGACGCGCCCTACCCCCTCCACTGCGTGTGTGCCTACAGCAGCCGCGTGGGTGAGTGACGTCACACGCAGTACACTCGCTGGAGGACGCGCCCCGCGCCGCGCCCTACCCCCTCCACTGCGTGTGTGCCTACAGCAGCCGCGTGGGTGAGTGACGTCACACGCAGTACACTCGCTGGAGGACGCGCCCTACCCCCTCCACTGCGTGTGTGCCTACAGCAGCCGCGTGGGTGAGTGACGTCACACGCAGTACACTCGCTGGAGGACGCGCCCTACCCCCTCCACTGCGTGTGTGCCTACAGCAGCCGCGTGGGTGAGTGACGTCACACGCAGTACACTCGCTGGAGGACGCGCCCTACCCCCTCCACTGCGTGTGTGCCTACAGCAGCCGCGTGGGTGAGTGACGTCACACGCAGTACACTCGCTGGAGGACGCGCCCTACCCCCTCCACTGCGTGTGTGCCTACAGCAGCCGCGTGGGTGAGTGACGTCACACGCAGTACACTCGCTGGAGGACGCGCCCCGCGCCGCGCCCTACCCCCTCCACTGCGTGTGTGCCTACAGCAGCCGCGTGGGTGAGTGACGTCACACGCAGTACACTCGCTGGAGGACGCGCCCTACCCCCTCCACTGCGTGTGTGCCTACAGCAGCCGCGTGGGTGAGTGACGTCACACGCAGTACACTCGCTGGAGGACGCGCCCTACCCCCTCCACTGCGTGTGTGCCTACAGCAGCCGCGTGGGTGAGTGACGTCACACGCAGTACACTCGCTGGAGGACGCGCCCTACCCCCTCCACTGCGTGTGTGCCTACAGCAGCCGCGTGGGTGAGTGACGTCACACGCAGTACACTCGCTGGAGGACGCGCCCTACCCCCTCCACTGCGTGTGTGCCTACAGCAGCCGCGTGGGTGAGTGACGTCACAGCGACCCAGCAAGAACACCAGGAGAAGGCGCCGCAAACCAAACTTCGCCCCGCGCGTCGAGACGGTTACGGCCCCTACCGGACTATATTAAAGCGTCCAAGCACCCAGAACCGCCCTATCCAAGGACATTTCCCAGGTGGAAGCAGTAACCGGCCAACTTGCTGAGTAATTTCGTTGGCGTGTCGCGAAGGCCCGGTAGAGTTGGAAGAGCACTCGTTCGGCAAGCGATAGGACCCAGCGGGCCTAGCATGCTACCGTCGACAACGATAAATCGGGCCTTTTATCGATAATTTCTTAGAATATGGTATTTAGTGTATGTAATATTTGGTTCTATGGTCTTAATCATGGTATCAAAACGAGTAATTCTATCTATTATGGTGCGCATATTAGCTTACATAATAGGATAAAATAACAAAATAATATTTATCTTGTCGATTCGACTATTTATCGAGGGTTGCATGCTAGCCCTGCAGGTTCTAGCCCTGGTCTTTCAGTTATTTAAGAATAATTGAGCATTATTAAATGCAAAAACTTAAAAATATTAACCCCTACCTCCCTACGCAGATAGCCCAAAGGCCACCTTTCATCTATGCAAGATCGAAAATTTTATAATTATCAGTTTAGGAGCGATGTAGGGTTGGCTTCGAACAACCCTACGGCCCCTAACTAGAGTGTCGTAAAAGGCGACTGATCCGAGTGTCCCCCGCTTGGTGGTCGGATCCCGTCAAGGTCCGCCTGGTTATCTAAATGTGCTGCTAATAGTATGTTATGCAACTAGTGAATAAAGGACGGATTTAAAGCGAGGGCCGTAGATGAGTCACGAGCAAGTGAATGATTCAACTGTTAGAATCCTGAGTGACGCGAGTGATTCATGGCCCTCGATATAAATTCGTACTTTATTCAGGAGTTGCATACTATACTTTATACCATAACTACGAGAAAAAGACATAATTTGAGCGAAAATAGAAATTTAATCAAGAAATAAGAAATACATTACATTGATTGAAATGGACATTAAACTTAGAGCAATGACTGAAATTAAGCGTAATTTTCTTATTATTATCATTATCAAACACCAAAACAGTGAATAAAAGGCCTTTTTATTCACTGTTTTGCGTGAATAAAATAAACTTTTTAGAGTAGGTATGTTATAAATAAAATAACACTGACCAGTAGTTATGTATTTCAGCAATATTTTGCGAAGAGCCATTTCCTTCCTAAGCCCGTGTGCTTCGAGCTAAGATTTTCACTTACCAACAATTTGATACATAATTTAATTGAGAACTTAAAAAATTACTGTACTAGTCGCAGTTGGGTGTATTATTCATAATGAGTTGTGTTGTTAAATACAAAATACGAGCATGTGTCTTTATTATTGCTCGGATCGAGCTCTACATACGTGAACTATATCTAATTTACTTTATTTTCTCAACAGGCACGGACATGTTGACTCACCTATTGGACTGCGACCGCAAGAGTGCGTACAGTTCCGAAGAACAAGCCATAGAGAACACAGTCAAGCCGGCTGAGGAACAAGCTAAGCCGGTCGAAGAGCCACCTAAACCAGTGGAAGAGCCGCCCAAAGTGGTGGAAGAGGAAAGCAAACCAACTGAGGATGGGTCTAGTGATATGGTAAGACTATTTTAATAAGCTGCTCATTTTGACTGCGTTTTTTTTATAGGTGATGATTCTTTGGGTAGATTTATAATGTCAATGTAAATTTCATTAAAATTAACGTAGCGTTGTATACAGCGAATTACGAAAAATATCAAAGATCATCTTCATTGCCTTCAACAAAAATTTCAATTAGGAATTGAAACCTGAGTCGATTTATTCGTTGATTAGTCTTGTTAATTAATCTGTATTAATAAAATATTTCGATAATCTCTGTCTGTTTCAAGCCCAGCATGCTGATTTATTTTTATTTGTGTCCTTTTGTAACAATTTAAACATCATGTAATTTTGTAACAAATTGTGTTAAGCAATTTCAATTTTCTCCTTCTTTTTGATACTTATTTATTTACACTTTATTGCACAAAGTAAAAAAGTAAAAAAGGAAAAAATGCAGTAAAAAAACACAACGTTAAAAATGGTGCAATGCTTATCGCTGCAAAGCGATCTCTACCAGACAACCCAAAGTATGCTGCATTTATTTTTATTTCCTTTCGCAACCATTTGAACATCATAGTAAAATTTCGTTACACAATGTTTTCATAACTTACAGCCGGCAGTGGACAACACGGCCCCGCCACTATCGGACTACGCGCCACCGTCCGTACTGAACACTCAGCTGTCTTTGGACGACCTGGCGCCTCCGTCGGTGCTGCAAACTGATCAGGTAATAACAACTCTTAAACTTTAGGCCTCTTGTGCAGCGGTAACAACTTTGCTTTCTATGCTATCGAAGTCTTGGGTTCAATTTTTACACAGACAGTATTATCAGTACAAGCAGAGTGTTTAGGATTAATGCTTAATATGCTTGTAGTGTTTTGAGATCAGGTCCCATGTCATATTATACTTCAAAATATAAAATCAGCAGTCTTAAACTGGAGGTACTATCAGCATATCTTTATTTAGTATCGGTCGGTATATTATACAGGGTGATTTTAGATACTGTAGGAGAGCACTCTGTACTCGATTCTGGTCATTTTCAATTATGTAATAAAAGTAGGTACATAATTTTTCACTAGAATTCCCTATAAATAGAAAACGGTTTGTTACTATGTACTTTTCTTTCGCCTGCGTCATTCGCGGCACGTGACCTGCCAACGCTAGTGTAACCATGCGTTGCGTAATCAATTCCTTAACTTTCTGTCAAGTTTACTCAGTAAATAATTAATATTTATTTATTTATTCTTCATTGTACACATGGAGTAAGACATAACTTTATTAAAAATATAATAGGTTCAGTGTACAATAGGCGGCCTTATCATCTACAGACAATCTCTTCCAGACAAACCAAACATAATAATATTTTTTTATTATATTTTTCCTAATTCATGTGTCAAACTTTCACGTACTCGAATCTCAAAAGTGACACGTCACCCTGTATAAATTCATAATTTATGTTGACCATGCGTTTTTTTTCTTACAGCATGATCAAGAATTGCTGAAGGATACGTACGATCGACCTCTGGCAACACCTCGTCATGAAGATTCCCACTACACCCTCGCTGACTTTGAACCGCTGCCTCAAGAACCGCCGCCACAGCCTGACTTTGAACAACTGTAGGGCAATCTTTATACATTTATATAAAACTTCATTCGGAAATCATGTAGGTAAGATGAGATAACCACGATTGTTTTAGAATATAAGTTATTTTGTTTCCAGTTTTTTAAAGTAGAAGAAAGAGAACCTTCATACAACATATGAGTAAATGGTTTATTATTATTTGAAACAAATTTTTGTATATAAACAAGCAGATTATGTTAGTTTTATTTTCTCAGTAATGCTTAAGGAAAAATATTTTATTATGAATGTAATAATATAAGTGGATCTATGTGCATGCAATAAAATAAACGACTTATCACAATATCCATCATGTTTTATTTTTCAATCTTTTCTTCTTTTTAAATGTAAGAGTTACTTTATTTACAACATTGTAGTTCTCAATGGAACTTGCATCGTCATCTAATATGATTCCATCAAAGCTTAAATTATAAGTCTTCCAAATATACTTCCATGAAATCTTCACTTTGCTATTGGTTCTTTTTTGGAACAATTCAAAATGTCTTGCAATAGCTTTTTTCAAGATGCGCACGGTTGCCGTTTGCGGGACCTGAAAATGTGACAAAAATTAAATGTGGTTGGCATAGCACTTCATAATCATCCCCAGCTGGAGATGCCTACTTCTGGTCAAAAGTCTCTCCCAGAGTTCTCGTCGCTCGGTCCCGCACCACCCTCATGCCACTTATAAAGTTCGAACCCAGGACCTGTGGCATAGAAGGCAATGTATGTTACCACTACACCAGCCGATCGTCAAAATTCATACACTACATTTTTATTTATTTACTTTTTAGATTTTTACCTATTATTACAAAATGTTGAGCCTACAAATTTGAAGGTTTGACCCTGCGATTTATTAATGGACATTGCAAAAGATGTCTTTACCGGAAACTGTAAAAGTTTAAATTGGAAAAGTAAATCCGATGGTATCAGAGAGATTCGGTGAATCAATACATCTTGTTGGGTACCACATCCTATGAGTATTGTGCACTCTAATATGAAAGTTTTATATGCGCTCTTCCGCCGCCCCGGTCGGCCGGAACCGCCGCAAACATCAATATATAGTGGGACCTCTAGAGAGAGACGTGCATAACTACAGTTACATATTAAAACTTTATGTAAACTGTTATCAACTGCCTACCACCATCAATTAATTAGAGCACTGGAGAATACGCGTAAAGTATTATGAAATTATCTCAGAATACAAACTGATAATAAATCAGAAACATGGAGTGATTGGTTACCATTTTGAAGCTTCTCTTTTAATACTGTTCACAGTGAAAGGGGTTTTATAGGAACTTGTGTTTGGAAAGAATTGTATTTTACCTACTAATTTATCACAATACTATGTTGACCCATTATATAATTTTGACTCGTATCCCTTAGAACTAAAGTATAGAATCCAAACGACGCAAAAAGAAGCCCGTCAGAATTTAATACAGAGTAAATTTAAACGCAAAGACAAATACGATTGTAAAATGAAACCAATTACTTATAAAAAGGATGATCTTATTTTAGTAAAAAATGAAGTGAGAAGTAAATTGGAAAGTTTGTATTTAGGTCTATTCATTGTAGTAAGTAAGAGATTTGACTCCAATGTTGAAATTTTGTGAAAAGGTAAACTCCACAATGTTCATAAGAATAGGACCAAACCTTATGTCATCATCACAACTCTTTGTAATGACCCCACTGCAGGGCTATGAGTCTCTCCCCTGGGTGAAGAGGATGTTTAGGCCATAATCCACCAAGCTGGCCCAGTGCTGGTTGATGGATGTCAGAATTTTCAGGGTGCCGAAATGGCTTCCGATAAACTCTAACGACTACTGTATACAAGTATACAGCACCCGGGACCGACTGCTTAACGTGCCCTTTCGAAAGACGGAAGTCGCCGCCGTGAGAAATGTATGGTCACCCATCTAAGTGATAGTTTGAGATCATACATGAATAGAAAAAATAAAATAAAAATAAACATCAATTATTTACTGAGTAAACTTAACCGAAAGTTAAAGAATTCATTATGCAATGCATGGTTACATAGGCATAATACAATAAATACATAGCAGGTGGTGGTGTGAGTTTAGCGGGAATACTGTGTGCGCGTTGACTGAGGCGACGCGTCAGGAAGTGTAGTGATGTCTCTTTATTTATTTAAAGGGAATTCTGGTGAAATATTAATTATCTACTATTATTACATAATTATGGTCAGAATTTCGTACATAGTGCTCTCCTTCAATATCTAAAATTTGTTACCCTGTATAAACGCATTTATTTTAATAAACAGTTGAGTCTATTGGTACATCTCATATTTTCATTACGCCTCCTATCTCTCTAATAGCACCATCCGTATAAACCAATAAAGGAAACACAGCTGTGGTAAAATGGCAATATATCATATAAATTTACCATCATAATTTAATTCTTCTGTCCAAATTATATAAATTTACTAGTAGAAGATCAATAATGTAACGATAAAATAAGATAAAACAGCAAACTGCCAGTCAGACTCGCCAAAAAATCATGTTTGTTGTATGAAATATTGATTGTTTGTTTTTAATATTTTTTTTATTTATATAAATTTATATAAATTAATAAATTCTTTATTTTAATTGTGAATATACAACCTAATATTTGTGAATATTTGAAGTATCTACCTGTTGTCATTATTCATCACATTTGTGGAATATTTTCTTCCTTCAAATATATTTTATTCATTCTATTTTTGTACATACATACATACATAACGTCACGCCTGTATCCCTTATTAGTCCATTGAAAAGTTACATTTGGGGTTGCGTTTTTCAGAGGACGCAATTTTATTTTTTTGATGTGTAGGGGGGGTCAGTGTAAGCGTTCCTGCACACGATGCCGTCACCGCGCCGTCGCCGCGCCGACGCCGCGCAATTACTCTGTAGATACGAGTCGTGCGAAGCCCGCCACCGCGCCGCTCCCGCGCCGCCACCGCGCGCGTTCCCCTCCCTCCTTGTTTGTTTGATTCATTCCATTACCGGCCGTGTACGAACGTGCACGCCGCGAGATCGCACGTGACGCAAACATGGCACGTGGCGGCGCGGGAGCGGCGCGGTGGCGGGCTTCGCACGACTCGTATCTACAGAGTAATTGCGCGGCGTCGGCGCGGCGACGGCGCGGTGACGGCATCGTGTGCAGGAACGCTAAAGGTAAAACCAAGTTTGTGGGGTCGCCACCCTTATCCTACGGCCGCCATCTTGAAAATAGGGGTTGAAATGGTTTTTACGATATATCTCTTAAACTATTTATCTGATAAAAAAATGTATTAACATTTTTTGTTGCAAATTAAATCTTCTACAACTTTGGTCTAGTTACTTTTTGTCGTAGAACTATAAATAAAAAAGTTATAAGCGAAAATGTTTAGAAATTCGAAAAAAAAAATTATATTTTTTGATATAACTTTTTTTTATCATTTTACGAAAAAAATATATCGGACCATTTTTGTAGATCGTTTTTTGAGAAACAACTTTTATAAGCAACATTTTTTAATTGTTTTAAAACAATTGTTTTAAACAATTTAATTTAATTGCGGCGACCCCACAAACTTGGTTTTAGCTTTACATTGACCCCCCCTACACATCAAAAAAATATTTTTTTTTTTTTTATAATTGACTAAACCCGCGTTTGACCTCAATCTCACCTGATGGTAAGTGACGATGAGGTCGAAGATGAAAGCACACGGGTTTAGGAAGGAACTGGCTCTTTATACAATATTGCCGGAACACATTACCGCCGGAGCGGTAACATTTGGCGGCAGACTTTATATAAAGGGTGGTCGCTAGCCAGGCGGAGCCAGAAGGGATCCTACCACCAAGCAGAGAATAAAATTGCGTCCTCTGAAAAACGCAAGGTTAGGCCTAAAAAATGTAACATTTCAATGGACTATATGGGGTAGGCAAAACACCAGAGGTTGCAAGACCATCTGATGTCACGTTTGACAAATTATTATAAAGATGGAGAGAGACTATTGTAGTGACAGGGGGTCAGCCTAACGCCCACAAAAACGTCTTAAAACCTCTATTTTTGTATTTGTTATTATAGCAGCAAGCAACAATAATACATCGTGATGCTTCATGAGATATATCCTGGTGACAACTTGACAGACAGTTAAGTGTTGTAATGAGTTTCTTAAAATGAAATAAATAAATATTCTATGCTATATAACTTATTAATAAAGTGCATTTTTATAAATTAAATACCAAGAGACAGTATTACATTGTGCGACCTGTTCACACTTGCTGAAAGAACACTTCCAACTGCACTACAGGAAGCATGCCTACAAATGGCAAGACTGTTGATTTTTTAACCAACTACTATGTAGTAATTATAATTTGCTTCCCTTGAAAGAAAGACGATCTTTGCTACAGATGCTATTTTTACACGATATTTTTAGCAATAATATAGATAGCATTGAATTGAATTCCTTAGCTATGCAACTAAGAACACCCGTTAGACGTACTAGACATTGCACATTATTTCACGTCCCGCTTAGTCACTCTAATTATGGAAAACACTCAGTTCTCAGCCAAATACTTAGATGTTATAACGAGAATTTTCAATCATTGGACATTTTTAATCACACGAAGCAATCTTTTAAAAATCAAGTCACAATTAATATAAAGTTAAAACTAAATTAATAAAACTATTTGACTGTATTATACCTAGGTATGTATTTTCTATATTTTGTATTCTTTGTATTTATTTATATATCTATCTATTTGTGTAAAACTTATATGCCTGATTCATGTTCATTGAAAAAACACATACATGCTCAAATGTCATACATACAAACTTACACACACACACATACACTCTCTCTTAAGAACTCTTAACACACAAACTTGTTCACTTCTCTAGTCGAATAGGTACCACACCGCTCATGTCTTGATAATTATTATATAGTTATTGAGATTAATAATATTGTTATTCATAAGTTATTTCTGTCTTAAAATCAAAAACTATTCTTAATTAATGCTTATCTTTTGTTATAAATTACTATTATTTTTACTTGTATGCTTAATTTTGTATTTTTAAATTGATTCTTTGGTGTACTTTTGTTTGTTTAATTCTACCTACTCTAAAAAGTTTTACTGTATAAAAATAGTGAACCTGTTATTGGCAATATGTATTTAACCTATTTTTTCTTGTTATAATAGTCATAAGTGCTGTTGGTTCTGTGAACATTAGATAAATAAATAACTCTGAATGAGCATGCTCAGTATGAGCAATGTTTGAACTCATTCGCTACACTCAATAGCAGCTTTCCAAAAATAGAAAAGGCATGTTTTCCTGCTTTTAATAAGCATATGCTACCTTTACTAGAAGTAGTGTTTGCTTCGTGAATTGTTTAGCTACATAATAAAGTATCAATATTAAAATAAAATAAAAATATTGTTACATACAATTACATTCAGTGTAGGTTCACCCTGTCTGGAAACATGTATAGTAATTGATTGACCATGTTCAACAGCAGTCTAGAAAAGGAAAACATAACAATTAGGTGTTAGACTTCAAAGCTTAAGTGTAAATGAATGACAATATCAAAATATGTTAATCGAACCAATGATAGTATTTCTTCTAAAAGGATGTCTGTAGGCAAATCGGATAATATTGGATCAAAAGAAATTAAGTTACGCAGAGAAGACTGAGTAACTTCAAGTAAATCATCATGAGACAGTGTACTTGAAACTTCACTTAAATGCTCCATCCAGTATGTCAACAAATTGCAGCATTAAAAATTGACGACAAACAATTGACGAACTAACCAAAACAAACGCAAACTACCTATTGTAAATAAATACAAGTATTCCGTCTGTCAGTCAAACAGTCAAACAGGCCAGGAGACCATAGACAGCTGCCAAATACAGTTGTGTGTGTACGGAACCCCGTATTTTTTTATTGAATTAACTTTTAGAACTTATTACAACAGTACCAAGTCGTTAAAACTTTGAATCTCCACATTACTAGTAAACGGTATTAGCGAAAGATTTGATATCCTGGTCATTATAAAATATTGGCATATAAGTAGAAATCTGTTTCAAAATCAGGAACTTCCAACAATAATCTATAATATTTTAAAATCAGGTTAAGAATGATGTGTGGGTTTAAATAACGAAGTACAAAAATATTTCTCTATCCTTACTCCGTATTATTTCGTGCAAATTGTCGATATTTATTTTTGGTACCTATCGTCTTTTCTGTATTAAGTCATTCAAGCTCATATACCGGACATTCCAGCAGTACATGCGGTATTGTTTCTTACCTTCCAGGTTCGCAGATACACGTTGGGTCCTCCTTGCATCCGAATCGACGATTCGTTAACGGTTCAGTGCGATCACAGAACTTTATCGAATCGTATATTAACGAATGTTTACGAATGCTCGTATAGTATGGAGTCGGTTGCAAGTTTTGAGTAACACTGTAATTTTTTATTTTACAGATATTTATGAGTACAACATGTTTACAAACATTCAAAATTAACAAGGCACCATTTATTTAATGGCAATGGATAGATTTCAATTTTTTCTTAAAAACCGTCTCCATACTATACGAATACGAACATTCGTTAACAAACGATTCGATAAAGTTTCGATCGCGCTTTTTAGATAGGAGAAGATCCTACCGTGCTCCGTCATTGCCTAGGTGAGTACTCCTGTCGGTTTTATTTTTCTAATTATGCTATAAGAGCTTGTGGTGTCGGGAAAAAAGATGATTGTTCCGCCAGCAGTTTCACTTGTCATTCGTCAAACTGGGACCAGGCCATAGTTTGGTTTCTTCTTTAACTTTAATGCTGCCTCCTTAGCCAGTTGACCTGCTCGCTCGTTCCCTGCCAGGCGCGCATGTGCCCTAATCCAGTACAAATGTATATATTAGTTCTCCTGCGATAACGTTGCTAATCCAGCTCGTATTTTTGCTGCCAGGGGTTGAGAGCTTAAGAGGTTTGTTATTGTTTGGACTCGCTATTTCATAAGGATAGCGAGGCACCGACCCTGAAGTCAATCTTGCTGCCATCAGTGAAAATTCGAACATCAAATTCGGCCTACGTGCCTGGGACTCTTCGCTCCCCTCTCTTCCGGCTACTTCAGGTCGGGGTACCTATGCCTATTTTCACCTCTTAGAGCGATGCGTTCTCACGAACTCACAGTACAAGCGTGCGTCTTCGTGCAGGTCTTCGCGTTGTCGGGGTTCTGTTTAAACGCAGGAATATACCTCCACTGCGCGCGATAGGTACCTCTGATGGCGTGCGCCCCCGTAACGCAGTTTTGGCCCCAATAATCCACATTTTGTACAAGGTGTTCTTTTTGATATCCTATAACATAAGGTTGGTTAAAGATTTTGTTCCTTACTAAAAAAAATACTTTTTACTTAAGAATATGTGGTTCAAAACTGGATGTTAAACCTCTTTAACATTCATTCAATAGACGCGTGGCACTGAAGCCATACAATTAACAACAATAACATTTTAAACGTTGATGAATACAATGTATGTACGTGGTATTTACAACGCAAAACGTTGCGCACTGTACCTGTGCATAGCACTGAGCAAGTAATCACTACGTTTTAGTGCAAAGCGATAAAAAAAGGAATAAAAAATGACACGTTGTCATACTTCGCTTGTCTTACATAAGATGTTTTGACTTAATTATTTTGTATGAAAAATAAAAACAAAAAAATTATTAAAATTGAAAAATTATTTATTACATGTAGGGTTGCTAACCATACTGTTTTTAAGAGTATTCTAATGTTTTTCACTGCATTATACTGTTTGCTGTTGAAGAAAAATAAAAACTGGTTTCAGCATAAAAAGCTAAACACTTTATACGCTAGACTTAAATTAACAATTTGCGCTAAAAAAAATTTTTTTAGAATATTAAATAAACTGAATACTGTTTATTTTTCCAAAATACTGTTTGATATTCTTTTCAGGCTCAAATGTACTTTATTTCTAGAAAAAAAAAATGGCAGCCCTAATTACATTCCCTAGTTATGGGAAATTAAGCGGTACACCTTGTATAGAGCAATCAAAGTAAACTGACATTGGCAACACTGACTGACTGACTGATTGATTGATCCGAGATAGTGTCAGTTGCTACCGAGTACCGTAGTGAGTGACATAATCATTTTGAGGTTATTTTGTGTCACAGTTTCAATAAATTGCAATAAATCGTTGCCCAACTAGTTTAACTATTAATTAAAAATGGATTCGCTTTCATCGGCGTCCTTAAGTGGAGTACAAAAGGAAGAGTTGATGGACCAAGTGAAACAACAAATTGCCATTGCCAATGCCCAAGAACTCCTCACAAAAATGTCTGAGAAGTGTTTTAAAAAATGTATAAACAAACCTGGGACAGCTTTAGACAATTCGGAACAGAAATGCATCGCTATGTGCATGGATAGATACATGGATACTTGGAATTTAGTATCACGGACATACAGCAGTCGTATTCAACGTGAAAGACACAACATGTGAAAACCAATTATGTAGCTCTGTTAAAACTGAAAGTGTTGATGTAAATACGATTATTAGTAGACAAAAACAATATTGCATTAAAAGTTGTGCTCGCTGTTATGTTATGTGTTCAATAAAAAATATTTTAGGTTACTGTATTGTAGTTTTTTTATGATTATATTTTGATCACTACCAGAAACAGTCCTCTATTAAATTTCGAGTTGAGTATATTTTGTTGATTTTATTCAAGTCTGATTGTCTGGGGATTTTATTTAATTATATGTATAGTTAAACTATGTTCACAATAAAAAAATATTTATAGCTAATACTGATGAACTCTCTTATCTCTAAATGCAACTATATTTGACTCCAACAATAAGAAAATGGGAAAAAAATTTGAATATAAGCATTTTCTTAAGCCAAATCTATGTCTACCCACAGGATATAGATAGGGATTTCCTTAATTAATTTTACCTAAGAAAAGTGACATTTATGTTTAAAAAAATTTAAGGCTGAAGTTGCCTGTACGGAAATCAAGTGAAGTTCTTGATTTTATTGTGAATGAGAATAATTGAAACTACATTCTACATAAATAATAAAAGTAGGTTTGTAAAATATATTAAAACAAAAGGTTTAATCCAAATTCTATATTTCTTCTTTGAGCATCTTTTTCCTGTACTGATAAAGTTTCTTTATCCACATTTCTTTTACTTCCTCTTCAGAAGGCAATGCCTGAAAAAAACATTATTTTATTTACTGTTGGCTTAAAATTAATTTAAAAGTAGAACTAGAAGAAAAAGTGAGAAACAATATTTTCCTACACAATACAACTAGTCATCAGTACTTGGTTAATTTTCAAGTTTTGTGTACATACATTAAAACACAGTCTTGCTCATATATTCTGTGTAAATTACAATAGATGAGCAAGACTGGCCCAGACATAGAACTGTCTGTGACCTGTTGAGTCCATTATATAACAACTTTTCTGCATGGTGGTCTTAAAAATTACACAGGGTGACTGGTGGGTCACTTTTGAAATTCAAAGACATGATAGTTTGAGATCATACATGAAGAGAACAAAAATAGAATAAAAAATTAATTTACTTAGCTGAAAGTTAAAGAATTAATTACACAATGCATGGTTACGCTAGCGTCTGCAGCAATCCATGGGCCAGGTCATGTGCTGCAACCGACTTACTTATACATAAAGTAAATAGTAACATTGTAGGATTTATTTATAGGGAATTCTATAAATAAAGTACCTAAGAAAAATGAAGTACCTTCTTTTATTACATAATTATGATCAGAATTGGGTACAGATTTCTCGTCTTCAGTATCTAAAATTTGTCACCAGTCACCCTGTATGAGTTTCATATACAACATTCAGCTATTAAACCTAGTTAAATTACCATGGCATTTATGATCTAAATTATTTGTAGAGTGGGATCATGTAAATCATTTACGGATGGTTTCTTTCTATTATTTGATTAAAAATGCATAATGGCTATCACTTTCACATAAAACATATGGGTACCAATTTAATAGGAATATGAATATTGATCTTACATCATAATTAATTATTGTGTCTTCATCTTCAACTTTTATATCAGCTTCTGGTAAGGTAACTGTTTCTGTATTTAGGTCAATCACTATGTTCTGGGCCTGCTTTTTGTTCCGGGAAGAAGTAAAGGTTTTAGGAACAAATGTATCACTATTTAGTTCAGCTAGTAAGTCTCTGTCATGTATTGTTGGCATATCTTCTTTGACATCAACATCTTTGTACTCATATGATGGTAATCTTGTCATAGTTAGACCTGCAGCTTCAGCAGCTTTGATGGCTTTCTCAATTTTTGATTCAGAGTCATCTGTTCTTCTTGGTACTTGAGGTTTAACTAAAAATAACAAAAGTATTAAAGACACAGATATTATATGACTATGTTACCTTTTAACACAATATTTATTTCATTATTACCTATTTCTGGAGAACTTGAGCGGCTTCGACTAGAATATGATTTTCTTCTAGACTTTTTACTATGTTTAGACTTACTCCTAGAGTTTGATCTTGAAAGTGATCTGTTTCTAGAAGGAGAACGTTTTGTGCGCTTATTTCGAGAATGAGAGGAAGATCTTTTACTACTTGATTTAGAGTCGTATCTATCTCGAGATAAGCTTCGAGTGTAACTTCGTCTAGTGTGTTTGGATCTGGAACTAGATCGACGTCTTTTGTGGCTAGATTGTGATCGGTCCCGAGATCTAGTACGTCTTCTATGCTTACTCTTTACTTTTTTCTTCTCATATGATGAATCTGAACTGTAAGAAACGCTGCGGCGATCTCGGTACCGACTTTTCTCTCGAGGCATATCTTGAGAAAACAAGTACAAGTACTTATGTTCTGCGACTCTTCAATGTCTGAACTCAGACATGATATTTATTATTTTCTTGCTTAAATTATTAGCTTTTTGATAGTTTTTAGTGGCGCTATCAACCTCGTTAGTTAGAGTAATATTTATTCACAGATTTTCAAAACTAGTCAGTGAATTCAGTGATTTTTGTCCTTAAATACCATCAATCAATCATTAGATTTTCTTTCACGTCTCGGACCACTGACCTCTATATTTACCACTGGACTGGCTGTTCCGTAAGTTTGACAGCTATTTTTTTGTGCCTATTTGAAGCGCCACTAGCGAGTAGCGAGTGTCCGCAGAACTAATTTTGACGTATATTGCAAGTGGCCGCCAGAGAAGTGCTTGCTTATTGTTAAGTGATTTTATATTTTTTAAATATTAATTCGAATTTTATGTTGTTATTGTTATAAGCATTATATAAAAGTTATCAAGAATGAGGACATGTGACATATGTGTAAGCGACTAGTTTTAGTACCACGGACACTCGCTACTGCTCGCTACGTCCGACAGCGCCAAAATGGCGATTATCAAACGGGCACAAAAGCACTTTGACAGCCGCCAGTCCAGTGGTAAATATAGAGGTCAGTGTCTCGGACTGTTTACGTTTAGTTTGTGATTGACAGACAGTGAAACTTAAATAAGCCGTGTAAAACTATTCTATAGTCTGTATTATTTCATAGAAAGTACAATAAGCAAGATATCAACTTTTAAATATTTTGTTTGTTAGACTGATTTTATATTTTTTTTTATATCATATGAGCAATAAAGGAATATTCCTTGAAATTAATATGAGTCACTTGAAATGAAGTTTCAAACTGACAAATCGAAAATCTGTCAATAATTTTAGGAACATACATATTAGGACAGCGAAAGTACCTTACCTTTAAAAAACAAATTGCGTTAAAATATTCTGTTTTTATTTTGTTTTCTTTTTGTTCTCGTGAATTACAGTGTTATAAATATAATTAAATTTATCATTCGGTTGCATTGATTACTTTCAATCAAAAATATAGTATGCGTAAAATGGAATGTTATAAAACAGCTTTTGTGACCTCGTCGAACGTCAGTCAGGGGCCTCGATGACGGAATGTGTGAAATTTACAAAGATGGTGAAGATCTTTGCCGTTTCCATGGCTTTAACAAAATAATTCTGCTTAAGTTTATTCTAGTGTAAAAAGTGAAGTTTAAAAAATGTGTTGAAAAGTGAAAAAGTTCAGTAGATCCTTAAATTTAACCACACGCCCATCGGACTAAGAGTGGAAGTGGTTCGTTGCGTTCATTGACATTGTTTCGTTAGAAATTACAGTGCCCATCGCGATTGTTATGTTTATTCTAGTATTGTGTCCCATTAAGGACCTAAGTAAATGGTTTGAACGTTTCTGATGGTTTTACATCCATGGACAGACGAGAAAGATCACATGCCAACATGGAGGCCACAGATTATGTGGATACCAAACAGGTGAGACTACTGAAGTTTTATTTTTAATTGCCGGTTATTATGATTTTCTCTTAGTACATGTACATGTTAAAGTCCTGTAAAGTATTTCGGCTTTCAATTCTTTATATGAATAATGTAAGTACAACATACTGTTTGTTGTTCTAATATCTCAATAACTTTATACAGTTTTTAATTATTTAACAGTTATTAGATAGTTTATATATAATCATTTCATTTCAGCTACCTAAATAAGCATACAGCATAGACAAATTCAAGGCAGGTTGTGGGTGCTAACCTACTGCCTACACTTAATGAATAAATTAGCTTAAGCTGGAACATTAAATCACCTTCAAAGAAGTTACTGAAACTTTTATGACATTATTTATTACTTCAGAGTGTAACCGCAAGTACAGGCAGTTGACTACTATTGTCTTATCTTGTTAAACAGTGTGTTCATAGTCATTTCACTTTATACTTAATAGATGTGGATGAATTTCTAATATAAATTTAAAGCCTTCAATTTAAACTACACCATCAAATCAGATATAATAAAAAGCAAATCAATTAAAACTTCTCTGACATAAACTCAAAATTATTTCAAATAAAACTGTGTATAAAAAAAAACTTGACTTAAGTGTACTGGACAAAAAACATTTACTTAGTTACTAGGAAATTATTATATCATACGTCTGTAACTTATAATAAATGCCTGTTACTTTAAATTGGTTTTATAATTTTTTTATTTTTCTTGTATACTTTAAATTAAATGGAATTGTAATTCTAGAGCACAGTTAGCCTATTTAATATGGAATATTAATAACAGTTTACACAGCTTTATCCATGCAATTTCCAATCCCACAGGAATATCCCACATAGCCTATGTGCTAATCTTTACTGTACACTATCACTATGCCAAATTCAGTTCAGATCAATGGTGCAGTTCGACCGTGATTGGGGAACAAACGTCCAATCCATCCATCCAAAATTTCACTTTTGATTGATTGACAATCTTGCATTGCACACACCATGCTTTATGTGTGTTTGAATATTCTACATGATTGTCTTTGTAGAAATATGTAGTCATAAATACATCTTGCACAAATAATTGAAGCTTATGATCCATTCCTTGCTTAGTTGACAGGCCTACAAGATTTAAATAAAATAATTGAGGAGCGGCAAACAAATCCAGACTTGTCCATGCAGTCAGTTTTTTTTAAACCTCTAAATGTAAACTAGACCATTCAGTTTTTTGATAAACAGTAAATTATGTTCGAACATTAATGGAGCACATTACATGTAGGTACTGAAAATCACTCCGACTGGTCTTCATCTGCTTGTATAAATTTTTTATACATCCTGTAAAAAGTTGTTTATTGGACTTCTCCTGCTCCTCAATTATAAAGCCTTAAGAATTGTTTGTTTCTGAGAAACTTATTTTAACAGCTATGAAATATAACAAACGATTTGTATCAGAAGTCACCCCCCAAGTATGGAGGTCTATTGGCAAGTAGGTTGAATATTGAAGCATGCCTTACAAACAACCATGACGAGGTGATAACATGAAAAATTTATCAAACTATAATATAGTTATATCATGTTATTACACAGTGTGAAATCCTTCATAAAATTATAATAAAAATACCCTTAACATATTATTTGTGTTAAAATTATACTACATTTCTTTTTTGTTTAAAAATAATAATGTTTATTTCATACCAATAATATTTAAAATACATTTGTAGGATGTGGCAGGTTAGAAATTGCTGGAAGCTTCTAGTAGAAATGAGTAGGAAGCTCTGTTTCCAAGATTAAAAGTAATACTTGAATCAAAATTTAGAACATTTCAAATGTAACTCTATTTAGTTCAGAATAACTTACTTAGTTCTATGTAAAAATATATGAAGTTTACTAACTACTACATTATATTTCTACCAATCTAAAAGTTATATTTATATTAGTTATTTCAAACAAATTATACTAACTTTGAATATTAAGTACATTTGTATTATAAGCTAACAAAATTTTTAAGATACTGAACATGAAACTCTACATCTAACTTGATTCAACAAAAATACTAAATTATTCTGTGTCACTATGATTGATGATACCAAATTACCTGCCTACATATTTCATCTATTAGCAGATCTAAGTACAATCCGAAATACTTATATTGTTGACAAGATATTGCCTTCACTGGCTGTTTTATATGAAGGGGGGGCGCGCAGTTGGCGGGATCTAGGCGCACAGTTGAATCGAGTCGTGCGCTCAGCCCGCGCGCGTTCGAGCCCTGCCGCGTCGCGAGTGATGTCACGCGTAGCCCGTGCGCCCTGCAGTGTTGTGTAGTGTACCATGGTTGCGATGGTCGCCTCCGCTTCTGGCTACGGCACCCTGCGCAGGTTCCTTAGCGCTCCAGATGGCCACCACGCTATAGCCGACGCGGGAGTCGTGCCCACCTCCTCCGTTGCCGTTTCGGTAATTAATATTACTTTACATGGTGTTGACGATGATTCAACTGACAGATGAATCGATGCTTTTTTGTTTCGGTTTTGTCTGAGACAGTGATATGCGATGCGGAGCGTGTCATAGCTGTAAGTTTGCCAGTGGGTTGTGGTCAGAGAACGGTTGTCGATATTACGACGTGACTGGAATGTTGGCGATAATGGCTCGTCACCCGAGTCACCGCTGGTACAGTACCTACTAGGTGTGTCCGTAATATGCCAATCGCACTCCTCTAAGTGCACCGTTCGGTTTAATAAGTGTTAATGCGAAAATGATAACGTGAACGGTTTTGTCACCCGTATCGATTAACATTCCTTGTAAGATTTAAAAGGAAATAAGATTGTGTTTATTTTTTATATTTAGTAAAAAACACATTAATATCTATTGAATGATAAGTAACGAGTAAATTAAACTTTATTACGCTTTAACGTAACTTCGACTTATTAAAAGCTTTAGAAAGTTACCTGGCTATAGATATTGTGCAATTAGAATGTCGGTCTTACTATAAATATCACTTCTTTCTGATTGCCAACTTCAAATTCGATTTTATTGAATGCTGAATTCAAAAAGACCTCTAACAATTTCACAATTTATTAGGTATTGAGATTAAAAACGTGTTTTACTTACTCGGAACGTAAAATAGCGTTCCGAGTAAGTAAAACACGATATTAAAAAATCCTGAAGTCCAGGCGGAGGTTTTTCACCCTTACCTAAGTAATATTATTCGGCCGAAATATGAATATTGATCGTCGCAACGTCCTTGGCCTAACCGTGCGGCTGGTTTTTCGGTTGGTGATGTCATACAACCGGGAACAGGCGGGATGTATGGATACAAGCGGCCAAGGTTAGCCCAGCAGACCGTGGCATCTCTAGGCATCACGGCTCGTTGCTTCCAAGTGGAAAAGGAGCGCGCGCGCATCTCCGCCGCCACCGACCCAGATCACCAGGCCACTTACTCGCTTTTTACCTTCCGAAATTAACGCTCATCATTCTGAATTGCAGTCATTAAATTCAATTGACACGGGCTCTTTTCACGAATCTGTTGCAATACTAAATGTGACTCTTTTATGAAAGTTTGAAATGGTTATTTTTGTAAGAACTTTGGCTCTTTGATTTGCAGCAGTATGATTTAAACTATGCAATAATTCTTAGTTTGTTGTTCTGTCTTTTTCTGTCTCCTATAAATCCTTGTGTAATATCAGGCTTTCTTTTACTCAAGGAATTATTGCATTCGCGAACCTGAAGCTTCGGAAAAAATATAATACGGAAATAAACATTTATTACTCGCATACCATAAGCTTTTGTTTGTTTAAGTACAAAAAGCCTAATATAATAACCAAAATTTAAACTTGATTATAGTTGAGTCTGATGAATCGGTTGAAGGATTATTGAAATAAGATTCTGAAAATACCAAGTTGATACCTTAAGTAAGACTATCGTATGGATAGAATTAGCATTCAAGAACAAATAAGATAAATAACAGGCTATACATAGTTATTAGACATATATACGCGGATAAGATAAATGCGAGAAGTAAATAAGACAAAGATAAACGAAGCAGTGATCATGAGCGCATATTTTATGCATCGAATACCAAGCAATACTAAGCCAAGCAAAATTCGCAAAACGAAAGAAAGAAAAGCAATGCCACGGACAGAGTTTGTCACGTTATGCATTTTAAATCTGATATTAGATTACCTACCTCGGTATAGTTCGGGCAGTCTATTCAATACTTCGCAAACTGAAACGGATGAAAGAACTGAATGTGGTACGGGAAGTCTAAATAAATCCCGTTTTTGGACTATCTTACCATCTGTGAAGTAGACGTAATCCGAGCAACAGTTAAATCAACGGTGTGCGGAGAAAACGTTATAACCCGGTATGATTGTAACGTTAATGATGTGCTCGCGTCATTCAGCGATTGTCAATGTAGTTTCCTTTCCCATCTGTTGTTTGGTTCTCCTCTAATTTTAATAAACTTCCATCGATCTTTGGAGCTTTTAATGTCATGTTGCATAAAGTCTAGATAAACTAACTTTAACATGCACTTAAGGATACTTAGGACCAAGTCTTAACACAATTCTGTAAAAATCTAATGCATATTGACAGCAGACTGTGATAGTTTTTAAGTGCTAAACTAGACCACAGTATGAATTCTTGGGATTTATAACTTAAGTCTAAGTTGGATAAAATAGCAAAAGCCCGCAGTGTGTTTGTGGAATTTCTGTTGGAATGTTTTTGACATGAGGCAAAGGCCGTAGGACGTAAACGAGTTTAACAAGAACTCTTGAGCAATCTCATTTGAATATACATACAAACAAAAAATTGTGCCGATATACCAATACCACGCGATAAGTTTGTCATAAATAATGATTATCAGGTGAAATATGGGTCAAATTTAGGCTTATAATAATCGAAAAGATTTTTATCCCATACAGATGATGTCATGCTGATTTGTATAAACATGATGATATAAATAAACATATATGACACAATGGTTTATGCAACACTTTGATTAGACTATGAAAGTAGCAGTTCGTAAAGGGACCGTGTATATGTTGGTAGCAGCAGCGCCACCTATGCATACTTCCGCCCACTGCCCTCTTATATGGCAACTGGCAAGGACCTTGTCATGCCTGCCTCACGTAGGCATATCTAGGCGAGTGTCCGTTTTGCAACGTTTCCAACAGCATCACCTTGGCTATGAAGCGCGTTAATTTACCGCATCGCCACTTTATCTCATCTTTTTATGAGTTTTAGATTAGTTGGTCCTTGTTTGCTATTGAGATTTCGAAATTTAGATCCAAATCTACGAAACCTGCTGACCGCCTATTTCTAAATTTAGAGACGCAAATAAAAAAATGGTAATTTATTAGTGACTAGGCCATATAGCAAACCATTAGTAGCTATTAGTTTGATAACCTTGATTAACATTTTGATATAATTTAAACGCGAAATAGACATAAATCTACCGAATGCCTGAATCGTTGAGATGGAAATTTCTCTCACCGGTTTCCATGGTCAAACAATCGTAGCGTTACACAGATTAAATAGGTTTTTACGAATTAAAAACTTTAATTGATTCGTTGTACAATTATCTTTGAGAGCGTTTTTCTCACACCTTCCAAATCATTGCAATCAAATATTATAGAGCTACTTTTGCGATTCGTTTTATGAGAAATTGTGGAATTTTGCAATTTAATTACAATTAATTTAAAGTTAGCTTTTTAAGCGACAAATCAGTCATCGGGCCTTTAAGTCATGTACCTATTGTCAGTATAGAGTAATCCGTTAATTTCGTTTGTCCAAAACCGAACCTTTTAACTGGATTATTACGTAACTGGCATATGTATATAGATCTGATAAGTACGCGTTTAGTTTCGCTGTTAATTTAAACCGGAATTATTATCTTCAATATTATTTTCCTTATCAACCAGAACTTTCTTGTGTTACTTTTGATTTACCTTTTTGTTTGAAAGCCGTTTTCATTTCAAGGTTTATAAAACTAATAGCTACGCTCGGTTTTTCCCGAATTAGGTATGATCCCTTTAAAACTTCCCGAGAAAAAGCTAAGACTAGAAAAATGCGACTGACAGTTTCACAAAAAATAATACATATACCTAATAGACAGTTTAAATTCAGATCTTGAATTCATACACAAACATTTCATAACATAGGATAACTGCCGAAATTAAAAAACTCCTTTCAAATATCGACGCTTCGGCAGTGGCAATGTATTATTAAATACCAGTTCTTTCTGAAACTGTGTGCTATTTTTTTTTATTAATAAAATATTATAATAAAGAGTTAAAAAATTAAATACATTACCCGTTAGTCAATATAAGTTCAATTTCCGCAATATATGACGTAGGATGCACAATGTAACAAAATTAAATTTGTGTCTAAATGTAAGCATTATAATCCTTTATCACTACACGACATTTGTAAAACGGGCTCGTGGTCAAGATGTGAGTCACACTACGGGAGAAGTTAAGAGTTGAAACTGTTACTTCGTGATTGTAAAGACCTATCTCAATAACTCAATACGCAGAGCTTCTAAACACGCAACGCTATCTCCGATCAGCGGATTCTGGAGAAAGCTATTTGGAATATTCGTGCGGTACTTTCATAACCGAGCTTTGCGCCTATTACGTATGTGATGCAAAGAAATTGCTTCTACGATTCAATGCGTTCGTTTGAAGAAGCCTTTTGCTCATTGCGGAGAGAAAACGAAAGATCTCTAGTATTAACTCCGTATTAAATACATGAAATTACACGTATAAAACCAGTTTTTTTTAATGGCCATTATTGTTACATATGAATAAACATCTGCTCGGAATAGTTTAATTGATTCGGAATTATGTAAATCGATTATTGCTGCTGGATTATTTAATGACGACATTTTGAAAGTAATGATTTCCGGTTTTCTGTTAATTACAAGGAAGTTAATAAGTTTTGTGTTTTGTTTTTAATTTCTTATTTATTGCACTTTCAGACGATGTTGTGTGGTTTAAGTATTGCGAGGATACGTAGTAGATATTATTATGTAATGGTTTCGTACTTCTCCAAGTTTGACTTCACAATACTGTGGTATTACGGGTCCTTCTTAGTATACACTTGAACCAATAATATTGTCTATGTTGCGCTAGGAGTAGCTCAACACCGGTTTTGGATAAGACTCTTATTACTTCGCCTGGCTATAGGCCTGGCTGCCACCATTACGCTGAAATTATCATAACATAATGGCTTAGAATATTTTTGCGCTTTAGATTAAAATCTAGTTCGCTTCATTTGGTAGCTTCTTTATTGAAATTAGTTATTAATTCACAATTAAGTGGTATTATCACCATTTTACTATGTATATTATAACGACATTACCTTCTTGTTAAAAAGAGTATGGATTGAAATCTATAGTATGGTTTTTTAAATAAAATACAATTTATTATAGTTTCAAACTACCCATGCTGACCTTTGTAATGCGTCATGCTGTACAATTAATCTTTAAGAGTAAATCTGCAGTTCCGCCGCAGCAGCCGCGCCGCGCCGGCTGCCGAATGAAAGGGAATGTGTCCGCAGCTGAACTGCCGAAGAAAGTTGATTCTCTGTCCATAATACACCCAGTCCACTGCACATTGAGTCAACTTGAATTTTAATTCGGCTTTCACCGAAATATATTTGCGATTTTTGAAAAGATTGTGTTATTTTTATTGCATCTTTTACTGTCTCGTTGCTTGTTTTAGTTGGCTGTCTAGACGAGGTGGAAAAGGCATTTGATTATGAAATAAAAAGCCGGTTCGTCTTTTCTCGATTTTTTTTATTATTGTTGGTGCACTTTAAAAAATATTTTATAAATTCTGTTGAGGAGTGTTACGTTATTCCTGAAACCTTCTTATTTTAGCAAATCTTATTTCAAATCAGTCTTATTTTCTTAGGATCCCCTACCTATAGATTTTTTCTTTAGATAAATCGTTGCTCAGTTAAATACAATTAAACAAACACCTATAATGCTTCAAATGCCTGAAGAAGCTATAGGTATTTTAAAAATATAATAGATTTGATGACTTTTAGATACGGGTCGCCAAGGTTTGGAATGAACTGCCTGCGTCTATTTTCCTTGACCAGCAGTGCGAGCACAGAACTTTATCGATTCGTGTTTTCACGAAAGTTCGTATAGTATGGAATTACAAACCTACGCAAGCAACAATTGAAAACTGGCCACTGCCCCATAACTAGTTTAAATAAATATGTGCCTTGCTAATTTAAAATGTTTTTTGAACATGTTGTATTGTTAAATAAATGTAAAATAGATAAATTAAATTTTGCATCCAACTCCATACTATACGAACATTCGTAAACATACGAGTCGACAAAGTTCTGTGCTCGCACTGCTGCGTAGTGTTGGTACTTCTAAGCGTCGAGTGAATAGGTTTCTCGTTAATGGACGTGTACCACCTTATGGTGCGTACAGATTGCTGTAATGGAACTTGTAATGTAACATTCTGCGCACTACACGTCCGAATACGCAACGTGCGCAGAATGTTATATTACTAGTTACATTACTAGCAATCTGTACGCACCATTAGTCTTCATGTTCATTTACCATCAGGTGTCATGGAAGACAAACGTCCCATCCTTATTTTATAAAAAAATGCAAGGTATGTTGGCCAGAGTGAGTTGTCCGGTTTTTTGACCGCTACACCTATAGTCCTACCTAGTTGTATCGATTTCCTCCTACCTGTGCTAACTTGTGTTGCGTAACTTAACAAAACTTTGTGCTAAAGTTATTGCTAGTCGGCTTAGTGGAGACAAGATAAATTGCAATTTAGCAACCTGCGTGGGAACCAATGAGATTTAATATTGGAACGGTCTGTTCTATTAGACAACAATTTGTTGGTCGATTTACTGTACTAAATGGACTTGATGACGTGAGATTAAATACTGATTATTATAAACCTGATCGCAAATTTACTTAAGGTTTACATTATTATCACCTAAGAAAATCGATTTTGTTAACACGCATAACGATCGATCGAAATTCCATTATCCGACTTTGATAAGCCATGAAAGCTTAAGTATTATCATAAAAATGTTGTAAAGCAAGCTAAAGTAGCTGGTTTTCCTATTCGCAGTTCCGATCCTTTGTGAAGCCGATATGAAATGGGAAAACTACGTTTTCAGGTTTGTTTTCTTCGGGCTTATGTTTGAGAGTGAAACAGAGCGACTTACAAAGTCTTTTGTTTTCGCAAAGCAATAATATTTCTTTATTAAAAAACTAATCAGCTATTGCTTCAACTAATTATTTTTTTTGCAGTTTAATGTGTGTTTAATTGTTTGTAAACATGAGAATTTATCGAGGTCTCTCTCCTCGCAATAACTGCCGATGAAGTATAGTACTGAAGTAGAATAGTCCAGAATTAGCTCGCACGATACTTTTCTATGCCGGTCATACTCTCGTATGTCCTTTCAGAATCTCAATAAATAAATAATAAATAAATAAACTCCCCAGACAATCACACATACCTCAAACGTACATGGCCTCAAAGTAAGCGAAGCTTGTGTTATGAGATAGGTACCATGTAGCGAACTAGGGGGGAACCTAGAATATAAATACATATATAGATAAACACCCAGACCCGGAGCATTTTTTTTCTTGTTCCGGGCGGGAATCGAACCCGCAACCCCCAGCGTCTGAGGCAGATAGGTTTACCCCTTCGCCAAAGTGGTCGTCAATGGAGCAAAGCCGCGGCTGGTCTGTAATAATTTAACTGTCATCTGTCACAAGATTTGAATCTTATGCTTCTGGGTACAAATAACGTTTCTGAGTGGGATTTATCTTTTCGTATTCGTAACCTTGCTTTGCTTGCCCTAATCTCGCAAATCGAAGACACCACTTACATATTCATTGAGTCCACATATTTGGTCGATTCTGGGTCACCGAGTTATTTAGTTTCATTGTGTTTCGAGCGTTGCATCTTTGCACTTATGGGTCTAAAAGAGGTTAAATGCTTTGCTGCACTCTTCTCGAGAACTCTTTGACAACTTAGCGTATAGTTGATTCAACAATAAATAGCATTGTTAGGTACTAATTATGAACAACTTTTATAGTAATAAAATTCCCAGACAATCACACCAGCCACATGGTCTAAAATTAAACAAAGTTTGTGATATGGGATCCCATGTAGTGAACTAGGGGAAACCTAGAATTTAAATGAGTCTGTAGATTAATAAGGTTTTATTTTTTTTAACATATAGAGCGTTTTTTCCATACATCACAAACGTGGAAATTGTTGGTTGTATTGGAACATACATTTGCCTATACCGGTTTACCATTGAGAAATAAGGCACACATGTGATATCATATTATTAAATTTACGGCTACGATTTATGCTAATTTAAACATTTGATATCCATCTAAAAATTTGATTTATGTACTCAATTCCTTTTAAGTTCTGCTGCTTGGATTGAACTGCTGTTGAATTTCTTAAAATAATTTTAATAATTTTGTTTCTGATATCAATCCAGCGTGCGTCTTACAAGTATCGCAAATGGGCCCATACTTAACAGCAATATGTTTAACCCTATGACTTTTAATCCTTAAAAAACTGTTTATTGATCTTGCACAATATACATGCATTCCCTAACTAAATAACTTCAGTGATCGCGTTATTTACAGCCCTGCTCTTCATATAAAGTACTAGTAGTACCGCCTAATAGTACCTACTTACTCAACACACTGTTTTTTTTTATATACTGTCTGTACTGTAAACTGAAGTGTAAATAAATAATAAATAATGAAATTTATTGCCCCATAATTTTCGATCCCGCAGTTATTTCTTGATATCTTATTTGTATATCTTCCTTAAGATTAGGGTTAAAAAATGCAATAAGTGATATTTTTCTGATCCGACTAGGACTTTATGAATAATCAAACAAACAAACTCGGCAACTATTATTTCGTATAGATATTAAAGACTTATCAATTTGCCGCTACGTTTTGATTCTACCCCTTTTTGTGCCATTTATTGTGATTATAAATTTGTCTTCTTATTTCTTTCTTAGAATATCATATTATTATAAGGTCCTTAAAAATATGTTCCTCAAATCAAATATTGTGTTTGAGGGGTTTTTATAAAATATCTGAATAACAACGTTGAGGATGGACGTCCGTGGGTGTAAACTTTCTGAAAAGATAATTACCTTGATTCACGTTCCTTGCCACTTCGTCTCGACCTTTTCAAATGGTTGTTGATTCATTTCAATGTGGAATATGATATGACTTCATTCAATATTACCAACAAAAGAAAGATATTTCTTACTGACAATTCGGCTTATATCAACGATATAGATGAAGACAAAGTTTATTTGATCACAAACTTACCGTCCATATTCCTTCGAACATATCAATATTTATTGAAATATGAATAGAATATGTCTACTTTTGTACAACTTACATAGCATGAATGACTTTATGTAATGTTTATTCTTCAATGTTTTCGGAAGTTACATAATCGAAAAGCCCAGCTATGTAATGTACAAGTTATCTGTGAGCAGATGTTGTTTTTTTAATACCGAAGTTGTTTCAGCAAGTTTTGCTGGTGTGAGTATTTGTTGATATATATACTTTTATATAGTTGGTATGAGTACTTTAGAGAATATACAGGGTGGAATTTTTTAATGCTCCCTGGAGGGAAAGTAGGTACTCTAAATAATAGAGATAGCAAATTTTACTCCAAATAAACATTTCTTTATTTTGGAAAAGAAATAAAACTGCATTCAAAGATTTTTCAAAAATTTCCTTACAATACGTCACAGTGGTTCAGATAAAGATATCTAGACAAATTGCGGTTAAACCAGGTAATTCCATTTCTAGTTTAGACCAAAGCGTCATAATAGAATAATGACCAAAAAAAAGGTAAGTTTCCCGCTCCCCTAGTCTAGTCACTCGAATCTCTCACTTTCACTCAACTTGAATGAAGCCAGGCAAACCGGCTCTTACGCATCATAGTGGGGCTAGAATGCTCGCTTACATATGGACAGCAAACCTACTACAGATGCTATCTGTCCTTTTCAACTGTAAAAATTTGGTATGGATTAAATTTATGAATCAACGCTACGTTCCAAATGGGTTTTTCATCCGCCATTTATTAAAATAGCTGAGAAAGTGACCGAATTTCGGAGAACTGGTTACTTCTAGAGCGCTCCTTCGACTATTATCAGGAATTATTGATATACAGGACAGGGATAATGAAATACGTCCCTTGAACGTATAAATTTTTAATCCTAAATATTTTTAACTAACTGCTTACTGTCGCTTTCGTAATGACAATTGTTAAATAGTTTTTAACTGCACTATCTACGTAAGCAGATATTAAAACAAACTCATACTTATACTGGGTGACTGGTGGGTTCACTTTCAAAATTCCAGGACGTGATAGTTTAAGATCATACATGAAGAGAAAAAATAAATATTAATTATTTACTGAGTAAACTTCTCCGAAAGTTGAAGAATTCATTACGCAGCATGGTTACATTAGCGTAATATAATAAATACGTGTGCGTGTGGCGGGAACACTGCTGTGTGCGTGTTGACTGAGGCAGCGCGTCGGGAAAAGTGTAGTAAGGTCCCTTTATTTATTCATAGAGATTTCTGGTGAATAATTAAGTACCTACTTTTATTACATAATATTGATAAGAATCGAGTACAGAGTGCTCTCCTTCAGTATTGCAAATTTGTTACCAGTCACCCTGTATAAAGCTTCAAATTAAGCTTTAGTGATCTTGTATTATGGTGACCAAACAGCGGAATAAAGAATCTTCGAATTATAATGAACTCGCAGAAGGACAACGAATGACCTAGAAATTTTATCTCGATAACTTTATCACGTCCCCCTATCGATAATTTTACGAAAGCAATACGTCAAACCAGTACGCGTTTTTTTAATGTTTACGCAGGCTGCGTCTTTCATCTTTTCTTTTCATATCCATTAATTCCTTCATCAAATAGGCTATTTAATACCAAAAAGTATTTCAGATCGGATTCTCAATTCACTTCGATAACGAAAGTAGCGCAATTAAGTAAACAAACAAAACAACTGGTGCTTTATAACATTTGTGTAGATTAATGTGTAGGAAGACCTGTACTGAACCAATGTAACCTTGACAATGTTGTGCTAATCATGATGCGTAGGCTCTAAGGCCACTCCTAGCCAATGTCGTGACATGTATGCGTCCTTCTTTATTGGTCCATATCCCAAAATGTCACGCTTAACCTCTTTATATCTAGTTTTCGCAGTTATGCGATTTGTATATATGAACTTATTTGTCAAAAGCCTTAGCCGCGGAGAGCTCTAAAAGTTAATGCCGCCGAGGTTGCGTGGGCATATTATTTATAGTTGTCATTACATATGACTTCATCGCGACTGCTGTGTTGATATTCGCATTGTTGGAGCCCATTATACAGTTCAATGTGTAACCTTAATCTTTACTGGTCTGTTTGTTTTGACATAATTGCTTATAATGTAGCTGCTGTCATCGGCAGAAAATACTTTTTGTTTGTGCATATTTCTGGATAACTATTGGTCAGGTGAATCGGAAATTGCTATGTCTAGTGAGTCACTGCCAGTCGAATCATTCCAGTTTCCGTTACCACAAAACTAATTGTGTCTGCAATTAGTTCCAGCAGCCGAAATCAGTAGCTGTGCGAGCCTTGACTTTTTGACGCCAGTCTTTGACCGGAGGCTTTACTGAGAAAAGGTTACTTTTAAAACACGTCTCTGTATGAACTTCCTGTTTCCTATAGTCGAGCGCCATGTGAATCAACAAAATTCCGTTCGGACACAGGTCACGTTTCGAATGGCTACTTTACTTCACTCAAAGTTGTATCTTTATATAGACTTTATGATAGCAATTAGCTATGGATTTCCTAGATACCCAATAAAGGAAGTCTAGTTTCAATCATTAGATTCCGTCGACGTTGTCTCGCGAGACTGGTCGGTATGTATGCCCATAACTGATGGCTCCAATGATTTATAGGCCACGATTAAGCGAGTAATAAGCTAAAATTCTTTATCTTCTTTGTAATAACTGGCAACATGGCGTGCTTCCTTTTTAGGTTGCCGGTGAATCATTTTTGGTTCCGATGCTGTCCAAAATGCCGGAACATTCTACTTTGTGTCTACAGCGATAAACGATTCAACTATAGTACGTACATGATAATAATAATACAAGGCTGTTTATTGCAATATCATATTTTTCCTATGAACAAACGGTCCGATTTGAAAATATTTGTGTTAGATAGCCAATTCCTTAAGGTTTGCTTATATTATGACTACTGAAAACATTTTCAAAAGGAATTCCACGAAGCAATTAAAACTTTTTGGCAGGATATGCTGACATGCGGATAAAAAGTACTCTGCACGTTGAGATAAATTCTTCAAGATAAAAGGATTACACCTGCCGCGAACGAGACATTTGCAAATATAAATGAAATATGCTAAAAACTTGCCGGTGTACATTGCATCAACCGTTTGTTGACAAAGTCGCTTCGTATATGGTAGGAATAGATTAAATGCATATACCTTGTCAATACAACTAATTGCAATAATTCACTAACGACGGCGGCTGAGATGTTAATTTAGATGGCAAATAATATGTATGATATGATTCAAAGTCATGTACGTCGTCGGTCATTATATCGGTGGCAGCAGCCCGTCCTGCTCACACCGGTGGAGAATGAGGAACAGATTGAGTGCGTGAAGGCTCTTTGTGGCTTTGTTTATGGAGGTGGTGCGGTGTGAGTGGGCGCCGGGTCGACCTCAGCGCCGCGCGTGGGCTGCAGGTGCCAAAACACCTTTACAGTTTCTTGATGCAGCGGCTGTTGATTCCATTTTTGAATTTGGATCAGCTGTATGCCAAATAATGCTTAATTTATTGAACAAAGGTATCTGTAATTAATAAAGTCGGTTTTAGCTGATATCGCCTTTATGTTTTTAAATTGACGTTAGGATCTTAAAAGTGGAAACAATTTACATAATGTAGTTTTTTTGTTTATTTAATGAATTGACACTTTTATCATTATTAAAATTAAAACTAATTAAATGCATTTTTACTTTCGGTTCTATGCACACTAATAAAAGTAAAATCAGGTTATTAGAGATTGTCCGACGACAATTTCTTTTGAAAATGTTTCGGTAAAAACTTAATTTATAATGTGTATTAAACTCTTATTGCTATTTCCTCGCAGGGTCGGCTTATTAGATTAGCTGTACCTCCCCCGTGACTGGTTCCTCTGTTTGGTTGTAGAGGTCCTCGAGGGCTGTAGGAAGGGTTCATATAAATAATCTTCAAATATCACCGCTTTTTTCTTTCTTTGTTCTTCACGTACCAACAGATTGTGTTTAAACGCGGGTTTAGCCACCGATAAAAAAAAGATCTTTCCGTTTTAAACCCTTATCTAAATACCTATTCAAACTATCTTATCTAAGCCAACAAACCTAACCTTTTAAGACGTTTCCGCTTAGACTTGTATGTCTACAGACCCAGAGCACCTGACGCTAAAGCGATATCCCTCCGCTAATTAGGTGTTGTTCAAAATCGCTGTAGAGAGTGAAACCTGAGGTGGCGATTCCACTAATTGCCGCCAATTAACTGCTACGAATTCAGTGTAGAGAGTGGCCTGCCTGCTCCACTTGCTATATGTTATAGCGTGGTGCATGAAAGTACTAATAGTACGGCTTTACGAGCGAAACTGCAGCCGGGGTGTTGAGCGTATGATGGTATTAGAATGTGGGCGATAGCTGGTCGTTTAAGGTGTGCAGCGGGCCTGCTATGATTGCACTGAGCCCTAAGGTCATGACTTTAACCAATACTCGAGGCATTTTATAGGCTCTGTTAATAGGTTTAAAGATTTCTATTTGATTTATATTACCTCGTATTCAAGGAGATTTGGCGTTAAAGTTCTTGGTAAAAATGTGAATCTGGAGGGCGGAAATCGGGGTGAATGTTCGTATATCATGACCCAACATTTTTGTAGAACGTTATGCTACAGAAACTAAACTAAATTATAAATTAGTAATATAAATTTCCCAACGCAGAACAACTGCGTTGGGAAGTTCGCATTTGTCAATAAGGATAAAACTGAATATTTCACAAGGAGTAATTTGATCCTACCCGAGTTTGCAAATATAGTTTATTAAAAGTTATCTTCAGTTAAATATTCACGTCTTTCATAAACAGCACCCGGGCCCCTAGCTTTAATATTCAGAAACTATTTCTTTTCTATACAGAATGTGACAAACTATTTGATCATATTCAAAAACTCATCCTATCATTTAATGTATTCTATAAGTACTTTAATAAAAAAACAGTTTGTCTTTTCTAGTAAGGTGAACATCATAGGCATAGGTGTTAATTGTTAGCGGTCTATGAACAGTTGAGCAAGTTGCTAGTCAATCATTTTTATCACTAGTCTAAATCTCACTGCATACTATATCATTCCGCGAACGCAAGGATTGCGTCTGCATATAATAATTTCTGATCATGTGTTTCTGTTCCAATAAATTTATTTTAGTTCCAAAAAATCTAACTGGTGGTTTTGAACTGCTGATTTCCACCGCCAAACAGGTTTGCTATGTTCAGGATAATGAGCAGTGTAATAATCGGGAATTACCATCTTATGTTTTAGTTAGAGTGACAACACAACTTGTTTGCTGCATGTTACCTACGCGGAAAAAAAGTATATAAAATGTTATTAATTATGTTAATACTTCTACACACAAGTGGACAAATTATTGCTACTGATACAAGCAAAACAGCCTTATAACGATGATGTAATAAATACTCATGTTTATACTGGATAAATATTCATTATGCCTATAGATTTGCTTAAGCAGTGGCTAAGTAAACTGGCTTAGTCAGTGGCATCAATATAAATTCCTTCAATGCATGGACAGATGGTAATGCTAAATGCATCTTTACGGCCTTGATAAAGTTGCATTGCGTATTAAAAACGTATAACTTTTTCTCCAAACCCTTCAGTTATTGGTTTATACTGGTTTTTGGAAAACATATGGTTCGTAAGTTCGTTTCCTTTTGTATTTCGAACGCAATTAAAACAAGTTCCAAATGTTATGAGAACGAAGTCAGTTGTTTGGAAAAAATAGTTATGATTCTCACCAAGACTTTTCCGAATTTTTGGTTGTAAACAAAGGCATTAAACTAAAGCCGATATTAACCACCACCGTCTCAGGTACAACTCCCGTATGTCTTATTTTAATGGAAGTGATACGGAGTCATAAAGGAATGCCCATTACTGTAGGCGATCATATATTCCTCAAGTAGACAAAATTTCTACACAGCAACAGCAGACAGGTTCTGCGAATAATGACCAAAGTAATTTCAATACTTCACCGCGACCTATTCTAAATCGATCAGCACTGTCTGATGCATATTACCAGCGACAAGAACATTGTTTATGATATTGAGTTCCCTTTAACACGATCTTAAAGTGCTCCCTAGGTTGGACGGTCTTGCGTTTATTTATACCCACGGCCGGCGCGGGCGCACGCTCCGGGCGACCTCTTCGCCTTATGATTTGTCGGCATTCGCCAAGACGCCGTTATTGATGACTTGAATGCCATCTTTGGATGTTTGTTTTGTTTTTAACTTCCTCTCTGAGATTAAAGGTTCTTCACTTTTTAATCGTGTTTTATGAAGACGGCGATGAGTTATGAACTTAAAATTACTGCAGTGACGTGTCTAAGTTAAAATTTATAGCTAATGGCCGTCTTCAGATACAAATCGAGCATTATTAATGTTCAACATATAGATAATTAAAAAAGAAACCTTTTTATATGAATTTACCATTGCCTGCAAACAATATTGCCTAAAGTCAAGATTATGATCTGATTCAGCCGCTAGGTATTTAACTTTTTAATTCCCGTCACGACGACACTTTTCCCAGCATACTGCAATAACTATAGGTTTACTTAATAACACAGAGTGATGGAAGATCTCCTCGGTAGCGTCGCGTGATAGATGGTGCTTTGCGTGTGCGCAACACGTAACGAAATACAATTTATAGATCTGTTCTATCAACAATGCTGATTCGGAGTCTCTCAATTAAACGGTCTATAGCATTTTTGCATAATAAAAGTTCCTTTCTTAATCAAAGTCGCATTAATGTATACATATGTATAATTAGTCGTATTAATCAGTAGCAAGCAGTAAATAAAAGCGATTAATTAATTTATAATTGTAATATTCGAGAGATAGATCGTGTTATCTACACGAAGTAAATCTGTTGATACTATTCCCTGTAAGATTATTTTTTAACAAAACTTCCGTTTTGATTTCTATTTTGTATAGGTAAGTGACCGAGGTTAATAAAGGGTAAGAGGAGTGAGGAGAATATTAGCTAGTTATCCTGTCCATTCATGTTTGTTTTTTCTACTCAACAATTGAATCAGAAGTCTGAAAGAACTGTCCCGAAATATAGGGCGAAGTCAGGAAACTTTTTGTCCTATTTCTATGATAATAAATAATAAAATAAGAAATCCCCAGACAATCACACCAACTACATGGCCCCAAAGTAAGCATAGCTTGTGTTATGGGATACCATATAGCGAACTAGGGGGGAACCCAGAATATAAATACATAAATAGATAAACACCCAGACATGGAACATTTTTTTTTTCTTGTTCCGTGCGGGGATCGAACCCGCAACCACTGGCGTCTGAGGCAGATAGGTTAACCCCAACGCCATAGTGGTCGTCGTGATTATTATTTACTTTCACTAAGCGGGGTTCAATCAGATTATTCGTTTCTTATGACATCTGAACAAAACGTTTCCACATGTTTAAAATTATTTATTAGTCCTAATTAAATAACTAGGCTTAATGTCTGAATCGAAACTGTAATTGATACAGACAGCTTAGAAGTTAAACAGTGGTCTCACAAATTAGGACAAGGATACAAACAGTGGCATTCAGGTTTAACGCGCTGACAATAAGCGGACGTTGCTTTAACGAGATCGACAATAAATGACACAATTGACAATTGATGCGAATTGGCTCGATCGCCATTCTGCAACGTGTTTGTGTATGCTTGACAATTTCACTTTACTACTCGGATGTACTTGTTTGCGCATAACGCGAACAGCTGTTTGGTTTTCTAGTTGATCTATTTAGTTTATAGGGTGACTTTACTTTGATTAGAAGATGCTAACTTACTTAATATTTGTTGATAGAGCTACCCATCTATGTATATGTTCACCTCAAACACACATAAAGTACGCTACTCTCACTATGATAAGTAGGTACCAGTGAAACGTTGTTGTTGAAAAAAAAATGTGGACTCAACTGAAATTGCTTCCAGTTTTAAACTTGTCGGGAAGTCGATAATCATTAAAAACCCTAAGGTATTGTTATTTCATATTTCTGTTAACTTAGAGGCGAAGTAATAAAGCAGCGTTTTCGTTCTAGACAGTCTTAAGAGAATAGAATATAGGGGAAAGTACCCTAGTGGCGGACACACAAGGATTACAAGAAATAATAAAAAATATATTACGAAAAATATGTATTTATCTATCAATTACTTAAATAGGAAAAACATTAAATCAAAATAAAGCATCAAACAAAAGTACAACTTTTGCATTTACAAAAAAATTTCGTAGTTAAGTAACTTTAGGTAGAAAAAATTCAAATATTAGGCATTGGCACCTAGTACCGGACAGGATAATTTTCATAAACCTAGCGCCAGACATTATTAAAAAATTGTGCTTGTATCACATTTAATAGGTATCTCCATATTCCTGAACGTCTACACAGTCTTCGTGTGTCCATTCTCGTCAACATTTTATCCAGCTCATTTTTATACCTTGCTGATCCCATTTTCCTTTTTTATTTGTTTTTTTGTGAATTTTTTTGACGTGATCCTGTATTGCTAAGTTCCATGCACCCCTTATACCGATATTCGAGTAGTTGATTATCGAGATAGTACAAGTGTCCGACGTTAGGTGCCGTCCGGTAATGTTTTAATTATATTTGAGTACTTAACCTTATCAGAGAGTACATTGACTTAATCTACTATATTTTTGTTTCAGTCGAAGCAGCGGGCGTCGATCAAATGGCTGCTGGCAAAGGCCTTCAACAATCGGGTGCCGGATAACCTGCAGGAGCCCTTCTACAGGGACCATGAGGTCAGTATTGGTATTTTTGAATAGTAAGAAATTACGAGCTTGTACATGACGTAAATATATGGCTGAGACATGCTACCTAACTGTTGGTTAAGAAGCTAAAATAATCTTATAGACTCTATTATAGTATACAGTAATGGTGATCAAATTAAGAAATGAAGATGTTCACAGGCGTACCATATAGCAGCCCGCAGAGTTGCATAGTTGAATTGGAAGGGCTCATGGTTCGTAGCATGGATTGCTTTTGGGACAACCGAACCCCCATGGCTGTTACCAAAAATTGGACTGTGAACAGCGATTCGCGTGAGACCACGTTAGTGTAAAACACTAATAAATATAAATCGATATAAATAAAGATATGAAAATTCTTTATATGCAATCGGATTACTGCTGTATATAGGCTATTTTCAAAATGTAGGCCCAATTATTTTTAGCAATGATTGCGAGGTCAATAAACTAATTTTAGTTGATGACTAAATTGTGTTATCGCTTTCATTGATATTCATATCAAATACAATATGATAGCAAAATTTCTAAGGTATATTCTAGATAAAACTAAGTAATCAACTAGTTGATATTTTATTCTCTTGGCTGCTTGGTGAATATGTCACTGCTTACAGCCTGCCTTAACTAAACGCCTTAGCTTGTAGACTTATATTATTGCCATGATGCTTTGGACCTTGTCACAGTGGGATACGATAGAAAATAAACTTCATATGTTTTTATTCCTGTGCCAGACGAAGGGAAAGTGATTTGAAACAATCTGCAAATATCAGCGCTGAAGTCCTTATATTTATCAAATTCTTTATCAAAACTTTCACTTATTGCCCTCTTTCTTGACGTACGGAATGCTTGAAGTTCTATGTCGAACACAAATAGACATATTCCAATTTAATCGAAACCTTATGTAACTTAATTAAAATACCTGCGAAGCCTTCAAAACTTAAAGCGGAGTTGAGCTTTTGCATAACACGAACGCTAGTTACATAACCCAGTCGGTCGTGATCGTGAAACTAGATTTCGTACGAATATTCCTCCGGAGATAGATAACCGAGCGATGCCCCCAAAACAGCTGGTTTCTCACGATTTATTTTCACTACCATTGTTTACGTAGTTTTTCAACTATACGTTTTTTTAAAGGTTATTTTCAACTAGGCTGGCAACCAATTGGTCCAATTTTAGTCATATTTGTCATAAATTAATTTTGTTAATCGCGTTAAACGTCAACGTAAATATGTGCTCAGCATGATTCATGCGACTATCGATATATTTAGCGATAACTTTCAGATTTCTTTTGAATAATATCATGGACTATGGTCTCATATAAGCTTAAGGCTGCAAACTGGACGGCAGCGACAGCGGCGTGGGCAGCGACGCGGGCTGTTCTTGTCGCCAGCGGGCTGCGGAGCGATTTGTCGCGGTTTAAGAGACGTACCGAACAAACGAAAATGTCGATACGGTGTCATGAATAATCTCACAATTCATTTATACGATACGATTTACTATTGACAAAATAAGACGTAAATCCATACTTTCAACTAAGGAAGCGAGTTTCATAAATTCTTTGATAACACTAGAATGTTTGTGAAAACCTTTGATTACCTATGTCCTGGAAAATATTAAACCAGAATTAGGATCGGATTTAGCAACGAACGTATAATATCTCCAGAAGAAAAATCGTTTTTTATTCTCTGGCATAATTTATTATTTATTCTTCGATTTCGAGGTTGAAATTATGGTTGTTTTATTTTTTTATTTATTTACTGTTCAATATCGGTGGTCTTTCCAAGACAGCTGAAATAATTGCTTCAAACGACATTTTACGAGGCTAGTTATCGATATCGGTGGGCAACAGACTACACTAAAACCGCTCGACCGCGCACTTCCCGCTAGACTAGCGCTCACCGCTTGTTGCCCGCTGCCCGCGTCGCTGCCGTCCAGAACGCTTCATACAAACTGAATACTTTCTATTGTGTCGCGGAAATCGCTGCTCGCGCCGCTGTCGCTCTCGCTATCGCTGTCGCTACCGTCCAGTTTGCAACCTAAAATAAAATTACAAAACAATGTTTAATATAGTTATAACTTCAAGGGAAGATTTTATTTCAGTTAGACTCACATCTGTTGGTTAAGAACGTAGGGTGCATTGGTATCATGCGACGTCCGGTCGAGTGTTTGCTTGCGGTGTGAGGGTCTAGCGTTCGAGCCCCAGGCGGGCCCTGAGCGGGTTAGCATACGAAACCTTCTAAACTGGCTCGGCTATGGGTGCTTAGTAAAATACCCCTTAGTTTCGCTGTGAGGTCTTAATAATAAAAGATTGTTAAGCCCTATTTGGGGCCACATGCCTTATTGGTGTGTCCTTACTTAATTTATTATAGTCATATGAAATACACCTTACCATAATACCCTGTAGAACATAGTAGCCTCGGTTTTGAAATAAGGGGACTAATAAACATTTCGACTTGACTATTTATTGTTCGTAAAGGTTACGGGCCGAATTTATAGGTGGCCGCGCTTGGAACAACCTTTGCGTAACACGAAATATTAATAGTACCAGCATAATGAAGATCTTTAAATAAATTTCCTTGTTACATAAATAGAGAGCAGTTTGCTTGTCGGCTGCCTTTCATCTACAGTTGCACCGTGATAGCTTTTTACTCACTCAACAAAAGTACAGAAGGCCGATTAATAAAAGGTGCAATACTTCCTTCTACAACTTTGAAGTGTCTTCAATACTTCCTATCATTGCAGACGAAGATCTCCCTTGCACAAGCGCTCATTCAGCCTATCATTGATTATGCCTACGTCTGCTACTTAGATGCTACTGAGGAGCTTTTGAGTAAGCTAGAACGGCTACATCTATGCTTCGCTTCATCTTCGGTCTCAAAAAGTACGACCATGTTTCAGATTACCGCAGACGACTGAAGTGGCTTCCAATTCGATTACGAAGAAATACTCCTATCCTTTGCATTCTCTTTAACGTCCTTCGTAATCCCTCTGCACCAAAATACTTGAGCGAGCGTGTCTCCTTCGTCCATTCTACAGATACGCCATGCCGAGCACATAAGCGTACTCTCTTGTATTTAAAACCCCATAAAACCGATTTCTTTTCCTACTCTTTTAATAAACATGCTGTCAGATTGTGGAATTCATTACCATTCGAATTACGCGACTCAAAAACTATAAGTTTATTTATAAAAAAGAGCAAGAGAGCATTACCTTTCTTAAAATGCGTAAAATTAAAGTTAAATTAATCAACGAATATATTTTATTTAAGTGTTTTATTATTTGAATATTGTTTTTGTTACGCACGCACTGATTTTGTTCCAATGTATGTCTCCAGTCACAGGTCTGCTGGAAGAAATTTCTCTTAGAAATAAGTTGTACCTTTGTACATATATTAGAAGTCTTTAAGTATCATTATATATTTTAAACTGTGTGTACAGAAATGATTAAATAATTTAAAAAAACTTTTTAATATTATATTGCATGCCGTCCTAGGCTTCAAGAGCCTATATAAAATCTTAGAAGCTTCCCGTAAGTTTACCCACGTAACTTGTGATCCCCTAGGGATTTCCTGATTAATATAGCCAAAAGTTTGCCTATCAAATTCTACCGAAAGTTTCAAATAAACTTCTTCAAGCTGTGCTCGTGGCAAATATAGCCCAAATATATGTAGCTAAAATCTGTTTTGAAAATTTGAGCGATTGATTCACAAACATGCGATCATTTACCATTTAGAATTTATATTTGTGCGCGCGCCTGCTTTCCTCGCTTAAAGTCAGCCTTCTACTCCATCTAGTGTTAGTACCATCCACAATACTTACGTTATATCAATCGAGGTGGATAACCCATGCGGTCTTTTGATACTCGATTAAAGATTGGGTAAACGAAGCCATTCCTCGCAGACCAGAGCAACAGAGTTCGAATCCAGCGCAATTGCTGCTCAATCGATTGATACTTGTAATTATTTATAACTTATGTGTTTGTTGTTGGGCAATCGGTAAGCGATTGCTGGTATTTTTATGATGCTAATCAATGATACGCGTCGTTAGATACTTTATGAAGAAATTTAAATGGTGGTTTTATTTTTAGTTTGATACGTTTACATACTTTTTGTATTTTACATAGCGTTAACATTAAACATATTTATGGTTGTAGCTTTGATATTTTTTTTGTTGATGTGTTAGTTTGATTGATTGATTTAATTTATGTGCGGGCAATCAAACTTTTATGCACTTTCGCAACCTCAAGGATGCGCGTCTATCCAAGTCTGTAAATATTAACTACATAGGTACATACATACATAACTTCACGCCTGTATCCCGTATGGGGTAGGCAGAACACCAGAGGTAATAAAACCATCTGATGTCACGTTTGACAAATTTGGAGGCATTATAATATGAAGAGAGACTATTGCAGTGACAGGGGGTTAGCCTATCGCCCACAAAAAAGCCTCCCATAACACCTCGGTCCCTTAACTGACTTTTACAGTATGCTCGGGAAGAGAAGCAGCTGGCACATTCTATGTTTTTCTTTCGCTCCCAGTCCAGCATAGAAGCAAAATATTAACTCTCATCATTTAATCTTACTTGAAATATATAAGTATAAGTAGTAACATTTAATAAGATTAGCCGAAACACAATTAGTGTAAGATAGAGTTTCGCTCCAAATTGTTGTTTTTCTCAAAACAAGAGCAATACTAAGTCCCCGAATACATTTGAAAACTTGTTTACTTCGAGCCAGTAATATATCCGAATCCAAAGTTAATATCCCTCACAATAGTCGTCTGGGTCGTTGTTTATCGACCACCACACTGAGACCTGACCTGACCTTTGATGACTTTTCTTGTTTTCTTTATTACTACGGTATACAGAATATTGTGTCGTTTTGTTTGCAGAGTTTTTATTTACGTGTATTCTTTGTGCTGCGATGTTTTTTCAATTAAAAAACGATTACTTCTTTGAATTCTATGTTGTAGGATTTTGTGAACTCGTTACTGCAACAAAATAAATATGAGAGTAGAAATGGGAACCCTGAAAGAGAGTAGTGGCTCAGGATAGTTGCTTTTTACGACACTTAGTAGCGCTATTATTAGTCCACATAGAGGGTACGAACATTATATAAAGGGTTTATTTCAGCGATGCGCGACTGCGAATGATCATGTCAGTCGAATAAATTACTAATACTAACTTGAATATTCGACTTGAAGATTAGTAATGTACTAACGTCCTGAGTCGAATGATACTACTAATATTAGTAATTACTAACGGTGTTTCGACTTCAATATGGCCGACTGACCTTGAATGAAAGCATTCGAATGAATTAGTTGAATGACTGAATGCATTAGTAAGCAAACTATTCTTATTGACAAACTAGCTTTTGCCCGCGGTTTCACCCCCATAACTCCCTTAGAGAGCGAGAGTTTTGAAGTTGCTTACGTTATAGATTTTAAGTGTTTTAGTTTTTTTTGCAGCGTAAGTATTGAAAATGACACAGGAGGATAAAATAGTTTGATTTAGTTGATTTAGTTGCGAAAACATTTAAATGGTGTGTAGTGATTGTTCTTGTTATTTGTATGTTATTGTATCACTGTTTGTTTTCCAAATAAAATAAAATAAATAAAAATTTGCATATTTACTAGCAAATTAAGATTATTGTGATACGATCATTTTGATCTCAAGGCTTTATATTCTGTGTATGCACGTAATAAAAACCGTTCTTATTTTTCAAAATTTTATTTAATATCTATCATGTAGGTGATATATTTTTTCAATTACCTAATTATTTATTTCAAGAAAGATCCATATATTATAAATATGTATAAAGTAAAAATGAGAACTTAAATACTAATGTTAGTAGTTGAAATTCAAATTACTAACATTAGTAATTGCTGTCATTACTTACGACTAAGGCAGTCGACTACGCAACTTTAGTCGCTAACATTCCAAGTCGACTCGGCGAAGTTAGTTACTAACGTCAAGGAGTCATTCGACTGAGTCGAATAACCTGCCAAGTCGAATAATTCGAATGAAATCATTCACAGTCGCGCACCGCTAGTTTATTTGTAGTCATCGGCCAAATTTTTTTTTACACAATAAGTATCATTTATAGAAACGATTTTTGCAAAAAAGAGCATTTTTTTTACAAGGAAATAAATATATCCGCTAATACATTAAGCAAACCATGGTCACTCTAAATTACCATTAAAATAAAGGCGATTACGCGCTACTACAAAACATCTTGTAGTACTACGTCGTAGGATTATCAATGAAATGCCACTTCGTAGTAGGTATGTTCATCAACAGCGACTTTTTGTTTAAAAGTTTGTGGTTCCATTTTTTACTTTTTTGTACTGAGCGACGATAAAATAAGTATGCAGGTAAGTTTATATCGTATCAAAGAAACTAACAATTAAATTTGGCTGGTGACTACAAATCAACCCTGTATATCTTCACAAACTTTCACGTGTATAATAATGTTACTCGCCCGTAGTATTAAATGGTACGATACGCCCCAAGTTTCAAGCCTTATCTTTCATAGCAGTCTATTTAAACATACATGTTTAGTTACCCTTAAATTCCTATCTTTAAACAGCTGATTCCCATTGCACGATGCCCTTGAATAAAAAATACCAGTTACCGACATCCATAGTTGAAAGCTCATATTGATCCGAGCTTTCCGACAGCAGTACGATATGGCGTCTTCCAGTCACGCGAAACAATTCTTTGCGAAATCAAAGAAGAAGAGATACAATTTTACTTTAGTAACCCTTAAGTCTTTGTATTTAGAACTAGTTTACCTGAATAGATGGTAAACCTGATTTGTCGCTTGCTGTACACCTCGGTACTGCATAGTCAGTAGTTAGCCGGGTATTTAGGAGTGCCCCTGTGTGTCTCTTACGTTATTATAGTGATCAGTCTTCATAATGTGACTATAATTGCCCGTAATCGTTTTTATGTGACGTTAATTTGAGACTGTTTTTGCTTTCGAGCTTTTTATGTTACCGTTTAACTATAGAAAAGTACGTTGACTTAGTTTTTGTTTACCTATAAGAGAATACTTGTGTAGAGTCTGCTCAGAATGGCCAAAGTGTATCGAAGAAAGCGACTCATTTGAGGGGTATATTTAAGTTCTAGGTAGTGATCTAAGATACAAAGGTTGCCGACCATAATAATGCCGATAATGTATTATGGCAGTGTTTAAGAAAAACGGAGATTCATGGAGCCCACCGTCGACCTCGTCGCTGCTTAACAGCAAGTCAAAAGGTCAACTGAGATTAAAGGCAAGTTCTCTCGCTTATCAATATTACTTAGGTTCGCGAGTTCCACATGTGAACTTAAAATGAAACTTATTGTATGTATTAATTTTAAGACACTCAATACAAACGAAGGCATTCTATTGATTTTTGTTACACAAGGCAAGATGTATTTGTAAAATAACAACAAATAGATAACCCAGATATAAACTGCTGGTAAGCTTGTGTTATGTACAGTCAAGTGCATTAATATGTACACACTTCGCAACTTATTCTGTTGTGATAAGGTTCAAATTCTAATGAAAATGTAGGTACATACATACATACATAACGTCACGCCTGTATCCCTTATGGGGTAGGCAGAACACCAGAGATTACAAGACCATCTGATGTCACGTTTGACAAATTTGGAGGTATTATAAAGATGGGAAGAGACTATTGTAGTCACAGGGGGTCAGCCTATCGCCCACAAAAACGCCTTTAAAACCTCTGTCCCTTAACTGACTTTTACCGGGAAGAGAAGCAGCTGGCACATTCTACGTTTTTCTTTCGCTCCCAGTCCAGCATGGAAGCAAAATGTGAAAATGTAGGTATACATATTATTAGACGTGACCGTACGACGCAGCTGATATAGGGCATATCGTAGAATTCCCCCTAATCTAAAGCCGGTTTAACAAGGACCGTTACCTAAACTGGCCACTCAACTATTGCGCCCCTCGCAAAAAAATACACTTACTAAATTCATTAAATTTCTGTTGTAAATCCTGCGTGAGAAAATTCGTAATATATGAAAAGTTGTACCTACTAACATTATTTAGTATCGAACGGTTCGTAAATTTCGGGATGACCCCATAAAACACTACCGCTTTATTATCGCAAGTTCCCGCCAGCAGCGCTGTGTCCGAACGGAAACACACCGACCGCACTCTGCTGGACAAGTTCAAGGATCCAGCGGGTCGTGACGGGAATACGACTCGCGGAATTGTTAAATAACATCGTTAGATACATACGACCTTACGAAAATATTTTATTTTTTGTTTAGGAGAGGATAAGAGTGAAATTGTGTTTAATTTAAGATAAAATAAATCTAGGAATTTTCATTTTAAAACTCTAAAAAGTAAGTAAACAAAATTTAAGTTACATCTGTAATTTACAAGATTAGCAAGAAATAGCTAAAAACTTTGATATTTATTTACATACATAACTTCATGCATGTAGCCCTTATGGGGTAGGCAGAACATTAGAGGCTATAAAACCATCTGATGTCACGTTTGACAAATTTAGAGGTATTATAATGATGGCGAGTGACTATTACGGTGACAGGGGGTCAGCCTATCGCCCGCAAAAACGTCAATTAAAACCTCTGTTCCCTTAACTGACTTTTACAGTATGCCCGGGAAGAGAAGCAGCTGGCTCATTCTATGTTTTTCTTTCGCTCCCAGTCCAGCATGGCATATCTATTTCTATACAGAAAGAAGTTAAACGTACCTTACCGAACAATAAATCTTGGACGTCAAGTTTTTACTCACTCTACATGCAAATTACGCAAGGTCACTGAAAATTAAATTTTATGTATTTTTTTACATTATGTAAACTATACCTTCTATGTTCGTAAGGCCCTATATGGGATCGCTATCGGTTTGTTACTATGTATATGTAGCGCCCGTCCATGGATAAATGACGTATTTGTTTAGTTATGGCGGGTATGATGTAACCGGCAAGTTGAGGCGAAGTGGGATTCTAAGTAGATGTTTCGATGTGTATCGAAAAATACAAAGTTATGAAGCATAATAATAGGAGGTCAACTTTTTGTGAATCGATAATGAAAATTAAATAAAGCAGTTGTTTATAAAATGTCAAATACGATTATGTAAAAGTGAGCTGCAACAAAAGAACTTATAAAACTTTCCTCCAAATCTATTGTCATTAGAAAATTCATAAAATCATCTTATCCTAATATTGTCTTAAGTTTTCACGATTCATAATTTAAATAAAACTACTTTTAACCGGATTAATCGCGTATAATTTATATTTTACATTTTAACTCGACGTTTCGGTGTCTTTGCAGACCCCGTGGTCAGTCGCTCGCACCGAAACGTCGAGTTAAAATGTAAAATATAAATTATACGCGATTAATCCCGTTAAAAAGTAGTTTTATTCATCTTATCCTTCTAAGTTACAAATACAGGTTATGTGATTACCATTTGATATGTTTATTAGAAAATTGTATTAAATATTATTCAATAAAAATACGCGCAGTCGTCCCTCCAACCCTCCATAGGAAAGTTAGATGGCAGTTGGCAGGCTGCTTTAACTGGGTCATTCTACGGTTAGAGTGACAACAGGTGGCAAGCTTAAAAAATCATACATTATATGAAAATTTTAAGGAAATAACAAACATATTTAATAACTAGCTGTGACCCGCGACTCCGTCCGCGTGGATACAGTTTATTAGAGTTGGATAAATACTATTATTATATCCTCCTTGAAGTTAAAACTTACCGTATTCTAAATTTCGTCAAAATCGACTCAGTAGTTTAGCTGTGAAAGCGTTACTGATAGATAAACAGACAGAATTACTTCAAAAACTGACAACAAAGCAGTGATCCGCAGTTTCACCTAGTTTTTGTGAAAAAGTATAGGTAGGTAGGTATATTACATAGATGATGCCCGCGACTTCGTCTGTATTGAATTAGCATTTCGAGTAGGTTATTTTCTTCTCCAAGGTCCTAACTATCTTTAATAACAAAAATAAAAATGAAGAATCTTCGCCCATATAATATGTACCACAAAAATACCACAAAAATAGGTAGGTAACTATCTATTAGGTACATTACAAAGGCACATAGCGTTATAAACAAATCGGGTGCCAAAGTGCCTTAAATTTTAATATTGTCTTAAGTTTTCGCGATGACTATTAGTAATGACTATTAAATAAAACACTTTTTAGCCGGATTTATCGCGTATATTTACATTTTAAATTTTAACAGTCGCTCGTGACCACGGGGTCTGCAAAGACACCGAAACGTCGAGTTAAAATGTAAAATATAAATTATACGCCAATAATCCGGTTAAAAAGTGTTTTATTGAATGCCTTCAATTTTACTTAATTCATGCAATATCTTCATTAATTATACTTAGCTTATTGTTATTCTAGGTAAAGCTGAGTAGTTTTTGCGTGAAAGAATAGCAAAAATCCATCCATCCAGTCATTATAAGTGTACATACAATACTACCTATAGTTATGGTATGGCTGCTTTTCACTGCCAAACGGCTAAGCCAATATTAATGTAATTTGGTATAGTAGTTAACACATACGTTACTTTTTATTCCTGACTTCCAAGAGGCAGAAACGATCATGAAATAAACAAAACCTTGATTTCCATTTTATCTCTGTATGTACAGAAGGCAGTACATCAAGCGTTACAAATCTGTAAAATTTTTTTACTTGAATTTGAACTCTATGCCCTCGATAATAAGTTAAAATTGGTTGGGGTTTGACAGGTAATGTAAGGCTTGTTCCTTCTGTACCTACCTTATTAAATCGCGCAAAAGCTTGCGCTTGCCTCCCGCCTTTTTATACCCTACAGCCGCGCCGCGAGCCCCGTCGTGCGCGGCAGCCGTTACGCAAAAATAATCCCTATATCATTCAGTATTCACGCGCGATGGGTTATTAGCGTATTTCATGTATAAGTTTGGTGTTTCTATACCGATTTCTATGATTCTTTTTTTATTGAATAGGTAATAATGTTAATTTTTTTAAATTAGGGATGAGTGAGAGTATTATAAACGTAAGAGTAAACAAATATAATCAGAAAGCTCCGAACTGCTAAGCTATCGGGATTTACACGTGTTATTGTGAGTCAACCATAAAATATAGACATATACTGTCGTCGGATATTTTTTATATAATTTTATGAAGAATATTTCTGTCATACATGATTTCTATGTAGCTTTAACCATTAAGGCTGCACACGCGACGGAAGCTTAAAAAATGAAGTAACTTCTCCCGTTTTTCAACATTTCCCTTCACTACTCTGCTCTTATTGATTGTAGCGTGATAATAAGTATACTATAACCTGCCCAGGAGTATGAAGAATAATTTTACCAAGTTTCGTTAAAATCCGTCGAGTAGTTTTTGTTTCTATAAGGAACATACAGACAGACAGACAGACAAAAATTTTACTGATTGCATTTTTGGCATCAGTATCGATCACTAATCACCCCCTGAAGGTTATTTTGAAAAAATCTTTCATGTACAGAATTGACCTCTCTACAGATTTATTATAAGTATAGAAGATAAATAATGTATACTTTGATACCACTAAATTACAAAACCTAAATTTGTTTATTTTGGTTATAACACCATGTTTACCTACAAAAAAGTATCTACCCTGGCCTGTCCCTCTACCATTCTGCAACACAGTCTTTAAAATTTAATACATTGTTAATTCATTAAACATCTGAGCTTAATTTATTCCAATAAGTAGCGTAATTAACAATATTGAATACTTTCATAAAGTTACAAATAACTTTTATTTTCTATTTAAAAATTGATGCAAATTTTGTCCTCTGTATTTTAAGTCTCCTCCCCTGGATATTTGTCGTTCATATAAAAATGGTGTTTAAATACTATATCGTCACAAATTTAAATCTTGAAGCATTTGTTTCAAAGTTAAGTTAGCTATAAACGTCGCGCGGGCCACTCGAGTGCTCTTATTGGCGGACAGTAATAAGATATTGCGGACGCTCGCGCGTATGTTTTGGTCATTGCTGTCTCTCCACTGGTAAGTTTTATTTAATTGTTATTTACAGTATAAGTATGTTTGTGACTTATATTTATTTTAATTTGTGCCTAGTTTACCAAGTTAGTTGGTTTTCTCGTTCAAATACATACTTTTCTGACAGTTTTCGTTTTTCGATGAAAACGTCTCTACCCTGCCATATTTCCCCTGCCTCATGAGATGCCAGGGTAGAGACCTTATATCCAGGGTAAATACAGAAGTGTTATATTATTATTATTTTTATTATTTTCACACATTATTCTCCGTAAATCAGTTGTATGTTCACTTATATTGAGATATGGTGTACCTATGTGTTACTTTTACACTATGTAGTAGTTTTATATTCAGTGGCTTTTATGTTATTTTGCTACCCAAAGAGCTTTACTTTAAGTAATTTAGTGTCTGCCAGTAAAATATCCTACAGCGTATATAATATATTTTTCGATAGTTTTTCCTTTTGTTTTAGATCATGACTCCCCGGGAAAAACTTACAAGTGAAGAACGTCTTGATAAAAACGTCTAAACAAAAAGAAAAGAACAAGAAGAAATATGAAAGAAAAAAAGAGAAAGGAACTATTAAAACTGTAAACCAAATGACACCAAGAGAAAAACGAAAAGCTAGAAAGTTATGGAGAGAAAAAGCTAAACAACGTAGACAACGTTTGGCTCTTCAAGATATCAGTAATGCCCCTGTAACCCTGCCTAGTTCTGAAAACGAAGTCCCTATCAACGAAAATATTAACCATCGAGCGCAAGCTGGACATTTTATGCTTGGTACCATGGATTTTGTATGGGTCTGAGACAGATTCTGACGACGAACCACTACTAAAGTATAAAAACTCAAAGCAGCTACAAACATCTCCGCCTTGTGACGCAGTTTCTGAAAAGGCACACCAGGCAAAACTTGAAGACAACAACCCTCAATATCTGGGTTAAAAAATAAATTCGAAAATAGTGATTTTGTCTTAGTGAGACTTTTGCATAAAGGCACCGAATATCGATATGTAGCTATGTGCACAGGGATTGAAGAAGATAATGAAGTTCAAGTAATTTTCTGCAAAATCTCTGACAAGACTGGCAAAAACTTCAGAATTGATGACAACGACATTTCTTTCATCTCATGTGATCAGATCATGGAGATATTATCAGCTCCCAACTTAAAAATGAAAGGACAGCGTATTTATTATGTCTACAACCAAAGTATGAATGTCTTTAAATAGGCTTGATCTCATTTGTTTTTAAATTAATTTTTTATAATAAAATAGTTACATAATTTATTTTTTTAAATGGAAGTTCCTATTTATGTTTTACATTTTAACAGAGTAAATAAATGCTCTATATTTTTATATCACATGACATTGAATGCAAGTTATGTGCCATTAAATAATCTAGTTTCTTTTAAGTAACTACTTGTTATATTTAATTTATGTGTTGATTGATACTAAGAAATTTAGCTTTTTAGGTTATAATAATTAAAGTTATGTTGAAAGACTGTATGTAAATTTAAGTATGATTTAATATTTGTAAACTATCACAAAAAGTTTAATAATTAAAGTTGATTCTTATGAATAAAATAGATTTTTTTCTTTCAATGTATTTCCCCTGTAAGTAAAAGTATCCTACCCTGGCCATGAAGTCTCTACCCTGGTCGCTGTATCTCCCCTGGCCCATAAAAACTCTTGTAAAAATAGATTAATTAACTGGCCATCTTAAACAAATGTACAAAATACCTGGTTACATAATTCTATATAGTTAAAAGATATTATTTTAAATATTTACATCATGCCATCTTTTTAAACATCAGATGCCCTTTTACCGTAGAATGACCCAACTATTCTTTAACTATGTCAAACACATAGCATAGCAACTGAATAAGCTTGTAGTTTATAACAAGTGGCTCAGCTAAGCTATATCCCAACCTAAATCATATAACTTTATAAGTTTTTAAACTGGCATGGTCATTAACATTTAAATTAACTTTAGAAACGGGATATTTACCATGTTTTTCATTTATTTTGAGTTCTCGATATTTCGGCACTGTTACAAGCGCCATGATCACGACGGTACTGAAGATGCGGGTAAGCGTGTTTTTTATTCACGGGCAAACAAATCTGTCTACCCGCTTTATTTTGCGTTTCGATCTTTGGTTACCACTACTATTGTCACTGTTTTTGTTTTCACTTAAAGTTAAAACTCGATTTTGTTTTCGACACGCAAAACTCACAGTATCGACTGGTGCATTCTTTTTGTATTGAGATGGACTTTTGCACAGCTGGACCACTGGATTCCATGCAGTAGAAAGATGGAAACCGTCTTCACGGTTGAAATTAGGATATTTGGTAATCTCAATAGCCTCTCTGACCAATCTAGGTATGTAATGTTTGTCAGTTGAGATTACCTGAGGTTTATGTAGTTCGATCCAATGTTGTGTTCCAGCTTCGAGTAGATGTTGTGCTATGGCTGATTTATTCGAGTCATTGTTTTTTACAGCTCTAATGTGCTCCTTTATTCTACAAGCGACTGTACGTTTAGTTTGGCCGATATATGATAAACCGCAGCTGCAATCCACTTTGTAAACACCAGGATTATCCAAGGGGAAGTTATCTTTAGGTGAACGCAACATTTGACTTACTTTCTTGAAGGGGGTGAAGATAGTGTTGACTGAGAATTTACGTAGTATGTTTGCGACCTTATCTGTCACTCCCTTAATGTAAGGCAGGAATGCTGGTTGCCTCTCAACTTTGTGCTTGCGCTGTTTATGTGTAGTCTGCTGTTAAGTAAAAGCCGGGCCAACTAAACAGCAGACTACACATAAACAGCGCAATATGTGTATACTGTGAGTTTTGCGTGTCGAAAACAAAATCGAGTTTTAACTTTAAGTGAAAACAAAAACAGTGACAATAGTAGTGGTAACCAAAGATCGAAACGCAAAATAAAGCGGGTAGACAGATTTGTTTGCCCGTGAATAAAAAACACGCTTACCCGCATCTTCAGTACCGTCGTGATCATGGCGCTTGTAACAGTGCCGAAATATCGAGAACTCAAAATAAATGAAAAACATGGTAAATATCCCGTTTCTAAAGTTAATTTAAACATATAACTTTAGTCACACCTTCCTTTGACCTCAAGTTAAAAAAAAGGCTTCAGACAATTCTGTGAATGTTGCCGTCTATGTTATTTGTTTACGCTATATTTTTAAAAGTTATCGCACCATCAATGGCATAACTTACGTCATAGACAAATAAAAATTCTAACACCTATGTAGCAAATAGTTTCGTGAGGAGCTCAAACAGTTAGAATGATGCATCTTTATTACAAGTTTAGTATATTGGAAGGATAATATGCCAAATCTAAGTCATGGTCGATATCAACGCCTCATTTTATATACTTAAAGGATACATTATTAAGTGTAACCGAGTTTATTTATTACACCCATTTAGAACCAAGGAAACAAAACTTAACGTGCCTAAACAACAATATGGCGTATCTGAATGATATTCTTAGAATTATCTGACCGAGGTGTTAACCGAACGATATGTTACGTTGAAAATCTCTGGTGTTTACAAAATGATTCGCAATACTTGGGGAAGGTTAGGTATCGGCTATATTTATCAATAAACTCCTACAGGATTAAAAGTCATGCGAGTGAAACCGCACAAAACTGCTAGTTAATTATACTATGGCAAATACAATGTTTGTGTAGCAATCGTGACTTGAAGAGCCTTCTTTATCTAAACGCTATACATAAGCTTATTTTGCTCTTTGAACGAAGCACTGAGATATTTATCTCTGTAACCAGTTTTTAATAGAAAGCTTCATTAAGACGTAATCTCCTGAGCCCTCAGATTGTATATTCTATTTACATCCTTTGAGATTTCTAACTAATTAACTGGGCATTCCTCGACCTGACAAGTAATGAAGTGGTATCAGGAATAACCCAGACGCCACGTATCCTGTAGCCGGCATTGTCTCCAAGGCCCGTTATTACGAATGCATAATTTTCAGCCTTTGAAATACAGTAACCTGTTCCGCGTCGCCGCTAAACATTTTCACGGCGAAAATAGTCACTAATGAACGTCATATGTCAAATATCCTCTCATAAATATCTCCGTAAGAGTATACTAAAACTTTATTGTCAATAACTCAAGGTTGATATTGGGTTGGGACTTCCTACTCGAGGATGGAACCAAGTGTATTTGTGTTGGACGAAAATAGTGCGGCTTCCGTTTTTGGGACATTTTGTCTTTTTGTTGTGGGTGCCTGTCTTCTCTGAGAAGTTAAGTTTTTCGTTTAACATTTACGAAAGAAGCTTTAGAAGCTGAAAATAGTAAGAATTTTATATTGTCTTATATTTTCTAACCGGTCATTACGAAATGAAGCATCATCGCCGTTAACTTATATTTGCAGCAGTTTGTCGTACTTATTCTATTAACCTTATCGCAAAATTCACTTAAACTACAGCTTAAAGCACACTAAATGAATACATGTTACCACCAACATACTATGTAGGCAATTTGCGTTTATTTTTAACCCAAGTCTAGACTATCTCCTCGCCTAATCTCCGAAGGTCTGCAGTTTTTTCAATTTCCTCACGTTGTTTCCTTAATAGTCTTAATCGGAGTGAATCATTCGAGTCAATACAGTTGACTAAACGTGAAACGAATCGAATGAAAACAAGGAATGTATCGGTTCGAAGTACACTTTACCAACTATCGGTTATGTTTGAATCACGCTTTAATGACAAAAGCGATTCCAAATAATTCCTTTTTGATGTAAAAAAAGTTAATTGATATGTTATTATTGACCTCCATTTTTGGTTAAGATTTGTAGCTAATTAAACAGCTTTGAATAGTATACATACACCCTAGTCATACGGTGTGTTCACCGTAACATAAATTTTGTACAATTAAGTTAATAGGTAATTGATATTTTTTATTTCCATTATTGTCATTTGCAATCGAATTTATTGGAAATTATAATTCATAGAGTTTTTCCTTCACTGTATTTTGTATTATTTTCCTTATTATTAGTGGCAATACATTGTTATTCTTTTGTATTAGATAGATGACCAACGCTTCTCCCATCTCTTAAGATTCTGATCTTAAGTATCCAAAATATCTCACGTATCTACAATGAATCACATTCATAGGATATATTTTTATTGTTTGCTAATGCATCTGAGTAGTAGAAACGAAATAATGGCCGGCGATGAAGCCTGTCTATTGTCGGTTCGGTACTTGCTGGTATCTATCGTGCGATCGACATTTATTACCACTTAGGAGCTGCACTATGACTGGAAAACGATCAATCAGCGAAATTCGGATGTCAAGATTTGATCTCTTAAACTGTATACAATTCATATTTCGTCTCTGGATTTGTGTGTTATAACCAGGCGACTAATTGCTTTGTACTTTGGACCCTTGAGAAGGTCAAAACGCAATCGTCTTGCTTTGGTGATGATACTTATTTATGAACTTTTTTACTCTGACTAAACGCACGTTTGATCTCAATCTCACCTCATGGTAAATGAAAATGAGGTCAAAGATGACAGCACACTGGTTAAGAAAGAAATTGGCTCTTAACTAGCGGGAGCACTCGGATTAGCTTATCCGCACTATTAAAAATTATGTGATTTTACATGCAAAAAAAGTACATAAACCTGTAAAATGTCCCGAAAACAGCTGTAAATTTCAGTAAATTATGGAAAAGAAAATAATTTTCGGTAATTTTACAGATTTTTAATTAATTATTTTATGACAGAACAATTTGTATTTTTACACATGAACTGGGATTATTACAGAAGCAATACATAAAAAAATGTGTAAATATACATTAAAAAGGTATAAAATTGCCGAAATATATGTGAATTTCCATAAATTATAGAAAAAATACACAATTATGTAATGTAAAATTACATCTCTCATGTAAAACTAACAAACTCTCGTTGCCCAAGCTTTTATGTAATTTTCACTAAAAAATAAGAGTGCGGGGACGCTAGATCAAATTGAATGCCGACTCTACGCATGTAAAATGTATGACAGGCAATGAGAGTCGACTATAGAATCAATAACCTTTTTTTTTCACTTTCGTACAGCATGCAATCCCAAAAGTTTCAAATCTTTGCAGATAGACCCTTAGTTCAGGAAAATTCAGCCTGCTAATATTGCCTTTGCGATAATATAACAAGACCTTTCATACGCGAGCTCGGTGCCGGCTCACTAATACTTAATAAACTGTTATTCACCCGATACATGTGCGCTTTCTATGAATGGTTTCAATTTACACCTCACCATGACAGCATAACGCCTGTTTATAAGCTCGGGTTACGTAGCACACGGAGGGCAATCTCGGCTCGATTCGCATGCGGTATTAATTCGCGGCTGCATGCGAAATTAGCACCCGTGTGTTGTTTGTTGATTATGAAGCATATGAATTTTTGAGGCTTGAGTAGTAATGGGTATGGTTTGTTTAACTGATGGTTGTGAGAAGGCTGAATGATGTTGTACCTATGTTAGGTCTTGGCGACGATACCACATTATACATATGCACGTCTCGACATTTTGTCTGGCGAACTTGACAGAATTTAGAGACTTCACTATTTTCAAAGTCGGGGCATAGAATCTATAATTTTTTGCATGATCTTCAATAGAAAAGCCGATATGGAATATTTATGGAATTTCGGCAAGTTAACAATTTGATGCCACAAAACATGAGACATCTTTAAGTGATGAGTTACTTTTAACTAAATAATTGACCACATACTGTGTGTAATTTCACATATTTTTTTAAAACTTTAAATCTGTTCATGATATTTGAATGTGTTACTATTTTCAATAAATTAGCCATATTAAAGTAAGTTAAACGATCTCAAGGGACTTTTCTAGTTCAAGGGTGGCGAATATAACGCTAAGTGAATGAAGCTCATAACCGAGAAAATGGATTGGCCATTACTCATCCACCTGATGGGTAGGGATAAAAATGTATATATTCACCGTAAACCTGAATATATACATTTTTATATATTCAGAAAACTTGGCTTTCATTGTAATGAAAGAATGGAGTCGGTTGGCAGTATCTTATTATGATTTTGTAAACAAAAGCCAGCTCTTCTTGGCCTCATTTTTAAAGTGTCTTGAGTCCCCAAAGTTATTGATCTTTTTACAAACGAATAGCTTTACGTGCTTATGCCTGCAGATCGCACTTTTTTGAACATATTGGTAGAAAAAAATATTATAAGCTTTGTCTGCGTAGGTAACCCGGGCTATATGAACAGCTGACAGTAGCGTCAGGCACTGAATTACTGGTTTACATAATTATCGACAACTAATTTTGTTTATGGGCCGTAGTTACTATAATACTAAACATCAGAGAACTAACAAGGTTGTGAAACCTTTGTTCCATGTTTAAAAAAAGAATTCAAAATTGAAACGGAATCGCTCGTACTGTTATTAGTTTATTGGGAACAAGTTTGACGAAAACAATTGAAGTTCCTTGCTGTTGACTGATTGTGGAAAAACGGCATTACTTTTTTGTTATTGCGAACACCTTGGCCTGTTTGACATGTGTTTTGTGTCTTCGCTTCGTGTTGCAATAACAGCTGCTTTGCTGTTTATGAATCGATGAAAGTAGGAAGTGAACGTTGAGGTTACCGACGGGTTGACAATGGGAGATCAGTTCTCAACCTTATCTCGTTATGTTAGAGATTTTAATAAACTGGTGGTTTAGTAAAACGAGTGTCACGAAGAGTCATTAAATATTTGTTGTTGGGTTTTGTAGAGATATAAGAAGAAATAAATATATGTATGGACGGGTTAAGCTACTTTTATTGTTAATAAATGGTAAATAATAAAACGAGCGACTAAAACACAAATTTGGACTATCTTTAAAAAAAATATGAAAATGGTTTGTGGCACGGATTGCGGCTGACGTAGTAATATAATTTAGAAGGCAACTTAGATTTTTAGAGGGGAATAATGCTATTTAAAAGAAGTCTGTTTAATTTGCACCTTTAAATAATGTTTTTAAGTCACTCGCAGTCAGTCGCTCAATTAATTAAAACAGTAAGCCAAATTCATTATTTTTGTCACCTAAAATTTTTATTTACAGTAACTCGATTAAATACTACCCAATATTAATGTTCACCTAATTTATTACTAGCCTTAATAAATAAAGTTGGACATTTTCGATGTCAAAAGTCATAATGGCTATAAAATTATTTTACTATGATTTAATGTATTTACGGGATTCTTACCACGATTTTCGATTTTATTTTCGCACGTCCGATATTTCGATGCTGTTACAAGCACCATGATCGCGGACTGATCACCATCGAAAATCGTGGTAAGAATCCCGTAAATACATTAAATCATAGTGAAAATAACCGCGATAGTTTAAAACAAAAATTATTTTAGTTGTAAAAACTGTTAATGCTGATAATTCGTATTTCAAACCTTTTAATGGTTTAATGATAAACATATGATAAACAAACATGGAAACTTAGGATCCTTCATTTGCCATCTAACTTCATCTCGCGTATCAGCCGGAGCCGTCACGGAGGTCTTCGTCTTATGTGTAGAAAGAAGAGGTGTCTGAAATAACTATTGCCAATTGATGGTTTTTTTTATACATATAGGTGTAGTAAGTTGGCGTTAACATTATTTATTTACATGGCTGTTGTCAGAGAAGACTGATAAATTTAATAAGATATGTAGCAGCGTGTTTCTGGGTAGTTAGCCATCATACTGTGATGATCAACGTCTTTGGAAGTGCCTAAAGTTCTATTATAGCTTGTGTGTTGAATATTGTCCATGGTAACCACATCTGTTGTAATGCGCCTAGGTGGATTATCGTCATTAATCACGTGTAAATTTAGTTCTGTTTCGGATTAAAGAAAAGTCTCAACCAAAGAAATCAAAGTATTTATTTCATCATCATCATCATCATCACAACTCTTTGTAATGAGCCCACTGCAGGGCATGAGTGAAGAGGAGGTATAGGCCATAATCCTCCAAGCTGGCCCAGTGCTGGGTGGTGGATGCCAGAATGTTTAGGGCGCCTAGATGGCTTCTGACAAACCCTAACGACTACTGTATACAAGTATACAGCACCCGGGACCGACTGCTTAACGTGCCCTCCGAAGCACGGAAGTCGTCGTGAGATATGAATGGTCGGCGGTCACCCATCCAAGTACCGTTAACCTGTGATATTTTAGTATTTATTTACGAATTGATAAATTCGTTCGAGCCTTAGGTTGGCAACGCATCTTTATTCCTACACCTACTACATATATTATTATTATTATCGATATATTTTACCATGAAAAGAATTTATGGAGTTCTGGCTTTCATAATATTGAAAAAATAATGTGTATTCCTGTCACGGATAACATCTGAGAAGTTGTAATCTTGTTCTCAATCTAGCGTGCTTTAGCTAAATGCCTGTAAGAATCTAGGCTGCACCTCACGTAGGCCGAGCCCGCAAAGTGGGTCAGCGGCGCCGTCGGGACCGCGCTTCGTAGCAAGGACTACATGTGCTACTGAAAAATGGGGTGAAATACTTAGATACAAGTTTTTAGTAGGTCTTTTTCTAACGTTGCGGCTTGTAGTTTGGTGGTGTGTCTACTTTTTATACTGCTACTGACATGACACGTAAAACTGTTTGGGTCCTGAAAAGATGAGTTCTTGTATAAAAGCAGAGTGAATAAATGATTTTGTTATGTTTGGTTTTATGATCTTTCTCTGCTATTTTTTCTTTATGCGACGTTGCAAGTATACGCGGCTCATGCCAGTTGACATAATTTCTATCCAACACGTTCAAAAGTAAGCATCTTTTTAATTTCAATTTCAATCAGCCAACATAAAACCGTAGTATATGTAGGAATGAAGATCACCCAAACATTCCCTATGACTCATTCCGGCACTCTTTCACCGAACCTTTGAACATCAATTCAGTAATTATTGTACTGGGCAGCGGGAGAATTTATATGAATGTGTTATCTTAACCACTTCTTAGGTGTATGTTAACCTTAGTATAGAAACTAGAAACTGTCTAGAAACCCTTACGGCCAGCATCACAACTCTTCTTAACAAGCCCATTGGGTCTCTTCCTTGGGGTGCGAGAAAGTTTAGGGCGTAAATTACTGAAAGATGCTGACCATGTGCTGATGGCTAGATGTTGACGATCTCGGAACGTTAAAATATATTATTTTTCAAACCCTAGCGAGCACTTCACGCATTGCTTAAGGTGCCCTCCGAAGCACAAAATTCGTAATAAAATGGTCGGCAATAACCCATATTAGTACATGTCGTCGGTCGCGCGTGGGTAGACCAGCTTTTACTCAACACATACACATGAACCTTCGGTCACGGTGACTTTTTCTAAGAATATTTCAGTCTACAAAGAAGGTCTTTAAACACCAACACATTTCTCCAACAATCCCATTCTATACCAATACTTTGTACCATAAGCTGGAGCCACTGGGTCGTTTCAAAAACAGAGATTCCAGTCCGTGTACTGCTGCATCCTCCGTACAGTCACGTCTACTAATATGTATACATTTTTATTGGAATTTGAAGCTTATGACAACTGAGTAAGTTACGAAGTGTATTCATCTTATTAGTATAGTCTGTATGCATATTGTATGTGTGCGGGGGGACATAAATCTGTTGCAAAATGTACATGGACCGTGCAAAAAAAGTTATACCCATCGACGAGCAATTATACTTGTAATAACAATTTATGTATGCTCTGGCAATATTTGCTGTTACATAATCAGAGAAACTTGATTACAATAATGATGCATTAAATAACAATTTGGTGCACTATCCCTGAAATAATTGTCACATTTAATCGAAAGTTTAAACTTATTTGCTAGCTAATAAAAGTATAATAAGCGAAAGGTGCATGTTTATTTGCGCGCGTCTAACTCTAAAACTGATATAACAATTAGGTGTCATTTATGTTTCATGGTCAATCATATGGTAATCGAATGCCGTAATGCTGCGTTTCGCAATAGAACCAGTTTTCGTTTATTCAACTTTTTATTTTATTTTATGGCGTTAAGGCTGTTATTTATGTTTTTAATGTGCCTATAGGCGTGGGAGTTTTGTTAAAGTGGGACATTGAAAGTTTATCGAGATTTTTATAAATAGGTGTACGGTTAAAGTTTATCTGAGACCTGCTGGTAATGTTCGATATGGTGATGTTTGTGAAGGGTATGAACTTTGTCGAATAACGGCTTAACCGAGTGATTCCATCTTGTAAGTAGGGCCCCTTCTCTGTCCGCCTGGCTTGCTCCACCCCACATATTTCATTTTAATACTAAGGTATCGTAACGTATGCTTCGATTTAACCCGTGTGCACCATCTTCGGTCTTATCATCACCAGTCATTTAAAGAGTTGTAATTATGAAAAATAAGTATGTAATTTTTTACCTAAATTACGCAAACTTCGCCTAAAGGTGTTAGATTGTAGAATAGGGACGTTGTATAGTGAACTAAGTGGTACCAGTGGCACAAAAATCAGCGAGAGGATTCGTACTAATGAGCCGTCCATGTGTTGGAAGATAGTCCAGAAGTTTAGCACCGGAAAATACTGTTACTAATACATCTCCTTGTTCAGTCAATGCGATTGATATAGTGATACCGGGTTTAAAGATTGCATTATCAGTGTGACTTAAATAATCACATCATCGCATATCATCGTACACGGTCATGGCATTTTTTAGTAAAATATAACACTTTCTACATGGTCCCTAACTTCATTTATAATTTGATTACCGAAATGGTTGATTTTATAAGATGCTTTGGGTGGTCGTGCTATTAAATATAATTTTCTTGTAAAATACTTACATGAAAATATAATTCAATCACTGTCTGAGCTGAGCTGTCTGCCAGGCATGTCAATTCACAAACAAAGACGCTCGGCATCAATCTACCTCTTAACACGAAATCACCCACACAAACAATAACATAAGATAATGATTTAAAAGGTTCTTGTAGCGGCCATTATCCATGACGTCACGGATTCGGTGCGATCCGTCACACCCACGCCCGGGCGAGTTGTTTCACCCTGCCGCACCAGCTGACGTCATCAGACACAGACATTGTGAGCTTCAGTTGTTTAGACTTAATTAATATTAGAGCTCGTTCATTAGTGATTATATGTTTAGATTACACTTTAATTCTTTAATGTAGAGTCATTATTATTGACAGAATGCTCGAAAATTAAAAGCTGGCTATTGATTGATGCATCGTGCATGGAGTAAGAAAATATTCTCATCTTAAATTGTTGTGTAAGAAAGATTAAAAATTGATCGACTCGATATGACGGTTTGCATAAAATATCAACTGCTAGTAATATAATATACTTCTAAATATATTATTATACGAGCTGACCCGGCAAACGTTGTCTTGCATAAATAAAAAAAAATAGATGTTGGCCGATTCTCATAGATACCGGATAAGCACAAAAAATTTCATCAAAATCGGTCAAGCCGTTTCGGAGGAGTATGGCAACGAAAACTGTGACACGAGAATTTTATATATTAGATAATTTTAATGCAACTATTTTAATATTATGAAACTATTTCTTTTCTAATCGTTATAGTTAATAACATTTAAAGGCTATAGTTACTTTAACCAACGAAAAGCACTTAAGTTTTAAGTTAATAGGTATGCGAAACCTAATGAACCTATTTGGTCGAAGTCACCCTCGAATCAGTCATCTACAGAATCAGGTTAGGTAAAAATTATGTAAAGAAATTGCAGAACGCATATTATTAAACCTATCTTTATACCAAAACCAAACTACGCTTGCTATCAGCCCCATCTGTAGTTAAACATCATACAATGTAAATTCTGATTATTTTCCAGTACCAGTTTTAATACTACTGCTTAAATGAAATGGGGTCTGATGTATAATGTAGTGGAATATATGCAATAATTCGTCCCATTTTAACGGGGACACGACCTAACATTGATCCACATTCTTGAATAGGGAATGTTCTGCAGCGCGACGTCTATTTGTCATAATAACAGAAAGATGTCGTCAGGCTTTTGTTCCAAGTATTTTTGGTTGCCTAGATAGTCATAACTAGTCCTATTAAAAAACACGTAATTATGATGTGACGTCTTTGCAAGTAAGATTGATTGGCTTTACTTTTCAAGATACATTAAATTAAAGACGATAGTTTTGGTCAGTCGCTTGTTTGAAAAAGAGTCGTAACTACGAGTCAAAAGGTATGGTGTACCTAATTGCTTGGTGGTAGGATCCCTTCTGGGTCCGCCTGGCTAGCGACCACCCTTTATATAAAGTCTGCCGCCAAATGTTACCGCTCCGGCGGTAATGTGTTCCGGCAATATTGTATAAAGAGCCAGTTCCTTTCTAAACCCGTGTGCTTTCATCTTCGACCTCATCGTCACTTACCATCAGGTGAGATTGAGGTCAAACGCGGGTTTAGTCACTTATAAAAAAAAAAATATATTAATCTCGTTAAAATATTATGGTCAATAATATCCTAAAAAGTATTTGCATTTGTTTTCGGGTTCATTACATTTTTCTGCCACCGCTGGATGACCGTTTACATTAATTACTAGCAGTTGCCCTACAAAAACAACGTAGCTTAGTTTGGCGGTTGTGCTACTCCAGGGTAACCTTTCTTTACTAAATGACTTCATCATCATCATAACTTCACGCCTGTATCCCTTACGGGGTAGGCAAAACACCAGAGGTTATAAAACCATCTGATGTCACATTTGAAAGATTTGGAGGCATTATAATGATGGAGAGAGACTATTGCAGTGACAGGGGGTCAGCCTATCGCCCACAAAAAAATCCTCCAATAAAACCTCTGTCCCTCAACAGTAGGCCCGGGAAGAGAAGCAGCTGGCACATTCTATGTTTTTTGTTCGGTCCCAGTCCAGCATGGAAGGAAGGAACTAAATAACTCTGTCTTGAAATATCAACGCCTTGGCTTTGATATGTTGAAAGCACATAAAAAACCTGGCGTATAAATATTGATTGCTCTCCGAACGTACTAACTTTATTAGGTGTTCGCGCGTGCCTAGGTTGATCTTGATCGGTCTAGTTGAACGATTATCCGACATATGTATTTTTATTCGCACCTATGAACGAATCGTTAATAATTACGATTCGAGTGATATCATTCTTGTTTTTATCGTTGGGAGATAAATGTAAACATTTACAACAGGGAGTCCTCTTAAATGTCCTCATTGACGTTATTGTTTTGAAATTCCGTTTTACCTTAGGTCAACTCCTCAAGCACTTGATTTTTGTTTTTATATACATTTAGCCCGGCCCAACAAGCAAACAGTTATTGAAATGGTCTAAAACAATTATAAAACATAAATATCTAAATAAATTACCTACAAACAAATGTACTAATATAATCTATTTAATTTTTTCCAGGACCAAGAGCACCTGAAACCTCCCATAGTGGGCGGTTTGGCAAATGCCGAGCTCTACTGCCTCGCCCTGGCCAACATGTACGCGGATCCCAACTACCACAGTCTGAACCACTGGAACATTCTTCAGACCTTTGCGAGGAAAGGTGTGCACGTCCCGGACCCGCCTGACTGTGCGCTCACCGAGACAGTGTTGATACAAACCAATCCGCTTAGACTGGTAAATTGTCATTTTCTTTTGTTTCTGCTTCTTGAAATAAACTTTTCCGTGTAGGGTAGCCCTACCGCCCTTAAAAAGCGACTAGTCCTAGTGACCCTCGCTTGGTGGTAGAATCCCATCAGGGTCCGAATGGCTAGTAGCCATCCTCCATATGAAATCTGCCGCCAAAAATTACCGCTCCGGCAATGTCTTATGAAGAGCCAGTTCTTGCCTAGGCCCGTGTGCTTTCATTTTCGACCTTCACTTACAATCAGGTGAGGTCAAACACAGGTTAATAAAAAATAAAATATAGTCCCTCCATCGTCCAGGATAAGCGTGTCCTTTCAAGAGAATTTGTCGAGACATTAAGCGAGATTTCACGTTGTTTTATCGCATTGACAACAGGTGCTGATACGGTAGCAGTGTCAACAAATTTCGTTTTATTGACGAAGATAGTACGTGACTTTGTATTGATTTACATATCACCGATTAATGACAAACATAGTTCCATTGCATGAAAATTTAATCGTAGGTTTGAGTAAAATGTGAATGTCTCAAATCTCACCCCACAGATGTAAAGGCCGATGATGAAATCTTAGGAAATTCGCCATAAATAGAATTCAATTTACGTGCAATAGAATGTTTGCCACCGACACAAATCTATTTCACGAGGTACTTAAGGGGCATTCAAATGTAACATTAAACTCGAAAATCCCTTAAGGGAAACGCACGCATATCTAGCCTGAGGCACTCGCTATCTTAAGGTATTTTAAATTAATTGACCATTAATTGTAAGTTGTTTGCTGTCATTCTTGATTCACTGTCGTTCATTTATTTTACTTCCCTATAAATTATCGATATCAATTGGCAGTGTCTGTATAAGTCTGCATATGTAAATCTGTAATTGGCTTTAAGTCATATCATGCTGTATGAATTTGAATATTACTCTTATTACGTCTGATTTTGTTACAGTAAAAAAATACAAAAGATACCTCATACATTATCACCGGAATCTGCGAAAAAAATCAATATTACAAATGAGCTTTTAGGCCCAACCTTTAATAATCATAGCCGTAGACTAAGTAAAAAATGTATGTTTTGTATTGAATGTGTTGTAAAATATAGAATTCGAAGCGGCTTTGGATAGAAACTCGAAAAAAAGCAGCATATAATTGAAAGTACCAAATAATTCGATATTTTCACAAATATAATGTATTTACTAGTAGCAAATGTTTCGCTCTGAGCTACATCAATTCTTAGGTTCAATTTTTATTATGAATTAAAACACGCACCACACGACGGTACATAACGTGGGTGTGTCCGTCTATTTTTGGTAAAACCTTTTGTTCAGATTGAGTCAGACCTTTCATAACTCTGATTTATACGTCGGGCATGCGTCTCTTTATTTATAATTAATATTTAAACTAATGAGTCCCGGGATATAAAATGTACAGTAATGCATTTTAGTTATTGAAGAAGTGGTACCTCAATTGAGTTTGGCATGTTTCCAACGGCCATATTACAAGGCGTCACTCGCAGTCCTAATCTATTTGGCACTCGAAAGACGTTTCAAAACTTGCCCTTAGTTTTAGAGTTAACTTAAACAGGCTTAAATTTTTGTGATATTGATCTGCTTTGATATTTTGGCAGCTTGATTACTTAGCATTTTGTAAGCTGGGCATAAAATAAACTTAAATCACCGCCTACGATGATTGCTCGAGTGGGTGACATGGTTCATGCTAACGACACATGAGTGACATTTTTTATTAAGAAACTTGAGCGCTTAAATTTTACCTCGGAGACAGATCATGCAAATCTATACTTCTATACTAATATACAAAGCTTGAAGAGTTTGTTTTTAGTTTGTTTGTTTGTTTGAACGCGCTAATCTCAGAAACTACAAGTGGGATTTGAAAAATTATTTTTTCATTTGACAGCCCAACTCTTGAGGAAGGTTATAGGCTATATTTTATCCCGAAATTCCCACGGGATCAAAAGTTACGCGGGTAAAACCGCGTGCGGTAGCTAGTGTTTCAAATAAAATATAAAACATTTTTATATGAAAAATACGGAGTAATAAAGTTCTTTCCTAAGCTCTTGCTTCCACCTAATCTTCTGTCTTTTAGGTATCAAACGCGGGCTTAGTTTACAAAATACAAGAAACTTCTGCTCGCAGTTTCCCCAAACACATTTCTGATCTTCAAGAGAGAAACGGAAACCTTTCTTACAGGTTAAACACAATGAGCTATAGTTTAAGATCCATATTCAATAGTATTTCTTAAAATTATGTAATTAACATGCTTTTCCCCGTGTACAAACATAAAGAAACGATAAATAAAACACTGCTGAAATGAGCGTCTATAATAGAGATGAAACGGATATCCGGCAACTATCCGGTAGCCGACCTATCCGGCGGCTTTAACACTATCCGGCCGGATACCGGATAGCTGCTTTAGTAAAAAAATAAAAGCGGACAATTTCTTTAAGTATATATTAGCTTTTTTAAGTTAGTCTTAGTACCACTTAAAAATATAATAAATGTACATTTTTTTGAATTTTATCAACACAATCGTGCCCCTCGATAGGGACGTATATGGGCTGATAAAGAAGAATCTTTATTACCTTCACCGCCACGAGAAATTTTAACATTGCACAATAAACAAACAGCAAACTTATTATTTTCACTGTTGATATCAAAATATTCCCATAGAGGCGATCTTTTCTTCACCGATGCCATTTCTCGTTGTTCAATCTTTTCGGATTGTCTAAACTTCAAGTTCAAATAACAAGAGCACAGTAAATAATAACCTCAAACGATAATTCACGTGCCTGCTCTGCACTGCAATCAACACAATATGACAATGAATGAATGAAACAATTAGGTACTTAACTTCGCTCATCAACGAAAAGGCCCGAATCGAACCGAGTTCACCCGATCGTTCGCGCGCTCTAACGCAGGTGTGTGTGTGTGCGCGATGCACCAAACGGCTAAGTCCCGCCGGATATCCGGCTGCCGAATATCCGGCTATCCGGCCACACGACTGGCCGGATATATATCCGGCCAAACTACTATCCGTTTCATCTCTAGTCTATAAACCCGGAATAGGGTCTGGCTTCTCCAGCTGGATCATTTTTTTGTACTTTTTTCTATAACCTTTTTCTTCTCCATCTTCCAGGGCGCCCATATGTCTGTGATAGAAGCTCTAATGGTGCTATACGCTCGCGAGGTGGTCACTCTGGACCGGGTGTCGGCCGCGACGCAGAGGTTCGGCACGAGCCAGCCCGTCTCCGTGGGGTCGAGTATACCCCACGAGGATGGCATACTCTGTTGGGTTAATGCGGCTTGTGCGGCGATGAATAAAGCAGAGGTGAGTTTGGGTTAATACTACAGAATATTATCATTACAGTATGTAACGCAAAAGCGTTCTTCTAAAAGATCATTTGACCAACTTTTGGATGTTGAGTTATTTATAAGCAAATTGCGGAAACATGAAAGTAGGCCAGATTAGAATCTAAGATTCGAATCCTCTGCCCCTTATAAATTGTATTAAAAGGGTGTGATACCAGAAAAAAATGCTTTACAGTTTAAACCATAAATAAGAAAGTTCTTGTATTAGTGAATCTCATATGATAACAACCATAAATAAAAGAAACTGGAGATTGTAGGTTAGTTGCAGCAAGGATGGTACCTTTCTCCATGAAACACGACAAGTTAAGCTATCTTTTAAGAGGGTTATATTTAACTGTATGTAATCCTACCACTGCCACTAGACCAACTTCTATCGTGACGGCTACCTTTACATAAGTCAAACCTTCGCTCTGCAGTGGCGGTCAAGAACCCTCAGGCCGCTTGAGCAGGGGTAATTTAGTGCCTACTTGCGGTCACGCGAAAACAGGGGTCAGTGCACCTATTTACATAAGCCGACCGTTTTCTGTGCCGCAGCTATTTCCTGCAGTCTAGCCGCGAATCTAGCTTAAGTTATTTTTACTAATAAAGTAATTGTAATTTAATCAGCGTTGTTGTTAGCTTTATTTTCATACGATTTTTGTTTTGTATCTGCGGTGAAGATATTCAAAGCGCTCCACTATTCACAGTCTGTCTGTAATTTAAGGTGCTCAAAATATTTCTTGCAAAGATTTAAATCCATAGATATGCCCGTACGTGTCTTAAAGTTGTCATTTTTACTCACACAAGCACAGCGCGTCCATGTCAACAAACGTCATAGAATAAGATCAGATGTAACTCACGCTAGAAACACGCCTAAACAGTTATAAAGGATTAGAGTAATAAAAATAAAGATAAATATTTATAAATCGTTTATTTATTAAAAACATACCTACATGATTGTTTACTTAAGTACCAGCAAAAAGCACCTACTTATGAATTTTTGGCGTTCTGTTATTTGTGTTTGTTTATTAATAATAATGAAGTCTTACATTTCTATAATTATCAATTATTACTTTTATTATCTAAAATCTATGATTAAAAGTCGCGGGCTGTTCTTGGGAATGTGTATGTAATGTGTCGAATATATTACTTTGTAAAATAGTCTCTAGCATTATGTCAATTCATAGAATTTAGTTTGCTTTAGCTATCAAATTGTTTTTTTTTTATATGGGATCGTATGAATTTTTCGGATTTTAGACAAAAAACAAACAAATCGCAAGCAGGAACGACTGACCCACCCATATTTTTATAGAGATTAATTTATGAAATTCTAGCCTTTGGTTAGACATGAGTGCATTTTAGTGCATTACCTAACGCATTTTAGTTTTTTATTATTTTTTTTGCTACCCAACCTGATATACCGGTTGACTAGTGGGTCACTTTTGAAATTCAAGATGTTTGAGATCATAAAAAAATGTTTAAGATCATACATGAAGAGAAAAAATATAATAAAAAATAAATATTAATTATTTACTGAGTAAACTTAACCGAAAATTAAAGAGTTCATTACGCAACGCATTGTTAAACTCGCATTTGCAGCGATCCGCGTGCCAGGTCACGTGCCGCGATTGACTCAGATGTAAGTCAAGTACATAGTAACAAAGCTTTGTTTATTTATAGGCAATGTTAGTGAAAAATTAAGTGCCCAGTATACAGGGTGACTGGTGACATATTTTAGATATTGAAGGAGAGCACTCTGTACTTGATTCTGAGCATAATAATTATGCAAATTAAGTACCTACTACTTAATTTTTCAGCAGAATTTCCTATAAATAAATAAAAAGTTTTACTAGTTCGAGGACCGTTCGTGAAGCCGTCTATACCTAACTACCTATACTGTGATGATAACGCCGTGCGTACATCTGTACCAGTGTTTTATGCGTTGCGTAATGAATTCTATAACTTTCGGTTAAGTTTACTCATTAAATAATTAAAATTTATTTTTTATTTAATTTTTTCTATGTGTTTGAGTATGACCTCAAACTATCACTCTCCTCGAATTCCGAAAGTGTACCCAACAGTCACTCTGTATTTCCTACCAATTGCTTGGAAATTTCAGTGTATTATTTGTATCTAAAATGTTCGATATAAATTTGCAGTTTACATCGTATTGGGTTAATATTGATATAGTGTTAGAAATATCTTTCCCGCGAATATTAGTAGTTTCATTGATATTTTTTGAGGGTCTACAACAATTAAGAATAAGAAAATTATTACTGAAAACCGTTGTGATAAAAAATATGTGAATAGAAGAATAACCCAATATATTTTTCTATTTCCATAAAATAGTCAAAAAATATGACGGCTTTGTAAAGTAAAATAAAAACTTCACTGGTTTTCTAATATGATTTTAATAGGTTATATTAAGTATTAAGTTGATCTTTTATTTACTATCTGATTACTTACTCTTTGGCAGCCGAGCGCTTCCTTGCCCGACAGTGTATTAAATAATATTATTAAATACTAACGCATGAAAAGTAAAACCTTTATCCTTGTTTGTATTGCGACTTGTATTTTTACACCCCCGAAATGAACAAGACAGCATAATTAAGTCTTTATGTAAATATTTTAAACAAAATAATCTATGCGAACGTGCACGACAAGCGCTCATTTGAGACTGTCACAAGACTTGTGCATGCACCTCTTTCGGTAATGACAATATTTCGTTAGTTCTTTGTACTGAAAGGGCGCATCTATGGATTTAAATCTTTGATTTCTTGTATATGTTATTAAAATATAAATATATTATAAAACTCTGAAACTAAAATTATGCAACCATATATCATTTTAATAATAGGTAAATTTACTTATTATTGTTTCAAATATGTAAAAATAATTTCTCAATCAATCAACTTAGTTTTGACTGTTTCATTTCATTTCAAGCGAGCAATTTCAGTCAGCAATACATGTACTTATAATATTCAAACATCCACCTGCACTCTTAGTTATTATCAATCAAAATTGCTACACTTCAATTACGCACTTCAATTACACAACATTTAACTAAAATTAAAGCTATTTCAATAAACAGGCCTTGTGGCAAGAACTGTATCTATGTTTTTCTTCAGCTTCTACACAATTAAAACTAACATCACATTTCCCAAATTCCAGGAGAACCCAGCCTCGCACGTGCCAGCAGTAACCAGCCTGCTGGAACTCTGCGACGGCACCGCCCTCGCCACTCTCATCTCCTTCTACTGCCCCGAGACCCTGCCTCGAAGCACCATCCGCGTCGGCCGCATGGCCTCCATACAAGACTGTCTACATAATCTGATGCTGGTGTATGACTTCTGTAGGGGATGTCTGCCGCATAATGTGTTCCATATGCTTCCTGAAGATGTTACGTATATGAGAGGGTGAGTGGAGTTGTAAGGAGTGCTTAGGTCGAGGCTATGGTCGATGAAAAACTAAGAAGTCGATTTAACTTTTTGTAATATCAATATAAATTCAAATTCAAAAATTCAAATTCAAATTCAAATTCAAATTCAAATTCAATTCAATTCAAATTCAAAAATTCTTTATTGCAGAAAATATGGTACAAAGGGTGTAATTATAAGTAAGAATAAGTATCACATATTTTACTGTAGGACAGCATGCAATGTTACATTGAAGTTATAGGACCTCACATATAGGACAGTAATTCAAAAAAAGAATCGGGTTTCTTCTTCGTGTAAAGCCATCTTATGTTACAATTTGAATGCATGATTTTTCTGCATCGGAAGTGCAATATAGCATTGTTTGTAGTTGAATAAACCTGCATTTCACTTAAATTTAACCTGAAGCAGTTCACGAAAGGCAGTTTACATAGAATATCATTTGGAATCTGACTTTATTTGGAATAAAGACAACAATAAAGTTGTCTGTAAGAAATCGCTCGTCAGCGATAAGACCGCCTAGTAGTACTTACACAACACACTGTTTTGACTCTCATTTACTATCTGTACTATATACTGAAGTGTAAATAAATAAATAAATAAAGCAACTGCAATACCAGCTGATATTTCAAAGGCTAGCCTTAGGTATAGAAAATATGTTCAAGATAATTGGTAAATATCATTTAAGTGTGCCTAGTGGCATTGCCCAGCCATTTATTGGTACTTCATTTTATACTTTAACACTGTCTCTTTACCACATTCCAGGTCAATGAGACAGAATCTAGTTGCCTTGCTGGCAGATCTCTTCAATTTATTAGAAGTTCATCCAGTGAAGTCAGTCAAATACCCCGGCCATTGTGAGTACAGCATCTAAATTGCTTCATTAACATCCATGCGACATATTTTATTCGAGAAATGACAAATTACTAAGCTTTTAATAATGCAACCTTCGGTGAAATATGTCGCAAAAAGCTAGAAACTTATAACATAAGGTGCCCCTTAAAAATATTGCATGAACTTATAGGCTTCAATGGGAGTATGTGGTCATAATATCAACGATTATCTATTAACTAATGTATTAATGAAAACATGTAATCTTTTTGCATACGGCAACGCCTTGCTTTATATATTTACAAGCTATCAGGGTTTAAAGTATATGTAGAAAAGATATTTGGAACCCTATGTCACTTTATTTTTACAGAAACAGTATGATGAAACTGGTCATAAAATAGTTTTTTTTTTATTGACAATGAGGTGAGTGAGGTCACGTATTTTTGCAAAAAACCTACAATGCTTAGTGACTGTATCGGTCTACATGTGCTTGTGCAAGTTCATATCGCGTCTACATAAATTACACTTCATTGTGTGTGTAAATCGTCTGCACCTATCAGAGGCCGTCCATTGAATACGTACTCAGAAATGGGCGGAGCAATTACGTGATTGGTGGATTGAAGAGGTGTAAACAAAATGTATATGGCGCCAAGCATATAATTTATTTGTGACGTACCTGTTTTTGGTGAGGCACCGATGTATATATTTTTTAAATTATTCGACACAATTTTATATCTAAACAAGGGGGTTTATATTTACTATGTATTTAGAATAAGTCGTTTTAAGACGCCCAATGAAAACATTCGCATTATTTAAATTCCTAGTTTAAATCGAAAATCAATAGTCGAAATATGATAGCTAAATAACGACCACACTTATTTGGTTAGATTCGATAAATTTTATTATTTAAATGACTCGAAAAAAATAAATGTTATAAACCAATTTTTGATCTTTTCTTGCCAGGAACTAAGGCAAAAGCCAAGCTATTCAACTTAAATAAGTATTTTCACTGTATAATATGTAAAATAGTGATTAATTTAGAATTCAAATGACTCAAAAGCACAAAATCCAAATCGTCTACACTGTGCGAATGTTTCCATTGACGCGCTTCGCGATTCCAGCGTCGACCGATAGCAACGCATTTGGCGTCCGGCACAAGCGCTGCCTGCCGCCGCCGCCGCCCGATCCGATTCCCGACTTGCGCGGGGACTTACGGGAACGACCCGACCACGGACCGCCTTTCTCAGGTATTATGTGGCTTGTGAACCGACGGGTTGGACAGTAAACAGTCTTTAGGTGATTTTAGAAACGTTAGTTTAAAGGATTTGACTGAAGAACTTATTTATTGTCAATTCTTCATAGAGCACTGTTTAAAAAGACTTCACATTTGGGTTATCTTTCATAATAAGAAATTACTGAAGCAATATAGAATGTGTTGACACTCTCTAACATATTCTAAGCACACTAGTATATTCCATATAAGTTCGAATATATTCTCAGAATTTGAATATTGGTTTTTCACTTTAAGATTTTGTAAAAGAATTTCTAACTGAAGTTTCTGTAGTTTGTTTTTTAAACATATTTCAGTTCTAGGAGGTTCTAGAAGCAATCGAAATAAAAAAATAATCTTGTTATATTTCAAAAACACTCTACTATAATATAATGAGAGATTTGTAACAGCTTTTCACTCGGGAATAAACACCAAATACATACTAAAAATATAAGTAAAGATTGTTTGCTGTTCAACAACTGTTAACTGCCGTGTCTTAAAATTGTTGTGACTGTGGGTTTTGTTGTGTTACAAGTAAGACGGTACAGAAGGCAGCAGATCAAGCATTCCAAATCTGTCAATTTTTTTTTATTGAATCTGAACTCTATGCCTTCGACAAAAGGTTATGAAATTGTTTGTTGGGGAAATTTGACAGTTTTTTAACGCTTGATCCTCTGCCTTCTGGACATACATGTAGTTTTTATACATTTTCAGCAAATTTCATGTTTTTTTGTGAATGCCACAAAGTTTTTTTTTTATAATAAGTACCTACCATATATTCTTATAAAAAGTAGTTTTACTTTGAGTTTAATGACATACATGTATCGTCCAGTGTTTTGTCCAGAAATAAATCAGTGCACCCTTTGTGTTAAGTGTTCCAATCTTGTTTGTACCGTGCATGAAAATAAGTGTATGATTAAAATTGGCAAATCAAATTGCAATTAAAGTCCTTGTGTTAAATATCTTGACTCATTTTGTAAACCAATAATAAAGTCAACACTGTTTTTTGGTTTGGTGGCTAGTATTTCTTTCTACTTTCAGACTATAGCTGGTCTCAACTTCCGGACTTATATGCACTTTGTTTGCTAATAAACAGAATCTATCTTAACAAAAAGATAATTTTAACACAATATATCTGCGAAAATGTCATCATTTGTAATTTTTTATGAATAATTTCTTTATAAAACATTACAACTCTGTGAGGTTTTGGGAAAGAGTCTCTATATTTATTCTCTAAGTAAAAAGTGTTATATTTCTTTGTGGTAAGACCAGTTTCTTTTAAAATATTAAAAAAAAATTAGAATCTTCGATCAAACTAAAAACGAGTAATACAGCACTTACTTCGTAGGTGTGTTCGGCATTGCCTATTTAATTATTTAATTTCCTTGTCCTTAAGCAAAATGCGAGACAAATATATTGTATTATGGATTTCCTATCAAGACAACTCTTTCACACGCTATGTTCCATACAAGTTCACCGAACAGGACAATAGTTTTTCGTATTTTGATTTGGTCTAAGATAAGAATGGCTGTTTGATATTGTTTTCCAATGTTTTGTCTTTTAATGTGTTTTTTTTTTCCGCAGTCATATTTTTTTATTCTTTGATATCTTATATGTATCATACTCTTAAAAAATATGATGACTAACAAGCACAAAAAAATAGCCAAATTAATTATTGGTCTTTAGATAAAAAGCCAGAAAAGTAACCTATACGAAGAATTTTATAACAAAATGTACTTATCTCTCAAAAATATATATCGCACAAATAAAATGTGACTGATGGTTTGATTTTGTGTGTGTTCCTGTTCTTAATCTTATGTTTTATACTTATATTTCTTTCAGATATGTTGCTTGTAGTTTAAGTTATTTTAAATAGTTTGACTTTTTTGTATTATTTTTAACATAAAAATTGTTTTTGTTGTGTTTTGTTTTTGCACAAGCTTTTAATAAATTTTTGTTTTAAAATGTTCTATTTTTCTCATTATTTTTGTGATATCCGATTGTTTGTTTTGTGGTTATAGCTTTATGTGGTTTGGGCTTTACTAAAGCTTCGGTGATGGTGCTTTTTATGCATGTAATTGTTTATTTGACACCATTTTATTTTCCTTTATTTGCACCGGTATGGAGTCATTGAAATTATGTCCTCAAGACTCCCAGTTGTTATGATATTATCAAAGTAGTTCAAATGCATAGATGAACAAATTTTGTAGTTAGTTTGTTGCTGTATTAAAAAGTAGTATGATTCAATGTTTAGATTGCATATTTTTTTAGCTTTTCTATTCTTTTAATTAAAATTAGATTTGTTAATATTAGTGTGAAAATTTTTCAGTAGTTTTTCTTTATCAATTGAATCATGTTAGTCATAAATATTTCATACTTTAGTCAATCATATTAAGGTCTACCATAGAATAAATACATTCAGAAAGATATGATGCAATCATACTATTTAGTCACATCAGTTTTTTTTAATATGCTCCTTTTAAAATTATGTTTGATTAAAATATTTCACTAACGGAACTTTATCAAAGTAAGTAGAATAGCTTTTTCATTCATTTTAAATTAAAAACATGGTTTTTTTTTGAAATCGTATGTCATTATCAAATTTTTCCTTTTAGTTTCCAATTAAGTAAACTAATATCGATGTGTTAAAGATGTCAGTACTATGTGTGTGGGTGCTAGCCGTGATCATGAGTATTTGACTAAATTGACATCCTATGTTTTTTTTTTTAACATAAACTTTCCTAATCTTTTTTTCCTTGGTTTATACTAAGTTGTGTAATGTATTATAGTGCCGCGCGCGGCGCCGTCTGGCGGGCGGCGCTCGCCGGGCGGCCGCAGCCCGCCGCGGGAAGACTTCGTGGTGCACCGCGGCCGCGGGATCACCACGCTCGCCAGTGTCGCCAGGAGGGATGACGATACAGGTGAAGATAAATAAAATAGTATATTTCATTACGAGTGCGGAAAGCCTGTCATTGCAAAGAGTTCCTTCAAATGTCTACACGAGCCGAGGCGCGAGTCGAAGGCGAGGGTTGACAGTCGGAACGAGTTGCAATGACGGTTCCGCACGTGTACTGAACAACTATTTTTAATACAGTTGCGAAAAAATTAAGCAATTTTATAAAATATACAAAATGGCGCCAGCCGTGAAAGATTATAAACAGAGATTTTTTTGTTTTGTTTACCCATTCTGGGTAGGCAAAGGGAACTATGCTATGCTCATACAGCCAAATCTTTAGTAGATTTTTTGTATTGAAATGAAATGAAAATGAATTTAATGAGATAAAATGAAATGAAACCTAACCTAACTCATTGCATCAAATCATATTATCTGATATTGAAACAAATTAGTAGCTTCTTTTCAGAAATATTTGCATGAATCGTAAAAACTTCATGATTTTTTTTTTGTAAAAACTTCGTGGTTGATTTTTTCTTTTTAATAGACTTTATTTTGAAATTTGGGAAAGAGAACGCACGAGTGCGGAAAAGGTAAAGAAAAAGCACGAGTGTGTAATAGCCCACATCCCGAACGCTAAACGTGCCTGTAATACGCCACTTTTTGAGCAACTGTATTAAAAAAGTATTTTCCTCTTTTATTTTTATTAAAATATTTCTCGGAGATGTCAAGGACAAGCGCCAAGGACCATTGCAATGAGCTGCAAAAAGTATGGTTTTGTAAGCACTCAAAAGGAAAAGAAAAATCGCGAAGTTTTCGTAATCAACAGTGGTAAAAGTGTTTTATTATTGTATAAATATTTGCCTCGTGTATATGGTAATGTAAAACCATAAAATTGGGGGTCATAAGGTCTTTTAAGTGAGGTTAACTTTTAAATCTAAGATCAACCAATATCAGCTTTAGTAGTTTCATATACAATAATTTTTTAGCTACTAAGCACAAGCACAAAGTCAGATACGTTAAATGGCAGATAAGCAGAATGACAGAAAATGCAAAGTTGCAGTTAAGTAGAATAACGGATTTCGTATTCGAGAACGATTACGAAATCAGTTTCGAGAACGATAGAACGATTCTCGTATTTGTGTGTTGTATTCATTTTTTTGAAGCTCACTACCACGATCTAAGTCTTACCTTCTCCCATAGGCTCTTGCGACTCAAACCCAGCGGCCATGACACCGGCGGGCCGACCCTCCCACTACGGAGACAATCAGTCGTTCGCCGGCCGCCGCTCGCGACGGTCGTCGATCTCAGACGACAGCCAGCTCACGGTCGAGAACTTCGGCGGCTCGCAGGACAGGCTGCACTTCGCGGGTAAAAACCCGGAGAAGGAGTTGGCCACGCTGGCTAATGTTAGGAAGATTTCTGCGCCGGCTGGTGAGTTTTTGTATTAATGAGGTCTATGATAGTCAAATCAATTCGAAGAATTGTCCGATACGAAAAAATAGAAATTAATGGTATACTTGTGAAGTGGTCAACTGACCCCTTATTTTGAATACGGCCCAGCAGTTTGAATGCTTCATCGAGAGCCTTAACTATACCAATATCATAGAAAATATATTATGTTAAAATAAAACAACAATTCGATTATCTTTTGATTCGCTTTCCGCAGGTCCGACCTTAGATATAAACCCTCCGCTCCGGTCATCGCGACAAGACATTCGTGGCTCTATACAATTCATCCACGGCGACTACCAAAACGGAGATAACGATAAACAAAGATTCGAGCGGCAAAACTCACAAACAAGCCAAAACGACTATCCAACCATACGAAGACAAAACTCACAAAACAACGACGAAAACTTCCATCCAATCAGACGACAGAACTCACAGATTAACGAAGACAACTTTCACCCAATCAGAAGGCAGAACTCTCAGAATAATGTAGACTATCAACCAATCAGAAGGCAGCTGAGTAATGACACAATCACGCTAAATCAAAATTATGGGTTAAGTCACAAAGGAGGCGGTGACAGCTTCTTTTTGAACGACAGAGATAACCTTGATGGCGACGGCACAAAAACAAGTTTCGCGGACTTGAATAAGATAAGAAGTAATGGTGATCAGAAAGGTTTGTGTTTTAGTTTCTGATGAAAATCTTGGTGACGGGGTAATTTATGGGTCAGCCATGTGCTTGAAGCAATTCCTTAAAATATATTGGCATACTCTATTTTGTTGTAAACTAAATGTAAGCACACTTTTTTACTAGATTGATGCCTTGTTGTCAATGTTCAAAATTTTACCATAAGCTTGTGCTACTCGTATTCATGCATGAAGGCATGCTTTAATCGACCACATATTCCCATTTCTAATATGGCTTAGTTACTAAAAGGGCTGTACTTCAAAATACTGCACTGTCTTCGTATAAAACAATAATTTAAAGCCCAGAGCATGAACTTTAAATTACTTTTAACTATAAGATATCAACAACACGTAGTTAAACAAATGTCACAGATGCTTCATGCTCTGAGCGCATTTGCCTGCTGCTGATTGGCCACTAATCGGGCACCGCCATTGGCCGCAGGTTTCCACTCGCAGTTCTCGCAGGACGAACAACCCGATAGGCGGAAAAGCGCGTCGTTTTGTACACCGCCGCCACACACCACCACGTGGCAGCAGCAGTTTATGCAGCAAGAGAATCAGACGAGTTAGTATACAGTATTTTTGAGTATCGAATATCTGTTTTCCCGAATAACATAAAAGAAAATCAAAATAGTTTGTATATAGTATTTCAAAGTATGGAATATGTGTTTTCTGTACGTATGTTTTCCGAATAAATAAAATTATTATTGGGATAAAAAGATAAAGATACCGTTACGCAGAAACTTATGATAAAGTTTTCAATTAATTCTATTGATTAACGAAAAGAGGACACTGGTGGTGGTAAGTGTCATTCGGACATCATAAAGTTGATTGATCACAGTTTTATATATTATTGAAGCGCCATTGGCCCAATAAGTTGAAATTGGACGATTTTATGATTTTCTATGACGACGACTTTCATGCTTTGGAGGCCACATTAATTATGCTACATATTCATTGTATAGTTAGGAATTGTCAGAAGTTATCTCGGCGCCTTGATAATTCTGTCATCCATTAACCAACTCCGGACCAGCTTGCTGGCCTAAAGGTCGTCGTTGCCTAAGGGAGAGACTCCTGGCCGTGAAGTTTATATTATATAAAAAAAGGTTGCCATAATACTAACATTACTTTCTCAGACGGCGATGACATGACAGACGACCTCGCGAACTCACCGAACGGTGGGCAAATGGCAACACAACTTAACAATATCCGATTAAAACTAGAAGAGAAACGACGCAGGATAGAACAAGAAAAGCGAAGAATGGAGGTCGCAGTCAGTAGGCAGAGGCAACAATTAGGGCAGCAAGCGTTCTTACAAGCCGTAACCAGGGTAAGCCGATTTCAATCTTATATCTTGGGTTAAAGGGTTTATTTTTGTATGTGTTAATCATATTTTGTGCGGGAATTTTATTTTGAGATGAATTTTAATGCATTATTGATAATTGAGGTTTTGACAATTTATTTTGATTGAGTGTGTGGTAGATTGAAATTGGAAATAGAAGATTTCTAAATTAGTTAGCGGGTGTTTTCTTATTTATACAACGGAAACAATATCTTTTTTAAGGGTTTTGTGAATACTTATTACCACTTGCTATTATATTAAGAGCACACAAAAATATTATTCAGTTTATGAAACAATGTAAAACATGTTTTTCTATTTCATTAGGACACGTATTTGCAATACCAGTTGGCCTCTATGGTGAGTGGCCATGGCGTCCAAAACTTGCATATTGTTTAGTTTTTGAATATAGTTTTTTATTATTTCCATTTCCATATTATACATATTTTGTTAGTTAATATTATTGAACATGAACACGCTTTTACAGCTTTTAAAAAATACAAATATAAAATTCTTTTGATTTTGAAACATTTTTGCATACATAAAAAGCTTATTATTTACTTTGACTTTATAAATAAGCTTTGAGCTATAAAATCGTTAGTATATTTACATTTACCTGATACCATAAAGATCTTGATTAGTGAACCAAGTCTCAAGTTGTTCAGAGCATCGGTATTTATATCATACTCTAGTTACTGTAGGTACTTAGAATCACTTATGAAATCACGATACTTTTTAATCATGATAATTTGTAACTGACACATCCACTAAATAACAAATTCCGCACAGTTCTAATCCCCTAAGGTGGTAACTTATCAATAAACTACCCGTCGATTGTATTTCACGTATTTGTTGGATTTGTCACTCTGTTTGAAAGCATGTTCCTATTGATTGGTTTATAAGGAGCACGCGAGTTTAACATCTTCCCGAATTGAAATATCTGACGGCATTTGTTTGACATGCCACACATCTTAAAACACTGTTCATCTGGATTTATTGCGTATAATAACTATTGCTGACAGTCGCTCATGACCTCAGGGCCTGTAAAGCCACCGTCGAGTCAATTAAGACACTATATAACGACACATGACAAGCGTATACAGGGTGACTGACTGGTGACAAATTTTAGATATTGTAGAAACGCACTCTTTACTCGGTTCTGATCATAATTATGTTATAAAAGTAGGTGCTTACTTTTTCACCAGAATTCCCTATTAGTAAATAAAGTTTTCTAACTGTCTACTTATATACGCCTGAATCATTCGAGGCACGTGACCTGGCACGCGGATCGCTGCCAACGCTAGTGTAACCTTGCGTTGCGTAACCAATACCTTAACTTCCTTAACTTAATACCTTAACTTTCGGTTAAGTTTACTCAGTAAATAATTAATATTTATTTTATATTATATTTTTTCTCTTAATGTATGATTTCAAACTATCACGTCCTTGAATTTCAAAAGTGACCCACCAGTCACCCTGTATAAATACAGGGAAGACATAAAAAAAATATTATTGAAAGTATAATGTTCTTAAAAATGCCGTCTGATATTCCTTCTCTTTTATAAAATATTCCTCTTTATCCAGTTCCTTAAGCACTTATATCCCAATCGAAGCATGTACACCGGTCACCGGTATAAGAGTATAGTTGTGTACGGGGCGGTGCTGGGTCGTGTTTCAGGGCAAGGGTGGGAAGTCGCTGCAGGACGACGACGCCAAACTGGACGGGAATTCGCAGGTAATTGGGGGTTGGATGGGCAGTAGAGGTGGCTATGGCAAGCTAGGAGTATGTAGGATTCTTAGCCGCGTAAGGTCGGCTAGAATAAATCTACCGTCTTGAATAACCGTGTCGTAAAATGCGACTAATCCAATAGATCCCCGCTGGTTAGGGCCCCATCAAGGTCAATAACTCCCCTCCGAAGGTGATGTGTTCTGGTAATGATTTCTAAGAAGCCATTTCCTTCCTAAAGTTTCAGTTAACATTGATGTTGAGGTTAAACGCGGGTTAAGTTAACCATATTGTTTCATGGACAATTTATATTAATTTATTAGTAAAACAATAACTTAAAACATCACCGAAACCAAGTGCAATTTAGAGTTGTAAAAGACTCGAGTGTTGAAGTCCTATCTACTAAGACTTGAGTCTTTTTTTGAAGACTCGAGTCTTAAAAATAAAACTTAGAGCTTGAAAAATAAAACTTAGAGCTTGAAAAAATAAAACTTGTAAAATGACTTAAGTCCTGCAAAAAAGAACTCAACGACTGAGTCATTTAAAAAACCGCAATGAAACAGCTTACTAAAACTTAAAGGCCAAATTAGAATGACACAATGTTTCAACACAAGTTACTTTAAGGTCAATTTCATTTAATTTTCTATAACCGGACTGAAGTGAGTACCGTAAATAATTTTCGCGGGATGACGTTAGTGAGCCTTTTTTTAACAGTAATGCAAACTCCGCACAACATTGAATAAAAAAATACTCACACCAACTCAAGTTCCTGACTCAGTCAAGCTCAAAGAACTTAAAATACTCAAAAGAACTCAAAAGACCCAGAAAACTCAAAGGTCTCGGACTCAATGTGACTAGCGAGTTCTAATCTTGAAAAACGACTCAAGTCTCGAAATGAAGGCTAAAAGGTTTGAGTTTCTTACAACTCTAGTGCAATAACTAATGCTTTTAGAACTATATTTTGTTGAGGAACTCGCAAAACGTAAGGCTTTAACCGTTTTGTATGGTCACTGTAGTTTAATCTAGTTTAAGTAAACCGAGGTGTGGCTTCAATTTGCATGGATAATGAAATAAATGCATGTCACGTCAAAGGCACGGATAAATTTATGTAAATTTAACATGGAGTGTGAATTATTCATAGATCGTTTACCTTCAATGTACATAGGATTTAAGTAGGCGGACATATGAGGTAATACAATATAATGCACTATTCATACAATTTCGTTTTAAAATGACCATAAAATAAGAAATCAAGACATTTGATTTGAAAAGTTTGATTTTTAGAGACAAGTGTTTCAGATTGTTTGTGAATAAATTATGAAGTAATTAATAAGACGTAGAGGACAGAGTGAAGAAAACAAATTCTTTATTTAAATTCTTAATCCAACTTACTACATTTTATTATAAAATAATCTATAAAAAATGTATGAAATAAAAAAGAAACAAAGTATAGCATAATTTATTTAAGATATTTATGTTTTCATTTGCCATTCCTTATAGCTATTATTTTTTTGCTATCTAAGTCATTTGTTATTTTCTCTCTCGATTGTTTACCAGCTGTGATTATAATGTTTCATAAATAATGAACCTTTTCTAGGACATGGTAGTGGATCCACAAACGCAGGCGGACACAATTGCGTTGGAGCAGTACCAGCAATCTATTGCCAAGTAAGTTGTTAATTAAAACTGTGCTTTCTTAATATTTAAACATAGATTTTTATTTTCACTAAGTTTCTTGCGATTCAACCTTAAAATGTTAAAGGTTTTGATATCAATTATGATAACTGAAATTCGGTATCTATAGTATTTGCATAGAGTTTAGTTAAAAATATTAAATTATAAAGTATCCATTTTTTTATCAATTTTTTGTCACAATTGTTTACTAAGCTAGCGGACTTTTTATTTTTAATTGATATTTAAATAATGTATTTTTTTGTTATATTATTCTATTTGTTTGCCCTTGTAGATGCTATTATTTTTGCCTTGAGAGCTCGACAACGCTGGTTCTATCTGAAAAATATATGAATATTTCTTTCAATAATGAGGGTTGTTTTTTTCTTCTATTATAATAGGATAGGCTAATATTCTAATGTATTCATTTATATAGTGGCAGTCAAACAAAACCCAACTTCGATGCGTCTGTGATACAAAACGCTCTCGGGACAATGAAGTGAGTGCAAGCGGATATTTATAAGCTTTGACCGAACATTTAAGTAGCTTACGGCTGTGATATATCGTAGACTTGGCGCCTTTATAAGAAATTACTTTCGTAAATAATAGGAGATAACCGAGCTGTTCCGCTTTCTAAATCTCGAATGGGACAAGAGTAAATTACTATTTTAACGTAGTAATAACGTATTTGGAACGTAGAGATTCAAATCGTGTTTACATTTTGGGGATTTAACTTTTTGTTGTGTAAATAATATTAATATACGGCTGCGGGCTTTCATTTAATACATATTTATTTATTTGTATTTTTTGTTTGTTTGTACATTTATATCTGTGAAAAGGATACAGTGCTTTATATTTGCGTTTAATATATGTTTTTAGAGTTGACGTTTAAACAGTAGTATTCTTAATTTTCGTTGTAGAATGAACACGTCGCTACAAGACATTCAGAGCGACATAGCGCGGCTAGCGACGCAGCAACAACAGTTGCAACAACAGCAACAATCGCAGGTTCATCATTCGCTGCAACACCAGGTAAGTTATACTTTAAAAAAGTAGCAATACATAAGTCTTGAACCATCTTTCAAGATAAGCACACTTGACATGGTTAGTTCAACAATAGGCTTGTATAGGCTGATAATAAAATTAATCGGTAACATCTATCGGTTCATTCAAATGGATATTTTGTTTGAAAGGTTCAGTAAAAGATGCGCGAAAAAGGTTGTAAGATAAGTTACAAGTAACATGAATGAAATGAGTATATATTTCAAGCAGAATACGGCATTATAAATCAAAACATGTTTCACATAATTCCAGAACCAACAACTGCAACAACAGTTACAGCAGCAACAAACGCAACAACTGCAGCAGCAACTAGCCGCGTTGCAGCAACAACAGTTACAGCAACAACAACAATTACAACAACAGCAACAAGCGAAACAACTGTTTCAGCAACCAGTCGCGCCGCAGTCGCCCTTCCACCAGTTCCAGCAGAATTCGCCGCAACTGGTATATACTGTTTAGTAATCGAAGTTTGTAATTGTGATAACGAACGTAATCTAAAAAATAACTTGAAGCCGTTCTCAATAACCTTCTTAATTTGAATTAATTTAAAAATGGGATATTGACAGTATTTTTTATTTATTTCCGGACTATTGGAAAAGCCTTGATCACAGCACATGATAATGTGACAGGCTAATAAATTTATACGCGGTTAGAACCTTTGTTATTCCCAGCACTTTTACCTTTATCACTTATAATTAGATTCCTTTATCTACGAGTTACAATAATTTTCTTGATGGCTCAACAAAATGCATCGCTTATGCTATAAAAGCAAACTGATTTAAAGAGAGATCAACGCTCACCTTAGCAGTGTCATTCGATTTAATAAGGTCGTTTGAAACGGTTCCAAGTGTAAATAATGTAGTAGTGAACCATGTGAAAATCTAGCATAGATACCTTGTGTTTTGAAACAATATCCATTAGCACATGTCTTAATATGTCTTGCTTTAATGCATTTAAAATAACATTAAAATTAAAAAGATTTTATTTTAAAGACAGAAATAACAAAGGTATAATACGTATCTTAAATGAATTGAAGCAAAGTACCCCACATTTAAATAATTCCGTGACTTTTTACAACATGTTATAAAAAAGCTCGAACTTTATTAATAACTAAAATGGACATTTTTGCGCGTGTAGTGTGAGAAATAACTTTGCATTTTTTGTAATTACTGTACTTACATTCAACTTCCATTTAATTAAAAGTTGCGAGTCATTTCTATCGTTAATCCTAACATCGAATTGTGTTTTAATCATCTAAATAAGAATGCTATTTATGTTTATTTTTTTATTCTGACAGTCCTTTTAACTATAGCATTCTACTTTAGAAAACTTCCAACTAACAAGCTCAGATATCAAAACCATCGACTATCTGACCTTGTAAGTCCCACATTTCCCAAAGCTACCACATCTAACCCCACGCTAAGACCCCATCAAATTGGCATTCCAGCACAGCCAATTCAGCTCGCAACACAACGTATCACGGCCGATGAACTCGTTCGGCTCTTCACCGCACATTCCGCGCGATTTCCAAAACTTCTACGACAAACCGGTCGAGCAACCGTTCTACCAGGAGGTGGATCAGTCGGGCGACCAGTCTGGGTATACGTACAAGTATCGGGATATAGAGTCGGATTTTGGACGGCAGTTCTATTTGCATGAGAGCCCGCCGCCGCAGCCGCAGAGACGGACGTGGGCGCAGCACGCGCAGATACAACAGGAGAACTGTGATAGGGGATGGCAGGTATGTTTGTAGGGTTTGCAGATTGTAGTTTATGAGTTTGTTTGTATGTATTGATGGTATTTATGTGTTTAATGTTAAGTGTTTTTTAAAATCAACCGTGTGTTCTGAACGAATTTTTATGTTCTCGATTAAACGAAGTTTATACAGAATATACCGCGAGAAACTTTGTTACTGTGAAAATTAAAAAGAAATACAACTTTGAAGATTTGCGTTTATTTTATTTGATATCATTGAGCAAATGAGTGCTTTGAATATAAATTTAAATTGTCAGAAAGTTCTAATTTAAAAGCTCGTCGTTGTGTGGGTTGAATCCTTTATTTATTTATAAGACATCCAACAACATAGTTTTAAGTCTTAGACAAACTTATCGAATCCTCAGCTAACCCATTTTAACTATAGTATAATTGTCACTTTCAGCTGCATCAATCGAGTCAGCAAAGCTCAGTAGCAGCGTCCCCCCCGCCGCCCGCCGCGCGCGAGCGCTGGCAGCCACAGCCCTTCGTGCTGCACACGGGCGGCGCGGGGGCGGCGGGGGGGGCGGGGGCGGACCGCGCCCCCTCCCTCGAGCGCGGCCGGAGCCCCCGCGCGCACCACAACGGAGACCCTGTCCCAAACTCCCCCCCGCCGCCGCACAAACCCACAAGACACCCCGACAGACCAGTCAGCCTCCAACAACTACGAAACCCAGCCCCCCTCGACGACATGGAACCACAGAACATCTCCTTTATCGGAAACGCGGAAGACGAAGCCTTACACCAGGGCATCAACCGACTCAACATCTCCTCTGGAACGAGAACTTATCGAATCCCTTCGCCGACCCGACCTTCTCTCTCAAAAAACAGCTTCCAACAGCTCGAAGACGAAGCGGAGGCTAACGAAAAGGGCTTTTATATCTCGTTTGATGACGAACAACCAAAGCGACCGAAGCCGCCGCTTCGCGTTAAACGAGGATCACCGAAGAAAGAACGAAGCGAAGCGAGCCCTGAAAGAAAAGAAGAGATCCATTGGAACGAAAGGCTGCAACCTAGAGAAGAAGAATTTGTTGTCCATCGGAGTAGCAATTTAGAGAGAGCGCCCAGTGAAAGTAGAGATTTTGAGAGGAGAGATATGGATGACAGGAGGGAAACAGCTGAGAGAAGAGAATCGGTCGAGCGGAGGGAGGTTAGAGAGAGGCCGTTGAGGCCCGGGGCAGAACCAGCTGCGTTAGTCATCGGAGAACTGAACCCTGATCCCGTAAGTTGTTTTTTTTTTAAATAACTTTCATTTAACAAAAGCGAGACGAATTTAACATTTCTTACAATAATCTCATGGGGTATCACCATATGAGTATCTTTGTAGCATCATTTCAATAATTTTGTATTAAATTACGGCCAAGTTGCGAGTCATTTTTTCTCAAGTCTTAAGTCATTTTAATTTGTCAATCATTTTAAATTTACTTTTTGGAAAACAACAGTTTTCTGAAATAAAAATATTTTAAGTACTTATGTCCAATTATCGTCTGTAAATTTTTCGGAAATAAAAACTTTACGAAAAGAAAAAAGTACCTTATTTAATCTATTTTGGGTTGCCAATAAAAGCATATACCCAGACTGCCCCAAAACTCGACATTGATTTTTGCAATGAATTTGCTTATTAGCAAATAAAACATGTTATAACTAGATTTTACAATTGATAATTATAAAATCTCAGTAAAAAGATTGTTTAGCACAACCGTCCTATGAACCATTTTATCAATTCGCTTAAAGTGTCGGTCATCAAAGTCTTTCAATATTGCTAACTTTAGGAAACAGTCTTAGGATTTATTCGTTAGTTATTCTATACATATTTTTTTCCGACTTCCACAGAACTCAGCGGAAGAAATGGAGCGTAAAAAGGAGCGCATCATGCATCTGTCGTTACAGCGGCGCGCGCGCGCGGACGAGGCGCGCGCGCGTGCGGAGGCGCAGGCGGCGGCGCGGCGGGACGCGGCGCGCGCGGCGGAGGAGGGCAAGGCCGCGCGCCGCAGCGAGCAGGCCGCGCGCCGGCAGGCTATACTGCAGCAACACAAGCTGAAGAAGGCGCGCGAGCAGGCCGAGCGGGAGGTGACGACTTATTTATTTTATTTATTTATTTATTTATTTAACAATTTATGTACACACAAGTTAAGATACATTATAAAGAAACATAATCAAAATAAGTACAAAGGTACAGCTTATCTCTATTGAAATCTCTTACAGCAGACCTAAGACTGGAGTTTGTTCAAAATGCAATCATAGTGTGTACTAATACATAATATACTACAAACTATTTAAATTCTAATAAATATATATACATACCAATACATACATATAATATTATTATTACAACTTTATATAGGTGCTTAAAATACATACATAATACTAAATATAATAAATACATAATTCATACTATTGTTCATGTAAGTAGAGTGGATACTATAACTTACAGTAGAGAAAAGTAGTGATCTTTGACTTTATATTTGAAACTAGATATGGTTTTACACTCACGAATGACATGAGGTAATGAGTTCCACAATCTGACTGCATGGACGGAGAAAGAGTAGGAATAAAAATCGGTTTTATGAGAAGGCATATGTAGAAGAGTACGCACGTGTGCTCTACATGGCGTATCTTGAGAGTGTGAGTATAAAAACCTTTCACGCAAATAGAGAGGAGTGAGTGGATTATTAAGGATATTGAAAAGGAGACAAAGGATTCTGGTGTTTCGACGGTAGCGTATTGGAAGCCATCGAAGTTGCTTGCGATAAGCGGAGATGCGATCGAACTTCTTCAGGCCAAAGATAAAGCGAATGCAAAGATTTTGCAGGCGCTCCAACTTGTTGAGAAGTTCTTCTGTAGCATCCAAATAACAAACATCAGCATAATCAAGGATGGGCAGAATAAGTGACTGTGCAAGGGAAATTTTTGTTTTGAAAGGCAAAAAACTTTGTAAGAGTGCAAGGAAAAGTGGATCTTACGACTGATTTCACTGACATTCGAACTGACATTTATAGTAGCTAAAATACATACATACATACATAACTTCACGCCTGTATCCCGTATGGGGTAGGCAGAACACCACAGGTAATAAAACCATTTGATGTCACGTTTGACAAATTTGGAGGCATTATAATAGTGGAGAGAGACTATTGCAGTGACAGGGGTTCAGCCTATCGCCCACAAAAAAGCCTCCCATAACACCTCGGTCCCTTAACTGACTTTTACAGTATGCCCGGGAAGAGAAGCAGCTGGCACATTCTATGTTTTTCTTTCGCTCCCAGTCCAGCATGGAAGCTGAATGAGGTAGCTAGAATGATAGTAGCTAGAATGAGGCTGCAAACTGGACGGCAGCGACCGTGACACGATAGAAAGTATTGAGTTTGTATGAAACCGCGGCAAATCGCTCGAGCGCCCGCTAACGTCCAGTTTCTAGCTTTTTTTTATTTTTACTGACACTCACACAACATTATCTAGCCCAAATTAAGTTTCTTAAAGAACTTGTTTTATGGATACTAGATAACTGATATACTTAAGAAATATATAAACATATATATATAAATATATAAACGTCCATGATTTCACGGCTAATATCTGTGTTCATCACACAGATATATCCGCCGCAGCCGGGGATTCGAACCCAGGACCTCTGGCATAGAAGGCAATGTATGTTACCACTACACCAGCCGGTCGTCCGAATTGATGTTCACATTCGTTTCGTGATTCAGAGTTCAGTCTTGGCTGAACTACCTAACTCTCGTCACGATTCACGATTCGTGTTTTTTGACGAACGAGAGTTTTTAAAGACTATACGTGATTTAAGACGTGTCCGTCATTTTACACGATTCGTGATGCGTGTGAATACGGGAATTTAAAAAGCATTACCACCGTCAAAAAAAAAAACGAATCGTGAAAAAAGACGATTCCTCAAAAAACACGAATCGTCCTGATGTGAATGGGCTTATTTATAGTAGCTGGAATAAGGCCATAAATTGGACGGTAGCGACCGCGACACGATAGCAAGTATTGAGTTTGTATTGCACCGCGACGAATCGCTCGAGCGCCCGCTGGCGTCGAGAACGGCCTAGATTCCCCACGTCGCTGCCGTCTAGTTTGCAGCCTTACAGCCCGTTCACACATGGTCCGTTTTACTGGATACGTTTTACCGGATATGTTTTTTTTCATCGATGGCGTATGTAGTTGTAGGAGTGACTTCACATATGGCACAGTATTCAGTATACATATTTACAATACAAAAAAAAGGTATCCAGTTAAACGGATCATGTGTGAAAGGGCTATAAAAGGTGACTTAGAGCAAAATGGTAGAGAAGTTAGACGAGAAGGAGAGATGTAGTTTATGGCTGAAATATTAGGTGTCGAAATAGGTACTTTTGAAAGTAATTGGGGAAACCCAAGTGGAGATTGTTAAGATTAATGACTGTTTGCGATATGCGCCAGCTATTGTGAGTTTATAATATTAAATTGGGACAAATTTCTCCTATTGGTACATTTCATTACCCTGCTTAAGAACCAACAGTGCGTAGATCGACTTTTTCTTTAAATTACAGCATTTTCCCTCGACTATGGCGAAGCAAGAATGAGAGTTATGATTTTGACCTGTACATATTTTCCTCACTAGAGCTACTTATCAAAAAACATAACTTCCAACTCATACACCTCCGCAGGGCAAGAAGTTCGACACATCCGAGTTCCTCGACCTCCTGCAACAAGCCCCCGCGGGCGGCGGCGGGGGCGGCGGGGGCGGCGGCGGCGCGCGCATGCGCAGCAAGCCGGCGGCGCGCGCGCGGCCCAAGACCATCCACGTGGACAGTGGCGCGCTGCGGTTGGCTGAGGGCGCGCTCACCAGCAAGCAGCCCTCGTCTACAAACCTTAGTGCAGGTAGCTCTACGACATATTCAACCAATACTGCTTTCAATATATCTCCCTATACATATCACCATAGTCTTCATGCGCACTTTTCGTGAAGTGTTACCACATGCGCCTACATGGCTCTGCACAGTGAAGCCTGCTTTCGTTTATATACTTGCCGTTTTTAAATTCACGATTGTTATTATACTGATTCGATGTAAACAAATTGATGTAACATTAGATGTAAACATTAATGCAGATTCGTTTTAAACTGGATTTTATCGCGTTCGATTTTATTTACATTTAGATTCGACAAACGACGAGACGGCGAGTTAAAAATCTAGTTAAAACTATGTTGTTCAAATTTTAAAACATATCCTTACAAATTCATATAACATTCAATACTAAAAACGAGTCAAACAAAAAGATACGAAAAAATTACAAAACACCCATTTAGTTAGTCTCATATTTCATTAACTTGATCGATATTTCTAAGTCATATTTCCATTTTGAAAAGATACGGCTTTTTTGGATAGATCCAAAAAGGTAATGACAGATTATTCAGTAAAATATGTATTAATTAACAAAATAGAACAATACGTCATACGGCGCGTACAGCTTATATAACAAAACTTATTTAGAAAACAAATGTACATGATTGTCCCTTTTCTTTTAGCTTTGTATGACTTAGTGTTTGAAGTTATAGGTGATTTTTTTTATTTTACTTGTATGCCATTGTCAACTCACTAAATTAGGATCGTAACAAAGTAAGTGATTACTTGGCAGCACATGTTAAAGATATAGTTTTACTCCCGTATTTATACAAACGAGAGAAGTTAACATGAACCTTATAAAATACATCAATAGCCTTCTTTTTCTCTTACTCCATTGAAAATGAAAGAGAAAAAGAATACTTTTACATCTTTCTATGTTTATGAATATGAGGGTTATTGTTTATGCACATATCAGCTCTGCTAACACATATTTTTTTAAATCTTTTTTGCAATTATTTTGTGATGCACTATATTTTTAGTTAAATGAAATTAAAGTTTTACATTTATACTAAAAATCGACCTTTTTTTATTCGAGCACAGTATTGTACAACTTTAATTTCAATTCTTGCCGTCATAGACTGGCTGCGCCTTTTATCTCAAAGATTTAATTTTTAAATACAACTTTACCTATACTTTTGTTAATGTTGTAAAGTTGCATTTAAACGAACACCGTATGTACGCTATATTGTTATTATTATTTTTAGATTTATACCTTTGTGTTTTTTTATGTGCGCACTTTTTTCCCCTACTCTCTTATAAAATAATTTTTAAAATTATTAAAAAAATACACGAATGATAAAAATTATCTTATAACAGTATTTTCCTTTTTTCTATTATAAATGTCTAAAGGTTCACTAGTGTGAGTAATGAACAAACACGGTAACACTTTTAAATTTTGTTTAATTTTGCTGAAGGCAAACATTGTGAAATGCGAAATTGATTGAAAGTAAAACTATATAAGTTATGATTTTAATATACAGAAACAGATTTTTAATATTATTACCAAACTCAAATTTAAAAATAAGTAATAAAACAGGCAATTTAAAATTCAACTGACTGCCCCACTTAACTTTTTACTTATATTGGTATTATAAAAAGGGACTTGCAGTGTTAAGATACATTAGTGTCATGTATTTACTTCAATCTTCCACCTTATTTGTTCATTATTTACCCTTGCTCACCCCCCGCTAACCGGTCGCACCTAGTGTTTGTTTGTGTTGCTGTATCGCTATGTATTGTAGGCGGCACGATGCGGCGAGACTATTACCGCGGATCGCAGGACTGCCTTAACGAACGACGGCGGGGACAAGGTAAGATTCATTAACACTACTGAAGATTTCTTTATAGACGCACAGTTTTTGAAGATAAATCATATTTAGCTACAGGGGAAATAACATCATTTTCAACTTTTCAGTAAAAAAGAACTAACATTGCCATCTAGTGCAAAATGTAGATAGCTTCTGGTCTATATTTACGAAATACGCTTCAAACGATCATAGCGTACAAGGGACTCAAAAAAAGATTCTATGGCTGCACATAGAAGGATCAATGTCACCATAGTTGCAAAGAAGAAAAGACCCAAGACATTTAAGACAAGATTTTTACTTGTTTATTTCTAAATATGCCTCACTTTTGACGATGATCTTTCTTCCCCTGTACCCTTCATTTGAGATTATGCATATAATAATCGGTAAGGTCGCGCGATTGCAACTTTCAAAGATGTTTGGGGAATGCGTATATACTAAAGGTGCGTACAGATTGCTGTAATGGAACTAGCAATGTTACATTACTAGTTCCATTACAGCAATCTGTATGCACCATAAGATAGCAATTAGTAACGTTATTCGGTCTGCTTAATAAAATATTACTTTGCCCAATAGTTAGTGTGTCAGTTTCGGTAATTTATAAAAAAAAAATACATTAAAAAGTAGTTGGCAATACTATTTTAATAACAAGTGATACTCATTCAACGATTTCAACCGTTCTTTCATAGAAATATATCAGTTACATTAACGGTGTGTTTGAAGTGTACCGCAAATCTCGTTTCAATGTTTCAAGGAAAATTGATTTATGATTAAAAATGTGTGTCTATATTGAAGTAAGGTGTCACTTTTATATTGAAGGTCTAAGGGCCACTGGTGGTACTGGACTAAACTGAAGTATAAAGCCCTTTTAAACGTATCTGGAATAACAATTATTATTTAAAGTCTGTTTGTTAAAGACATGACAGTGAAATGTGGTCAAAGCAACCTAGTCTAAGTAATATTTTAGATATTAAGAATAATATTTTTTTATTTTTAATGAGAGGTCAGTTTCATTTATTTTTTACAATACAAATAATATACTTCTTCAACTTCAGATATGACAATTGTCATCGTTTAAATTATTAAAGAACTTGAAGCTTGGAAAATCTATCACTTGCCATGCTGAAATTAAGTTTGTTATTAAAATATTTTACAGAGTCATGTTGCTATGACTACCACAAGTCTAAACCTATTTTAAACTGTTGTACTTAGCTTTTGTGTTGCATGGCAACTAGTTTTGCACGGGATTTTCACTAAAATATGTTTACACACAGTAAAAAGAAAATTTATAACTCCATTTATAAATGTATTTTTCTTAATTGATTTTAATGAATCTTCCAGATTCTCCGGTTGAAGACCGAGGGGGTATGTCTCCCGGCAGTGCCTCAAGTGGACCTCTCGGAAGGAGAGGTTCCTGCAAAACCTCTCGAGGTATGTTCCGTCTCGCTCGCACTTGTGTGTTGTTTATGCCAGAGTATTGCGCTCTCGCTCGCTCGCCACCCACTAACAAAGGCGTACGCTTTGGCATTTTATGTACGATTGTGTGACGTCATTCTGATGTATGCCATGAGGACAGAACTATAAATTCATTTATTTTCTTCAATTTCAAGAGAAACGTCAGAATGAGTCACACAATTATTTGAATTTATCAAATATTTGATCTTATTTAAAAATAATTCAAAATGAATTTCAAATTATTGTGTTATTTTTAAATTTGAAACGATATATTCTCCCCATATATTTTTGATAAAACTTCCTTCACGAAATAAAGTTTGAATGTTGTTATCACAGTAAATTGTTTTGCCATTTTCCCTTGGTTTAATTTAAATTATTCAAGGGCAAAATGGAATTCTTAGTCGTTCAATAAAGACGCTTTTTGAGATTATTTTGTAGAAGCTTTTACATTCTTTTGAGTTGAATATTATCTATATGTGTATGATTTCAGCATTGCATAGCAACTCAAGATATATCGCTTACATTATTTTGCCATATAGTAGTTTTAGCAAGCAAAACAAAGAGCGGAGTGGTTTCCAAGCTTTATATTTTCAAAATTCTGAATTATAGACCTTCCGCGTGTATATTCGGTCAAACCTTACGATAATGTAAAATAACTTTTATTATCATATATCATAATAATCATATATACTTTATATGTCGCGTAATAGTGATTGATTTTGTTTGCATTTTATTCGAAATAATGTAAAAAGTTTTAAAAATGGATTTGCTTACCTGATTTATGCATGCTTGACAATTGATATTGTCCGCGTGTGCGTTTATGGAATGTTAAACTAAAAACGATCCTTATTCCCACCCGGATGGAGTGCATTTTGCATGCAACTGCGTGATGACCGAGGAATAATTTCAGAGCGTGTGATTGAGGATCCTCTGGCCAGTCGTGGAAGGTCTAAATATACGAGTTACCAGGGTAACTTTAAGGCGGGACGGAAGTCCAACTCTCTTATGAATTTGTGCGGTAAGACAAGTTTCTACGTCACGATGTATAAACGCTTTTATCACGTGGTTTTGGTATAAAACTGGCTTTTTGGTGCGTTGGGTTCTTTTTACGTTGCGCTGATTCGTGCCTTGGGAGATGCGAGGGAGTTTGATGATAACATAACATGAGTTTAAGTACACACTGAGCATCTCTCAAGATCGAATATCGTATATTTAGCAAACACTTAAGTTATTTTCTTTTGGGTCTTCGGTGATGGTCTTTTATTTATAATATTGGTAGCGGTTTTATTTCAGGTTTTGGTTTTTAATAGAGGCCTGTTATTATTTTATGCATGTGCGTGTGCACCAAGAATGCATTAACACTCTTGGTGTATACGTTTGGTGTTGGTGTGACATCGTTCTAAGTCCTTCTTGTGCTTACAGAACGTAAATCAATGTTTAGATTCTTTAATAAATGTATGTTAGTTAGAGTTTTATTATTATTATGTCCAATGTAAATTGTTTTTGTCTTTTTCAGTATATTTATTCTTGTACAATATAATAGTTTTCTTAATTATACTTCTACAATTTAAAACAAAAGTTTTAAGTTTGCGTGAAATACAAAATGTTCTGCTGAATTTATGTTTCGTGAAATTTATTTTGCTTTTATTTCAATTCCTAATTTAATTATAAAGTTTCTAAAATCCTTAGCAAATAATAAACTTAGGATCACTAATTTATTTTTAATGCTAGTAATAATAACAAACTTTTACTAATTCAAGGGTAGAGCTGGCTACTGACTGTAATCCTAGAAATCGATTTATTTTCTGGATGATTTATAAAATTCAAAGTGCATGTTCACGTTATTCCAGTTTCACTTCAGTAAATAATAAGATAAAAAGTCATAATATAATACCTATACTTGTTTTATATCTTTACAATCAATTTTTTGCCGGTTTTCTATTCTAGTACAACTCAATAATTCTTTGTTTTGAAATACTACTGTAATATAGACATAGTTTTTAAATGTAGTTACTGGGATTCCCACGAGGTAAGTGCAGAGATAATAAATGTTAATCATGAACATTTCACACACCTTTGATAGGTAACCATTAATAATATATTTAGAAACATATTCATAGAACGGGTGCTTTAATAACGCTCTAATTGATTGCCATGCGTACGTATAAAGATTAATTGCGCAGTGCATAACTTAAGGCGGTTATACCGTACACTGCGTAAGTTCACTATTAATTAAGTTAAAATAATAGAATAAGAGCCAATTTCACCATTTGTTAGTTATTTCATAAATCAAGCGCTAGCAAACGAACGATTAAAATTAACAGAAACATTAACATCGCTGTTAGTTTTATGTGTTGCAAGATGAAAATCTAACAGGCCGTTGGTAAATCGACCGGTCTAACGAATGACTTACAAAATCATTCATTCATATTCTAAACCAACTAAAACCATATGTCAATGATTGCTACATTATATGTTCCAATGGCAAGTACTATTTTCGCTAGTCGTATAATACGTAAGTTCTGTCACTGTCAATAAATGTCAAAGGCTTTGTGTTGAGGTTAATCTTGAGCTAACGTCGGTGTTAGATGTCAGAAGCAGTTGATCAATACGTGAAATAGATTCATTTCTGTAAGAAATTTGAGGTTATTTTAAGTAAAATGTTGCTAGATGGATACATGGGAACAATATCACTGAATTATAGTTAGGGTGCTATCTACTTACTAATCTGATGGATATTCAAGTTTATTTTTAATTAGTTCCAATACTTCCAAAGCAGATTCCTTCGATAAACGAAACCTTGTTCGAGAATCCACATTATCATACTCTTCGAAATAGTGACGGCGTTCTTTAAAATCCTAGGACGACGCGATATACTGACTAAATTATCTAAATTTTCCATCATACTATCTTCGAAAATATAATCGTATGCCGCGTTCATATTGAGACTATGTGTCTAAAATAGCACGAAAGTATGATGCATCACAACATAGATTATCTATCTGGTAAACGTATGAAGTGTTATACAAACTAATCGCCTGTTAACAACTTAACGGACCCCAAAAGAAGGAATTAATATTAACAACAGATTAAGGAAATTTAACATTCGTTAGTGCGTGATGGGACACTCAATGACCTTAACAGTTTGTTAAAAGGTTTAACATGAGTGTTAAATAATTAACAGAGCATGGTGAAATCGCCTCTAAGTAAATTAACTACGTGAAGCAACTTCTTGTTTTTTTTTAAAGAGTTGCTATTACTTTATCTGCTTTTTATATTAAAGAATTCTGTTTTAAAAAATCGTGAACTTTAAAAGCAAGAATTAATGGTATCATTGTTATTCGTAGTTAAATCGCATTTTTATGTCGCTTATACATAAAATGTATATTTATAGTCTGTTTTTTAATCTCTTAGACTAGTATGACGAAGGTGAATGTCGAATACAAAACTTGCAAATAGAACTGAATCTACCACCACTTCGGAAAGTCGATCTTTTGAGAAATAGTGGCAAGAAACTCAACAGCAATCATCTTTTAAAAATACAAAATAACAATTTACAACCAGGGAATCTAATCTTCTTGCATCCGGATATCTTATAGTAAAACTTTTTATATAACACTTATTCTTAAATGTATCGAAGCTTAATCTTAAATTTTTTGGAATTTCGCATTGCATTCCATTCCACTTAGGTTAAAGTAAGCATAAGTGGTACTTAAAATAGATTAATAGACGTAAACTTTTATAAGTTTATACTTGTAGTCGCAATAGATATAAAGGAGAACTTATAGTTTGTAAAGACGTTCTCTAACAAGGCATGCTCCTTTATATGAGTGGCTACCAGGATGTTTCAGTGACAGTTCATCACTTATTAAAAAAATAAGTTAAAAACGCAACCCATTAAATGTCAGCTTACTCTATGTGATTAAAAAGTAGACTTTAAATATATTTAAAATAATAAACAGTAGTGTGACCTCCCTGAAAATCGAAACGAATTAAAAAAAATTATACCCTTCTTTTATCACCCATCACTGATGACTAGTACGCTGGACTGGCGATTAGATATTCATCAATTTTGCACTTAATGCTAAAACTAGCTAAATTCTTCAAACATAAGTTACGTTACTAAAGATGATTCGACTCTTTCAAATTGCCTCATAACTTTGCTACAATTCATTTACCTAATATTGTCTTAAGTTTTCACGATTCATAATTTAAATAAAACTACTTGTTAACCGGATTGATCGCGTATAATTTATATTTTACATTTTAACTCGACGTTTCGGTGTCTGCAAACACCTTGGTCACGAGCGACTGACCAGTTAAAAAGTAGTTTTATTCATTTGACCTAGTCCAGTACACTAGTGTGCAACATCAGCCCATGACTCCCTCACATACATACGTAGTAGGTACATGCCTACATACTTGTATAACCCGTGCGCTGACGCGGGCCTCAGCAAGCCACCAGTAGGCTAACCCGGCCGCTCCACAGACTCGGGTCTCGGGCGCGCCACGCCGCCGCGGCGCGCGGCCAGCCCCGGGCTGCGCGGGCTGGCGTCGCCGGCGTCGGGCCCCGGCAGCCTGCCCGGCGCCATCGGCAAGCGCCGCCAGCACAACGACGACAACTCCGATGTCTCTTCCACGCATTCCTCTATTATGGATTACTCGGGTGAGTTCTAACTTCGTCGTGAATAAAAAAAAGTGATTTAATTTTTTTTATTGCGTTTAATTATGTTCTAGATTTTATATAACTCGACTGGTAATGTCTTATCTTTTATTTGTAGTCTTATTTTAATGATTAAGACGTTTTTTTCTGTGTAAAACAGCTCATTCTTCGACCTGTCTAACTAATGGAACAAATGGCGTTCAAAAAGTAAAGACTGTGGGTCTAGACATGAGCGATTCAGATTTCCTTTCCATTCAGTTTTATGTTTCGCAGCTTATTTCTTTTGTGTTTAAGACTTTAAGACTTTAATGGCACGGGTTCTGGTGACCCAAAAGAAAGGCATTAATTTTAATATAACGTTAATTTTGTTTGCATTTACAGATCTTAGAAGTCTGGTTTTACGTAATATTTGTTATAACTCAGTCCGCCATGCGATGTCATGCCAACAAAACCAAAAATATTTTGACTTGTACTTTAAGGCATGGTTTTTGATTTGAGAGCATTTTGATCTAACATGGAGTTTAGCTTTGTCACTGTCGATTAACACCATCTCACGTTCACACATCGAGACCGCTGTCACTTGCATTTAACATCTTACCTGTATTTTAAGTGATTCCTCGCAATGTATAGTAATTTTATAATGACACTAGCTTTTTTTAAATCTTTAATCGTAATTATTATATTAAATATGTCCCTTTGAAGTTTTTAAAGGTGTTAGATTTAAAGCCAGTATTATGAAAACGTTTTTCAATCATAACTCAAGCATAGATTCGCTGTCAAGTCTCCGTAGAGAACTGTCAGTTAATCTATACTTATGTAGCGTTCAAGTTTGAAAGTTCGAGATTTCATAATACGAGCGTAAATGTAGATATTTCTATATAACTTGTAAGCCAATTTCAATATAAAGCTTACCCATCGTTATAAAATCAGAATGGGTCTATCAAAAAGTATTCATCTTCTAAACAAAGGACGACTACTTTTTCTGAAACCTCAGTTTAAAAAAAAAAGTATTCACGTTCCAAAACTAAAACCTCTTTACTGTCACAGTCTGTACAATGTTCTAAATTTAAACTGACAGGTCCCCGGCTCTACAAGCAACCGACAGCGAAATCAAACCGCGGCATAATGCTGAACGCGGTGGAATACTGCGTGTTCCCGGGAGCGGTAAACGCGGACGCGAAACAGCGAGTACTGGAAGAGATCGCTCGCTCGGAGAGCAAGCACTTTCTCGTTCTGTTCAGGGACGCTGGTTGCCAGTTCCGAGCGCTCTACTCGTATTGTCCCGATACGGAGCAAGTGACGAAGCTCTACGGCACCGGCCCCAAGAACGTTAACGATCGGATGTTCGATAAGTTTTTCAAGTGAGTGTGTTTTTTTTGCCGTTTTTAAGCCGTTTTATCTTTGATCCCTTGGGAATTTCTTGACTAAACATAGCCTGACAAATCCGACTGTTATTAAATAGAGATTATTAAAAGGTTTTTAATGGCGGGTTTCAATATTCAACTGACTGGTATCAGTAACCGATACAGGTACAAAACCGGTAAAAAAATAGCGTTTCACAATATCTACTAGCTGCAAGCTGTAAGATCTCAAGTTTGGCATGGGCCCTCTTTACGTGACGTTCTTCCAAGAAAATGGGCGATATGTGATTTAAAGAACATCACGCATTCGCAAATTATTTGTATGATATTTGAACTAAATAAATGTATAAACTTATTCAATTTATTCTTGCTATGTTTTGGTATTCGATAAATAAATTATAGTAAGTTTTTGCTTGCGTAAAACGAAACGCCAATCCTTGACTTATTTTGCCATTGGTTAAATCACATTTTATATGACGTCAAAATAAATATTTAAAAGATAAATTATGTCATTCAATAATACTTGTCCTTTTTTTCAAAAACCGTTATAGATAAGTTAGAAAGAGAAAACTGGATTATTGATATGTTGACAGATATTTAATAGGATATTTTTAGTTAAATTAATAAACCGTTACGTCATTGGCTAGATAAAATGACTTATTCTGTAATTGATCATTTGTAATGAAAACTTAATTCACTATTGGCTGCAGCAGGGCGTCATGCTACCTTTAAATCGTTGGTTTAAATTAATAACTTGTTACGTGGTCGTTGGCCAGATAAAATGACTTATTTTGTAAATGGTTAAATGTAGCGACGTTGCCTAGCAACCCATTACAGTCAAACAATTCGTCAGCAGTGGTTTAGATGTCAAGATTTTGAATATAGAAAGGCATTTTGGTAGTGAATTCTACTGTTCGTTAGCAAAACGAACAGTTTTCATGATATTGAAACCCGCCATAAGTGTACCGATTTGGACTGATCGGTAGTAGGTACATAATTTAATACCAAAGTGTGTCTTGTACTCATTTTTTACTTTATTTTAAGTTAATCGTACCACTTTACTCAAAATTGATTGGTCAAAGTTATAACCAATAGTATTCTTATGCTGACGACTTTGAATTATAAAACTATACATGAAATAAAATTAACTGGCATAAGTATTATTAGTATCCTCACAAGAAGTCTTTGTTATTTTATGTAAATAATAAAAATAACTTGTGTCTGTTTCAGATACAATTCGGGTAGCAAGCGTTTCTCACAAGTTCACACGAAACACTTGACAGTAACCATCGATGCGTTTACGATACACAACTCTCTATGGCAGAACAAGAAGGTGCAGCTTCCTAGCAAGAAGGACATGGCGCTTGTCATATAATACGCCTCAACGCCGGCGCGTGTCAGATGCGGGCACGCTGTCGTCAGATGCGGGCACGCCGTCGTCAGATGCGGGCACGCCGTCGTCAGATGCGGGCACGCCGTCGTCAGATAACGGCGTCGTCGGCCGCCACCGATCTAGTCGCGTCTCGTCACGCCGCGGCAGCTAGTGCCGCTGTCCATGTGTTATAAACTCGGTCAGTGCATTTCCGTGGACGGGAGCTGTGTTAATTTTAATTTATAGCTTATTTCGTCGGAAAACACTCGTTTGATACCCCAAGACTGTGAACCCTAGGAGTCATAGTAATCAAATTTTAGTAATTTAAAGAGTTAAGGCGGTGTCATAATGTACAGTTAATTAGAGCTCGAATCATGTTATGTTGTTAGTAACGTGGGCTTGTCTTGAGATTCTATCATGTTAATATGTGGTCGCTTTGTGTTATTTATTCGGTTGTCGGGCTTCGTGCGTCGCGAGTCGCGACCGAGCGGCGACAGTAGACGCAGTGTTGCCATATGTGTTAGTGAGATGGTCGATACGTTCCAAATTGAGTTATTGTTCGATACCTGATACCTCCCCTGTGTCACGTTTATATTAAAGTAACAAATTCACAAACTAATCGCTTTATTGTTATATTATTAACGTTAGTAATTATGTTTCAAATTTGACTGGAATTTATGTATAAGAATTGTTTTAAATGACCTTTCATTTAACGTTATGTTACAATTTCCATTTTTTACTGCTTGTATAGCTAAACATAAGAGATGGCACATTTTATGTGGTAATAATCTACTGCCTTATATCCTGTAAATAATTGTTTTCTTTTGTATACAGCTATTTATTAAAAATGTTAAACAAAAATTGATGAATGTCATTTTGATTGTTTAATGATTGGTCATCAATAATATACTACCGATAGTATATCGTATGCAAATATATTGTATTATTATTAAAAAGCATAACGAAATAATATTGAATTTCATATTACTCTGTTGTTTTATTTTCTTGTTGACTGACACTGCACAGAGTCATCTACACCCAAGAAACCAGTAAAAGGGTACCATTTCCGGTGAACAAACAACAAGAGACAACAAACATCGTGACAAGTAAGTTAAGTTAGCAATAAAATATTTGTCGGGGGAAACCTATCATACTTTCGAATGTTTAGTGTTCGAATTTTGATTGTTCGAAAACGTTATGACCAAGTTTTAAATGCCAAATTGATTGGCTTACGTATTTTGCTATAAATTTTCTTATTAACAGACTTCAAAAAAAAGGAGGTTATCGATTCGACCCATATTTATGTAATATTTCCAGAACTGCCCAGTTTTCGGATATAGTAGTCTATATCAGCCTCTGAACAAATGTGCCAAATTTCAAAAGTGTATACATGTATCATCAGTGGAAAGGATAAAATGCTAAAGCGCCAATTTGGCCATATTGAGTTATATATACGGTTCGACAGCATTTTTTTTTCTGCGTCGATCTGGGTAGGTCTCGTAGCGATCCGAGCACTTTTTTGGCGCTTTAGCAGTCCAAATTTTCGACAGATTGTCTTAAAACATCACCTGCAAAATGACTAAAGCGGCGTTTTTTCGGGCTTTTTTTTAACAAAAGTTGCTTAAGAACTTTTTCTGTTGTGTTTTTTTTGGTACTGTGACGTTAGAATTTTTTCTTTGATTTTAATTTTGATAGTTGAGACAGGTTTAGCGATAAATGCCTTTCATGTTTCTATATACTTTGGCGCTTTAGCAAGAGTTCGCTGAATCTTACCTATACTATAAATGTGAAAGTTTTGATGTATCGATGTTTGTTCCTCAATCACGGAAGAACGGCTCAACGGATTTCAATGAAATTTGACATAGTGATAGTATACAGTCTGGAAAAGCACATATGCTATTTTTTATCCCAAAATTCTTGCTGGATTCGAAAACCACGCGCAACAGTTAGTAATATTATAAGTATGGATGTCGCTTTAGCAGAATTTCACTAGCTATTCCTACTATAATTTCTCAATGCTATATACGGGTTAATCAGGATAGTATGTTTAGTGAAAAATACATTATACTGCAAGCTATTTAAGAGGATATGGAAATGCTTAGCAATTTTTCTATGAATTACATTACCAGTGCCAGTATTAAGTTAGCAAAAGTTTCGTCATTATAATTTTAGAACCTCAAGTAGATTAGTATTTTCCGTTGAATGGATACGCGACTATTGCCGTATATTAGCATTTATTGATGAGTTGGTTTTTCAAAGTTGATAGAGTTTAGCATTTTTTTTGCTTTTCAGCGTTTTTTTTTGCTAAAGCGACACTTATTTTGGTAACGGAAAGAGATAGAACCTCACAGTTATGCTGAATATTTAGGCAAAAAATCGTCTAATTTTTTAAAATTCGTCTCTTTATAACATCTTTCTAACTCTAGAAATATCAGAAGTATTATTTTTTTTCTGAGAAAAAAATTTTTAAACTCGATTTTCCACAAATGTCATTTTGGCGGTTTAGCATTTTATTCTTTCCACTGACGGTATGTTTTTATGTGTGTTCGCATAGCTCCGGAACTACAATTAAATAATTAATTAAACTTCGGACAACAAATTGAGTCTATGGCAAAAACGGCTTCCAAAAAATTGGGTATCATCTCGAAGTTCCGGCGGTACTTCAGCCCTGAACGGCTGCTCAACTTATACACAGCCCAAGTGAGGTCGTGCATGGAGTACTGCAGTAACCTTTGGGATGGTTCTGCCAAATACCAGCTCGAAGCGCTAGACTCTGTTGACCGAAGAGCCCGTAAATAACAACAACCTTACAAATAAAAAATTGCAGACGCTGGAGCATCGTCGTAAGGTTGCTTGTTGACAGTATTTTATCGGCTACATTTTGGTGAGTGTGCGAGTAGTGCTCTTTTTGACCAAATCGAACCCACTCCTTTTTACCACCGGACTACCAGACGCAGACAGAACTTCCATCCCTATATAGTGGATTTACCAAGAAGTCGAACAAAACGCATCGATAGTTCCTTTTTGGTACGGATTGCCAAGGTGTGGAACAATCTGCCTGTGTCTGTTTTTCCTGACCACTACAGTCCTGGAACTTTTAAGTGTCGAGTGAATAGGTTTCTCGTGGATGGACGTGTAACACCATAGTCTTCATGCGCACTTTCCATCAGGCGGCATGGAAGACAAACGTCCTATCCTTACAATAAGAAAAAAAAAACTACAAGTTTGATATCAGTAATTCTTAGCACAGTAAACTGTGCTAACAAAGCTCCTGCATTTGATATCCCACACGAAACCGCCTAGATTTTTTTTTTAGTTCTTTACTTTAAGTTCCCAGAGGGCGCTGTAAAGTGTATATTTAACCTTTTTTCTTTATAAAAAACCTGACGTCATGTAACCTATAACCAGCGTACAATCAAGAGGCTTCCAACGAAAGCTCATTAGTCCATAATGATACCTAGTTTAGAAGTAATGAAGTAGAAGATCATCCACATACATACAGTTCAAAATCATAAACCTCCTTTTTGATTCGCCGTAGTCGGGTAAAAAAATGCATTATGCACGGATGACAAAAACACAATGATTGTGCATTTTTTTTCAAAAAAATACACGATTCTTGGCTAGACTCGTCCCTTGGCAAACTTGTTGGATAGCTTAAACAATGTTCTTATTATGATGTAATCTGCACAGTAAATTACTAGGACTTTTTTACCGGAGACCCATTTTAAGTGCGAAGTTTTGGTTTAATTTGAATAGTCAAAAGTCAAAGTCAAAAAAATCTTTTTTTCGTAAGTATTTAAATACATTTGAAATAAGTCACTCAATTTACAAATTGAACTGAATCTACCACCACTTTGGATAGTCGATCTGTTGAGAACAACGAGCATACAACCAGTGGAGAGTGCGTGCGGGGCTACCGCGGTCGCTCAATTTGACCTATATGTAGGGCATGCGACAGAATTTTGAGTCAGTCACAGCAACTGTAGGCTAACGTGCGGACGTCCCGCGCTCCTGATTATAAGCAAATTAAAACTCGAAATAATGCCTAGTTGTGCAATTAAATGGTGTGTAAAGTCAACTACGACTTCAAGCTACACAAAAGATGGGGTATCATTTCATATTTAAGTGGATTTCTACTCTATTTATTCAATTTGATAAACAAAATAAAATATTTTCATTTCTGAAATGCTCGCGTTGATGTCTTTCTTGCTATCTCTTTCTGATACACTTTTCTACGTTTCATATAGATATTTTAAAATATAGATACTTACCTTATGTTTTTTACATTGTTATTGCTTTATTAGTCCAGTCAAGGAATGAGGTGTAGCGTGCGTGAGCAGGTAACTAAGCGATTCCTTCAGAAACTTGTTCAGGGGGCTTAGGTTGTTAACATACCAAAAGTCCCGACTCCTAGGTGATGAGCGGGGGGAAGGAGGGGGGGGTAAAGGTACGAATTTTGGGTTTTTCGCTTATATCTCGAAAACGGTGCATCGGAGAGAAATATTTTCAATTAATAAAATGAAGTTCCTAAAATTATCTAAAACTTTTATATCATATGTTTTTTTCTAATTCCTAACCGTTTTCGAGCTATACCCTCGGAAAAGTTGAAATTTACAAAAAAAAAAAAACAATTTACGTCAAAATATTCATAAACATTGCATCATATTGTCTAAACCCATTCATAAACGAAAAGTATGAATAGGAAAGAAGTTGTAGATTTTTAAATTCCCTTTTAGAATATATATACATATGCTGATTAATGCTAACCCGCCTAAAGTTACAGCTATTTTAAAACTTATATAGCATTTTGCAATTTTCAGAAAGTTAGTTTGTATATCATATTCTTGACCCACAACCTTTGTTCGTTCATCTTATAACATAATATATGGCCACTTATAAGCAAGTTATTAAATAAAGTAGAAAAAATAATGATGATGACTTTCACACTTTATTCTACAGATAGTTTCGTTACACCAATACAATAATAATTGTAAACCCCATTGTTCTCAATATATTCCTAATGTTTTACTCTCGACTTTAAAAGTAATCAAATTTTCATCCTCTTTGAACTTGAGGGCCCAGGCAATGATTGTTCTTCCATGGCATCTTCTTCCTCAGTAGCGCGTTGCTCTTGCTGAATGGGCTCTACATCGTCTTCATCGTCCTCATCGTCAACAGTTACACTGTTCAGGCACTTCCCTTGACAGTGGATGCACGCTGCAGAACAGGTGAGCATCGCTTTTCGGCAGCCACATTTTCCAATTACACAATCCTTGGTGCAGCGGCAAAATATAGTTTTCAGAAGAACCTCTGGTCGCAGGAGTGGAAGCAATCAACAGGACAGCAAGGTCTACATCCTCACCAACGACAGCCACAGAGTTGTGAGTGGATTGTTCAACAGCAGTCTTCACGATTAGGATGTCAGCGTCATCGGTAGCCTGAAGAGTATGTATCCCTTTCTTCTGCAGCTTTATCTCCAGTAAGGAGATGAAGTTAGTTTTGTTGGTAGGATTTGATAAAAAGTTTAACAGGTATTTGTGTGTCCCATGTCAAATTGATGTCGGCTGACCTTTTTAGTCTGTAACGACGCATTTGTTCTTGTGATTTAGTGCTATTGGCTGTGTTTGCGTACCCATCAAACACCACAGTGCGAGTAGTCCCAAGATAATGGTGGTCGACGTAGGTGATATAACTATTACAAATAGTCACAACCGATACATCTTTTGGCCAAATAACTCTGTGGAGTAGAAATCCTCCATCGACTACAATGTTCATTTGAGGCAGAAGAATATCTTTCTTGGTTGGCTCAAATAAGTTGTACAGCACTGATTTGTTTGTCTTTCTCATGCCACTTTCGTTGAACAGTGCCAAGGGAAATGGGACCAACTCATACTCAAAATATGTCATCAAATCCTCATCTGATCGTTTGCTTATACATATCCGCTGAAAGAGCAATGTTGGGTCAACTACTACCCTTTCATCGTGAACTTTTATCGATGAGCTGACAGAAGATATTGGCTATGCCCGATCCTTGCGCGATAACTTAAAATGCTATACAAGTTTTAAAATAGCTGCAACTTTAGGCGGGTTGGACATTAATCAGCACATGTATATATATTCTTAAAGGGAATTTAAAAATCTACAATTTCTTTCCTATTCATACTTTTCGTTAATGAATAGGTTTAGACAATATGATGCAATGTTTATGAATATTTTGACGTAAATTGTTTTTTTTTGTAAATTTCAACTTTTTCCGAGGGTATAGCTCGAAAACGGTTAGGAATTAGAAAAAAACATATGATATAAAAGTTTTAGATAATTTTAGGAACTTCATTTTATTAATTGAAAATATTTCTCTCCGATGCACCGTTTTCGAGATATAAGCGAAAAACCCAAAATTCGTACCTTTTTTCCCCCCCCTCCTTCCCCCCGCTCATCACCTAGGAGTCGGGACTTTTGGTATGTTAACAACCTAAGCCCCCTGAACAAGTTTCTGAAGGAATCGCTTAGTTACCTGCTCACGCACGCTACACCTCATTTTGGGTCATTTATTGACTGGACTATATGTATTTGCTCTTGGGTTTGAATGCAAATATACAGAAAAGGGATTAAGTTGAATACAAAATACTGGTATGAAATATAGATAAAAAATATATATTTCAAGCCTACAGTCCGAATAGCTTGATGGATTTTGACAAAGGTGGATTTTAATAATTATTGTAGTTGTGATCTTTTGGGATGGTTGAAAAATGGTTTTATACAGGGTGTCCCAATAAAAAGTGTCAACTGGAAGTTGAAATATACAACGTGTAACATAATGAAGAGATAATACTTAAGGGGATTGTATGTTTGGAGGTGTAGTTTATAAGTAACAGTAACATAAACTTGTAATCCTTACGGTTCGTTCGGAAAACAAGTTCAAAGTTTAGATCAAAATATCTAAGTGTCAACCCTAAAAACAGCTGTTACCTTTTGATGGAATCTATTCGATAACAGATGGCGTTAAAATAAAGCGATAAGTAACCAAGAGAGATACTACAAAGTGTAATTTTATGCCTACTAAATTAGACGACAACAACGCCTCGGGAATGTTTTATTCGGTGGTATCTAAATGAAGAATATTTTTAAAACTACCTTTTCACCAATATGTGCGTTTATCAATTTAAAACTCTAGGTACTGAAATAATAGATTTGCACGTTCGAACCGAAAACACGTTAATTTTAACTATCCGTGAAATCATATTTTCTAAATCTTAAACTATGATGCATCACTGACGATATTTAACTTCTTGTTTATTCTCACATACTTACAACTATCATCACCACCATTCAACAAAGCTTGAAATAAATTTTAAGTAATCCGGCATTCTGCATAATTTTTATAGTCTATGAAATAGCAAGTTCGCTGCCCTTTGATTCTGCCGCGGATCGCTCGCTCGCTCGATCGGGCTTCACGTGGCAGTTAAAATATGTCTTCCTCTTCGACGCGGAGCGCACGTCGTCGCTTTGTACTCCCGGGCTCTCACGTTTAAGTGTTAGGTATTTTAAAAATATTTAAAACTTATTCTTAGTCGCACTGTTTGTGGTTATGAACGGATGCTGAGGCTCGGTAGCCTTCTATTTCTAATACTTAACAACATACATGATCGAAATACATTTACGACTAAAATCAAAAATGTTATCAAATTAAGCATAAGTAATCATCAATTTAAGAGAAACGTAAAACAAAACATTAATTTAGGTAGGTACTCTCAATAAACCATGATATCAAACTTTTCATACAAAAAACTATCACATTTCTTTAGGAATACACTATTGCAAGAAACTAATATGAAACTATTACAAATCTATCGGTAGGTATTACGTGAAAATTCTTTCGCACGGCGTCAAATCGCAACTTATACCTAATGAAGAGAGATTCAAATAGACAATCAAACTTACCCCTAATTCTAATAAAAAACGAAGAAATATCCTCTCTCTTACTTTCAAACTTTCTAAGAATTATAATAGGAAACATTTTCGGTAAATACCTATGATTTTGTAAACCTCAAACTATATGCCCTACTGATCAACTGAGTTGAGCAATAAATAGTTGAGCTATAGAGTATAAAATATTCGGTAATATAAACTATATCCTGCTGCTCAACTGCTCAACTAGTTGAGCAATCTAGTTGAGCAGCGGGGCAGAAGTGGATACAATACCTACTTACAGCTTCTTGTACTTCTTGTATTCTCACATACTTATAACTATCAATACATACAACAACAAAGCTTTAAATTAATAAAATTAGCAACTAAGTAAAGTCGTTTTCATAAAAGATAACCCGTGCATAGCTCTTATATCAAACACACAAGGTGTATTATCGCTCAAATCGCGGGACTTCTTTCGGCATCTCGTCGCGAACTTGCGCCTTTCGGAATTATACCCTTTGAGATACCGCCGCCGCTTCCAAGCCAAACTAAAGGTTGTTCCGTTCAATATTTATTATGAACAAATTCTCAACTCAACAAAATTTTGTATTTAAAAAAGTTAAATTACTTATGACTAACTAATTGTTTTTAACTAGTTGCGTTTGTTTCAGGCAACTGAAATTATTTTCTATCGCTATAGGGAAAAATATCCTAAGTATACCTGTCCTAAAACTTTATTTTTTTATGAGGAATCTTTATCTTTTATTATTATTCTCTGTCTTGAGAAACAAAATGGATTAATTTCTTTATTTACAGTGTGTGAAGCGTAAAAATAAGTTACGTAAATTAACAAATAACAGTTTTTAATATTTTGATATTGAACAAACAACTTAAAAACTATTTAAGTGATTTCACGATTGAAAACTATTTATTTGTAACAGAATAACTTAACAATACAAAAAAATAAGATAATGAAGTCATTTAATTGTATTATGAAATAAATTGGGTACTAAGATTTTGTTTATCGTATCGCTATACGGAAGAACCCTAAAAATTTTTAGGTAGGTACTAGAACTGCTTTGGTTCGGTTTATCTATTTGTTTAAATTTATTTCAGTGCTTTCGTGTCCGTTTTCGAGTGTACACGTCAGTTGTTGTCGCAATTTTTTTCGAAGTTTTCTTAAAATGTCTCGACTTGAAAGTATTGGAGGTAATGCACGATGACATGTGTATTCAAACAACAAATGTTACGATATGATTCTGTATGTTGGAGCCGCTAGTAACCACAGCATCAACGAAGCTCGAAGGCTTTACAGGCAGCGGTTTGTAGAGTGCAGGCCGGCAGCTGAACAGCACCACTTACCCGGCTATGGCGTGTTTCGAAGCATGCATGAGTCTGCGGCTCAGCGTGCCGGTTCTTTTCACGTGAAACCCAGCGCGGCCACCTTCCCGTTCCGAAAACTTAGAAGAGCAAGTCTTGGATCATTTCGAGGAGGATCCGAGGAGCAGCACTCGACGAGTCGGCGCTCTTTTGGATGTCAATCCGCACCATAGAGAAATATTATACTTCGTGGCGCACGCTTAGCGATGATGGCCAACATCCTTATCATTCCCGATGGACGCAAGAGCTGATACCAGCGGATTTGTTACCTCCTCGGTTAGGCTTTTGTCGGTGGCACAAACGTCACGTGGATGTGTGCGTATTGAAAAAGCAGGCAGAAGTTGTGAGCCGTTTTTGTAATTCTGGCCAAGTGTAAGGGAAACCCTAGATACAGTTGTGAGTGTTTTTACGCAAAGTAAACTGAATAATATGACGATTGAAATAAGTGCGATACTTGCCATAAGAGTTTGTCAGATATTACAAATTTAAGTTGTGATAATTATAATAAACACTCTTTATTGTCATTAAACGTAGAAATAATTATGTAAACAATATTTAAGCGATTTAAAAAGCTTTAAGCGATTTCTTTCAAGCAACCCGATTTCTTCCGGGCAACCCGTTGTAATCTAACGTTTCATGTTTTTATTATTAATAAATAGAAACTTGAAAGTTGTTGTAACTAACATGTTGTTTTATTTGTTTTCATTAGCTAGGTAGTGTGATAAAAATTGTGTCATTCAATGTGCCAAACGATAGGTAAGTAACAATCAGCTGCGCTGATATCCGCGCTACTCGCGGTGGGCGGCCGCGGCGTATCGCTCGCTATTCAGCCGGTGCGGGAAAGGTCATAAGGTCACTGACTGCGGCGCAAGTCTATTTTTAGCTTGTTAGGTTGACTAGGGTTGTCAAAATATTTTATTGTAAAATAATTAAATAAATTTGTATGAAAGTCTATACCAGCACTGATCATGCTAATTCTTTTACTGTACATTCTACGTATGGTATAGAAGCAAATCCTTAAGTTTTATCTCTCCATTTTGTTACACGTTGTAGATGGATCCTTAGAGTACCCGAATCACGCCCACGGTTTTTTATTTTTATTTCTGAGAATTTCAACCGAAATGACATTCCACCCTCATGAATTGCCATTTAATGTTCAAAATAATCAAATCCATCATTTTAACGTTTAAAATTAAAGTTTTCATGAAAAATGAATAAATAATGTTCGGTTACAGATTTGGGTTATAGTAACCCCATAGGGCTAAAGTAACATACGCTAAAAAATCATTATACATACTCATAATAAATCAAACCATAATTTAAGTGATAAATGTGATTTGTTTTTAATTCTAATAAAGGCATACGTGCGTACCTAAAAATAGTGAATCTATAAATGGCCGTTATAATAATTATTCCAGCTTTTATCGATATCGATATTTTTTTTGGAATCCCTAGTGAATCTGATGTATTTTGGCTGTCGAGTCGTTGCCCAATGACAGCGGGGAAAGGATACCTCTGCCCCCGCCGCTTTTTGGTGACTTGAATATAGAACAAAGACGTGCCGATGCGCTCTCCACTGGTTTTATTCTCGTTGGTTGAGAAGAAGTGGCAAGAAACTCAACAGCAATCTTTTAAAAATACACAATAACAATTAACAATCTTCTTGCATCCGGATAACTTATAGTAAAACTTCATATAACACTTATCCTTAAATCTATCGAAGGGTTGATCTTAAATATTTTGGAATTATATTATAAAAGCGTACACATTGACCCATGAACGAGTTGGGGATCTTCTGGAGTCTACTATTATATTTATACACTAGCTGTGACCCGCGACTTCGTCCGCTTGGATACCGTTTATTAGAGTTGGATAAATACTATTATTATATCTTCCTTGAAGTTAAAACTTACCTTATTCTAAATTTCGTCAAAATCGACTCAGTAGTTTAGCTGTGAAAGCGTTACTGATAGATAAACAGACAGAATTACTTCAAAAACTGTTACAACAAAGCAGTGACCCGCAGTTTCACCTAGGTTTTGTGAAAAAGTATATGTAGGTAGGTATATTACATAGATGATGCCCGCGACTTCGTCTGTATTGAATTAGTATTTCGAGTACTTAGGTTATTTTCTTCTCCAAGGTCCTAACTATCTTTAATAACAAAAATAAAAATGAAGAATCTTTGCCCATGGATATAATATGTATAACTCCTAACCACAAACATAGGTAGGTAACTATCTATTAGGTAGGTACATTACAAAGGCACATAGCGTTATAAACAAATCGGGTGCCAAAGTGCCTTAAATTTTAATATTGTCTTAAGTTTTCGCGATGACTATTATGTATGATTATTAAATAAAACACTTTTTAACCGGATTTATCGCGTATATTTTCATTTTAAATTTTAGCAGTTGCTCGTGACCACGGGGTCTGCAAAGACACCGAAACGTCGAGTTAAAATGTAAAATATAAATTATACGCCATTAATCCGGTTAAAAAGTGTTTTATTTAATGCCTTCAATTTTACTTAATTCATGCAATATCTTCATTAATTATACTTAGCTTATTGTTATTCTAGGTAAAGCTAAGTAGTTTTTGCGTGAAAGAATAGCAAAAATCCATCCATCCAGCCATTATCAGTGTACATACAATACTACATATAAGTAGTTATGTGTGGCTGCTTTTCAAGGCCAAACGGTTAAGCCAATATTAATGTAATTTGGTATAGTAGTTAACACATACCTACGTTACCTTTTATTCCGAAGAAATCTACGGTTTCTGACTTCAAAGAGGCAGAAACGATCATGAAATAAACAAAACCTTGATTTCCATTTTATCTCTGTATGTACAGAAGGCAGTGCATCAAGCGTTACAAATCTGTCAAAAATTTTTAGTTGGATTTGAACTCTATGCCCTCGATAATAAGTTAAAATTGGTTGGGGAAATTTGACAGGTAATGTAACGCTTGTTCCTTCTGTACCTACCTATATTAAATCGCGCAAAAGCTTGCGCTCGCCTCCCGCCTTTTTATACCCTACCGCAGGGAGCCGCGTCGAGCGCGGCAACCGTTACGCAAAAATAATCCTTATATCATTCAGTATTCACGCGCGATGGGTTATTAGCGTATTTCATGTATAAGTTTGGTGTTTCTATACCGATTTCTATGATTCTTTTTTTATTGAATAGGTGATAATGTTAATTTTTTTTTTATTAGGGATGAGTGAGAGTATTATAAACGTAAGAGTAAACAAATATAATCAGAAAGCTCCGAACTGCTAAGCTATAACCATAAAATATAGACATATACTGTTGTGGGATATTTTTTATATAATTTTGTGAAGAATATTTTTGTCGTACATGATTTCTATGTAGTTTTAACCATTAAGGCTGCACACGCGACGGAAGCTTAAAAAATGAAGTAACTTCTCCCGTTTTTCCAACATTTCCCTTCACTGCTCTGCTCCTATTAATTGTAGCGTGATAATAAGTGTACTATAACCTGCCCAGGAGTATGAAGAATAATTTTACCAAGTTTCGTTAAAATCCGTCGAGTAGTTTTTGTTTCTATAAGGAATATACAGACAGACAGACAGACAGACAAAAAATTTACTGATTGCATTTTTGGCATCAGTATCGATCACTAATCACCCCCTGATAGTTATTTTGAAAATATATTTCATGTACAGAATTGACCTCTCTACAGATTTATTATAAGTATAGATAGATTAGGCAATCAAGTATTAGACAGAAACGTAGACATAGATATAGAGGTAAAGATAGAAGTAGATAGATGTAACGATAGAGGTGAGAGATAATACAGATAATGTGATGGAGATGGGAATAGTCGTGGACAGAGACGGGACACAAACACGGACGTGGACATGGAGATGGAGAAGTCAGAGTCAAATTCACAAAAGTAACATAGTCATAAAGTCTTCAGCAAAACGACCTGGCAGCACCCGTTCACGAGTATAACGCAAGCACCAGCCATCACCCTCCTCAACCATATTTTAGGGAAGAGGGTGACCCGACACCCGACGCTACCGCTAGCCATGCCGCCTGAGGGAGCATGACGTTCTTGCTGTTGTAGGATAGGAAGGAGATAGAGATGACGTTGGATAAGGAGATGGAGTTGGAGATTGAGAACTTTCGAAAAACAATTTACAACCAAGGACTTTTATCGTCCATATATTCAGATTGCATAATAGTATATTATGTAACAAGTGAGCTAAGTTGATAATTACAGTCGAGGTAACAGCTTAATAATGAGCCGAGACTGTAATTAGCAACGCTCACGAGTTACATACGACGTTTTTCAACACACCTGTGAGTAAAAGACAGACATACGTGGTCATAAAATTTATTTGAAGCAGCTGTTAGCTGCTGCGCGTCAGTAGCCCTGTCCCATTACACGTACACACGCTATTGTTGCTTGGAGGCGCTGCGCGTGCCGCTGCTGCACGCGCGCGCCTGCAGCAGGCGCGGCCCGCACAGTATATATTTAATGTATAACCCGGATCAATAAAATATGCTCTGTTTACTCGCATGTAATTTGCACTAAGGTACAATTCAACTTTGTAGGATTCATTATATTATGCACGCGTGACTTATAGCCCAGTTTATAGTTCTAAATTCAATAGAATAAGGCTCACTTTAAGAGCAAGTGTGTTGAAAAAGCCTTTACTATACAATTTTTGTTTAATAGTGATGAGAAGGGAAGAGTATAGTCCTTGAAAGACCACAACATGCGCTCTTTTGACACTATTTAAGGGTTTTTTTGCTTAAAATCAAGAAATAATTAATCATTTACATGATAACGTCAAAAAAACAGTTAGTAAGCGAAGTTTTTTTTATTTCTCACAAAAAGTAGTGAAAAATGGGTGTTTACAGTACAATCCTAAACAGTGAAATAAACGGTAAATTTTAGGAAGGATTCAAGAGTGGGTAAAACTTGTTCGTTTTGACCTACTCTATAACCCCTCAACAGATGCGGGCCTATAAAAAGTAACTCTGTACACAGGGTGACTGGTGGGTCACTTTCGAAATTCCAGGACGTGGTAGTTTGAGATCATACATTAAGAAATAAAATAAATAACAATTATTTACTGAGTAAACTTTACCGAAAGTGAAAGAATTCATTACGCAACGCATGGTTACATAAGCGTTATACAATCGATACTTAGCGGATGGTGGTGTGCGTGTGGCGGGATCACTACTGTGCGCGTGTTGACGGAGGCGGCGCGTCGGGAAAAATGTAGTAATGTCATTTTTTATTTATAAGGAATTCTGGTGATAATTAAGCACCTACTTTTATTACATTTAGATAAGAATCGAGTACAGAGTGCTCTCCTTCAATATCTCAAATTTACCACCCGTCATCTGTATTATTGTATCGACAACATTAATTTTGATTTCGTTATTTCTCTGGTTGATCACTTTTATATTGACATATTTATAGGGAAGATGGTCCTACTTAGACGTCCCTGGATAAAAGATATAACTAAAAGTAAAATGTGGCGTAAAAAGTAATTACAAACAGTTAGTGTGTATGTAGGAACTGAAAAGGTAATAACTGTTAGTAAGGAGGGGTTGAAACTTAGCACGGAGACGAATTGACCAACCCCTTAACCACGTAGTCTTATTGGATCGACCCTTGTGTGTGTTTTGTCAACCAGGAGACGCGGAGCGCGGGCATCCCCCTTCTGCTGTAACGAAGTGTAGGCACTGTGTGAGCCGTAGCGGCAGAGGCAAGCCGCACGTGTGCCAGAGCTTCGCTACGTAAGGCACACTTTCCACGGAAGCGTAGATTCGTGTGCTTCAGAGTGGCTGGTTGCCTGTGGCGTTGGTCTATCTCAGTTTAAACTTAAAGTAAAGCAGGATGGCTGGTCGAACAAAATATTGTATTTCGAAATACATGTTCTATGTAGCAATAATTTATTGCACGTAGCAAATAAAAGCAATTATGTAGCAATTTTTGAATCTACTCTCATAGACCAACGCCACAGGCAACCAGCCATTCTGACGAACACAAATCTACGCTTCCGTGGACAGTGTGCCTTACGTAACGATATTCTATGTAGCAATAATTATTTATTTGCACGTAGCGAATAAAAGCAATTTTTGAATCTACTCTCATAGACCAACGCCACAGGCAACCAGCAATTCTGACGCACACGTAGATTCATAGACGCGTATTCGTCATTATACTTTCTAATTTAATGACTTATTTGATCGTAACATTTTTAATTCATCTTTAAGAAATTAATCGCCCTTTGCTACTTTTAACTACATACATACATAACGTCACTGTACTGTACCCCTTATGGGGTAGGCAGAACACCAGAGGTTACAAGACCATCTGATGTCCCGTTTGACAAATTTGGAGGTATTATAAAGATGGAGAGAGACTATTGTAGTGACAGGGGGTCAGCTTATCGCCCACAAAAGCGCATTTAAAACCTCTGTCCCTTAACTGAATTTTACAGTATGCCCGGGAAGAGAAGCAGCTGGCACATTCCATGTATTCTACTTTTAACTAATTTCCCTATTTAACTAGATTGGTAAAATTCTAAGGCCCTTTCCTAAGGTTTTCACATAATAGCACTGTAGAGGTCCATAAACTATTGTACTTGATATCGCATTGTTATAAATATTATTCTTGATGGTAGAAAGGAACAGGGAAAAAAACACGAATAATAGATTGTTATTATATTTATTGAGCACAAAAAACACGACTAGGTTAACAAAGAAATTTCACTATAATTTATAAATAATCAGTCTGAAATTACAGGTAATTTACTTTTTTTATAAAAATAGGCAGGATTTAATTAAATACAATTATATATTACCAAAATTCATAGCAGACTCTGTGATTTTAAATGTTTTCGATTTAGGTACATTTAAATATTTTCAATATTTATACATACAATATCTAACTTCATCAAAGAACCAGCTGTGATGTTAATCCAAAAGATTCTTCCATAAGTTTCTTAAATTCTTTAAGGCACATTTTAGTCATTTACATAAATGGGTTGGAATATACTAAAATGCAGGTGCAGTGAGACAAACCTTATCATTTCATGAGCACATAAAATTCATGAATTAATACATTGGGTCTACTGTATAGTTTGACATTTTCAATACATATAATAAAACAGTAAAAAAAACGTGTCTGTACATTTAATATTTTTACAAAAAGAATTATCTAGGGTTATAAAGAAATGAAAAAAGAGTAAGAATCTGAAAAAAAAAATTTGTCTGTTTGTTTGTAAGTTTGTCTGTTTGCACACGCTAATCTCTGGAACCGCTGGACGGATTTGAACGAACCTTTTTTTGATGTATAGCTGTGAAGCCGGGGCAACATATAGGGTATATTTTATTTCGGTTACTGGAACGCCTGATGCAGAACCCTTAAGGGATCATCAAAACCGTAAGAAATATAGATATGATGCCTTAACAAAAGTTGTCCAGGATGATGAGCAGATTCTGCAGACATAAAATAAATCTATGATCTGAAAAAATTGTAATAGATTTTTAAAAGTTATGCCTAAAACTTACTTTACTAGAATATGGTGGAGATGTTCGGCATACAGATCAGTTGCGCGTATACCGACCATGAGTCTAAGGTCGTGGGTTCGATCCTGCTCGCGTAATTCTTTTTTTATTATATTTTTTTTATTTTGTTTACAATAAATATTTAATTGTGAACAAAATTGTCTTTGACACCACTTGATTTCAATCAAGATCCAAAGAGATATCGTAATAATTTTAAAATAACTCCGTCATAAAATAGGTAGGTATGTTCGATAAGACGCGGACGGGCGAGCGAGTGATTCGCTGGCATGGCCGGCCACTCACGCTGTTAATTGTTCGAGATACCTACCAAACTCTGGGTGCCTATGACCATATTCACCCAACTTTTATTATTTCACTTGGAAATAAGATTTCTCTGAATGAACCACCAAATTTTTGTAACGGTTGGGAGTCAGACTACCCACGAGTTTAATTTTATAACTTTCTATTCCAAAATATTAAAAATACTAAGTTTTTTTTAAATCGGTGAATAAGTCCGAATTTGACCTCATTCTCACCTGATGGTAAGTATAAATGAGGTCGAATACCGAAGCCAAGCCAGTTCTATCATAAACCCGTTTGCGGCTCTAGAACTGGCTCTTTATAAAATGTTTTCGGGACGCGTCACCGGTGGCAGTAGTGATATTTGACGGCAAATTTCAGTCAGCTGAGACAGTCAGTTTACCACCAAGCGGGGCTCACTCGGATTAGTCAATTATTCAGAGGCGGTAGGGTTATTCTAGGGGTAAATTATAACTAAATTGTCGTCAAAATCAATGAATGCTGGGTTTCAATATTTTACATGAGTAAAAGCTACTACAAACGAATGGTAGGTAGTTATAAGAATAGTAAGTAGTAATTTGACAAGACGTTGAATATTGAAACGCTTTATACGCTTCAATATTCAACGTGTATGATAGCTAAATCTACTGTTCGTAGAATAAATGAACATACATACATATAACTTCACGCCTTTATTCGTTATAAAACCTCTATCCAATAAAACCTCTATCCCTAAAATGACTTTTAAGGTATGCCCGGGAAGAGAAGCAACTGGTACATTCTATGATTTTCTGTCGCTCCCAGTCCAGCGTGGAAGCAACGAACGAACAGTGTTTTTGATATTGTAACGTGGCATTAGTAGATTAGATAGATGTTAAAGCGTTCGGATAGCCAGAAGAAAAAAAAACTGAACTACACTAAAAATAAACATGGGAATCTCTAAGGAAATTCTCCTGGTAAAAGTACTAGGGGCTTAAAAATAATAAATCTGAAAAATAGTTGGTATGCAGTAGAAAATTTTGCTATGTTGATAGGGCTAAATCATTAATAAAGCTTCTTGCGCGATTTAATACAGGTAGGTACAGAAGGCAGCAGGTCAAGCGTTACATTACCTGTCAAATTTCCCCAAACAATTTTAACTTAGGTAATGTCGAGGGCATAGATTTCAGATTCAAGTAAAAAAAAAATACCGATTTGTAACGCTTGATGTGCTGCCTTCTGTACATACAGAGATATATTGTAAGAAAGTTAAACTTAAAATAATGGGACTCAAGGTTTTATTTATTTCGTGATCATTTCTAGCTCTTGGAAGTTAGAAACCGTAGATTTAGAAGTAGAATAAAAAGTAACGTAGATGTGTTAACTACCAAAAGAAATTACATTAAATTGGCTCAGCCATTTTACCGTGAAAAGTAGCCAATTATAACTATAAATAGATACACATTATATACTGATAATGGCTGGATGGATGGATCTTTGCTACTCTTTCACGCAAAAACTGCCGAATGTATTCTTCTGAAACTTTACAGTAATATAGCTTTACTTAGAATAACAATAAGCTATAATTAATGAAGATAGGTATCGCATGAATTATGTAAAATTTAGGACACTTTGGCACCCGATTTGTTTATAACGCAAGGTGCCTAATATACTTACCTATGTTTGTAATGTACCTAATATAGTTACCTATGTTTGTAGTTAGGAGTTATACATATTATTTGAGCGAAGATTCTTCATTTTTATTTTTGTAATTAAAGATAGTACTTAGGACCTTGGAGAAGAAAATAACCTACTCGAAATACTAATTCAATACAGACGAAGTCGCAGGCATCATCTATGTAATATACCTACCTACCTACACTTTTTCACAAAACACCTAGGTGAAACTGCGGATCACAGCTTTGTTGTAACAGTTTTTGAAGTACTGTCTGTTTATCTATCAGTAACGCTTAACTACTGAATCGATTTTGACGAAATTTTGAATAAGGTAAGTTTAAACTTCAAGGAGGATATAATAATAGTATTTATCCAACTCCAACAACCGGTATCCACGCGGACGGAGTCGCGGGTCACAGCTAGTACCTAATAAGAGAAGAAAAACATAAAATCATTGAGCCCAATAATCATTAAAAAAAAAAGCGAATTGCATAATCCACATTTTGGTAACATTACGATTAGTAATACTTATTATAATAAAACTTTAAAATTAATTAACTACATCTCCGTCTATTCTTAATGATTTAAGACGAATATTAATACTACAAAATTACTTAATGCCCGTATTCACTTACTTGAGACGTGCAATGGTTAACGTTCACGCACGATTCGAGTCTTAGGTTGTTAAAGTGCGGCCGTTGCGGGAATGCGTTCCTGACAGCTCCTTATGTCCACTGAATAAAGTTTATTTCCGATTGGAAAGTTAAAAAAAGATTGGCCTAATACAAACTATCGATCAACGTCGAATAATTCATTCTACCATCAATGCGTTTTGACTACATAGCTGGCTTTACTGTGGAACCATCCGCTGGTTTACAGTAAAGCCGGCAATGTAACAAAAACACGCGAATCCCCGCTAAACGAGCCCTTACGTCAATATTTACACGCCTATTACATGACTTTAGTACGTAAGTGAAAACGGACATTTGTAACTTGCGATTTCTTTATTAATCCTAAAACAGAACCAATTAGTTATGCTAGCATTTAAGCTAATCTATAATACCCCTAATAATCCTTACAGCATTATATCAACTGTACAAATTATAGCTATATAAAATAGTATTAATTTAACACTTAGAAGAATTGGTTGTTGCTTTCATCAGGTATAAAGGTAGCATGAAGCATATAGCAGAGAGAGCAGCAACTATTTATGTTACGGTAATAAATTACAATAATCTTTTAATCACAGCATATATACAATATTACTATGCTAATTTTCTTATATCCTAGCACATTTAAAACTAAAAATATTAAAACTAAAGATATATTTATAGAATTAAAAATGACATAATTATATTTCACACTATTCCTTGGCGTGTCAGACCAAGGTTTTGAATATTAAAAATCTCAACCAAATTGGAAACTATGGAGTCAATTTCGATTGCGATACAATTGTGAATTAAAAAGGACATTGTTACAGAAAAATATTACAATCAGATAAAATTTCAGATCAACTGAAACAAATAAAACGCAGAAGCTAAAATTGTTTAAAAAATACAAAATAATTTAGAGTAAAATACGGTACTTTATTGAGGATTACATTTCTATTCATCTGATCCTGTAGGTACTTGAACAACATATATCATTTTGCCATCTTCAAGTTTAATCAACTCAACAGTACTTTGGCTTGTTATCCTTTCGCATAATATGATCAGTATGATATTAATTTAATTTATAATTTCATCAATAGTATTAATAGAGCGGCTTTGTTTAAACGATGGTGAAGTAATGCGTGACGGGGCCGGGGCTGCCGGCGTCGTTCTTTTGGAGATTCAGTTGGTGCACGATGGTGTCATCGCTGGTTATTATCTGAAATTAATGTAAATAATTTACTTGGTCAATTTTGTGATAAGGGTGTATAAATGGAAGAATGCTTCCATGCTGGACTTGGAGCGAAAGAAAAACGTAGAATGTGCCAGCTGCTTTTCTTCACGGGCATACTGTAAAAGTCAGTTAAGGGACAGAGGTTTTAGAGGCGTTTTTGTGGGCGTTTGGCTGAACCCCTGTCACTACAATAGTCTCTCCATTTTTATAATACCTCCAAATTTGTCAAACGTGACATCAGATGGTCTTGTAACCTCTGGTGTTCTGCCTACCCCAAAAGGGATACAGGCCTGACGTTATGTATGTATGTATGTATGGCCTGCCTGGCGATGCCAATTGCTCGACAAGCAAGGATTATGTTTTATTTATACAGGGTGTCCCGTAAGTCATGGATCAACGGAATGTTGGTAATAGAGGGGATCAATAGCTAATAGGAATACAAAGTTTTATTGTCCTAGGCCAAGTAGTTTTATAGTTATAGTTATTTTTTGTATTTTGTAAAAATTGACATAATATGAACAAAAAAATTTAAATTTCCAGGAAAAACTTTAATAAAATGTTATTTTTTTTTTCTTAAATGTTAAGTAAACATAAGTTATCCTAACTAAAAGGCTTTTTATTCCTAATTATCGTCGACAAAAAAAATATGTGCTAAAACATATGAAAAGTTTGAATTACAAAATTCGCAATGCAATATTTGAACGAAGCTAGAATAAAAAAAATGTATGGTAACTTCTTGGCCCATTTGCTGAAAAATATCTACAACTAACACAGATTCCAAAATGGTATAACAATGCTACATTATATAAAGTTAAAAGGATAAAAACTGGTATTAAACAGAGCAAATCAGAAAATTCATAGAAATGGTTTTGGGTAATTGCAAGTAATTCTGAAAATTGATTTTATCTCTTTCATATTTAAGTCATTTTTATTGTATCCCGCTCTCCTCACTTCCCCTCTCAACTCGCCGAGTGTTAGCCGAAGTGGATGATGATCCTTCCACTAGTGTCCGCCGTATATCAAGGCGTACTGGTGTTGCAAGAAGTACAGCGCACCGCATTTTAAAAAGAAATGATTTGCACCCGTATCATGTGCAACGGGTGCAAGCATTGTTACCCGCCGATTTTCCACGGCGAGTGGATTTTTGCCGAGAAATGCTGCGCCGATGCCGACAAGATCCACAGTTTTTCAACTCCATTTTATGGACCCATGAATCTTGTTTTAAAAGGATTGGAGTATTTAATATGCATAACATGCACCATTGGGAGGTAGATAATCCCCACATAATAAGGGAAGATCGATTCTAACACCGATTTTCAGTAAATTTGTGGGCAGGAATTATTTATTGCAGAGTTATCGGTCCATTTGAACTCCCATCGAGGCTTAACGGGGCTCGTTACTTGGAGTTTTTGAGAATCCAGCTCAATAATTTGTTGGTGGACGTACCACTAGAAGTACGCGAAAGGATGTGGTTGCAGCACGATGGAGCCCCCGCTCATTATTCACGGCAAGTGACTCAATACCTCAACAATACGTTCTCAAATCAATGGATTGCACACGGAGGTAGCATTACATGGCCACCGCGCTCGCCCGATCTTAATCCATTGGATTTTTTTTGTGGGGCTATTTCAAAGAAGCAGTCTATGAGACGATAACAAATGATGAAAGAGATTTAAGACGAAAGCTGAATCTTATAGCTGAAAGAGTGAAAAATAATGAACGAGCATTAAGAAATCTCAGAACTAGTTTTATAAGAAGATGTCGAATGTGCATAAGAGCCGGGGGAAGGCACTTCGAACACTTACTTTGAACTAAGAGTGGAAGTGTAGAGAGAAAAACGACTTAAATATGAAAAACATAGCAAAAAAAATCTCAAAATTACTTGCAATTACTCAAAACCATTTCTATGAATTTTCTGATTTGCTCTGTTTAATACCAGTTTTTATCCTTTTAACTTTATGTAATGTAGCATTGTTATACCATTTTAGAATCTGTGTTGGTTGTAGATATTTTTCAGCAAATGGGCCAAGAAGTTACCATACATTTTTTTTATTCTAGCTTCGTTCAAATATTGCATTGCGAATTTTGTAATTCAAACTTTTCATATGTTTTAGCACATATTTTTTTTGTCGACGATAATTAGGAATAAAAAGCCTTTTATTTAGGATAACTTATATTTACTTAATATTTAAGAAAAAAAATAATAACATTTTATTAAAGTTTTTCCTGGAAATTTTAACTTTTTTGTTCACATTATGTCAATTTTTACAAAATACAAAAAATAACTATAACTATAAAACTACTTGGCCTAGGACAATAAAACTTTGTATTCCTATTAGCTATTGATCCCCTCTATTACCAACATTCCGTTGATCCATGACTTACGGGACACCCTGTATATCAAACTAGCTGTTTATAGAATGAACAGAAATGTATAGAAATAAATGTTATCAATATAATAATAATAACAATATTATCTGTGATGTATTGATAAACCGCAGTAGCAGGCACACGTTGTGATAATTTCTGATCTATTTGTTTTTATTTGGGTATGGCTTTACGCTTTTTATGATTCGCAGTTATAAAATAAACTTGATTCTTTCTTTCTTTTGTAAAAAAAGGGTTACATAAATTCTATGGCCCAGAGATTTAAGCTACCCAAGAACCACCTACCAAAGTTTCATAATGTGAAGTTGTCAAAAGCCATTTTAGGCTGTTCACAAAAAAGGGAATGCTATGATAATAAAATAGCTTTATTTACCTCCTCCTCCTCTTCTTCTTCTTCTTCCCCAAAACTGTTGATTTCCACCGGAATAGTCTGGCCATCTTGTGTTACGACCTGCGAAACAAAACAAATTCAGCATAGTCTTTTAAAATAAAATAGCACGGTAGTGGCCTTTTGGGAAAAATGTGAATGACATTCAGTAAGTTGTGTAAGTTGTCATTTTATGTTGAATATCGAAGTTTCAACTGCTAGAATTGTTTATATATGAATGTTTTGTCAAACATGTTATTAAAATCACACGATTTAGATTCTTGATTGGCTAAATAATATTCACATTTTTATAGTCCAATTAGAGTATACACGCTACTACTTATTGCAATAAAAGTAAAATTAAAAATTTTAAAAACCCCCCGACACAAAAAACGACCTTAAAAACTAACAAATAATATTTTAAACCTATTCTAATAATTATCGTCCCATATATAATTGACTGTAAGACTTGCACTTTAAAATATTTTTATTTTCCGAGCGTCGTCGCCGCGTCGGGGACCGCTCAAGTATATAAAGTATTAAGCCAACAACAGCTAATTTATTATTACATTTAGGTATGAGCGATCTTAAGTTTCATGCATAGTCTACGCTCTACGTAATGCCGCGCGCGGCGAGCTCGGTGTGCGGCTTGCGGCGCGAGGGTGGGCGGCACCAAGTGCGGCGACCCGAACGGGCAGACACGTGAGGGCAGGGGACGTTGACGGTGGTGTCGATTTTACGAATTTTTCGTAGTGAATTCTTTTGATGCAATCTGGAACTGACAACTGTTTTTCTCACTTAGCGGTCCCCCGACGCGGCGACGACGCTCGGAAAATAAAAATATTTTAAAGTACAAGTCTTACAGTCAATTATATATGGGACGATAATTATTAGAATAGGTTTAAAATATTATTTGTTAGTTTTTAAGGTCTTTTTTTGTGTCGGGGGGTTTTTAAAATTTTTAATTTTACTTTTATTTTGTACTTTTTAAAGTACTAAGGTTTTAATATTAGGAAGATGGTAGTCAGATCCCCTCATCAACAATAAGAGAGCTGATGATCTTCAAACGGCTGATCAGGTCATTGTAACCTTACCATACACTTTCAATTTCATTGAAGTAATACGATACCAAATTTTGAATCGATAGGATATATGGAAGGTAGTCAGATCCTCTCATCAACTATTAAAGAGCTGATGATCTTCAAACGGCTGATCAGGTCATGGTTCCCTTACCATATACTTTCAATGTAATTGTAGTAATACGGCACCAAATTTCGAATCAATACGACATATGGAAGCTATTCAGATCCCCTCATCAACTATGAGAGAGCTGATGATCTTCAATTGGCTGATCAGGTGATGGTTACCTTACCATATACTTTTAATATCATTGTTGTAATACGGCACCAAATTTCGAAACGATACGACATATGGAAGTTAGTCAGATCCCCTCATCAACTATTAGAGAGCTGATGACCTTCAAACGGCTGATCAGGTCATGGAAATGAAAATGAAATGAAATGAAAACTTTTTTATTCGTAGTAGGTAATTTTATACACTTTACGAACGTCAAATGCTGGATGAGGGCGGCGCGGGTCCGGACGACATGAAGAATCCAGGGGAAGGCCTCCGTCGAGAAGTGTGCGTCTCTCAGCTTATAAAGATAATGATCGCCCATTATCCACCATGGTTACCTTACCATATACTATCAATATCATTGTTGTAATACGGCACCAAATTTCGCATCGAAAGGACATATGGAAGGTAGTCAGATCCCCTCATCAACTAGAAAAGAGCTGATGATCTTCAAACGGCTGAACAGATTTTCACGAAACATGGCTAAGAACACTCGGGATGAAATTATCTATAACACAAAAAAAACTAAACGAAAATCGGTTCATCCGTTTGGGCGCTACGATACCACAGACAGATACACAGATACACAGACACGTTAAACTTATAACACCCCTCTCGTTTTGCGTCGGGGGTTAAAAATTACAAGAAGATGATAAAAAGTAAAGTAAATATCTATATTTAGGTAACTCAATTGATAACTTCTCCAACTTCACTGATTGAATGAAGATATCTCTGTTCACTTTTGGAGGATAATAATTAGACAGGACACAAGAAAAGAGGCCATTCTTTACAAGAAAAAGCAAACAGTGGTTATTAGCATGTTCTTCGATGTAACCTGATTTTAATAAAAGAAAGTTTGTTTTTGATTTTGCTTTCATGCTGGACTGGGAGCGAAAGAAAAACATAGAATGTGCCAGCTGCTTCTCTTCGCGGGCATACTGTAAAAGTCAGTTAAGGGACCGAGGTGTTACGGGAGGCTTTTTTGTAGGCTGACCCCCTGTCACTGCAATAGTCTCTCTCCACTATTATACATACATACATAACCTCACGCCTGTCTCCCCTTGGGGTAGGCAGAGACAAGGGAACACCAATTGCTGCGATCCAGACATACCTCTTTCGCTTCTTCCACGTTCATCAATCTTTTCATACATGATCGCCGGTTATGGGTACTTTTGACTAGGCCCTTTTCCAAAATGTCGCCAATTTGATCGGCATACGTTCGCCTAGGCCGGCCCCTTCCAACAACACCATCAATTCTTGCTCTGTACACCTCTTTCGTAAATGCTCTGCCACTATTATAATGCCTCCAAATTTGATGGTTTTATTACCTCTGGTGTTCTGCCTACCCAATACGGGATACAGGCGTGAAGTTATGTATGTATGTAAGTTTGATTGAAAGTTCTAAATACTCTTGTCTGCATGAGATATATTAGTTTTACTATGTGTTACAACTGACCTGCAATGACTTCCCGTCGATGGAAGTGATCGCGAGGCGCGTTCCGTCGTGCATCGTGAAGTGGAGCGGGTTGCCTTGCTCGTCCGTCACCTGACAATTGTTATATTAATATGTCAATGTTTATGAAGTGGATTCTTATACCTATTCAATCTCTATTTTTAATACAGCATTATCTGTGGTTATTAGCTATGTGCTTTTTTGTTGACGTATAAGACATTCTTCATCAGCTATGAGTCAGCATAGACTGAATCTGAGTTTAATATATATATTATATTTTGTAATGAGGAGTTTTCTGACAGCTTATAAAAATTTGTTCAAAAAACCTCTATAGATGGCACTTTTAAAAAGCCGAAGGCGTTAAGTCTGTATACTATAATGTAGGCAAGTGGTATCTACCGTCTATGGTTATTTATAAGTTCAATTTCTGATACAGACGTCAATTAGGTAATTTATTTTACTTTTAAAAACGCAGTGTGGAATAAATGGCTATATGACAGACAAGACTTCGCCTTTTGTAAAGCGCCATCTATCGAAGCCTTTTGTACCGTTTTGATTTTTAATGAGCTGTCAGAAAACCTCTCATTACGATGATTTTCATACATGCGCTTCCACCAAAGCGGAGACAAGCGGAGCGAATGGAGCGAGTTGAAATTGTCACATACGAGGTTAGCGAGTTGAGCGAGTTTCCCACGGACTCCTTAAACTCGCTGAACTAGTTTTATTATATTACATACAATCACTTCCACTGTAAAAGAGTGGAGCAGAGCGGAGTAAGCGAGTAAACCGGCGTCCGCTGCGTATGCTCTTGAATACTAGTTTATGAATGGAGTCGCAACGTGCCGCCACCCCTTCCAGACCCGTCTCCTTCGTGCGTCCCTTGCGAGCCGGTCAGTTTTCGGTGCAACGTCACACTTCTTCTATGCTTCTTTTTATAGTGATACAATAGAACGGTTTTACGCGCCATAGAGCAACGACGACACGACGAAAGTCCTACTTCGCGCTATTAAAGTTTATATAGCGACTAGTATATATACTACATCCCGACATCAACCGTCGGGCCGTGGGCCGCGACCTGCCATCCTTATTCTTGGGAATAGGAACAAACATCCGTTCCTAAAGTTTTATTTATCATATTAATATAATCATCCTCACTAGAAGAATCTGACATAGTGAAATTCAAAAAACGTGTTGATGCTACGAAGGGCTGCCCAATACTGGTGCTCTGCAAAAGGACGCACAACGACACTGGATGGAGCGAGAACTAGACAGGAAATGAACGAAGTAGTCGTTCATTTCCCGCTGATGAGGCGTTTCAATCAATGACTGACTATAATGAATGACTCTGATACAGAAACTCACAGCAGTTACGGAGCCTCCAGTTTATCTGATTGTGATTATTCAACATTGCATCATTTTTATTCAAAATAAGTAGGTATTGAAATTCAGATTGCAGTAGAAATTCAATAATGAAATTAAACTTTTATATTAAAATTAAAAAGACAAAATAAACTTTCGTTCGAAATAAACAACAGTTTTTGGTTATATATATATATATATTTTTTTTTTATATTGTAAGGATAGGACGTTTGTCTTCCATGCCACCTGATGGAAAGTGCGCATGAAGACTATGGTGGTACACGTCCATCCACGAGAAACCTATTCACTCGACACTTAAAAGTTCCAGGACTGTAGTGGTCAGGTTATAATATTGAAAATGAATATAGTGAAAAGATTAATGTGGCTGATACAGCAACGGCTTTCTTTTGCGCTTCTTAAGCAGTTTGTGTTTTAGTTAAAAATAAAATAAATAAAATCCCTCTTCGTTTGTCTCTTATGTAAATGATTTGTATAATTAACCAACATTAGCTTTCTTGTGACCATTTAATTTTTACTTTTTTCCACTTGTAAAAACTTTTAATAGCCTTCTCTTTATTCTATTACAACAAGGTATAATAAATTGTTTGTAAAATTTCCAAACATGGTAAAAAAAAGAACAAAGATTACGCTCAAATATTATTACATTATTAGTAATACAAAAGGTATTTTTAGGATAAAAGTTTAATACGGCAACCCAAGACTCATGGCAGCCAACCTAACAGCTGGAACTTACGTGAATGCAGTGTAATATTCTATTTTTAATTATTACTTTTCTTTGAACTTTGAATTTCTAATTTTAAACCTCTTTTCTATATATTTTTTTGTTTTTGTATTATTTTACCTTATATATTCATATGCCAATGTAATGGCGAATCATGGCTGCACATCATTAATAATTGTACCATCTGTTTTGTTTTTACCTGTGTTTTTTTTTTCTGACACACAACATTATCTAGCCCAAAATAAGTTTCTTAAAGAACTCGTTGGATACTAGATAACTGATATACTTAAGAAATACATATTGAATAAATACATATTTTTTATTAGAATAAACTTAAATAAACATATAAACATCCATGACTTGACGACTAATATCTGTGTTCATCACACAAATATCCGCCGCCGCCCGCCGGGATTCGAACCCAGGACCTCTGGCATAGAAGGCAATGTATGTTACCGCTACACCAGCCGGTCGTTATTATGAATGAATAAATGATTTTATGATTTATGAGATGTCACTGAAGTCGGACTAGTGTAGATATCACAACAAATTTCACTAACCGGGATGCGTTCCCTCGTTTGCAAGTCCTCAATCTCGTCTGTACTGGCCGGCGTCGGCGCGAGCGCTTGGAAGGCGCTGTGCTCGGGGAACGGCAGGTCTCGAGCTAGCTCCGATGTCTGGATGTGGTATGTGTTCGCGCCTGGGGACAGCAAGCAATTTGACTACTCACTAGAGGTGTGACTAATATATTCATATCAGTTATACGTAGCAGTTACACGGCAGAAATGTTATACTTTTCATGTTTTTTATTTTTTATGTTTATATTTTATTTTATCTTGTTACTCAATAGCAGTCAAGTAACAGTGAGCGACGTTGTATGCGTCATCGTGTTCTTATGAGAAGCGGCCCCGTCCGCGCGTCTCGCGTTTTGCAAAATGCGACGTTGCCATAATTACCAGTCATTCCGAGATTCTTGCGGGCGTTAATGTACTTTAATGTAATGCACTTTGTGTTTTTTAATGTACTTTAATGTCAACGGTTTAAAAGAAACCGAGCGGAATAATCCACAAAAAAAAAACAACCACACTCTTTTATCGTGTGCTCAATATAAGAATTAGACAAGAAATTAAAGAACACAGCTATTCCTATGTGCTTATGGAATATATAGATCAAACGTAATCTACTGTGGCTTATTAATCCATTTAGTCAAGATCGACATGACATAGACTGAATGAATGATGATGATATAGACTGAAAAACATTGAAATGAATTATTTACACTACATGTGACACGATACCACAGCATAAAAATTTGAAGGGTTAAAATTAGAAAGAACGGTATTACTACTGAGTGATTTGTTAGCCAAACGTGAAATGAGCCAATGCTTGGCTTATTATAAGTATTTTTTTCATAACTGTAAGATACATTTGAAATAAGCTCAAATTAGCAAACTCTTTTATGGAATTCGATCAAAGGAGGTCAATTTGCCATCATACAAGCTGGCCCATTTTAGTATGGTACATGGGCACCAAATTGTAGGGGAAGACTAAAGGAATTTGGAAATATGCAAATATTTGCAAAAGAGAGGATTAACTTTATGAAATAAATTATTGAAAGTTGTAACAAACTAAGGAAACAATCACGGTGAATATGAACACAGCTTAGAAAAAACGGTTTTGACACTGACGTTTTGTCCTTCTGTTGGCAAATATCAAAATGGCGGCTATTCAATGAAATGTTTATTCCGTTCGTTTCTGCGTTCCGGGGTGCTCTTTTTTCGTTTGCTGTGCTGTGTTTTCCTGATTTATTTATTAAAAAGATGAAATCTATAACCTTTTTAATGTATACTTAACGAATAACTAATAATAACAAAGCAACAACAAAAATAAACAAAGTAAATGTCGAGTCGAGTTGATGAACACGACGTTGAGAGTTCGACTTGACAGTTATAGATAACGGCTTATGAATTTGTCTTGTAAGCGCATATTAGAGAGAAAATGGCTTGCGCGTGAAGACCACAAAAATATTTTTTTCTTGGCTCAAACTTCATCTTTGATTAAAACTGTAAATGCAGTTGTACTCAGTGGTTAGTAGGGTGTAAATAAATATAATTTTTAATAATATAAACCGCGGAGTGTACCTCGGTACCAAAAGGGACCACCCGTAATGACCTTCTTTACTCTCCCGATGTCGTTTTAACTCATAACAAAACTGACTCGTTTATAACCAAAAACCATCTTACAAAGAAACCCCACCAACCCTCGGTACAAACTCACCCAGTGGTATGGGGCTGGCGTTTAGCTGTATCCGGCTGTCGAGCTCACTGTTCAGTATCCGCGTGGGTTCCGCCGGCACTCGGTCGGATAGGTGATCCGGCACCAGCAGAGAGGACCCGCTGTAGATTGTGTTTGTAGGGAGCTTTGAGCTGGATTGCGGCGTCTGGAATTTAAATAATTTAATAAATTTAAAATTTTACTGTTTAAAAGTCCGCCTTTAGTTTTCAAGTGATAGGTAAATCTATTTATTACAAAAGAGATTCTCAAAACTACATGTAATCAAAGAAGATAAAGACCATTGAAAAAAGTAAATAACCGTTACTGTTTAAATTAAATACTAACTCGAAATAATAACTCAAAGAACTAGCACGAACTAACAATACAATGTATGCTTGGAAAACCCGATCGGTGGTTTCAGGGCGGTCTTGATAAGGCTCGGAATTGAAAAAAAGTGTGGTGGAGATGTAAGCAACGGTTTTATTTGGAAGTTAGATAGACACTGTATCTTCTAACATGATTATTTACTGCTTTAACATTAATATAGCATTTACATTTGACTGGTTGATGACGTAATTGCGTGTTTTTCACCTACTCAAGAAAAATAAAGCAAATTTTGTATTTCTCTCAATTATTAGCAGTTTTATTTAAAAACCTTTTGAGTTCAATAACAGAGCAACTAACCGACATATGAAACATTACTACTCGGGAATTTCACTTCTAAATCCTACATTGAAGTTGAAAAATAAACGTTGAACGGAATTGATCATTGAATAAACTTCTTATTATAATTTTGTGGTAAATAAATTAAACATTTCGAACTTTGTGTGATTGACTAAAATTTAAGCAAACAGTAACCCTATACTCTGGCAAATAATTCAATGCAGTAAACTGACAGATCGAAATGTCAAAATAATGATACCAGTAAAAAACTTCGTTGTAAATAGAGGTGATTGAAAACGAACGAGTATTTGTCATTCGTTTTGCATAAAATTTTAAAGAAATTTATAAATAATTGAATTTGAGGCGTGTACTATATCTTTAAAGTAACTTTAATGGAAATTATTAATTACCAAACAGATCTCGTGCTTTGAAACGGTCATAGTAGAAGTAAAATCGACTTGATAACTTCTTGGTTTTTAAACTCGTTTGGTCGTTACAAATGAAATTTCAAGAATAGTTGCCCTTTGCTAACAGCACCATAAAAAAAGAAAAATCTTGTGAGCCAAAATAATTTTTTTCATACATTACGATATTATTATTTAAAAAAATAATAACATTCATTCACTATTTCCCACACTATTTTCCACATCACTATTTTTTTTCTTCAAAAGTGGGCACACTGTGGCTGTCATTTTACTGCATTGAATTATTTTCCATATATAGTAGCTCGCGCACTGATAAGTGCTTCGTCAGTTGAGCGGTTAAAGGATGTGACCAAGACGATACATGAAAAAGTGATTATTATACGTTTTTGCATAAAAAATAGGTTCAAAATTAGTAAGGAAAACAATATACTCTATTAAAAGTATTAGAATCGAAAACATTCAGCAATCAGAAATGTAGTGACAAATGGCAGTACATGGATTTTGTATGGCAAACAAGATTAGAAAGATGATGTGTTTAGATTAAAAAAAAAAAAAAAGCGCCGAGTAACGTTATAAATAATTTTGTTAACTTAAACAGTAATAAATAAACATCGTTAGTTTACAATAATATGTGGACAGGGTTAGAGCGCCTTCCCACTGCCGTCGTAGAGTTGATCTATCTGTTGACAGTCAGTTGTATCGTTCACCATCATCATTTACGTGAACTTTAAATTGATAAGCCACGACACTTCCACGAATATCTGTCGTCAGGACATAGTGGGAACGCGTCCTTATTATAGTTGTTTTCGAATGATTTTCGTGACAGTTCTCATTTTCCATTATGCGCAAACTATTTACAACTAATAATATATAAATTGGCGCGTTAAGAAAATAAAAACTATGTCAATAAAATTGTTTATTTTAAAATTATAAATTGAACTATTAATAAAGTGTAATTGTTATTATTAACTGTAAATAAATTAAGTAAATGTCATAAAAATATTCATCTTAAATAGACAGATTCAAAGAAACGGAACGTTCAGTTGATAGTGATTGACACTACTGAATCGACATTGAATCGATGAATATGAGCGGCCATCTTGTAATCGGAAGTTTGTATACATTTTTTTCACCAACTGATTCGATACGTCAAATGGAAGATCGAACAATTTCATTACAGCAACGTCACAAAGATTGTCAATTTTGAACTGTCACAAAAACCACTTGAAAAGAATTCAACTATAGTTGGCTGTACTTTAGTCCCCCCTAATGTAGCACCAACCTGGTCTGCCGATAGTATCTCGAAGTTAGCTCCGGGGTTGTCGAAGTCATACGCCACGTAGATGATGTCGTCCGTGGGGGCGGGGGGCGCGGGCGGGGCGGGGCGCGCGGGGGGGGCGCGGCCTCGCTTCGTCATTAGGATGAGGCGGTGCACTTGCTGGAATACGTATACTATAGCTTTACAGATAGAAAACTTACCGCATTTTTATAGTGACTCAATATAAATAATGTTGGGCTGGGAGCAAAGGAAAAATATAGATAGCTAGCTACTTCTCTTCCCGGGCATACTGTAAAAGTCAGTTAACAGACTGAGGTTTTATTGGAAGTTTTTTGTGGGCGATAATAGCCTGACACCCTGTCACTTTTATAGTCGTACTATAACGATTAATAGTATATTCAGATGGCTTTATAACCTCTGGTGTTCTGCCTACTCCATAAGGAATATAGGCGTGAATGTATAGGGTTGATTTGTTGTCACGAGCCAATTTTTTTTACGTAATAAGTATCATTTATATAAACCATTTTTGCAGAAAAGTGAGATATTTTATTACTAGGAAATTAAAATTATTCGCTAACATACTAAGGACAGCATGATCATTCTAAATTATGAATGAATATCATTAAAATATAGACGACCACGCGCTACTACAAAACGTCTTGTAGTACTACTACTACTAGATAATGTGCATCAACAGCGACTATTTGTAAAATAGTTTATGGCGCCATATTTTTATTTTTTTGTACTGAGTGATACTAAAATAAATATGCAGGTAGGTTTATATTGTATCAAATCAAATAACATTTAAATTTGGCTGGTGGGTGACTAAAAAACAACCCAGTATATATGGTAAATAAACTTGACGGCCTCCGTGGCGCATTGGTCTAAAACACTTTAAACACACGCAATTCGCAACTCTTAAGATCTCGGGTTCGATTCCCGCACGGAAAAAAAATGTTCCATGTCTGGGTGTTTTTCTAAAAGTGTATTTATATTCTAGTTTCCCTCCTAGTTAGCTACATGGTATCTCATCACATCTTTGCTTACTTTAGGGCCATGTAGGTGGAGATTTTATTATTTAGTTTTATCTCGTTTCGAAATTTAAAATGAACATTTGACAACGATAGTTTAAGAACTTATAGTATAACTTTATGTTGCATTGAGAATGAACTGGTAAATAAAAGGAGGATTTAAACTCCAGGTTTTATTTCTTTTTAGCTTATTGTGAAAAGAGTCTTTAAGTTTGAAATGTATCAAATTAGGTCAAATAATATTTCGTGAAAACTAACTATATAAATTCAATTTTTTTTTGATAAAGCACACCTTAAAATTTAATTTTCAGGTTTGCATTGCCTTTACTATTGAACTCTTGGTTTGCACAAAGTTAATAGATAACTAACAAACACCCACACTGAATGAACAACAAAACAATGAATGAATTTAAAAGTTGAATTTCAAATCACATATAAGTATAATAAATAAATCATCATATTGTTTTTTTATTTGATTGTGTTTTTTTTTTTTTTTTTAAATCTTTATTTATAAAGCTATACACCTATAAGGTTAAGACAGCTTTTTTAAAAAAATTGACAATAGAACAAAATTAGGTAGACATCATTAATTAAGTTAATTTTATATATATATATTTTTTTTAATTTTTTCCCCTTTGTTATACCTGGTACTATCTTTTGGATTTAATTACTAATTTCATGTATCCATACCTCGATGCAACTAACACTTAGATTTTAAATGCGAAAACATTTGTTGTTTTGTGATAGTTCTTGTTATTTGTATGTTATTGTATCATTGTTTGTTTTCCAAATAAAATAAAAAAAAATTAAAAAAGCAAGTCGTCGTGGCGCCGTGGTTACTGTGCATATCAAACGATATCGCAGGTCAAGCGTGCTCGGTGCGGCCGGTATTAGGATGGGTGACCGCCGACCATTCATTTCTCACGGCGACTTCCGTGCTTCGGAGGGCACGTTAAGCAGTCGGTCCCGGGTGCTGTATACTTGTGGACAGTCACCAAATCACAGTCACAGGACACAACTGAAAATCAGCGCTTTTTTGCCATACGCAATAAAGCACATGCTGAGTTGTGTGCCTTTGTTTCAGCAGTATTCTTAAATTTTTTATTATTTTTTTTTATTTGACAAGCTCTTGTTTATTTTAAGTTTTTTGATATATTTATTTTTTTATACTTTTTTTTTTTACTATATGTTCTTTTTTTATTATTGTTACTTTTATGTGTAAATACTGCTGTCACAATAAACCGATATTTACTTTTTACTTTTACTTTACTTGTATACAGTAGTCGTTAGGGTTTGTCAGAAGCCATTTCGGCACCCTGAAATATCTGACATCCACCAACCAGCACCGGGCCAGCTTGGTGGATTACGGCCTAAACCTCGTCACCCAGAGGAGAGACTCATAGCCCTGCAGTGGACCCATTACACGGAGTTGTGATGATGATGATGATGATGATTGTTTCACGATATTTTCTCCTCCTCGACGTTCAACAAAACAGCAATAATTAATTTAATCTTACCTTACAGTGTTTGTAAAGCGAAGGTCGACTTGCAAACAGTTTGTCACAGACGGTGCATCTCTGCACTTTATGGGGACATGTCGCTTTGTCCTCGCAGTCGCAGGCTTTCGTCTGCGCATAGTTGTTCGGCTGTCTGTAAGATTGTAACCATATAATGAGTTGGATTATCCATCCAAGGTCCAATTACATAAGATATCGATGTGAAAAAAAGTTCCTTCTTTTGTTGACGACCACTATGGCGATGGGGTAAACCTATCTGCCTCAGACGCCAGTGGTTGTGAGTTCGTGTCCCGCGCTGAACAAGAAAAAAAATTTTCCGTGTCTGAGTGTTTATCTATATGTGTATATATATTCTAGGTTCCCCCCTAGTTCGCTACATGGTATCCGATATCACAAGTTCTGCTTAGTTTGGGGCCATGTAGTTGGTGTGATTGTCTGGGGATTTTATTTATTATTATTTATTAGTAATGGAACCTTTCGAGCAACTCCTCCTACAAACTTTGCCTCAACCAATCGCCTTCTAACGACCTTACACCGGCATTCGGCTGAGCCCTAAAAACTTCACCCTTTATCAAAGCAGAGCCTTTAAATGGGTCTCTTTTAATGGATCCTGCTATCATCCTGTGGGGTAGTTTTTCGTAACCTCTTCTTTCTAGGAACACTTTCAGACTACAGCGGCCGGCAAGAGAGGCATTGATGGACGAACGTGTGAATGTGGGCTGACGCACATACGTGAGTCCATCAATGCCTAGTTGCGGCCAAGGCTTGTATAGTACTTTTCTCAAATAATGCGCGGAAATTAAACTAAATAGTACAATTCAGAACTTTTATTTGAAAATACAATTATTAAATGTGCAATGCTTAAAATTTTTATGGATTTTTTTTTATGTGCAAGCTGGTTCGAAATTTAAATTAAACTTTAGATTAATTAAAGTTACTTCTTTGGTCGCCATGTTGCGGAGTAGAAATTCGTTCCATTTACAAGACAAATATGATTTTACATAGTAATTTATTTGGCCGTTAAACACAAAACATTACGTTAAACAAAAAAAACAAATTTAGACTTTCATACAACAATTGCCGATGCGACTATGCGATTCAAATGAGAATAGGAACGTCAATGACCTCTATATGTCAAAGGTCACTTAAAAAATAGGGTCTGCAAAATATTTTTCCACTAAAAATAACTATTATACTCATTTTGTTTATCGAAATATTAAATAGAAAAGAAATATAAACTTTATTTTATTATTTGTGTCTTATTATTTCAATAGTTTTTATACTTTATTTACGCGCGACAGTAAAGAGGATGCATGGTGAAAAAGCGCGGAAACCATGCCAACATTATACGACGACGATGATTCTTCAGAAAATGAATTTTTATCATTAAGTGGAAGGAAAGTAATTGAAAACACGGAATATTTTTTTATATCTAAATGTAAATAAATTCTAAATTAAATAAAATTGTTTTGCTGACTTGTTTTGCGTCACAATATGGCGCTAAGCCAGTCCTTTTCTCATTTGAAACGCATTATAAATTTATATATTTTAGTGTTCTATTTTTTTTCTGGTTACAAGACTCCATTGTTACACACAAAGAAATACAGTGTAATATCCATTTTTATTAGACACAGAGATATGAACATTCAGTAATGAAATTTCTGAATTTCTATATTTGAAATTTCAAATACTTTTCTCAAAGCGCATAAATTGTATAGATATTAAATTCCAATACGACACGCTTATCCAGGGGCGGTAGGGATATTCTATTCTAAGCCGACCACAGACATACATCTACCTACGGCGGGTACACAAGTAACTGTTGCAGGCATTGTAACCAAAAAAACATAGTGTGTACGCGGTTCTCGAACGTGTATGTGGTTCGCGAACCACGTACACATTACGTTTTTTGGTTACAGTGCATGCAACGGTTACAGTTACAGTTCGCTAATGAGTATCCGGGTATAGATAACGCAAGGGTCACGATTTGTATTGAAACCACGCGTGCCGACTTTTTAAACACCTACTGTGACGTCACAGATGATCTTTATTACTGGGAAGTACAAACTGATTCAAATACGGATGCCGCCGATGAAATCAATTACTAAGCGGGGCTAGCATGCGACCGTCGACAACGATAAATCGGGCCTTTTATCGATATCTTCTTAGAATATAGTACTTAGTATAGTAAATCGGGCCTTTTATCGATATCTTCTTAGAATATAGTACTTAGTGTATGTAGTTTATTAAGAATGTGAGATCTTTGGTTCTGTCGTCTTAATCATGGTATCAAATCGAGTAATTCTATCTGTTATGGTGCGCATATTAGGTTACATAATAGGATAAAATTACAAAATAATATTTATCTCGTCGATTCGAGTATTTATCGATAGTTGCATGGTAGCCCTGAAGAACGATATATAGTGATATCGATTTTCTAACAGACATACATACGCGCGGACTGGATCTAGCGGCGAGCAACCTTGACGCTTGCTCAAGGTTCGGGCAAGCGAATTACAAGCATAGATGTGTGTCAGTGAGCAGTGAAAGCTGCCGTGTGACAGCTGTCAGTTACCTGGGCTGCGCGTGCCTCTGCAGGTGCAGGCGGCGCTGGCTGGAGGTGGTGAAGCTTCTAGAGCACAGGTGGCACTGGTGCGGCCGCTCGCCCGTGTGGATCCTTTCGTGTTCCGAGAGGTTGCCCTTTTGACTGAAGCTCTTGTCGCAGTACTTGCATTGGAAGGGTTTGACTCCTGTTGGGGAATAGTAAAGCTTATTGGCAACGGATATTTAGAAACAATTGGATGATAGAATTTAATTATAGAGCGAAATATAAGCCGTGAAGAGAAATATGTGTTTCTCATACAATGTTAAATTTTTTTAGTGAAAATTAATATTAAATGTTGATGTAGTTTTACATGAGGGATGTAATTTTACATTACATAATTGTGTATTTTTTCTATAATTTATGGAAATTCACGTATATTTCGGCAATTTTATACCTTTTAAAAGTATATTTACACATTTTTTATGTATTGCTACTGTAATAATCCCAGCTCATGTGTAAAAAAAGAAATTGTTCTGTCATTATACACGTTTATGTATAATTACATAAAAATAATTAAAAATCTGTAAAATTACCGAAAATTATTTTCTTTTCCACAATTTGTTGAAATTGACAGCTGTTTTCGGTACATTCTACAGGTTTATGTACTTTTTTTGCGTGTAAAATCACATAATTTTTAACAGTGTATTTAACTTTAGTGTAACCATGTCGACATGACAACAAGCAAAAATACGCAACATATGCAAACTTTGTTTAATAATTCGTGAAATACAAAAATGGTTTTTATTTTTTGAGTCTCATAGTCACCCTCATTGCTATGTTTAACTGTCATAAACATGTTACTTAAATAAGTCATTCAACTATTAGGCTTGTGTTTTTGCTATTTAAAATTCAGTAATGTTTAGTTGTCTGCTTCTAGAGGTAATGCAATGACTTTGTCTTAAAATACTGCCATTGAAACAAAAAAATGTGTTTACGACTTATGTTCTCCCAGTATATTGACATCGACATCATAAAAACAATGTCATTTTGGCGATGAGGTAAATCTATCTGCCTCAGACGTCAGTGGTAACGGGTTCGATTCCCGCACGGAACAACAAAAAAAACCGAGTCTGGGTGTGTATTTATATTCTAGGTTTTTAGTTCACTACATGGTATCCCATAACACAAGCTGTGCTTACGGTGAGGCCATGTAGTTGGTATGATTGTCTGGGTATTGTGTTATTTTATTATCTACATAACGCAAGTTTAATAAAGCTTATTTTAGTGCGTCTGTTAAATGTGAGAGTGGTTTTTGTTAACGATTATATCACTGCTATAGATAAACTAGCAGTTCTCCAGACTTCACACTTGAAATTTGCGAGACCTCAAAAACATGCACGACTTTGACAGTTTAAAACTTCACCTATTGATAATAACAGTACAATGTCAACAATAAAACTTATATAACGAGATTAAGACTCTAGCAATGAGCGTATACGAAACGCTCTCAACTCTAGAGCCGAACTTAAGTTGGCGAATTGCGAATTTAACACTTTAATCGCTACATGATACCGCTCTTGGAGTTAAGAGCGATTTATTAATACTGACCATTATATTAGAATTGTTTTCAGATGTTATGCGTGATAGCTCAAAATTGAAAATCGATTTTCCATGCGATTGCTTAGGCAATATAGAATAATGTTTTTAAGTTTTTGCATTTAAAACTCTCAATTATCGAATCCTGGTCGGGTAATTTTTATTTATCACATTTTTCATTTATTTAATATAGAATAAGTTGGTAAAAACAATACATTCGGACTTACTATTATTAGATAGCCGCTCATATTCATCGATTCAGTAGTGAACCTTCTGAACACTCCGTCTCTTTGCCTCCGTCAATTTAATATAAATAACATTTACAGTTGCTTAATAGTTAAGTTTATCATCTACGAATAAACAAGATTTATGCCCGTCTGCATTAAACTGTACTCAGCATAAACTTAGTTAAGACATGCCTAAACTACGTCACACATAATCATTGACTTACTCTGCATTGTCTTTAGCATTAAGGCATTATTCTCAGTTTAGTGCAACGCAGTTTTTCTTCCTAAGCACGTTTTAGAGACTTAAGTATCAACTTAGGAGCTATCAAAGTTTAGTGCAGACGGGCATTAATTTTTTTATCGGGCCAAGTTTACACATAAAAGAGTACAGTAACTCACCAGAATGCCATCTCATATGCAGGGTAAGACTAGTTTTGTGCGCGAACTTCTGTTTACAAATGTTGCAGGCGAAGCGCTTCACGCCCGAGTGAAGTAACATGTGATTTAACATGTTGGCCTTCGTTTTGAATGTTGATGGACAATACTGTAAATAACGCCAACAAAATAAAATCATATGTGGGCAAAGGATAAAAGGTTTTTTGTTACATGGCAAATTAATATTTCTGACACACACAACATTATCTAGCCCAAATTAAGTTCCTTAAAGAACTTTTGTTATGGATACTAGATAACTGATATACAACATACATATTGAATGAATACACAATTTTTTATTAGAATATAAACATAAATGACTTAACGACTAATATCTGTGTTCATCACACAAATATCGGCCGGGATTCGAACCCAGGACCTCTGGCATAGAAGGCAATGTATGTTACCACTGTACCAATCGGACTGGAATCAAAAAAACTTTCAAACAAAAACTTGTTTTAGATGAATTTAGCTCGAGTCTAGGTATCTCCACACTCTAAGTACAAAAAAGTCTAAAGTTCTATCGTAACTTGATTGGTATTTAAAAAATAAAACCCTTAGGTAATATTAATATATCTACTTGGTTTTTACTTTTATTATTACACTCTTTACTTACTTAATACTATGTAGTTGGGTTATTATCTGAGGAAATTAAAACCAGAATTTATCTATATCTATCTATCTATATCTATATCTATACTTATAATAAATCTGTAGAGAGGTCAATTCTGTACATGAAATATTTTTTCAAAATAACTATCAGGGGGTGATTAGTGATCGATACTGATGCCAAAAATGCAATCAGTAAAATTTTTGTCTGTCTGTCTGTCTGTATGTTCCTTATAGAAACAAAAATTACTCGACGGATTTTAACGAAACTTGGTAAAATTATTCTTCATACTCCTGGGCAGGTTATAGTATACTTATTATCACGCTACAATCAATAGGAGCAGAGCAGTGAAGGGAAATGTTGGAAAAAACGGGAGAACTTACTTCATTTTTTAAGCTTCCGTCGCGTGTGCAGCCTTAATGGTTAAAGCTACATAGAAATCATGTATGACAGAAATATTCTTCATAAAATTATATAAAAAATATCCCACAACAGTATATGTCTATATTTTATGGTTGACTCACAATAACACGTGTAAATCCCGATAGCTTAGCAGTTCGGAGCTTTCTGATTATATTTGTTTACTCTTACGTTTATAATACTCTCACTCATCTCTAATTAAAAAAAAATAACATTATTACCTATTCAATAAAAAAAGAATCATAGAAATCGGTATAGAAACACCAAACTTATACATGAAATACGCTAATAACCCACCGCGCGTGAATACTGAATGATATAAGGATTATTTTTGCGTAACGGTTGCCGCGCTCGACGCGGCTCGCGGCGGTAGGGTATAAAAAGGCGGGAGGCGAGCGCAAGCTTTTGCGCGATTTAATATAGGTAGGTACAGAAGGAACAAGCGTTACATTACTGCCTCTTGGAAGTCAGAAACCGTAGATTTCTTCAGAATAAAAAGTAACGTATTCGTTAACTACTATACCAAATCACATTAATATTGGCTTAGCCGTTTGGCAGTGAAAAGCAGCCATACATAACTATAGGTAGTATTGTATGTACACTGATAATGGCTGGATGGATGGATTTTTGCTATTCTTTCACGCAAAAACTACTTAGCTTTACCTAGAATAACAATAAGCTAAGTATAATTAATGAAGATATTGCATGAATTAAGTAAAATTGAAGGCACTAAATAAAACACTTTTTAACCGGATTAATGGCGTATAATTTATATTTTACATTTTAACTCGACGTTTCGGTGTCTTTGCAGACCCCGTGGTCACGAGCGACTGTTAAAATTTAAAATGTAAATATACGCGATAAATCCGGTTAAAAAGTGTTTTATTTAATATATGACATAATAGTTATCGCGAAAACTTAAGACAATATTAAAATTTAAGGCACTTTGGCATCCGATTTGTTTATAACGGTATGTGCCTTTGTAATGTACCTAATAGATAGTATTACCTACCTATGTTTGTGGTTAGGAGTTATACACATTATAGGGGCGAAGATTCTTCATTTTTATTTTTGTTATTAAAGATAGTTAGGACCTTGGAGAAGAAAATAACCTACTCGAAATACTAATTCAATACAGACGAAGTCGCAGGCATCATCTATGTAATATACCTACCTACCTATACTTTTTCACAAAACCTAGGTGAAACTGCGGATCACTGCTTTGTTGTAACAGTTTTTGAAGTAATTCTGTCTGTTTATCTATCAGTAACGCTTTCACAGCTAAACTACTGAGTCGATTTTGATGAAATTTAGAAAATTTTTTTTACCTTGCATTTCTTAATACTGAAGATATAAGGATTGTTTTACCTTGCAAGTGAAAGGCATGAGCTGTGAGTACACGAGAACAGTTTCTTAATACTTAAAACATAGAGCATGTTTTACCTTGCAGGCCCTAATTTTTTGTAATTTTTTTACGTTGCTGCTGCAGCAACTGTTTGTGTTTTAATCCCTTGCCGCATACTGAGGATAGAAAGTGGAGCTTATACTAACATATCAGACTTATTTTACCCTGCACGTGTTAGGAGTGAGCTGCGAGTTCAAAGAATAGTTCTTAATACTGACTACATAGAGCTTGTTTTACCTTGCAAGTGTAGGGCCTCAGTTGCGAGTGCACTAATTGGTGCCGCTGCAGCAACTGCTTGTGTTTGAACCCCTTCCCGCATTTGTTGCACACATAGCGCTGCCCCGCGTGCTCTGCTTCCTTGTGGTACACGACTGACGATGGGTGGTTGAGGACCTGGGATGGTAAATAAATTGTATGGTGAAAAAATTAATTTGACACAACATTGTCAATGTCATCCCAAATAACGAAAGATCACTGACTCCCGAGGCACAGGTTTTAACCTATTTCGGGTGTCTAGAGTTTTTCATTAAGTTTTTTGTATTTCTTATAGATAAATTGCTCTAATGTTTTTTTATATAATATTGCATATAAGTACTATTCTGTAAGAACTTTGTGTTGTTTGATAAAAAAGAGATTATGATATACATAGTTAAAAAAAATTGTCTAGTCCAAAGATTACTTAAAGAATTTGTGTTATGGATTAACGGGTAATAAATTAAAAGAAAAACGTAGAATTTGCCAGCTGCTTCTCTTCCCGGGCATACTGTAAAAGTCAGTTAAGAGACAGGGGTTTTAAAGGCGGTTTTGTGGGCGATAGGCTGACCCCCTGTCACTACAATAGTCTCTTTCCATCTTTATCATACCTCTAAATTTGTCAAACGTGACATCAGATGGTCTTGTAACCTATGGTGTTGTGCCTACCCCATAAGGGATACAGCCGTGACGTTATGTATGTATGTAAATTTAAGAAATAATATACCCACATATTTTTTATAAGAGGATAAACTTAAATATAATTTATATTTTTTTTACATGCTCAATTAATCTTAAAAATCTGAACAAATATACAAAATAAATTCACCCGACCAGGACTCGAACCTCTACTAACTAAGCTACGATACTGTGACAACACGCCACCGAAATTACTCAGTATATTATTGTTATATTGCTAACGTATCTACATCCAGTGGTTATTGCTTTGCAGCAATCTTACCCGAGATCAATTTCTTCACAGACATTGTAAATCTCTATGCATTCAAATATAGCGTATCTAAATATAACCACCGCTCTTGAGTGATAAGGCCGTCTATATTGTCATAAATCCTGTTTTCCTCTCTGCGTATATGTTATTTATTTGATTATAAATAAATAAATAAATAAATTATGGCAATAAAGTGTATTTGTATGTATGTAAATTGTAGAGCACCCACCCGGTAAGCAGGAGTCCCAGGTTCGAGTCCTGGTCGGGTGATTTTATTTAGTATAATTTTTCAGATCCTTAAAAAGTAAAGGCAGACTCAAGCAGACTTATAATTTTATAAAATGAAAAATCTATTTATTTCAGACGTTAGTCCATATGTTGTTAATTAAATTAGAATTAGGAAAACCTTATGACATTTAAATTCAGGGAAATAAAATCATGAAAAATAAAATAATGAAAATCTGTAACATTATTTTCACTAATTATAATTAAATAAAAAATAAATGGAAAACAGGAAACTTTATGCAATCTATAAATGAAATTAATAACAGTACATTCATTTTATTAGACAAGTAAATAGCTTACCTTCCCGCACAAATCGCAGGCGTAGCCCTTGGCCCCGTTCTTCCTGCGATGAGACAGCATGTGTAGTGCGAGCGAGCGCGGATATCCGAACTTCGCGTCGCATTCCTTACACCCGTACGGACGTTCGCCTTTGTGTGCCGCCTGTTATCAAAAGAATAGAATAGAATAAACTATTATTATCACACACACATATAAAAGAGTTACACAATAATAATATGCTGGACTGGGAGCGAAAGAAAAACGTAGAATGTGCCAGCTGCTTCTCTTCCCGGGCATACTGTAAAAGTTAGTTAAAGGACAGAGGTTTTATTGACAGTTTTGCGGGCGATTGGCTGACCCCCTTACACTGCAATAGTCTATCTCTATCATTATAATACCTCTAAATTTGTCAAGTGTGACATCAGATGGTCTTGTAACTTCTGGTGTTCTGCCTACCCTATAAGGGATACAGACGTGACGTTATGTATTTACAAAATACATAAAACTAAAAACACTAACTACTGAGCACTATTATTACAGAGAAAAAAACGTGATAAAAAGTAAAAGACTCAGCTTGTGGTGTTGATAGTGTGCTGCTAGTGTAAGTGTATAGTGTCAGCAGCGCTGGTTTTCAGCCTTCACTTTGCTTTCAGATAAAGAAGTACATAAAAACATGTGGAGTTAGACAACATAAGTATTTAAAGGAGAACAACAAAGTACTTAGTAATAAAAATAAAACATTACAACATACATATACATTTTAATATACTCAAGTACCTATTATGGTAAGAATCAGGTACACCCATTAATTCATTATATTTTTTGACCTCAATCTCACATGATGGAAAGTGAAGATGAGATCGAAGATGACAGCACACGGGCCTTGGAAGAAACTGGCTTTTCATAAAATATTGCCGGAACATATCACCGTTAGAGCGGTGATATTTGGCGGCAAATTTTATATGAAGGTAGATTATCAACCCATTAGATTAATCTACGCTGTCCACTCCTGGACTGGGAGTGGAAGAAAAACATAGAATGTGCCAGCTGCTACTCTTACCGGGCATACCGTAACAGTCAGTTGAGGGACTGAGGTTTTATTGACAGTTTTGCGGGCGATTGGCTGACCCCCTGTCACTGCAATAGTCTATCTCCATCATAATAATACCTCTAAATTTGTGAAACGAGACCTCAGATGGTTTCATAGCCTCTGGTGTTCTGCCTACCCCGTAAGGGATACAGGCGTGAAGTTATGTATGTATGTACGGTGTAATTTTAGTAAACACCGAAGACCAGCTTGTCACATTCGGCAATGAATAAACACTACGGTAAAATTGGCATACTATGATCCTCGCAAGTTAGTGTTGCGCTGGGAGCTTGTCGCATTAAGGTCCGCGTGACGTCAGCAGTACAGTTTGCATACTTATGATTGGTTTAAGGTACTGAGAATGAGAGGTTTTCTGACAGCTCATTAAAAAAACAAAACGGTACAAAAGGCTTCGATAGATGGCGCTTCACAAAAGGCGAAGTCTTGTCTGTCATATAGCCATTTATTCCACACTGCGTTTTTAAAAGTAAAATAAATTAATTGACCTCTGTATCAGAAATTGAACTTATAAATAACCATAGACGGTAGATACCACTTACCTACATTATAGTATAGACTTAACGCCTTCGGCTTTTTAAAAGTGCCCTCTATAGAGGTTTTTTGAACTAATCTTTATGAGCTGTCAGAAAACTCCTCATTCGAAAAGTCGCATGCGCAAAGGGAATATGCGCATTACCAAGTGAAAGTTATAGTATAGTGTATTTATTAGTGACAAGTGCGTGATGACCACGCATGTAGATAGTTTTTAGGGTCTCGAGACACGATTGACGACAAGGTCAATAAATAACCACGCTTTTATGTTCAAAAAGATAATTATTTAACGTATTATTAAGTCTTGATTGAGCACGTGGCCAATAACCAATACACACTTCTCTCTTACTAATATTATAAATGCGAAAGTTTGGATGGACGTAAGGATGGATGTTTTCCCTCAATCACGGCGGAACAGCTGAGCGGATTTGGATGAAAGGTAATGTTTCCAAATTAGAATATTTAATAAACACTAGACCACAGCGTTGCTATAATTATGCTGGTTTCGATGAAAATATACAAAAATTACAATAAGCTTAATTAATGGTGCACAAAAATGTTAAAGCTTAATGTAAATGGCAACCACCATGCTAGGTCGTGGTTGCCATTACATTGAACTTTAACTTACTTTACTTTAAACTTTAGCATTTAGCCATTTTTGATACTCTTTTTATTGTCAAAACTGTTATTGTCATGTCTTCTGTCTTGTCATTTTAAACAAATCTGTCACTTCAAGTAAGGAGGAATGGAATGTCTATGTACGGAGAAGCGATTTTTAATAAATCTTGTGCTTCTTTAATACGATGTCTATCTGAAATTGAGTGATTACTTTTTGTTTTTATACTTATTCTCTTCAATATATCCTTGTGCTCGCATTCTAGCCCCAGATACAAAGAAACGGAAACGTATCCTTTGGCATAGTTATAATGTACAGTTTGGAATAGTACATAGCCTTTATCCCGACATTCCCGCAGGATTACAAATAGCGCGGGTAAGACCGCGAGAAACAGCTAGTATGGAGTATAGGAAAATCAAAGCGTTTGTTTTATTGCTTTCATCAATATGTACCTACCTTTATATGCATACTCTTGCTCTGCTTGCTGTTGAACTGCTTTTCGCAGTAGTTGCACTTCAGTTTAGTTTTGTCTTTGGACTGAGCAGTTTCGTCTTTTGCTTTTTCTTCTTCTACAGGCGCTGTAATCCAGAAAATATTATACACGGTTCATTTTTAGTCACCGGCCAATTTTTTTTTACATAGAAATAAATATATCCGCTAACATATTAAGCAAACCATGAACACTCTAAAATACCATTAAAATAAAGGCAACTACGCGCTACTACAAAACATCTTGTAGTACTACGTCGTAGTATTATCAATGAAATGCGGCTTCGTAGTAGGTATGTTCATCAACAGGGACTATTTTTTTTTTTAAAGTTTGTGGTTTCATATTTCTTCTTTTTTTGTACTGAGCGACGATAAAATAAATATGCAGGTACGTTTATATCGCATCAAAAAAACTAACAATTAAATTTGTAAAACTGAACCTCAGATATTTATTTTAATAAACTACTGAAAATTGGAAAACCAATCACATAACAAACGATTAACAAAAAAACACAAGTAATTATCATAAAAAGCCCAGATATGTTACGAGATAGGTATGTATATGTCCCTTTTACCATCGGACTACTAGACGCAGACAGAACTTCTATGTATGTGGTAGATATTCCGAAAAGTCGAACTAAGCGCTTTGACAGTTCCTTTTTGATACGGGTCGCCAAGGTTTGGAATGAACCGCCTGTTTTCCCTGACCAGTATAGTGCTAGTACTTTTAAGCGTCGAGTGAATAGGTTTCTCGTGGATGGACGTGTACCACCTTAGTCTTCATGTTCACTTAACCTCAGGATTGCTGTTGAGTTTCTTGCCACTTCTTCTCAACAGATCGACTTTCCGAAGTGGTGGTAGATTTAGTTCAATTTGTAAATTGTGACTTATTTCAAATGTATTTAAATACTTACGAAATAAAGATTCTTTTGACTTTGACTTTGGTGTCATGGAAGACGAAAGTCCCATCCATATTTTATAAAAAAAAAACGTATCTTGGAAAAGGTTTGATTTTTTTACTACGTGTTTTAATCTCCTGTCGGGTTGATTTTTACCTCAATTGCGGCATTCTTGTTAGGTAATTAGAAACAATGCCTTCTATATAAGAAGTCCGGGTCGAAACCCAATAGTGATGAACAGATATATGATATAACAAGCCGCCGCGCGCGATTTTACCCGCGTAACTTTTGATCCCATGGGAATTTCGGGATAAAATATAGCCTATAAGCTTCCTCAAGAGTTGGGCTATCAAATGCAAAAAGAATTTTTCAAATCCCACTTGTAGTTTCTGAGATTAGCGCGTTCAAACAAACAAACTTCAGCTTTATATATTAGTATAGATTTTGTTATGACCAGAGATATTTTATTACTCATTGATATGTGTAGGTATCTTTGTAAATTTTTAAGTAAATTAATCTGTTGACGATTTTGTTAACAGAAGCTCTTAATGCAACCTAAATTACGCTAGATAATGTGTATTAAGTATGTATTAATTCAAATATTTACCATCGACTTGAACCTCTTCGACTTTTAAGCCGCTATCACTCTGTTCCACGTCTGAGCAACTCGCTTCGTTGCGCAGTTTTTGCGTTTTCAGTTTTTCTGCCTTCAGCAAGATGTTGGGTGTTTCGGTTTTTTCTGCTGGTTTGTTGACGGCGGCTTCGGATTCTGGCTTCGTGTTGTCTGGCCCTTGTAAGGGGTCTTGTTCCTGGAATTAAGAGAAAGCAGACACTTTACATACGATATAAGTTTATTCTCCCATGCTGGACTGGGAGCAAAAGAAAAACATAGAATGTACCTACCAGCTGCATCTCTTCCCGGGCATACTATAAGAGTCAGTTATGGGACGGAGGTTTTATTGGCGTTTTTATGGGCGATAGGCTGACCCCCTGTCACTGCAATTGTCTCTCTCCATCAAAGTAATACCTCCCAAATTTGTCAAACGTGATATCAGATGGACTTGTACTAAAGAGGTGTTCTGCCTACATAAAGGATGCAGGCGTGAAGTTATGTAGGTATTTATGTATGGATTTTTTTAAATATCATGGTCGTTGACATATGAATTTACTTTAGTAACAAGATATTTACCATTTTTTTATTATTTTCAGTTCTCGATAGATTGCCACCTTCGCAAAGCGCCATGACAACGAGAACTGATTCTTGGCAACGGTGCCGAAATATCGAGAACGCAAAAAAGTTAAAAACCCGTATCAATGAATGCAAAAGTCTTTATTGAAACAATCAAACACACATAATTACCATATCACGTAATTAATTCTAAAATAGGAAATAATAAAAGGTACGGAAGCCACTTAATAAATTCCTGTCCTTTTTTTGCTAATTGTATTTTTGAGGTCCGTAACTGCGAAATAAATTTGATTCGTTCCTTCTTTCGATTGTGAAAGTGAAATTTGTGGATAACATTTAACCAGCTTTAAAACGCTCTGTCTATAGTTTATAATAAAACCTGCAAACAAACACACAGGTCAGCCGAAAAAGGACTCCAAAACAACCAGTTGGTCGTTTCTGATACTAGCAAAGTGGCATTTACTCATATAGTAGAAGCTCATATATTAAAAGCCATTTCGTCAAAAAGAAGTCGTAGTGGCGCAGTGGTTCTTACGCACAAAATACCATACAGCAAGTTGAAGAACGATCGGCGCGGTCGACACATGGATCGGTGTGACCGTTTCTCACGGCGACTTCCATGCTTTGTAGGGCACGTTAATACGGAGCCTGTATACTTGTATATGTGTTGTAGAGTTTGTCAGAAGCCATTTTGGCTCCTTGATAAGACTGACATCTAAAAAGCCGCACTAGGCTAACTTGGTGATTTATAGCCTAAACGTCCTCGTTACTGTGTGGTGCGAGCACAGAACTTTATCGATTCGTATGTTTACGAATGCTCGTATAGTATGGAGTCGGTTGCAAGTTTTTAGTTACATTGTAATTTTTTATTTAACAGTTATTTAAGAGTAAAACATGTTTACAAACAGTCAAAATTAACAAGGCACACATTTATTTAAGCTGGCCGTGTGGCAATGGATAGATTTCAATTATTTATAACAAACTGTCTCCATACTATACGAACAATCGTAACAATACGAGTCTATAAAGTTCTGTGCTCGCAATGCTGGGTAGACAATCATGGCTCTGCAGTGGACTCAATACAAAGGTCCGTGATGATGCTGAAAAGCCGCTTTAAAACATGATTCCTTACCTCAGTAGTAGCCACCTCTTGCGTTTCAAGCTTGCACTGTATCACATTCTGCCCCGAGTGCCCCGTCTCCATCTGATGGCTGTTGAAGTCCAGCCTCGTGCCGAAGTTCTCGGCGCACTGCGCGCACTGGTACATGACAGGCCCGTGTTGCGCCACGTGAGACATGTAGCGACCGACGCAAGAGAACGTCATGCCGCATATGGCGCATTCTTCGCGGTTGTTGCGGTTGCTGCCTGGAGGAAAGGAGTTTTTTTTTGTGCATAAAGGATGATATGTCTGCTCATGCCAAGAGATGGAAAGTAAATTTGAAGATTTATACCCTGGCAAATAATTCAATGCAGTAAAATTACAGTAATTTCTTAAGTTTTCACGATTCATAATTTAAATAAAACTACTTTTTGACCGGATTAATCGCGTATAATTTATATTTTACATTTTAACTCGAAGTTTCGGTGTCTTTGCAGACCCCGTGGTCACGAGTCAGTCGCTTAATCCGGTCAAAAAGTAGTTTTATTTACAGCAAAATTACAGTTCCAGTGTGCCCACTTTAGGGAAGAAAATAAATGGGGATGCGGTTTAAATGAATGAGTGGCCTTTTTAATTAAATAATATCGTTTATTATTTTATTGTCTAAAAAGAGCACTCCCACATTCACCGAAATGTATTCTAAAATTATATAGCTTTTACAAGTCGTCGTGGCGCCGTGATTACTGTGTGTATCAAACGATATCGCAGGTTAACCGCGCTCGACGCGGCCGGTATTAGGATGGGTGACCGCCGACCATTCATTTCTCACGACGACTTCCGTGCTTCGGAGTGCTCGTTAAGCAGTCGGTCCCGGGTGCTGTATACTTGTATACAGTAGTCGTTAGGGTTTGTCAGAAGCCATTTCGGCACCCTGAAATATCTGACATCTACCAATCAGCACTGGGCCAGCTTGGTGGATTACGGCCTAAACCTCATCATCATCCAGAGCAGAGACTCATAGCCTTGCAGTGGGCACAGAGTTGTGATGATAATAATGATGACTAACTTTTACTATTATTTATTAAGCAAGCAACCATATCAGCATATCTTTATTTGTAAGGTTGTTGTTGTCAATAATACTTTTTGGTCTATGACTAATCCCGTGTTTGCCTTCAATAAAACCAAAATTTTGGTGTCATTTTACATGAAGGGTGGTCACTGGCCAGACGAACCCTAAACCGTTCAGTAGGTACGGTTTTACCCAGATAAGTTGTGATCCCGTAGGAATATATTGATATAATAGTTTTAGCGATAAGCGCGTTTAAAAAAACAGCTTTAGATTATTTTAAAATACATAACATAAGAAAACACTCATCACAAATGTTTGTAGATCTTTATACAAATATGAGTTAAACAGTGGGGATTAAACCCGTGAATAGAAATCTAATATTTGACTGTTTGCACCTCGCATACATCACTATGTTTTGTGTAATTTAAGACTGAGAATAGAGCAGATTCTGATCAAAATAAAACAAGATAATTAAAACTTGTAGGGTCAGATAAATAGGGTGCTTGACTCAATAATTCACTATTAAACACATACCTTTAGGTCTCCCCCGGCCCTTGCCTTTGACAACAACCACCAATTCCCCCGAGGTTTCCATATGTCCAATGACCTCTGGCTCCTTTGGGAGTTTTGATTTGGGATCCTCTTCACTGTCTGTCTCGCCATCAGTCACTCCTTCTTCAATAAAGATCCTTTCCAGCTCTTTACCCTAGAATTAAAAAAAAATATATATGCAAGACTTGAAATTTCAGAAGTATTAAATTACAATTTTATTCCGTGTAGGTTTACCCAACTAAAATCCAATCCCGTGGAATAATCGGACTATTTTGTAATTGTCTGCTTTTACAGGTCAACCCATTTCAGCATGGAAAACTAAAACCATGCTTGGAAACTTTCAATTTCATAACGCTTGTGTGACGTAATTTAAATGAATATACTTCGGGTTTTTAATTTTTATTAGACTGCTAACTGTTGCGCGTATTCCCAGCAGATATTCCCATCTGGAAAAAAGTAGCCTATGTGCTATTCCAGACTATACACTATCACTATGCCAAATTTTGTTCAAAACAGTCAAACATTGTAGAACAAACATCAATGCCTACATCATTCTACATTTATAATATTAGTAAGAAGTCAGCATTTGACCTGAATATCACCGGATGGAAAGTGAAGACTATGTCATAGATGAGAGTAGCAATTTCAGGGTGTTTAGTTAGAGTAATGCAATGCACAAACTTCTGTTACTCTATTACTCAATAAGAAAAACAATTGGTCCCAAATTGTTTTTTTTTTCCAAATTGGGGCTGAATTTATTTGAGGACAAAGAGAATTTTTCATGTATCTTAAGCATACATATATATGTATCATAGAAGATTAGTATTTCAAGAGGTGTCATTTACTTATTGGGTGCAACGGGTGAAAGATGGAGCAGAGAGTAATGTTCACGGTCCATATAGTCTCTGACCTGCCAAACTACGTTTTGATAGGTAAGTGAATGTATAAAGATGATATTGCCATTGAAATGCTGCCTGTTAAAATCCTTGCTGCGGTTTCAAATATAAGTAAATGATTTGGAATTAACTGAACATGAGCTATTATTTGCACTATATGTTGTTTTAATACATTTCATGAATTATCGAAAATCTGACAGGTCAGCTATGAACATTAATTACTCTTTAGGTCCACACAATCAATTTAAAATATCAACAATACAATACTTCATCTATAAATCCAAAAATTATTGTAATGATTTAGCTGACGTTAAGAGCACAATCCATACCTGTACAACTTCTTTAAATCTCGTTGGTGTTTTCCTTCGTCGTTTTCCAGATGGTTCCTCATTTTCCACAGTATTTTTAGATGTCACCTCTAACTGCTTCTCCAATTGCTCCTTTTCAAGCTCTTCAGGAGTTTTGATTTTCTTTGGAGGTCGGCCTCGTTTCCGTTTGGGCCTTTCCAGCCCAGCCACTTTGAGTGCAAGTGGGTGATCATCACTAAATGCTGCATTGTCTTTCTGAACTGCAAAATATTAAGTTTTATAACATTATTGCATTTAAGTTATGAATATAAATATAGATAAGCCTTTTCTAGTTCAATTCTTTTTTTTGTGATTTGTGACATCACATTTAAAAATACAATGGCTGAATAGTATAAACTGTCTATTATACCGTTACAGTATTACAAATCAATTCTAGTTTTTTTGGCTCTTCCAGTAATTAGAAATTAAATATAAGAATGGATTATTACATCCAGAATTTAAGCAAATAACTTAATAAATTGAAGATGTTGGTTGTAAGCATCTCTTATGATATTTCTGCAGTATCAGAGCCTATGATAAAAAATTAGTTCATAAAGATAAATATTTAGTATCTGAAAAAGAATACTTACTTTCTGGAACATCAGGAGTAATTTCATTTTGCCTGGATGCATTGTATTTTATGAATTCTTTTTCCTTTTTTAATAAATCTCTAAGGATTTTCTGCAAAAATAAAATAACTTTATGCAGAAATATGCTGAAATAGTATGTAGTCAAAATGTTTTACTTTTATTATGTTATCCTGTATATGTAGATATTGTAGGGGCTCTTCAATTCAATTCAATTCATTTATTTGTACGAATATAGGTCAATACATTAGAGTTATAGTTAAATACATAAGTTGTCCTAGCCATATTCTACCATTGCGGCATGTACATTATAGTTTTGAATGAGAGAAAATAATAATAATAGGTATACAAAAGTCAACATTTCTTAGTTATACATTAATCATAAAAAATAACGAAATTCTCTACTATGATAATCTAATTACATAAAATATATTTTAAAATGAGAGTAACTTAATATTTCTTTAGGCACATTGTTGTAAATTTTTGGCTCTTGATTCAATAAGAACTTTAATGATATCAGAATAATCATAAGATAATTGATTGACAAAATGTTAAGGTAATAAGAATTAAGGCATAGTGAAAATAAGTTTGTATGTGTAAATTGTTAACTCACCTGACCATCAGATATTAAGTTGAAGAACTCTACTGTAGCTTCAGTCTGTATAGTACATCCCGGACATATTGATCGCGGCAATTGTTTATCATCAGTCACCTAAAGTTTTACCATACCATTTTAGCTTTTTGGCATTATCAATTAAAGAAACTTAAAAATAAAAGTTTTTAAATATGAGTTGAATTTGTGGCGCGAGATTAAAGATGCATATTCACATACTTTTATTATGTAAATACTAAAATGAACAGTAAGCCACAATAAACCTACATTATTAAATTAATATATAATAATATTGTTAAATACATTTAGTAACATTTACTTTGTAGACTGTTAATAAATAAAGGCAAATTTACTTTCGTAAAAGAGAAGAAATTGCCATCACTGAGGATAATAAGAAAGTCAAAACAAGCACAAATAAAATTAAAACCAGATTTACCTTGATTGGCAAGTAGGAATTTATTACATCACACAGGGGAGTATTATTTTCTTCAAGCAAGAATAACAAATTTCCACCGTCATTTTCTTCTCCACATAATCTACAAATAGAAGAATCATACAGACTTACGGCCATGATTGTCGAAATAATACATCTACGGAAAACACAAGCGACATCTATTTCCTTTTGTAACTTGATTGATTGTCAGTCTTCCCTAAGTCAATTGATCAGTAAGTTATGTCGTTGTCAAAGTCAGTCACAGACAATTTTTTTACTTTTTATTAACGGCTGATGTCATAAAATATAAATAATAAGAAGAGACCACATTTTTTATGTTCTCGGGTATAGTTGCAGATCTAAGACTTACTCAACGCACAAGTTATTAGCAAATAATACGGATAATTTTAAGGAGATTTTAGCAATATAATGCAATTTAAAACAAGACATATTTTTGAGTTTCTTAAGTTTATAGAATTTTACAATGATAGGTTTTCTGACAGCTCATTAAAAAAACAAAACGGTACAAAAGGCTTCGATAGATGGCGCTTTACTAAAGGTCTTGTCTGTTATATATATAGCCATTTATTCCACACTGCGTTTTTAAAAGTAAAATTAATTAATTGACGTCTGTGTCATAAATCGAACTTATAAATAATCATAGATGATAGATGCCACTTACCTAAATTATAGTATACAGACTAAACGCCTTCGGGTTTTTAAAAGTGCCATTAATAGAGGATTTTTGAACTAATTTATATGAGCTGTCAGAAAACTCACCATTAGTTAGGGCAAGTTTCTGCTAGTTTCGCACAGCTTGTAAAATGGCACTTTATGACTTTGGCCGTTAAAAATTATTGCCGATATTTTAATTTCAACTCAAAGTAAGTACTTAATAACACTCCAAACTTTATTTTACAAAAGAGAAGAGTTGTTTTAGGGAAGAAATATTTAAAAAATATTATTATACAAAATATTAATATTTCTTTATTGAAGCTTTACAGCTGAAACATATTCAAACGATTGAAATACATAAAAAATACCAGTCATTAACAAGCCATTATTATGTATTATTATACTTTATATTCAAAGATATTAACAGGTTGGTTTCGGGAGTGGTCAAATATATCTATTCCTCGTGATTTACTATTAATATTATTGTAGGTTATATTATACAGGATTATTGGTAATTAGATTGGAATCTTATAAGGTGATATAGGTCATTTGCCATCATTTAAGCCCAAATCATCTGATAATAAAGTGCACCATTTTTGAAATATTCCGATGTTTCCTTTTTTCTGAAAATCCAATTTTACTCTTTCTAACATCGATTGTAATAAAACTAATGCTCAATTTTCGATTTTCTTTGCAGTTTTAGATAGGTGCATATTTTATGATTGATAAATAAAATAAAATTGTATTTTTATAGCATTTTATTAATTTATGAGAATTTATATTAATAATATAAATAAACTACAGTTCATTAATAACTTAATTTATCATTTTAGAACAAACACATTTTTAAATAACTGAAAAAATATGCTAATCCAAATCATAATTTGCATTTACTAAACATTGCAATTAATAAACTGAGCATTATTAAATGCAAAAACTTATATCATTAAACATTATATTTTACATAGTTTTTATTTCATTATCGTGCCAATTTTGCGCGTAATGGAAGATGAGAATCCATATCACCTGAAAACAATTCTACTATTGCAATAAATTATATTGAATCGGATTGCTTTTTGACATAAATACCGTGTGTCGTGTGCGTGTGTAACGAACTTTAACAAAGAATTGCCATTGCAAAAATAGTATTTGGTATATTTTTTTTATATACTAGCAACCAACCACCTCCCTTGTCAAAATTTTGTCCTTTCCGGTTTAGTTCTTGGGGGATAAAGAGCCGTTGTTTCGGTTTTTATTATTTTAATCGCCTCCAATCTAGTAAAATGAGAATTTATAAAGATATTATTACTGGTAATTCATTCTGATATGTTCTAGTGATAAAGTTTGTGTTTATATTTTAAGTTTGCAGAACTAATATCTTCAGTGATTTTGACATATCATTAGACAGGGATCGCTAATCTAGTTGCCTTACCTTCTCATCACTTAAATTTGCCACATCAACAATGAGAAAAGTTCTTAGGAATCAAAAAACTCTCTTAAACATAAGTGTTTATATTTTCAGGTGACGAGATGTTCTCGGACACATATAAAATGAAATTGGTTGATGATGTTTTATATGAAGTCACCGGTAAATTGATCACAAGAGGCCAAGGCGATATAAAGATAGATGGTGCTAATCCTTCTGCAGAGGAAGCTGATGAAGGCACTGATGCTGCCGTCGAAAGTGGTGTTGACATTGCGCTAAACCATAGGCTAGTAGAAACCTACGCCTTTGGGGACAAGAAGTCATACACATTATACCTCAAAGACTACATGAAAAAGTGAGTATTTTAAAGCAACATTAGTTCTTTCAATATGTGAATGTGTTCTTTTAGTTATTGGTACCTACAAGTTACTGGACATATGTTACTTCTTTTAGCAAAGACTGGCCTTTGATACAATGTTTTGAACTACCCCTAATTAATAAGGCTAATAATTTATAAAATTAGAAAACAATATCTTGCTTAAGTGTTCCTAGCTTACTATTATACAATAGTTCACATTAAATATTGCCCTATTGCCCACTTAATGGCATAGGCATATTGCAGTGAAAGTTTCTAAGTAAAGTTAAAGTTGCTTATTAAAGTTCATTTTCTTGAAATTCATTGCCAAGAAGTTAATTAAACAGTATAAATATAATATGTGTTAAATTGTTGTCCCTATTAATGTATTCATTAATAATTAATACCTGTTTATGCATCATACTAATACTGGGGGATGTCTCATCTTGTCATCCTCCGGAGCAATTGATGCTAGATCAAACACTTCAGTGAAAAAACATCCGTTTTTATAATGTTTGTTCATGAAAGGGAGTGAACAAATGAACCTCAAGCAAACTTAAATCCAGCCACATACTGATCACTGACTTTTGATACATATGTATAATCTAAGTAATGTAATATTTGTTTACTTTCAGATTAGTGTCTAAATTAGAAGAAAAAGCTCCCGATCAAGTAGAAATTTTCAAAACCAACATGAACAAGGTTATGAAAGATATCCTTAGTAGATTTAAGGAGCTCCAGTTCTTTACTGGTGAATCCATGGACTGTGATGGCATGGTTGCAATGGTAGAGTACAGAGATATTGATGGAGTACAAACACCTATCTTTATGTTTTTCAAACATGGCCTTGAAGAGGAGAAGTTCTAATTTATAAGCTTAATTACATAATACAGTGCTGTCTATCTGTTACGTTTAATTTATTTTCAAAATCATATCTGCATCGGCTGGAACCGGCTAACCCAATACAAGGCTGAACAATTTTGTAATTATATGAAATGTTGCATACAATAAATTAATGAACAACTATCACACATATATTCTTTTAATTATTATTTGATCCACTTTCTTTTAAAATAGCAGAAGGATACAAAATTTATCAACATGTTTGGTACCATAAAGCATTACTAAAGGAAATGATTAACAATATTTTTTTTACTTGAATGCTTCTGCCATTTTTTAACAGTTTTTGTTCATTGTAAAAACTGTCTTTCTTATATGGATCCCCGCTCAAACATTTGTAATGAATATTTGAGCTTTATATTTAAATAAAAGTTTTAGAAGTGTTTAAAATGCTTCTGTGCACACATTTTTGTGCCTTACATTCTGGACATGTATTGAATGAAAGTGATTAAAAACCTGTGATTGTTTTGCATCATTCTAAATTCAAAGTGATTAATGTTCCCTTATTATGATCGTGTACAAAAAGTATATTCTAGCTATGATTTTTAGAATGTAACATAATACAAAGCGCTTTCAACTTTCACTTCCACTGCCCTAAATTCTTATGAAAAGTTGTGCATGTGGAGTCATTGAATTGTACATCATGCTTGTGTGACCTGCCATCTTAAGAGAAAACTGTTCAATGGTTTGTTGATGTACTCAAAATAATAAACATTTGAAATAAGTTCAACACGATTAAAGAGTATCATCTTTTATAGATCTTTTGTAGTAAGTGACAAAGAACTATATTAGATATCTGTACCGAGACTATACACACTAATCATATTTCTATCTCCGTATCAAGAAAAATTTTTTTTTTTTTTACAACTGGTGTTGTACTGTAGATATTTAGAATTGGATTATCTCTCGACCTAAGTCAAACAAAAACACTTTGGCTTTCTCTGGGGGAGAAACAAATTAACGCCTTTCAAATAAGTGTTCACTTTTAAATGTTGCCATGCTCGCTGTTTGGAAGAGGCACTTGAGCTTTTGAATTACACTATTAATAAGTGAAGAAAATCTTCATGTACCCAACGGACCTCAGAATGAACAGTTAAATATGGTATTTTAGTTATTCCAAAAACAGTGACAAAGTTCTTTAATGCTTGTTTTCAGAAACCATTTAAACTTGCATTTGTCACCCCTTATCTACATATTCTGACATGATTACTTAACAAGCTGTTCAAATAAGTTTATGAATGTTGGCTGTGTTTAATTGTAATTTGTTATCGTTTCAACAGCAGCTTATCATCATTTGGTTTATTATAAATGTTTACCCTGCTACATAGGTACTTAAAATTTGGAGTACCTTTTGTTATTTCGCCTACTTACCTACATACTTTGAATTATAAGTTGCATATTATTTTATATGATTATACTTTTTATTTTTTTAACATGCAACTCTCATCTTTTAAATTCGTAATATTTCTACATGCGAAAACCTGTATGTAGGCAATGGTCTATTGCTTTTTCGACTTTTTAATTACCTACCTATATTGTATTTTGTTGCAGTTGGTTTTCCATAACATAATTAATAAAATAAATACACGTTAGAATGAGTCAAAAGTTATGATTTACTAAGGCGAACTATAAATAGTCTGAACTGCATATGACTAAGAGATAACTGTAATGTCCATGAGTCATATCGCTTACGGCTTGAATACTTAAAAAATGCGAGCTTAGGTATAATTATTTTAATGAAACAAACTTGAAACAATGGTGTATTGTAGAATACCTACAGGCTTTCATTTTCAATGCCGTGGACACACCTACAGATGTCCCCAAAAAATACAGTTAGCAAATACGTCAGCAGCACGCTTTGCTAAGCAGCTATTTACTGCCATAGGGTTTTTTTTTGTACCGTTCATAACTTCTTATTGAATACAGGCGCGGTCCCAGGGGGATATGACCCCCCCCAAAACCGAACTTTAGGTATATTTCAAAAACAAAGCTTGTTTGAATTGAATTTGAATCATCTACCCAAAAATCTTGCCCCTTCCTATTCCATCCATCCATGGTGATGTGATGTGATGCATTTTTATTGATCGATCTATAACCACTTGGGGCATGCACAGGATCCCGCACTGCACTGAATGAATAGACATTGAAGACTGAAGTCTGCTACTTAAGAGAACCTTTGATACTATTTAATTCATTCATGAAATAATACTCGATCTTGTAACCTCATTATTCTATTTAGAAAAGTTCTTGTGCCATTTAAAGTACATACAGCGCCATCTAATGATTAAAAATGATATAAATGAGACAGTGCCAGCCAGCCAACAAATTTTGTGAAAACACCGCCGTCGTGATTTGTCGGTTCGTTGGAAAGCTACTGAAGTTATTGTGCCTATACTTTGTAGTGTACGTTGTCTTCTGACAGTATCTAGTTGTGACTTCTGACTGAGTATTAGCGTATATTTAAAATACTAATTAGAGATTGATGATCAGAGCGTTGATTAAGGATATTTGTATACAGCGAAAAGTAAAATGGTAAGTAATATTAACATCTACGTTTATTTCTTACCTATTTCTATGATTCTTTTGTTTGTATTGTATGGGTGAGTTTGTTGTTTAGTGCGCTTTTATAACTGGGATGGAGTATGAAGCTCGAATGAAAGGTTGGTAGGTACGAGACGAGTAAAATGGCGCATGGCGTCATGTGTAGAGCCCATTTCCGACTTGATTATGAAATTCTTGTTCTGTTTTAATATTTGAAACCATAATTGCCTAAACTTTTCGTAAAATTGTTTATTTTTTATTAAAATCTATTTTAAGGCCTGATTGCTGTTAGGCTAGTAGTGATAACTAATATTTTCGAAACTCTCTTTACGTGATATTCATATTTACCTTAGCTATTGACGAAGATTTTTTTAATCATTCGTACCAGAAAATATGCGAAGGCTTAAAGCAATCTGTGCCTGATAATGCAAATTTTCAAAGATTTACAAGAAATTATTTACCAAAAAATCATAAAAAATACTCTCACGTCTCAATCATAATAGGTACAACGTTAATTTTTGTTTATGCGAAACCTAGTAAGTAGGTACTCGGGATACCAAGCGCGCGGGGCTCGCTCGCTCGCTAATCTTCCATGCGACGACGTAGGTAGGTACCTACTTATATCCTGGGATCGCGTATGATGATACGCGTGCGAATGAATGTGGACGTATATGCATTATTTGAGGATCTGTAGAGATTATTGAGTCATAATATAACAAACATGGTATCAAACTATTGCAATCGATTTTGTTACCGATTCTGAACAAACTGTTTTCAGGTTTCGTATGAACAAAAAATAACGTTGTAGGCATATTCTTTAACCTGCTTACATACCTAATAATTGGTTGCTATTCCAAAGGATAACTCCTAGCTATCCCTATCTGAAGGTAAGTGAAAGAGAAAGATAAATATACCAAGAGGGTAACTGCCCAACAAGCAAAAACGTCATATAAGTCCTGACCTGGGCTGCAATTCTTCAAATAACATTAAGCGGACCGTACGGCAACCATCACATAGCGACTCCATGAGCAAAGTGGCAAATTTGGCATTCTCTAAAATTCATAGCCACGGACCAGTAGCATCGGATCGGAAAGAGTGATTGAAAACAGATTGAATATACGTTCCATTTGACGCTGTCAACGAAATATCATGCTATACATTTTAGTTTATGAATGCGGGATACATTGCTAAATGAAAACTAGATAAACAAATTGATACTTTAAAGATACTAACTACTCACATAGTCCATTTATATCATGCATAAATCCTGTCAATAGTATTCATATAAACAGTGAAAGAAATAATATTTTTAGCATCTGTGTGTAATGGAACGTACTTTAGTGGGGTTGGCAACTGCCGAAGTGGCGCTGTAATAGTTCTGTCTATAAATAAACAAAGGTTTTTGTATGAAAAGCTGCAAAAATATTTAAATAATATAAAAAAGACGAACTGATGTGTCCCAAATAGTTCTGAAAATGGTACCCACTAATTTCCTTAAGATGAAAAAGTAAAAATACTTTGGCTGAAAGCAATCCGTCGTCTAAATTTTGTGCCTAAAAGTGGATCGAGGTTATGTCGCAATCATTTTAGAGCAAGTCACTATCTAATGCTTAGCAAATATACAGGTAAACACAACCGTGTAATGAAATATCTGATATAATATAGATTTATGAACTGCTAGCCTATTCCCTTGCGTTTTTACCCACGCAAATCCCTATTCCGTGGGAAAACATTCTTTGTCACTTATCATCATTTTAAAGGCAATCTCTGCAAAATATTTACACACCAGGTCCAAGGGTTTGGTCCACATGATCAAGCTTGTTTCATTTACAATCTCTTCTCACAGTTTAAGGTAATTGAAAAATTGCTATTATATTTCTGTTTTTTGTTTTTTGTAGGGGTTGAACATCAACATAAACATTTGAAAAAGTCAGCAGTGCCTTCTATATTCTCTTGGAATTCCAAATCAGTTTCAAAGTTCGCTGCAGTCAGAGAAGAACGGTTGAAAGCTCGAAACCTGAGAAAATGCCAGTTTCCTAAAGCACCTTCTTTGCAAAGTACTGAAAATATTTTGCCTTCATATGAATCTGGAGATGGAAATGTTGCTCACAATGTGGAAATTTTAACATTGGAAGATCTGTCTCATGAAAACCTTAGAAGTAATCACAATTCCATGAAATCTCCAGAAACACAGACATCAAACATCTTGAGAATGTTTTCTACAGACTTATTGCTGACTGATAATGAATCAGTGAATTTTTATACAGGCTTGGAAACCTACCTGAAATTCTCATTACTTTACTAATACTTTTAAAAATAATTATCCTTCCACAAGAATAATAATAGACGGAACAGAAATTCCTATTCAAAAACCTAGCCAACCTGATGCCCAAAAAGCTTCTTTTAATCAATATAAACACAAAAATACCCTTAAAATATTAGTTGGTTCATCACCTGGAGGGATGTTTACCTATTGTTCTGGAGCATATGTTGGATCGAAAAGTGACCGCCAGATAGCGGAACGCAGCGACCTTTTGGAAAGGTGTGAACCAGGAGATAGCATAATGGCAGACCGGGGCTTCAATGTCTAAGATTTGTTTGCTGGCAAAGGTGTTGGAATAAATATTCCCACTTTTTTAAAGGGAAGGTCCCAAATTCCTGGTCTATTATTGAAGCAAGACCCGTCAACGAGTCCACATTGAAAGACTTATAAGTTTAACAAAAACATACAAAATTCTTACAAGTGAGCATAATCAGTATTATGTACCTTTAGGGTCAAAGATATTTTATATTTGTATGATGCTTTGTAATTTCAGGGAAAAAATTGTGAATATAAATAAACTTATTTAAACTTATAAAGTTGGGATTTTTTATTTACTCATTACAATAATACAAAATCATAATCTAATACTGGTTTTAATATTTATTTGCTGAAATTTTCATAATTATAGTACAAATATTTTTTTAAGTTCTACTTTAAAGAAATTTTCATAAAAGTTGTAGAGTTTTAAGATCATTTCTTTTATAAATGGTTCATCTCTGTAGACATATTTTCAACTTTCAAATCTTTGTAACTATACAATACTTCCTATTGGAGCAGTACAACTGCCCTTGAATTTGGTAATAATTAGGTGAATTTGTCTTTCAAGTTAAAATGCCATTTACTTCTTTTAAATATGGTACACTGAACGGAGTTATATTTTGAGATCTAGTTGCATAGGGACACTTTATTTCTGGGGAAGCTGCAATATGCTGTCTTTCCTTACTTATGAAAAGCCCACAGGGTTCAGCCAAAAGATCATAAGTATCACAATATTTTTTTAATGCAATTTTTTCATTTATAATACCATGATTTGTTGCTCGAGACTGAAATGTATTCTTTTGTTGTATTTGTTTGGCATAAATTTTCATAGTAGTGTCTTTTAGATGACATGTGGTATAAAAATTGCTAGCAGTCAGTCGCTTCTGACGTTGTTTATACCAGATATCATTATTATTTTGCTCTCTAGTTTTTTCTTCAATTTGCTTGATTTGATCATCAGTGATTTCTGATACCAGCAAATCTTTAAGGACTCTGACTTTTGGGTCTTCTGATGTGTAGCGATGGTCAGACTCCAAGCCATAGGGATTGGCAGGTTCAAACAGTTGTTTGATAGGCATTGAGCTGTTAGGGAAATTTAAAATCAAACTTCTAACTCTGTTATTATACCCTCGAAGGGGGAGGTGCGGAGCCTTGTAGTTAGTGAGGAAATCGAAGATAAAGTTTTGAGGTTAGCGTTAATAAATTTTACAAGGATAGGATGTATAAGGACTTTAGGGTTAAAAGGAAGCAGGGGAAACTACAGTATATGGATCGTCAGACTGGACGCTAGGATTTTTACGGGTAAAAGGTTATAGCCTAAAGCGTTTTTCTGCAAAGTTTCACATTGCGGAGATAAGTAGTTTTTATAAAATTTAAGTTTGAAATTCCATTAATTCAATTAGTTTCAAGCTAAAAAAAACAAACATAGAGTAAGAGTAATGAATACAATCACTGATTGATTTATGTCGCCTGTCATTGCGTTTAGTTTCACTCACAGTCGTAAAATATAGTTTAACGTTTTTGATATAAATAAATAAATAAACACATTCTATATGAAAATTGTAAATAAAAGTATTATTATTTTATAAATTACAACTTAAAAAATATTTAATTAATTAACTTAATCTTTTTTTTTTATAAAAAAATATTTATTTATATTAAAAACGTTAAACTATGAGTGAAACTAAACGCAATGACAGGTGACATTGTTCAATCAGTGATTGTATTCATTACTTCATGTTTGTTTTTTTAAGCTTGACATTAATTGTATTTCAAACTAAAATACAAAAACTCTAATCTCCGCAATGTAAAACTTTGCAGAAAGACGCCTTAGGCCTTAACCTTTTACTCGTATAAATGCTATCTTAGAGTCTGACGGTCCATATACTGTAGTTTATCCTGTGTGTTTTCAGTACTACAATGAATATAAGTACCGCCTAATAAAAAAACTTATGAAGGAGAAGCAGAACAGCTACTGGTAAATTACCATAGGAACAGTTTTACTGTCTAACAAAGGCTGCACTGTACGCAGATTCAAATTATCATTTGTTAAAAGCCTGCATAAATTAGTGCTATTGAAAACACCACCATCTGATATTCTGCCTTCCACTCCAACATCAAAATAAAGTATGAAGCATCTACTCAAAGTCAAAGTGAAAAGAATCTTTATTTCGTAAGTATTTAAATACATTTGAAATAAGTCAAACAATGTACAAATTGAACTGAATCTACCACCACTTCGGAAAGTCGATCTGTTGAGAAGAAGTGGCAAGAAACTCAACAGCAATCATCTTTTAAAAATACACAATAACAATTAACAACCAGGGAATCCCATCTTCTTGCATCCGGATATCTTATAGTAAATTTTTTTATAAAACACTTATCCTCGAATCTATCCAAGGGTTCATCTTAAATATTTTAAAGATAGAAGTAGATGTAGCGATAGAGGTGAGAGAGAATACAGATAATGTAGATGGAGATGAGGATAGTCGTGGACAGAGACGGGGAAGTCAGAGTCAAATACTAAGGCCATTAGCACAATGCTAAAATGCTTTTTTTATAATTGAAATATTCAACTGCCACTGTAGTTAGGTTTTATTATTTCTATGTGCTTTCCATCTAATGCTGCTATATAAAGTGATAAACTCCAATGATACTCAAAATCTCTTGAAATTATTTTCCTTCTGAAAATGTAGGCATCTTAAAACAACATAACATAACAAATAACAATTTCTTTATTTCAGATAACTGTTGCTGAAATTGAACAAGAAACGAAACACATTATTCCACAGCCTTCAACTGGTACATCTGATCAATAATTACTCAAAATCCCAACCCTGGTCCAATTTAAAAAGAAAGTGATGTTCTCACTTTAAATTTATTAAGAGATGCCTCATCTGAATTAATCAACAAACAAATAAGACAAGTTTGTCTCTTGAGAGGAAGTGAGTTAAGGGAGATAAAATGTGAAAATCATTTAGTAATTTTGTAAAAAGAAATTATGGATAAGACAAGATTGTAAACACTAATCAAAGTAAAGAGAATGCTGGAGCCCCTTTATGTATTGAAGAAATGGAGGTTTAATTAATTGATACAAAAAGCCATTAGTTGATATAAAAAGATTGTTAATCTCCTGAACCTAAGTCTAAGAAATCTTCATATGTTCACTTAGTATAATATGTATGTAAAACGTGATTGAAATGAAATTGTAGGCTAACTATTATTAAATTGCAAATTATATTTTATAAAACAGGTACCGCAGTGACCAAATGTACTAGAGGGATTAACAATACCTGAATTATTTTGCATATTTTTTATGTTATGAATGCAGTTACTATTTTCATTTATAGGTTAGAGATTATTTAGAAGTACCTACTTGAGTGTACTATTAAATTTGTTGTTAAATAAATATATACATAACAGCTTGTTTGATCTAGACATATGTACATCCTTCTATACCAGAGGTCCCGGGTTCAGAATGGGAAATTTTGTGATGAACATAGCTATTTGTTAGCAGGTCATGAATAAGGTTTATTATATGTATTTAAGTTTATTCTTAAATTAAATACGTAAAAAAAACTATGCTATTTATATATTTCTTTAGTTTATTTCTCCGTTATCCAGATTCCAGAAGACAATTTCTTAATTTATACTTAATTTTGGTTGGATGATGTGGTGTGACACTTTTTGTTTATTATTATAAGGCTAATTAAAATGCATATATATACTTAATATTACTATTGTTCATATGATTATGATTATGTCATTAGTGAAATTTGTTGTAGATTATAAGGTTAATTAAAACCCATATTATAAAATGTTCTTATTGTTTTTATTTACTTTCACATATTCTGCTACACCCGTAGAATGGCTTTACACATTTGAAGTATAATTTAACTGATTTAGGACTTAAAAATTCTACATAAATACATCATAAAAGAACAAAAATCACCACTTTCTAAAAACCTTAAGGTATATAATGTTCCTATTGCTTTACTTACTTTCACATATTCTGCTAGCACCTGTTAATTTCACCTGCTTTACACACTTCAAGTATAATTTCACTGATTTTGGACTATGAAATTCTTTATAAATATATCGTAGAAGACAATAAATATATAAATGTTTTGTGAGACATAATAAAGTTTATTATGCAGTTTTTAATCACACTTATTGTTGGAGGTGTCCAACTAGTTTTGAACTCTTAAGGAGTCCTACATCAGGGGTAGGTGCAGCCACAATCACAAAGGACTTCTTAAGAGTTTGAAACTAGTTGGGACACCTCCGACAATAAGTGTGAATAAAAGCCGCTATAACTTAACAACAATAGTTAAATACATAAATAGATTACAAGGTTGATAAAAACGCATATTATATAATGTTCCTATTGTTTTAATTACTTTCACATATCCTGCTAGCATTTGTACAATGGTTTTAGACACTTCAAGTATGATTTCACTGATTTTGGACTTTGAAATCATCAATTATAAATACATCATAGAAGAAAATGAATCACCAGTTTGTAAAAACCTTAAGTAACAACTAATTTGTCTGTTGGTGGTATGGAAAGCCTGTACCTTTTGTTCCTTTTCTTTATATCATACTGTAATAAAACCTCAAAATCTTTTGGTGATATGTATTCATGAAAATGCAATTTTGTTTCAACAAATTTATAAGTTTTTTCAGGTCTTGTTTCTAGTAGTAAGTACTTAATTATCACTCAAAAGTACAATAGAACTTAATGCTCAAAAGTAATAAATCTTCAACACTGAAATCCAATGCAATATGCAGTTCAATTGTTTAGGCAGAGATAAAAAATCAGTAGATATCCACAAATTCTTGACTACTGAATTATTATTACTGAATATTGAATGTTTTGTTGTCAAACTTCTTCTTATTCTTCTTCTTATTTACGGCAATTTGTTTCGGGTTAGCATTATATTCCATTTGACAATGAAACACATTTTGTTTTGGCAATATAAACGCATTCAGATACATTGACAGAAAACATTGTTTAGGGCGATTTACGTTTCTAGCTGATTATTTTTCGGCGGCGGTGACGTTCAGCATTCGCCAAATATATAATAGTTCACAGCAAACGTGGATCAAAGGCCTCATACTCAATTAAAAGAAAAATAAAACATTGTCACGACTGAAACAATCCCTCCAGTACGTACTGTTGCTCAGTCTTAACCAATCTTCACCATTCTCATTCCGAACATATTGAACGAAATGTCAAATAAGTACCAGAATACGCATTACAGTATCAATTGGACTTAAAGCGACACACGATTGAACACCAGAATACGAAAACAGTCCTAACGTTGTTCACCGGTTAACCGATGGTTCTTATTAATTTGAAGAATGCCAAATCTGTCAAAAAATACAGTTCTATGCTGATTACGACTCCATTGACTCATTTGTAAGCTTAGAGAATCGAGACCCTGTATGACGTTAAGATGGATAGCAGTCTTATAATAGTAATGAGATGACTGCTAGGTCGTATAGACATCTTTATTTGAACTTTTTAGTCGTGCGACGAATATGTCATAATAAACTGGTCATAGGAACGTTGGCAAGACTGAACTATACAACGTTCCATTAAAGTTTTAGCAAAAAGGTCTGTACGACAACGCAATAGTCATACTGTGGTCATACTAACGTTACAGTCCATTAAACGTTTTCAAGTGACCAAATGAGGTGTTTGGAAAACTTTTATATGATGTTTATATAATGTAGCAGTTCCATAAAAGTTTTACAGTGACGTTTATAAAACGGCGTCTATTTTGTTTTACAGCAATCAATTTGAGACACTTAAATGACTTGGTTGTTTATTTACGACTCAAATATAACATTCATATTACGTGATGTCAATTTAACGTAATGCCCTGACTTTAATCAACCTTTTAGTCACATTTGAGTCAAGTTATGGCTTTAAAACGTCTTGGCCGCCATATTTACGGGACGTTTGATAAAATTTAATACGTAAAATGGAAGCAAAAAATCGTGGAGAAAACTTAATCGTAGTGGAGCTTTCTAAGGAAAGTAAATCGAAATTTCCGTTTATTAAAAAGTGCAACACCAATAACCGTGGAATTAGTCACAAATGTTGAAAAAGAAAAGTGTACAACACATGAACAACAAGAAGGTTCAGTATCAATATTTATTTTATTTACTGCAAAAAAATTGTGTTTGATTTTATGAATTCAATTTTTATCACTAAATATTGAAATTATTTATGTATTTATATAAAAGTTAATTTCATTTTTATTACAGTTGACGTTGATAAAAGTGTTCCTAGTAGGTCCGATGTGTTAACGTATGGTAAGCTTTTTCGTAACGTATTACGTTTAAAGTATATTCATGTGAGTTTCTCGATATTTTTTAAGTTATATAATACAATAATTATTAAAAATTATATATTTGTTTTTCAGATAACTATACTAGTGATCATTCAGAGCTGTCAAGCACAAGAGAATCAATAATTGAATCTTCAGATACAGACGACGACAAAGACAATACGTTTTGGGAGGATTTGAAAAAAAGGGCTCTTGAATTTAACATTTCTCAATATACCCTCAAAAGTTTAAGTGGAGTTGTGAACAAAAGACTACATAACATTGTTCCTAACGATCCTAGAACTCGTCTCAGAATAAATTAAATATTTTTTTTTTTCAGTAGGCAATGGTAAATACTGGCATAATGGCTTATCTTTGCATCTACAAAAATATTAGAACACATTGATGACGTTCCAAATATAGTTTCATTAGTATTTAACCTAGATGGTCTCCCTCCTATACCTATACTTTGTCAAACTTATGAAAAAAGACATCTTTCACCAATTGTTGTTGGTATTTATGAAAGAACAGGCAAACCAAGCGACCTGGAAGCTTACTTAACACATCTTGTGACGGAGTTGAAGGATCTTCTTCAAAATCCTATGGAAATTAAAATAAACAAAGGGCTTCAAAAAATCTACATTTTTTTAATTAAAGCTTTTATTTGCGCTTTAAACCATGTTTCAGAGAACAGTTACTTGAATATAATTATTAAAATGTTTTGTAATCTGCACTGAACTTTTACTACGATCAGTTTTTACCTGAAATAAATTTAAAAATAAATTATTTTGGTGAATATTGGCAAAATCAAAAAAAGGATTTTTAATTGTTTAAGGAACCCTAATAGTCAGCGGCAATGGCGTAATGTATGGTCGTCAAATAACCTTAAAACGACATTTTTGTCTTAACTACGTCATAAAGAGATAAGTGTGTGACAAAAGCGACAGGTTTTACACTTTTAGAAATAAACATATTTTATAAATAGAAAAAACATAATTTTGTTAATATAAATTTAATGTTTTAATCCAAAATTACGATGAGGCATGAAAATATGAATAGTATATACCCCGGTATATTGTCATAAAACTTACATTCCCAATCGAACTAAACGTTATGAGAGATAACAAGATATGCATGTAAAATAATAATCACCTTTTATTTCCTATTTATTTGAAACAAAACTATAAACACGATTCGAGTCACTAACAAGAAAATTAAAAATCAGTCTTACAGGTATTGTTATTTGACTCAAATAAAACCACAATATAACGAAACGAGTCGTTGTAAAGTTTTGTTGCGACTACTGAGCGATGACAGTGGTAATTTCTTAACGTTCACACGACTTTTGAATGACGATAAGTTCGTCATCTTGTGACTTTTGTATGACCATTAAACAACAATGTAGGTCGTATAAATGGGGCCCTTTTCGCGTTTAGCAAACGTTATTATAACGTTAGTGTGACCTAGCTTTTGCGAACTGTGCGCCGTAGATTACGTTTACTAAACTATTGAACGACGTCAAATTGTTAGTTGGGTGGTAAGCGTGGGCCGCCACATTAGAAAAGAGCATGATTTTTTTTATCAAGATTTGTAAAAAGTCGTAGAACAAATGTTGTTGGGATTGGCGTGGAGAGGCTGCCTGCAAGAGGTGATGCGCTAATTAAAATTAACCCTGTATATACCATAGGTTCGTATGTTCGCCGACCATTAGATATCCTGTTCTCGACCACTTGCGCAATTAACAAGGTCCCTAGAAATTATAATAACATTATAACAGTAATGTTATTATAATTTCTAAATACATAATAAGAAAACTAACTATATATGAATTGCGTCGGATTTGAATTTAGTTTAAAATTGATACAATAACATTTTTATTTTGGTTTCAAAGTTGGCAACTTTACGAATATGTCGAGAACTGGCGAACCTATCCTTTGCTTATATTTTCGTCTTATTTTTTTATATTGCCTAAAATGGCTATAATTATCAATAGCAAAAAAAAATACATCCATAGTCATCAATTAATAGAGAAATTAGTAGAGAAGACGAAGCTTATTTATTTTTTGCTACCTTCTAATATTTTCTGTTTTGTTGGTGACAGGGTGATGCAAGTGGCTCGAAACGAACTATGAGAACAATTGATAGCTTTTTTAACAAAAAAATTAAAACAAATGATGAGGGCGAGCATGCAATGACAAATACCTCTAAAAACAATCTTATTGATCCTATTAATGAATGTGGAAATAATGCCGGAAGTAATGCCAATGCTTCTCCTTGTATAATTGGTTCTACTAACGATATTTCTATGAATCAAATAACATTTTTAACATCTCCTGAGACAGATATTGGCTACCATGTCAATTCTATTCAAGTTATTAACGACTTTACGAGAGCTTCACTGCTGGAAAGACATTGGATCCCACCTGTTAATTATGACTTTCCCTACAGCATAGTGTGTAAAAAAGGAAAAAACTTTAAAAAGTTCGCTCAACGGTCTCATTTTGAAAAATATTATTGGTTGGTTCTCTCACATAAAGACCGGGGCCTGTATTGCAAATACTGTGTGTTATTTGCCAACACCTCTGCAGGAAAAGGTCTCCAGACGCCACTAAAAAGATTAGTTAAAGAACCGTTAAAAAAAATTGACGATCTTTTGGGCGTTACGGGTGCTTTTGCAGTACACGAAAAAAACCAGTACCACAAAAAAGCTGTAGAAGCTGGAAAGAGTTTTCTGTTCACTGTCCACAATCCTTCCGTCGAGATAAGAAATAAAATATCGTCACAAAGAGCAAAACAAGTGGAAGAGAATAGGGAACGTTTAACACCTATAATTAAAACTATAATATTGTGTGGACAGCAAAACATTGCCCTACGAGGTCATCGTGATTCAGGCCCGCTTTGCCATAAATACTGCGATGACAATGCGAGTCCTGTGAATGAAGGGAATTTTAGGGCTTTGTTAAAGTTTCGAATCGATGCAGGTGATACATTATTAGAACAGCATTTAACCAAAACCTCCTCAAATGCTACATACATAAGTAAAAGAATACAAAACGAAATTATTGAATTATGTAAGGAAGAGATACAGGAAACTATAATTAAAAATGTAAAAGAGGCTAAATATTTTTCTATTATATTCGACGAAACAACCGACATCTCAGCAACAGAACAACTCAGTTTATCACTTAGATATCTGAAAAATAATATTATTCGAGAAGACTTTATCACGTTTTGTGATGCCTACTCGGAAGTTAGAAGAGAGGATGTGCCGCATAACGATGAGCCGAGGCTTACAGGTGTTGCTTTAGCGCATATCGTTATAGATCTCTGTACTAAATTTAGCTTGGATTTGTCAAACTGTGTTGGCATTGGCACAGACAGTTGCTCCGTTATGGCTTCTGAGGTTAAAGGAGCTGTAAGCGAACTTTTAAAAATTGCTTCCCATGCAAAAAAATGCCCTTGTAATAATCACATCCTTAACAACTCATTAGCAAAATCAACAAATGTCACCAGTTGCAGAAATGCATCTGCAACAATGAAAAAGCTAGTGGCATTTGCTAACGCTTCAGCCAAGAGAAGCAGAGTTTTTAAAGACATTATTGGCAGTAAACTGGGAAGTTTATGTGATACGCGATGGGTAGAACGTCATGATGGCTATTTGCAGTTTCAAGGCGATACATTGGTTAAAATATGTGATGCGCTAGCTACAATATCAACCTGGCGAGACAGCAAATCTGCATCTGATGCGAATTGCTTACGACATGCTTTATGTAGTCCAGATTTTATAATCGCATCTATTTGCTTATCGGATTTGCTGGGTAAAAAGGACTTTATCTTATGTAATTAGAACACCACTTGTAACATACATGTTTATTTATTAAGATATTGTTGAAATTTCAGGTGCAACTGTTTCGCTCAGCCGCTTTTTACAAAAAACAAACTTAGATCTAAAGGAAGCATCGGATGCTCTCAAAGATACGATGGACGTTTTGCAATGTAAACGGGAAAATGCTGAAGTAAACTTTCACAACTTATTTGTTGAAGCCCAAGAGCTAGTAGTAAATTTAAAACCATGAAAGATAAGCATGATAAAAATTATTCTGTAATGACAAGGAACGACCATAAATTAGCGTTTCCCAAATTAAGGCTGGCTAAAAGCACCAAATCATTTATGGGAATGTCAATACGTATTTATAATAAAATACCACAGTCAATTCAATCTCTAACTTTTAATAAATTTAAAAGAACTATCAAAGAAACATTATGCAAAAAAGGCTACTATAAACTCCAAGATTATTTAGATGACAAAAGAGCGTGGGATTGATGTCTCCACAGGTTATTTCCAAATATTAAACATTAATCACTATGTAAGCAGCTTGGCTGCGACATGATATTGGCAAGCACGAATAGCTGTCTTCTGTTTGTTTGTTCATGTCATAGCAGAGCTGTATTTCTGCCAAATTGTACCTATAATAAGCACTTTTTACAAAAGAGTGCCGAGAGTTTTTTTTCCGCCGGCTTTTTTCCTCTCGGTCTACCTAGGGTTCTACTTTCATTTCGTTTTTTAAAGCCGAAGAAGAAGTAGTAGTAGACATCACCAAGACATTGGTGGATAATGGGCGATCATTATCTTTATAAGCTGAGAGACGCACACTTCTCGACGGAGGCCTTCCCCTGGATTCTTCATGTCGTCCGGACCCGCGCCGCCCTCATCCAGCATTTGACGTTCGTAAAGTGTATAAAATTACCTACTACGAATAAAAAAGTTTTCATTTTCATTTTCATTTTCATTTTCTAGCAGAAAAACTGGGCATAGTTATTATGAGGCCTCGTACTGCACCACGACAGACTCATCGTGACAATTATCAAGGAAACGATGAAGAATATTTTCGTAGAACTATTTACATTCCACTGATAGATAGCGTTGTCAATGACCTTCAAGACCGACTTTCTGCGGATACGCTGAACCTGTTTGGATTAGGCATTTTTATGGCAAAATCTGAATATACAGAAGAAGATCTTATTAATGTAAAAAAAGTGTCAGCATGCTATTCCCATTTTTTGAGTGTTACTGTCGCTACTGTCGTAACCGAGTATCAACTATGGATTGCGAAGTGGAAACGGGAGCACAAAGAAAATGATACAAAACTTCCTACTTGTGTCGTTTCTACGATCGAAGTTTGCGACGATGATCTTTACCCAAATATCAAAACGATGCTTAAAATTTTGGCAACTCTCCCTATAAGCGGTGCGACATCAGAGAGATCATTTTCAACATTAAGGCGTGTAAAAACATGGTTGAGGGCTAACATGTCAGAAGAGAGGCTGACCGGTTTAGCTCTTTTAAATATTCATCCCGATAAAACCCCAGAAGTCTCAAACATAATCACCCGATTTGGAAACAAAAACAGGAGACTTCCATTTGTTTTATAACTTGTGTAAATAATAAAGATATATTTTACTCTACGACACCTATCTATATAGTTTTATTCGTGACCCCCCCCAAAAACTCAGGCTGCGACCGCGCCTGATTGAATATATCTCTAAATTAAATACCAAACAAATAAAATGTAGTCGAGTTGACTGGCATCGTACTATTCCTTCCTTTGCACACAGCAGACATATTGGCAATGCAATAATGGAGGTTTGACGGAAGAAAATCCTAATCCTAGGATGATAGGTAACAGTAGGTACCTATGGGGTAGAAAACTGCCTTGGAATACCACTAGAGGGCCGATTACGCTTGGCCCATAACAACTCAAATACCACAGTAAAAGTTAATTTTATAGTGATTTTGATCAAAAAATTAGAAATGCATCATTGCGTAGTCATAAGTTTTTTAGAAAATGGATACCACAGTTTATCTGAGGATATACACATGCGTAACTTGTGGATGTTACTTGATTTAAACTTGTGGAAATGTAGGTACATATTACGGTCCACATTTTTCATATTTTGATACATGTGCTTACGTTATTTTATAGGTTTACCCCAAAATAGAACACAGAACAAGCAATTTCGATTACAACTTGTTCATTTGATAGTTTTTTATGTGTCAAGCGTATGAAGCGACATCTATTTAGAGCTTTTCGTTTTCTTCTCCATTGGTAAAGTGCGGCAACAACTACACTACGGTACCCTTGCCAAGAAAGTTCATAATTTACTGTAACTTGCAGACGTAAAACTTAAGCATTAGAACGTCAGATGGCGCTGACCACAAATTCAAGTTTGCTGTCTAATAAAAGTCTGTTCTTATAACTGAAACCAAGGACTGTATACCGGTATGAATTTCTGCACAATTTTTTTCTGTATGACGTCATACCGTTAAATTAGGTGTATTTAAAAATAATAGTACAGGAATTCGTACTGATATAATTCTTGTACCTTTTTTATTATTGTAGCATATCTACTGCATAACTGTTTTTTTTTCAGTTAACTGAAATTTTCCGGTATTAATATTTAATTATTTATATTGATATTAAAATTTTATTTTTAAATAACTGTAGAATGTTCGATAGTTTAGTTGAAGCGTAGGTACATACATATGCTGACCTATACATTTCGGTACAGAAATTAAATAAGTTAAAATATTTCTGTACTTAAAACATCTACAGTAATTAATCCGGTATACATTATTTGGGTACTGATATAATTAATTTAGATTTTAATAACTTGTTCAGGTATTGTGTTTGATGAAGCAGTACACTAATAAGGGTACTGAAATTTTACTAGTACTATTTAAAAAATTTATACCGATATGCAGTCCCTGACTGAAACTATCGCACAAAAATGCCGTTGCTTTTAAAACTCTTGTCTTATCATCACTTTTTTGCGGGCACTTATAATACAACTATCTAATGTTTACTAATAAAACATTTTTTAGATTACCGCTATTATAAACATAACGTACCTATACGTAATCTTTCTTTGATTAGGTAGGTATTGCAAAAGGTACAACGCAAATATACCTATTGAACAAAATGTCAACTCGCCACTATGAGTTCACGTAAGCAAGTACTTACAGTTTGTTTGATTTATGCTCGTTTTCACCATCAATTCTTAAATTTTAAGTAACCCTTAAAAAAATATAGGTGACACCTAACAGAAATTTATTTTTCACCAACACCTAGGGGACACCTAAGGTCTTAAGGGGTCACTTAAATATAGGGGCCCGAACTTCGGTATCCTAAGTGCTAAGTGACAGTTTTTAGCAGTTTCTGAGAAACAAATCAAAGGGTATAAAAATGGAAATTAATGATTTATTAGAAGCTTTCGACGCAATTGAGACAGTGGAATTACTTTCAAATCCTAGGTTATTTACAAGGCCACAGGTTTATCGTGAAAGACAGGATTATTTCACATTATATGACGATAAAGACTTTTTTGTAAGATATCTACAGGTAATCCAAAGCCTTTGTGTCATTTTTATTAGACCAAATAGAACATATTTTAGAATACCCAAACCACAGGTATGTACTTTTTTTTTTTTTTTTTTTTTTTTTTTTTTTTTTTTTTTTTTTTTTTTTTTTTTTTTTTTTTTTTTTTTTTATAAAATATGGATGGGACGTTTGTCTTCCATGACACCTGATGTTAAGTGAACATGAAGACTAAGTCGGTACACGTCCATCCACGAGAAACCTATTCACTCGACGCTTAAAAGTACTAGGACTATACTGGTCAGGGAAAATAGACGCAGGCAGTTCATTCCAAACCTTGGCGACCCGTATCAAAAAGGAACTGTCAAAGCGCTTAGTTCGACTTTTCGGAATATCAACCACATACGGATGGAAGTTCTGTCTGCGTCTAGTAGTCCGATGGTAAAAGGGTGAGGGTTCAATTTGCTCAAACAGAGCACTCGCGCACTCACCAAAATGTATCCTGTAGTACACGTAGTAGTTTTTTGGTCGTAAGGTCGACGTTGTTAATTAATTTACGGGCTCTTCGGTCAACGGAGTCCAGCGCTTCTAGTTGATATTTGGCTGAACCATCCCAAAGATGACTGCAGTACTCCATGTATGATCGCACTTGAGCTGTATATAAGTTAAGAAGCTGTGCAGGGCTGAAGTACCGCCGTACATTCGAGATGATTCCCAACTTTTTCGAAGCTACTTGAGCCATGGACACAATTTGTTGACCGAAGTTTAAACTAGATGTTATAGTTACGCCTAAAAGCCCTAGATGGTCAGTGATGGGGACAGATACATTTTGGAAAGTGGGCGTTAATGTGAAGGTGCTCTTTTTTGCGGAGAATAGACACGCCTGAGTTTTGGACGCGTTGAATTTGACCAAATTCGACTCACCCCAATCGGATACTTTCCGTAAGGTCAAATCAACGCGCTCAATCATTGACTTTCTTAAACTTTGGATTTCACTGGGGCTCGCTCGCGCATTGGATACGTATCTCTCTACAACAGTGCTGTCATCAGCATAACTAATAATGCCCGGTGTCAAAAGGTCATTAATGTGCAGCAAGAATAATGTTGCAGAGAGAACAGATCCCTGAGGTACCCCGGCATTAATTGCCATTTGGTCGGAGGAGAAGCCATCTAAGACTACTCGAATTGACCGTTCCCTCAGAAAATCAGATATCCAGTCGCAGAGCCCAATCGGTATGCCATAAGCTGGAAGCTTACTTAAGAGACCATCATGCCAGACCCTGTCAAAGGCCTTGGAAATGTCTAAGGATACAGCTATTGCTTCACCATGACCCTCCAAGGTCTCGCTCCATAAGTGAGTGGCATACACGAGAAGATCGCCGGTCGAGCGCCCGTTGCGGAAACCATATTGGCTATCGCTTAGGAGCTCGTTGGTCTCGAGGTATGCCAGGAGTCGATTGTTCAATACACGTTCCATGACTTTGCAAAGTATGGAAGTGATTGAAATTGGTCGGTAGTTGACAGGATCGGCACGGCTTCCCCTCTTTGGTACTGGTTGTACGTTAGCAAGCTTCCAGGATTTGGGAACCTTACCGGATTCCAATGAAAGTCGATAAAGACGCGTCAAAACGGGAGACAACTCAGCTGCGCAGCGTTTTAAGACCACTGCAGGAATACCGTCTGGACCACTAGCTTTGTTCTCGTCTAGGTGCAGCAAGCATTTAAGAACCTCCTTTTGGCGAATGTGAACGGTACCCATTGTAGGTCCGAACTGAGGTAATTGGGGTGGGATTTTTCCTTGGCAATCTAGACGAGAATTTTCTGCGAAGATACTAGCAAATAAATCTGCTTTCTCCTTAGAAGTATGGGCCAGAGAACCATCGGGTTTCCTCAGTGGTGGCAGCGACGGGCGACAAAAGTTCGTTTCGACCGACTTGGCAAGGGACCAGAAAGCTTTACTGCCCAAAGGGTATGCTGCTATTCTGTCTCCGATACGGCCTATGTGGGCAAAACGAGCTCTTTTGATTACCTTTTTGCAGGACTTGGCGGCATCATTGTATCTTTTCTTAAGTTCATGCGAATCCAGGGCTTTGCTTCTGCGAGCATTTGCCCAGGCTTTGTATGCTTCCCGCTTTCGCTTTTCAGCGGCTAGGCAAGCAGTATTAAACCATGGGCGAGCTTTGGTTTCAAGGGATAGATCAGCGTGGGGAATGAAGTACTCCATTGCTTGAACTATCACACTTGAGACAGCATCAGCGCAGCACGATGGATCGGTTGATGTAAAACAAGTTTGCCGCCATGGATAAGATGCGAAGAAATGTCGCATTTCATCCCAATCTGCTGACTTGTAACGCCATACTCGCCTGGAGCCTTTTGGGCGGGTGTCAGGTGGCGAGTACAGCGATACAGATTTCACCATACAGTGATCGGATGTCCCTAAAGGTGCAGTGACGGACACCGAGTATCTGTCAGGATCGGTTGTCAGCAGAAGGTCCAAGCAATACGCAGTGTGGCCAGCAACGTCGGGGATGCGCGTAGGCTCGTTAACAAGCTGTGAGAGACCATAAGTCAGCGAAAACTTAAAGGCCTCTCTGCCAGCATGGTCAGTGTCCTGATACGGGTATAACCACTGCCCATGGTGAGCATTAAAATCCCCCAGAAACACCAACTGCGCCGTGGGAAAACGTTGCTGAATCTTATCTGCTGTATTGCCAAGGTATTCCATAAGCCTCGTTGTCTCCCGATCTCCGCTATGTGAACGATAGATACAGGCGTAAACCACTTGGTCTAGGCCAGTATCTATGTGAACCCACATGACTGAAAGGTCCGGCACTTCCAAGTAACGGAGACGCTGATAACAGATCGCGTCACTGGCATACATGCACACCCCGGCGTGCGGGCGGAAAAGAGACTCCAGGATATAGCCTGGGTAACCAAGGTATGCCGAGTCTGACGGATCGCAGATCTGCGTCTCCGTTAGAAAGAGTAGGTGTGGTCTCTCCGTCTCAAGATGGTGGTGGACATCATTCAGATTGGAGTGCACTCCTCGGATGTTACAGAAGTGCACTTTAAGGGAGAGGAAGTGCAACCGCTGTTGAACCGTACTCTTTTTAGGACCTTTCATTGTGAATTGGTAGTGGAGTGAATAGGGAGGAGAATAGAAGTTGAGTGAAGCGCTGCAAATGGAACCAAGCAACTCGTAGGAAACAACGCACCATTGGGGAACTCGCCTGGAGACTGCGGGGACGCCCGAACCCCCCCGAGGTCGCCATCGGGTCCTCTCTAACCGGTCGCCAACCGGCACGATGGAGCCTCCCGGGATTTTTCGCGAGGTGGCGGGGCAGCCTTTCGCATGTGGCTGGCATGCTACTTGGGCCCCCTACTACCTGCGGTCGGCCAGCGGTGCACCGTGCTTCGGATCCCGCTACCCTCCAAAACGAGTTACCCTGTGAGTCATTATCCTACGAGTTGAAAACTGTTCTCCGATGCAGCACGATTACTCAGACCTATCCTCCTCAATGGCTACACTAGACATCATGCCGGAACGCAACTAGGTTACTTGGCGGCATGGTTTTGTCTAGTGGGTGGTGACAAGCCACGGCCGAAGCCTACCGCCAGATTTTACTGCTCGTTTAGCACCACCCAGGGACCACGTACAAGGCATCGAGGGCTAAACCTTGCGGACGCGAGCAGTTTTCAGTCCCCAAAAACCAGTTTTCAGTACTATTTTATGTTTTTATGTATGCATTGTATCATTTAGGGATTTTTTATTTTTATATAAAAAATAAATTTCTAATCATAAAACTCTAACAAATTGCAACGTTTCTTTAAAACAAATGTTAAAACTATTAACGTACGCCGTCTCGTACAAATAACACAAAAAAAAGAATTTACACCTAAATACTTGTAACAAACAAACAATTTTTTTTTTAAATATTTTATTTAAAAAGAAAAACAGTTTACGATATTTAGAAACATACCTTAAATCTCGGTGATTTGTCTGGTATGTTGGTTTAGTTTATTAATTCAAACTCTACTTCTTAATTCACAGCAAAATGTACGGCAAAGGTATACTCCGTACAGCCTCAACTTGATAATATTTATTTTAATTAATCATTTGTTAACCATATGTTGTAAAAATGGAATATTTGGTATAATAAATTATATTAAAATTATTTGTGCTAAGTTTTAGACGTAAAACAGCAATAATTTATTTATCGATAAAAATAAAGACCAATGTAGTAGAACACTAGTCTTGAAAAAAAAAACTATTTGTCACTTACTTAGGGAGCTCCTTGCTAGGTAACACTTAGCTTGGTGAAAATGAATATAGATAAGTATTATGTTTAGGGAAGCCCCTAACGTAAGAGACACCTACTTAAGAATGTTTTAGGGGATTGTTGGTGAAAACGGGCATTAGAATTTTTTCTTAAAGTTTGAGTTCGATCAGGCCTGGCTCACTCCGCGTGGTACATCCGTTATTTACCTACAGCGAAGCGCTCCGCGCCGCCGGCGGATTTCGAATGGGTCGTGTGTCACGCGCGCGCCCGTCGGGACGTTGTAGAACCTAATAGCACTCACAGTAATTCTATGATCGAGGTCGCAAAAAGTATTTAATAATGGACGTAAAAAGAAACAAATATTCAATTAGATTATGTTTAGATTTGATTATGTTCAATTTAGCAAACAAAACACAGGTAGTACTTATTACTACCTAATTATTCGTCGTAACTTTTTTTTCATTTTGTACTTTAGGTAAGTTGAAACAATATTTTTTACAAAGGTAGAATAACAGTAATACCTACATCGGTAGATACTTAATTACAATTAATTATTCTACACTAGGCAGCAACCCTAAAAGCGTAAGAAAAGATAAGAGGCATGCGATAGAAAGAGACAAAACTTCTAGGTATATAAATTTGCAGGTACGTACCGTCAAACACGCCAAAATTGCCCGTTTTTTTCAAAAAACTACGAATATTTAAAAAAAATTCTATGGGTACCTGTGTTTAATTTACTATCTACATCAGCTTTAGAATAAAGTGAATGCATATTTTTAGTTATTTTTGTAATAATTTAATATTTAATCCCACTTTTGGTTGATTCTGATGGCGGGCAAAGTAATGTGGATTTCTAGCCAACATTGCCCACATTGATTTTTGACGCAAAAATCTAATTTATCTGCATTATAATAAAACCCACTTCAAGGATTTGAGTAATGATGGCGTTTGCTGCAGAAATCTAACCATTTTCTTTAAATCTCACGTAGCAAACCGAATGGGCAATGTTACCAAAGGATATTTTCACTTTTCCATACAAACCTAAATTCACGATTTCTTAATGCTAGGGTTGTCACATTTGAATAAAATCCCTAAAATGTTTTATTTTTATACGTGTTATTAAAAAAAGAACACATTTTAAAAAAACTAGTAAAACAAGTTTAGTAACTGTTGTAGTTCTATAGATCAGACAGCTGGGCATTCCGCTCTTGAATATATGACTTCGAGAATTTTTCTTCAAGTATTCATGAACCAACTTTAGGTCTATCTTAGTAAGCGGGAAGAAAAAATCACCAGATACTTGCTAAACTTTAAATTTTTTATTTCTTCTGCGGGTGTTAAAGCGGTAGGATGTCCAACAGGGTTCTGATGTTTATTTTTAATTTTATTATTTATTGTGCGTCTTGTGATAACGGATGGTCTTTCAGCATCTCTTGAAGAAATTTGATGTGTTTCAAATGCCTCGCATGCATGTCTCAACATGACCTCGGAGTAATTTTTATATATTCTAGACCCTAATTGTACGTCTAAGTTTCCTCTGTCAAATTCTGGATTTAATTTTCTTTTTCTGAAATATAAACAAAATAGATACAATAAAAATTATGGGCCAGCTAGGTACCTAACAAAAAAACGAACAGTCAGGAGAAAATCTGTTTCTTTATTTATCAATTTTTTTTTTGTTAAGCTAATCAATTATTTATTTCACCTCAATTATTTTAATATATTTATTTACTAAGAAAGACATGCCAAAAGCATTTAATATTGGCTCCAACTATAACCATACTCGCATTCATGCCTTCCCTTTTTACAATAAGTTACCAACTCTTAGTAATCTAATTGACCGAATGTAAGTAGTAAGTTTATTAATTATCTATATTAATATTACAAATCTGAAGAGTTTGTTTGTTTGTTTGAACGCTTCAATCTTAGAAACTACGAGTCCAAATTGAAAAAATCTTTTTGTGTTGAATAGTCCGTTTATCGAGGGAAGGCTGCAAGCTATAAAACATTATGATGTGACCAGAAGGAGCGAAAAAAAACATTTTAAAAGTTTCCGATGCGTACGCTACATAAACAGTAAATGATAGGCCAATATAATTTAACGAAAGCAAAGCCGCGGGCAGAGCTAGTATATTGTGTAAATTGTGACAGCCCTAGGCTTTTTTAGTCAGCGGGCAATGTTGGCTTTCAAAGGTTGGAACATTTCAGGGTAACATTGCCCATCATCATATCTTTTAATTAAAACAATATTCAGTGTTGAAACCATTACCAAATCACTTAGCACATTGTCTTTTATAACGTACAATGAAAGAAACTTACCTGAGTCTTCCCCATCATACACAATTCACTTTTATAATTCCACAATTTTTTGCCCGCAAAAACACTGTCCTCGCTCGACACGCTCCAACAAATTACTGAGTGAACTTTGCGACAAACATCTTACACGGTGATGCTATAATTATAGTGTATTTTCTAATATCGTAATACATTTTACCTTATTACTGATACATTTTCACACCTTAACGGAATAGTTTAAAAATTGCGTTTCGGGCAAAGATACCCTAGGAGGCAAAGTTGGCATATTTCACGGTAATGCTGTGCGAGCTGAATTCCACCGTATCGCGTCGTGGCAAGACTCGAATTTATTTAGATCTTCTTGCGGAGTAATTCTTCTGTACCAACGGTACTATTACTTATTCTGCGGTAAGATGTGATTTTTCCGTTTATTCTGAACCTGAACCGAAATTCTAAGTTAGGTTTCATACAGGCAAGACGTGCGCGAGCCGAGCGAGCGGAGCCGCGACCGCGGCTGGCGAAGCTCCATAATCCTAGAGAGCTATCATTACCCTAACCTTAAGGTACCGATACACGGTGACACCGACACCGACACTAGTGTCGACACAAGTGTCAGACGCGTCCACACGGTGAGCAATTTTTAGTGTCGACACTAGTTCTGAGATCGAGTGTCGCGGTCGAAGTGTATTGGCCGTCTACACGGAGCGATGCGCAATTCAGTGTCAGACATTCCATCGCCATGAATCGATATTTACGGACTTAGTTAAAATTAAGAAATGAATATCTACTATTAATTTTACATAACCGGGAATCGAACCTGGTCAAAATATCGTTTGCATTTATGAAAAGGCACATTTTATTTAAAATATGACATCAGTTGCAAAAAATGAATTCCATTTTCAAATTTCAAATGAAATGACACGCCCGCTGAATAAATGCGTTCTAATTAACCGACTTTTAAAAAGGAGGTTATCAATTGGACCCGTAGGTATCTGTCCCTATGTATATTTAGATCTTTAAAAATACGCAACGGATTTTGATGCGGTTTTTTTTAATAGATAGACTGATTCATAAGGTAGGTTATTATGTATAATACATGCATAATATAGTAGAGAAACACTGATATTAGATGATTCTAATGTGATGTCGTAAATAAGCACGTTCTTTAGCGCTTATATTGCAAACGCTGGCTGAACCCTATGAGATAGACCAAAATGATGTACTACAGTATTGTCCACCTTAAAAAGTTCAACAAAAAAGTTCGCGATGATATATGTCTATCTCTTAGGGATAACCCACCATAACCATTTTTATCCTTTACTAAAAAATGGTTATTTACGAAGTGATTTTAAACAATACAGCATTCATCCTTATCCAATTAAGTACCTTTAATAAATTGTGCATTTATTATAGATCAATTTGCTTTTTACAGCATGTAATTTAAGTGAATATTTCCGAAGATATTACAAATTTAAAATGTGCCGCCGCCATGTTGCTCTAGCTAAAAGTTTCGCGCACGACCGAAAACCGCGACACTGCTCTCAGACACTGCGCTCGTCGCGTCTACACGGCAGCTAGAGCGACACCAAGCTAGAGCGCCCCTAGAGCTGCAACCGAGTGTCGCGGCACATGACACACACGGACACTCGGTGTATACACCGAGTGTCAAGTGTCAGGTGTCGTCGTGTATCCGCAGCTTTAGTTTCCCCGAACGAGGTATAAATCTGCCTATGTCACAATTCGGAATACGACACGAAACATTATTTATTTAATTTATTTACAGTTCATGAAACATATAAGTACATGAAATAGAAAAAATAACTTCAAACAAGAAAAAAGAACACAATGTACGAATAGGCGACCTTATTGCTAGAGAGCGATCTTTACCAGGTAACCAAAATCATTACGTTCGGAACAAAAGTTAAAGAAAAAGAAAAGTGTCTAATTTTATGTTGTTACATAACCCGAAGGTTATCAAAGTTAATTGTAAGTTGAACATATACTTAGGCCACTTTTTAAAATTAGTACAAAGTTATTTATTTAACGATTTATGTACACAAAAGTTTAGATACAATAAAGAAATACATTGAACATAAATAAGTACAAAGGTACTGCTTATCTCTTATGAAATTTCTTCCAGCAGACCCAAGACTGGAGAGTTTGGTTAAGATGCAATGATAGTGTGTACTAATCGATAAGATATTATAAACTACTTAAATTCTTATGAATATACATATAAATACATAACAATAATATAACATATACTTTATATATACTTATATAAAATACATATACCTACAATACTTATATCATAATATTGTTTAAATAGTAGTGTAGGTTACAAAACTTACTGTAGAGAAAAGTAGTGATCTTTGACTTTCTTTTTAAAACTAGATATAGTTTTAGACTCACGAATTACATGAGGTAGTGAATTTCACAATCTGACTGCATGAACAGAGAAAGAGTAGGAATAGTTAAAAACCATTCCTTCCATGCTGGACTGGGAGCGAGAGAAAAACCTAGAATGTGCCAGTTGCTTATCTTCCCGGCCATACTATAAAAGTCAATTAAGGGACAAAGTTTTATTGGCGTTTTTGTGGGCGATGGGCTGACTCTCTGTCACTCAAATATTCACTTTCCATCATTATAATAAATCCGAAGTCAAACGTGACATCAGATGGTCTTGTAACCTCTGGTTTTCTGCCTACCCCATAAGTTATACAGGCGTTAAGTTATAGGTATATACCTACAGAATTGAATTTTTGAACGTCCCCGGGAGGGAAAGTACTCTAAATAATAGAGATACCAAATTTTACTCTAAAAAACATTCCTTTATTTTGGTAAAGAAATAAAACTGCATTAAATGATTTTCGAAATTTCGAACCGACTAAAATCTGTAAAAATGACATCCTGTAATATTATTGCATCGATCGTTAGAATGAAATCTCTATAACATACTAGGTTTATTGAATGAAAGAAAAACCATAACATCTTCATTTTTAGATGCTAGTTTTATTGTTTAGTTTAGCGGTTCGATTTCTGGCTGAAGCAAATTTTCGAAAAATCTTTGAATGCAGATAGATTTCTTTTCCAAAATAAAGGAATGTTTCTTTGGAACAAAATTTGCTATCCCAATTATTAAGAGTAATTTCTCTCCAGGGGCATTCAAAGTATATTATGTATGTATATGTAGGTATATTAAAAACGTTGTTCGAACACAAAATCATCAATTTCCTCTAAAACAGCTTTGAATTATCCTCAAACACATATTGTTGCTAAAATTCAAATTCCCATTACGTTCTCGTTTATAAATTATTAAAACAATATAACAGCTAGGCACCTAATTGATGGGATTAACACTCTCCCTGCCGACAAAGTATAATGATTTTTTAGTTCAGGAGGCCACGGGGGTCGCCGGCGTACCCCAAGTTTTTGCAATAAATAGGCCGAGAATTACAAGATAAAATGGTTCCAGGAAGCCATGGGGTCTGCCGGCGGGACCAACAAAAATTGTTTCAGTACGCCGTGGGATCCGCCTTGACCTCCCAAATTCAAACAGATTTTGTACCTGCTGGTTGGCTAATACGGAAAATTCAATATGTGTTATGGCGTCAGCGTGAACTTAACTACAAATTAAAAAAAAAAGCAAGTCAGTAGGATCAATAATATGTTTTTTATGAGACTGAGAAAATTATAAATAAAAACAGCATAAGTAGAGTATTTATGTATTTATTTGTGTTAGTTATTATAAAAAGTTTGAAAAACACATAATAATGTTCAAAAAATTACTTTGTCGTGTGTATTGTCGCGAAACACTCTGCGCAAACACTGGGTTTAGTGGGGCATAAAAGGCAGACAGTGTTTGTCTTTTTGGTTAGCTTTTTGGCTTCAACACTTGTTTTACCTTGCAAGCGCAGTAGTTGGTAACAATGAATGCATTTACGCCGTATGATCCGATTACGATGGTCAGCTATAAGATTTTTCCCAAACTTATGCTCTACTGCTTCGCGATTCTCTGCAACGTTGGTGCTTTCCTGATATAAACCCAATAACTGTATGCTTAGTTGTTCTCTGAATTTTGTTATAGTGTAGCGTTTGGATTTCACTCTTTTATGTGCCGTGTAAACAAGAAAAGCATTTATGACAGATGTGTTCAGTATCAATTCTACTGCGAGTTTTTGGAACCAACGAATGCTACGTCGTGATGGGTTGCAGTAGCTTCCCATCTGATCAGAAAGGTCAATTGAGCATTTGTGCTTATTGTAGTCCGCAATTGCTATAGGTTTCAGAGAACATTTATTTTTGTTGCGCTTGCTTGTAACAGTGACAAATCCCACTTTGTGTTTAGTAGACAAGGCCAAGACTTCTCTCTTATCCTTCCACTTAAATACCAAAATCCCCTTTTCGTTTTCCATCGCAACCAATTCTCCCTTCTTCAATTTCTCGCCTACTACATTCTTGGGTAACCCTTTCCGGTTTTTTCTGACGGTGCCTATCAAATGCGTGGAATGTTGTAATAGAGACTCGGCCAAATCTACGCTCGTATAATAGTTATCAGTAATGATGCTTCGGCCAGCATCTAAGAACTTAGTGCTCAATTCCATCACCACGTTTTTGGATAAATTCTGTTGGCGCTCAGGACCCTTTTTGCCTTCGTATACAATTAAATCAAACGTATAACCGTCGTCTCCACATATTTTAAAAAGCTTGATACCGTATTTGTGCCTTTTACCTGGTATATATTGCAAGAACTTTATACGCCCACGGAACGCAACCATGGTCTCATCGACTGTCAGGTATTCATCAGGAGTCTTAAAATTTTGGTATTTGGTTGTGATCAACTGAACTAAACGCCTTATTTTGATCAACTTATCTGTGCGTGATGTCTCGGCAAAAAAGGTATCTTCGAAATGCCAACAACGCAGTAACAACTCGAAGCGATTTCGGCTCATAGTAGATCCAGCCACTTTATTTTCATATAGCGGGTTACGACTCCAGTAATCTGCAATTTTAGGCAGCTTTTTCAGGCCCATCCACATCAATAAGCCAATAAATTTTTTCATTTCTTGTTGATCACAATCTTTCCAGTCATTCAGTCTACTCGAACGTCGCAAAGTTGTAGTTATTTTGGTCTTTACTGCATAACAATTAGTCATTGTCACCATCAAGTTGATAATCTCTTCGTCAACAAACAAAAGAAAATAATCCAATTCAGTCTCACACAATTGGGGGATGTTTTTCACACCAGGAGTGCCAGTAAAAGGAAATTCTTGCTGACGGGTTCCAGTTGGCGGGTACCAGCAACTTGCGTTACTCGACGTCTGCGCACGTTGAACTGGACGTTGAGATGAGCCGGCGCCGCCGCCGGCGCCAGCGCCGCGGTTCGGCGGCGTCATAGTATCACCATCGGAGTTAGCATTACTGTTACTCGTCGATTCATCGTCGTCCGAAGTTAATTCACTATCGTCCGACTCGGGTATAAAGTCGGGATCGAAATCTGAGTCGTCGGACATTATCAAAAGAAGATCGAGTTTCGCGATCGATGTAAAAACGCGGGAAAAACGCACACGACAGGCCGTGGGGGCGGCCGGCGGCTAACTGTCATAATAAAAGGGTGGCGTGCTAATGAATAACTATACAAATTGTGCGTGGCGTGCGGAAAGAAAATAATTGGGGGCTACCGGCGGACCCCATTGCCTCCTAACTAAACAGTTACAAAAGTGCTTTGGCTTGCGGAACAAGAATTAGTGGGGGTCGCCGGCGGATCCCATGGCAGGGAGAGTGTTAAGCAAATGTAATAATGATTTGTAATTAATTAAATAAATGATTAGTTTTGTGAATGGAGGCTGTGGAATAGTGCTTAAAATTTAACCTGTTTAATAAAAATACAAATAGTGCTTCTACAAAAGAGAACCTTTTAGTATGAAAACTTACATACATAGGTATATAACTTCACGCCTGTACCTATCCCTTATGGGGTAGGCAGAACACCAGAGGTTATAAGACCATCTGATGTCACGTTTGACTTTGTAGGTGTTGCAATGATGGATAGAGACTATTGCAGTGACTCTTAAAGGGGGTCAACTTCAAGACAGTAAAAAATAAGATTCCCAAGATAAAATATTCGGCTAAATATGGGACGGTATTGCGCTCGTAGATTTCCGTAGGTAGTACTGTTCACTAAGATACCGTTACTGACCGAATACATGTAGTGAAATACATAGTTCTTTATCCCGAACTTATATGCATATAAAAAATTACGCCATAGTAAATAGGTAAACAAACACTTTTTAATATTCAAACTCCGCAACACAGAGGACATTACGTATTGTATCTGCATTATCTACTTACTGTAGCGTCTCCATGGCTGTTCAACCTATTCATGGATAGCTGTTTGAAAGATCTGAAAGAGTGTGAATGGGGTTTAAAAATGAATGAGACAGTGATCAAAACTCTGCTTTACGGTGACGACCAGGTTCTACTTGCATCGTCAGCGTCGGAATTGCAGCAAATGGTCACTGTGATGCATGAGTCGTTTAAAAGAAAAGGTGTGAAAGTGAATGTTGGAAAGACGAAAGTTATGGTTATGGAGAGGAATGAAGATATGACGGAATGCAATATTATGATAGGGGAGGAAAAAGTGGAACAAGTGAAAGAGTTTGTATACTTGGGGTCCTTGTTTACAAGAGATGGGAAGTGTGAAGGTGATATTGAAAGGAGAGTAAAAGCAGGAAATTGTATTAATGGCGCCATATACTCGATAATGGCAAGCAAAACTATACCAAATAAGGCTCGTCTTGCCGTACTTGAGGGAGTTTTGGCGCCAACGCTTATGTATGGAAGTGAATCTTGGGTGTGGCAGAAGAGACATGAAAGCAAGATTAATGCTGTGGAGATGAGAGCGTTGAGAAGCATGTGTGGAGTGAAATTGAGTGATAGGGTGCGCAATAGTGAAATAAGAAAGAGATGCGGATTGAAAGAAGATGTAGTGACTAAAATTGAAAAGGGTATGCTACGGTGGTTTGGACATTTGGAAAGGATGAGTGATAGTAGATTTACGAAAGAGGTGTACAGAGCAAGAATGGATGGTGCTGTCGGAAGGGGCCGCCCTAGGCGAACGTACGCCGATCAAATTGGCGACGTTCTTAAAAAGGGCCTAGTTAAAAGTACCCGTAACCGGCGATCATGTATGAAAAGATTAATGAACGTGGAGGAAGCGAAAGAGGTATGTATGGATCGAAGCAATTGGTGTTCTCTTGTCTCTGCCTACCCCAAAGGGAGACAGGCGTGAGGTTATGTATGTATGTATGTATGTATCTAGTTACTGCAGTAAGAAACAATACGTTCTGTGTGTCTAAGGGTTTTACCACACCAATAGATCGACCGTCGATTGACGGCGTCGATCGATAGTTTTTACTACGCCAAAAAAACCGCTGCCTTATCACGTAAATATTAGCGATCAGCTATAATGGCGCAGTCATCACGCCATGGACGCGCGATCCATTGCTTTACATCGTATTATGTAAGCGATAGCTTTTCAATCGTTCGTTGATCGCAGAATGCATTTATTGCTACGATACTAGCGCCAAAAATAATTTGGTAGCTAAAAAATAAACTAATAAAATGTGAAACAGATGTTTGCTTTTAAAATTCGCAGAAAAGTACACACGAAAAGTATGAAAGTCAAAGGGATATATGCACTTTTAGTACATCGATTGTACGATAGAGGCAGCACAGTCGTCGGATTGTTACGGCTTTGTTTTTGCTGTAACGTAATACGAATTAGTTCTTTTTTAGCAAATCTTGCGCAATTCATGCCATCGCTTTGCTCTTGCAAGTTACGTGATAAGGCAGCCGGTCGACGTCTTTCGACGCCGTCGCTCGATGGTGTGGTAAGACCCTAATGTGAATAATTTTGTTCTGTCGTTTAGTACGTGTTATTATACATAGAAGCAGCAGAAATACAAAATGTGTGAAAATTTAAACTGTCACGGTTCATAAGTTACAGCCTGGTGACAGACGGACAGCGGAACCTAAGAAGTAGGGTCCAGGCGCGGTCGCAGACTGATATTTTGGGGGGGTTACAACATTTTTTTTAAATCAGAAGTATCTTTTTTTAGCTTCTACTCTTATAAGGGGTTCATCTTTTCATGATTTTGGGGGGGGGGCATGTCCCCTGTGACCCCCCATGGGACCGTGCCTGGTAGGGTCCCGTTTCACTCTAAAAAGACCTACCTATAAAGCCGTGAACTATCCGAGTGACCCCTCCATGTTACTCGAATAGCTCCACCCTTTATATAAAATCTGGCGCCAAATATTATCTCTGAGTGACGATTTTATGAAGAGCCTGTTCTTTCTTAGAGATTTTATGAAGAGCCCGTGTGCCTTAACAGCTAAGATTGAAGTCAAACGCGGGCTTAGTATTAAATAAAAAAAACTTTAGGTTACAATATTTGAAATCACTTCTGATACATTGGGAATCTTTGTAAGAACACATGGGTATGGCCTGCTGTTTACCTATTGCACCACAGTGGCCGTGAAGAGCCTTCCATGGTTTCTAACCTCCGCATATCCACGATCCCTCGCATTTTTGGAGTTTTTTTTCCGCTCAAGGAACATTATGTAACCTCAAGTTGGGAGGTGGTGAACGCTGCTTACTTGCGTGACTGTGTGGGACTCCTTAAAACATTGTTCTTATTGGGAATAAAACCTGCTTTTGACCGTTTGCTTCTCACCAGATGCAATGAAGTTGCGGTCGAAAATGACAGCATATAACTAGTAAGGTTACTCTTATTTAAATGAAAAAATGTGTTAAATAAAAATCACCCGACCAGGACTCGAACCTGGGACCTGTCGTTTGCCGGACGAGTGCTCTCCCACTGAGCTACCGGGGCCTGGCGGTACACCTCGAAATTACTTAACACATTTTTGGTTTGACGTTATATTGCTAACGTAGCTCCATCTAATGGTATAGCTTTGCAGCTAAGACCACCCAAGACCAATTTCTTTACAGAAATTGTGAATCTCAGTTAAAGTGCAGCATTGCAATGTTTAATGATATTTTAAAGTTTTTGCATTTAAAGTGTTTAATTATTCTTTCTTAATAATAATAAATTATAATAAATCTGTAGAGAGGTCAATTCTGTACATGAAATATATTTTCAAAATAACTATCAGGGGGTGATTAGTGATCGATACTGATGCCAAAAATGCAATCAGTAAAATTTTTGTCTGTCTGTCTGTATGTTCCTTATAGAAACAAAAACTACTCGACGGATTTTAACGAAATTTGGTAAAATTATTTTTCATACTCCTGGGCAGGTTATAGTATACTTATTATCACGCTACAATCAATAGGAGCAGAGCAGTGAAGGGAAATGTTGGAAAAATGGGAGAAGTTACTTCATTTTTTAGCTTCCGTCGCGTGTGCAGCCTTAATGGTTAAAGCTACATAGAAATCATGTATGACAGAAATATTCTTCATAAAATTATATAAAAAATATCCCACAACAGTATATGTCTATATTTTATGGTTGACTCACAATAACACGTATAAATCCCGATAGCTTAGCAGTTCGGAGCTTTCTGATTATATTTGTTTAATCTTACGTTTATAAAGCTCTCACTCATCCCTAATTAAAAAAAATAACATTATTACTTACCAATTCAATAAAAAAAGAATCATAGAAATCGTATAGAAACACCAAACTTATCATGAAATACGCTAATAACCCATCGCGCGTGAATACTAAATGATATAAGGATTATTTTTGCGTAACGGTTGCCGCGCTCGGCGGTAGGGTATAAAAAGGCGGGAGGCGAGCGCAAGCTTTTGCGCGATTTAATATAGGTAGGTACAGAAGGAACAAGCGTTACATTACCTGTCAAATTTCCCCAACCAATTTTAACTTGGCATAGAGTTCAAATTCAAGTAAAAAATTTTGACAGATTTGTAACGCTTTATGTACTGCCTTCTGTACATACAGAGATAAAATGGAAATCAAGGTTTTGTTTATTTCATGATCGTTTCTGCCTCTTGGAAGTCAGAAACCGTAGATTTCTTCAGAATAAAAAGTAACGTATTTGTTAACTACTATACCAAATTACATAGCCGTTTGGCAGTGAAAAGCAGCCATACATAACTATAGGTAGTATTGTATGTACACTGATAATGGCTGGATTTTTGCTATTCTTTCACGCAAAAACTACTTAGCTTTACCTAGAATAACAATAAGCTAAGTATAATTAATGAAGATATTGCATGAATTAAGTAAAATTGAAGGCATTAAATAAAACACTATTTAACCGGATTAATGGCGTATATCTAATTTATATTTTACATTTTAACTCGACGTTTCGGTGTCTTTGCAGACCCCGTGGTCACGAGCGACTGTTAAAATTTAAAATGTAAATATACGTGATAAATCCGGTTAAAAAGTGTTTTATTTAATAGTCATACATAATAGTCATCGCGAAAACTTAAGACAATATTAAAATTTAAGGCGCTTTGGCACCCGATTTGTTTATAACGCTATGTGCCTTTGTAATGTACCTAATAGATAGTTACCTACCTATGTTTGTGGTTAGGAGTTATACGTATTATATGGGCGAAGATTCTTCATTTTTATTTTTGTTATTAAAGATAGTTAGAACCTTGGAGAAGAAAATAACCTACTCGAAATACTAATTCAATACAGACGAAGTCGCGGGCATCATCTATGTAATATATCTACCTACCTATACTTTTTCACAAAACCTAGGTGAAACCAACTATTACTTATTCTGTGGTGAAACTGCGGATCACTGCTTTGTTGTAACAGTTTTTGAAGTAATTCTGTCTGTTTATCTATCAGTAACGCTTTCACAGCTAAACTACTGAGTCGATTTTGACGAAATTTAGAATAAGGTAAGTTTTAACTTCAAGGAGGATATAATTATAGTATTTATCCAACTCTAATAAACGGTATCCACGCGGACGAAGTTGCGGGTCACAGCTAGTTCTTAAATAAATGAACACTCTTATAAATAAAATAAGTAATCTCTCAATAAATAATTAAACACATTTTTTCATTTATTTAAGAGTAATTAAACATTTTAAATGCAAAAACTTTAAAATATCATTAGGAAGGTTACTGCAGGTATTGCGTCATATGTTCTAGCCGTATGTGTTGGGCTTAGAGCAGCTCTAGCGCCTTTGGATAAGCGTGTCGCAAAAGGCGACCTACCCCCACTTACCTAGTGGTAGGTAGGATCCCGTCAGGGTCCGCCTGACTAGCGACCACCTTACATATAACATCTCCCGCCAAATATTATCGCTCCGGCGATGATTTGTTCCAGCGATATTTTATGAAGAGCCAGTTTTTCCTCGATCCATGTTCTTTCATTTTCAACCTCATCTCCACTTACCTTACCGACGTGGGCTTAGTAATTTAATAAAAACAATGTACCTACCATTACGGGAGTCTACTATGATTATAAGGAGGACTAAACTCAATATAGATTCAGAGGTCTTTTCCAATTTACCTTGCAATATTTAAAACAAGCTACTTTTATTTTTTACGCAGAAAACTAAACTTAGCATAAGCAATACTTACACATTTTACAGACTTAAGTATAACGAAAGAAAAATAGTAATGACTTTTATTGGTCAACGTTTATATTCAAGTTTATTTTCCTTAATATTATTTACTTTGATCTTTAAGCTTTATGAAAAACTATTAAATTTGAGTAGGGGACAGCCTAGGGGACTATTTTTCAGTTCTTTGTTCGTTGTAGGTGTATGTAAAAGTGGTATCAGGTATGAAAAGTTCGAAAAATTTATCATTGCATTCTCTAATTGTACATTTTTAAATGTTGAATTAAGGACATTTTTGTAATTCACAGCTCAGATCAAATAAAAAAGTTAAGACGGAGCGCTGCGAACAACCTAAGTGAAGCCAGCTTTTTATGCATGTGGTGCGTGGGCCAGTGTTGCCGTGTTATTCAAATTACTCCAAAATAAATCTAAAAGGTTATTTAAATTACAAAAAATAACGCTACTAATCTATAAAAATAAAAGTGGATCTTCGAAATCTACGTTATCAATTATTTTCTAAACGTTTGTGCTCCCACGAGCCGCGATAACAGCTGACAAGGCAAGGCGTAGTTTCGCTTTGCGTGTGCGCAAGTGTGTAAATACACAGTAAGGCGTAGTTTTGGCCGGCTTCACTTTGTTGGTCGTAGCGCTCCGTCTTTCCTTTTTTATTTGGTGAGAGCTTAACAGTATCTAAATTAGAAAGGTCTAATATTGCAAATTGTCGATTAATGCCCATTAAGAATTTTCAGTTATAGCTCTGGTTATAGGTATCTACCTACTGCACGAGTTTTTTAACAACTTCCTATTCAAATTTAATTACAGCCGTAGTAGATCTTACGAAATCTACGAAATCAAAGCAATAACCATAAAAATCTTTTTATTACCTGTTTAAAACCAATTTTGCTTGATTTGTAGAACTTACATCTATGAGTAGAGCGGAGAAAGCAAACCATAAAAAGAGGCTTTAAGGTTAAGGCACCAAAGGTTGACACTGCACTAATGACACCCTTTATTTGAAGTAAGAAAAGAAACTATAGGTACCTTAATAATATGAAATACTAATATAACATTTTATAACACAAAGTATCCTCTAGTATATCTTGATTTTGTAACTTCCCTTTTTTTGGTTTGCAATATTCGATAAAAACAAACATACAAACTCAACCCGGTCAAAGTGACAGTATATTACGCCATTTCTAACGATTGTGCTTAAGGACGCTAATTAATTTAAGGTGATTTTTTTGACATTTTTAAGCTATTGCATAGCTTCTATCGCGGGCCTTGAGCGTGGGGACCGAATCCAGAAATTCCGTAATGAAAAAAACCTAACACCCCCCACTCCGACCGGCACAGCGGTGATACTTTGATTTCATAACTTTACATGCGGGCTTTAATAAACAATCAGCGCCATCTACTAGGAACTTGTGGAACTTCATATTAGATCAAAGATTACTGCAATAATAAAATAAATAAATAATTATAATTGCATAAGTTGCTAAAAAACGCTATGCAATAGCTTTACCGCGGCAGTCTCCGAGTGCCACACGTCTTTTTTAAATTATATTTTGAATGTACAATAGATTTAAATATTACTTTTAATTTTTGAGTAATGATCAGAAATAATATTTCATGTAAGGTTTACTAGTTATTAAGGTGTCATCTATTGTGTACCAATATATTTAAAATATCCAATGCTTGACATTGGTCACAAACTATTGGAACTTCAAGTCTTTTCATATGTTTTGCGGTATTGTATGTTATTTATAATATTTTTTAATATATTTAAGGTTCAATGTTACCTTTTGTGCAAAAAATCGTCTTCTGAACCAGTTCTATCCAACAGTTAACAGCATGTCGAACATTAGATATTCAGGAGTACCTAAAAATTATTGAATTTGGTTATTAAGTACGTAGGCATTGTTTAGGGATTTTTCTAATGTGATAGCACAGACGGATGGAATAAAAGAAGAGAACACATCAGAAATGTGACTATGAATGTTCACTCTGCGCCAGAAATATAAAGAGAAGGTTATTTATTATGTGTTAGTCAAATTTCCTGGTAAAAATTAATTCTACAAATATTTGTGTACTAGCTATTTCGCGCTACTTACTTTATCCGCTCAATTTCAAATCCCGCGAGAATTTTGGAATTGAAAACAGCCTTTGTAATATTTCAGACTGTACACTATCACTAAGCCCAATTTCATTCAAATCCGTTGGGCCGTTCTATAGTGATTGAGAAACAAACATCCATACGTCCATTTAAACTATCACATTTATTTTTACCCTATTCATGTTGATATGTAGCAATTAAGGTAGATTTTTAGTCATAAGGTGAATGTGGATGCTTCAGCGTGGCATAAGAATATATTATTATTTGTTCTTGATAAAAAATTTTGATAGTTAAGTCACGTACATACACATACGTACATAACGTCACGCCTGTATCCCTTATGGGGTAGGCAGAACACCAGAAGCTATAAAAGCTATAAACTATCTGATGCCACATTTGACAAATTTGAAGATATTATAATGTATCAGAGAGACTTGAAGTGATAGGGGGTCAGCCTATCGCCCACAAAAACGTCAATAAAACCTCCGTCCCTTAACTGACTTTTACAGTATGCCCAGTCCAGCATGGAAGGAGTTAAGTCATTTCAATAATTATTTGTTAGACTGTAAACTATTGGAGACCTAGGGTTCAACTATTGGGGATTTATTTTGCCCCCCTGTAAACTATTGGGGTAGAGGAGTGTTTGTTTTGTTTATAAAAAGAAGTTAAAAAAAGGAAAGTTATTTTTATTGTGAGGAGACACAACTTGTGTTACTAAATAAAGATTTTAAAAGTATATGAATATATAAAATACATTCCTATTTAAAAAAAATATTAAACGGTTTTCATAAAATAAAATGTTCTTTTCTGAACAATGAGGAGTTTTCAGTTTACGATTAAAAAAAAAAAGTAGTTCACTTTTCAACATTAGATGGCGCTGATCTAACTCAAGTGTCAACTCAAGTACCAATTTCAGTACCGTACCTACCTGTAATAATTATTAATATACTTCATGTAAAGAAAAAACACTGCAAAACAAACTAGGAGAATAAAAAACAATGAAATGTAATATTATTAATTTGAAGGTTATGGCAATCAGCAAGAATTTTATCTCTACGATCAGTCAACTGTCAACAAAGAGGATACGATATTGACATTGACTCTTCAGTTTTTTTCAACGCCATCTAGTATGTATTGAAAAAGCTTAAAAAAAAATGAAACGAAAAGGCCTCATCGTAATAGTGTCAACCTTTGGTGCCTTTGCTAAAATTAATAATAAAACACAGTTTTTAATTTCAGGTATGTTATATTTATCGATTTTTGTATGTAATAACTACAAATACAGAAATTATCAATGATTTCTATTACAATGTCGTGCTTTAATAAGTTTTTACTAATCACAATATTCCCCATATGTATGTAATTTAGTTTTGTATACTTGCAAGGAAATTCTCTAACACTTAAGTCTTAGGTTCTCAGTATTTACAGTCAGTTATTCGTATTTTTAGGGTGGTGTTCTTGATAAGAGATAAAAGTTAAGGCAGTTTTAGTGTTTATTAAAAAAGTTTTGCAGCTAAGGCTGGATGCACACGCACAATATTATTGCCAACAAGGAATGATAATCCAATTTTCAAACATGAGTTTTATTGTTTTCAAATGTCCAATGTGAGTCCAATGTTTAGCCCATGATATACGGTTATGGCTTTCGTTTATAAAAGAAAATTAGCTTTTTATTGGTAGGTTTTGGGATAGTTCTGAACTCAATGTACTTAGATGCAAGATCTGCCACTGATAGTTCTCTATCAAAGGTCACATTTAGTTCCCTATTTACACTTTAAATTAAATTACGATTTAGTAAGTAAGCTTCGTTAATGTGGCAGCTATCAGCGACATTGATTGTATCTTAGCATATTACTATTAAAAGGTCTGATAAACGATGATTTAGTAAATCTTTATTTAGAGACAATTAAGTTCTTTATCTAACATTAAAATTCTAATTGCAGAGGCTTTAAAACAAGCTCCTAAAAGAAGCCAGAACTCGGACAGATCATACAAATCCAATGAGCCTCGAACCACCACAATACCGGTAAATTGGATTTATTTGACAGAGTTGAGAAAAATTTACATTTCTGGATAGTCGCCAATAAACGGGCATGTGCCTAGGGGCTAAACCTTGGGTTTTCGTAACGTATTCCTGGGTAAAAACACTTGAGAGACTCAATCGGGAATACCTACATGAAGAACATTGTTTGGCAACTCGCCAAATGTTCTGTCGAAAACATGTGTTCAAGATGTGCTGCCGATCGGAAAAGTGGATTCCGAGAAATTCGGAACCTCTGTTTTAAAGAGGTGAAATTTAGAGAAATTGCCTATTTTATTATACAGCTCCCATTCAAAATAATTAAGGAGATAAAGTTAACCACTATAGTGGCAGGGGTAGTTATGTGGCAAGACTTAACATTCATACCTACAGAGGTATTGAGTTACGCTATGGTAGAAGATAAAACATGGTTTCTACGTTGTCATAATAACAATTAAATAAAATCTCCTAAAGCTTATAGATTACATTTTATTTTGTAAGAATTTATTGCTTTTTGTACTTTTAAAAACTAATATACTGAATGAATACATTATTTATATTTGATGGGGAAAAATAAATAGTTACAAATAAGTACCTAATACAGTACAGGACATTGTAATTTGATACAATATTTAAATAGTATTGAGCGTTAGAAAAACTTTAAGTGATAAAATTGGAAACGATAGGTGCTTTGTACCTACACAATACAAGATAGGTATATTTTAAGGTAGTTTACAATAATTTAGTGACATACATAAGAAATCTCAAAGGTAAGATACATCAGGACAAACAATACAATACAATAGTATCTATAGGGATCGTAAACTCTCAAAATTATTTCATAAATTTAGAAGAACAAGATCGTATTAAATTTTATTTAAAAGTAGCTATCTCAATCAATATAGTATATAAATATATTTACAATCCTTAAATCTAATATTTTCATATTGGTGTCTTATTTAATGTGTACCTATTTTGTTTATAAATAAAATAAGATAAGATTTAAAAAGATTTCTTATGGAATGGTTTTTTTGTACAAAATAAAATACATTAGCTGCCACAAGGCAGAACGATAATACAAATCACAATATGTATGATGAATATAGTTCGAGGAGCGCGCTGCTCCCCCTACCGGACTAATTCCCCTAACCTTACAGCGACTAGTCTGTACATTGTACGATATTCTCGAGTGAAAGTTTCACTTTCACGCGTACCAACCTCTCTCGTCTCATTGAAAAATAGATCACTACTTAAATTTATAATTTACAAATAAGGTACTCTCTTAAAAGATACGATACAGGAAAGTCCACACTGGTCGTCTACACTGGGTCTCGTACACTGTTCACATTGTCCACACTAGAGCATTACGCCTCACGTCACGGTCCGTAGGAAACTTAATGGAATGAAGGTTTATTGCTAGCATTACAAGATCACAAGATGGCGGCGGCTGCGGCGCGGCGGCGGCACTCAACAGTCGAAGGAGTTGTCGTGCGTGCAGGCGCGCGGCAGCTCGCGGCGGCAGTACGTCTCCGGGATGACGGAGTACTCGGGCTCGCTGTAGTCGCGCTCGTCGCGCGCGAAGCCCCGCGCGAACCCGTTCTCCTGCTTGCGCGGGAAGCGCGGCTCCACGTTGCGCTGGAAGTTGTCCGGGTGGCACAGCACGCCCGCGCCGCTCCGGTTGTTCTTCTTGTCCGGCAGCGAGCGCAGCGACCCGTTGTTGAGCTGGTGCGCCGGCGCGCCGTTGTTCAGCGTGAGCGGCTCGCCGCCGATGTAGGTGAACCCGCTGGCCGGCAGCGTGGCGCCTCCCGAGCGCGGCCCCCGACGACCGCCCGACATGAAGAACACGCTCGGAGAGGCGTAAAGCTCTAGCTACAGTTCCGTCACCGGAATCGGCCTCAAGCCTCCGGTGTGCGGGCCCGGGTACTGCGCCGGGTGGATGCCGCGAACGATGCAGTCTTCCTCAGTGGAAATGGGCTTGTGGTACTCTAAGTTCTTTCGCCCTTTGTTCCACTTGTAGTCTTTTAGTTTCTCCTGCATACTCTTGCGGTATCTGTACAGGATGAGTACGAGGGTAGCGAGCGTGGCGACGCATGCGACGACTACGACGCAGATGATGGTCTGCTGCCGCGTGTCGTGCAGCACGCAGCCCAGGTCGTCGGCGTTCAGAGCCCTCAAGTACTTGTCTTTTAAGTGTTCTGGGGACGCACACTGGATTTGGGTAAAGTTACTTTTATCATTCATCAGTTGTTCTAACCAGAGTAACTGGCAATCACAATAAATAGGGTTGTCCGTCAGATCCAGCTGACGGAGCTCCTTGCCTACAAATATATTCTCACTGAGAGTCACAATCGCATTGTCTCGTAAAGTCACATGCTTCAACTTTGGCAGGCCGACGAGTACGCCTTCATCGAGGATTGCTAGTTTTTTGTTATTGGCTAAAACGACGGTTTCTAAATTCACATTGTCCTCGAAGGCATCTTTCTCGACCCTTTCTAACTGCGTAGCTCCTGTGACATCCAATAGTTTTAAATTTTTCAGTCCTCTAAATGAATGACTTTCTAATACAAGAAAGTCGTTTTGACCGATATACAATTCTTCCAATCGAGTTAATCCAGACAACTGTTGCGTAGGCACTACACTCAGTCTGTTACCAAATAGATTGAGACTTCTCAACCCGGGAAGTCCTCTGAAGGCATTTTCACTTATGTTGAAGAGTCCAGCTCCATTCAAGTCCAACACTGCAAGTCTATTAAGGCCAGCGAAAGCATCGTCGGGGAGGAAGGAAAATGCGTTTAAACCTACGTGTAACTCGGCCAAGCTTCCAAGCAAGCTGAACGAAGTAGTTGGCACGGAACTCAATTGATTATCATCTAAATACAATATTCTCAGTGCTGTCAGACTGGCGAAGGCTTTCGGTTCTATTCTTGATATTCTATTCTGGCCTAAGTTTAGTTCTTCTAATCTAGGCAGATTACCGAACACCCCGTTAGTCAGTTCTTCTAGGAAATTTCGCTTAAGATTTAAAACGGTCAGCGAAACTAGTCCAAGGAACGTGGTGTTGCTGACTGAAGATATTTTGTTGTGATTGAGATGCAGCTCCTGTAGCTTCTTCTGGTACGCGAAGCTCTTTGTGGGTATGTTGACAAGGTGGTTCTGGGAGAGGTCTAGATGCTGGAGTTCTGTGTAGAACATCATAGAGCTGTCGATGGTTTTAATTTTGTTGTTGTGGATGATGAGTCGTTGGATCGAGGGGTTGAGGACGTTGGGCAGGAAGTCGAGGCGGCTTTCTTCGCAGACGACCACCAGGTTGTCATCGTTGCAGTTGCAGCCGCCGGGGCAGTTCGCCAGGGCAGCCGCTCCGCTGCACCACGTCAGCAGTTGCAACGATACTAGTATAATCTGAAATAGAGAGAAAACCAGTCGTTAGAAACTTTTGTCATTCTATTAACGTACATATACCTACGTAAGGTGGCTTTTAAATAAAGATTACGCTTAGTATATGAACTCGTATTACTTATAATGCACTTTCTCTTCAAGAGCAAGAATCGTTATCCAAACTAAACACACTTAATCATTATAACCTACATTATCTTAAAAAATCATTAAAACATATTATAAAAGCGATTCTTTTCTAAATTACGGGAAAGTATTAAACTCCACACCTAATATTATTCGTCTTAAAAACTCGCTCGCAAAAAACCACTAACTGGATCGGGGTTAACGACAAGTTTGATGAATGTGGCGTCTCATGAACGTGCCCTATCTAAACGTCGCAGAGCAGGTGAATGCTGAATTTTCTAATAGACCGCCGAAGACAACCTGTATCTGAAAACGCTCTATTTCCGTATCTAATAGGGAAAATCAGGAGGTGCTATTTGTTTGTTTTATACGAGGAAAACCCGCCTCTAATACAGGATTACATGGTGTGACAGAAGGGATATACTCTTTTCGCAGTCACAATATTGACTGTCGGGAGTTTATATATATTTTTTGATGATACGAGTAAATGAAGCTTCAGAACATTAATCAATATATCAAGTAAATCTGGCTGACTGCAATTAAACAAGAGGTCCGTAACATATTTTATTTTCCTTCGAATAAAGGATGTCTAAAACTAAAATTTTCATAAAGTCTCTTTGTTCTAAATATACACGTTAATGTAATATGCACCTCAGTCCTCAACCATTGCTGTATAATTCAGAAACATTCCTAAGGTTGAGAGTGGCATTGCGGCCCTAAATGCTAATTACGAGTATAACCTAATCTACTTAGGGCAACAGTTTTGTTTTACTTTATAATGAACCTTAAATTGCTTTTCGCGCAAATGAAGTAAAGCTGCATTTTTCCTTGGCTTAAATTGTTATTATAATTTCTAAAATTATGCACACACTGGAAGCTGGATGTAGACTCTTTGGCGCGCCCGTTACACCCTCTTAAAAACGGCAGTGTATTTGGAAATACGTTCGCCGCCTCACGACTGAGTAGAGACCAAAACCATGTACCGAGCTAATTGATGGGAGGAAGCTGGCTCGCGTAGCTTTTTCTTAATAAAACGGAATCATCGAGACAACCTCACTCCCAGCTCCACGTTCACTCAAAAAGGAAAATAAGATGCCAGCGAATGAAAATTTTGTAGAGTTTTAATTTATTAAAATGCGCTTCGAAAGCCTCGGGCAGGCTCCGCTCAAAGAGTAGCACTTTTATTACGTTTCCGCTTTACAACAATTAGCTGAGATCTCGGCGAGATTCAAAATCTACACTTGCAGACTTTAATTCTGCAGGACTGATGCTGCATCAACAATTCTCTTCGTTTCAAAAGACAAAGCTTGAAATAGTTTGTCGGATAAGTAATACTATTAGCTTCTTTGGAGGAGCCACTGGATGCTAAAATTCAATTGGCTAAGATAGAATTGAGAAAGTTTCGACTGATGCTTTCTCTACGAGTTATTATGAAGAAAACGTTGACTTTATAGACGAGAACTCCGCCGTTTACGAGTCTTATGGATTTAATTTCGTTGTGCATCTCGTTGCAGTGGAATAAAATGTAAATTGGTGCTCGTGAATAAATATATAACTCGGATTGCAATTTCGGGCGCGTGTTATCTGCGTGTTTTTTCGTTATCCTCGAAATCCCGGAAGAGTCGAGGTTTTGCATTCGATTTGCGCATATCTGCCGCCATTTGCGGGCCGCTCCGCGATACAAATCACAATGTGAATACGATATGGCGACGGTCGGGCGCGGGAGTCTCACACGCCGGGATCCAATATACCGGCCGCGTACGTGGCGGAGCGGCAACGAGCCTGCCTTATTTATAAGCGTTTTGGGGAACAAATGCGGATAAAAATCGTCGTATTTTACGACGAGCCCGTACGTTTTGTGCTGTCTCTCTGTATTGCTGAATTTTTGATGCGACATGCATTTGTAGGCCGTAAAAGATTCGTGTAGTTTATAGCCAAGATGATAATTAACTTTTTTTTTGTAAATGCTTGCTAACATGCTCTCTTATGCATATAGTGGGTGGTGTAACTTAGTGGTGTTTTCACAGAAACACAAAAAGGGCGTTAACGCATGCAGAGGCGCAATACAAACAAAATGGGCTGAAAGAGGCGAGGCCGCGGCTTCGTATGTAAATCGCCTAATTGCGGCCGTGCTAACACGCCTGCAAAAATTTACAGTAAATTGCTGGTTAAGTGGCTGTGTTCTGTAGGTATAGGTACTATATGTGTGTATACTGCAGAATTTACTTTCTGATATTAAATATAAATCAAAATAGGGCTTTTTTGCTTATATTGACGGAATGATAGCAAAAATGTGTAAAGATTTAGTTAAAAGTTGTATTACATAAAGTTTTTTTTGTTAGTAGGCATGGAATTATTTATCAACTTTTATAATCTCTGCTAACTGCGCAACCACAAACTTTTTAATAAAGGAGCACGTCACAGATTTAGTTTTAAAAGTCTTATTTATTTATTTATTTGTAATAGGAAAACCAACAGCCAAAATATCAATTCTAGTTAACAGTAATAGAGTTAGTGGGCCAATTATAGGTCCTCTTGTTATGTATGTCGTCTTTTGAGTAAAATGATAAAAAAAAACTAATATAGGTACCTATAGTTACTCTTGACTACTGTTTCTGAAAGGCATCGATACCTATAGTTAAAATATTAACGGATAATACAACGTACACTAATATTATTATTATCCTGTTATAACTATTATCCTACTTTTGCAACCACAAAGGAATCACAATTCACAAGGGGATCAAATATCAACTTTCGATACGCGATATAGGGATGAACAGCCTGTATAAGGAAACGGTAGTAAATTACAACGTGGCTTTGTACTGCTATAATTATTTCTTAAGACAACTCTTGTTATGTATGTTGTTTATATTTTAATTACAACTACAAATATAATTTGATTTTAAACCGTTTTTGAACTGTTTGTAAGCCCTGATGGGGTTTGATGAAGAAGAAGATAAAAAAACAGGACTAATTGCTATCTATAAAACGATACCGGAGCACATATCCGCAATTGTGGTGATATTAAAAGGCATCGTGTATATGAAGGGTGGTCGCTAGTCCTGTGAAACCTGAAGCGGTAGGCATATTCGGAATATTCTCGTCTTTTATGAAAAACTCGACTCTTGTCCAGGGTTGATATTAAAGTTTTTACCCAAAAGACTACACGGTTTCATTGTTTTGACTCTGGGTGTAATAGAGGATACGCATCTATGTTTTATGAGTCCCTGTCCTGTTATGAATCCCTGGTATGTAAGCTTGTCTAATATAGATACATTAATTAACTAGCCGGTGCATACGGGTTCGGCTGGAAATCGAACCCTCATCATGCCGCAGTACAATTCTTCCATAACCGCCTAAGAGCCCTAAGACATAATCTAGTTAATTCAGTTTATATTTTATTCTAAAATATTCATTTTAATATCTCCTTAACACAGTTTCTTTAAGACCAGCAACCCGTACTTCCACGCCGCCGCCGCCGGGGACCTGTATATATCTCACTGAACAACTTTCTGTCACTATAAATCTTTATGCGTGTACGTCGGTTTATTGTTTAAAAGCTTATGAGAATTTTATGGGCTCGCCGTAGATATAGACAAAGTTTCGCTTCGCTTTCTGTCGTGAAATATTTTGTCGTAAAGAAAAGGTAAATTAAATTGCTCGTGTGTTACGACCACCTCAGAAAACTTCAAAGCCTCATTTAAATACTTTTACTAGGCAAGTTAAGTGACTGCTAATAAGTGGCGTTTTTTGTGCATTTTGCAGATCCCCACAACCCCTTCGCTGAAGGAAAACCCGCCGTTATTCAAATTGGCGGAAATTATAGAGCTTTGTTGATTATAAATTCGAGCTACGACGTCTGACCGACTACGGAATTACAAACTCGGTGAGATCCAAAATTCGGGCAACACTCGGACGTAGGACCGTATTAAAAACCACCCTCTAATTAAATTCACCGACAATGTCTCTGAATATTCAAACGTAGCGTCCGTATTGCATAAATTACATTTTTAAACTTATCCCATCCGGGCGTATTAGTTATGATGAAGTGACCGAAGGGACTTGTAATATTTTCAGGCGGCGGACGCAGACCGACTGGAGCTATTCAGTGGAGCGGGAAATAAAACGCTGGGATCCCAAGCGGACAATCAGTCACCAGGTTTACGCGCTATTAGCGACATTCGCATTTCGAACGGAGCGCGGCGGTTGACCGGCCATGAAAGGAACCAGCGAGGGAGCGCGGCGGCCGGCGAGGCGGGTCACAGGTGGCTGGTCATTGTGAATTTTCCATACGCTTCATTTGTCCTCCACAAACGTTCGGAAATGAGTAGTGCGATTTATGCAGATTTCCGAACGCGGCCAGCGGAGTAATCGCGCGCTTTAATTCGGACCTGCTAATTGTTATCCACCTGATTTGTTTGCGCACAAATAGACAAATACTTCGTACTCAGATTTAATTATGAACGCATCGGTACAAATGACGCAGAAAGCCGCGTTCACACATAGTTTAATTCATTGCGTGCGCGACTCTACGTCGATAAATATGCAGCAACTATCAATATTTTCCGCAGAATTTATTGCACGATGCAAAATTGGTTAATCGTTGTTTTTGAATTATTTGATTACAGGCCGGCCGTTATATGAGTAAATCCGAATAAATTTGCTTTGAGCTTTTTACGATGCGGTTAAACTGTTGAAAGGATTTGGTATAAACGTATAAATTGAAATGATTTTCAATTTTGTAACAAGCTCGTTCGTGAAATAAAATGCGGTACAAACCATGAAGGTGCTCGATGTGAGGAGGCCGGCGAGCCGCCGGGAGAGGCGGAGCGGCGTCATCTGCAACAAGCGAAAACAACATATTTAGATATTTAAATTAGATTTTAATCAATATTTTTAATGACGTTATCTATCAAGTCGCAATGGCAAAAAAGTTGTTTTTCTTTAAACGTCAAAAATATATTCACTGTCGATTTTTCATAGAAAACTTATAAACTATACCTAATTAACGTCGAAGATAGCTTTTATTACCTATTAGAGCTTTAGTGGCTCACACAGGGAACAGGTTAAACTATTTCGTGTTTTCGGTGAAATTAATATAAGGCATCTCCTTAGATATTTATAAAACGAGACGTGTACCGTGATATATTTGTTCCTTTTCAATCTGAAAATTGTTTTAAATTTATTACAACAATTTGCGTGCGGTTGCATACGATTTTGTAAACAACGTGCGGTTTTGCCCACGTAGCTACTAATTCTCTAGGATTTTTTCGGATGATTTAAAGTCGGTCTAGTAATTCTTGAAATTAAGGCATTTATACCAATAAAAATGAACTCTTCAGTTTCATTGATTAATAAGTAAGGAATAGGCTTCAGTATAGATTTTAATTCCTTAATTCAAGTATCGTCAATAAAAGCCGAAGTCACCCGAATCCGCGCGAAGTCACCCGAGCGCTCCGAAGGTTGTTCCCGATAATTTCAATCAGGCAAATTGTCAGGACGCCATTTGTGTTGCTAATGTGATGCTCCCGGCATGTTTTAATTTGCCTGCGATGGATGCACTCGGCACTCGGCAGGCTATTTTGGTTATTAACTCGGATTTTTAATTTGGTAGTTGAAAAGAAGGATTTACATAATTTTTTTTTTGTAAGTGACATATTTCAAAGATGTTGACAATGTGGTGAAAAGGTGAAAATAGAGCATACGGGTTTGTAAATACATTATAAAATAAATAAATAATTAAAATCCCCATACCATCGCACCTACTACATGGCCCCAAAGTAAGCATAGCTTGTGTTATGGGATACCATGTAGCGAACTAGGGGGAACCTAGAATATAAATACAAAAATAGATAAAACACCCAGACACGGAACATTTTTTTTCTTTTTCCGTGCGGGAATCGAGCCCACAACCACTGGCGTCTGAAGCTGACAGCTTTACCCCATCGTCAAAGTGAAGTTCGAAAACTACACCAATTGATAAAACTCAATCATAAAAGAACGTTGTTTGTATCTTTAGCTTGACGTAACCCACTTTTTCTAAACCACTTTCTGTCAAGAAATATTTCTTCAAACAGCTATTTAGCATAATTCGCCATTCTACAATCTGGCACGCCCCGTCTTTGCATTCATAAACTGTGTGACGGCAACTCACAATTATACCCTTATTTTATATTTTATATTCCCTTGGTTCCGCATATAGTCCGCACGTGCGACTTCCCACGGATACCGTAATTATGTGCTTACAAGTGTTCACATAATTTTCATTGAAGTCACTTCAAGTAATTGCGGATAACCGGCGATTCTAAGTCTCCGCAGTCTAATCGCGTATTTATAATCAATGGTTACTTGCACAGCTTTTGCTTCCACTAAGCAGTACTTATGCGAGTTAAGTTGTATTTTAAGTTGCGTTTTTATTCGTATGACAACTTTGTATCGAACCATTGCAAGACTTGGAGGTTTCATTTTCAAATGTCGTAGTTTTAAATTGCAGGTTGTCGTTATTTGTCGTATCAATTTTAGTACAAAAAATATTTAAAGGATTATGTAAAGGTATAAAAAATAAATTACTTGAACGTTTTCAGAATTTCATTTCAGCGATCCATTCGTTTTTGACAAAATCCCCGGTTTAACATCGTTTGTAAGTTGGGCAGATAAAACAGTTTTAAACTGCCACGAGAACGGAAGTAATACGACGATGCAAATAAAAAAAAATCAACATTTAAAATTTTACGTAGCTTTGATGCATGTCAAACAGGTCAGGTCCAACTAAAGCTATTGAAAAACTGTCCCCCAGGCTACGGCGACTCTCGGCGTTAATTTACGTTTTTTGAGACACTTTCAGTCGCCATTTGGGGTCGCCACTATTTAAAACTGTATTAAGCGCTCGAGGGCCCGAGGCGAGGACAGGACAGGGCTCCGGCATCGCTCGCTATCTGCGGAATTTCGGAAAGTTGGCAACTTAAAACTTTCGGCGTGTCGGTTTGTTTGCGGCTCCCGTGGTCATTACGACAGTGAGAGAGCGAAATTTCCGCTTTAAAGTAATTTGCACTGTCACGATGGCCTTCTGAAATTTGGAGACCGACAACCAGAAATGTATGTACAAATGCGAAACAAAACGACGCTAATGGAAGCGCTTGTTTCGAGAAGTTACAGAAAAATACCCGGCGACTATGACAAGAATTCTTTTCAAATTCCCAATAACAATAGATAACTTTTTATCTTTCAGAAAAGATAAGCTATTGTCGTAACTTCTAAAACATTTAATTTTCGAAGCCTTTTTATTTGACGTAAGAATTTCGTTCAATACATTATCGAACAAGGGTTGCTGAAACTTTTTTGTTTTTAAACTTCGATCTACAGGGATGATACACCGTTGACAAAGGCTAAAAGGTTGTAAACCTCTTTGTGGGGGCTCTGTAAACACGGTACACTGATAGAAAATGTTGGTTTATTTTATGTTAGTATATCGTCTTGGTAGAAGCGGGTAAACTATCTGTCGGGTTCTTAGGGGTTCGTTCAAAGAGTGACCTTTAAGTATGTTTACACGGGTACGAGATGGAGTTCTTAAGTTGACTGCTTTATATGTGTGGCACGTGAGACCGGCACACGTCGGCCGTCTCTCGCACGGGATGAAAAAACTACAGACATTCGTAGCGCGTCTCTCTGACACTTTTCTACATCTAGAGTACACATCATTTCGCTACGCCCGCGATTTTCTTGACTCTCCGCTTCTTTGCATATATTTCGTTTGAAATCCCGACGTTTATTTGTATTTCATACTCGTGTTTGAAGCATTATTTAAGAACATGTTTCGTTTTCGCTTTTTGTAGAAAATTTATTTTGTGTAACAACATAGAATTTCTAGAAATATAAGTTAAGATCGTTCTATGAAAGGAGAAATAAATGAAAATATGCTTTACTGCCCCAACTTATTTAACTTAAATAAGAAGGTTTTGTCTTATTTATACCTGCTGTATACTACTTAGGGTTTTATATTTTGAAGTAAGATTTTAATCTTATGAGGGTATTCGTAGACTTGTAATTTTCTTCCAAGGTTTTCTTTTTAATATTACGGTGTTTTTTGGAAACTTTTGTTTGAAGAAAAATAATATACCTACTGCGTCTACGGAATGTCCCCATTGCTCCAAGTTAATTTATACGGTTACTCGAGTTAAGTAGCTGGAGCGGTCAAGTCCTAACCTAAACACACGGAAAGTGTTTTACGGAACTCCCAGGAATATGACAGCTTCAAGTGGCGCGAGGGATCGCATTTGGCTTAATGCGGCCGCGGTCGATGCGGCGACGCTCGTGTCGCTACGCAACTACCCGTGATAAGATGGCTCCCAGTTATAAAGTTACGCAGCGAGGGGCAACTTTCTCGCGATTAGTTTCCCGATGGAAGATAGCATTGGATAAAGGATAAATTAATGTTTACGTAACACTCATCGCATGTTTCACGCTGAAACGACTCGAAGAAATAACAAATCATACGATACATGGCAGGAAATTAACCATCTTACTGTCTATTTATTTACACATATTTCCTCCCCGTTAAACAGAATAGTGTAGCACAAAGCGAAAATAGCTGAAATAAGCTATTATCTCTGATTCCTGAACAAAAGCCGGAACGCGCGGTAATCACCGCATCTCGTGACGTATCGCAACGGAGCAAGAGCCGTTACCGGTTGTACCGAGACAGTCCCCGCTCCCGCAAATTAGCCTGGAACGTCGGGAGCCCGCTTGGATGTGATCCCTAATTTTCAGATACATCTCGAGGAATAAAATAGGGGATTAGAGGCGGCGCCGGGCGCGTAAATAACCTCGCGTCACGCCACGCAGTACCAGGCGAGCATGAGATAAGAGGAGGTTGAAATTGCGCTCCGTATAACCCCTTACGAGTTGCCGCGTGAGCTAGGCGACGGCGATTAGTTATTGGCGTCGTAAAAAGTAATGATGCGCTGATGGGGCGATAAAGTTGAGGAAAGTAGTTATCATTACTAGTACGACCCGTAATTAGGTCGCAGTAAACAGAGATACATAAGTAAAAAGCCTTTCAAACATTAGCCCCATTGTCTGGGTAATGGAGAGTGATGAATACTTATCGTTTAGGCGACGAAGGCTTCTATTTTCAGAAACAAGCTGTCTAAACCGAGGAGTCTTCGTAAATATTAAGTTTCCATAAAACTAATATGATAATAATAAAAAATTGTGGAGAAAAATGTCTTGTCACATTATTGAGATACTCATTACTTAATTTTATTGTTTTGTTGATATATGTAAACCTGGTTACGCGAAAAATCAATTTCCTCTAAAATACATTAGGTTAGAGTCCAAATATTTCGTCTAAAATTTATTATTCACAAACATAGCAAAACTTTGTTTCAAATAAATAATTTATCGATACTTCATGTAGATGGTGGCATGTTAACCCTCAATGCATGTTATCGCTCAATTTCGGTATCTTGCACCAACAACCAAGTCTCAAGTGCTACTGCATGAGTTACAACGCGTTTTGTTTGAAACAAAGCCTTTTAGAGACCCAGGCTGGAGCTAGCTACTTGCCAGCGCCTGCTTGCGTGCGATCCAGCATTGTAAGGATACGCCGCCGTGTTTATGATACCCTGGTAATGGGTTTGGTGATATGCATGAAACGCAGGGAGGCAAAATATACGTTTACACTGTAATTAATTTGAGGCAGTTATTTTTAAATGCGGGAAAACGAAGGGTAAGTTGGCTGATTGCATGCGTCGGATTTATCAAAATGTTTTGTATATATTTACCACATAAATACGCGTTGAGTTTTCGTGCTAATTATTATGTAAAAAAGCTGTATTCACGACTGTCATATGATTTTTTAATTATTATTATTTTGAATATATCAGATTTTATATCTAGAACATTTCTATTGCTTATATTATATATTATACTATAATATTATATAATACATATAAACTCGTATGTATTATACGAGTATTATATGTATTATACATTGCGCCTGGTTACAAGTTAATCAAAAATCTACTTTTTAATTAATGTATACACCTTACAACTCGACCTTTAAAGGTTAAGATTAGCGGAAAACGTATTGTTATCATTTTATTTTTCCTTCGTATTATTTTAATTGGACTAAACAAATGAATGAAAACTTTCACATGCGGTTTTCCGTCTTACTGGGTTAAAATAGTACATCATTAGGCCATTGGCAGGCGTGTACTTATAACACGATTACTTCCTACATTTTTGCACTGTTCTAATTTACACGATTTTGTAATCTGTGGTTGATTAATTCAGTGTCGTTCACTGGAAGAAATACGGAAAGTTGCCAAAATCTTTAGGAATAGAATTGCGTTTCGCTTACATTTAAGTTGTACATATTTACACATACATGTTGTAAAGCCGTCGCGGCCATATTATCGCGAAATACTCAAACCCCTTAACAGTTTTTTACGGTTTTCCCTAATGGACTGAGTCATTCATAAGGTAGATTTAATGCATAATTCATATGGTTTAAACATTTTTAGGGGTCATTAATTTATTTGGCTAAATATATTAGAACGATGAACGTACAAGATGTCGAAAATAGCATATCGACTGGGATTTTTAATTTGCGACCTGTGTTGCAGAGGGCGGTGGCTCCGCTACTTTATTATAAAAAAAGGTATATTTAAACAAAGACTGGCTCCACTATATGTATAGGCTTGATCTGGTTGAAAAATAGAGATTCTTGATAGTTTAGTGGAAGAAGGTGATATTACATTTTGACACGATCAAATCATTTTAACTCAATATATGACGCATATACTTTGATGTAATCAAAGTTGTTGTAGTTTACAAATGTACTTTTCTTTAATGGTACCTAGCGCAAAGTTCGATAGTTCCTTTTTGGTACGGATTGCCAAGATGTGTAACAATCTGCCTGCGTCTGTTTTTCCTGACTACAGTCCTGAATTTTTTAAGTGTCGAGTGAATAGGTTTCTCGTGGATGGACGTGTACCACCTTAGTCTTCATGCGCACTTTCCATCAGGTCGCATGGAAGACAAACGTCCTATCCTTACAATATAAAAAAAGACCTATCTACACTCACTAAGTTCTTCTTATCTGCCCATACTAACAAACAGTGTTTTTACAAACAGGAGCACAACTAATCTGTTGTATCAAAACCACACGACTTTTCGCTTTAAATAATAATAATAAATTAGAAAATCAGACTCTCTTGTTCCGCCCACAAAACCGACTAAGTAGGTACGATAACTTCATTCACATAGTTTTATTTCCCAGTATTTCCCCTTTACACGATAAACCGGTGTTATCGCGGCCGTTTTATTCTCGGTCGCAATAAAACGTGTAATTTCGACTTGGTGCAAGTGTGGCGGGGGCAGTTGGGGCAACTGGGGCGACCGGCTACTGTATCTAAGATCACAGAACAAGCCCCTGGCATAAAGCAATAAGAATTAGATCACAATTGTAAGCAAGAGGCGAATGTTTTTGTGATAAATCTAGTAGAGAATTTAGAGATTTCTAGTGAAAAGCTTTCTTGTGAATTGATGTGTAATATCTACTTAGTCTTCATAATTTACTTTCTACTAGAGTGGAAAATCACATGTTTATATTAAAAAAATAATCACTCAATATTTTCGCTGCTGCTCACTACTTGTTGCATATCGATTGTTGAATCTCATTAATAAATGACGGTGGATTAAACCTATGTAGGTGAGAGGTTAGTGGCTTCTACATTATAGTATTACCTACCTTAAAGCACTTTGTAAGTTACTGAAGTTAAGTTTTAGAAACGGTTTGCATTGTCTGCAAAGCAAGCTGCATTATCAAATTGTAGAAAATTATCTTTTTTTAATCACCATCAACCTTCAAAGAGGTAAGTTTTTTCTTGATCGGTACATCTCTGCGACTGTAGGCAGAATCACCAGCGCTGTTGCTGAACTAGCTGAGCCTGAGCCTTTTTGTTTGTGTGAATGTATAATTTGTATAGCATAGCTTTTTTAAGTACCTACATACTTAATGCTTTTCTTTCGTCTTTTATAATTGTATTTTTTCTATGTTTAAGGTATATAACTTGTGTCAAATTGTACAACATACAAGCGAATAAAATGATTTTATGTAGATCAAAATCAAAAATCTTCTTTTTTAAAGGTAGAACATTGAAAATACTTGAAACAAGCGGGAGAAAACTGGTGACATTTGTCGACGCGACAACGCGATTGCTGTGGCGTGGCCTAATCATTATTAATCATATTGTTTATAATATCCTTGAACATGTCACATTTTTTTTGCATTCAATTGATATAGTATGTATTAAGAATCGAAAACTTGCAAAGAGGAATGCCCATCAGTCTTACACCCATATTCTTAGTCGTTTCCTCCAAATCTCCTCACCTCGACTCAACGTCTCGAGGGCATTTTCGTATTCTTAAACATAAAAAATGTCCTCCACTTGAGAATTTACTCACTCGAGTCGAGTAAGAATGGAGTAGTAAACTGTCAAAGCTAAGGTACCTCGCGACCAACCTTATAGCTTCCTCAAGAGGTGTTGAATGGTTGTTTTATCGAAAATATGAGTGATTTATTGGACTTCGAACAATTTATCAATAATATATTACGAACCATATTTATATGACGCATATCTAGCTCGAAGATATTCACGGGACGCTACAAACCCTCTTGAGCTTTACGACGATGAAGAGATTGCGTGAGACGTTTGCGATTCAGTAAAAACGCAGTTTTTCACGTTATATTTTCTTTATAATTGTTTACATCGAGTGAACAAATAGATTCCTGTGCCGCCAAGGATGTAGTTACTTTATTAGTAGCACTCAAGTTTTACGCATCGGTAATGTTTCAGGTAAAACCCCATTTTTTCTATATAACAATTTTTTCTATGCCGGGGCCTGCACATTTGTACCGATTTCTCAGCATTCAATTGCTTTTTTTTTCTTATTATGAAGGTAATTGATATACGAACCAATAAAACGATTTTTAGTTATTTGATGATATTGAAACCCTATTTTTGTTCATAGATTGACTGTGGAGACCTACATGCCATGAAAACTCCAGAGTACATAAATTATAATTTTACTAATATGTTAAGAATGTTTTTTAGCTATCCTAGTATTAATAATAATTCACTATGTACTTAATTAAAAGTATTAAAACACATTTTCAAACAAAAATCATTTATTTTTTATGCAAGCCTTTTTACAAATTTCCTAAGCAGCCTTTACAAGCCATTCCCTCTCGGCTTTTTTTAATTTATGTAATTCTTCTTCACGCCTTGAGCTTTTTTGTAAGATAATAATAATAATATTTCTTCGGCTCTAATATTTCTTCCTCCTGAAAAATAATATAAAAGCAAACTTTTATTTTTATTCCTAAATTCAATACATACACTGTTTATTATTGTGTCTGTTCAGGATATACTTGTACTTTTTTGATATCTAGAGACACAATACACATAGGGTGAAGAAAAACATCTCGAGGAAGTCTGGACTTAACCGTTTCAAATCACCAAGACAAAAGGAGCAAGACGTATGATAAATAATAATAATAAATACAATCCCCAGACAATCACACCAACAATATGGCCCCAAACTAAGCAGAGCTTGTGATATGGGAGCAAACAAGGGGGGAAACTAGAATAAAATACATATTGCCCAGACCCAGAACATTTTTTTTTCTTGTTCCGGCTTTTTTTGTCTCTTGGTCTACTGTAATATCTTATTCAACAACTATCAACAAGTTAAAGCCGAAGTATATGATGACTTCATCAAGTGTTTTATAAAATGAATAAATCTTTTTGAATTTTGATTTTTTTTTAATTTAGAATTTTACTATAAATTTTACAAGATCATAAATGTTCAAGAGGTATCCTGTTACAAACATACCAATGCCAATTGATCAACTTGAATTAGAGATCTTGCTAATTTTGCGAGCTGTCTGATCAACTAGTAAACCTAGAATGTAAAACTGTAATTACCTTGTTGGCTTCCTGTGATAGGAATAGCAATATCACTGTCAATAGCATACATCATTTGTAAATTAGTGAGCTCAGCTAGTGCATCTTCATCCACTAACATTGAGTCCTGTGCTGTTGAAGTTCAGGAGTCAGTCGACTCACACCTCTTCCAGTATGTATTCTTTCTTTTTTCTGTGCAGTCAAGTCCAACTTCCTTCTGTTCTTCATATTATCAAAACACTTTTTCAGTTGAGATTCAGTTCTCTAAAAAATTACCAATATTTTAGGAAGTAGGTATAACCAGATTTTTATGATTTTCGAGCGATATATTTATCAGTTATTTTGCTTTGAAATTTGATGTTATATTCCACATTTTGGTACTTAAACAAAGGTGTTACATAAAAAGAAAAAAAAGGTTTTAAACATATTAATTAAAGGTAAATTTTACATATTAACATTTAGAGCGGAGAAAAGGAATATAAATAAAACATTATTATTTGATATGTTTCTACTTACAGTTGTATTTAACTTCAATGAGTTAAATTCATTAGTGAGTCCTGCCCACAGTTTTCTTTGCAGACGGGTTCCCTGGACCGACGCTGGCAGCAGAGTTTAATTTATATTTAATTATCAACTCTTGAAGACACCTTTTTTCTTCAGTAGAAAATACTTTGCGCAACTTTATTAACAGTGTATGCTATCCCAGAGTCAGAAAACAATTGTGAATGCGCTCTGGTTCGCGCAAAACTATCTTTACAAAACTACATTATGCCTGGTAGGAATACAAATAATGGCATAACTAATAATGGTTAGGTAGGTACTATAAAATAAGATCCAGAATGGAAACCTAACTAATAACTTTACAGCTTAAATACAGGCTAATTTGTTTGGCAATTTATAAACAACATATACTGATATAAAGGATTACATGAGACATTAGATAAAAGGGAACTCGTAAAACTATAAAATATCCTTGGAACACTTTGAAACTATGAGAACAGAAATAACGGTACACAAGAAATTGCACATCTGTGCAATGCGTTGAAACTCATATTAAACAAGGAACTATTTTTCAATTAGGCACGTTTATCAGTATAACTTATACCCGAAAATAACACAGGACGAAACAACGGGACATGGAATTAACGTAAATGTAAACAAACAATGATCAAATTTGACTTATGTGACGTTTGCGTGTTGTCAATGTCACAAATTTTAACAGTAATTTCGTAGTAGCCAACATGCTAGCATTAAAATCTCCTCAGAATAATGATGTCACTTGTTACGTCACACCTCGACTCATCCGAGTTTACCTCAGTCGAGTGGAGGACGAAATATGTTCGAGGGCTGATTAAGAATACCGATTTGGAGATTGTAGATGAGGGAGTTTCGAGGCTTCCTCGATTGAGTTTGAGTGGAGGGATATTCGAGGAAACGACTGAGAATATGGGTGTTAGACCTCATGGCTACACATGCACAAATTTGAAATATGATAAAAATGATGAAATAGCTTTTATATAATGTAATGATTCGGTTTGAAGAAAAGTCCAGGTTTTCAAGTTAAACTTTTAGTTTCATGTACAGAGTTTCATACACTTCAAAAATACTGAAATATAAGTACTAAATAGAATGAAAATAATATACCTGGTGTGGTCAAACCCACTGTTGTATGAGATTTCACACTTCTCCATGAATAAAAGTCGGGATATCAAGAAAGAAACACTAGAGATAGATTCAAACACAACCGAACAACAGCAAAGAGTAAAGTAGTGAAGTCACATGTGATTGAAGATTGTCAGGATGACCGATATTCATCGCAGTTGAATAAACATCGATTTTAGGCTTGATGATTTAACTTCGATATCATAGATAAAAAAATACTGTTTTATTTGTTCCACAATTCATATTAATTATCGAACTACAATACTTTTTATTCGGTGTTTTATCATTTCACAGCCCTTTTTACCATCCGTATTGGTATCTCGGTTTGATTAGTTTGTTCAATCAATCGATCATGTTCAATGAATCGATTAAATATTTTGTAAGTAATATATTTTCTGGTACTTTTTATTTGGAAAAACAAATACCTACCCTTCTTCTTACAGAATAATCACCATTAATATCTAAAAATCGTAACTTCATTTTTTAACAGATTTTCCTTCCAGAGAAGGAAAATGCTGGGCATTCTATTGTTTTTTAAATTAAGTATTTTAATTGTAGCAAAATATGGGCAATCTTCTTTATACTAATTACTTCGGTTTAATAAACTAAATTAATCTATTTCCTAATCAAATGGATATTCAAGGGTTAGCCTTTCTTAACTTGTAGCCTTTCGTGGGATCGGAGAGGACTTAATGCGTACTCAGTGATTGGGGATCGAATCGGAAAGAGTTTCCGCTCGAATAGCTCCGAATGCGAGGTTCGAGGTTAACTTAAATGCGTGATTTATTATGTGGGTGGCTACCTCACTGTTTTATATACGGTTTATCTTGGAATATATAATTTCAGTTGTATTTTTTGTAGAAATTACATTTTCGCTGTATTTAAGTAAGTGCTTTATGTAAACAAGGTTTATTTCGTCTTGTACATGTGCACAGATGCTACATATTATCTTGTGTATGTAGGTATATTATCTTGCTGCTCATTATACTTTATTAATGTACAAAAATATTACCTTTAACAAAATTTATTTTCATCTATTAAGGACTTTTCGTTAATTTACTTATCGTCCATTTTCAGGACAGCTGCTGTCAGCAAAATTGTTGAACAAAAATATTGTTTTATTTACAAAATACGTCAAGAGACGTCATAAATGTTTTAATCTCCTAAATAGCAAAGCAAAACTCGATGAATCCAAACTTAGTACAAATTTATCGAACTATAAATCTCTTTCACAATATACAAAGCAAACTAATATTTCAAATTATGTTATTAATCACTGAATGGGTTAAACTGTTATCTATAAGTTTATAATTACTTTGAACCTTTAATCAATGATTATACGAATCTCAACTTACTAATATTATAAAAGGGAAAGATTGTTAGAAGATATGGATGGATATTTATTACTCTTTCTTTAAACTTGAGACTTTACGAATTTAGTTGTAATTTCGTAAAGTATTTAAAACAAATATATCACTTATCCTGATATTCCCCTTTTAAATAAATTACCTTAATTATTTAAAACTATGTGTAGGTAGAGCCGTAGGGCACAGCTTGTTAGTTCTAAAGTATTTCAGTCGTCCTTTACATATTAATCTTCTATTTATTATTGTCTAAAATTTTTATTATTAATTACCATTGTAAAAAAATAAAATAAGTAAAATCCCCAGACAATCACACCAAGTACATGGCTCCAAAGTAAGCATAGCTTGTGTTATGGGATGCCATGTAGCGAACTAGGGGGAACCTATTTATGAATACATAAATAGATACCTACACACCCAGACACGGAACATTTTCTTTTTAAATCATAAATTTCTTTTTAGTTTTAACCAGATTTTACTGCGTTGCATTTAATTTATCTTTTTTAAATAACGTGATCACAAGCGAATCAGTTATTTGTCTTGTTGAACGTGATCTTATTAATTTATATAATCTATACTTATTCTAGAAGAATCCGATTTAAGACCAATCATAATAAGATTAAAAAAGTATTTCAATGAACGCACCAACCACAACAAAACTTCGCATGTAACCGGCATCCGAGCACAGTTTCGGCGAAGTTCCTAAGTTATTCTGGCAAATGTTACATCGTCCGATCAAGGGTTTCTAAGGGCCCTTCAGTTACACTTGGGACGCTGGGCCGAGACTCTAAGGTTCGATTCTCCGATGACAAACTATTGATGGACGTAGGATTGTTGCGAAGTTTCCTAAGGTTCTATTGAACTCCCCCTTGTTAGGTGACCGTGCTATGTAGTTGTGTAGGGGATGTGTGGTAAACTTTGTATTTGTGAAGATCTTTAGTTGGTTGTTACTGTTGTTGGTACTTTAGTGTTGTTGCTATTCATTAACTATTTGGTTTGGGTGTTTTATTGTTTATGTGTAGATGTCGTATCCTAATTTGGTAAGGAAGTTTCAGTATATTAGCGCTTGTCAAATTGGCTCTAATTTACTTAGGAATTAAAGATATTAAATAAGTTGTCTTAACAGGTAAAGGCAAAAGCAAGGGAAAATTAAGTAGAGTCTCACTTTTTTGTACGAAAAATTCGCAACACCTTGATTAACCTATAAAAGTTTTATCACTTTTATTTTTCACACGACTTGTTTATGAATTTACGTTGTTTTATGATGTTGGCAATCCTTTTTTAGGGTCGGAAGGACACCTGTGACCCTTAAGTAATTGCGAAGTGTTGGGGCTCGACCCATGTCTTGTTAAAAATAAGAAATAGGGAAAGGGTGGGGGTGGATTTGAGACGTCGCGTCGTGTGTTCATAAACATGAAAGATTTACCTTGTTTAGATGTTATTTAGGTTTATTTCGCCTTTTCTGTTTGATTTTGAACAATTGCATGTCAAGGCTTATGTTTGGATTAACAAATTTACAAATATTTGGTAATTTATATGAAGGATTAATTTGAACAAATCTGATAAAGACGCAAAACTTAAGACCTTATTCCATCATAACCCGCAGTTTCTTTTTTTTTAATTTATAACGCCTTAAATAAAATAAAAAGTCAGGTCTCTTTCACATTACATTTTCTCTGACAAGCTTGCTTCAGTTAAAGCGTAGGTTTCAAATTTTCTCTAAACTGGTATTTTCACTTGAAAGAACATTTTATTTACAGTGCTTCTCTACTCAAAGTGTACTGTAAATAAAATGCTTCATATTATTACTCAAATTTACGTCGTAAATAAATATGTATGTAGGTGTAGTAAAATATCTTTTATATACTGTAAGCTGGTGATGAGCACTTTATATTCAATAAGGCACCAAAAAAGCTGCAATATGATTTGAGAACAGACAGCAAAATATGTTGAAAATAACAAGTAAATCGAAAATTACGTTTGCGCTTGAAGATAGGCAATCGATTTTTTTATGATATAAATTTTCGTTAAGTTTGTATATTAGTTGTGGGTTATTTTATTTTGTACTAACCCTATTGTCCGTGGACAAGGCCTTCTTAAGAATCCTCGAGGGCCCGCCTGGTTGGTTATGGTTCGTAATATAAAGTATGCCTCTAAACATAACACACAAAGGTCCCTCGAAAATGTGTCCCAGCCAAATTTTATGTATGACAGTTCCTTCCTGAACCGGTAAGCTTAATCTTCGTGTTCGTCATTTAATTTTGAACCGAGTCTTTTTACATTTTATTATTATTATTACTACGTCTCCCATGCTGGACTGGAAGCGAAAGAAAAACATAGAATGTGCCAGCTGCTACTCTTTCCGGGCATACTGTAAAAGTCAGTTAAGGGACAGAGGTTTTATTGGCGTTTTTGTGGGCGATAGGCTGACCCCCTGTCACTGCAATATTCTCACTCCATCATTATAATACCTCCTAATTTGTCAAACGTTGGTTTTATAGCCTCTGGTGTTCTGCCCACCCCATTAGGGATACAGTCGTGAAGTTATGTTGTATGTATTATTATTATATCAGCCTGCGCTGTCCCACTGCTGGGCAAATTCCTCTCTCCAGTTCTTCCATTCCTCTCTATTTTTAGCTGTTTCAATAAAACAACTAAAACAAATAAAAAACTACAATTTAAAGTCACTGACTTGTTTTCTTCTAAAAGAAATACTTCATTTAATTTACCAGTTCAGAATAAATTTAAATGAAAGATCTGTTAAAAGAAAACGTTTTTCCAACACGATATTCTAAGAAGCTAGGTAATTATCTAAATAAAGCTTAATTTACGAGTCCTTGTTATCTACAGAGGTGAGTTCTGATTCTCAATGACCTCAGTCTGGTACAGTCACGTCTCATAATATGTATACATTTTCATTGGAATTTGAAGCTTATAACAACCGATTAAGTTGCGAAGTGTATACATGTTAATGCGCGTGACTGTACCTACTGCAGCTTTGCTACGATACTAAATGGAAGCACTAAAAAGGTACTAAAGACGGGTCAATTTTCTTTTTACTCCGTTTTTATTTATTAAACCTTCTGTAATTATCGTTAACTCTAGAAGTTCTTAAACTCTGCTTATGTCCTAACTTAACTTTAAGAGCGGAGTAGTTTTAAACTTTACCGCTCCAGCTTTAATGTATTCATTTTATTTTCCACCAAAATTGTTTGTGTTTATACAGAAGTAGTCGTAAATAATACGTGTATAGAAATCATTTCATGAATGGTAAAGGTCCCCGAGGGAGCCCTTTGACCCTCTGTATATATTTATTTATGTCTCGGTTGTTACCTGCGAAATATTTTGCTTTTACAGTTTTTTCCTGAAATGTAGATCGTGTATGGTGTACCGTGATGGTTTTATTAAAGCCTCTTTCAGATGAGGAAAATGTTGAACATTAACTGTTTTCTACAATGAATTTCTTTCTTTAAAGGAGTCGGAACCTGTCCCATACATTTCTATGCCCCGGTGTTAACAACACGACATTTTCGTTTTATTTCATATAAAATATAATCATGATTCATCAACGAAAATTTCAAGACAAGCCTATGTCTAGGAATTGAGATATCCATCATTTTGTCTGTAGGTATGCAAATAAGTTAAGTGAAAAAGCGCAATGCCGCAATTAATACAGCGATCCATGTCGAAATGCAAAATCAGAAGTCCAATGAACAAAACCAAAAATCGTCATGTATTGCAGGTTCTCAGGATCCAGTTGGCAAGCAAAAAAATTATAGTTTAAAGAAGAATCGTTTAGTCCGTACGAATAGCTGAAGTCATTAAAAATAGCAAAACCATGAAAATACTCAAGCGCAAGGAATAGATACCAAATAAACGAGTGAACAAATAGATCGATTGACCTACTGAACGAGTCGAGTCAAGCTAGTATTGCCAAACCTTATAACTAATTTCGCCTATTTTAATTACAAAATAATTATTTAAAATAAAACTTACACAGTTAGTTTACCTTCATTTAATCTTGTAACGATTCTCATTTATTATTTATTAAATTTTACTTAGCGTATTTTCAATTATATTATGATTTATTTATCCGTACTAAGAAACCCATTACAGCGATTTCCATATCTTGAATTAACTTTTTTTCCAAACACTAAATTTTGAGGGGTATATTTATTTTGAATAAGGAAAAATAAGCTATTTTTTGATACCAAAGTCAACCTGTTAACCCTGTGCAACCTTGTGGCCAAGGCTTACTCAGTTTCCTTTCTGTGTTAGCCAAAATATTGTGAGAAACTGTTGGTTGGATGTTCGTGGTACTTTGACGCAGAATCAGCTGGACAAATTGAGATTTATTTTGTACGTAATTTAGAAAATAGTTTTTCTGATATTCCTATGAAATATTCCTCAAGAACACCTAGTATTACATATATAGCCCGCTGCAACCAATTTAAATCAACTATTTAAAAACCAAAAAAACACTTTTTATTCCAAAAGCATTATTTTCCCAGAACCGATTGAAAGAAATCACATACGAACGTACCTAATAAGTCTTTGGTTATTTGTAACGTTTCGTTAGACGTAATTCGTTGGAATAGTTGCCGTTATTCACAGGGTGCGTTAAAGCCTGAATCAGAGTAATCGTAATAAATCACCCTGTATCCTGAGAGGAGGGGGTTGTACGGAACCAGATTGCTATAATGGTCGGGTCTTGAACGAACTCTGTTAATAAAGAAACGCGGAAAAATTGGGTTTTGGACACACTTTGAAACTTTTTCGCGTTAAAATCGAATCAAATGTTTTTTTTTCTATTACTTTGTGAGTTTTAGATTTAGTTGTGTACTTCTAGCTTAGCGTTTTTGAGCTATCAAACGCAACATTATCTTTTAAATCTGATTATCAGTTTCAGAGTTAATCGCGTTGAAATAAAATAGATTAAAACACTAGTGTTTTATTAAGAACTTACATATAAAAGAAAAATATTTTTTTCTAGCTTCCTTATAAAATTTTATCGACCATTCATCGTTTTTTTATATAAACAAATCTAATTTCTTCTTTCTATTTCTAATTTTTTACTACTATGCTGGACTGGGAGCGAAAGAAAAACAAGGAATGTGCCAGCTGCTTCTCTTCCCGGGCATACTGTAAAAGGTGTTATGGGAGGCTTTTTTGTTTTTTGTGGGCGATAGGCTGACCACCTGTCAATGCAATAGTCTCTCTCCACTATTATAATGCCTCCAAATTTGTCAAACGTGACATCAGATGGTTTTATTACCTCTGGTGTTCTGCCTACCCCATATGTGATACAGGCGTGAAGTTATGTATGTTTGTATGTAATTTTAGAAAATTGTATTCTTTGTAGGTCATTTAAGATTGATGGAACTGAATTATATCTGAGATGATTAATTCAGTTTAGAGAATTACATCTGAGATCATTATATTATGTGTGAATCAAATTAGTAATGCTAGCCAATTGTGTGACTTCGCCTCCCAAGCAACCAATATAAACTACTAATCTAACTATTTATAGTTATTGACACTATGCCACCTACCTTATCCGCTGTTTGAAAATATTTAACTAATCGCTCAACTGCCTCCTCATCCTACTATAAGTAATATCTAAATCTGAAACTATGTGAGACTGACTTATATTTCCTACTTTTTCTCGTACTCAACATAAGCTGAATTTTCATAGAAACGTAAAGCCTAGAACGTTTTTCCATGAGAGCAGGTTATACGCAGACGAAGCTGCGAGAAACAACTAGTGATTATATAGAAACAAAAACTAATGAGCGAGTTATGACTTCAAGTTTTATCTCAGCCAATAAATACATGGAGTAGAAGAGACTATATTTTTTTATTACAGGCAATATAGACAAGAGAAATGTTTTTACTGGAAACATAAGTTTCATTTCTGATTTTATGTATTTAGAATGCTGCTGCAGCCAGCATTGTTGGCACTTATCATATCTTAGTGGTTTTCCATTATGATATCGATAACATTCTGCATTTTAATATTTCTTTCAGTGTAAAATGGGTTTAGATGTAAATTATATTGTAGAATGGCTTTTGCATGAGTATTGTTACGACGTGAATTGTAATATATTTTTCATATCTTTGTGATAATATCTCGGCTTCTTGTAGAATATTGTCGCTCTTTAAGTATAAATACAATAAAACAAATTTTTGCAAAGCAATGCTTATTAAGTTTGCTTTTCTTTTTGTTGATTTTAGTTTTTATATACCCATGTAGTACTGTGCTTAGTTGTTATATTGCGTGGTCTGAAAATAGCTTTCAGCATGGCTTATTGCGTTCAAAAACCCTATAAACCTCCAACATATTTCATGCATATCCATACATATGAAGCTTTTAATAAACATACATATACATTGACGTAAAAGTTAGAAGTTTCTGACTTCGGATTCAAGGATACAAAACGAGGAGAAATCCAATAATCTCTTACAAAGAACATGGGACTTATTGCGCGAAGTTGCCGCCAACTTGGGAAATTGTAACAATAGGCCGAACGGCTCTAATTTCAGGAATGCTTAAAATCAGTAACAAAATTGTACGCCTGTTGACTTGAGGGCAGATTTTTAAAACACATTTCACTGTGACCTTAGGGAAATCAAAGGTGCTAGACTGGAAAAAGTCTACGAGAAGCAGAAACACAAAATAAAGTACACTTTGATAACTGCGTCGTAAGAGCCATAGTGGATTGGCAGATAAGCTTGCTAAGTTATTCTAAGTTAAGTGATCCACTGTGTATTTGAGACGAAATTGGGATTTTTGTTCAGTTTTTTTTCAAAGAAATTGTTTTAAGTGAATGCTTTTAATTAATTTACTGTTAAAGTTGTTAGAATGAGATACGAAGTCAGTTTTTATCCTTTGCTTCGAAGAGCAATATACAGACTGTTATCTGATGAATTTATATTACTGGAAGTCAATAGAAGTAATCGATGATTTAAATAGTCTTGAAACGTTCTGTAGTAAGTAGCTACAGACAGAACGTAGTACATATCTTTCTGAGGTTATAGAAAAGATGTGGAAAAGATAACCTCAGAAAATATATAGAAAGATAGAGACAAAGATAGAGAAAGAGAGAGGAATATACAAGGTTGTTTTTTAGTCACCGGCCAAATTTTTTTGACATATTAAGTATCATGTATGGAAACTAGTTTTGATAAAAAGGTATATATTTTTTCAGAAGGATATTGTTATTTACGCTAACATATTAAGCAAAGCATGGTCACTCTAAAATTATGAATGAATACCTACTACAAAACATATTGTAGTACTACGTCGTAGTATTATCAATGAAATGCCGCGTCGTAGTAGCTGTGTTCATCAACAGTGAATAATACAGGGTTGATTTGTAGTCACCATTTTAGTTTCCTTAATACGATATAAACGTACCTGCATATTTATTTAAGCGTCATATTTTAACAGAAGGCTAACTAATCAAAAATTTTTAACTCTTTATTCTTGATCAGATCACAGAGAGACCAAACGGTATCTATGTGTCTAGAGGTCTAGAAGGACGCCATTGATTAGTAACACTTGCGGTACCCGTGGGACGAAATGGAGTAGTGGAAACGTACGGAGAGTTTCAAACTAGCGTTCATAGAATCTTGAAGCCATGTAACAACACGTTTTGTTATATTTTCAATATATCATCTTAAAATAATGAAAAAACATTCGAATCCGATAGCGAATTCCTTAATATGCCAAGAAGTCAACAGTCTTTTTTAAAGACTCTCAGCTAAGGCTTTAATAATATTAAAATCTGTTAGGACAACAAAACATCCACTACACTTAGACGAGTTTAAACAATGTTGGCACTCTCATACGTAGTAACATCTCATCACACTCGAGCCTCTCAACGGTAGTAACATTTTTAAATGATTGCTTCTTTCAGAAGGACAATTTGGTAAATGTATTGCTGCCTACCCAATCCTTGGATTACACGCTAGAGCCTGCGTCATACTGTGTGCGAAAATACACGAAAACAGACAGAGTGTAGCTCGGAGCTGCGATGAAAGGGTTCCGTATAAGATTAATTTCATTTGTACAATACAGGCTGTGTTAAGTGAACATATGAAGAATATCAAATAATTCCTTATGATATTGGAATTAATTCAGAAACTTATTGATTTTAGTTTGATGTAAACTTTTTTATCTTGTACGGACCGTGGACTTGATAATACAACTCTCATAAAATTCTAAACCATATGGTTAGAGCGTCATCGTTTGTTCATTCACGTCTGGTCATGTCAGTTGAAGTACTAAAAATACTCATGAAATGATCATGTGATAGATATATGTTATGATATGGCCAATTCTACGATTCGACCATGGCCTATAATTGCGTCATGGCCGAAATCTGTAAATAACATACCAATTTAAGCAATTAAATGAGTAAGTGTTTTATTAGCATTTTATTATTTATTTCAATATGAATATAAAACGAATAAAGCCTTTTCTGCTCAAGCGTAATTATAGTGTGTGCAAGACAGGGTGCATTATATGTAATTTATGTATACACTACATGAATACAGAATTAAAGTGACGGACTACTTGTAATCAATACATATAATAAAATGGTAGGAAAGTCAAAACTGTACATTGAATTTTTTTTTAAAAGAATACTTGGGGTATGATCTACAATCGAAACAGAAACAAAAAATATAGTTTTTAGAATTTTTGTCTGTTTGTCTTTCCGGGATAACCTCAAAAAGTACTGCATGGATTTACTTCAAATTTGGCATGAAGATAGTTAAGAAGTCGGGTCAACATATAGGCTACATATTATCACGCTAGCAGTTTTATAATCGTAGGTGCGTTTGGTGCTGCATAGCGTTCACGCAGACGACGTCGCGGGCAGCAGCTAGTTCAAAATATTTTACTTTAGTTCACAGACGTCTTCGTGGATAGTTTTCCTTCCCTTTTCAACAACGTGAAAGTTTAAGTGTGGGTCGGATGATGAAAAGAATAGTGCAATAATATTATATGAGCTTTAACTTTACCCTTGATTAGTTTGAAAATCTATGATGAATTAAGCCTGAGTTACACTTATCATCAAGGAAATCGAATATTATTTTGGCAAAGTTTTCATAACAGTGGAAAAACTTTTCAATACAATATTAATTTTAATAAATTTGCATAGACGATTGTTATTATACTAATCTTTATTATAAGTGCTAGTTTACTTGTACAAAAAAACAATGCAGCGGTTTTTTAAATTAATTGATTGCTTATAAGACCTGACAATAACGTCTAGTTGAGGCAACGTTTTTCTATTCACCCACGGGGTCTTAAAAAGTGTGTTTTCATTGGCATACGGTCCAAATAAAGCGCGCTAAGAAATGTTTCTACGAATGAAGCGTTCGCTACATAATGAAGACAAAATAATGAAGGCTGCTCGGGATACAATCATACTCAGTTTTATTCTATAGCCTTATATTAAAATTGTGAATGTTTTCAACGGGGTTTTATCAAGAAGATAAGGTCTCTTTGAAAGCGTAGGGAAATTCAGTGGAAGTAATTTATGGGAAAAGATTAAATTTGTAAAGCCTAATGTATGGTGGGAGCGGGGAATATAGAATTAGATGTGCGAGGCTCGTTCGGTATTCGGCGCGGGTCGCTGTAAATAGAATTTTAGGCAAATTGCAAGTTGCGTGTTTTCTTTTTACGGGTCCTCAAAGTTTTTGGAAGTTAAGGCAGTTGTGGATTAGAAGCCTTCGTCCGGTCTCAGAGTGGCAGAAGAAGTTGTGTTTAAAAATAATGGCGGATCGTGAAAAAAATATGAATAGTTTCGCTAGGTTTCAGATACGTAGCTTCAAAAAATGTTATAATTTCTTTAAAATATAAACCATTATACTTCATTCAAATCGTTACCCATACAGATTTAAAATAAGAGAATGCAATGTCATATTGTAACTTCAGGGCAAGAAATTGCCATGGGATAGGAAAAAACTTGGTCTTTAAAAAAATTTTGCTGCTTATAAATTAATGAAATTAAGATAATGAAAGTCTGAAAGATACACGATCTCACGCTGTATGTAACACAGCAAGATATAATATGCAAATAATCAGCAGTAGTATCATCACGTAAATCTCGCACACCTAATTAAGCATTAGACAATTTCATTATAGCATACTATAGCTTTACATAGCATAGCATAGTGAAAGCGTTGCGATTATCGCACTACGCATTGTTACTGGTTATTAATGGGGTGTTGGGACTGTACAAAAGGAGGGTATTATCATGTAATGAGACTATTATGTATTTGCAATTAGTATGTTTAAGCTGAAACTTTAAAGTTTTTGCTGCAAACTCTAAAAGCTAAAGGAAGCTTAGTGCTGCTTTGTTTTTATTTTGTTTGAACGGGTATTTGTTGGGAGTTATTTTATTAAAACGTTGTCTATTTGCTGCAGGGGAATAAAGAGTTTTAAGTGGGCTGTTTGGTTCGTAGAAATCTTTGAATATTTATGCAAGAATATCGTCAAAAGTGGGAACATGATTCCAAAATATGTCTAATAATTGTAAAATATAAACGTATTTAGTTATCTCAAAAATTAATTTATAAATAGGTATATAATTTTCGAGCTATAAGTATTTTTCAATTTGTAATGTTTTTCTCCACATTTTTTTTATTTAGCCAAAAGTCAAGTTAAGGATACACAAGATAACATACTACCAGATCACGGATATGTAAATAGGTATACACATATTACCCCCCCAAGTAGAGTGTGCCTTGTCGTGGCGGGGGGGCTCAGTAGCCCGTCGCAATCCAGCGATCGGGTGAAGCGAAATCACTCTTACGGCGGTGGCGCGCTGCGTCTGTCCGCATTAGGCGGCAGCTGCGCTTCCCGGGGTGGGTCCTCTCGGTACCATTCTGATAGCAGAGTGGACCGATGAGGACACAGAGGCGGCGAGCTCTGGTCGTGCACCGGATGCTCTGGGGTCGGCGGTCTCGGATTGCTTCGGCGTCCAGGCCGTCGTATTGGGTTAGGTTAGGTTTCAGGGTAGGTTAGGTTTTAGGTTAAGTTAATTCGTTTAGGATAGGTTTTAGGTAAGGTTTTAGGTAAGGTTTTAGGTAAGGTTTTAGGTAAGGTTTTAGGTTAGATTTAAGATAAGGTTTTACGTTAGGTTTTTAGGTTAGGTTTTAGGATAGGTTAGTTTAGGCTGGGCGGAGGGTGGGACGGAGAAGGAGACGCCTTCTCCCTCCCGATAGCCAGCCGTGGTGGGTGAGGGGACCTACTGCGGCTAAACAGGCTATGAGTGGGGAAATGGCCGCGTGTACTGGGCCATTTCCTACGTGGGGGGGCGCACGGCTCAGGCTGAGCGCAATCCGCCGGGGCTCGCGGGCAATGCTACTGGCGATACCGTGGGCTCCAACTATGGCGGGGGAGGTACACCTGGAGGTTTTTAGTGGGTCGGTTCGGCCTTCCGCCGGATCATCCCCACATACCCCACCGTTCCCCCTTGGGCGGTCGGGGACATGACAGCATGTTTTCCTCCAGACAAAAAAAAAAAAAAAAAAAAAAAAAAAAAAAAAAAAAAAAAAAAAAAAAAAAAAAAAAAAAAAAAGGTATACACATATTAAATGAAAGTATCAATATTAGAACTAAACTAAAATAAACATCCAACATTTTTGAATCGACATCTAATATCTGTGTTCATCTCACAAGTGTCTACTAAATATCCAGAACATAATATGCAGAAGGCTTAGTTTTCACTGCTACATTCAAGGTTTTTAAACCAAGCATCAAGATAGTCCTAATTTCATTTCTGAACAACAAGGAACCCTATTCGGTTTTGCACACGTAAAGTTCTCAGTAATGGCTTACACTTACCTTAGACATACCTTACCGCTCCTTCGTAAGCGGTTAGATAAAGGCGACTAATCGACTCAAAAAAAAAGCAAGAACCCTTCCAAGATACTCGTAGCTAGCAACCAGCCTTTATTTGAAATCTGCAGCCAAATACCTCCCCTCCGGTGGCGATGTTTAATGAGGATTTGTTTCTTCCTCAACTGTCTGAAATACTTAACTTCATCTTCATTTACCATCAGGTGAGATTGAAGTCAAAGGTGGCCTTGACAACCATTAAAACAACATAGAGTAACGATCCAGCAGTGCGAGCACAGAACTTTGTCGAGTATGTATACGAATGTTCGTATAGCATGGAGACGGTTTGTTAGCAATAATTGAAATCTATCCATTGCTGCACGGCCAGCTTTAATAAATGTGTGCCTTGTTAATTTTGAATGTTTGTAAACATGTTGTACTCCTAAATAACTGTAAAATAAAAAATTACAATGATACTAAAAACTTGTAACCGACTCCATACTATACAAACATTCGTAAACAAACGAGTCGATAAAGTTCGGTGCTCGCGCAGTTTACACAAAACCTAAATTTTTTTGCTTTTTCAGAAGCGTTTAAGAACTTCTCAAGTAATAAGGTACGGTATACAGTATTTATTCAGCTCATATCTCATTTTCCTAGGAGAATAAGGAACATTGGGCAAAGTGCACTCCCCGAAACACGCTTCACCACTCGTAATTAATTCCACACAACTAGTATATTCTGCATCGAATAAATGAATATTAAATTACCTTGGAGATAAAATGCTAATATTCTATACATATTTATCTTGGACTAAGTAAATTAAGGAGATAGCGCGAGATGGCAGATTATCCATTTTAATTTGCAATTTACATTGTATTGTATTTACTTGTTTCTGATGTTCGAAATAGTTGCTTAGCTGTCCTTTTAAATTATGAAAATATATTGAAATATGTAATATTATTACAACAGTAAGAAGCTTGTTGATGTTATGTAAAGTATAAAGCACGTCGATCTTATCATTGCGTTTTTATGACAATATCGCCAACGATTTTATTGCTTTTTACGTAAAATTGTCAAAACTGAAAATAATTTAGAGGAAAGAATTATGTTTTATATTTTTTTGTGTCTTATTGGAATTGAATACTTGGCAATAATATACTACGTTCATTGTTCATATATATTTGTCATTCATAAGCCCCCTTTTAAAGTAAATACATTTTTCACATTCAATTCCAACGCCGTTCGTATTTCCACAAGTTTATAAAATTAAATTATTCTTGCGCGATCATTAAAGGCAAACTCAGCTAATGAATACATAAAATTATGGAAGTGGCGTCTCGTTACGTGTTGCCAAATAATAAAACTGTGGAGTGTGAAGTTTAACGAGTTGATGTCGCTTCGGAGTGTTGCCGAGCCCTACGCTTCGGGTAATTCATCAAAAGTAAGGGAAAGTTCGCGTGCCTACCAAATGTACTTAAGAGATGGTTTAGGGAATCTGGAAATGAAGCATCTGAATCTAATTAGTATTTAGTTAATTGTACAGAGGCCTTTTTTTGTCAACGCTACAAAATAGATTGTTTTATATTCAAGAAGAATTCATTTACAAAACGCTCTCTCTTTAAGTCATACAAAAATTACTATAAAGGGTTTTATATATATAATTTTAGGCTCGCTTTGGTCCCAAAGAAGTGTTAGGATGATTAAAAAAGATTATCCATAAAGTAGCTCAATTAGCTAAAGTAGCTCTGAAGTCTTAAGTTTTTACGAATCAGGGGCTTTAACTACACGTTTCAGTGTCTGTTAGACACCATGCTAAAGTGTATAATATTTGTCTTTCACTTTTGAGGAATAGAAGTATTTTTTATTGTAAAAATCAGTATTATAATGTTTTCTATAAGTATTCAGTTATTGTCAAATTCAGTCTTTTGGTGTGATCCATACAACAACATGTATAAGTCAATTGTGCTGAAACTGATTATGAAAAATATTAAAGACCACTTCTAGTATATTTCTACGTCCCTGTACAATAAACGAAGCATCAGACATGTTTGCCAAGAGTCTAAAAGGTTAACCCCATCACGTCTTTCTTAAAATTACTTGTTTGCGTTAATTTATATTTTTAAGGACAATTTCAACGCGTGACACTTCGTAATTCATGTTTTCGGAGTTTTTCGTTTACTTTATATTTATTATTTAGATTTGGGAACACCGTGTGAGTTCGAAGTTATTAGGTGAGTTTGTGATTTTTTTTTCATTTGTTTTGTGTTTTGATGTAAGAGAAAAAAATAAATTAGTTTCAAGAAATAGCTCCGTATGGAAAGTAAGGCGTATTTTTACTGTCTTTATATAAACTTAAACCTACTTTTTTTTTCAATCTAAGGTGGTGGTAAAAGACAGTGGTCTAGAAAGGACCTGGGTTTGTGCCAAATAGTGTCGACGTTACTTTAAAGTTGTTTACATGATGTTTACTTTTTACATGTTAGGAAGGCTATCGATTAACTTAAGAAAGGTATATGACTATAATAATTAACGAATGCAGAGCATTAAAAAACCGACTCCACGTCAAAGCTTTGGCTGCAGTAGAAGGTCGTCAAGGGAAACAATCTCCGATCTCATCAAAATCAGTTCACCCAGTCAAAAGTTATGAGGTAACAAACATACAAAAAACATACTCGACGAATTGAGAGCCTCCTCCTTTTTTGAAGTCGGTTGAAACATAGTTCCCAGCAGCAATCACAACCATGGGGCGTGTTGATATTTTCTCAAGCATAAGTTAATTAACTTTAACACAATCATGAATAAATAAATTTTAATACTGAATTACGATTGCATTTAGCTCCCGACTAGTCCTATAATAATAACAACAAGCCGCAGCAGGCTAGTAGAAATCGAGAAAATTTTATAGAATCGGTTAATTTGCAAAATTGCATTCGAAACTGCTATCAGTTTATTATCGAGTAATCGAATAATCGAGGCAAGTGCGCTCGATTATTGCAAATGCGCGCGTTTGCTACTCGAGCGCCGGCTCCACTTAACTCCGATACACTTCACGTGTATAAATACCAGATAAATACCAAGTATCGTGTACAGACGGTAATTCTATCTGCTTACCTTCTATCCACCCAAGATCTCCTACCTTTATTCAACTTAAACCCCAAACCAATAAAGCTTAAGGTCGATTTTACTCCGCGTCCTTAGTTAGCGTAAGTAGTTAGCATTATTTAGAGATGTCTTGAACTTAGAAAAGCCGCCTTCCGTTATTGTTTCAGTGCTAATGAGTTGTTCAATTAACCGACACAGTTAACGACCCTGGCGAATGTAGGAAATGATCAACGTTAAATTCCTATCGCAATAATATGCAAATTTAAATATAGCACCTACTAGTGCAACCTAAGTTAAGTTATCTGCTCGGTAATTAAATAAACGAGGAGTAAAAGCTATTCACGCGAAAGCTTAATGAGAGAAATATTTTTAAATTTTTAAATCTGCAAACAGCATCACTGTGGAGCGCTTTGAACAACATTTTTTTTTTGTTAATACCCGTGAAATCTGGGCCGCGCGCTCTCCGCAATACTGTAAATCTATTCTGCTTAAGGCTGCTCCACACCTGCGCGAGGTAGCGCGCTGCCGAAATTACATTACTCGCGCTTTGTGACGGTACATGCCTGTCTGCTAATACATTTACTCTTTGCAGAAGGCTCTAAAGCTTTTCTTGCAATTACCCACAATTAAGATACTTGTGAGGGGTTACCGGCCTGGCTCCTGATGGTTCTAAATTGCCGATGCATTGACTCCGCGGTAACGAAAGGCTTTTTACACCAATTAAAGGGTTAATTCTTTTGAGTGGAGAAATAAAACTTATTACGGGTTATTAAGAGACGGTTTAAGCTCTGATTTGTTGGAAGTGAATTCTGGTTTGGTTTCGTCGTGGGAACTTTTGTTTATAAAGCTTTGAAGGGTCATTAGTTAATGACGATAAATAACTTGTGACCGCACACCGAGAAACAAAGCTGTTATTTCGTTGAATAAGAATATACTCGTAGAATTGTCGCAATAATTAATTAATTTATGGATAATATTCATTTTGCAACAAAAAGTCGCAATATTTGCGAGGGGATTACCTAACTATCATAAATAATAATGATTAATAATGCACAGCTGACCTGATTTCTTTATAGCTATTACTAAAAGAAGCTTAATTTGCGAAAGACTCTACGTTCTAAAATTGAAATGTGATGTAGCTCTATGAATAGTAAAAATGTATTTTATTCCAGGTATAAGAAGGATTCGAATATTTTAAAACGAGAGAAATGGCAGCAGCAAATTTTTTTCTACAAAAAAGATAAACGATTTTATCTTCCATTTTGTCTTTTACGTAGATATGCATAATAAAATGATCGTTAAACTAACTTCTATCAATACGTGCACTTTCCTTACGTAAGGAACGTATTTTGATGAATATTAACTACATTAGTAGGTATAGATAAAAAAAGGTAAATAAACACATCTTTATAATCGCACGGCTGAAATAAATTATCTTGTTTTTACGTTTGCGTGTCCCGGGAGAATGTTATCAACAGCCAGTTCCTACCGGCCGTCAACATTTATAAAAAAAAAAACATAGATATCCGTAGAACGTGTGCATTGCCTATTAGTGTTTTCTACATAGAGCAAAAAGCTACATTTCGACAATTCGAAAATAGAACCTATTAAATTCCTAAATCGAGTTGTTGATGGACTGTGATTGAATTCAAAATAAAAAGGATATTTAAATAAAGAATTCCAAAATTAAATATCAAAGAAAGAATTCCAGGTAGGAATGTGAATGAATAATAGTGAATGAGATCCGAAGGCAGTGATGCGTAAAAGTTTTTATGTTAAAGTTTGCGAGGGGTCGATTTTGGGTCATTTCACATGTGAGGGGTGGTCACCGAGATAGGTCAGCTGGGAGAACAAATGCGAACATAAATTTTACGGGTATAAGGGTCGTTAAAAGTTAGCCCGTGTTCTTACCAGTGTTGATAGCAAGATGAATGCCATTTTGATAAGGTTATAAAAGACGAGGTATGCGCTAGCTTTTTCCGGGAGTTTTTTTAGGACATCGATTATTTTACTTTAACTTCAATACAAATACTTTTGATAGAAGAAGTTAGCAAGTTAAAAGTGACAGATGTAGCTGATCATGAGTTAAGATTATGTGTAAATCCCATAGAGTAATAATATAATAGTAATATTATGTAACAAGTGAGCTAAGTTGCTAATTACAGTCGAGGCTTAATAATGAGCCGAGACTGTAATTAGCAACGCTCACGAGTTACATACGACGTTTTTCAACACACTTGTGAGTAATAGACAGACATAAGTGGTCATAAAATAACAAACACATTTGATAACAAAGCTGTGAATTGTGATTGAAAAATGGCGCCGAACCTCGCGCATGCGCGTAGATTTTTTTTTTCCGCCAAATGTGTCAATGTCTGTATAGCATATACAGCCTATTTTAAGTGAAAATGTTTAATTTGGAGTGGTAAATGCAAATATTTTAATGTTTTATAACAAATTATTGTAAATTGTGAATAATTTGTTTGATATACAAATTTGTTTTACTAATATAAGGCGCAAACATTTAAAAATGTATGTGGATTTGAAGTGGGATAAAATCTCTTTGTTGTTTCTGAAAATATTTAATGTATAACCCGGACCAATAAAATACGCTCTGTTTACTGGCATGTAATTTGCACAAAGGTACAATTCAACTTTGTAGGATTCATTATATTATGCACTAGGGTATAATATATGCGTGACTTATAGCCCAGTTTATAGTTCTAAATTCAATAGAATAACGCTCACTTTACGAGCAAGTGTGTTGAAAAAACATTGGTTCCAGTTCCAGCTATGGTATGCAAAAAAATTCGTAGTCTTTCTAAATTATTGACAGTCTCTATTTGAGTATAGCCAGGTTGGTATGTGGAATGGACTTGTTTGAAATGACTAAGGCCTTTTGTTTGAGAAGCTCATCAAAGCTTACTCAAAGCTATGTTGTTTGTTTGTCAGTTTTATTATTATTTATTAAATAAAAACGATAAGGTGCAATAAGTCTATTACTTTCCAAAAACTTTTGTTTGACCTTCTAGTAACTGTGATAAATATATAAAAGAGATCTGCATCAAACCCGACGTAGTTACCAAAAAGCATACAATCACACTGCTAATATTTTTTACTTGAAAGTTTGTGAGGATGTTAAGATGTTTGTTTCTCTTTCCCTCTTAAAATACTGGGTGGATATATGGAAAATTATAAATACCATTTTATATCAAAGACATTTTATATGAAAGATATACACGTCAAAGGAAAAACGCAAGTGAAGTCGCGGGAATAGCTAGATACATACATACAAATTTCTGACATTCACACAACATTATCTAGCCCAAATTAAGTTTCTTAAAGAACTTGTGTTATGGATACTAGTTAATTGATACCTATACTTAAGAAATATATAAACATACATATTGAATAAATACATATTTTTTATTAGAAAATAAACTTAAATAAACATATAAACGTCCATGACTTGACGACTAATATCTGTATTCATCACACAAATATCCGCCGCCGCTGCGCCGCCGGGATTCGAACCCAAGACCTCTGGCATAGAAGGCAATGTACGTTACCCCTACACCAGCCGGTCGTCAAAACCAGCCGGTCGTAGTTACTATTGTCTCTTCAAAAATAATATGTAAAGTAGCTTCTACATTGTCATATCATCCTAGTACCTAATCAGATAATATCAACCATAACCTTTATCTTCCGTAGTCGCAAGTCATGTCCAAGTGCATTGTCTAGAAACATTAACATGCTAATACCCACTTAATTTAGGCTGCAATCATTTTCAAATTACAATCTCTTGCGCAGCTATTCCGGTGGTCTGCCCACCCAGAGCGACCTAGCTCTTCAGCTCAATTTACGATGAGGAAACGAGATAGCGCTTCATAAGACATAACATTATCTTGCTCCAACAACGGGACCTGAACGGAAAATGGCTGGGCTGGAGGGTCACAGAAGCTTTTCCTTCGCTACGCGTTATCGATAAAAGCCTCCACTGATATCGAAGTGCGTTTCTTGTCGATTTTATCGCCTATAATTATATCAATGAACGAATATACGAGACAATATACATGGAAGTTTAATAACAGTTTGCGATAAGATTGTTGTTTATTTGTGTATTTTTTTATTGCATGGGTCCACCCATAGCTTCTGCGGATTAATAGAATAGAGATACTCCTAAGGAAATAACGATATAAGAGAATTAACAAAACTTCCAAAGCAATATCTTAAACGATACATATCCTTTTACCAAGTCATCTCAACAATACCCTTTGACTATCCGAACAGAGAAGCTCGTTGCAAACCTCAACGATGTCCCATAACCGATCACAATTATTATATACGTCTTAACATGAAACTGTTTTCGAATCGGACAAGTTGACAACCCTATTTGCACATCGATGACGTCACAGCTATCTCCTACCACCACGGGCCGTCGAGCGACCAGGATTTACCACGGCCGCCGCAATCACGCTCCATTGTTGTCCTCAAGACATACCTCCTATAATACACCTCCTATACAGAACTGCGCTCCTAGTACAGCTATTCCAATATTGTCATGGGAAATGTGCACGCGGTTACAGAATACAATGAAAGATGGCGCACAATAAATCTAGGAACGATCAGGTTGATGTTGAATTTGTAGAGGAGGAACTATTGTGTGTATGTGATGTATTGGGGAGTGAAATCAAGGTGTGAATTTAGTGGAAAACAAGACAGCTCTTCCTGACTTACAGCGGAATGGGTGCAATGCAGATAGGACTAGAGGGATTTATAGAGAAATCGAGTGGCTTTGAATATTACCTATTATTCAAACTAAAACTACGACAAACCAGGTCAAAGGTACCAATTGTGTACTGATACGAAAAAGATCTGATATGTTATTATGCATTATCAATTAATCGATTTAAAAACAAACCAGAACCTCAACTTAATTTAAAAAAAGTGTCTCTTTAACCTTCCTTAATTTGGTTTCACATGCTCTTATAATTCTTTAAATGTGTATTAATTAAATTAATTATTAAAATAACCAAAAAGTCGGCACATGAAAGCTCGACAGACATTTTCATTACGCTTTTTATACATTTATCCCTCCCTACCTCATAAAACATAAACAAATACTATTATCTCCATACAAGTCTAGATCTGCGTAACATGAGCCCACAGAACAAAAGCCGTGTCAGCGAACGTTACATTAACTTTTGCACATGACAGTACCGGGTTAACCCGTCGCTTCCATAGGTAAACAGAGCGTGTGTGAGGCAGGTATGCTCGGCGCGTGAGACCGCAAGCCTCAGCCTACGCGTTGCGGTTATAGCCTATCGCTTGCCAGTGGTTACAGGTGATTTTTATCGGATTTTCTAAGCTATGGATTTGTGGTATCGCACGCTCTATTTAGCGAGATTTCGTATAGTATGAAAAATATTTTGAATTAAAATCTTTTAGGTCCATAAATAAAAACCTTCAGCTTTATTAAAGTTATACAATATTTTTCATTAGGTATGTAAACACTGTTCAATACTCATTTGAGCATTTACTACAAACTTGGAGTATCTCTAACTACCGTAACATGTCTCTGATACAGTATTTTTCCTAAGTTTCAATAGTAACGGTTCTAGCAATTTTGCTATACATACAATACTTCCATATTACCATGCCATACTGCGTAACATACGAGTATTTCACCGGCATTTTGTCAAACTCGTTACTTAATTATTTACCGTGTATAATTTTACTGCTCAGTAGATTGCATCTTTCTAGATTAATTATAAACTAACGGTGTTTACATTTACCCAGTGACACATGCATAAAAAGAATTAAAAATGTGCCAGAAAATCCGTAAAAACGTCAAGGCGAATTATCTCGCCAAGATTATCTTGTTTCATTGAGGAGACGCGTCGTCGCCTCGGCTTACAAGCCTGTCGTGGCGATAGCTGCTATCCGGTACCAGCTTTGAAATACCTGAACATCCTCCATATTTTCTAGAGCTTGCTTCTAATGATATTTATCTGTTCGCAAGGCTCAAGAAGTCCCTGATAGGATAGCAATTTAAAAATACGAAGCTGCAGTTGTTACATTTTTTTAAAATGCTCTGTAACAAGAGCCAGGGTTTTTATTAAAAGACGTTGATTATAATAAAACGGCAGTTATTAAGAACACATCATTATCATTATTAATGAATTCGAGTTCGATTTAAAAAGATAAATTAGTTTATTTTAGCAGCTCCTGCTTATTATTTATCATTCGAATTTCCGTATCGTCCCGAATCTCGACAGTTCTCGATCAGTCCGCGTCGACTTTTTGCCGTTTTCAATTCGCCGGGCGATCAATTAGAGAGGCTTTAATGGATTCGAATGTCGTCGAGCGTGATCGATCACGTGGAATAAGTACATTAAGCAGTATTTAGATGGAGAGGCGGGGTCACTCCGGCCCTGTACAACGTTATTATAGGGGTTAAGCAAGGGGACGTCGCAAGTCACTTGTCGGAGCGATGTAAGTGCAGTCGGAGCGGGATAATAGTTCGACGGTAACCTCGCATTACGACTGCTTGAGATATGTAGTTATTTGTCTGAACTTGTGCAGTCCTTGAATGAAACGTATAATTTTAGAGAAAAGCAGACTCTAAATAATCAGCGACGAATTTCTATTAAAACAAAACTTAAATGTTTTCTGTTTAAACGACTTTCCAAGAAGACCTTAAATTTACATCTGTATTCCTTTTGTAGCGCTATTTCGAGAATTGAGAATTTCAAATATGCACAAAACATTGAACACAATCAAAGTTGCCAGTTCGTTTAATAACCGGCCTTATCGATTTTAAACAATTCATTAAAACATATTGTTTGAATAGCGCACACTGTAACAACTTTACACGGAAAATGGATATAAAATTTCATGTGGCGAATAATAACAGTGGCACGGAGCGGCTTAAAATAATAATGTACCCAGTTTGACTAGTGCCTGTGCATAAACTAGCAACACCGAAAGTGATGTAGTCACGGAAATGTCACAGATAAAATATAAAAATATGAGTTAAGCACGCGTGCAGTTCGTGTTTACTGATTTAAAAACAAAAAAAACTGCTCTATGGAAATTACGAGTGATAGCTGCCATTAAAGGGCCTGGTTCTGACCTAATTAACCTCTATGAGTTATCGACGTTTAACGCCCCAAATTGGGCCATTTAACTGAATTAATTATGTAGTTTACTTAATGTCTTCATAGCTTTTTCATTGGACAAAACATAAAGAAAATAGTATAACGTGTGCGGTCAACCCTTTACTCAATTCAGGATCGATTCTGTAAATAAATTATTGGCCTGTGCGACCCGTCTCGCCGTTTCCGTCGACAGATGCGGGTGGTTAAATAACCTAATACAGAGTTTAATTAACTGCAGGAATTTAATGGAAGCGTTTATAGAACAAATCGTATTTTCATTTGCAAAAATAAAATCAATGAAAGTTTTAGTATTAAATTGAAATAAATGACTACTTATATTCTTACTACATTTTTTTATAATGTTGCCAGTTTTGGTGCTGACGAATGTTGAGTGTAAATATTCAGTTTTCGAGTCACACGAATAATTCAATTTTTAAAAACGTTTTTTAAAGCGCACATTTATTATTTACCGTGGCGCAGTGGCCTGCCGGTCGTTTCATCTGTCAGAGATTTATCTCTGGACAACTTGTGACACGAGCAACTAAAGGGTTGATTTATGCAGTCTCCAATTTACGTATAACTATTATCCAAATTGCTCAGCGCGGATATTAATTAATTGAATTTCGATAAAAGTTCACAAAACTGTTTTCCGATATCACTTTATGGGGTTGTGGTGGACTTAATGGTTTATTTTTATAGTTTTTTTCACCACTGTGAAGTGATAATATGATTCGGTGCTTATGATTTCTAGTATTTCGTTATTTTTATAGGTACTTTGTATATATCCTTGCTTTCAACTTGTTAGAGCTTTCTATTTAATTAATGACCTGTTGGAACTGCTTCCTAATTTAACTAATTGCATTTTAACTCGGGACTATGGAGATCTTATCAAAGGTTTTACCCAGGCTACGCCAAATCTTGGAGCTTACCTGAAACAAATACAGAAAGTATTAAATTAATTGAAAGAATAATAAAGTAATGAAATTCATTATAATCCAGTGATAGTAAGAAAAATATGTCTTTATCCTCGGGATGATATTTAAATCATAGTCTATGGAAATATTCGTATGAAAAATAGGCGGTATTAAGTTGTTACCGAACCAATCGATCGACCGTTGACTGACGGACGAACCTAACTAACGGCTCGCGTACACCGAATCCGTCATCGGCCGAAATATGCTCGGGCGTCATCCGCCGAACTCGGCCGATCAAATCAGGGACTGCATATCGGTATAATTTTTTTAAATAGTACTAGTAAAATTTCAGTACCCTTATTAGTGTACTGCTTCATCAAACACGTCGGTGGACCGTCGATCGATTGTTGAGGAAACACTCTAAGACTTTACGCGTTATTTTTAAGTATCTTTAATATCAAAATTATGGCTTCAAAAATTAGTTTTTGGTAACAACTCCATTATTTGATACAAGAGAGCTTAAAATTGAAGGCTGCAATTGATTGTGCCATTAGAGGTTTGAAATTCACGTTAAGGATGATGGCAGCATGTCTTCAGGATCTGCCTAGCTAGTAACAACTGTTCATATTAAATTTACTGCCAAATATCATCAGTCCGGATGAAGTCTTATATTTTATGAAGAACCAGTTCTTTTCGGCGTTTAATTTTTGTACTCAGCAATTGGAAAAAAACTGGGACAGACACGGTTTCGGTGCGATATATTCATTTCACATTAAAAATCGCAAAAAACAACATTTACCTATTTTTTTCCTTTTTTTCTAGGTGTAAACTTGAATCTAATGATATTGAATCGAAAATAATCTTATTTAAACCAACTCTTTTGAAACTACAACGCTTAAAACTATATTTATTCAATATCGTTTTCAAATACACATTATTAAATTTACCCGAAAATTTCGATTTATTTTTATTTAACAAACTTAATATCATATGGCGCATATTAATTTTCAAATAAATGCACTAAAAAGGTACTTCCTCTACAAGAAAACGACGACAAAAATTTATCCTCGTTTAAATATTGATGCCCTGTAGTCTCTTTGACCTGCCGCACTAACGCAAGCAAATTAATTGTCCGTCGGTTATAAGTATCTCATTAGAACAGCCCGGTTGTAGGTAATTCCACACGTGGAGTACATTAACTAAACTTACTTAAATGTAACGAGCCCAATTAACTGTTAAAGGGATTTCGGTTCGACTGTAATTAGTAAACGCATGTCCTGTTTGCTGTTCATTTAAACGAATTATCGCTAGAAATTCTACGTTTAAATACCTTTGATGATATAAATATGTATAGGTACGTATAATATATCGCGGGCAGCTTCTCTACCTCAATCCCAACAATATTTGTTTTACGACTTTTTACAAATGTTGATAAATAACACAAAAAATAAAACATAAAAAATTTTTGCTCCATACTCTACATTTTGTAAGAAGTGCCTATTATTATCTATTATGAAGCGATATTTTACTTCGCAAGGTGCGTGGCATACCTACGCTCAGAGTAAAAAGAGCTAATATTTTTTGTGCGGGAAAACTTAAAATTTTAAAAAGTTGTAGAACAGATGTTGTTGGGATTGATGTGGAAAATTAACCCTGTATACACATGATTATATGTTTAGATAGTCTGTTTTTTTGATTGATAGCTGGGGTAATCTTCAGAATTACTGAACACATTTTGATTTTTATACGAACATTCTGCGCGATCGGTCCAAGGATGGTTGACCGCTGATCTTAAATTTCTCACGACCATTTCCATGCTTCGACAATAAACGTGCACGTTAAGCAGTCGGTCCCGGGTGCTGTATACATGTATACAGTAGGCATTAAGGTTCTGAAAATTCTGACATCCACCAACTAGCACTGGACCAGCTTGGTGGATTACGGCCCAAAACTTCTCGACACCCAGGGGAGAGACTCGTGGGCCTGTAGTATGCTCATTAAAAACGGGTTTGGTGATGTGATGATGATGCACCAGTCTAAGGTCGTATTACTTACTCAATCTGACCCGGTCATGGCGGCGCTAGCGTCTTTATTATTGAGTCCAAAACTCTAGTTCTTGTAAGGATATATCTTAGTTCCAATTTTCTCCACCAGCTCAGATAAGTTTGTAGTACTGTATAATCTTTAGACAATCTATAGAAAATTAATAGCGAATCATGACTTAAGAAACAATGCTTATGAAAGCTCTGATCTCACTAAAAACAACGCATAAGATAATTTTCGGTAACACGGGCCTAAGGCCCACAGAAAGAAAGCTGGAAACTTAACAGCGCTGGTGACGCGCGCAGGAAAATATATGAACGCGCGCCGATACGCACTGAACGGTGCCGACAAGTTCCGACAAGCTTCAACACGCGCTGGTCAGCGCTGGGAAATCATCGTCCGATGAGTCCGACATTTTGCGTGGTCTGCCTCAACCTGCTTCCTTTGTGTTTTGTGTAGGACCAGCGCTTATAAGTTTCCAGCTTTCTTTCTGTATACGGCCTTAAAGTAGTGCTAGGGACTCTCTATAGGCTATAAATATCATGATTTTTATCAAGGAAGTGATGGTGTGTTTCAGTAATATTTTATGATCATCATGACACTATAAATTTAAAATGTGATTTCAGCCGAAACTGAATTCAAAGCTTTGTTCAGCAACGTTGTTTACAAATAAACATGATTCAGTTAATTAATCAAGCCTGTTTGTATAATCGGTTTATTACCTTTTTATTGTGGCAGTTAAATAATATTCGTGCAATTAAATAATTGAGGTAACGCTTCAATGTTGGGTTTTGTGTCGGTCTTTTCAGGGAGCTTTTGTTGAGGTGTGGTAACGAGCTGATTATATCCTACTAATATTATATTTGTGAAAGCGAGGATGAATAAAAGTAGACTACTAAGTAAATATGGGTAAGTAATTTATAACTCTTCTTGCGCGATTTAATCAACGTACAGCGACATCTATCGAATAAAAGCAAACTAAGATTTTGTATATGTAATGGGAAAGTTTAGACGGAAGGATGTATGCATGTCTGGATGTTTGTACCTCTATCACGGCAAAACGGCTTAATGGATTTGAATGAAATTTGGCATAGTCTTAGTTTACAGTCTGGAATTGCGATTTTCCTGCGGGATTTGAAACAACGCAGGTAAAACCGTGCGAAACAGCTAGTATGAAGATAATTGTTGGTTTTTTAGTCATGCGAATGTGTCGAGTAAAGTTTGGGTCGTAATCTATATTGAAATACATCGAGTTATATTTCCATATAACTCTAAAAACTCATGTTGAAATTGACCTTTTTTCAAATCTTTATTATTATTGTAAGTACCTACGAAGGTTTGCTCAAGCATAACTACGAGAATGACACCAAAGTGAAAAGAAAATATCAAAATCAATTGAGCATCAAACATCTCGGAGCAAGTATGAATTATTAAACAAATATTTCTTTAAGTGCCTTATTATTGATATTGAAAATAAAACAACGGCGAATTCTAAGAAACAAAATACTCAAATCCGTATCGTCTTATTTATTCTGTTTGTCTTTTAAATTTATATGTCAATAAACCGTAAAGTATTTTAACCCATCTGCACGACTCTTGGTATATACGGGGATTTTCAGACCCGCTCCCACATTTTTATCACTGGCAACGAATCTTGACTGAAAGTGATCCGAGGCATTCAATTTTCACGCGTACAGTATCGATTTTAAAAAGTTATTTAAGGCACTAGCTGCTTATAGGACAGGGACCTCTGATGGGGTTACCCTTAATACGGCTATTGAAATTTGTTTATTGAAATTTGACATTATTGAAGGTTTTATTTAAATCATTTTGCGAGGGTTCGTTTTATTTACACTAATATTACTTTAGGGTGAAATCTAAAGAGGCAATTTCTTTACAAGGTGGAGCGATCGTCGGGTGAAATTTTCCAATAGATGTGGACAGAGCAGGCATAAGCATGATCTTTGGGGGATATATGGTAGTAATTGTCTTACGACTGAAGTAATAATGATTATTTACCTAGGTGCGGCTTTACGTTAGTATATAAGCTGGCTTTTTGGTGATACTAATTTAGTTCGGTGGTGGTCGTTGCACCCTGAAGATGCTTCTGGTTGAAGCGAAACACGTGTCGGTGATAGCTTGTGGTGTGGATTACAGTATTACAAGTGTGTGTTCATTGCATTTCTTGCTTCTTGCTTGAGGGAGGGAGGGCGGTGAACCAACGCACGAAAATCCTGCATGACTAGTGCAAGTACAAGTCGCGGAATTAGCAAGGTAACTTTTTTATAGTAGTTGTTATGTATTTCCGCAAAGGAACCCCTGATTCAATCAATTAATGATTATTTTATGAACCCGCGTTCGTAATTTAAGTCCACGTTAGCATTTCATTTGACTGGAATACTGGGAAACTTATCTAACTCTCATCTTGTATTTTCTAAAGAATATAATAATAGATTGAAAAAATCTAGATAGAAGTCAAAGATTTAATGTTACGAACTCACTTTTTTTTAATGGGCTATATTTATTTAATTACATACATACATACATAACTTCACGCCTGTATCTCTAATGGGGTAGGCAGAACACCAGAGGCTATAAAAACCATCTGATGTCACGTTTGACAAACTTGGAGATATTATTATGATGGAGAGAGACTATAGCAGTGACATGGGGTCAGCCTGTCGCCCGCAAAATCACCAATAAATCCTCCGTCCCTTAACTGACTTTTACAGTTTGTAGATGGTAGAAAAAGTATGTAGTTGGTAGAATGTGCCAGAAGTAGCTGGCACATTGTATGTTTTTATTCCGCTCCCAGTCCAGCATTTATTTAATTATGTATTCATTTATATTTATTAACTCAATAAATTTATATGCGGTATATATTACTTTATTTGTTCATTTAAGGGCACCGCGTCACAGTGGCTCAAGGTCCTAAAACTGCGGATTTAGGGCTTATGCGCATTGAAGGGCGGGACGGGCTGGATTTAAGGGCACAGCACCGTGGGCTTACACTGTATTGTAGTTTACTTCGTGTGTGGAATCACAGATAAGGGTTATGACCCTTTGTGCTAAATGTAATAACTGACGGAATAGGATTAAGTAGGTGCGTCTTGAAGTTTATAAAGGTTTTTAATTGTGTTGCCGCTGATGCGAATGCCCGGGGTTACGTAGGTTTTTATTTGTCTGCTTGGAAAGTGAATTCATTTGATATTGTTATAGGTTTGTATAGGGCTGTATTCGAAATTACACTCTCTGTCTACGTTATAATATATAAGTCATTAAGTTCTTTTCTACTTTAAGGGACTGCTAACTTTATTTTTGTAATTAATTTCCTATTTATTCTGTTCAGATATTGAAACCTTAAAATAATACAGTATTCACATATGAAAAACTATTAAAATAAACAGATATTGGTGTATAAATAACTAACAATGATTATTCGAGACAGTCGGTTAGCTTGCGTGCTGGTTTGATATTCAACGTCGCAATAATCGTTATAACTTGTACATTGTTAAGCGGCAAACGATATTTGTTGTACAGTACACCACAATTGCTGGTTTATATAAGGCTTGTTATACAACTTGGCAATTCAGATGAAATACTTTTCATCACATATCACTGTCAGATAAAGACAGATTCCAACTGCGGTAAAAATATAGGTATAGGCTTACCTCAGTTGGAATAATTAAAATAAAAACATTTTACTTATTTAAAAGCATCGCTGGGTTCACCAATTTCAGTATCAAAACATATTCGAAAACAAAAAGATCTAAAAATATTAGAAATTGCTGTTGCAGTGAAAGTGACCTTTACAAAAACAGCCATTTCCGCGAAAAATCGCTTTTTCAGCAACACTATATAGGGTGACCAACAATCAGCATTTCTCGGAAACGTTCTATATTGTGACAGTTACAGCTTTGAGACAGAGCATCGGTGTGATTTGAACTCAGACGCAAGTTGCAGTGCTATGAAGCGAAGCAATCAAAACCTTGTATTTGATCCTCCAGCGTTGTTATTATAGCTGCATAGTCCGTACAGGCGTTGTGCATTTATAAACGTGATCTTGATATTAGAATAGTGGCCTGTGGGGCCATGCTGTGACAATTAATGGGTTAGATTGCACATACTAGCGGGAGATTGGATTTTATTGAATTGGTGCTTACTCGAATTGGGTTTACGTGAGAGTTTGTTGTTTAAACGAAGTGTGTGGCGATTGAGTTTTAATTGGACGAATATTTAACACGTTCTTGTTCTTAGTAATATGTAGATTCTGTTGTAGCTTTAGAACCTAAAACTTGGAAGTTATTGGTCAGCAATTGGTTGACCATGGATAGTAGTTTTGACATCTCTAGGACATAATAAGCATAAGATATCCCTGGTATTTGACGCGGAATAACAAAGATGAAGCTATTCTATTTAGAACAAAGCTCAGTAGTGTAGCGGAGAAACAGAAAGAAGGTTTTACTACACACAATCATAAAGAGCACTTTACCTCTGGAAGTTTAAAAAAAATACGTAAGTCTTATACCGTCCGCTCTATTTTAACTTTTCCTTTATAAATCAAATCTACCGAACTTATAATCTGTGGTTTCAATGTCACATAATGTTCCTAATTTTGGGTTATATATGGCATCGTCTCGTTTCTCTAGTCGACTTCGTTCGCCCCCCCCATTACGGTGGCCCAGGACTAGATGTAAGCAATTACTGATTTAATCTAAATTGGTTTATTCACTACATTAACTGAGGGTAGTTTGTCCTCCCCGAAGGCAGCCATTTTTCTATGTCAAGCTATCTAGTCATAGTTTAAGGTTACTCACTTTGTTTACTTCTGATAGAGGCTCTTTAAGAGACACTTTAGAATGTAATAAACCAAAACTAATTAAATTAAGTTAAAGTATCTTTGTCGTTGACTTTCGTTCTTTATAATTAATTATTTTAAAGACAACTCTCGTAATTAAAATCAAGTTGAATGTAATTAATTGGAACTTATAACAATGGAAAATTATAGAATTGTAATAAAAACTTGGCATTGAAAAATAGAAAGCACTGGCCGGCGGATCAGCGTATTCCTTCTAAAAAGTACAGGAACTCTTAATGCGCACAGAAGACTCACATGTCTGTTTACTCCCACCTCCAATATAAAAAAAGAATATTTGTTAAATAAGACCTTCTACAAAAAATTAATACTGAGCTATATTCGAAATAATAAAAAGGTGTATCCAATTAAACAACTAAAAACAAATGTTATTCAAATTCGTTTCCGGAATTTCATATTCTTAAAATAGTTTTTTTTTAATTGGCACTCTACTTTGGCATATTTTATATAACTTTATTAATTAGAGGCCTATCAGCAGGAATCAAATTTTAAGAAAAAGCTCCATTAACCTTAAAATTAAAACATTTAAAAAAGCACCGAGCGCTTCAAAGAATACAGTCTAAATTATTACGAAAGCTGTTTACATGCATTCATAAAAGAAATGTAATCGGATAGAAGTAATAAATCTAGTTGGTCCGGGTTCCGTACACGTGTTTTGGTTTTATAATGCTCTCGTTCACACGTATTAATTTTTATTCAAATTTTATTCGCGTTTCTTCTGCATTTTGTTCATTTATTTTTTAATTCATTACTTTTAATTAATTTCGTGCTTTGGAAGAGATAAGTTAGCCACATGACTCCATGTCAAATAGGGTGTATGTAAACTAATGGTGCTACCAGGAATAATAACAAAAGTACTCCATAATATTCCCTAGTTAGGAAATCAGGTTATGACAAAAAAAATATAAATACAGTATTCAGTAGATGCCGAAACCAAATAAAGCAACAGTAGGAAATGGCTTCCGATGGCAGCCTTTGCTTATAAATAATTGACACGGAAAATCATGAGTGATATTTGATATTCTATTTGATATACTACTGATATTTTTATTTTATCAAAAAACAATCAAACAATCATCCCTTACTAGAATATTAAACAGTCTTTTACGAAAACACTTTATTCTCTACCGCTTATTTTTGTATAAATATACTTGCGCCTACTTCCTCTGACAAGGCGAATGACACACATTTCCAGTAAATCCCTTGTTTGATCTCAAAAATATTAAATGTATTCAAGTCTCTTTTATGAAATTGTGAAAATTGCTTACGAATACAAAAAATATTAAGTTACAAAATGAAATCAAACCCCGGAACGGGCGCGTCAGAGTCATCTTCAGCGTTGATGCAAATTCAATTCTTTATCCCCCAAATCTTATAAGGTTTCCCCGTTACGCGCTGGCAACCCTGATTTTTGAGGCGATGGTACAGATAATAATTAAACTTACTTATTTTCGAAGTTCCCATTATACGAAACTGGTCTTTATTGCAGGTAATAAAAAAAATGAATTAATACAGGGTTATTGGTAATTAGACCGGATCCTTTTTAGGGGTGGTAGAGGATGTCATTTGCAACAATTTGACTATACATTGTGATATCCGGAAATGGCTCATTTTTTTTATATTATTTTTTTTAATTTTTTTTTAGGATATCCAGTTTTCCTACTTAAAAATTCAATAAAAAAAAAAGTAATAAACCGATTTCAATTCTGTTTGCAGTTTTAGAGAGACCTTGTTACAGCTCTTAATAATAAATAACAATATCATACTAATGTGGACCCATCCAGAAACTTGAGGCTGTTTCATAAAAAAATAATAATATTTTTTATAAAATTGTTTGCAAAAACAATTATTATCTCCACAAAAACGCTAGTAAATTCAGTCTGCATTTTATTTAAAAAACATGTACAGTTTGTGTGCTATCCAACGAGGTAAAAAAGTTGGTGGTTTATTACACAGTTGCAGAAATAATGCGATAACAAAAGACTTAGGTAGAGACATTCCGAGAAAGGGTTTTAGACTAAGGTATCCATGTTGAATGCGCCGTCTCGCTCTTGCTTGTGTTTGTTGCACGAACAATGTGAACCCAGTTTGCTCAGGCACTTCGTACTGTTTAGACGCTCTTTTCAACCCTTTATCACGATAAAACTTCGACCTTGCTAACGTTATTGGACTTGTGTAACTTCTTTTTCTGTGATTCGGCTAGTGAACTGGACTCTGTGATTGATTGCTTACCCGACGACTTGGCTTATACTAAAGGACCTGATCATGGCTGCGGAGCCCCGCGACCACCTACCTCGTGTTCGAGAGTTCACAAACGAAGAGTATGCGGACATACTCTTTTGCTATGGTTTTGCCAATGGCGTCAGTACACATGCTCGAACGGAATATCAGTCTCGATTTCCAGAGCGCCGTTTACCCCATATGAGTGTGTTTGACGGAGTTTACCGGCGAGTACGAGAAACTGGTCGTGTTCAAAGACGACAAAGCGATGCTGGACGACCTCGTATTTATCAATCGGAGGAAGAGGAACAGATAATTCGCATGTTTGAGCAAGATCCGACGACCTCAACAAACGTCATTGCACGACGTCTTGGCATGTCGCAATGGAAAATATGGAACACAATGCACGGGTCAAGACTCTACCCGTATCATTTGACTCCGGTACAAGTTATACAAGACGGAGATCCTGCACGTAGAGTCGAATTTTGCAGATTCATGTTGAATACAGACATGGAAGATGCCAATTTTTTATTAAAAATTTTATGGACCGACGAGTCCAAATTCGATCAAGATGGATTAACGAATTACCATAATATTCATTATTGGGCCCCAAAAGAAGACGGTAACCCAAACAAGAAAAGATTAAAAGGATCACAAAGAAGGTTTTCCCTTAATGTGTGGATGGGCATTATTAAGGATGAATTGATCGGCCCTTTTTTCCTGCCCAACAACCTCAATGGAGAAGCATATGAAGTTTTTTTGCGAAACGAACTTTATGAGTTACTCAGTCATGTACCTCTTGAAACCCGAAGGAACATGATTTACCAGCATGATGGTTGCCCCGCACATTTTAGTTTAAGCGTCCGTGAGTGGCTAAATCGTCAGTTTCCCAATAAGTGGATTGGCAGAGGAGGACCCATTCCGTGGCCGGCCAGGAGTCCCGACTTGACTCCTGTCGACTACTACGTATGGGGTCACATGAAAAGCTTGGTGTACGACGAGACTCCTGGACCTGTGGCAACCATCGAAGAATTAAAACAGCGCATAATAAATGCAGCAGAAAAAATTAAAATGAACTTAAAGACAAGTGTCGTTAAAAGTAATTTACGCAAACGTATGCGTCTCTGCATTCAAAATAGGGGCTCACATTTTGAGAATGTACTGTAAAAATCATAAATACACAATAATTACAAAATCATAATCTTTTATTTCTTCAAAATAAATTAAGTTAAATTAAGAAAGTATTTCTTCCATAACTACTTCTCATGGATACCGTCTAAAACCCTTTCTCGGAATGTCTCTACCTGAGTCTTTTGTAATCGCATTATTTCTGCAACTGTGTAATAAAGCACCAACTTTTTAACCTCGTTGGATAGCTAACAAAGTGTAGATGTTTTTTAAATAAAATGCAGACGGAATTTACTAGCGTTTTTGTGGAGAAAATAATTGTTTTTGTAAACAATGTTATAAAAATAATTTAAAAAATTTTATGAAACAGCCTCTAGTTTCTGGATGGGTCCACATTAGTATGATATTGTTATTTATTATTAAGAGCTGTAACAAGGTCTCTCTAAAACTGCAAACAGAATTGAAATCGGTTTATTACTTTTTTTTTTATTGATATTTTAAGTAGGAAAACTGGATATCCTAAAAAAAATTAAAAAAAAATAATATAAAAAAAATGAGCCATTTCCGGATATCACAATGTATAGTCAAATTGTTGCAAATGACATCCTCTACCACCCCTAAAAAGGATCCGGTCTAATTACCAATAACCCTGTATAATAATGACAAGAAAACTAATTATAAAAGATTTTAGTACTTAATTGAATTACTTACTTGATTTATATTCAGTATAATTTATTTTTATGATTTTATGAAACTGTTTAGTATAGAGTCAAGTAATTTAAACTATGCGAAGATTCTTAGATACATGAGAAGGAAACCTTGTAAGGAAAGTAATTCATCCGCATCAGTACCTACTCATCCCTGCATTGAGTTGACTTATCCTTTACGTCATTATCAACGCAAGGGTTCTTTTTTACAGTTTAAATATCGAGAAACCTTATAGACAAACTGTAAATGGATGACTCTAGTTAGTGACCCTATTGCTTACATAAAACCTCAAAGCAGCAATTTGAATTAATTCTATAACATCTAGTTTAACAATCTTCGTATTTCTATAAATATTCACGCAGGCATCGTTCGAACTCCGTTAATGATTTAGTTCTGTAACGGCCTACTAAAAGTTACACCTCTTTTATTGCTTAACGAAGTTGCTGATCGGCCAATGTATATTTTAATAGTTAGGTGATAAAGCTGATAATAAAGTTTATGGCTCCATAGGTGTTCGTGCCGTATATTAGCTGTTGCATAAATATATTGGAAAAAGTCCGAAAATGGCGGTCGGAGTTAAGAGCTCTCAGCGGAATATGGACGCCTGGTACTTTTAACTGATGTGAAATACAATTTTAACAAATTTCATTTTAATGTTCAAAATTCAATTTAATATAATTACCAGATTTATTATCGAATCATAATTTTTTAAAGATTTTCTTTAAGAGTTGCCTAAATACTTTCCAAAGACAAGTCACGTCCACAAACACAAGTCACACAATTCAAGTCCACGGAAAAAAACTGGACTATCTACTTTAATTATATTTATTTTTATTCGATTTTTTCGATACCTATGTATATCTTTATAAAAATTTTAATTCAATATAAGAAAAAAACAAGTTATGTCCTATGGGAAAATTAAAGATTTTAAAATAAGCATTATTCTGTTGAAAAATCTTCATTTATGAACAAATAAATCACTAGGTCTTAAAAAAAGTAAATATTACCTACATGTAGCCTTATTTTTTTTTTAATTATTTTGTTCATTTTATTTGTATATCGTATGAACTTAATTGCCAATTTTTCAAATATCGAAGAAATCAGATCTTTTTTCAAATAACGTTTTGCAGCGATTTTTCAATAAATAAATTGCAATATGAAAAAATGGGCTGATGGGAAAAATATCTTGATTTTCCGTTCATAGTACTATTTCGAGCAGTCATTTAAATTAATATCGTAATCAGAGGATGAATTTCAATTCCCTCATGCATGGCTCAGGTCACCTGCAGGGTACCCGTATTAATTCGCGATCGCCCGGCGGCCGGCAAGCGGCGACCGGCGTCCGGCGCACGCGACCGCAAGCCGCCCGCGGCTGAAAGCTTACTGCAATGTTGCCATTATTGCGCTTATATTGCCATAGTAATTTGTTTTAGGAAAATTGGCGGTTTTTGGGCGACTACGAGCCTTTAATGTATTGTTCTTGCTATTTTATCGATTTAAAAACGATCGAAATTTGGTCAGTCTTCAAAGATGGTGAAAAAGTATAAAAAAGAGTCTGGTCCCATTGATAGTAAATTATAAAATTACATTTATTAGATATTTATTTAATACTACACTGCTTCATGAATATCGAATTGAATCACAATAGTTATTCGTAAATAGATCGGGTACACCTAAACTAATTACAATACCAATAACCTGGTAACAGATATTAAATTGACCCGTATTAAATAATTTAAATTCACCAGTTCCACCTAATTCGTATTCCGCTCACACGCCGTAACACTATCATATTCGATATCAAAACTATTATCAGCTAATTTAATTTCTATAACCCGCACCGGAATCTCCTCGGCCACGATTTTCGGATTGGCAACACCGCACACGAGCTGTCGAAACTGTTTCCCTCCAATTCTGATAACCTAACCAAACAATCGTATCCAGACGTCGACCGCTATCAAATTATTCTATTATCGCATTATGGTTGTGCACCTGCCCTAATTTAATTGGTGTACATTCGTGGATCATGGGTTGCCAGTGCGAGGGTTTTGTCTATGTGTAGCAGTAAACTAGGATGTTGTTGCCAGTGGAAACTATTGCATAACAACAAATATTTTTATGGAGACCTTTTTTAAATGTTGTTTTGTAATCTAGCAATTACAAAAAGGATTGAACCAAAGCGTTATTTTGCAAGACGTAATCTGGCAAGATTATAATCTAACGATCAGTTTTATTTCTTTCTTTTGATAGCACCGTAGGATGTATCCCTATCTGTCAAGCAGGAGATCAGGGAATCGCCGCGGGGTGTTTTTGGCTAAAAGGAAAAGACTCTGATTCAGGGGTCATTAATTTTGCCACATAAAATATATATAAAAAGCTGAATTATAAACAAACAAACACGATAACCCTAAAACTATGCATTATCAGGTTTTAAAATTCTCCTGCTACATTTTGTTAACAAGTTGCTATTATAAAAAAATGCGTATATTAACTATAAAATAAGGTGGCTAGTATTTAAGGGACAAGGGGGCCCCCTTGTATTGGTACTACCAACCAACGCTTACCCCTTTGCTGTGTTCAGGATAGGCAGCGTGAACATTACTAGCCTCGTGGCTGACAATGGCCCAAGCACCCTGCACACATTCGTAGTTCCCGTAGTGTTTTTATAACTGTTTCTAAGGGCAACAAAGCGAATATAAAAATAATTCTGCCAAGTTTTTCTGCCGTATAAATAAAATCGATACCTATTAAAAAAACTGTACAATTTTATACTTATTTAAGTTTCTTTCTCAGAAGGGTTTTTTCAATGTCCAATGAACCCTAAATGTAAAGCTATGAACTGAGTTGCAATCTCATCATTATTGATCATTTAGTGTTAATATACTTGTTTATAAGTAAGTTATAAATAGTTTCTGTTATATCATATAATTATAATGAATGTAATGAATCGATCGGCGAGAGACAAGTGAACACCTAATTATCACGCACGAGCGATTACTGTATCGATTTAATAATCGAAGTTAGGGTCATTCCTAATCGAGATACATCCCTTGGAAAATCCCGCATTCGCTCTTTATCAATATTTCAATAAAAGTTTTTATCAAGAGTTTATTGAGTTCAATTTTATTAATATTGTCTTAAGTTTTCGCGATTCATACTATTAAATTTTTTAACCGGATTTATCGCGTATATTTGCGACGTCGCTCGTGACCGCGGGGTCTGCAAAGACACCGAAACGTCTTAAAATTTAAAATGTAAATAAACGCAATAAATCCGTTTAAAAAGTGTTTTAATTGAAAACACCTTGATCACGATTAAAGCTTTCAATATTTTAATGTTATAAACAACATTATAAATTGAGAAAATTTTAAACATCAAAAATTTGATCTTGTAACAAAACAAGGAGGAAAAAAAACGCGCAAAAATCACAAAAATCCCACTTACGTAAGTATTTAAACCATCATAAATAAAGTTCAAAGCGCTCGGACTAAAATTCTAAAACAAAACTAAATATGCATGCAATTTGTATGCAACATAACTTTAATGAATAGACATTATTGCATATTCAAATTCTGTGCTGCGAATTAACATATTACATCCCCTACAGAAATAATAAGATAAAACACCACGAGGAACAGTGGACGTATTAAAACAATGTTGCCGTTTTATAATTCATAACTGGACCGTCGCAAACAGCGTCGAAGCAAGCCTTTGTGTAATTAAAAGTTGCCATTTAATTTTACCACTATACTGCTGTATGCAGCAAACCAATTTTTTTCCGTCGGATCATGACATGTTTTTTTATTACGATAAACTAACTATTATTAATTGTGTCTCAAGTTTTCGTGACTCTCGATATAAGAGTCGCGTTTGTGTCATGTTTAAAAAGATACTGAAACGTCCAGTTAAAAGTAAAATATAAATAGCCGAGTTATCCATACAAAAGCTGAGTATAAGCCATAAGAAATAATAGTTGAAATGACATTTTAATGATAAAAAATAATATATGTAATATTTTTGAATTTAAATTGTTTTTTTTTTGTGGTAAATATAGTGGTTTTCTATATTGAATGTCAATCCAAAATCCTGGTTTGTAAACAGAAAAGTGAGCGTTGCCATGACAACCAAAATCCAGATTTCTTTTTCATGAAAAAATCTTGGAAGGAAATAAAGATACGATATAGAATTCTACTATAATGTTGTACAGTTCGAATCCCAAGAGCCTTTCTAAGTCTCTAACATATTTATTAATTAGACAAGTTAGTTCAAGGAAGAACCCCACTACACGTAGTGCTGTCTCGATCTATCGTGTATTGATTAATCGGACTTCTGTCTACACGAGATCCCTACACGATATAATTGAAAAGTCAACGTCTCGATTCTACGAACCATCGATTACTAACTGGTCAATTTATTAGCTGCGTTCATTTCTTTTGTTGGTTTCGAAGGTAAATTTATTACTGCGTGTATTGTTTTTGACCGGTGATATGTTATGTTGACATATTATTTTATGTTATATCGACGTATTTGTGTTTACGAGACCTTTTTCACAACACAACTCTAAATGCTACGTATTAAATTTGAGGTACAGAAGGTACATGAAAAATCTGTCAAAATTTTGTACTTGAATCTGAGATCTATGCCCTGGTCATTAAGTTAAAATTGGTAAGGAAAACTTGACGGGTTATGTAATGCTTGATCTGTTGCTTTTTATATTATCGATAAAGTTGTGGAAATAAGAAGAAAAGTGTATGCTAATAGACCTGAATACTAGTAGATCAGGCTAATTTAAAGATTCTGATAATAAATTTACTCTCTTATTAAAAATCTTTTACGATAAGTTTATCCAAAAGGTTGAAATACTTTAAAAATGTCATCTAAAACGGCTTATCTACATAAATTATATTTTATACAGTAATTTAAAATCATGTAACACTACAACAGATAAAAATAACAATTTATTTACTCTATCCAAAGACAAGGCAACTTTATTTTTCAATCGAATGGGAGTTCCTCTGAAATATTAAATCATTCGTTCAAACATCGTGCAAATAATGTAATATCGATCAAGAGCTGCAGTGTAAATTGGAAGGAAGCGAATGATATTTTATTGAAATATCCGTATTCGATTCTTTGTAACACGCGCGGTAGTCGAAGTATCGACGTTTCTATAACAATTTCTGAACTATTGCTTGAACTTAAATATCTTAATAGGAAGGAATCAATAGGAATTCTTGGCAGGTGTTTATCGCTAAAAGTTCTTGAATATTTTAATTTAGAGTACAAAATTCTGTAAAAGGTGTATTTTGTACTCTAAATCAAATGTATAGCTTTATAAAACGTGTTGAGCTGAAAATCTTTTCTTTTTGTAAATCCAAAATTCATTTATTAAAGTTTTCGGTTGGATTGCCTTATGAAACCAAAAAAAAAATCGAATTTAAGAATAATATATTTAGATGTATAAGGAATATTTTACAGTTAAAGTTAAGTTTAGATTTGCAATAACCCTTTACCTAAATACGGGTCCCGGAAACAATATTTTATACTATTAAATTTCACCATAGCAGTATTACAAACATATCTTTAATAACTATCCGGCCGGTAATTTGAAACAGGGTTCACTACAAATTAAGTGAAATCCGTTTTGGTTCAGTACATCACCTAGACCCGGATTACCCGGGCAAAGCCGGCATTAACCGGCCGAGCTAAGGCGCCCCTACAATCTGCGAGGGATCTTGCGATTTGATGATTTATTGAAATATCTATACTGATTGATTTACGAAGTATTTGTTCGTATTATTAATGTCTTGTTTACGACTGTTAGTAAAACGATTCTTGAAATTATTTTAGTATTATAATAAAAATGAAAAGTACCCTACCTAAACGCGAAGTAACATATAGATTGTCTTGCTCGTTTAAATTGTCTAAAAGAATAGAAATAAAAAGTAAGCATAACGCCTGGTGTATATTCGTTTAAATTCTAAATTTTAGACTCTAAAAGTTTCCAATTATTATATCTAACTAAAATTACTTCAAATACTCTTCTCGAGTTTATATATTTTCTTACAGTAGCTTCAGCTTTGAGCTCTCACTCAAAGTACCTTTTTAACTTCCGTCCGGCTTAATTGAATCATGCGACGCGATGAAAATAGCACCAAAAAGATTCTTAATATTTCATTCCAATGAAGTGAAATGAACGATCTCGTAAAGTGCTGCGTATAGTGAGTGAGGTGCACGAAGTCAACACGATTTAATTCCCCTCGCCGCTATATTTTATTATTTGAATGTCCTGCTTTTACGTTTACACAACAATATAAAGTGGCCGCCGCCGCTTCCGGCGTTTTGTGCAAATAATTTAACAAGATTCACGCGAAATGGGCGAACTTCCGGAAGAACGCGACACGTCAAAAACGTCATTGTTGCGTTAATATCGTCATTAAAATTTGTTTTCATTAAAAAGCAAAGCGAGTAAACGACTTGAAGTATCGCGTTTCCTTGCGTATAACTGTTTACGAGGGCTCTTTGTTCCGAAATTAGTTTTGGAGCTCGGTTTCAGTGGAGCATAGATTATACACACATGGAAACCGGTGCAATAAAGCGGTCTTTATAGCTCAGAGTTCCGCAACGAAAGTGCGGGTACTTGCAAGTTGAGCCGAGTGCAGAGTGACCGGTGCGGGCGCGCGGACGAGCGCTCGGCAGCACTCGCTGCGTTCGCGCTCAAATGCCCCCGCGAGTTCCGCTCACACTACGCTATATTTAAACGCTCTAACATTTTGCTGTGCGGTTTCAACCCGGCGTGTAATCAAATAAACTACCAACATACATTGTCTGAATCTGCGACAATCTCATGCGGAAACACGCGATTAACAACTGTCTGCGTTTACTTCTGGAATTAAAGGGAGCAGTTACAAAAATAAGCTAAATGATGGTGTAATGCAAGCATGCTCACGATACTGTTAACCGTAATCGCATCGTTATTGACTTGAGACTTAGAAGTCCCTGCTTTTTACATCCACTACCTTTTTTTGATACGACATACATATCCGGCCTTTAAGCTTCTACCGGCCTTGCTAGTTCAGCAGGAGGGCTAATAAATGTGCTATAGGGCACCGAAAAACACTGTCATTTAGAACTCCCGCAAGAAACCCCACAAACATCGGTATGGTGTATGCCCTTTTAACCTTAACCACCACCGGTTGATTTAATACGTTGATTGGCACGTTACTTGGTTTTATCCGTAGAGTCTGCATCTTATTATAGATCTTTCATTGAAATGGTGGGACCATCAGCTTCGAATAAAACGCTCCAGGGGTGCCTCTAAACATATGTTTGACCTTTTTCAACTTCGAATGCTAAAAATTAGTTTTCTAAATTTAGTATTTATATCTGTCTGTGTGACTATAGCTGACGAATTGATTAAGTGTGGGATTTCTAATCGTTTCTGTAGTAGTTCTTAGCTATGTTAAGTGTATATTAAAGCAGCTGTCTCCAAGATATTCAGCCCTTACTTTTATTACAAGCTTATCCAGGGGCTGTATAAATATTTTAAGCCAGCTCTACGTGACTATTTATTGATTATGTGTTTATTGTTAGTAAAATTTCCTACTTGATTTGATACAATACACTTTTTGTTTATTTCATGACATTTTGGTAATAGAGTACAGCCCTGAAACAATACCAACTGTCCACTAAGAAGATTCCGTTACCGACCGTATATTAAAACCAATTGGATAAGATTTATGTGCTTTGATTAGAACTGCCAACTTTTAGTTTACATTATATGGTGTTGATAACGAAAAGTACTTGCGCGATTTAATAGACTCCCAGTGCCATCTCTTGCTTTTATAGGAAACTTCTCCAACACCAACCACTTCGCATGTAACTAGTAAAATCGATTAAAGCCTCATTTTTATGACGCGAGCCGAGAACATAACGATCCTCTTTATAATTCCACCCAGTAGTGTGGTTATCTTAAAATCGAAGACATTGCGCCGGCGACCGTAAAATATTTACCTGCTATTAAATTCCCATTCGGGAATTTGTAGAGACGTTATTACGAAACGTCAATAGTAATCGTTATCTCAAATAGGAGTTTAATTTGTTTAGCTAATTAAGTATTGGGCAAGTGCTTTTTAGTAGATGATAAAAAGGTGATTATAGATCGTGGGAATTATACTTAGAGCTATAAATCCTCTTTCGACAGAACGATAAACCTCTTTTGGTTGCATTTTTATATTATCTATATTATCTGTGAGGGTACTAGTTCTGTGTTGCTAGTATAAATCATTTTATTTGACACCGGCAATTCTTAACCATTGTCTATTTTACAATATTTATAGTATTTTTATGTGCTTTTTATGCTTATTTCAACAAGACGTTCTTCTACGTTTAAATATTGTAGCGGTAAAATAAAGTGTTTTCGGGTTCCTTATTAATTATTTAGGTTTTATCGCAGTGAAAACACACAATAATCCAATTGGAGGTAATTATAAGGGCCCCGAGTTTGGACAAATCATAGGAATTACAGCGATATGATCGCCGCGTGACTTACTAAACCGAAACAACGGAGTGGTTATGTTTGAAGTATTCAAATTACGTAACCGGACGTTGTTTGTTTATTTATTTACACAAAAAAAAAAACTGAAGGTTTTGTTAGCATTACGCGCTAATCTGGTAACGACCGGCTGGTGTGAAGTGGTAACATACATTGCCTTCTACGCTAGAGGTTCTGGGTTCGAATCCCGGCGGCGGCGGATATTTGTTATCAAGATTTGTAAAAAGTCGTAGAACAATCAATGTTGTTTGAATTGATGTGGACAGGCTACCTGCAAGAGGTGATGCGTTATTAAAATTAACCCTGTATAGCCAAGCTCTTCGTGTACGCTTTACCAAATATTTTGAAGACGACTTCTGAGATTTCCACTGAGATGAGTCTCGACATAAAAGACTTTTCATTTTCGAAAGCCGCATTCAAATTGGTTTATTCGTTTGGGAACTGCACCGCAACAGACAGATTATGTTAAACTTATAATACCCTTCTTTTGCCAAAAGGAATTTTTTCCAGAGCATTTCTTAAACCCCATCTCATTTTCCGTTGTTTACAAAAACGAAGAAAATTAAATAAATTCGGCAAAGTCAAAATCTATATTCACTAACTCTAAGAGTAACTTACAGCAAACAACTAACTATTTTACCAAATATTCACAAAAACAAACGCGTTTAAATATTTTTCTAACTTGACGTCTCGTGTCTGTCTGTAAAGAAAGTTGGAGTTAAAATTTAAAAATTAATATAACTCGCAATGACATCCGTTAAAAAAAGTCTATCATTCAATCTAATAAACCGAGAAACTCAAGACAAAACCAAACGTAATATCTCAAACAGTGGTCAATTCTGGCTTATCCTGTCTTTTTCCGGATAGCGTGCGTTTCGTCCACGCATAGTTCTAAGCAATTACGAGCGAGATCGCGTGTCCACAAGATTGCATGTAATAACCCCCCGCACGAGACACGCCCAGTGCAATGATATTTGGAATATTCCGACCCTCGTTTGTTTATTTAGATTGCTGTCAAATAGAAAGGAGGCTTATGATTAAAAGAGGTTAATCTTTTTTTTAAGGTTGTATTAATTGTATTGTGTAACTGGCTGGTGATACTGAGCTCCGTTGGTATAGCAATAATAAAAACAAAATATGAAAGTAAAAAAATTACATTAACTTTTTCATATTATAAAATACTAAACTTCAACACGTTCACTAAAAGCTACATATTTTAGTCTTACTAAGCAGTATTGTGTAATCACGAGTATACAGACAAATACTTAGCGATATAAGTTTTTAAACTGGCATGGTCATTAACATTTAAATTAACTTTAGAAACGGGACCGTCGTCAGTACCTTCAGTACCGTCGTGATCATGGCGCTTGTAATGGTCGTATTACAGAACAGTACTTATGTATTGATACTAGTTTTGAAACTAGTATCAACGACTTTCTTTATTACAAAACGTTGCCTAATACTAGATTCAATGATCAGATATCACTTGAGTACTAAATGATTTGAACTGTGTTCACGCTTATTATAGAACTTTACTTATGCATATGCCAATGATTGAAACTAGTTTCACAACTGTATTCACTTGAGTGTGATGTCTACCATACTTGAGCGTACTTCAAAATAAGTTTTTGATGTTGTGAACTGTGGCTTAGAGAAAAACTAGATACCTAGGTACGCCATTCCCGCCTTCTTTAATAGTGATCTGTATTAACTACAATAGATCCTTTCAGTGATATTGACCATTACGATAATATTTTTATAACAACTTTGAACTTTTTAAAACAAGTTTGAACTTGCTTTTCGTAAATAAAAACTATATTGGAATTTATAATTTTAAGTGACTTTACTTAGTAGTTGGCAACATTACATTTAGCTTTTACGTTTCGTATTATTTTTGAGTGATAAATATAAATATATTTTCATAGTAAAAAGAAGCGACAGTTATAATTTAACGGTACTGCTTCTATCGAAAAACAGATAAATAATTCAAAACATTGGCAATTTTGTCATATATCATATAGAATTTAACGCAATTTATAAGACATTATAATCTAAACGTTGCGTATAACGTAACAGACCATTAGTTTTTGTTATTAAATGTAATGGGAAACAAATTTTTTTCAAAGAAAACCCAGTATCAACTGAGTCAGATATTTGAAACTAGTTTCAGGTAATCTGGTTTTGATAATTGTTTTGTAATAAGACTAAAGCTCAAGTCAAGAATCAGCTGGTGAACAACGCTTACGTGAAACGAGTATTAAGTCTCGTTCTGTAATACGAGCATAACAGTGCCGAAATATCGAGAACTCAAAATAAATGAAAAACATGGTAAATATCCCGTTTCTAAAGTTAATTTAAATACTTAGCGTTCTATCTTTAATTTAATTTTAAATTATCTTTCGAAACTCTGAATTTCAAGTCTGTAAATTTGACTATGGAAAGTTTCAGGAGAATCGAATCCTAATCTATACTGTACAGCTAGTAAAGCACAAACATAAAGTAAAAGAAAATCTATTAAAAACATTCTACAATTATTTCCTAAAATGACATATACTCTACATTAAGAAAAAACTCCTTTTCTGCTACAATTTCCAGTTAAAATAATAACGTTTAAACTGTAAACTCCTGGAAATGCAGAGGAAACAATCATTATGACCGACAGAAATGTGTTTAAACGAAGTCGTAACAAGTTATTTAATTTGCGATATGCGAAAACAGCACAAAGCGCATGAACTCAAATAACAAGATGTAATTAGGTTAGAACGCATCATGCCGGATGATAACTAGATTTGCCTTTATGAAACACAGGCTCTAATGGGACACACAGTTTAAATATTAAATGAAAAACGACGCCAGAACAACGCTGAAACTACAGGCAGTTTACTCCAAACTGTTAGTTTGTTAAACCCACAATAAATTTATCTTAGCCTCCTCATAAATTAACGCTTATGCGCCGCAGAAATTAGACGTGTTTTCATTTAATCGTAAAAATGTCCCCAATAATCTATTACAGGAATGTGATTCGAATAAAAAGCTTTCGACGATATTCTGTTACCCGATTTGCGAATAAATGGTTCGGAAGTTGATCTACTCCTCACCGGAGCTTGGCCTGTTTTAGCGTGGAAATTACCAAGTTCACTCACCATTGCACGTTACAAGCGTTTGAAAGTTAAGCTATTTGAAATCGGAGAGGTAATGGAATGCTTTTGAAGTAGATTGCCCATTGTTCAAGGGAATGTTTGCCGACTACTTGGTACTTTGGTTTTTTTGTTCGTAACGCGACCTCTGACGAGGCGCTTTTCGCTCCGAGCTGTAATCCATTGGACGTTTTTCGCGAGTGAAAAATGGAGGATTAACTGTCAAAATGGTTATTGGTGAGCTCAAAACTCGCTTACCGGCCCGATGGCACTTTTAAACTTTAAACGCACCAGTGAATCTAAATCTGGTACGTGTTTTGAGAGAACTTTATTATAAGCTTTGATAAAAGTTGTTTAAATTCGAGCTTTTGTCTGAAATACGGGGTTATTTTTCGAAATAAGTAGCTGAACTGCACTTACCGTTAGTCGGAGTACAAAGCAGGATCCTTACTCAACAATGGGCGCTATTCAGGACGGGTAAGTCTTTAAGGCTTCTTGGTCGTGAATCGCTCTCTAAGTTAAATCCTTTGGTTGGAGTGGAGCTAAGTAATCGTGAGCTAATCTTATGAAGTTCCAATCTGTGGTGAGTTCCGTTCGGTCGGCAATTAGTGCTGATTGGGGCGAACAGTTCCGTTTCGACCCGAGGAGGACAAGTGGGCCCGTTTAGTGCCTCTAGAGACGCGAGCTTGTGGCTAAGTGCCACTAAGTTAGTGTTGGCATGTCAGGGTTGTCTCTGAACATGTTGATTGATAATATTATTCATATACTATTGTATATATTAGATATATAAAGTTTATGGTAAACTTTCGGACACATACAATATTTTAGCCTAACTATGTTTAATGAAAAATTACTTTAATTACATAGTTATGGAATCTAATTTTATCAATTAAAGTAATGAAAATTTAATTAGAATCCAATAAAAAATTACAAACTTGATTTTAAAATTATTAATTATTTTCTGTTTGACAACCCTATTTCTGTAACGAAGTCCATTGGTAGTGAGTTTCCCGCGGCGCGGTCGGGAGTGCTTTAACTTCGAGGGCTGTCCACCGATTTGTGAATGTTTCAATAGATCGACTGTATTGCCGAAATATTAGCAAGAGCTATTGTTTTCTGGCACGTTTCGCGCTGTTTCTCTCGAAGTAGGTTAATGGAGGGCGTTCTAGTAGGTCAGCGGTTTTTTTAAAAGAAAAGGTTAACAATAGATTCTTTATATTCTATTGTATGTTGATACTTTAATGTTTTGGGTAAAACATAAAAACACTAACTATAGCTTTCATTATACATTTTCAAGATTAATAATATATCTTATTTTACGGATAGAAGCCTGACCAAAGTATTCTCATACTTGAACAAGTCTGCAAAAAGAATGGTAGTTATGAATGGTGAACGAAATTGCGATTGAAGTCAATATCTCTAGTGAAGGTTTTAGGCTCTCCAAAAATATGCTAGATAATATCATCGCCTGAGCGTAGGATAAAGAATAATATAAATAAATAATAATAAAAGGATTTCCTGAACGGATCCTATCATATAGCGACATTTAGAATTATCACCTCTCACAAATTGTTTATCAAACGGCCGGGCTGTTTAACAGTACTAATTTGAAAACATATCTTGTTCAGCTGTGAGCAAACTTAATGAATCCTGAAAATTAGAAACAATACTACACTATATTACCTATTTATTACCGACCCGAGCATCAAACACCCGACCTCCATCAACTAAGTCTAAACACGTTTTAATTTCCAAGTAATAGCTGCAGTCATTTTATGCAAGGGGCGAAAGCTTCACCTCTTGACGCGGGGCGAAGGGGCGAGCTCGTGATGGGAATGTTGAGTGGACAATGAGTCTTGAGGTGGGCAGTGCTTTCAGAAGTATCTTTCAGGAAATTAGCTGTCACATTAGCTGGTACCAGTTGCCTGATAAAACAGTTTTCGGCGTGGAAGACGTGATTGGAGAGGGTAATGAGAGGTTGGTTTTATTTGTGGCCAGTTAATGGAATCGTGAAAGGTTGTGTTTACGGAGGTTTTATGTAAATTGTGTATAAGGCTTTTTAATATAGTAGAATATCTATTAGATTTTAAATAATCAATAGGTACTAAACTTTTTTCCAAGTAAAGCTGCTGTGCCAAATTCAAATTTAATATTCAAGAAAGTAACTTTGCATAGGCACAAAACAAAAACCCAAAAAGAAGTAAGGAAGGTTTCAAAAAAAAGAAGCTTAAACTTATTTTAAAAGTAACCTTATCATTGAAATTAAAGCAGAAACTACACAATTCTTCCATTATTTTTCTAAAAAAGTTGGATCCAGAATAAGAAATTCAAATTCAACATTCTAAAAAAAAACACTACATAAAGGCGCAATACAAAACAAAATAAGAAAAAAAGCAAGCTATGAAATTGTTCAATTTTTGTCTAGTTCGTTACACAGAGTATACGAACTTATAGAGGCTGCACAAAACATAGAGGAGCAATTAGAGAAAAAGTGTTTTAAAGAGAGTTGCAGCGGCCAACGTGTTGCGCAATTCCGAACAACCTGCAAACTGCTGTGAACTAACGAAATATTTTCAATCTTCTATTTTTGAGTCGAAATTTTCAAACAGTGTTTCATAACCGAAATCAGTTCCAAAATAATGACATTTTACAATTAGTAATCTGTTCTACTAATGAAACTGAAGAGTTTCAGTATTTTTATCTGCTACGGATTACCTAGTACCAGTTGTGAAAATACACTTGCAGTTTTATAGCTAAGTAGGTCATTTCATCAAGGTGTTATTACTTGATACAAACTAGTAGATCATATTCCGATTTCAAGAGATAACGCTTTCCCGAAACAAAAAAAAAACAGCTTTTGTAATAATCATATTAGTAGAGATTTAAATTTCAAGACCGATTTAACTAAACTCGCTTATGGATTGAAATTGATATTCAAAACGTTATAATGTTCGAAAGTTAGTGCCGCTGTCGTCAAACTTTTTAGTGTTTTTCAATATCCTTAATGTTCCAAATTTAAATTGCAAACTCGCATTCTATAACCGTTTACTTCTGAGGGCATATCAATTTCTGGTGGCTATTTATGTAGATTTAACAGATTTAGATACGTATTTTATGGTGCCTTTATTTTATTAGCGTCTGAACCCGCGTTTTTACCTACATAAGATCATTAGACGGTAAGTTATGATAAAGTCGATAGTGTCGCATACGATTTAAAGAATGAACTGCAGTATTGCTGATATTTGGCGGCCGATATGAGGGGTAGACATAAGCCAGGCCGTTCCTGTCCGGGTTCTACCACCAAGTGAGTGAGGATAACTTATACTGATATTATTATGGTTGCCTTTAATAAAATGCTTCTCAAGGAGTGTACGGCTATTCTTAGCTGAATTTAACCGGACGAAAAATCATTTCCATTCTTAATTTCTGTCAGAAATTATAATAAAAATTCCGACATAGGTGTAACGACAGATATTTATTTAAAGTGTTGATATGACAGTGGCATTTCCTTTTATACACTATGAAGACTATTAAACTATTTAAAAAACCGACTTACCGTTATTATTCTAAAACTCTCGCTATTCGACCTTTTTAGATACACCGCATCTCTCATCTGTAACAACAAAAATTCAAATTAAGAACACTTCCAAAAAAGAAAACAAAACAATAAAGCTATTCACACAATGTAGTTTTCATACATCTTAAGTTTGCAATGACAATAAAAATAACAAGAAATACCGTAGAAATTCTTCAATAAGATTTTCGATCAGTATTTCAAAGAATCTCTAGGCGGGAATGTTTATTCTGAATGTGTATTTGAAAGACAACGACGTGTTTACGAAGCGTGCTAGGAGGGTACCTCAGCAAATCCACTTCACACAGGTGATTTATGTTTCTGCAGTTTTATAGTTGGAACTGGAATTCGAAATTTAAATTTAAATGCGTTCGGTTACATATTTCATTTTAGTGACAGTGTTGCTATTATTGGACCATGTATGATTGCAGTTCGGAAGTTATGAGGCTTTTAAAGGATGAATGCATTTTTAAATTAAATCTTTTGAGTGTCTGAAAGTTTTGGGTCGTATTTTTTCAGTAATGCATTTGAATGGTTCGATGTCTTAATAAATAACTTGCTACAAAAGATCTTTCTTTCTACAAGTGAGTTTTATTTTAAGAGTATTGTCCTACTTGTCCATTTAGTTATCAATCTCTACACGTCTCTTTAAATGAAATAGGACAATAAAAAGGAAGTAAAAAAGCAAAACTACACTTAAAATACAATCATAAACTATGATTTAAAATTTAAATAAAAAAGCATTGTTCATTTTAATTTAAAAAATGCAATGATGAATGCGAGGACATTGAAGACAAAAACTGAAATACTGGGTTGTAATATAAAAATAAACCTTAAGCAATAGACTAATTTAAATACCAGATAAGTCATCTCATCACACCACCACGACAACTCAAAACCAAGATTCCTATTTTAAATCTCGACACGTGTAAAACAAAACACAATCAGCAATAAAAGCGCCAATGATTGGCGCACCGAGCTCAATCCTTAATCAACCCCGAGACTTCCCACTCAAGCGGAGTTTCTGTAATCCAATGATACATTCGTTGGACATAAGCCGACGCTATTTGCAGTAAATAAGAATCGAGTTAGCGTTATTATCTCGTGGTACGGGTTTCTGACTTATCACTATAGGTCCTAATACAATGCTGATTAAGCTGGTCGCGTCATGAAGTTTATTGAAAAGTTGATATTGTTTTTAATTGTTACCCGTTAATTACAAAAAGACGTTTTTTGTTGATATGATTGTTGCTGAATTAGGAATGCGTTTGATGCATTATTCGTTTATTTTTTGATAAAGTTGCTTTTCTATGATGGTAAGAGACGATGAGGTCGAAGATGTAAACTTTAGGTTAGGTTCACTCAGAAATTTAACGAATTTTATTGAAGATTTTCATATAGAATAAAAAAAAAGAGTGCGCCGACGTGAAGATCTTCCTCACTTTAATCAGAATCAGTTCATTTGCTTCATGAATAGCGTCATCATTACTGGTAAAAAATGGACTTCATTGCTCGTTTCATAAACTACTAAAGAGAGTATTCAAAAACTAAAAAAACTAATATTACTTCACTGCAGGTTAATGAGGCATGCTGAACTCTATATAATGCACTACTCTGTGATTTTCTCGAAACTAATTTACTTTTGTGTTCAGCAATCTAGTTAATAGCCAATTCACTCTAAATTTATACGATGTCGATTTTGAAGTAATCCCATATGAAACTACCATTTTGGTTGGCATCTCCCAAATAAATCTAAATATTCTAAATTTAAAATCACGAGCTCAAAGCTATAAATTTACATGTTGGTTGGTCGTAAGCAAAGTCTGTATAGAGAGACGAGTTCTCAGTCTTTATCAGGGACCACTTAGGTTTTATCTGCCGGATTACATAGCTTACTGGAACGGTTAAATAGAAGGCATTTGACATTGACTTCGTGCCCCTTGGCTTGACGGAACAAAGGAGGGACGTCCGAGATGGTTTCTAATTACAACACAGAACGTTATGCAAATCGGGCTCGGAGCCGCTCTTTGTCTCTAATAAACATGCGCGGTCCTTGCGGTCACCCCGCCAAATTGCTCTCCTACCATCCCCAGGGCAATAAAACCACTCGCACTCTCCCATCTGTATAAATTACTCACTCTATGACCCGACCGACGCGGTGGCCACGTCCTAAATAAGAACGCTCAATTATTCCGTATAGCTAAAATACTAATTCCACCCGTTTGAAAATGGAACACAATTTCTTTGCAAGCTGGCGGTGTACGATCGGGCGCGTTCCTCAAGTGACGGTACGTGGTAACCTATTAACTGAAAGATGCGTTCCAGTAAATTGACCGAATGTTCGAGAAAATCACGGTTCAGCTACGATTTCGGAAGCCGTGCTAAATTCAGCACCTAAATAGTTCTTTTCAATATTTTTTCTCGTTTCGGTAACCACGTTCTGAATTAAAAACTACGTTATTCTCCATCCGCAATTCAATTCCGAAGATGATACGTAGGAACGTGCGCCCCGTGTGTATATATTCTTGCGGTTCATATAAAACGAGTGTCACAGAAGGTGGAAAAATATTCATTTTTCACACGGATCGCAGTATTTCCGTTTGTAGTGGAACAATCATGTCCTTTTGCTTGTGTCGCTGCAATTGGTACAAAGGGGCTCGTCTCGGCCGTGTGGGGGGGACTGGGAATCGTTGCATTTTCGATGCGATGCCGTTTGTGTAGGAAGTCGTTATCGGGTACAATGTCACACAAAACCTGCCGACCACTCGTCGATGTTTGCCTTGATTCCCAATTCGTGACGTTATATCTAGAACATTCAGTTTTGTTTTGAATGTACCGCAGACAGACGTGAGATTTTCGCCAAATGCTGTATGCAATAAATCAAAGTAATATTCTTCGCCATGGACTTATATTGCAAGTGTTAACATTTTCGCGTTGAGAAATATCAGAGCCAGCGTTTTCTGAGAGAAGTTGAAATTTTAAAAATGTTTTTTCAAAAACAAAATTGTTAGGTGCATTGAATGGTTTATTTGGTGTGGAATAAGTAACGCTGCCTGCTGTACAAAAGAAAACTAGGTACTGGTAGAGGTGAATATTTCTATGTTTATTTTAGTTTTGCTAATATTTATGTAATATTTTTATATTTAGTTTTTTTCTTTTACTAACAAAATCTCATCTTTGCTAGATAATATGGTGTGAAGATTCTTTTAACTTTTAGCGGTTGTGATAGTTTAGTCCACTATTCTGCCACCATGATGAGGTTTGAGATGAGGAATCGCCTGTAAGATTCATTGTGTAGCTACCTTATATTTTGATAAGTCTTGTGGACCTACAAAGAAGCATTATTGTATCTATTAGAATCATCAGAAAATGTTAATCTTGTCGTGCTTTTTATATATATTTTAATGTGAGTTTAAGCTATTTATTTTTGTTATACTTACCTACAAATAAATAATAAATAAATAAATAAATATTTCTGACCCTCAAAAAACTAAAGAACTTTTGTTATGGATACTAGTTAACTGATATACTTAAGAAACATATAAACATACATATTAAATAAATACATTTTTTTATTAGAAAATAAATTTAAATAAACATATAAACGTCCATGACTTGACGACTAATATCTGTGTTCATCACACAAATATCCGTCGCCGCCGGGATTCGAACCTAGGACCTCTGGCATAGAAGGCAATGTACGTTACCTCTACAGCAGCCGGTCGTCAATATATATTATTTAACAGCTTATACAAGAAAAAGCTCGAGTACCTATAACATTTTAATGACGTGTTTACAGAGTCCAATAAAACGAAGCTGTCAAATAACACATATGCCAATAAAAACAATAGCATTTAAATTTTACGAATTCCATATTATTTGAAGTAAATAAAGTCGGTAAACAGTTGGCAAATTATTCATATAGACCGTGTGTGGACTGCTTAATGAATCGTAATATATTACATATTACGCCTGCCTATATTACACATTATGCTGGGCTGTATTGTCATGTCAATAATAATTAAAGTAACCCGAGTATATGATTTACTGAATTATTAATTATTATTGAAATTATGTTATTGTTAGATAATTTTGTATGTATGATTGTATTGTGATATTTTTTTATGGCTGCAGTGGTTGATAGGTTTAAAAAAAAAGTGGTAGATTGTAAAGGGTAATAGAGACATTAAGAAAATATACATAGTAATAAAACCTATTACGTCCTTATAAAGCTATTTAGTGTCAGATATTTAGTGTCAAAACCTTTTTTCATAGTGTTTATGCTACGAGTAGAACACAATATGTGTTAGGTTTGGTTCGTTCTCGCGCTAACGCAATCCAAGATATAGTTTATTCGGGTTTAATCATCTATGAAAAAATAAGCGCCAGACAAAACAAACGAGAACCTAAAGTAACTAATATAAGCGATTTCGCCAGTAAATTTACACACACTACTATAGGTTAAATGAAGAGAAAGCAAGCAACTTTATTGCAAATCAATCGAGCTTCGAATGAGTTTCCATTTACGAAATCAAACTTTACCCAACTCAAACTAACTAAACACTATAGGTAGCACAAATCAAACTTGAAAAACGTTTAAAATTCGAAATTAACTGCAATTAATTACATGGCAACCCTCAGTTGAACATATTTTGCAAAATACAGGAATCGCGAAAACTTTTGCTAACTTGTCGTTCACAGCCGTACGAAGCGGAGAAAGCGCTGAGGCGCGAGTGGCTGAGTTTAGCTAACTTAGCTTATTTGTTTAGTTTTTCTTTTACGTTTAAGTTGTAAAGTAGTGGGTTCTAGTTAATGTACTCGTATAATTGAATTTTGGCCTTTTTTTGAAGATATTTTTTGTGTCTTAACCAAAGGTTGTTTTTTAGAGTTTGCGTTAAATCTGTTACAATCTTTTGGAGAAGTTTTTGCGTTGCTTTTTTAAATTATTTACTTTGATAAAGCGTTCGATATAGGGGATGAATACGTAAGTAACCTTTTGTTAAAGCAGTGCGATCACAGAACTTTATCGAATCGTTTGTTAACGAATGTTCGTATAGTATGGAGACGGTTTTTAAGAAAAATTGAAATCTATGCATTGCCGGCATTGCCGCACGGCCAGCTTAAATAAATGTGTACCTTGTTAATTTTGAATGTTTGTGAACATGTTGTACTCATAAATATCTGTAAAATAAAAAATAACAATGTTACTCAAAACTTGCAACCATACTATACGAGCATTCGTAAACATTCGTTAATATACGATTCGATAAAGTTCTGTGATCGCTCGGACGTCAATGACTGTTTACCATTAGCTTCTACCAGTACTATAGCAACAGATCATTAAAAAGTTAGGTAGCTAATAATGTATGAAACAGGTAAGAAGACCTCCGTCTAGCTCTCAGCGTTCATATATTCTAAACATGAGCTACTTCTAAAGAAACCACGCAGAGGCGTCAAAGATGATTCAAACAGAAGTGACACTTGGAACCCTTCCCTTCACGCGGCGAGACGCTCTCAAGTGCTACTCCACATGTTATCATTAGAACCTGGGGTATAGGTATTTTAATTCCTCTTATTGGTTATTCAAAAGATGCGTAGAAATTAATAATTAAATTGATTTTTTTTATTATGACTTGATGTTTGGGCAACTTTTCAGACAAGATTTAGGTACTCATTAGTTCTAAAAAGTCCTATTTATCATAAAGAAGTTACTCATCAATTCTTTTTAATATGTATCATATCAAAAACTGACAACGGCCCGAAATTCATTGTTGGATATTATCTTCTACCTACGATTCCTGTGGGACAGGTAGTCGCTTCTTCCTCAGTCAAGTGTTCATTTATTGTGGTGACAACTTAACTTCAAGACACATATACTTATCCAGTTTCCATTTTCAAAAACCTACAAAATCCAAAAAAAAGTGTCCCAGTACGAAACACCCTTAAGGAAAAGCTTGGCGAAATTACAGTAAACAAAGACTGCAGTCGAAACAAATGATTCGAATGATAAACGACCGGGACCGACGAACGAGTGAAGCAACTCGCACCATTCGTTCTTTTGTTCGATTGATTGCTAGAGTTTCGGGAGCAATAAGAAAGAAAATTGGCTTCTTTGGAGCGGCTGTTCTCTTTAGATAGGATAAGATCTGATTAGTAAGATTAGTGAGATTAGTGAGCATGATGTGTTGTTAACTATTAAATGTAGCTATTGGTTTACTCAATGGATTACAAATGGGTAAATGTAGCTTTGATTTGTTGATCAATTTTTTGTTCTATGAGTAACTGTGGAATAGCAAATTGTGTGACCAGTCAGACAAGGCTTTTTTGGCGCTTATGATGACGTTAGAGGGGCGTGAAGGTGAAATAAGGGTTACCACTAAGTATCTATTTCCCTATACTCAGGGAAAAATATGAATGCATAAACGGTTAGATTTTTACAAGTTTGGAAACAGAAATTATTTCATTTTATGTAATACAAAAGGTTTGTATTACGGTTTAAGAAAAACGTTAGTGGTACAAAAACACAGGGTCGAAGATATAAATATGTGACTCAGCAAGAAAATATCTGCTTATATTTCTTCACTTTTCATACAGTCTTTCTAAAGAGACAATTCTCCTGAAATCGTAATTTTTATTGAGATTTAAGAAATGCAATAAATTATGTTCTAAAGTGTATTTTAATGTATGGCAATATGTAAACATTGTACAGGCAACTTGCTTCTGCAATGATATCTGTCAAAGAATAATATTAAAATAAGTTAATGTAGTTGAAAAGTTAATTTTTGTCACTGAATTGGTATGCCGTCTACACATTTGATTGGCAATTTGGGTACTTTATTTATTTAATCGAGCTATACATACCAATTAAATATACCCAATAGGGAATATCCTTCTAATGATCCAGAATTGCTGCGGTATTTTTTTTTCCCCAGACTTTCGTGTTGTCAATATGGCGTTGCTTATGATTAAATCTCTTATTCAGCAAATGCTGCTTTATTTCTGCATGAGACATTAGATTCTCCACAAAAACCTCCTATTCTTTTTTTGAAATCCATGTCGTACCTAAGTAAATAAGCATCATACGACTCATTCCAAGAGTTAAAAATCCCTTCGATTGCTCGCCAATATCCGAAACGAATAAAGATTCACTATGTAGTAACATGATTAGGTATTATAATTTAAGGTACCAATAATTATTTTTCTAATCACAAATACATATAATCAGTGAGATGAAAGTATAGATTAAGTGTAAATAACACTATCTCTTGTCAGAATAAAGCAATTTAATATTTTGAACCAAAAGCTTGTTAAGGAAACGACACAATAGTTTAATCTGCATGCTCAGTCTTTGACAATCTTATATAACATAATAAGCCTAGAACATGCAATATAGGATGAATTTCTACTTAATCCGCGAAGCTGGCAACCCATAAAGACGGAGTACAAAGAGGCCCGCGGATTTATTACTCAGTAACAATAAGAAAGCCTGTTTGGTATTAATTCTTTAAACGCGCAGCCTGTAACAAAGATGTAGTGGTTTAAACATTATGGCGGAACACGCAATGTTGCTTTTGGCAACATTCTTTAGCGTTGTAATGCGGTTATTAAAAATTAAAGTTAATAAAGGTTTTGGGAGTTTGTTTTTAACAGCAGTTGAGTTCAGATCAATAACTTGTATTTTTAATCTATAGTTACACATGAATATGTATGAATTAATAGATTTTACCATGAAACGAAGAATTACAAACTCATTTTAAATATTTTTTTTTCTTTAGAAGGTTTTAAAATAAAAACAACATATTAATTTATTGTTTTGGTATAATATCTGTGACGTGAAAATATAAAGTAATTTCAAACATCATGCTTACTATAGACCCCAATCTTCTTAATATATAAAACTCTTTCGCTACTGACTGAGTGACTGACAGATAACACACAGCCAAAACTATTGGCCGCAAGGAGCTGAAATTTGGAAAATTCAATTTTTAGAGGTTGTGGGGGAGCACTAAAGAAGGAATTCCCGAAATTTCCACGGGAACAGGAATTATTGGACTTCTTAGTTTGTATGAAAAATCTGATTCCTTGAGTGCACGGATATGATACTTGGCATAAACGTTCTCCAAAATGTGACTGTTTTCTTATGAAAGGAATTCCCGAAATTCCCAAGGGAACGGGGAATATATGATGTTGATGCACAGATGTGATACTTGGCATAATTAAGGTTCTTCAATAAGTGACTGGTTGTGTACGAAGTCGCGGGCAAAAGCTAGTTCCTTATAATATTCAAAGTTTTATTTCTTGTTACATTTCAATTAAAACGATGTTCGCTACTAAGGAAACTGTTGCTGAAAATGTATGTACGTTAGGAACAGTTTAAGATGATAAGTGACAAGGGCTTAGCGATAAGCTAGCACTTCATTACGCACTGAAACGTAAAGAAATCCCCATCTCACTATTTATTTGTCTAAAAAGTTGCCATCATTAATAATCCTGAACGCCCTTTAAGAATAATCTTTACTATCAAGACTAACGACTCGGACAACGAAACTAAAACAGAACGGTACTTAGTAGGACCCTCTAATTACAGCCGACCACAATTGAACGGGTCGGCAAGTCGGCTAGTCGACTTCTCTAGTTAGCGTCTTATGCCGAAGAAAGCGCCCTGGTCAATTTCCCTGACTTTGACTAATTGACTGGGCTTACCGACCGAGACCGGATAATTGAATGAAATGTTTGCAACAATTTGAATTTGAATTTCGAATTATGTTTAATTTAATTTTATTTTCGTTTTTATGATTCGGTTTTTATGATTTTTCTTCAATGCTGGACTGGGAGCGAAGAAAAAACATATACTGTGCCAGCTGCTCCTCTTCCCGGCCATACTGTAAAAGTCAGTTAAGTGACAGACGTTTTATTGGAGGTTTTTTTTTGTGGGCGATAGGCTGACCCCCTGTCACTGCAATAGCCTCTCTTCACCATTTTAATGCCTCGAAATTTGTCAAACGTGACAACAGATGGTTTTTATAACCTCTGGCATTCTTCCTCCCCGTAAGGGATACAGGAGTGAAGTTATGAAGAAGTTATAATTCGGATTTTACGACGTTTCATTTGAGTTTGAAATTTATTTCCCTGATTCGATGTTTGAAATAAGCAATTATTTAATATGAAAGACATAATTGACGCTAATTTCCCAACTAGCAAAATACCAATTATTTTAATAGTTTTAGATTATTTATATTTGTGACTTTGAGATTATGTGCAGCATGCTTTTTATTTAATTCCAAAAAGTGCAAGAGAATATCTGTAACGTTTGAAACATTATGAAACGATGATGCCTAAATATGAGAGTAAGTAAATTTATTTGAATAAAAGGCATTACAACCTTAAAATTTACTAAATAGTTAAGCAGAATGTTACACCAACTTTAATAAGCTTATTTTCTGTAGATCATACTGTAGTACTGGGGAGTATCTCAACAGACATTTAATTGTCTTTTGCGTACCTACCTCTATCCGAACACTACATAAATTACAAATACAAATTTCTTTCTCATCATATTTACAACTTTATCATAGTTTAACGCTACCGGCCTATCAAAAGGGCTCTTTTGGTAAAATATTTCTTATCTTATTACCTACTCCTTCATTCCGTATAGTTAGGGATCACTCTTTATGTAAAGTCAAGTAAAGAATCCTTTGTTTCCTGACACTGCCCTATAAATACGCCGCCGTTTAAACCCGTGTTCTTCATTGTAATAACCACAGAGTATGATGATATTGAGGTCAAACACAGTTTAATTCCGCAATATAAAAAAGAAAAACTCATTTATATACAAACTCTTCAAACCGCCATTTTTCTTTCGTATTAGTTTCGTCATTAACAGTATTCAGTAAATACAGAAACATAAGGTACAAGTAACAGTCATCACAGACATCACATCCTAATTCAGTTCCAAAAATATTGCTTCACATTTCATTCCGTCTTAACGCGAAAGAGGCCTAGGAAATTAGGGCGCTTCCAGACTTAACGACCTGTAAGAGATAAGTCATATTGAATACGACTTTTCCTGCATTTGTTAAACGTGAAACAAACAATTTCCCGTTCCATTTTTGAAAAAGAAACATGAATATTGTCGATGAATATTATGTAGACGTAAATATGGAGGTTGAAAGGAATTCGAGCGGGAATATTTGATGTGAGTCAGAAACGATTTGCTGGAACTTTCCGAATGTTTTTTTATTTGTATTTCATTTATGTATGAGACATAAAGGAAAGCCTCGAGGTTTTTATTGAGAGATCGCGAGAGAATAAGTAAGAAAGGGACATTAAAGGATTCCCTTAATGCCAGGGATGTATTTCAGGGAAGCCTTAAATCTAAGAGGAACTATTAAAGGAATCTGCGAACGTTCCTTGTTCCTGGCTTTCTTGTAATTTCTTTTTGATACGGAACTAGAGTTATTTTGGAACTTAAATTGCTAAGAGTAGTGGACACACACGACTAAGTATTTTGATATTGAATAAAAGCGGAATTCTTGGAGTTTTTATCGCGTTTAAGTATGAGGTTTAGTTCTGTAGGTACATTTGGTTAGTAGCAGTGAATGTATATTTACACTTTTTGTTAAGGAATATTAAGAAAATTTCATAATTAAAACACAAAGTTTAGCTACAGTTAATTTTGTAATGTAAACAAATTACAAACTTTCCTTACGTTACTTAACAGGATAAGAAAGTGCCTTCAAGTTAATGAATATATTACAAACACGGTTTATCCATTATAATAATAATAATATATGATGTAGAATAATAATCTTAGTCCATGCTGGACTGGGAGCGGAAGACAAACGTAGAATGTGCCAGCTGCTTGTCTCCCCCCGCGTATTGTAAAAGTCAGTTAAGGGACAGAGGTTTTAAAGGCGTTTTTGTGGGCGATAGGCTGACTCCCTGTCACTACAATAGTCTCTCTCCATCTTTATAATACCTAAAAATTTTGTCAAACGTGACATCAGATGGTCTTGTAACCTCTGGTATTCTGCCTACCCCATAAGGGATACAGGCGTGTCGTTATGTATGTATGTACAATATTGATACATATAATATAACCTACAAACTGAAAACTTTCCTTGTACTACTTACCAGGATAACATGAAAACAAATATTATAAATTTTTATTTGATGTGTAACAGAACATAATAAACAATGAGTTCTACAGCTTCAAAGAAACGCTAAAAATAAAAAAAACAACCGAGGAAATATTTTCTCTGTGGAAATAATCCTATTTTACCTTTTTTGAGTTTTCTGAATGTAGGAACAGTACATACATACATACATAACGTCACGCCTGTATCCCTTATGGGGTAGGCAGAACAACAGAAGCTATAAAGCATCTGATGTCACATTTGACAAATTTGAAGGTATTATAATGATGGAGAGAGACTAGCAGTGATAGGGGGTCGGCCTATCGCCCACAAAAACGTCAATAAAACCTCCGTCCCTTAACTGACTTTTACAGTATGCCCGGGAAGAAAAGCAGCTGGCACATTCTATGTTTTTCTTTTGCTCCCAGTCCAGCATGGAAGGAACAGTTGAATGTATATTTTTCCTTGATCTGTGATACCGACCATACTTCTGCTAAGTCGTGCGATGGGAAATAAAGGGAACTTCCCACATTTACATCTTACAGCGTGCGTTTGAACAACTTCCGCTAAAATACGAGAATACGTACCTACCCTATTCTTACGATAAAACTTTTAAATTATCTGAATGTTGTATACAATAGGCTTTTGGTTATAACTAGATCAATTTTTGCAATGTAGCTCCAGTCTACAACAGCTGCCAGAGCAATTAACAAAACACGTAATGGTTGATAAAATTAACAAATTATTTCAAAGAAGAAGATAGGAATACTGAGTGTAGCTACAGTTCTACTTCGGGTGATTGCCTTCAATACAAAACTGAGGTTGCCTGCTGGAGTCATGCATAAAGAATTTAAAAAAAAAAGCTATGTTCCCACCAATCTATTATAATTATTATCATCCAGGCATTAAGACATGTCACCCTGTCCAATTTATGGCCAAAGGATCCAACTATACTCGTATTTTACGGACACATGTTTTTTTATCTGTATTTTTTGCTTTTTAATAAAAAAAAGTGTTTCCCCGCTGCGTCAAGCTCCGTGTGTTCCCAAACCAGCGATATCCGTATCAAGATACTATCGGACGACAAATAAATCTAGCAGCCGAACGTTTCCCGCCATATTGGATTACTGGCAAAGTATTCTCTTAAGTTTCATTAAACGATTCGACTGATAGGAATCCCGCTAACGTTCTATCTGGGCGGAATAAATCAGCGTTAACAGCTGGGGACTTACACCGCGGTGGATGCGAGAATGAGCGACGTAGCGGTTTTCGGAGTTCTTTAAAGTTATGCTGCCCTGGTAGTTGGAGTTGGATAGGGGTCAGATTTAGAAGTTTTTTAGGTTATTTCCGGGTTTTTCCGAATGTAACGAAGAAGAATGGGACCACATGTAGCGAAGGATAAAAATGAATAGGTAGGTAGTCATTGTTTTAATATTTAATAAAATAATTGTCTTTTACATGTTTTAGGCCAAAATTTACTAGGCTAACCTTATTTTCATTATTTATATAACCAATTTTATGACTATTTATAGAAATAATCAGTTTTCGTTTGATTTTTTTTTCACTACAAATAAATCTCTCCCGCAAACCTCTTCCCCAGACTATGTCCACAAACGTCGAGTTGACGCCGATTAATACTCCTACTATGAAGTAATATTAATGTCACACGGTAAAAACAAGTCTGATACACTTCTCTATGCCTTAAGTTCAAGTCCTAATTCAGAACTCTACAACAAACTATTCCATGTAAGCAATAATTAATAATCTAGTTCCTAAAATGTACAAACTCCGCAACATAATGTTGACTCCCGAACCGCGCAAGCATGATGAGATCAGGGTTCCGTAGTTTTATCATGAAGGCAAACAGTAAAACTTGTCCAGGATTACAGCGGAGGACATTAAACATTATATCAAGTCGGGAGTCAAACTTTGGACCGCCCGCTGACTGCTCGCGGTGCCAACTTTGTCAGCCTGGGACGCATTATTTTATTAGTTTAATCTTTGATGCAGTTTCAGTTCTTGATAGTTTTGAAGTTGGTTTTAGAATTTAGTTTTTAGGTTATTTTGGATTTTTTGTTAATAGTGTTGTGGAAGTTTTTGGGAGTTAGAAGTAGCATTCAAGTGTTTCCTTGTATTTTATGTTTTAAGTTACTATTGAAAGGGTTTAATATTCATTTTTATACTTCTTAAGGATGAAAAGCTATAAATCCGAAATTTCATATTTGTTTTAACACAATAAGTTTTAATCATGTTTAGTAGTTCGATCAGAAGGTTTTACTGTATTTTTTTGTTCATATTTTGAAAAAATTTGATACAGTTTTATTATATCCAGTTCCTATAGGTGATGCACACGCTCAAAATGTTGCTTAGTTATTGATAAGAAAAAAATCATCAGTAAAATACCTTAAGTTACTTTATTATGAAGTATTGAAACCGGATTATATGCACTTCAAATAATAATATTAAACTAAGTACAGTACCGACTCTCGAAACTACGGATCTTCAGTCATCAGCAGACTCGCAAGTTTTAACTTAGACCAACTTAGACGGAGCTGAGGGCAAATATAGCGAACTTCTAATATAATAGTTACCAACATAAGGCTTGTTGCAGATGTGTATTTTTGGAAAAGTCGTGAAAACCAGGAGCGCAATTCGTCCGTATCTTGCCTATAATAATAAATAAATAAAGCCTACTATGGTTTTATGTCGTGTAAATGAGAAAGCAAGCAAAGAATTGATTCTTATTTATTTATTTTATTGTAACAAAATCCACAGCTCTTAAATAAGATATAACAGTAGGTACATATATAAAACTGACAGCCAGTTACGGATTTACAATTTTTAGATGATTTAAGCAGACAAAAAGAGAGATACAATGTTTAGAAAATGTTTTAAATCAAAAATCATTCTCAAATATATATTTCACAAAGTAAAGACATTTACTCATTCAATTTTTCTACTTTAGTTTTATTTTTAGATCGATTACAGTGTAACAATATCTTTCTGCTTAAAATATTATAACATAGATTTTGATCGAATTTTATGCATACATACATAACGTCACGCCTGTATCCCTTATGGGGTAGGCAGAACACCAGAAGCTATAAACCATCTGATGCCACATTTGACAAATTTGAAGGTATTATAATGTCGGAGAGAGACTTGCAGTAATAGGGGGTCAGCCAATCGCCCACTAAAACGTCAATAAAACCTCCGTCCCTTAACTGACTTTTACAGTAAGTCCGGGAAGAGAAGCAGATGGCACATTCTATGTTTTTCTTTTGTTCGAATTTTATACCATTCAGTTATAAATTACAGTCGACTTTGTTGCTCGCGACCACATGTCTGCGTATATTTAAAAAGCCCCTTAACAACATAAAACCTTACGATGTTTCTTATCCTTTACCAAGTTTTATAAATTACGAAAGCAAATTGTAGTTTTTCTCATGATCAAGGGAAATATAAGAACACGAATTTATATAACTTTTACTCGAATGAAACATTGTTTGTCAGACTATAAATAGGTACCTACTATGAGAAATGCTCGCCTCAGGCGTTCACAGAAAGACAGGACGCAACAGCGCTTATATGCTCAGCTTAAACAAGAATATTCTCAAAAATACGCTCCCGAGACTATGAACGTGAGACATAACTGTATATGAATTACAGGAGTTATAACATGTTTGGAATATAAAGTTAGACAAAGTATTGCCCCCTGTATAGCTCGAAAATAAAATGTTTTACGACTTGTACTATGAAGTGTGCTTAAAAGTTTTATGCAAATGAAAAACTTGCGTCGGGTAGAAATCGCGTTTAATGAACACTTTTGGAAAATATGTTAAGCTCTTCTATTTTGTTGAAGCTTGCGAAGCTTTTTCGTTGATGCAATTTTTAGCTCCAATATACATACTCGTAACTACAACTTTTCTCAGAAAATATTTTTTCATTGTAACTTTCAAAGAACTTTTCACTAAGCTTGCAAAGGGTGTATTAATTTTTCTTGATTTTCTTCTTGGAGTGGCTAACGGGGTAATAATGGAGTCTTGGTAATAATGTGAACGGTAATGTGGTAAAGTTGAGATTTTAGATAGCAGAGTGCTCTGACGGAGATAGCGGGAACTTTTAATGCTATGGGAATTCATATTTATTATTTATTAAACAAACTGTGGTTCAAAACGAGACGAGTCAACGTTAATTTATAATCTGCAAGGTGTCATATGCGCGCACATTGTAAAAATAGTATCTTATTTATTTTGCCATCTAAGTCAAAATATAAGTTAATTAATTTACTAAATTCCCTTTCAATTTATTATAAAAAAAATAATCAATTTACATATTTTAGCTCTTTTGTCTTTTATATTACATTCGAAAGCACATTATTTATTCAGAGCACATTTATTATAATGTGTTCCGAATAAAAAAAAGGATGGAGCAAGTAAAATTACAGTAACAATAATCTTTTCTAGATTATGTCAGCAAAACATCATTAACTATCCTTAATTATGTCATCAGATGCTAGAAAAGAAACCGTATACAAGCTTAAAAATTAAGCAGTCTCATCAGATACAGGATGTTTCTTTTTCTGTTTCCACAATTCCTATAATTTAAAAATGGATTTGCTCGAAACAAAAAAAAACAAGGTTTATAATTTATTGTCATTCGCACTAAGACGAAGCATTGTCTGTGAAAAGTCATACGTACCTTCATAATCGTTTTAGCTACATAAGCCCTGACCCTAGCACGGCAGAAATTGTCACCAAAGGTGCGAGGTCCATAATACAAGCTCAAATATTTGTGCAGACCGTAGACCTTGCGGGCATACCGAGATATTTGGGTAAAGGATATATACATATTTCAAGTATATGGTTTTATATACAACCGCATGTTTTGTATAAGATATCATATTCTATTGTGCGTATAGTACAGTAAGAAGAGTTTGACAAATAATTCAAGAAATGGGTCATATTTTTGAGGAGAAAATGATGAATTCGTTTTGTAGATTCTTTGCGTAGCTCAGTTGTTAGTAAGTGGTGGAGAATTCACTAGATATGTATGAATAATGTATTTGTTTTCTTTAAATTGAAGTATTATTACTTTCCTAATTTGAAACAGATCTTAAGAAGTTACAATACTCTTGATAGAATTGCCTGTGACAGAAAGAGTAAAAAATATATACCTAGCCTACTTATTACGATACTTCTGTAATTATTTGGAAATAAAATCCTTTTACAAATACAGCTAAATTATATTAATTTGAGTGCAAATACAATAAATATATGCTTTTTATATTCGAAACCCATAGTTACATTTTTGCAATACCTAACATTTTCCTATAATTTCAGAAAAAAATACTATTACTCAAATAAACTTATTACATAATCATAACAATCAAGAAATAAATTGCTAGCACCTGTACACATGTAGGTACGTCTTATGCCCTATTTCATAGAAACAGCTTGTCTTGATGCGGCACTATTCATCCCGCGATAATGGCTGTGATAATAATTGTCGATATGTCATGGTTGACAGATGCCGATTGATTGGGTTGCCTGAGTGACTGATGATTGCTGGTAACTTATGTAGTTGTTCGCTTTCAGTTCTAAAGTTAGCCGTAGCGATTGTAATTTATTTTCAAAAATCGAATGTGTTTATAATGCAAAATGTAGACAATGTTTTATCTTAATTTTGAAATTCGATTTTGGATGTTTATCTCTATAAGCAGGAGTTAATACTTGTCATCTATTACCAATAAATATAATATGTTACTTTCAATGATTTTCATTATGTTCAATCATAAAAAATATTTTTGAATATTTGAGTTTTTTACTGTATTATATAATATAAACGTGATAGTTGCCCAAAAATATATAATGGAATCGACGAACTGTGACACCGTGACCCAGTTGTATTCGGCAAACATAAGGGTCATTGGTGCTTGGTAGTAAATAAAAATAATAGAATCTAGTGGTTCCCATGGCAACGTTCCTACGTAGTCATTTCAATCTATGATCGAGGATTGTAGTTTATAGATCATTTATTTTTATTTATGTGACTCAATATTGACAGGTCGAGTAGTAAAAACTTTGCATTGAATCTCTGTTAGGTTGAATATAGTTATGTTTGAAGAAAAGAGATTATCGCCAACAAGTTATGAATGTTCATTTAAGTATATTTTTATGTTTTTAATTAATATGTATGTTTTGATATTTTTTCACCTTTTTATCCTTTACACAATGCATTAAAAAGTTTAGTACGAACAAGACAATGTGCTATGAAATTTAAATATTTATATTTGTATAACACCATTATTATTTAAAAACATACTTCCACAGCTTTTAAGTAAAAAGCTTAACTTAAGCTAATTTATCTCCGCACCCTGTATCTCTAAGGGCGCTTACACGGAATGCGTATACTTTTTCACGTGCCTCGCGAACGAGCCGCGTTATTTATCGGGAACACCTGTGTGCTACTTTTTTCAGTCGCTCTAAGTGAGTGCTTACAGCTATTTATATGACGAGAGCAAGTATCAAGATTGATCGCATTAATCAGGAAAGTATGCTGTCGTTAGTACGAAATGTTTAAAAAATATTGGGTGTGTATGAAAAAAAGGCGTTGATTTTTTAAAGTGGGTAGCTATAATTTCGTAAATAATGAAATGGGTTTGAAATATACTTATATAATTAATATTTTAGATAACCACTCATTCATTTTTAATTTAGTTAAATGTTTGCTTGTATGAGGTTAGTTCCTTCCCTTCCTACTTCCTATTGCGCTGTCAAGCTGAGAAGAAAACCAAGATGGCTGAATCTCGTGGGCAGTATAAAATTTTTTAATGGGGAATTTTCTGACAGCTCATTAAAAAAACAAAACTGTACAAAATTGGTACAAAAGGCTTCGATAGATGGCACTTTACAAAAGGCGAAGGCGAAGAATTTATTCCACACTGCGTTTTTAAAAGTAAAATAAATTAATTGATGTCTGTATCAGAAATTGAACGTATAAATAACCATAGATGGTAGATACCACTTACCTACATTATAGTTTACAGAATTAACGCCTTCGGCTTTTTAAAAGTGCCATCTATAGAGGTGTTTTGAACTAATTTTTATGAGCTGTCAGAAAACTCCCCATTCTCTTCAAATATGTTAACACCAATACGCTAAACAGCGTGAAAGAAAATAAGTTCAAAAACTAAAACCCGACTACTAAAACACGCTCTAAAAAGTAGGAAACAAGTAATAGTCTGCTGAAATATTTATGTATTACGTCATATTGATATTTTTAAAGGGTAGGCTTGGTTATATTTTAGTTTTCAACCGACTTCCAAAAAAGGAGGAGGTCTCAATTCGTCTGTATGTTTTTTAAATGTTTTTGTTACACGATATTTTGGACATTTATGAATCTATTTTGAAAATTAAATTTTGTTTCATATGATAGAGGATACTTCATAGTTGGTCCCATATAAATTTCATCGAAATCGGTTGAGAACTTCATTGAAAATTTCAATTTTTTGAAAAAATATGTATGATTTCAGAGAATGTTCACGTTGATGACATTGTAACTCAGCCAAAGTTTTGACGTGAAATCGGTTTTTTTAATGTTCTGCATTCGTTCATTATATTTTTGAACTTATTTTTTTAAGTATACCATAGACTATTAGGTAAATTGTATTCACCAGAAAGTTTTTTACTGAAAAGTTTGAAATCGAATTAGAAACTTTGTTATCTGCAAAAATAGCTTTTTATAAGATGTACCTATTATGTTAAATAACTCGATAACTCATTTTAAAGTACAATTTTTGTTTTAAGTTACAGTTTTGTTTTTAGTTAAATTTTTCGAATTGTTTACAGAATATACTTTAAATTATCATTTTATTTAAAGTATACCAGCTTGGGTTAATTTTCAAAACAATGCGGGTATGATGCTATTAATTTTAGCACCAAAGGAAGTTTCAACAAGTAATAGGGCTGCCACCTTAAATCTTTGAAGGTGAGATCGTTTTGCAGTTTTTTTCCAATTGATAATGGAAAAAACCTTTCTATAAAAATCATAAATATTAGTAAAATAATTCCTAAATTGCTTCTCATTGTGAAGAAGTAATATATATGTTTCATTAACAGTGCAATAGATTTTACATGTTGAACTGACAGTCTGAACTGTAAAGTCATGACAATATCATTAATTCCTCAACATTACAAAACCATGTAGCACGAATTCGAAATGTTAATTGAACATTTCAGTGATGCTTAACCGTAACATGTATTCTAAACAACAACGGTAAGTAATATTTGCCATAATTATCGTAGAATTTTGAGCCGAATAACTGATTTCGCATATTTTAGATGGACACAATTACACTGGTATTTCTAATCATGTTTCAGTTTTGGAAATGGAATGTAGCAAAAACTATGTTGAATTGTGCTTTAGAATGACTTCATATGTACGAAATGTGAAATTATAAAAATGTTAATTTCTCTCGGAATCAGCTACTGCCAGCCCTACTAACTTGTCACCACAGCCTATGCTTAGGTCGTTAATAATAAAGTCAGTGTGTCGTCGACAGCTACTGGGTCAGGAGCATGGAGTGTCCTCGGGGGCTCAAAGCTATGTAAAAGGATCGATACGCTTTAATTTTCTATACTGTGACACGACACGCTAGCACCAAGTTACAATGAAAATTTTATTTTGTAGGTTCGTAGTTTGGCTAGGCACCGAACTAAGCTAAATTTATATCAATTTTTTAATACCTACTCAAAGGTTCCCAAATTTAACCCGTTTAATTTCCTTAAATGTCAGTTATTCATTGGTAATTTCCTAAGAGAAGCTGGTGTCTCTTAGTGCTGCAAATAATTACTTCAGGTAACCCAAATGCACCACATTAAAAGAAATCTGTCAGGAGTAAGAATGATATCGTAAACACATACAGAAATACATAATGTACGGATTATTCATTTGATTTGAGATGTTGAGAATTAATTTTAAAGTGCAAATTAAAATTGATAGTCCCGCACTGCTTTATTTTGACTGAATTTACCAATCGACTTTACTGACCTAGTAAAGAATTAAAAGAAACTGAATTCTGTAACAGAAAATTCTATTCGAATTTCAAAAAATTATAAAAACAAATGACAGCGAGAATATGTACGTACGACTTTGAATAATGTTCTAATTTCAAATCGTACGCTGCTTAGTATCATCAGCTGTCTACACACTCAATAGTTGTTCAGAAGCTTAGCAAAGAACTCAGATGGGATTTAATAAACTGTCCAAAAAGAAGCGGAAGTTTCTCGTCATTAATTTTAGAAGCAGTTTATTGTCGCAGCGCGTCCGCGGTCGTGCAGCTAAGATTGCATTATGTAAAGTCTTTCTTCTTACGTTTCTTGTACAATAAACAATGTTTACATTAATTTATGTTGAAATAATGGTAATGATATTTGTTCTTATATTAGGTCATAAAAGTAATAAATAAAACACTTTTTAACCGGATTTATTGCGTATATTTACATTTTAAATTTTGACTCGACGTTTCAGTGTCTTTGCAGACCCCGTGGTCACGAGCGACTCGTGACCGCAAAGACACTGAAACGTCGAGTTAAATTAAAATGTAAATATACGCGATAAATCCGGTTAAAAAGTTTTTTTATTTAATAGTATGAATCGCGAAAACTTAAGACAATATTATAAAAGTAATAATTAAAAAAAAAATACTGTCGATGCTATCAATGGTGACTACTCGGCTTTGTAGCCAGATTCCGTTGTGAGTATTTCAGTGGAATTGTTTTGTAGAAGAAAGGTAGGTAGGTATTTTTATAACAATCGATCTCGGGTGCTCCTTCTCTTAAGTTTTGTTAGAAGTCATTGCAGCACTTTAAAAATTTTAACATCTATCAACCAGCACTAGGCTAGCTGCTTACAACCCAAAGCTCTTGGTCACTTAGGAGGAAGACTGGGGACCATGGAGTCCTGTGCTGGGCACAATAAGAAATAAATAGATTGCCCCAACTAACCCACCAAGTTTGTGGCTCCATTAAATAATCCTGTGTTATTTATTTATTTATGTATTCGGAGAACCAACAGCTTTGTTACAAAATAATATAAACTATTGGGGGCCAATTAAAGGTTGCCGCGTTTAAAATGTTTTCTGGAGACTACACCGAGGAACTATCAAATACGTCCTGATCAGAGTCAGCGGTGCGAGCACAGAACTTTATCGACTCGTATGTTTAAGAATGTTCGTATAAGTAGTATGGAGATGGGTTGTAAGCAATAATTGAAATCTATCCATTGCCGCTTAAATAAATGTGTGCCTTGTTAATTATGAATGTTCATTTGACGAAGAAGTTGTTAACTCTTAAATAACTGTAAAAAAAAACATTACAATGTTACTAAAAACTTGCAACCGACTCCATACTATACGAACATTCGTATACATTCAAGTCGAAAAAGTTCTGTGCTCGCACTACAGTTTAGTGTAGTTTATGGCTGAGTCTCGAACCCAGGACCGATCACGCCTCAACCGATCTTTCGACCTTCGGGCATTGGTTGTAAGGAGGCCGAAAATGAATTCTGATGATGACTTGATTAAAACAGTTCCAGTGTTATGTTGAAATGGCTAATTAAGGCAAACACGTATGCCTAAATTGTTTAAGCATACGTTTCATAGTCTTCATGCGCACTTTCCATCAGGTGGCATGGAAGACAAACGTCCTATCCTTTCAATATAAAAACAAGTTAATAATATGTAGGACAAGTAATTAGAAGAAGACAGTGAAACAAAACACAGGAGATAATACTTTTTGGGGTCTATTTATTAATAATATAATATTAATAAATAAATAAATCTCATTGAAAGAGTACGATAAATCCAAAAATGACAGTCCAAATTAATTCTGATAGGTGTTGTTTTTCCTTCTTTTATATGTTTATTTCTTCTTATCAGTAATTCCGTGCGACAGTTAAAAGTATTTTTCCGTTTCCGAGCGTTAATAAGCTCGGTTTGCAAACAACGATTTTCATAAAATTTCAACTCTCTTTTTTGAATATCAAAATTTTCCTTTATGCATGTTAATTCTCGCATAAGCCAATATTTTATTCTGAGAGTTTCGCACTTTGGTGCCTTATATTTTTTGAATAATTTAAGTTGTTAAGCATATTTAATTTTGATGATAGTGGAAAAATATGTAAAAGTTTTTCAATTTGCCATTCGTTTGGTTTTCGGCTGGTAAATGAGCACTATTCTGTAAGAATAGTTTGTCATGTTTGAATGGCTGTACCTTTTTAAGTTTTGCTTGTATGTACTATGTGCCTTATCCGAAATCCTAACGCTTTGCTCTGTCGTAGGACCTATAAGGAAATGACTAATGTAATCGTTCCGGGGATGATGTATTTCAGATTTCATCTTCAATTAACAGTGGCGGCAGCGGCATCAATTGAGGTCCAATTGATCCAACAGGCTTAGAAACCAAAAATAAGAAACAATTTTCCATACTTCATTATACTAAAATCACTACAGGTAACTTTGAAGCCAAATATTTTGGACTCGAGGATTTCGGCAGTGTTATGTGATTTTTTTAAAAGATTTTTCTAAGCTCAAAATGTGAAGTTTAAAGTTGCTAAGTTGTCTTTTAATACTAACAACCCCCTTGAATTGAGCTCGTTTACGTTTACCTAAACAAAAGTCAAAACTACCTAAAAAAACAATTACCTACCTAAATATAAGTACTTGTATCAGACGTAGCATTTCATTTCAAATTGTGGAAAATATATTCATGTGGTGTATTAAAGCTAGATGTCCTGAGGAAATGGTCTGCCGTTAGGATTGCGCGCCGCGGGCGTCCATTGCTTCGGGCGCCGCCATCTTGTGTGCGAAGCCCGCCATTTCGTGTGGAAATGACGGGTTCAGTAATAGATTTAATAGTAAATTTAGAGATTTGTTTTATTTATTTATTTAGTTCACAATTTATGTACACACTTATTAAAATTAACATTAAATAAACTTTGCTAAAAAGAATTGTACAAAGGTACAGCTTATTTCTATAGAAATATCTTCCAGCACACCTTTTCTTTTATGTATTTATTGTAGCTATTTTATTTAATTTTTTGAAACTTGTTAATCGTACTGCATGTGGTTGAATTATTCATTTTAATATTGTTGCAACTGATGCTTTCTTGTCATCCTAGTATTTTTTCACAATTAATTGAAAGTTTTGTTTACCAGCTTTTCTCGCAACTTGATCGTATTTTCCATCGAGCGTTTGTTTGAAATTTCAGCACCATCGCTTTAAGGGTGAAAGAGCATTGCATTTAACAAACTTCTTTTATACAATAAAAAAATATTTTATAAAAATTTGTTGCCTGTTAATTATGTAGTTTGTGTATAAAAATACTGATAAAAAATACTATATTTATTTAAATACAAAAACAACTCCAATGTTTGGTACAATCGTAAAACATCACAAAAATAATGGCCGCTTACGTTCTGCAGAATTTACTCTTCTTTCTTACAGCATAATATTCGCAACAGTGTATCACTTTTTCTTCCAAAACATTAAAATAAGCGTTACCTACTTCCGAGAAAATGTGCGTTGAACCCAGTAAGCGTCTTGGATGGGACTCAACAGAACGGAACGGAAACCGGTGGTTACAGCATTTCCGGTCGCCGATTTCCGTCGCTGAATTATGGATTCACAAGGAAATGAATTTTTATTATTTTCAGCCCGCTATTGTGTGGCGGCCATGTTTGAACTCGATACAAGTGATTAATCATGTATGCGTTTAGAAGTGTTCTAAATTTTGGGTGGTTCTTAGGGAATCGATTTCGGGGGATATGAGCAGTGATAAGATTTGATCTATACTTTGAAGATCACATTGAACAGGGAACGACAATTTAATAAGTAGGTATGCATTGCACTGCACCGATTACGTCAGAATACATATTACTGGTCAAAAAGAAAGCAAGAATATTGTTACTGGCCTGTACACGCTGATGATACTATGACTATTTTATTCCATTCTTGTTTAAATACTCTGGCCCAGTTTGTCATGTTCGTGTTGTGCATCCATAGCTCAATGCATCTACTATGTAAGTAATTTGGTTGTGGCATGACATTGGCTCTCACAATTAGCTGTCTTGTGTATGTTTTTTTTTCATGTCATGATCAATATGTACTGTACCTATTTGTATTAATTCGTATAATCCTGACTGAAAAAGAGTGCCAAGAGTTTTTTTTCCGCCGGCATTTTTTGTCTCTTGGTCTACTGTAATATCTTATTCAATAACTATCAACACCTTGTTAAAGCCGAAGTAAAAAATTGTGACGTCATTAAGCGGCCATTCGATGGTCTTATGATGAATAAATGTTTTCATTTTCATTTCATCTCACGAAAAAAGAAAAGAAATATGTGTCTGTAATTTTTGACGGCTAGGTCTTTTATTTTATTTACCCACCATGAGTACAATGAAGAAATAATTATCATCTAAAGACGATCTCTTCCAGGCAACCCTTATCTAACATAGCTTAAACCGTAGTTTATAAGGACTAGGATACCTTCTAACTAATGTCACTCACTAAGTTGTCTTCATAACATAGACTTATTTAAGTTCAGTTACTTCCATGCTGGACTGCGAGCGAAAAAAAAACCTAGAATGTGCCAGTTGCTTCTCCTCCCAGGCATACTGTAAAAGTCAGTTAAAGGACAGCGGTTTTAATTCACGTTTTTGCGGGCGATAGGCTGACCCCCTGTCACCGTGATAGTCTCTCTCCATCATTGTAATACCTGCAAAATTGTCAAACGTGACATCAGATGGTTTTATAGCCTCTGGTGTTCTGCCTACGCCATAAGGGATAGGTTCAGGCGTGAAGTTATGTATGTATGTATTTAAGTTCGCTTTGCAGATACCTGCATAGTTGTTGTATCAGTTTGGGTAAGTTTATTAATTAAAATGCTAAATAACTACTACTTTCATATTCTAGATGAAGCCTCTTTATTAACTTCTTAATAGATGTATTTAAAAACCGAGTTGATTTTAAGCACTGAAGTTAGGGTACTTAATATTTTTGAAACTTTTGTTTTGGAGCCAGTAAGCTGCTGCAGTAAGTAAGCTTAAAACTAAAAGTTATAAAGAAACTTTGTTCCTTTTTTTCATGTACAGTCAGGTGCAGTTACTTTACAAGTTTTCACAAAAACTAATAAGAAAATAACTATGAATTTTTAACTTCTGTAACGTTGAATTTCAAAAAACGAACGTAGGTTTTTTAAGCTGAAATAGGGACAGATGAAATCTCAGGTGGTAGGCTAAAGGGATTTAATGAGCTAAATCTGAAACGGCGCCGTATTCAGCGAAAATTGTACAATAGGTACGTGTACACCACTTGAGCCACTCGTCATCTGCTTTAATCCCGCCTTTATTCCCGAATTCCATTTTTGAATAGGTTTAAACAGAAAAGAAAGAAGCCGATTTCACAGGTTTCAAAGCTATGGCCTTGATGTGATTTCGCTCATTCCTTTTTTAAATACTTTCGAGTATTGAATCAAAGGAAATGTATTTTATTCTATACTTTTCGAGAAGCTTTAAACATTTCAACTTCAACTAACAAAGGAAAATGAGATGTTCTGTTTTTAAATATGATGTTTTCTTTTTTTTTTAATTTATTTTGCTGGTATTAAGATTGGAAATATTCTTATTTTGAAAAAACAAAAACAACAACGATGACTTATATGAAGGAAATATGCTCAAGTTGCTCAAGTTTATCAAAATATCTTTTTATTTGTTAATAAAACTTAGGTATAAACATAGAGACCACCAAGGCCCCTACCCAACAATGACATAGATGTGCCTATAAGGATTCCTTTTTGTTTAATATCCCTAACTACACCCATGTTTGACCCTAATTCCACTAAATGACAAGTGACATTGAGGCTGATGATGTCGAGACCGCGAATTAATTGTTTTTAATTAAACACTGCAATCTCTAAGTACGGTAGGCATTATGATATTTGCTGGCATCTTTTTGTGTAAGCTTATTTATAGTACCTCTTTTGCTATTCGCATCATACGGATTATCTATTACGATTTTACCATAACCGAGGGTTCAAATATCTACACTATAGTCTTGACAAGTTACATAACGAACGATAACTCGTATTCATAAAACACACATTCTTTAAAAGAAAACGGAACCAATTCAGAATCAAACAAACTTTTTGCATTCTAAAGAGGTTCGGTATGAAAAGAGTATTTATGCAAGATTCTAAATTTGAAACGCTAAAGTAAAAGGCGCGCGGTCGCAGTATGGCCAACTGAAGACAAGAAGGCTGCCGTGCACTCGACGCGACTGCCAACTGAACGCCTGTTGCCAGCTTGATTTACATTCCTCTGATTGATTATTCAATTGGACACCCGCAGATATCTCCCCACTACTACATCCTTTAGCAAAGGGCTATTCCAGGACTGGTGTCTCAAGAAAGATACAGTTCCCACAGATGTTGTACTATTGTGTTTTGATTAATTATTCGAGATAAATTTCTATTTCAATGTTGCATTGCAAATATTGTATTAAATGGGTTGTCTCTATTATGACTCAGCTACTACGAAAAACATATTCTTATACAATTTGCAAAGGCAGGAAAGTTCGAAAAAATACTTGCATCTTTTTTGATACCTATATGAAGTAATGTTTAGTTTAAAAATGAAAAGGACCATACATTTAAATTTACCAACTAAATGAAATCCTCCTGCAAAATATACCTATTCAGATATAGGACAAGAATGTCTGTTTCTCGATGTTTAAAAAGTTGCTTACTTACTGCTTATTTCTCCACACTGTTTCCTAAGCTTTTTGACTGCCTGCAATTTGAGTTTAGCCATCAGTTAAGCTTAAAATTTGGGTTTATTTATTACTGAACTAATCTACCGAACGGAACAACCCGTCCGAGCTCTGTTGGTCCAGAACAACCGAATCATAACTTAATGCTAATTCGAATTATATGCCGGCCTTCATTTCAATATACTGTACAGTACAGTACTGTATACAGCATTGTATATGGCGTTCAGCTTAATTGCTTTCTGGGTGTTGTGCTTTCGGTTAGATTACGAGGCTTGGGAAGGGGCTGTGTGGTTAATGATAGTTCTAGCGATTACTTCTTACGTAGGATGAATCATTTCAATTAAATTATTTGAAAGAAAATAACTCAACAACGGTGTGATAAATATTTTTTTCTTTATTTGAAGTGATGTTTGGTCCAGTAGTAAAGTTACCTACTTAAATTTAAAGCCAATGAACAAGACTGTGTCTCAAAGTTATAAAGGAGTTTTTCAGTGCGTTTGCATTATTGAAAAGAAAATTTCTGTATAAATTCATAAGATTACGAATGATTATTTCTCGTAAAACGAGTAGTTAAATAAAAATCAGGACGAGTCTGAAGAATCTACAAAAACTGGGATCCATCAATTATTATAATCGCCTGCAAAAAGGTTTGCAGATCTGACGTCCTCTGAGCTCTGGTTCAACTAATGAACCAATATTAAAATGAGGATTTCACTCAAATTGGCTTAGTAAATGTCTCTCAAAAGGAAATCATGGATGAAACTGCGCGGCACCGGTAATAATTCCTTGAATTCCTAAACGACTGATTTTTTTTCTTTCGATTAAGTTATGATTCGAAATATAAAATATGAATTGAAGAATTATTTTTCTAAATTTGTATATGAACTTTCGAACGTAGCTTTGTATTTTTAAATCGATCATTCGTTTTTAGTACAGGCTGTTGAACTAAATATATTTAAATAAGGAAACTAAGTTGATTACAAGGCAAATTTATCTGAAATTTTCTATATTGGACTTTCCCTAAAGCGTTCCTTGAAACCGAAATCGTAAAAATAGAACAATTGAGTTTACATTGAGAAATATTTACTGTGAGACTCACAACAAGAAGTTACGTTTCAAAGATCAACTGATAGGTTTCGAATAAAAAAATGCTTACATAGTTTTCTCAATTTAAAATTTGATGAATTGGTGGGATTGTTACAACGATTTCCGATTTTTATATCGCGCGTCCGATATTTCAATGTTGTTACAAGTAAGTACCTGCCTACCATAATCGCGAAATAAAACCGAAAATAATGGTAAGAATCCCGTAAATTCATTAAATTATAATATAAATACTTAGAATAGTCTAAAACAGTTATTCCCTTTATCTTTTCAATTGTTTTACAACGGTAAAATTTAATTGAAGAGTAGGTAATCTAATATAATGAAAATCGTTCGTTAAAGATAAATTAAAAAGATAATGCCTTAAGGCTAATCTTGACTAACTTTCTACGTATCTTTGGAAGTACTTGTTATGAGGCTGTTTAGTTGCAGCTGCAGATGCAGCGATCTAGAGATAGAGGATTACACTGTTGAGCTAGACTTCCACGGAACATAAATATCTGCGTTATATTTCATACCTAGAGCAAGAGGGCTTGAAATATAAAAAAGGGAAAATACCTGTTTATACATATAATATCTACTAACTATGTATGTATGTAGATATAAAAAGCACAGGTTGCTAAAGGTATCATTAACTATTTTTGAATACCTATTTTAAAAAAATAGAAATATTACAGTCTTCAGTTTTCACGACCAAAAAGTAAGTATGAATGAACCGCGGTTCTCGTCATATTTAATATAACCAATATATTTAAATGGACGTTTTGATAAATCACTTGTAATTTCAACAAAAATACTGAACACAAATGTGATTAAATAAGTATTGAGTAAAAACAACTTAATAACTCCCCATTTAGACGCACATCAGTTACGTTCAGCTTTAACAACTTTGATATTGACACTAGACTATTAAGAAAACCAATCTAGACACAGCTCAAATAAAGCGAGGAGTCCATTGGCACTGACGTAAGGAAAACTTGCAATCAAAGCGTTCAATATTGGTAAGGGGTTTTTTTCAATTGCCGCCCGCCCCTTGGCGCTTCATGAAAAATTTATGGATGGTCGGCACGGCAGTGTTTTACGCTCCCGAGATCGAAGTAAATGGTTGACACCGGTTGTTCTATGCTGCCCTGGTACTTCTGCATGAGTTTTGTTAGAGTTTTCTTAAAATGTTTTCCAGAGAATTAAATTTTAAGCTACGATGAAATGATTTCGGACAAAAGTGAATCTAGTCTTACAGGGATACAATTTAAAAACAAAACGTTTTATTTCTATCTACAAACGGACACTTGATTTATGTTTTATAGTTAAAAAAAAGACCACCTCTTGTAATACCAAAATAAGTCAAATAAAACGAAACAATACTCAAAACTTTTCCAAATATTAAACGTTCTAAAAAGCGCGTATCTGTTGCACAAACTGCTACAATTTGAATTTTGAAAATAATTGTTCTATTCTGTATCACAAAAAAAAAAGAATAAAACGAAACAATACTCAAAACTTTTCCAAATATTAAACGTTCTAAAAAGTACGTATTTATTGTACAAACTACTATAATTTGAATTTTGAAAATAATTGTTCTATTCTGTATCCCAAAAAAAAGTTAAGTACAACAAATGTATCTACATCAGAAAAGTATGTGATAAGACATTGTAATTATATACATACGAAAGCAATTCATTCGACAATATAATTTTACTTTAACGCGTATGAGAAAGGTTTTTAATTAAGTCCACGGTTATAATTTTGTACACAGAAGCGTTTGGGCCGATTTATTTCATATGTAGATGTTGCGATAAAGCAGTCTGCCCGTAGAATTACGCCGTATACGGTAAAGTGATAAGTGTTCAACTAAATTATTTTTGTTGTTTAAACAACTTCTTTATTTGTTGGTTCACAAATGGGGCTTGTGAAACCCGGATCGATATATAAAAAGGCGCTAATTGTTGTAGTTTAACGAAAAAACTATATTTTTATAGATAACTAGCTTTATCCCGCAACTTCGTATGCGCTTAACTACCCTTCTCGTGGAAATTTCAGAAACTATACAACCAGACACCCACTCAAAGAACCTTTATGCCAAGTATCACATCCGTACACTCAAGGAATAAGATTTTTCATATAAACTAAAAAGTCCTATATTTCCCGTTCCCGTGGGAATTTCGGGAATTCCTTCCTTAGTGCACCCCTACATCCTCTAAAGAATGTATGTTCCAAATTTCAGCTCTCTACGCCCAGTAGTTACGGCTGTACGTTGTCTGTCAGTCACTCAGTACCTCAGTCACTCAGTCAGTAACGGAACAGTTTTATATATATTGATTGATAAGATTAATATTTTGAATTAAGTTTTATAAAACGCCCAGAAAGAAGGACTAGGTTTTTTAAATTAAACATACTTTTAGGTAATAATATTCTTCGAAATGCTTGATACTAGAACTATCTTATATTCATACATAAATATAGTGACCAGTTTCAAGTTTTAGACTGAGATAACAATCCTTCTAAACACCTCTATAATTCTGTCTTCTTTCACATTTTCACACAGAAAAAAAAAACATTATCTAATTAGTATATAATCTGTGGCAAACTCTCTCATGTAAATCACTGAGCTATCGAGTTGGAACGCATCTTTGACTCTTCCTATTATATATATTAGCAGTGACGTTCACAGCGCAGTCAGCGCTTGAAGCGCTAATGTGTAGCAATCCAGTGGCGGAGACAATTGTGTGTGTATCAAGAAATCCTCAAATGTTTACACAGAGCGATGGCGTAAATGTTGTCTTTGCAAATATTGAATTTGTATGATTGACGAACCGCTTTACATATTTCATATTTACATATTTAGTTTTGTCGGTTTGTGTTACCTTGTTCAAGTTGACAGGCTCTATAGATAATTTCTTTTAACTTTGATGTTGTTAGTCGCGTAATCTTTACCAACTAATTAACCGAGCAATATTTTTTGTTACATCTAAAAGTTGAGCTCAGATTATATTACATACATACATACATAACCTCACGCCTCTCTCCCTTTGGGGTAGGCAGAGACAAGGGAACGAAAATAGAAATAGATAGATAAATAGATAATACCTAAAAATGGCAGGAAAAAAATGAACACCCACATTTTTTTTATTGTAAGGATAGGACGTTTGTCTTCCATGCCACCTGATGGAAAGTGCGCATGAAAACTATGGTGTTACACGTCCATCCACTAGAAACCTATTCACTCGACACTTAAAAGTTCTAGGACTGTAGTGGTCAGGAAAAACAGACGCAGGCAGATTTTTCCACACCTTGGCAATCCGTACCAAAAAGGAACTATCGAAGCGTTTTGTTCGACTTCTTGGTAAATCCACTATATAGGAATGGAAGTTCTGTCTGCGTTTTGTAATTCGTCCCAATTCGATACGTTCCCAGCCGTGAAAACAACTAAATTTTATCGGTCTGAAGGGTGATGTCAGGTTTTTTTAGTTTTATAGATAAGTATGTAAATAATTTATTTTATACAATAAAGACCAATCTGCAAATAATTAATAAATAACCGCATTACAAAAAGCAAACATAAAAATGACATGGGAACATAAAATGCAACTTTAATTTCATCGCCACTGTGAGTGTCGGTTTTCAATTATTCGCTTCGAGCAACATGTTCAATTTGATACTGAAGTAGTTTTCCAAAAGTATATAAAAGCTGTTAAATTCAATAAAATATTTATTATAAATTTAGTACCGGCAAGTATTGTTCATTTGCTTTGTTCAATGCAATCTGGGTATTAAGTTTTACGTAGCGATTACTGAATATATTTTTCTTTGTTTTCTAAGTGCATCTCACTATTTAAAGGTAATTAAGTAGACCATCTACTTCACATGCCACGGTTCGAAAAAAAAGTAAATACTGGTCTCTGAAAGGGACCAAACACTTTTAGAATTCAATTGTTTATTCATTCCCTCTCAAGAACATGCTCCGGTAAATGGAAATGAAAAGGTTAGAAAAACAAAAACTCTCAAAAACTTTATTGGAAATACACACTGGACTCTATTTACTATTCCGACGGTAAATAAAAAGTCCGAAGCAAAGTAATATCGAGCTCAGTCAAAGCTCAAGAGCGGAAGTTAAAAAAAATAAGAATCCATGAAGGCACACCGATAGTGGCCATTAAAATATCGTTGAATTTCAAAAGGTAGAGACGTTTCGAATGCCGATAGTTCGTTTAGTGCCCGATGCCAAGACGTATCGCAGCGATGCCGAAATGGACTTTTGATGTAAGTTCGGAATGTAACCGCTGGGTACATACTGGCTGGAGACAATATTGATACCAAGGAGCTCGGCAGAATGAAGGTTAAAATTGAAATGAACGAACCTTTTTGTGATTCAACTTTTTTGAAATAACAATAGCTTTGATCGATGAGTGTTGGAAACTGGCCACCGACGTTGCGATGTAAAAGCAAATGACGCCAACAACAGAGTAAACTGTCATTAGCTCGTATAAATTTTTTATGAAAAATTTGTGATCGAAAACCGCTTTCATTTGGATATTGGGTAGTGAAAGCATTGAATTATATTTTCAAAATTGAGGTTACTACTTACTATGTGGATCGAAATGGAAAAAAGACATTGTTCTTAGTTGAGAGAATGAGAAACGGTTCGATTTTATATTGTTAGTATACTAAATATTCCTTCTACAATTTTGCAATTTTTAATTCAATTTTGAAGTGACTTCCTTCTTCTCTCTTAAAAACTCAATTATAAAAATTACTTAATCAAGTTCCTCCCAACAAATTTTAAGATTCCCACAACCTCTCTACTTCGTTCGCATATGACATTTGCCTCACTAAACTAGATTTATAGGTTGACCGCAACATCACAAACCGAGCTCAAGTACAATTGAACAGTAAATTATGTTTATTTGCCATCGATATCGGCATTTTCAGCCCGCTGGGCCATCCCCTAGAGCTTCAACCCGAAGACAAGTCTACCCTTTGTAGACGTGCCAACTCCCGGGCAGACTTATTCTGTTTACATTTCATGGTTTAATGCCAAATTTAGTTTAGATACCAGGAGTTTTGGACTTAGCGGAATTTCGGGAATATACTGTCAGAGTAATATTATTAACTGTAGACCAAATCATTAAAGGGGCAGATTTCTATCATATACCTTAGTCGACTGGACTTAGTAGATGAGGTTTAGGGTGAGCTTTTTATGAATAATTAAGTAGATATTTTGATTAGTACACGCAGTACTATTGCACTTAAACTAAACTCTCCATAGGTCTGCTGGAAGAAATTTCATTAGAAATAAGTTGTACCTTTGTACACTGTTTTAATTTTTTTGTAATAAATTTTATTTCTAACCTGTGTACATAAATTGTGAAATAAATAAATAAATAGTTGACACAGTTTTTAGAAAAGACTAAGTATTTAATTTTGTTACTTACTCTCACTTTTTTGGCGTTAAAAGCCATTAAAAACGAATTGAAGACTTACCTGAAACAAAAACAAAAGAATAAATAGGTAAGTATACATTGTGAAAATTATTTTCACTGAGATTTAAAACAATTTTATTCACATTGCCCAAAAGGTAGATATTATGTTTTAATAAAGTTAGTACATTTTAAATATAAACATGAATATTAACCAAAATTAATGTTGAGAAAATCCTATAACATCATCTAGATAGAAATTAATAAATAATATCAATGTTTGTGTACCTCACAATAAAATTGATTAGCGTTTTCACAAAGCAGGTTGATATCATGACAAACTTTTTACATGATTCGCTTGAACATGTCTATCTAGTCTATGGCATTGAAAGATTTGAAAACTTATGTAATTCGTATACTTAAGCAAACCACTTCTGGATACACGTAATGTTAAACGTCACCCGGGCCCAAAATATTATTCAAAACAAATCGTAGATTTAGAGATGCATTGAAAAAGCGTCCTTGTAATTCCACGTTTAAACGCGTAGTTTTCATGGCGGCTAAAATATGCAGGACAGTATGAGTATCCACATGCCTCGAAACAAAAGAGCTTCGGTATACAACTAATATTCAGCAACATGCGGCTTTATGCGGTTTTGATCTTTAATAAAATATGCCCGATGAACCTTTTTAAAGAATCAGGCTATCAAATGCCTAAATATTGGTCAAATTCGACTTATAATTTTAGAGGAAAGCGCGTTTAAAGAAATCTAATAAATTCTTCGTTTTATTACATTATTATAGATGTAAAAGCTACAGTTTCTTTTAATGTTTTTCAGTGGTATCCTGAATACGTCTTCTTATAACTATTCCGTCCGCGGCGCGCGGCGATGGCCGTATACTTGGCTAATTGTAAAGCACCACGCGAATCCGTTTTTACTACGCCAGCTACGTCGGGATTACAAAATCAACTTGAAACTTGGGAAAGATTTCCTCAGATTTCATTTATTATTTTTTTAGTATCTGTTAGTGTTTTTTTTGTTTTTTGATGTTCATTTTTCTATGTATATGGTAGCTTTGTTTTGAGTTTAATACGAGACGTTTTTTACTGAGACAATCGCGATTGTAGTGTCCGAAAAGGTTAAGTTGGAGTGTGAAATATAATATTCGCAATAAAACATATTGAAAAACCGTGATTTGAAAGAATGTGCCTAACAATTAAATATTTTTCTTAAAATAACGTTAATCTGACGAAAATATAAAAAATGGTAACAAAATGACAACATTTGGTATGTGCGTGGGTCGTAGCGCGCATTAAAATTATGTAATAGATAAAAATTCAAAATCAAATAATAACGCCGTTAAAATTCGTACTTTTAAAGAAATTAATATCTTCCACTTAAATCTAACGACACCTCATATCAAGTAAATTAAAATCCATGAAGCCGTTTAGGCAACGGAGCTTGCCAAAAATATACCTAATACACATTCTCGCAAAACATTACCCTCCTTCTGAGGCATGAAATAAGATGTTATTACTCGAGAAATTAATTTGTCTTGTTGACTTCTTACCGTATAAGACCTGATAGACGTCACCTTTAGTTCTGGCATAAAATGTTTCTTTTTTATCGCCGAAGCAAAAAAGTGGTTCTAAATAAAAAAGTAACGTGAATTTAAAAAAGGAATAGAATATGACCTCACTGGACAGTGTGACGCCGCCGCGCCGCAAACACGACAGAGTGAGTATCACCAGAACCGATGCATGGTGACTTGCCAGATTTATTTGGATTTGTCTTTGCTTAATTTTATTTGACGGCAACATTGCAAGATTGTGAATCTTACAGATACTTTAAATAGAACGCAGTGGATTGTAAAACACATAAATATATATAGCGATAAACTACATTTAAACGCAATCCAGATAAAGAGTTAACAAAATAACAGTGTTTTCACTTCACTTCACATTCATTTCACTCTAATGTCTAACGAAAGTACTTCTTAGAAACTTTTCAATACTAAAAACTAAATGTCTCAACACGTTTACCGTGTAATGACATTATTTTCAAGTAAAACCTCTCAGACTGACCCTTATTGCTTATTATTTCCAAACATTTTCCAAGTAAGAGGGTGAGTTAACAATATTCAAATATAATCACACATCTGAGGGGCATTTCTATTGTTATGTAAAAGCTTTTCGTGGTAATAATCGGATAATAAATATCCTGGCGCCGACTAACCTATATCGTTGTGCATCGCCCCATGTCTGAGGCAAAACGACCGCTTAAACCTGCAACTTAATACGATACTAATAAAGTTTTATTTTGCATAAATATGTTGGGGTAGGTCTTGCGTTTCTAATTCCAGAGATATGGGATCATATTTCATTAATTTCACACTAAGATATTATCAACTCTGTTTGCATTACATTAGGATTTCGTGTTCGTAGAGTTTATTTTTGGGCCTTTTAGTAATTAATATTTTTAATTAATTTGTTTCGTAACAGATATTTGTTTTTACTTTTTGTTTGTATAGCACCTTTACGTTTGTTAGTATTGGAAATGAGTAGAATTTTATTCGTTCTTTTTATTTATTGCGCCTGAAAATATATTTTTATTTAAACTTAAACATTCCGAGTTTATGAAAGAAAATAAAAGAAAATAAAATAAAAATAATAATACTGCACCGATCGAACCAAAATAAAATCAACAAAAACCTTCAATTGTGACCGCTGGAAGTGGTTCCTCAATAGTTGCTTGTCCAAATGATACTACTTTACAAAAATTTTCTACTATCTCGAACGTTATCTTTAGCCTGATCTTTTATGACAGTGTTCTTTAAAAGATAGCATTGCCTACTTCTTAAGATTTGTAATGATTTTAAAATGTATATATCGTAACATTTATATTAAGATCAACTTAAGCATTTTAATAAGGAAAAACATTTCTAATAATCAGCCTAAACTTTCACCATACCAATCTAACCGTACAGCATTCATTCATTATTTATTTATTTTTTTAGATTACCAATATATTTTAGACCATTTTAGCTACAACAATTGTACATTGTACAAATTTGCGATTGAACAAATGTACATATTAAATATTTTCACAATTATTAGCGCATAGATAACTCTACCTAAACTTTTAGCTTCAAAACAAATGCCTGCCGGAATATCAGCTGCGAAACCCCTGACCTCTGACAAATCCCTCGGCCATTATCGTCTGCGTTTGTCGATTAATTGTAAATTTTGACGTATCGTGTGAAATTGCCATTTTGCCGATACATTGCCTCCACATGCCTTTTGTCACTTTTGTCAGGGGTTTGCTATTCAAGGATTTGACAACTATTGAAGTCACATGATGTGGAACGATACGATTTTGATACGATTCGACTTTATTTTATTGTGTTCGAGAAAGTGGTTACGAAAATGCCGCAAGCTAGCTGACTTTCGGAACCTGAATTTGTTAATGTATATTGTGTAGTACTTTATTAGATTTTGAATGTAAGTAATTTTTCGAATTATTTTTTTAGTATAACTAGCAACTAAATCCAACTGTTATACTAAAAAAATAATTATTTTTATTACTATTTATAAAAATTATAGTATAATTTTTATAAATAGTATTTAGTTTAACTCAATTAAATCCAACTGGTACCAGAAATTAGCACGTTCAAATAACAATCTAAACAATTTCTTTAATTTTTAATATTAGTTCATAATACCGTTTTTTGATAGATATTTCGAAGGACAAAGATTGATGTTGCAATTATCTTCTACTTTTTTCATAGAAACGTTTCATTAAAGGGTTTAATTATGTTTTGTTCACAAAGTTGTTTGAACTCAAAAGAAAAATGGCTAAGCTTATAATAGTAGTATAAATACTCGTATATTTTACAGATTACAAGTAACAACGAATGAAATCTGCATAAAATATAACTCTTGCTAATATATTGCTATGGTAATTTATATTCGATCGTCACATATAAAAGTATTCACACTTAGTGCCGGGGATCACGCAAGGCAGCACTATGGGGCCCATCACGTGACGTCACCCGTTAGGGGACTTTACCGTTTCAGTAGAATATTAGTTTGTGAAGAATATGTTTAGTTTTTCAAAACTATAACGTTTTGTTTATGATTATTACCGATTCCAATAAAAACATAGACAGTAATTTATTATTTAATACTGTTTATTTTAAATTAAAGATAATCTGTATGCTCACTCAAATTAACACAAAACATGAACTTAAGAAAATGTAAAACAAAGCCGGTATTCCAAAATTGTTCGACAAAATACTTTGCAAGTTACTCTAAACACAAATCCCAACTTTTGGTTTCAGGGAATTTCCTCGGGAAACAACGAAAGATTAACTTTAAGCTATCTTAGATAGAAAGAAAGATTTAAATATTTTAAGAACATCCGCTTAGTGAACAGAAGATTGTGGTAAGTAAACCTGTGCAATAAGTGAAAGAGCAGGGGTAACAAATCGCTGGTCTCCGTACGAAGTTCATAGGAAACTAAAGTCTAATCCATTGTTTAGGAGTGGATTACAACCTCGCTTATCAACAGTCGCAGGAGCCGTTTTTTCTATTCGTACATTTTCAATTAGCTCCCAGTTAATACCTTCGCTAAGTGCTCGGTTTAACTCGCTAAATTTATACTCGACCGCAATTTATTCCCTGGATTAATGTAATGAAAGTCCCGTGGCAGGTCTCTGCTAATAGCCTCTCCCGATTGTCTAAACAAAAATTAAGGGATGCCTCAAGGTAAATTTATAGGCTCGCAATTACTAAACGCCCAGCCATTTTGAGCAACTGTTTAACGTATGATTAAATACGCCCATTTCAAGGAGGAAGACGTTTTTGAATGTTATTTTCGGAGTGAAGAAGCGTTGACTCTTTAAACATATGTTCTGGGTGATGTTTGATGTAAATCATGTGGTTTTTATGCCGCGACTCATATTTAATAGTTTTAGTTACTTAGTTAATGTGTTACAGTAGTGTAAATGTTTATTTAATGGTGTTGTGTTATTTAAAAATATTAGTTTAGTTTTGACAACGTTGCTTATAAAAAGTTATTCTCAAGCTCGTTATGCTTTGAATAAACAGATATGTTTACATGTATATTCTTCAGTTAATAAGTTTTGACCCTACATAGATGGAATTTTGGAATCGTTTTCAATTTATACTCTATGACAATATGACCTACCGTCAAGGAAGGCAGGATAAGAATTGGGTAGGCAACATTTTCATTTAAATGGTACAACTTCTTTATACCATCTGAGATTTGATTACACACACGCACACAATAGCAACAATAAACGCGCGTGCCAGCTGCGGAACCCTAAAATTCAGCTCGCTAAACCGTAATGAAGGGATACCAAAACCGAGAATAAGCGACAATTTAATCTGAACACCCTACAATATAAAAACACATACAAACTTGATGGGACAAAAGAAAATAGACATTCTCAAAACGAAACACGTCGATTGTAAAATTTGGCGGCAAATAAGAGCGGCGATAATAACGTATTACACGGTGTTGCCATTTGCCGCTTCGATATTCCGAGAGAAATAAGAAAGGGTATTTATGGGAGCGAAATATTTTCAGGTCAATATGACTCAAAATAAAAGAAAGCCGTACGAAAATGATAGCTTTGTCGTGTGATTTGTTTCGTATTGGAATAACTATAAATGGCAATCTCGTATTTTTATTTTATAGTTCCAGTTTTGATGTTTGATTGACGGTGATTTTTATTTTTTACTAAAATAATTACCTGAACTGAATATAATACATACGAGTACTATGTGTAATAAAGTGTAATAAAGCTTGTCTTGCTTAAATGCTTTGCTTAACATGTTAGCGGATATATCAATTTCCTTGTACAAAACATAAATACTTTAACATGATCATCATCACAACTCCGTGTAATGGGCCCACTGCAGGGCATGAGTCTCTCCTCTGGGTGACGAGGAGGTTTAGGCCATAATCCACCGAGCTGGCCCAGTGCTGGGTGGTGGATGTCAGAATTTTCAGGGTGCCGATATGGCTTCTGACAAACTCTAACGACTACTGTATACAAGTATACAGCACCCGGGACCGACAGCTTAACGTGCCCTCCGAAGCACGGAAGTCGCCGTGAGAAACGAACGGTAGGCGGTCACCCATCCAAGTACCGACCGCGCCGAACTTTGCTTAACCTGTGATATCGTAAGATACACAAAGTAACCACGGCGCCACGACGACTTCATAATAAATACTTATTTTTTGCTAAAATCGTTTCTGTAAATGATACTTATTGTGTAAAAAAAATTGGCCGATGACCAAAAATGAACCCTGTATAATGGGCAATGCTTAGAATAAATTACTTTTAAAAGCCAATATAAACCCATTATTATTGCATAGATTTCAATGCAATCGTTTGGAATCGCTTGATATTGTTGCCTGATAAAAAAACAAATACAACATGCCCAGTGTTGCTGTATTTTTCCTGTCATTTTCAAATATGGAATTTTTTTCAGTGTGTAAATGGGCTTGGTAAAAGTCATCCCAATAAAAAAAGTTTGTGTTCTTTGTTCAAATATTATTGGTACGGTTGAAGTGGTGTCGAAAAGTTGTATTGATTTTGGTACGGGATAGTTTGTTACGAATTTCAATCTACCATCGAATAGTATTGTCAGCAGTACATGTTAAAGTTATTGTTCGTTGATTTTGTTCCGTTTTGTTTGATGTTTTGAATAAAAAATATCCAAAAAGCTCTATGTACAACTTATAAAAAAGATTGCAGAGCGCAAGTAAAACTCACGAAGCAGTAATTAATAGTTGAATAAGCCCGCACAATTTAATCAATATCTAATATAAATTCCATAGATAAGACATAATAGGTCTTCCTTGAACTGTGAATTTAATCACGAACTGACGTCACACTGTTGCAAACACGACTTCTCTACTGGATGCATGACAGTCCATAGACAAATGTAGAGCAATGTTATATATACCTTCTTCGCGCTCCCGCGAATAAACAGGCCAGTTATTTTCAATGACAGTTAAAAAAAAGATATAAAAGTTTTAACCCTAAATTATACCTATTAATTAAGCTTGTATCATGCAAACTACACTTGACATGCTTGATAACACAGAAACTAGGACGTTTTATAGTTAACCCTCGGACCCGAGCCAGTTTTATTTTCTAAAATGGCTCGGCCAGGAATCAAACCCTTGAAAGAAAACGTCTGAAAGAGAGAGTAGAAAATTTTAGCAAACTACTCATAGGTATAATTAGGTTAGCAGCAAAACCGATCGAACGCGTAGTAAAGCTCGTGATAAATAACTAAAAATATGTCTGTATTCGAGCAATTTCATCAGAATTTTTATGATAAACAAAATCAAAACTAGATTAACAACAGCAAAGTTATCTGATAGATATCCCATGCCAATTTTCCCTATCAATATGACTTATTTATCCGGTACGTCTGTCAGTTTGTTTACATTTGGGCAGTTGCGCCGACGCACGTGCGCTGCGTACATCGCACGTGCTTCATTTTATAAAAACATCGCGATCAAAGACCCTCGCGGTAACTGGTAACTATAAAAACTCTATTTCAGATGTAAACATTGATCTTAACTATCGTTGAATAACAAGAAAATAATATTTATCCTCATCAAAATGTTTGTTAGTAATTTGACATCGTCTGACATTGAGGGCTTGTCATTCATTCGGCAAAACAATTATGTCTACTAAAGAACACTTGAGTTTTGAAAGTTTTCAATTAGAGCAAAGTATATATGAGTTCAAAGATATAAATGAGACTGGAATATTATTTAGATTTAAATTCTGTAGAATTTGTTATTCGTAGGTTCTCGTAGAGTAGGTTAAATGATGTAAAGTAAAAAAAATAACGTGCATTTAAGAAGCTTGAACAATGCAGGTTAGGTAACTAACTAAAGCAATATTGAAATTGGTTGGTGAATAAGTAAGTTATTCAAAAATCGAATTTCCCACAAAAATGAAAAACGATCCAAATTGGCGGTAAAGTTTCTATACACCTCAATTGTTATTGGCTTAATGGAGCGTTTCTACGTTTTTGAACATCGAATTCGAATTTCGAAAGTTCTAATACGCATTTATAGCTTAATTCGTGCTCCGTTGTGCCCGCATGCCAAACTTCGGTCCAAAGAGTAAAGAATGTGAATCAATACAGGTCCTACAAACACGGGCGGGATTCGACCTGAGGTATCGCTCCCTTGGGAAGTGACGTAAAAGGGTACTGATGACCAATGTACTGTGACCCCCTTATGGCGCCCTTTTGTTCCAGCACTGTTTTTAGGGGAATGTAGTGATTGTAGTCACTGCAATTTTAGAAAAAAGAGGGTCTAAGTGGGTTCGTGTCGTGCGTGTATACTATATGGCTATAAATGTCTATAAACTGTAGGTTTCATTGATTCTATTTTTAAACATGTGTCTGACAGCAAAAGTTATTTGTATTAAAAGATTTCCTATGTTAGTTTACGTATTTAGGTACAACAAATACAACAAAATTCCATTATCAGAAACGCAGCTCTATACCAATAAGAGTGAAATCATAAATATGTTAGTAATATAGCTCAAGCTGAGAACCTACTTAACTCAGTTTCATGTTACTAAAAGCTCTTAAAAATATTTCTATGCTCTTAGCATGATTATTATTTACTAGATATTCCCTGTGGCTCGACCTCAACTTATCCCGTGGGAATGTGGGGATAAAAATTATCCTATATGCTTTGCCCTACCAGTGTGCATTTCAGCTCAATGCATCCAACCATTTCAGCGTATAAGAGCAACAAAAATATATTCATACAAACAAACTTTCTCATTTACAATTTATAATTTTCCTATTGTTAATCTACGAAAATTTGTATTCAAAAGCTGTCACCAGCGACTGGTTCTAAATAAAAAAAAGAAACTTCTGAATTTGAAATAAAAAAGAAAATAACTTATTCCAAGTTCAAAACTTCCACCCCTTCTAAGTTTAAAAAGCCTCGACGCACAATGCACGTTGCTTGCCAAGCAGTTACTCCGCAGTGGCTCTCCGTCCCTCATGTGTGCCTAGTACCGTGCGGGTTTGTCTATCCTACAATTTGTTTGTTTGTCTTTGACATACAATCGTCTGTCTCGATATGAATAGTCTTTGTGGACTGAGAGAGCGAGTATAGCTAATGTGTACTTGTTTTCTTTTTCTTTTTAATTGTTGCTTAGGGCTTTAAGATTGTTTTGTTTGCTTTTATACTTAGTACACACAAAATTTCCTTTATTATATTTAAGCGTTATTGATGAATTAGCGTTATTCCTGCGATTTGTTTTCGGCGATTTTACCTCTTGGATCTCACCTGAAGGTAAGTAGGAGTAACGTGTTGAAGATAATGATGATAAAAACACGAGTTTAGGAGATTTTTGGAAGATGACAGTTTGACTCTGACAATAAACTTTTATTTTATTTTGTTTTTTATAACTAGGAGGCAAAACAGCATGAGAGATAAAGGATATTTGCATAAGTACTGCCGTCTTGTTGTCCACCCTGTCTAAGTTGGTAAAACCAGTAATAACACTGCCTACATGACCCTTCTGTCTAACAAAGTTATTTGGCTCTAGAAATAATCAGCTCGGTTGTACCTACAAAGACGGGCACACTTCAAATAAACCCAAATATTTGCGTATAACCTCTTCGGAACTCCCAATAAAAAAACTATTTCAATTTACGCAACACGCACGTTGCACTCAAAAATCCGCCTCCAAACCGTCTTAGGGGTCCCTGAGACCCCATTTGACATGCGTTCCGTTTGACGTTAGTTACGACTATTGTCCCACTACAGGGGAACTTTAAGGGACGGTTTAAGGACGAGGGTGCTTCGATAATGAGGGGTCCCGGACGGTTATTGGAAGAGATAGAAGAATCGATCCCGTAATCTTGGACCCTTTTGCTTCTGACAGACAGTAGTACCTAAGTACCATTTTAACAGAGATTGATAAGAAATAGGGCGTAAAAATGGTGGGTGTAGTGGAAGAATTTTATTTTAATATGTATTGAATGATAGTTGAAGGTTATTTCGTAAAAATGTTCGATATTTTTTGGTAGCTTTCTACGAATGCATTTTCTTCGAACGGAAAATTTATTAATTATTCAAAACAAGAAATTTACTTGAAAACAAAATTTAAATTGAAAAAATAATGCAAATGTAAAAGATAATTAAGTGAAGTTCCTAGTTTGAAATATAGTTGAAAAACAATCTTTTTTCTTTTTATCTTTGTTTTATTTGATTATTATTTTGTTTGTGTAAAATTTTTTTTTTTTTTTTTGAATCCCCAGACAATCACACCAACTACATGGCCCCAAAGTAAGCATAGCTTGTGTTATGGGATACCATATAGCGAACTAGGGGGGAACCTAGAATATAAATACATAAATAGATAAACACCCAGACACGGAACATTTTTTTTTTTGTTCCGTGCGGGAATCGAACCCGCAACCACTGGCGTCTGAGGCAGATAGGTTTACCCCATCGCCAAAGTGGTCGTCAATTAGTAAAATTGACTGCGAATTAACATTAAAGATGGCATCAAACACATAAGGGCCTATTCGTTTAACGTATCTTAAATTTCTCACATAGACAATACAGTTTATGTTCTAATAATATGTATAGTTAACTATTCTACTTAACATCAGCCTATTACTATTAAAATAAATTCCTATTACTACAACGGACCCACATTCCTACAACAATTCGTCTCACCCATACATTTATAGTTATCGTATTGACAAATGATTCGAAATGTCGAGGGTTAACAAAATAAAAAGATAGCTGATCATATCCGTCCTACAATTTGTTTGGGTAATATATAGCCGGCGGTTTATAATTAAAGTTATCGCTTTCGCTTGGTAGCATAGCTAGCTGTGATGTATGGGGTTAATGGCAGTCCGGATATCTTGTCTTGAGCCAGTTTTAAGATAGTGCTTGAGACATGTAGTTCGTATTGTAGATTAGGGGTCGTTGGGGGTTTACAGTAAATATTGATTCTATACCTAGTTTACGTCTTATCTTTGGTAATATGTTAAATTTATTTTTGTGTTCATTTACCTAAGCACAATTACTGATATGATAGTGCAATGCATAGTAGTTAAGAAGTAAGAAATACAGCTAAATTCCATTAGAACGTGATAACTTTTTTAGTTATTCTTCTAGATTGTTCCATTGTCAGTTGTCTTCTAGTGTGACAACTGACAATGGAGTCTGTCATCATCATCATCTTCAGCATCACAACTCCGTGTAATGCGCCCACTGCAGGGTATGAGTCTCTCCTCTGGGTGAAGAGGAGGTATAGGCCATAATCCACCAAGCTGACCCAGTGCTGGGTGGTGGATGTCAGAATTTACAGGGCGCCAAAATGGCTTCTAACAAACCCTAACGACTACTGTATACAAGTATACAGCACCCGGGACCGACTGCTTAACGTGCCCTCCGAAGCACGGAAGTCGTCGAGAGAAATGATTGGTCGGCGGTCACCCATCCAAGTACCGGCCGCGCCGAACGTTGCTTAACCTGCGATATCGTATGATACACACAGTGACCACGGCGCCACGACGACTTCCGATACATGTTATTCTCAAATAATACTTGAAATTTTACAAGATTTAGGAAACGGAATATGTTTGTAAAGTTGCCTGCATTGTTAATGCAGTATAATTTATTTATAATTGCTTTTTCATTTGACATAGGTAACCTATATGTTCAAAAAATCTTGTCGCTATACCCTTAATATAATTTGAAACTTAGTTTTCTGGTTTTGATAAAAAAAAAGGTTTTAAACTAATACGTTGGTTTAATTCTAATAATGTTATCTTTATTCCTACCACAGATCTCACTGTTGTGGTTAACTAAAATGGTATTAAAACAGGCAACACCAAATCTCCATATAATTAGCTAGATCCAAGTATAAGCTTAAATAAACATATACATACATAACGTCACGCCTGTATCCCTAATGGGGTAGGCAGAACAACAGAGGCTATAAAACCATCTGATGTCACGTTTGACAAATTTGGAGGCATTATAATGATGGATAGAGACTTGCAGTGATAGGGGGTCAGCCTATCGCCCGCAAAAACGTGAAAAATACCTCCGTCCCTTAACTGACTTTTACAGTATGCCCGGGAAGAGAAGCAGCTGGCACACTCTATGTTTTTCTTTTGCTCCCAGTTCAGCATGGAAGGTAAAAAAATAAACATGTCTACATAGATATTTGATTAATGTTCTAAAATTAAATAAATTCTACCCATAAACGTTTGCTCCTCTATAAGAACATTCATCAAAGTAAGTGTCAATAAGAACTTGAAAGGGAATTGTAACGGAAAAGTTTTAATTAAAATACTATTTAAATTTCGAATGCAGTTTCAATTGGTTACTAATCGGGGCGAGCGAGCGTTACGGATTATGTGAAGGGTTCCGATTAGTTTTTAATTTACCTTAAGGGCTGTTTGGGGGAAGCTTTGTTGTCAGATGGTTAAGTGTTATAGGGAAATGTCTGTATGTTTTGTGTGAGTGTAAGTGCATTTAAGTGAACTTCTGATATCAATATTACAGCCATTTTCATGCTGTCAATAATGTATAAGGATTCTCTCTTGACTGTTAAGAAGTCTGTTATAGTTAAATAGTAAAAAATAACGAACAGTTATACAGTTAGTCCCGCGAACCAAATGCACACGAACCATTTTCATACAAAAATTTAAAAATTAATTTCGATCTTTTCTTTTTTTGTATTTTTTCTGTAATTCTCATGGGTACTAGAATACAACCGTGAAGGTATTATATAGGGTTTGCGGGACACCCTGTATTTAAAAGTAAATATAAACAGTTAGTATAAAAGTCTCCAATTTAAATAAGGCAGGACTTTGACGAAGACTTACTTATAGGGAATATTCGATTTTTTTATATATTTAATCAAAACTCATACTCAAAACCAATTTATGATCAAAAACATCTCAATTTGTACTTAATGTATCGCGAAAACCAAATCATTACCGAAATGAAGGTCTTTACACCATAATACCGTCCCACCCATCCAGTACGCCAAGTCAAAGTACCTTTATGATCATTAATTGCTTACACGGCTCCCATTTCCGCTTCCTTAAATCCACGGTACTTTCCCCCTCATCGTATAATTAAAATGAAAATGTATCAACAACAAAATAGGTGCGAACATTCAAGCTCAAATATCTCAATGTTTCGTAAATTATCGCACTCCTTACACTGAGTCTAAGTGGTGCCTTATATTTACGGGATCCTCGCTAAAAGCTAAGAGCAGATGCGTCCCTCGGAAAAAGGAGTCCTGCATTGAACAGTGAGGGGGGGAGTGTACCGGAGTTACGAGACTGTTTCAATAGTTCCTTGTCTACATCGCCTATTGTCGACGAAACTGCACGACGGCGCCCTCTTTTATCACACAAATAAATGTTCTTTCTCCTCACATACGCCCCAAAACATTTAGCTCTAATGCTTGTCCGCTGTAATTTAGAAGATATTATGTAAGTCTAACAAAAAACAAAGGGCGTTAGAAAGCCAGGAAGGAAAAGTCGCAAAAGTTTACCCTAAAGCCCGGAAAAATCCCGAAAATTTAAACCCAACACCCCGTTTCCGGCGGCCGAGGGCGCCAGGCGTAAACATTATTCGGGCTATTCTTTTATTCCCTTTGTTTTAGACGTTTTATTATTTGCGGTCCGAGGTGAGGCCGTGCTGATTCTCCACTGTCAGATGCTGCAGATTAAAGCGACGCGATCCCCAACTTTTATGAAACACGAAATTTAATAAAAGGTAATAGCAACTTTGATGGCATCGAAAAACATTCCAAGAATAATTAGCTCCGGCAAGATTTCCAAGTTTCGGTCGTTCCAAATAAGAAACAAAAGAAAACTCGTTTAATTTGCGTACTCGGGCTGCTTTGTGTACAAAAGGAGCGTCCCGAATGTATTTAATTGACAAATTTATACAAACAGAAAAATAAAGGAAGGCTTTCGGATTTTCCGGAATGGGATTGCGTGGAACAATTAGTCGCGTTGTTCCGAAGTCGGGCCGATCGTTCCGATCCGTCACAGTGCGTCGTGAGTCGGAATTTAATTCACAGGAATCCAGAAGAGAATTTTATGGAAACTTACCCTCTCACTTGGCTCCGTAAGTAACCGTAATTTGTGTGCCTTGATTCATTTTTGGGGATGATCTGTAGCAGATGGCGCTATATTGACTATTTTAGTTTTACGTTTCGGGTTCGGTCGTAAAGTGTGAACTACATACTAGGGAGAGTTTGCATGCGTCGGCTGTACACTGAAGTAGAAAAACGCAGACGTTGCGGCTTCGTATTAGCATTGCTCGCCTCACTTGTTTGGACACTAATCGCTTGGAGATAATGAATGAGAAGTGCACACAGTGCGGATGCCTGGCGAGGTTTTGTTTGCGTAAGCCATTTGCTTATGTTTGGGAATTTGAAACAACATTGCTGAGTAAACTTACCGCTGGCGAGGCGTTTAGTCTTTCGTTGCAACTGCAATGTCCGGTATCAGTCATCTGGAATAAGGAAATCTACTTTAAGATTTTTGTTATTTATACCTACTAGCTATCCTATATGTATCCATATTCTTTCAGAAAATCATGATAAAAAGTATCCTTTTTACATTTATAGGCTTTGTCCTACGTGTTTGTAAAATCCCGATAAAATGTGAAAGAAAATCAACAATTCCTCCTTATTTTTAAAATTTTACATTAATATTAAAACAAGTAAGATTAAAAAGGATTAATAGCCCATTAGCCACAAGTTTTGTAGATAAAAGTCCTACGGATAAAATCCATCTCTTTCTAAGCTTCCAACCAACCAGCACCCAACTTCCAATGACACATTTAATTGCCATTATCTTTAACTTTAGGGAACATCAATGCCACAAAACTGGAGCACTTTACACGGATAGGCTATACATTAACCCTTTGTTCCCAATCAAGCGGGACATTTGTCTGAAGAGGCGAGACAGGGGTCTGAGAGGCCCCGCTTTGTCAGACCGATGGCCTGAAACAGAAACACCTGGGCTTCTTACGCGGTAACATGTGTGAGGTAATTTATTAACTCCCTGACTAAGACGGAGCACGAGGAAGCATGTGTTACTAAAAAGATTAAGCGACGACGCGGGAAATGATAAGTTTGCAAGCTCTTAAGTTAACTCGGATATATTAGTGGAAGTTTTCATAATAATAGCTTTTTTAGCCGTGAGTTTATGTACGCCAAAAAATTGTTTCTGTTTTTTTTATTTTGAAAAGAAAAGTTTTAAACATAGAACAAACATAATTCTTTCATGTCTAACTTGACCTAGTTCCCTGCATCATCATGAATTCATAACATTCTACGTACATAAGCGCCTACAAAGTAATTTCACAAAATGGCCGACGAAAGGCAATACCGTCTAGAGTGGGCTAAAAAAACATAAATCTATTTGCATTACCGAGAAGTCATAGAGCAGGAGTCGTACAGACGTGGCACGGTGTGCACATATTTCACCGGCAGACTCTCTGGGACTAACGCGAACGTGTTGTCACCCTTTTTTGTTCTTTTTCATTCCGTTCGTTCGTTCGCTCGCTCCCGTGTGTGGTCGCCCTAGCCGCGTAGGTACACCGCCCCGCAAGTATGCACGAAGTGTCTTGTCTGTGGTTATTTAATTTAATTTATAGTTCTTTGTTCGTGCGAATGTGCAGTTTACGGTTTTATTTTGAAAATTAACGCTCCTAGGAGTTGTGTTGGAGTCATTTATTGCAGAATTCAGTGTTATTTTACTTGATTTTCCCTGCTTTTATAAACGAAAAACGAGATTTTCTTTCGAAAAGAACAAGCGATTATCTCAGTTTAACTCAATGTTTGAGCAGCAATTGAAACGATAAACGAATCAATTAGTGACTACTACTTCGGAACACAAAAAGTATTTTTAAATGGTTTACTTTTTTAAATAATTAAGTGTAGTCTGCAGCAACGCAACGCACGTCAAGTTTGTTCGCAACTAATGACGCTTAAAATAAATGTGCTTTTAAAACATTAAGCTTTTCATTAACACGTACGTACGCGAACTGTCAGAATAGCTGCAGTGTACAGCCATTAAAATAAAACATTGTTCAAGAACAACTACACATATTTTAAAAACGGTTTCGAAATGACATCGCGACGTGGAATTAGTTGCTCGGAATATTCTAAACGTTTCGAATATTCTGAAATAAGTAGACAAAGTGTCGAGGTTAAGCTGCGACGGTGAGCCTTAATCTATTAAGCAATAATAGCGTTTTAAAGCGCTAAGGTGCGGCAAGCGCTCTAACTCAGGAGCTAATTGGCAGCGAACAAAAGCGCCTGGACAGAACCCAAGACGACATTACGGGTGTGGATTCTTGTCTGAGCGAAACAATATCGATTACCGAGTAAAAGATCGCTCGGTCATTTGTCACGGGCGTCCAGGATTAGCGCAGGTTTGCCATAGAGCTATAAATACACAGATGCACTAATGCATTTGACGTGCATTCGGTTCGGGATGTAGAGACGTATGCTGTGTGCACTGGTGCACTGGCGGTACTGCAGTTTGTTCTACTGAGGATGAAGGCGGGTATCGGTAATTGCTTTTAGGAGTTTCAAGAATACAAGTTTCGTGAGATTTATCGTCAGCTTTACGACTTTTAGCATCACTTCAGCATAACGAGATAAGTAGTATTACTAATATGCTACGTGAGTCAGTGGATTGTTTGGTCAAGTCTTACATTCCAGGTTTAATTTAACTATGAGCAATGGATTATGTGCTACTTACGAATATAACAGTCATAGATAATAGATAAACAAACAATGATCTGTTATGTAGACTTACATTTTTTTGAAGAAAATGAACCAAATTAATTAATGATTAAATGTCAATTAATTTTCATGTATTTGCTTTTGCTGGTTTGTTGGCAAGAAAGTGCTTTAATTATTTTTCATAACAATGTGAGTAGTGATCTCCCTATTGGGTATAAGTATTAATAATATAACGTACTAACGCCAAGTTAAAGTTATTAAGCTACCGTATATAGGTAATTAGATTTTCAATTACTATCATTAAAAATATACAGGATTTTCTGGGTAATTAGATTATGTTTGAAAATACAAAAAGCACAAAGTTTGCGAGCATAGGTGCTTTTTACTCTTCCGTTTTGCAACAGCTTGCTGGATCAAACTGAAATTTCGCTTAATCCGTCAAACTTTTTGGCGTGAAAGGGGTACAAATACCCATTCTGGGATATAGAATGGGTATTTGTAACACGCACATGTTCACATGTCTGGGAGTCGTTCACATGTAATCTTTCGCTAAAATAATATTAATAAAAAGTGCTTCCTTTATTTAAAAAAAAATCGACCTTACAACTCTACTATCAGGCCTGCTATACAACCTATCACAAACATAAACTTTTTTTCAGATTTCTTACCAGCCAGCAATCTGTGCCCGCGAGCGCACCCGAACGTCCCGCGAACATTCGCAATTATGCATTCGCAAATTCGCTGTCAAAACCGCTTGACTCCGCCCGCTCCGGCTGAATACGTAATGATATTTTGACACGGCCCGCGACTGCGCTAGACAGCCGAGTATTCCGAGTATTCGTCTGGGTTATAGTAATGCATAAAATTTCATAGTTCATGCATAGATACGCTAGATAATATGATTTTAAGATTCTATATTTCGCATTGTTTAGTTTGTGTTTGATGTTCTAAAGTTGAGTTTGTCCTCTGTTCTATTTGTTTTACTATCCGTTAGCTTCTGTCTCTATCGTTCTAACTAGCAGTTTACGCAAGGTTGGACCTGTTGTATTGAAGGATCTGCGGGTAATTCCAATTTGCACACCGCGGCGGAAGAGGTATACAGTGGGGTTTTTAGGCAACACGACACTTCTCTGAGTGACCGGGTATTCATAAGGACTTTCCCCCAACGGGAATGGTTGACCAGCAGTGCTAGCACGGATCTTTTGTCGATCGTAAGTTTACGAATGCTCGTATAGTATGGAGTCGGTTGCAAGTTTTTAGTAACAATTTAATTTTTTATTTTACAGTTATTTAAGAGTAGAACCTGTTAACAAACATTCAAAATTAACAAGGAACACATTTATTTAAGCTGACCGTGCGGCAATGGATAGATTTCAATTATTGCTTGCAAAACCGTCTCCATACTATACGAGCATTCGTAAACTTACGATCGACAAAAGATCCGTGCTAGCACTGCAGGAGCCTGTTTGTGCAGAGCTGCCCGAGTGGGTTTGAAAATTAAATTTCTTCCCACTTTTTTTCCAACCAATGCAAAAACTGGCGTTGTTGTGTTCTTTATAATGAGTTACTTAATTATATACATTACGCCTCAAACGAATCTTGATCAGAGACTTATCAACAACTGAATATTTAAAACATCAGTTTAAAATAGTATTACATAATGCACGTGTCCTTATAATCCTTATAAATGGAAAATACAAAAACGAAATTGAAGAATAATAAACGTCTAAAATTACAAATTTGTAGCTTTGTTGTAAATGAAAATGATATAGATAGTTACATACATACATACATAACTTCACGCCTATATCCCTTATGGGGTAGGCAGAACATCAGAGGTTATAAGACCAACTGATGTCACGTTTAACTAATGAGGTATTATAATGATTGTGAGAGGCTATTGCAGTGACAGGGGGTCAGCCTATCGCCCACAAAAATGCCAATAAAACCTCTCTCCCTTTAACAGTTTGCCCGGGAAGAGAAGCAGCTGGCACATTCTATGTTTTTCTTTTACTCCCAGTCCAGTATGGAAGTAGTTTTATGTAAAAAAAAGTTTCCATCAAACCCCTTTTTGTTTTCAACCGATTATCGAACCTAATTAGTTAACCACTAATATTTTATAAGCTCGAACGCCGAAACTAATTGATGTTTTGTAATATTTGTAATTGGATTACAAAAAGAGCATACATTTCCCATATATCACAATCAAAAGAGCGTATGATGTAATTTTCATATTAGCTTTTAATATTATGAAAAAATTGGTAAATCAAACAACGGTTTATTCACTTGCAGTAGAAAAATAAAAAAATAAACATTACAGAATAAAAGTAAAAAAAAAGCTTCCAGATTCAAAGTAGTCACAGAAACAGAGTCGAGTAAGTGAAAATAGTACTAACGTCTCTTTGGTTGCTTTTCATAATCCTTCCAATTTCAAATCTGGAACAGACCGATGCATCCATAGATAATCAATACACTTCAGAAAAATAGCTAGAAAATGCAAGTTTTTAATAAAACCCTTGATTGTTTCGATAGCGTATCGGTTGTGGACATACCGGATATTGCAGCTTGGTTGTGGCGCGTAAATTAAAAATTCCGGAAGAAGCTGTTATCGTATTTGCTTAGCTGAGATCAATGGACGCAGTTTCCATGAGAGGGGCTAGAAAATGTATTAATTGGCCATAGAAATGTTGGACAACGCTTGTCGGTGGTAAAATCGTTGATGATGGACATTTGATGCGATTTGGATTTTGGATTTAGGCGTATTTGGGATCTAGCTGCACAATATAACCAATTAGGGGACGTGTTTTCTGATATAGCTCCTAGTAGTAAACTGTCTCTTTTGGTTGTATGTATGGAGGGGCGAGTATCGAGTATTTTTGAATGGGATATGCCGAAAAATTCACCGATTCACTGTTTAATGAGAAAGGTTAAAGGATAATATTCAATCCATTTTTATGTAAAGCATGTAAAATATGTCGATAATATCATCATGGCGTCAAAATCATCATGGCGTCGCTCGGGAGTCTTATATGCAAAGCCGTAGCTAGTTCGATATAAACTTATATCGAAAAACATTATTATAGAGAAGTACCTACCTAGGATTATTTTTTATCGAAAATAACTGTGCTACTATGGCAACAATAGCTAATAAAGAACAAGACGAGTCCTGTTTGACAAGCACCGCAAAACTTTTCTTTGTTTTTATTACTTTTCTTTTCCTTATGTAATAGCCTCTTTTAATAAGTTACTTTGATTATTTTATTTCTCGGAAAAGCTTTAAATTAAACAGCTATTAACAAGATTACGGAGTAAAACCCTTGATCCGACCCGTAACGAAAACGTTTATACCGACGCCTCCCCCGAGGATCTATTTAATTTCAAAATTAGATATTTCTCTAAAAGGACCGGCAAAACAACAATCATTTCATTATATTCGCCACTGGAAAGCATTACCGTAATTGGGACTAATAAAAACCTTTCCGGAACAAAAGTGGCGTGGAGCCGTCTCTATTTTAATATGGCGAATGTAGCGTCCTCTTGGAAAATATTATTTTATTAAAATTGTCAAGGCAGGTGCCCCGGGGAAGTCCCGGATCTGATACCGAGACTAAATCAAAATAACTGAACGTTTCCAACCGAGAAATATTCTCTTTACATTATTCTGAGTCTTTCTTCGGCATATTTTTTTTCTCTTTTGCTTTTTTTATTGATCTATTCAATCGTTACAAGGAGTTTTATGTTTTTTTTTCGGTACAACAAAACAAAACGAAAATGCGGAGAATTAGAAGGTTCCGTATTTTTTGGGGTAAATTTTAAAAGTTGGTGAATCCGAATTAATAAATTGGACAAAGAATTTAACATTGCTCATTGGTTTTGTTCATCGAACATAATTCAATCATTTAATTAACTTATTTTTAAATCTACTTTTTTTAAAGCTGAACCTGCGTTGAATTTTGAATGAAATTTAAAGGGCTATTTGTTTTAGTACCTGCCATGAAAATGTTTGTTTATAAAAACCAAACCAAATCAATATAAAATATATAGTAACGAAAATTAGTATTTGGTATTATAACTACATGTTTTACATATTTTATAAACATTACTTGTTTATAACTAGATAAATAGATTTTTATTAAATATTGGCTCTAGATTATACTTTTAGCATGTTCTTTATCTAAATTTGAACACGACAACTATAACCTTAGGAAAGATTACTAATTGGTGCATAGTGGCTTGGTGGTTAGTCATCATTTATATTACTTACTTGCTGTTTCGCGGGAATATCGCGAAGATAAAAAGCTATTCCAGACTGTAAACTATCACTATGGCAAATTTCATCCAAATCCTTTAAGCCGTTTTGCCGTAATAGAGGAACTCACATCCGTCCATCCAAACTTTCACATTTATAATAGTATACAAAATTTTAGTTCGCTTTTATTCGATAGATGTCGCTGTACGTCGATTAATCGCGCAAGAAGAAGTTATAAATGAATTCTTATGAATTGATGAAATATGCCTATATTTACTTAGTAGACTACTTTTATTCGTCCTCACTTTCACAATTATAGTATTAGTAGAATTTTTTCCATAATAAAAAAAAATACTTTCTTAGCATTTAGCTGAAGCCCGCGGCTTGGCCCAAGTGAAATCCTAAATCAGATATAATGCATTCTATGTATCTATCAGTCCAGGATACGATTTGTTGGTGAATAAATCGTATCAAACATCCATTCATTAAATCTTACAAACATTTAAAATAACATCAATTGGAATACCTATCCTAACCAATACCAAAAGACAGCATCAAAGTCAAACATTCATGTTAAAAGAATATTATTTAAATAATTACCACGCGGGAGTTGAACCCAAGTCGTCGTGTTCATTAGCCATACGAGTAGGCGGACAAGACGACGTGTTTTTAATGCCTGTATAATTACGATTATGCAATCAATGTGTAAAGATTAAATTATAATGATAAATGTGGCTTAATTTGTTGGAATTTATCTTTATTTTATGAAAGAAGTCAGTAAGAAACTGAGTTATTTATGAATTTAATAATTCATGTAGTAAATATAAAAAAATAAAACTTAAATGGCAACTCTACGACGAGAGAGTGTGATTGGGCTTAAGGATTTGTATCCAAGCCACAAAAAAATATTTAAAAAAGGAAGTGTGATAAGAACAAATTTTCTTTCAATAGGTAAAGTCGTTTTCATAGAAGATGTCCCGTGCATTGCTCTTATGTCAAACATATAGAGTGTGTTATCGTTCAAATCGCGGGACTTTTTTCATGAAAAGGACAATACGCGAACTTTTATTTTAAATGTGAATGTTTGTGACGATGAAAGGATGTGTCTTATTCCTTCACGCTATAAATAGCCTAGAACGTATAGAATTATTTACAAATACATTGCGTTTAATCCTGATATTCTTATGAGATCGGATATCGCGAGAGTGAATCCGGAAAGACAAGGTGGACATAAGTTATAGTAATTTTACATTTTTTATAACTTGAGCCAAAAACAATTTAAGGAACTTTCGCTGCGGAGTGTACCTGTATAAATACCACATGCAGTATTCGATATTTGAATGTCAAGTAAAGTTTGGTATTTCACTGTTATCCCGGTTAATATATGCCTATTTGCTTAATATTTTAATTCTAAATTTCATTAAAATCAGTTCGAAGTATTTCCTCATTTTAATATTTTGATCTAGAATAATAGTAAAAGAAGATAATCCACGAATGCAGAGCATTAAAAAAACCGACTTCACGTCAAAACTTTCGCCGCATTATAGGGTTATCCTAGTAAACATTCTCCAAAATCATACATATTGTTTCAATAATTTGAAATTCTCACTGAAGTACTCAACCAATGAAATTTATATGGGACCAACTATGAAGTATCCTCTATCATATAAAACAAGTTATTAAAATCGATTCATAATTGTCCGAAATATCGTGTAACGAAGACACAAAAAAACCATACAGACGAATTGAGAATCTCCTCCTTTTTTGGAAGTCGGTTGAAAAATAGAGTAAGAAATATATTTTTTTAGTCTTTAAAATAGACTATAAATAACTAGTTGAATCAATACTAAAGCTGCCCTCGATAGAATGGAAGTGAACTAGCAAATCATGATTTTCCCATGAGAGGAGTAGGTACCTACTCTATACATATAATATGGATATTGGTGCTATTATAAATAAAGAAATATTTTTGTTGAATATTTTTGTATTGTTCTTGTTTGAGGCCTTATGTTGATACAAATAAGATAACACAAATCGTTTGTTTTATAGATCTAGAGTGGCTCAGCGGTATAGTCGTCAAAATAAGCTAGGATACTAGTTAAAAATAATTATATATAATCCCCAGATAATCCCATCAACTACATGGCCTCAAAGTAAGCGAAGCTTTAGTGCGAGCACAGAACTTTGTCGAGTCGTATCTTTACGAATATTCGTATAGTATGGAGAAGGTTTGTGAGCAATAATTGAAATCTATCCATTGCCGCACGGCCAGCTTTAATAAATGTGTGTCTTGTTAATTTTGAATGTTTGTAAACATGTTGTTATCTTAAATAACTGTAAAATAAAAAATTACAATGTTACTAAAAACTTGGAACCGACTCCATACTATACGAGCATTCGTAAACATACGAGTCGATAAAGTTCTGTGCTCGCACTGCTTATGAGATACCATGTAGCGAACTAGGGGGAAACTTAGAATATAAATACTAATAAACACCCAGACCTGGATCATTTTTTTCTTGTTCTGGGCGGGAATCGAGCCCGCATCCACTGGCATCTGAGGCAGATAGGTTTACCCCATCGCCAAAGTGATCGTCTAACTAGTTCAATCTTCAAATGATTATAAGGCCGTGAAGTTCGCGATATCCTAAAAACGTTAATTTGACGAATAAAAGGATACCCATTTATTCACTGAAGCTTTTATAAATTATGAAGCAACCCTCTATTGGCAATATTTAAGCTCAAAAATGGCGCATGAAGTCATGATACATCAAAAATGTTTATGAGCTACAGGCCTCATAGTTTGCATCCACAGTTGTTCCTAATGAAGCGATAAAACAGTCTCTATGTAAAATGTAAATACAAAAGTAAATATGCAGAGATGACTATAAGAGAACCTGTCACGCCGCCATTTTGTGTTCGTCGATAACTCAGGCGCATGTCTTTATAAATCAACGATGGGTTCGCCTCGGTCTGCGCAGACGCAACTGAAGTAAGTTATAGTACGAAGTCGTGTTTAAGAATTGATTAGTATGATGTTTAAAATAGCGACTCTTATTTTTTTTTAAGTACTAGGGGCTGAATGTTATGATCTTAAGATATAGATAACAATGTTTTCAGCTTTACTAAGAAAATTCCTACCGACATTATGTTGGAAGTGTATCTAATTTGGATTTTATCTCCTGATTTTAACCTAGGTCAAATAAATGACTGAAATAAATAAATAAATATTTCTGACACTCACACAACATTAAGTACTTGTGTTATGGATACTAGATAACTGATATACTTAAGAAATATATAAACATACATATTGAATAAATACATATTTATTTTTTTATTAGAATGAACTTAAATAAACATATAAACATCCATGACTTTACGGCTAATATCTGTGTTCATCACACCGATATCCACCGCCGCCGGGATTCGAACCCAGGACCTCTGGCATAGAAGGCAATGTATGTTACCTATACACCAGCCGGTCGTCAAGTCCGTCAACTGAAATATCGTTAACATTCTTTTTAAGTACTAGGGGCTGAATGTTATGATCTTAAGATATAGATAACAATGTTTTCAGCTTTACTAAGAAAATTCCTACCGACATTATGTTGGAAGTGTATCTAATTTGGATTTTATCTCCTGATTTTAACCTAGGTCAAATAAATGACTGAAATAAATAAATAAATATTTCTGACACTCACACAACATTAAGTACTTGTGTTATGGATACTAGATAACTGATATACTTAAGAAATATATAAACATACATATTGAATAAATACATATTTATTTTTTTATTAGAATGAACTTAAATAAACATATAAACATCCATGACTTTACGGCTAATATCTGTGTTCATCACACCGATATCCACCGCCGCCGGGATTCGAACCCAGGACCTCTGGCATAGAAGGCAATGTATGTTACCTATACACCAGCCGGTCGTCAAGTCCGTCAACTGAAATATCGTTAACATTCTTTTCTTTTATAATGTTTAATGAGTTTTTTATTAACATACAATAAAATAAGCGGGCGGGCTTAGCCATAAATGACAATTTTTTTCTTTTTATTTTATCTATATCGTAGTCACATTACTTATAAAAAAATCTGTCTACTCTATGATTGGATCACTATCACCCTTAGAGAAAATAGGTACAAGATATTCACTATCATTAAAAAAAGTGTAGGAAGCTTTATCGCTTGGATTTCTCGGTACAGTGACAGGGTTTACAAAAGCCCACGTCCCCTAACTAGGTAGACGATAAATATTATTATCATAGTCACAGTTCGTTTGCCGGATCTATAAAGTTAGGTTTTGTCGCGTGAGCGGTTGAAATCGATCAACTTTGAAATATTCGCTTGTGGACAATTTACCGGCGATTTGCAGGTTGTGTGGGAGCTATCGATGATTTATTTACTTTCGTACTTTTAATTTAACTGGGGATTTGTTTTAATGATAGTTTTGACTTTAAACTAAAATTGATTATGTAGCAATGGGCATTGTTCATTTTTTTTAATTTATTTCATACGAAAAATCGTTTCGAGGAATAAGGTTTCTGATTAATTTAGTCGATTTAAAACATTTAAAAATATTGGGGCTTAAGAGATTTTTAACAAAATACATTTGACCCTTATTTAACCTTGATGACGTCATCAAAGGCATCACATCGATCAAGTGTTATGCCTTAAAGCTGTTTAAAAAAAGTCAAACTAAACTCTATAGCTCTATGGTGGTTGTTTTGTTTTGTTTATATTTTAACGTAACCTCAACGTAACAAACTCAGCTTCTTTATTTTTCCCTGCGATTGATCTAAGTTTAATTAAAAATTGAAATTTTAAGAATAATTAATTTAATTATTTTAATTATAGATTATTTATACAAACTACAAAGAAAAGAAACAGATGAAATAAAATCGGTTAAGATTTGATTTGAATCAATGTTTGAAATGTTGGTTTGTTGTCTGTTGACAATCCATTGGGTGACAGTGACATAGCATGACTTTAGCACACAGACACAGCTAATGTTTTTTTTTACTGACTGACACATGTTTATAAAGTTAGTGCCACTGATGACGTCATCACGTACTAATTTCATAAAATCAATATAAATTAAACGACACAATTTAAATAAAACTATTTAAATTGTTCTCTCAAAATAGGCTAAAGATTAATATAAAATAATAAAAATAATTATTTAAAAAAAGTGAACAATGCCCATTATTAAAATTTCTTTACTTCACTCACATTATTTCTTAGGCATTAGTAATTCTAGATGGTAGGATGATACATTGCTGACCAACAACGATTTAAGCTTTACGAGCTTTTTCCTGGATTTGGCTGAGTCAAAAAATCACAATCAATACGTTGGCATTCAAGATAAGAATGCGCCTCTTTCATAAAATAGAAGATTTTCAGCCACATAAATAGTTGTTGTGTCATCTAATACTCTTTATTATTATACTTTTTAATCTAAACAAAAGAGTTCCTACCAAAAACATTAACAACCTCATTCAATGCAGCCTCATTTCTCTTAGCATCTTGAAAAATGGATTCATAAATTACTATCCGAGAGCAATTTAAATCAGAAGGTACAATAGAATCAGACATTTTGCGAGGTTGGCAATGCGCCATTCGTTCTGTGATGATTCGTAATAAGCTAGCACTTGTAGTTAGATCAGGCAAATATGTGACTTGGACGGTATTACTGGTACTTTGAAATTATGAATTTATATAAATAGCTCGACTGCGAGTCTGATGATTCTCAAAATTAAACTTTATAACTTTAAGCTTTAGATCCATGTACTGTGGCAGTAGCGTACGTGTAGATGCATATTTTTTTATTGAAATTTGAATCCTATGACAATCGAATAAGTTGCGAAGTGTATATATTATTAAATGTGACTGTACACTTCGGGGCATGCAAAACAGACTTAGTTCATGTATCGTTCTACGTAGTGGGTAACATGAGCATAGGATGCCTGATTCCTACAATTAAATTGCTAACTTAAGTTTTAGCTATGTTTCGAGTGTCATTTCGCTGCTTAGTAAATACTAACTATTGGGTCAGTTTATTGGGTTACGTCCTAAAACCTAAATAAATAAAATAATAATAAATAAAATCGTTTATTTCAATATTACAAAAAATATTTTTATACATGTGCTAGTGACTCCTTTTAGGCTTGCAAAAGCCTGTGTTAGGAGGCACCGCTCTTCCTTAAGTGGACTTACTTAAATAATACAATGTGCGTATTTCTTTATATACTACGTAGGTACATTATATGTCTGATTTGACATTTCTGTTTTGACACATTGGCGTACAAGATGGGTGAAAATAAAAAATAAAAAAAATTTAAGAAGAAGAGTTCATGAATGTTTGTTTGTTTTTGTGTGAGTGTGTTTCTGTGTGACTGCTGTGTGTGTGTATGTGTTGTATATTTTTATTATTGTTTAATTTCTAAAAGATCCTCAATTTGCTGGAAAGATTGCGACTCAAGCCATATAGCCAATGAGTCTTTTTATGTCACTAGTCTTTTTCATAAATATCCGAAGGTTTTTATTAATTAGGTTATATAAGTGGATTGCACGTCTTTTATATTGCCTCTGTGCAAAGGCGGTGTTGGTTGCTTGTACTTTAGTAATAATGTTCCATCTCCTTTTGAGGGTGACATTTTGATCAGATGGTAGACTTTTATGCTGTTTCAGTACTACATGCAAAAGATAGAGTTTTCTCACCGTCATCAGTTCTGACATTTTATACAGAGAATCTGTCGAGAATCTTCTTTTTTTGAAATACATGACCTTGATCAAATTTCGTTGGGCGCGTTCAACATCTATGAAACCTCTCTTTACTCTATAGACTGTCAATGGTACCTATAGGTTAATCAAAAAGGATCTTCAGTATTCGATTTACTATAATATGAACTTAAATATGTTTTTAATTAACCCGATATTATGGTGTTTACCTTATATACTAGCTGTTTCACGCAGTTTTTCCCGCGCAATTTCAAAACTCACGGATTCCCGAGATTCCGGATTCGGGATAAAAAAGCCAATGCCAAAGCCAATGCACTATTCTAGACTATACACTATCACTATGGAAAATTTCATCCATATCCATTGACCCGTTGTGCCGCGATTGAGGAACAAACATCCAGTGATCGACATATCCATCCATTCAAACTTTAACATTTATAGTATTAGGTAGTAAGATTTTGACTAGATGTTTTCGTGTCCGTAGTAAAGAGTATTATTTTCGTAAATATACTGTTAAAAATTATGTGATTTTACATGCAAAAAAAGTACTCACATAAACCTGTAGAATGTACCGAAAACAGCCGTAACAATAAATTGTGGAAAAGAAAATAATTTTCGGTAATTTTACAGATTTTTAATTATTTTTATGTAGTTTTATTTTAAGCGATTCATAAAAAATGTGTAAATATAGTTTAAAAAGGTATAAAACTGCCGAAATATACGTGAATTTCCATAAATTATAGAAAAATAATTGTGTATTTTTTATGTTAAATTAATGTAATGTTAAATTACATCTCTCATGAAAAACTACATCAACATTTAATGTTACATAATCGTTGCCCAAGCTTTTATGTAATTTTCACTAAAAAAAATTAACAGTGTACTATATGGACATCAAGTGATTGTTATGTGAATTTATGATTGACTCAACAGTTTTCAATTAATGATAGTACACTAACATAGTAGGCAGACTGCTTGTCTACACAAACTTGCGTAAGACACAGACACATTAACTCAGTTTCATATCAAGTCAAACGGAATATTTTAAACCAAAAGTTACAAAACTAACCTTGAAATTACATAAAACTTAACTCTTCACGTGCAACGCCATCTATTGCCCGGTTTCGTAATAAAGCATCGTTAGTTTTGATAAAGCTATTAAAGAAATGAATGTAGCAATTCGAAGAAGCCATTTTGATTTATCTGGACGTTCCATCGTACTCTTGTGACATAAGTTTATTGTGACATTTAGCGTTGGAGACAAATTATAAGAAACAGAAACGATTGGTTTGTATTGGGTTATATTTACTTATCTTAACAGTATTTTGGTTACTAAGGGAAAGGGCGAATATTCATGTCTCGAGTATGTCAAGGTCTAAACACTAAATAATCCAATGCTGGCATGTTTATCTATTTTGCCCACTTATTAGAAGGCTAAAAAGTTGTATGAGCTTATGAAACGCCGGGATTTAATTAATGATGTAGTTAAAATCGTGGCATTTATCTAGTGTTTAATATTTCTAACAATATTACAACCTAAAGAACTCCTTAAGACACTGAGAAAAATCTAAACTAATAAGTACGCAAATAACTTTTATAATGATTAAATTGAAAAATAACTCAATTACTCTGTACAAATCTTATTACCAAAAAGTGGAATAATTATTCATCTTTTTAAACGTAGAATAATAAATGGCAGCCTTGAATACTTGTAAAAGGTTTAAAACCCTTTCCTTTACCTAAAATTAAACATAGGGCCTCGAAAATCCTCCAAGCGTGACGCCTGGGGAGTTGAAAGGGTCCAGTGAATTTTCCACTCATGACAGATCATTGCAAGCCCATTCCTAAAATTCTATGGCACAGTTTGTTTATAACTCATAAGTTAGATTGCATTTAGATTAAATTTTGCGTGAAATCCATAAATACACAAACTAAAATTAATCCTACAACATACGTAAAAGCTTTTTTGAGTTATGAAAGCCGGAGAACGAACACTGGACCTACCTGATGGTCCCTACCATCCGGGCCGAAGGACATAATCAATAAGAGTCCAATGACGTATTATATTATATACAACGCGTAAAATGGTTTAAAGTTTTCACAATTCAAATTATCAATTAAAATATGTTTTTAACCGGAATAATAGCCAAATTTTATACCAATCCTTTTCTCGACGTTTCTTCTTTTTCGTTTTTGTATTCTTTGTCTCAAGTAACCAAAAACTCAAGTCACTATCAGCTCGTTTTGTGTTAACCCAAAACGCTACACCCGTAGACTGAGAATCAGATGGAGTTAAAAATTTATAACTTTTCAAAACGTGGAGTTATAATATAAATTAAAATTAAAGCTATAAGATCCTTTACAAAAATAACAACTTATTATCCACTAAATAACAACTAAGTAAGTGTTATTATTATCACGGGTAAACTGAATGAATGAATATTAGTTTGTATCCTCGGCGACTTTGAATGGAAAAGACTTGAAACTTGTACAACACGTAAATGTTGTTATCCTCCTCTATCTGTACTTTAACTCTAATACCAAAATTTTTAAACTTGTTTCTTTAATTCCTCTCCTATTTTCTTGAATTGTTTGTGATATTTTCGTTTTCATTATCTAGTCATATTACTTACACATAATACATACCTTACTAATAAATATTTATTACTTTTTTGCCACTAAAACTCCTTTGTTTTTTCTTTAAGTAAGTATCTTAAACACTAACATAAAAAGCAACAAATCTTAAGAAACTTAATATTAATTCGAGTTACTTTGAGAAAAAATGTCTTTACTCCGATTCAGGGTTCCAAGTGAAACTTTCTCCCCGATCTCCTCTGTAGCAGAAATGATAAATATCAGCTATATTTCCTAGAGCTATCGTAGGCGGAACCCAGTCATTTATAAACAAGTACCAATTTCTGACGACTTGCTTGCACCAATAAAAGTTGTTGTTTCCCTCGTCTACGCGCGCTGAATATTAAAAAACATAAAAATTGGCGGGAAGCCAAGTTCCATACGCTGGCAACACTAGAGAGCCAATGGATTGAATGGCGAGCCTTTTTTCAAACCATACTTTTCGTGTAATTTAATACGGTTTTGTAAAAAGATGGTGCGATTCCTGTTTTTTGTGGTTGATAGGGATTTGCAGTGTTTTTTGTCCCTTTGTTTATTCGTACATCCTTACATTTTATCTGTAAGTCGGACTATACAAATTTGAATATTCTTCATAATATTGCGAACATTAACATTGCTAATATTCTTCATTTAAACTTATCATCTAACTATGATTGAAAAGTGCTTAAGATAAAAAAACAAGATTTTAATTAAAAAAGTTACAATATTCCAATTTTAAAACTGGAATTCCAATTTCAAATGTGCTATTAACCCGCGAAATACAGACATGGCAAAATCAATGGGCATACGGCGGCGTTCCATTCAAATAAATTCGTTCAATAGGCGCAACTTGTGCACAAACTCGGTCGTATCGTAACTGGTGCGGGTTGGGGCCTATTCTCAAGTATTTTGATGCTCATCTCAAAATCGAAATATGACTAGGTATCTTGAGGTATTGTCTAACAATATATTATTTAAACCAATAAACATTAAATTTAACATCGTGAAAAAGACATCAATGGGTTTTCATCAAGTCACGTAAATGCTTCCGACATTACATACAGTGACTGATCTTATTATCGTGAAAAACCTAATAGGTGTTTTAAAGAATCAATGTAGAAACACTAAAAAAAACTAAAAATTATTTAATTCAGGCGTAGTTTTTGAGAACACTTCCTTGCCACATTCTGTATTAAGGCCGGAGAGATTTTGCTTTGTGAAGTTTGTTTATTGGATATTTGTGCAATTGGGGATTTTCCTATATTTTATATAAGGTGTTCCTGTTGATTTCCCATAACTATTCCATAGGTATTCATGGGATAATGTAATAGAGTCAAATATACATGTGAATAATTTTTCAATTTTTTTTGTGTTTATTTTTCGTACAAAATAATTCAATTAAGTCAAAACATCATTTGTAAAACACCTTTATGCGAAGTATTGTATGCAACGTTCCTCAATGTTTAAAATGTTTTTGTTGTTTATTGTATGGCTTGAGTGACACGCGTCTATTGAATAATGTTAAAGAGATTTTACAAGGGTGATAATTTATGAACTCATTATATTAAGATTGATGATATATTGAAAAGTATGCACTTTTGAACCACATATTCTTTGGCAAAAAGTATTGTTTTTTAGTAAGAAACAAAACCTCAAAGTTTTGGGAAATCAACAGGAACACCTTGTACACCTATCTTAATGAAAAATAGCGAAAAATGCGCTCCTGTATTTTTAGCTTTTTGTTGTAACTTTCGCTGTAGCAGTGAGGATACAAATTTCTAAATTTCAAATCCATCAAAACTTACGGAAACTCCAGAATTGGCCCCTAGGTTTACGTTAGTATGTACGCAATAGAGTTTCCATAGAGTGACGAAGGCAATGCGGCTACAATTGCACTTGAGTGCGCCTCGTAAAAGTTTGAATGTCTATAACAATTACCTACATATACCGTTGTAAGAGCTGCTTAGCGATTGTTCGTTTAGATCTTTTACTGTTATCACTCGAAAATTATACACTACCAGCACTTTAAAGTGATATAGATAATAAACCTAAATACGGTTTAACCATATTTTATTAGATTGCCTATAATAAGTATATGTATAGGTAGTGAGGATTACGTATATAGAGAGAATCATGCTTTCAATAAAAGGTACCTACACATAACATAAGCTCACTACAATAGAATTAAAGAATTCAAAATAAGAATAGTATATTTTGCGACGCATTAAAACCAACCCTAAAAACAAGCGCGAAAAGAAAAAAAAGCGTTTTAATCCTGGCCGAAAATAAAAAAACAAAGTAATGTACACGCTCGTTCTTCGTTTAAAATTCAGCTGTCCCAGTTTAAACAGCGCTTTAAAGCGATTCGCAACGACATTGTCGTGGCTGTAAAGCGGCTATCAAAGAACTGAGAACAGTAAACGTTAGCGCTGGATTCGCTGCAGGGTTAATCGCACCATCGGACCAGCAATAATCGCGTTCGTGAAACTGCTTAGCATGTGAGGAGAGCTGAAATAGCATTCGTTAAATTTAATGTTGTTTATTTTACTTTGCTATTAACATTTATTCGTTTATATCTATTAGACATAAGTAGATTGCGAACGATATCGTTCGAAAAGTAAATACTAAAGCTACTTAATTCGCTTTTCTTAACATTTCTTTTCCATTTGGTAATTGAATAATTAAGAAATGCAGAGCATTAAAAAAACCGACTTTACTTTTGACTGAAGTATGAGATCATCAACGTAAATATTTTCCGTTTTCATGTATTAAAATTTAAATGGGATTGAAGTATCCTCTATCATATGAAATAAGAATATTCACAAATATTAATAATTTAGCAAAAAATCGTGTAACAAAGATACAAAAGAAATTAACACATGAATTGAGGACCTTTTCCTTTTTATAAATACAAATTAAATAGATATTTATAATAAAAAAGAAAAGCAAAATACGAACGCGTTATCAAAATCTACAAAACATTCTGGCTAGCGTTAGTGGTTAATTCCCAACGTAATGTATCTGTGTCTGCAGTCGACGCAATGGCAACTCTGCGTGAACAGGAACGCAGCCTTTGTTTTTGAAATTGGAAACCATTTCAAGTGTAGAACAATGTGTATTTTAAACATTTTAATTGCGCCGTTCTAATTGGCGGCAAATAAAGGAAGTCTGGATTGGAGTTCAAATGGAGTTCGCACGTCTTTCATGAAGCTTGGTATTTAGAGGTGGATTATAGGATTTATTTTGTCTACCTATGGTAAGTTAGAAAATAAGTATTTACCGTATCTGTACCACATTTTCAAAAAGAAATACAGTCTCAAATGAATAAGTTATGTATTGTGGACCAAATGATAAATGAGGTCACTATGAAAAATGAGTTATACTCAAAAAGAAAATACACAGTTAAATAAGTTGTTATATTCTTAATATATCTTCCATGCTGGACTGGGAGCGAAAGAAAACCATAGAATGTGCCAGCTGCTTCTCTTCCCGGGCATACTGTAAAAGTCAGTTAAGGGACAGAGGTTTTACTGGCGTTTTTATAGGCGATAGGTTGACTCCCTGTTACTACAAAAGTCTCTATCCATCATTGTAATACCTCTAAAGACAAACGTGACATCAGATGGTCTTGCCTACCCCATAAGGGATACAGGCGTGAATTTATTTAGGTATGATGTAACTTACACTAATATTTTTTCCTTTACAAGATTTTGGCTTATCTGATATTTGCACCTACCTATAGTCTATTAAGATATCATTTTGTACCACAACGGCTTCCAAAAAGGAGGAGGTTCCTAACAATTATGAATTGATTTTGAAAAAAAAAGATTTAAATTTCATCAAAATCGGTAGAGTAAATCTTTAGAAAAAATATGTATTAGTTATTACGGAGAATGTTTACTTTGATGACATTCTCAACTCAGCTTAAGTTTTGACGGGAAGTCGGTTTTTTTAATGCTCTGCATTCGTTGATTATATTATCATTCTAAGAATAAACAAACTGTTAAAAACTCTTGTTAAATAAAATCTAACATGTGGCAGTTTGAAACAATTTCATTTCAACAATATAAAACGCATACTGGATAACCCAATTTATCCATACCTACGAACTTCTGCCACTACCGCATTGTTACTAACTTCAGTAGATAACAATCTCAAATACAATCGAGAAATTATTCGAGCAGCATTAGTTTTCTAAGCGGCCTAATTAAGTACTTTACTACCTCAGTTATCGATTAATCGTGCGAATCGATTTTAAAAGTGGGTCGTGGTCTAGATGCGATACGGAATGCATTGTATTCTTTATTTAAAAAATAAAAATGGCCTTTTGAAAATGGTGTAAACTTAAGCATTTTTATTTTCTTTTTTGTTGTTTCCTGGAATTGAATACTCAAATGATATTGTCCAACTTGAATAAGTTAAATAGAGATTCGTAGAAGGATGTTGGGAATTAAATTAAGTTTCATTAAATTCATCTTTTGAACAAGAAAGGGTTTCTAGCGGGAAATCAAAAAGTATATTTGTATTCGTTGTTAAAGTCCGTTCTAGGAATATTTGGATTTTAATCGATGCTCCTGGAATAAAACTGAAAATTTTCAAATATAAATCGATTTAATTAAAATTCATCTCTTCTTGTTGCGAAGTCAAAAGATATCGACATAATTCACTATAATTTTTACTGAACTTGTTACGCAAACCTATACTCAAAAATCGATAAAGCTTAAAAGCGCCAATTTGTAATTTGTAAAATTACAAGCTGTTTATACTTTACTCACACGAAATTCCAAATTTAATAAAAAAAAAGATTTCGCCTGCAACTTGAGTTTGAAATTAGCAGAACGTGCATTTTGAGAGTAAAAACTTTTTGCTAACTACTCCATAGTGCAGCAGCCATAACTATCGGATGTGGTCAATGAATTGTTCCAAAATTAAGTTCGCTAGTTGGCAACACAAGAGTTATTATTTAAGGCGAAACTGCGCAGTGAATTGGCAACACGAAGAGGAGATAAAGTGTGGGGAGTGGTGCGAGTTGAGAGTTGTGCCGACTTCACCTGTGTTCTGGTGAGGAGCTCATTTTTAGTAGGAAGGTTTTAGATATTCAAATATTTATAGGTAGAGGCCATCTACTCAGACTTCATACTAATTTTATGATCTAAATAGTTAGTATTTAAAGTACAATGTGCGACTGTGCCGTCTTCCAATGAGATTAAGTAAAGTCGTTTTCATATAAGATGTCCCGCATTGCTCTTATGTCAAACACATAGGGAGTATTATCGCTCAAATCGCGGGACTTCTTTCATGAAAAGGACAATATGGTTTGTAAGATATATGCAGGTGTAATTATTTTGACAGCACAGATTTTAAATGACAGTATTATTACAGATTAAATGCTAACCCGACAATATTATAAATTAATGTTAAAAAAAGCTCTTTTGTACGTGACGAAAACTAAAACGAATTGAAACGTTAACCCTTAGCACCACTCGGTATTTTCAGTCTACACATTTACACTCGTGGGGGACCTAAGTCCCCACATTTTGTGTTCAAAATTTAGGTTATGAAATGTAGAATATCTTGGGATATCTTTTCATAATATAAATAAAAAACATGTACAATGAAAATGAACAGTTTTATTCATTGTTTTTTATAATAATTAAAAACATTTCTAAGCTCAAAGAAACATAATACAAAATAGGTATATTTATAGACGTTACTTTTCAGGCCCAATATAATTTTAAAAAATTACTTCAAAACAAAAAAGAAAGATTTTTTCAAATAAACTATTTACCTTTTATTAAAAACAGACATAAACTCTTTCATAAATTTAAAAATATTCGAAATCACAAAAGGAATGTTGGGCTTAGTTGACTTAATTTTTTTTTTTTTAATTCTGTAAACATATTAGCAGTCTCAGCAATTATGCACTTCTGTAGCTCTCGGGTGTCACTGGGAATACACGGAATCGCAACCGCGTTGGGCTCTAAATATTAATATGATTTGAAAAAAACAAAGCGCTGGGGGACCTAGGTCCCCCACGAGTGGTGCTAAGGGTTAAATAAAATTTAACTAAATTATTGAAACCCAACATTTCCACAATTGGGTAACTTTAAGAGCCTAATATCATTGCCATGATTAAAGCGACTTAAATGACGATTCAATCTACAGGGTTACTGGTGACAAAGTTTAGATACTGAAGGAGAGCACTTTAAACTCGATTCTGATCATAATTATGCAATAAAAGTAAATATTTAATTTTTCACTAGAAATCCGTATGAATAAATAGACCTTACTACACTTTTCCCGACGCGCTGCCTCAGTCAACACGTATACAGCAGAGTTCCCGCCACACGCACACCACCACTCGCTAAGTATCTATTGCATTACGCTTACTTATGTGACCATGCGTTGCGTAATGAATTCTTAAACTTTCGGTTAAGTTTATTCAATTAATAATTAATATTTATTTTTTTATTTAATTTTTTCTCTTCATGTATGCACTCAAACTATAAGGTCCTGGAATTTCGAAAATGGCCCACCTCTGTATAAAGTGCTTTAGTTTAACCCAAGTCCTGGAAGCTTGCTAACGTACAACCAGTACCAAAGAAGGGAAGCCGTGCCGATCCTGTCAACTATCGACCAATTTCAATCACTTCCATACTTTGCAAAGTCATGGAACGTGTATTGAACAATCGGCTCCTGGCATACCTCGAGACCAACGAGCTCCTAAGCGATAGCCAATATGGTTTCCGCAACGGGCGCTCGACCGGCGATCTTCTCGTGTATGCCACTCACTTATGGAGCGAGGCCTTGGAGGGTCATGGTGAAGCAATAGCTGTATCCTTAGACATTTCCAAGGCCTTTGACAGGGTCTGGCATGATGGTCTCTTAAGTAAGCTTCCAGCTTATGGCATACCGATTGGGCTCTGCGACTGGATATCTGATTTTCTGAGGGAACGGTCAATTCGAGTAGTCTTAGATGGCTTCTCCTCCGACCAAATGGCAATTAATGCCGGGGTACCTCAGGGATCTGTTCTCTCTGCAACATTATTCTTGCTGCACATTAATGACCTTTTAACACCGGGCATTATTGGATATGCTGATGACAGCACTGTTGTAGAGAGATACGTATCCAATGCGCGAGCGAGCCCCCGTGAAATCCAGAGTTTAAGAAAGTCAATGATTGAGCGCGTTGATTTGACCTTACGGAAAGTATCCGATTGGGGTGAGTCGAATTTGGTCAAATTCAACGCGTCCAAAACTCAGGCGTGTCTATTCTCCGCAAAAAAGAGCACCTTTACATTAACGCCCACTTTCCAAAATGTATCTGTCCCCATCACTGACCATCTAGGGCTTTTGGGCGTAACTATAACATCCAGTTTAAACTTCGGTCAACAAATTGTGTCCATGGCTCAAGTAGCTTCGAAAAAGTTGGGAATCATCTCGAAGGTACGGCGGTACTTCAGCCCTGCACAGCTTCTTAACTTATATACAGCTCAAGTGCGATCATGCATGGAGTACTGCAGTCATCTTTGGGATGGTTCAGCCAAATATCAACTAGAAGCGCTGGACTCCGTTGACCGAAGAGCCCGTAAATTAATTAACAACGTCGACCTTACGACCAAAAAACTACAGACCCTAGAACATCGTCGTAAGGTTGCTTGTTTAACCGTATACTACAGGATACATTTTGGTGAGTGCGCGAGTGCTCTGTTTGAGCAAATTGAACCCTCACCCTTTTACCATCGGACTACTAGACGCAGACAGAACTTCCATCCGTATGTGGTTGATATTCCGAAAAGTCGAACTAAGCGCTTTGACAGTTCCTTTTTGATACGGGTCGCCAAGGTTTGGAATGAACTGCCTGCGTCTATTTTCCCTAACCAGTATAGTCCTAGTACTTTTAAGCGTCGAGTGAATAGGTTTCTCGTGGATGGACGTGTACCACCTTAGTCTTCATGTTCACTTAACATCAGGTGTCATGGAAGACAAACGTCCCATCCATATTTTATAAAAAAAAAAAAAAAAAAAGCGCGTGCCAAAGGAACGAACATACATACAACACATTCCTTTTGGAAGTAAAAAAGGCATCGACATACTTGTCATGAAAATCATACTTGAGAATCTGGTAACAGGTTTATGGAATTTTCTGAATTATGTATGGTGTATAATTTTGGGTTCTAGCTAAATTTATTGTTTTAATTCAATATTGTCATTAATTAAATTAAAAGAAAAGTTAGTTTCCTAAACTAGACCGGCGGCGGCGGCGTCTGGGACTCGAACACATGCAAACATGAGGCAAACAATAGACCACTTCGCCATGGACGCCATCCTAGTCTTATGGTGCGTACAGATTACTGTAATGGGACTAGTAATGTAAAATTCTGCGCACTACACGTACAAATACGTACCGTAAGCAGAATTGTAACATTACAGCAATCTGTACGCGCTATTAGGTAGCGCTCTTATTTTTTGATGTAGATATTTATAATATACCACTATTACACTCCATTATGCTGAAATTTAATAACTTATTCTACGACAATTTGCTCCAGGCAATGGAAAGCATTAAAATAGATTTCACCCACATTTCCAAGCCCATATCCAAAACTTTGTTGGTATGACCTGATTATTTTGTTCTGATTATTATTTTTTCGATATACTCTTAATCTACTTTATTCGATAACAATCGATAAAACTGTGATCTAATAAGCGAAACAAGAATCATCATAAGCGCCAAATAATTGATGAAATAATCGCGTAACAAACATACCTATTGTAAAAAAAAAATAAAAAAATAGCTCCCATTTGAATGCAGTTGATCAATTATTAACCTTTTTTTTATAATGTAACCTAATTATTTTACTTTATGAAAAAATAATTTTAAACGCAAATTAACATTAATACGTTTATAATGTTCCAGGAGAGTAAAAAGGATCTAAACTTAATAATTACAATTACATACATACATACATACCTACATTACTTCACGCCTATATCCCTTATGGGGTAGGCAGAACTCCAGAGGTTATAAGACCATCTGATGTCACGTTTGACCTTGGAGGTACTATAATGATGGATAGAGACTACTGCAGTGACAGGGTGTCAGCTTATCGCCCACAAAAACGCCAATAAAGCCTCTGTCCCTTTACTGACTTTACAGTATGCCCGGGAAGAGAAGCAACTGGTACAATCTATGTTTTTCTTTCGCTCCCAATTACAATTGTATATTAATATAACTATGCAATCAGATTTCGCAAGATTTATAAATCTAAATACGATAAGAATGAAATTCATGCACTGACTGCACGCTCTATCCTTTAAATAGTTCATATAAAGTTTTTCACCTAAACTTACCAAAACCTTTAAATACAAACAAAAAGAACAGTATCTTCCGATCGGCAACACTATTTACGAATCAATTTTTCACTCAGCAACCCTCTATTCAAGGTACACCTACCTAGTAGGCATTGTAATATTTTACACAGTACTGTAGTATGCCAAGCACGACATAGTAAATTCTTATTCTACAAGATTAATGGTTCCGTACTCTATTCGCGTTATCACGTTTATGTTCCATAGATTTTGTGCAGTCAATAGAAATTGTGTGAAATATTGTTATTGGAGTTGAGGGTAGTTCAAGGTTTGGGAGTGATTTAATAAGCTTTTATCGTGATTATTTTTTTCTTAATGAGCTGTTTCAAATTAACATTCAGATGTCATTTCTATTTTTAAGAAAGTCTATAGAGTAAGAAAGTGAAAAATGCAGGAATTTTTTTAGAAGGATCTCAAAACTTTAAAATTTTTACAAAAGATTGAAGATTAAAGTATAGAGAAGATATTCTCAATTCAAGAAGATTAATATCTAATTATTTCTTCTATTTCAATTTTGAAAAGTTTTTCGCCGAAAATAAATCGTATCCGAAAAAACTCTAAAAGAAATCTTTCCTTCGCAACCATTTTTTTAAGTAATTAAAAATAAATTGAAATCGTAGTCTGCACTCCGCACTATCCAATCCTAACTTTGATTTATCGATAACATTAGATTTCGATAACTCGCCAGGCAAACTTGGCGCCGAGCATACAATCGAATAATCGAATATTCCATTCGATATCAATTCGGTGGCAACCGCGGGAAACTCGATTTGAAACGCCCCGATTGGAAACAATTAGTAACTACTCATACAGTGAACTGATATATTCATTGATTAGTTTGAATAATTGTGACAATTCGATTAGGTACTTGTAATTAAGTGTAATTATAGTTGTATACAACTGGCGTGATGTTAATTAAACACGAAATAACTTACTCAAAGATAAATATTAATTCAGGAAAGAATGATTATGAAAACTTTTACAGGCTGTTTTCTTATTTATCCTTTTATTTTGAAAACATAAAGTCTTTTGTTTTTGTCTTATTTTTCTATATCTTTAGAACAAATAGGAAATTTCCGACTGTTTTAGTAAAATAAGGTCTTGTTTTACCGCCTGCTGATATTATCATATTTAGTGCTATTATGTGTGATAACTCTGAAAAAAATATTTATATTTTTTATAAATATTTTTGAATCTGACTGGTAGTTGCAGAGATTAGCGCGTTCAACCAACCAAAGAAATAAACTCTTAGGCTTTTTTTATTTTAGTCTATATATATTTTTTAACCTTTACTATAGACAATGAAAAATTGATTTTAATTTGGATTTTATTACCCCGTCTAACAAAAATACCAGATATTCTAATACCAGATAAAAAAAATATGCTTGCCATAAACGTGAAAATTATACGTGAAATTCCCGTGAATACAAAAGTTACTTGCTTCAGACTTTCATGAAATATTCACCTGTTTGCGCCCGCGCAGCAAGAAAGCATTTGCGCGGGAAAGGTCGTCCGCTTTGACTTAAAGCGCATAGCGGATTATACATTATAATATGATAGGGTTAAGTTATAAGACATACCTTTATAAACCTATTTGCTTCGCCGTAGTTTAGTTCAAATATTCTTTACCTCAATTTGAATCCTACGGGATAATAAGTACCTAATAATGTTTTGGACAGACACTATTGTCTGAACTCATCATGATAGCGAGATATGTAGCAACAGATTCAGATTTTTCCAAGGTTGGTAATGCTTTACTTAGATTACACTATGCGGACTATTTTGTCCGTAGCGAGTCTGGATAAATTAATCAGGAAAAAAAACATTAAAAGATTATTTAACGGCTATTTATTTATACAGTTATATGCATTTCATACAAATTTATGGTTGCAATTTGACACCATTATCATCCAATTTCGTCCTTGGAAGTTGAACCGGAAACGGATCAGCTGCGTAAGGCGTAAACGGTGTGCATTCTACATTAGAATACCTTGTCAATCTTTAATGCAAATTTAATATCAATCAAGTCTTGTTTAGACCAGGATGTTTTTCTAGGACATGGTACATATAATGAGTTAGGTACCTATGCTAGGTGTCTTTCATATTCGCAAACTTATTTCTAAATCAAGCCTTAATAAAAATAAAGTTGTTTCTTTATGTTACGCGCTAATCTTAAAAATGATAGGTCAGATTTGTTTTTTCTTCCGTTTAATTCCCCAAATTTTGAGGAAGGCTTTAATTAGTCTAAAAAGGCTACTGTAAAACCGCGGGAACCTCTTTTCCAATTCCTCAATCTCATTAATTAAATTTCCTATCAGCCACGACTATAACTAGAACCCATGAACTCTCATACCTCATACCAAGGTACTCCATAGAGGTCTTTTAAGAATGAGGCTTTCATTCTAGTTTTACACCCCCTCACCGCATTCGTCTTTAACTTAAACCTAAAGAATAAGTAATGCATCGTGCTGCATACCCAAGAGATACCCAAACACAGGTGTTTGCATCCAATGGGCATTACTTATACATTTTATTCGATTTCGACGCCAACATTATACTTTTAAACTGAGATTATCACAAGAGATTCGTGTATGCGACCCTTGTATAAATATTATTTTAAATTTCGAATACGGTTTGTTCGAACCGTGGAAGACTTGAAATGTTTTTTTTTTAGCTTTTCTATGGAATGTTTACATTGCACACAAGATTGCGTTTTTAGACTAAAATCTCGTTAACAGACTTGACTAATTTTGAAAAATTATAAAAAAGTTTGTGAGTATGTTCGTTGCTGTTTCACGCTATAATGGCTGAGCAGATTAAGCTAAAAGATAGCAAACAGGTAGGGCATTGCCTCGAATAACATATAGGATGCTTTATATTCCCACGAGATATGGATATCCGCGTGTAAAGGCGGGAAAACAGTTTTTTACAACATCTGACCTATCCTTTTTTACTATAAAGGGTGACTGGTAGGTAGGTCACTTTTGAAATTCTAAGACATGATAGTTTGAGATCATACACAATGAGAAAAAATAAATATTATTTTTTTACTGAGTAAAATTCAACGTAAATTAAAAAGTAAAAATTAATCCGCGTGCCAAGTCACGTGCCGCGATCGACTCAGTTGTATGTAAAGTAAATAGTAATATAGTATTATTTATTTACGGGGAATTCTGGTGAAAAATTAAGTACACAAGAACACAGAGTGCTCTCCTTCAGTATCTAAAATTTGTCACCAGTCACCCTTTAGATTAAGTCCGCGTTTGATATTAATCTCACCTGATGACAAGTGAAGATGAGGTAGAAGATGAAAGGTTTCAGAAAGAACTGGCTCTTCCAAAACATACCAGGAATACATAACAGCTGGGGTGGTAATATTTGCGGTAGATTTAAAATCCCTAGGCAATCACACCGACTACATGGCCCCAAATTAAGCAGAGCTTGTGATATGGGTTACCATGTAGCGAACTAGGGCCGCTAGCCAAGCCAGGGTAAGTCGGTTTAAACGCCTTATACAACACGCTAATCCAGACGTGATAGGGTTGTTCTAAGTCGACCTCATCTCTCCTTTGTATTCGACTGGCATTAAGACGTCTCGGCATTAAGCCGTCTCTGTCCACGACTTTTCTCAGCTCCATCCACATTATCTGTATTATCTCTCACCTCTATCGCTACATCTATCTACTTCTATCTTTACCTCTATATCTATGTCTACGTTTCTGTCTAGTACTTGATTGCCTAATGTATAAGTATAATAGTAGACCTCAGAAGATCACCAACTCGTTCATGGGTCAATGTGTACGCTTTTATAATAAAATTCCAAAATATTTAAGATTAACCCTTCGATAGATTTAAGGATAAGTGTTATATAAAGTTTTACTATAAGATATCCGGATGCAAGAAGATGGGATTCCCTGGTTGCTAATTGTTATTGTGTATTTTCAAAAGATTTTGATGTTGAGTTTCTTGCCACTTCTTTTCAACATATCGACTTTCCGAAGTGATGGTAGATTCAGTTTAATTTGTAAATTGTGTGATTTATTTCAAATGTATTTAAATACTTACGAAATAAAGATTCTTTTCACTTTGACTTTTGACTTTGATGGCACATAGAAATGTTTTTTTTTTTTGGAATGTTAGCACTTTAACTTGCCGACATAAGGTCGCGTATTGCTTAGAAAGCACGACCATCGACACCGCATAGATATTGAAATCGTTTCAAAAATCGATAAAGAAATAATGCTATGTAAATTTTGAGCACCATTTCTAGGCGTATGGATTTCATAACTACGTGGTAATTTAACTTTTTTTAATAATTTTTTTTTTTTTACACATAAAGATGTATGTATGGCTTATAAAATAAATGAGATTAAAAAAAAAAAATCATATCCGCTCGTCTTGTCATATTCTCATAGTTTACGATGAAAGTCAATGCATTTTTTCAATATGTCGCCTTAACACCATGTTAAACAAAAGTGAAAACATTGGCACTCGTATTAACGCGTTAATCTTCAACTTCTGATTCCGTCTGCGTGCGCAAGCCAATTTATGCGCGGGCGCATCTCGGTGCGTGACAGGCATCGCGACACGCATGCGTGAAAGGAATTCCCTGCAAAAACTTAATTTGTATGTTACTTTGGGGGTGTTAAGTCTTTTTTGAGTAATCTTTGTTTATGGTCAAAATCGGCTTTTGTATGATCGATTGTTTTTGTCCATTTGTTTAAAAGAATATAGGTACGTATTCCATAGACAAACTTAAATCTCTATGACTTCGAATGTGTTGAAAGAAATATCGTCGTGTCGTTGACTTACATTATCGTAGCTTTTGCTTGGACGCGGTCTAAAGTGAAATGAATAAAGAGTAGGTATATCTAGAGGCATTTCGAACATCGGGGAATCTTAGTTATAATAAAATACGTCAATCTCCACATCACTGCTCAAAATCTAGTTTTGAATAATTGCAACAAATTTACAATTGCATTAAAAATGATTTTATCACAAGCCATTTTGCACGCCATTTGTTAAATTTCGAAACAGTACTTTAACTGAAGTGACCTTTTCTTAATCCTTTGCGATACAATCTTTGACCGACATAAAGTTTTACAGTAACTGCTTGTGGACTTGATAACTATCACATTACTTGAATTAATACAGATACTTGTTTCAGTTTTAAATTGAAAATATAAGAATCTGTAGTGAAAGGTGTTTTGGAAGTGAACAGCTTACGAAGATAATAAAATAAATTAATCAAAATCCCCAGACAATCACACCATGGTCATAAAGTAAGCATAGATTGTGTTATGGGATACCATGTAGCGAACTAGGGTAAACCCGGACTTAACCTAGAATATAAATACATAAACAGATATAGAATAAATAGATATAATACATAAATAGATATACATGAATAGACCCAGACACGTCTTTTCTTGTTCCGTGCGGGAATCGAACCCGCAACCACTGGCGTCTGAGGCAGACAAGTTTACCCCATTGCCAAAGTGGTCTTCTATATTTCTGTTTAATAAAATCAAATATTTTACTATGAGGGTGACATATTTTGTATTAGAATAAACCCTCAATCTATACTAATATATAAAGCTGAAGAGTTTGTTTTTTTGTTTGTTTGTTTGAACGCGCTAATCTCAGAAACTACAAGTGGGATTTGAAAATTTATTTTTGCATTTGATAGCCTAACTCTTGAGGAAGGTTATAGACTATATTTTATCCCGAAATTCCTACGAGATCAAAAGTTATGCGGGTAAAACCGCACGCGGTGGCTGGTAATAAATAAAGAGAAAAAAAATCCATTTAATTTATGAGCAAAATTAATTGGTTGATTAAGGGATACCTGAAAGAGATTACTTTAAGTGATAGAGCGGCTCAAATTTTCGATGTTTATTTTGTTTTCTTCTGTGTTTTCTGTATTTTAATCTCTTCATCGTGTTAATAAAGTGCTATAGTATTTTATTATATAGTGTAAGTAATTTTGTAAACGTACCTCGTCTACTAGTAACTCGACCGTCATTTTTGATTCTTCCTGTGTAGAGATCTGAAATAAAATAAAATTGTTAATTACTATTTTCTTAACATTTCATGATTTATTTAATGATTACATAAGCATTTTTCACTCGAAGTTTCAGCGTCTTTTAAACGATGCTCGCAGTTTTAATATCAAGTGTAAATTAATTTTAACGTATTTGATAAATAACGTCTTTTTAATTATTAATAAAATCTACTTGTTTATTTAATAACGCAAACAAATATTCACAATTCGAAACCATCTTTCAATTCGATCATCATTGATGGATGATCCAAATTAATTCGAATCATTATTACATTTCACTAATTAGACAGATATTGGTTGATCTCATTCAGGGCGGGAAAAATTGCTGCAATTTGCGTACATTTCTTTTTGCCCCGTTGTATACAGGGTGATGAATTACTGGGGTCCGAAGTGCTTACTCATTCTTTTATATTACGTAACTAGGTTCGGTGCGGGATGTGGCTTGGCGTATTGAAAATTAAGTGTTTTTTTGCTGAGCTGCTGTGAATATGTTTATTATTTGTTGAAATAAATTGAGATACGGATTTCTTGTTGTATGCTTTTTGATTTATTATTGAATCTGTTGTTGTGCTTTGCGCATTTATAGAAGCATTCCCTACAACTAATTTTTTGAAATTGAAAATCGAGTAAAATTCCCCTTTTTCATTTTATCTTGTTAATTTAATATCTTTAAAATAATCATCTCAATTCACTTTTATTTAGGTGTAAGAATCAAAAATACATTAAAGTTAATATTAGGTAATCGAAATTAATAAAGGCCCATTACTACTCGACGCAGGCAATCTCAATCAACAAAAGATTAATTCCATAAAGATACCTACCTAAATAACATTAATTTAAAAACAATTTCAATTATATCCGCCATAATGAGTCGGCACCCGAAGCAGTGAAACCCTTCCGCTACACGTAATATACAGGTTCTGGTATCAAATTATATGAAGTCATCGTAATTATGCACTTGCGGTAACATTTGTCTTCATTACCTATTGAATTGCAGGTGTCTGTGGACGTTGCTTGCATTTAAACGCACAGATGAATGAATAATAGCATGCGCTTTAGAAATGGTTGTGCAAGAGAGCGTACTGGCTTTTGTGACTACAACGCTGCACCCTATATATTCAAGACGATACATTCCTTTGTAAGCACGTGTGTTCGTCATCGTTATTTACCATCAAAGGAGATTATTGTCAAAAGAGGTTTAATCACTTTGGCTAGAGATTTAAGCAAAACTTTTTATGTAAGGCTGAAAATAATGAAGAAATGTGATCCCAAATTCTGGCTAGCGACCAAGGTAATGCCGCTCAATACTTTCGCTTTGGCACAGTTGTCTAGGCTACCTGGTGGTTACTTGGCTTCTTTAAATAGTCTAAATTTACTTTAACTACACGAATGCCAAACTTTTTCAAAGACCTCCATGGTGTAGTAGGAGAGGTTACGGGTTCGTGCCCCTGCATGACCAATGATTGTAAATGAAGAAATGTAGATTAGGTACGTACTACGATTGGTGTCTTTTTGTGTAGATACTTTACAAATAAGTATTTACGTATCCTATTCGTTTTCTGCTTAGTTATAAGGCTAAATGGCTTTGTGTTAAAATATGTTATTTTTTTCTATATTGTCCTTTTACTAAGAAGTATTAAAGTCCTTGAATAATATTAAAATCATACTTCCGCATAAGTACAAAAAATAAAACGACATCATAAAAATATCAAGTACTTAGAACGCACAAAAAACGTATTTTTAATCTTTTAATGTTTGATACAACGTTCAAGGCATCTCATTAACTTTATTTCATACATGGTTGCCTAGTTTAAATGAAATACAGTTACAACGAAAATTAAGGCTTAACACAATTACGTAAGCGTGTATATTGGTTGCATTTTATCTTGCAAGTCGAAAGGGCCACCTGGCGTTGATTCACCGGCTCTACGATAATATTATGCGGCCATCTTGATTTTCCAGTTTTTTTACGCACTTTTTTTTTAAATGTCATTCATGCGACTTTGATTGAAATGGAACTCGTTTTGCGCTAAGTAAGAAGTTTAAAACGGGTTGTTAAGTTTTTAATTAGTGTTTCAATATTTGGTTTTGGAATGTTTTGCATGCATAGCGTGACATTTTAAACTCTACTCGTACAAAGATGTTGTCAACGTAGTAAAAGTTTTTGTTTTTTCTTTGTAGATAATAAAGACATTAAGTGCCTGTGCAAAAAACCATGGTTCTACAAACGCCTTATGTTGAATTGACTATTATTAATTTAAAATCTATTATTTTTTATATACTCGTACTTATTGCAATTGTATGTAAACATTAATAGATAGGTACTTAAAGCGCTTCCATTACTACAAATCTTCTTGCGATACAATCGGATATCAAGATTCAACCACTTAATTGAAACTGAGCAATCGACTAACTAAACAATTAGTAATCGATTCGTTCTATAATCGAAAACTCATGTTTGAATATAGAATCAGTTGCGGACAACAAACGTTCGGCATGGATATTTCGATGAGTCTTCTGACGGCGCATTAATATGATCGATTCATAAATATCGAAAGCTAACTCGATTCAGTTTGTAATCGAAATTGGATCCGGGTTTTGATAAATGACCCAAGTATTTGGTGTTATTTATTAATTTCTGGGCTACTGTTTTTCTGATTGATTGGATTTCAGAGGCTGAAGAAAATTAGCTTTCGATTTAGTCTTATGTTGACTAATCACTGTTAACAATAGAAAGATAAAATCCTTAATAGATTAGAAAGTTTACAATGCTAAAAAACTACTATTCAACTGCAATTGTTTTAAAATGCAAACTAATAAAGAGACACCAACAATCCAAACTTCGAATGTTTAGGTAATTAAAGCTCCAATTATTAACCAGGAACTAATGTAGCTTTTTGTTAAGTTGGCATTCTTAATTGTAAGTGACACATTCTAATTTTAAATATCCGTAACCGTCGGGTTACTTATTCATGCGTTCTATGAATATTTAAATATTGAATCAAAATATTCAAGTTATAAATTGTCATTGGTCGTGCACGGGCGAGTAGACGGTTCAATGCTGCGCGAGATAATAGTTCGCAACCGCCTGTGTTCAGGTATTCCAGAAATTTATCGACGACAACGTTCAGATTGCATCGCTATCGAATTTTTAACTAAAATGTAGAATAGAAATAAATATTTTGAAATAAGAATGCGTAGTCATGGTTCAACAATGGAGGTCTCTATAATGTTTTTAATATCTGTCAACCTTTTTCAAAAATCATGTCGTGACTTCGATTTTTAAAAAGCTAAACTTTTTCTGTAGTCTCAGTTACTAATTTAAATTAGGAACTCAATGCTTAAAGATTAGTGGAACTAATAAAGAAGATTCTATAGCTAAATCTTAATAAAAAGGCCTAGACAATGCAATGAAAGAAAATCTTTGATGCGACTTGTTTTTACATGGCTTGTTTGTTTTGACATGGCAATATTTCCCCTGGGATATTCTCAGGCTTGGGTTCAAATCTCCGTGAAAGACAAAAAATACGAACTCCGTCATACAAATAAAAGATGCGGAAGTTTATTGCTTGATGATTTCAGGTTACGACATTCCTATAAAAAAACTGGAAGAGGTTTCATAATAAGCTAGACTTAATTATTTAGTGTGAAGAAGCTTTATAATGGTGAATATTCGAAATAGGTAATAAAGAACGTTAGTTTCTGAATTTGTTAACGATTAGTATTTTTATTTTTTTTATTTTTGTGAATTTAGCAGCGTTTGTCAGCTTTAGTCGAGAGAGACAAAGAATTGATGCATTTGAGATGTGGTGCTGGAGACGAATGCTTAGAATATCATGGACTGCAAAGCGCACCAATGCGTCTATACTAACCCAACTCCAAATAAAGATTCGCTTGTCAACCATATGCCAACAACGCATACTGTCGTACTTCGGCCACACAATGCGCAGAGGAGATGACAATTTGGAAAAATTGATTGTGGTAGGGAACACCGAAGGCAAAAAATCACGCGGTCGTACGCCTTCGAGATGGATCGATGAATTGAAAGACTCGTCGACCTCTAAATTCCATACGCTAATAAGAGACGCGCTGCACCGAAACTGATGGCGGCAGATCATCCGCTCCAAATGCAGCCCTGATGCTGACCACGATCCTCAGGCATGAGGAACCGACCCAAGAGAGAGAGAGAGAGAGAGTCAGCTGTAATCTTAAATATATGAAATGGATATTTAGGCCACAAAATAATAGTTTTTGTGAATGAAAAATCCTTTAAAACGTTTATAAGTATTATTAACACCTAGATCTGAACTTTAGACCGTACTGGGTATTGAACTTGGTATTTTCGGTACTTCAGACACAACACTCGACCGGAGCCTTTCAAACACAACAGTAAATAGACTAGCGGTCAAGATCATAGAGGTGCCGTGACTCGTGCATTCTAACTTAATTATGGTCATTGTGGGAACATCCCTGACTTTTTTACCGCATTTTTTAATACATTATTTCAGAGAAACGGTCTCTGTCCGTCAAATTTAAAAATACTTCCAAAGATTGAACTCATATTAAGGACTTTTTTAAAAAGACTTTTCAAAGAGGTTTTGCGATTTCAACCTTTTTTGGCAATAGCATTCCGTTCTTTGAGTTTCAATCCGAATACAGTTTAAAACGTAGAGTTTAGGTATTGAGTGACATTCCTACTTTGATGGTTTCTTTAGTACCTTCACAGTATCCTGGAAATGGAAAAAAAATCTCTAAATTCTACAACTTTTCGCCATAAAATTACTTTAATGAAGTCTTCGAAACAACGCAGTAATAAAAAAGTTTTCAGAAAGTTTATTTTATGTTTTTGAGTTATGTACCAACAACAAAAGACATGATGCCAACTCTAGGGCAGAAAGACCGTGGATGACTTTAAAAAAAAAAACATTAAATCCTTTTTTCAAAAGAATGATGTATATGTTATTCCACTTTTCACTATACTCAAAAAAGTATTAAAATGCTTCGAAAAGTGATTTTAAATTTCGAATAGCTAACTTAATTTTTTTAATGCAACATTATAGATTCGGATGGCCAGTGTTAATAATCGTCCACATTTTGCCGACGCGCTGCGGGATGAAAGGATTATAGCCCGACCTGCGTATCATGATAGGGTGGATATGATATCAGGATTATAATGTAAGTCTTTCTTTAGATATTTTATAGTTTTCGACAGGAACATATCTTTACTAATAGATTTACTTAGAATTCGACGTTTATAAACATAGTTGTAACCTTACAATTATTGTTTTTTTTTTATGAATAATTATTACCTATAGAATAGATTATAGAGTCATGTTTAACGGAGTCAAGCTCTAAACGGTGAATTTGCGCGAACTAGGCGTATAAATGAATGAATGAACAGGACTAATAATCCCCGTTTTTTTTTCTGAAAGGATATAATCCCCCCAAATGTGAGTTTTTACCTACTAGTTTCCGCTTGTTACTCATTTTATAAACAAGATAAACGCTCCTAGCCTTCATATACCTACGACTCCTTATTATGAACCTCCATTACGAATTCAAATAATTGAAAACATATTATATTCCAAATCATGAGAGAAAATTATTATTGTTTAAATAAGATTATATTTCGCATTTAAGCTACTGCAACATATAGGTAACAAGCATTCGTAAGTTATTAGTTATAATCCAAACTTCCCTGTATTCCACGAAATGTCTACAAGTTAACTGTATTGAGAAACTTGATAGTTTATTTTCAGATTGCAGATATTAACTAAATAAACCCAGAGACCCTTTGACTTAGGCAATAGGGTCTAGAATTTCGGTAGATCAGGATTATTGATAAAAAATGCCTTTTTATATTTAGTCTAACTAAGTAGCTCAAAAATATATTTCTGATAACACGACTTCAAGGCGATCACGAATTTCACTTGTTTGATATCGTTTAAATTTTGCTTCTTTTTTTAAATATGTATAGGGACACCTTAGACGCAGGACATAAAGATTGTTTTAAAAGTTGCACAGCGTCGTATTAAATCCTGTCCACAAAATGACAGATTTGGCAACATTTAAATAACGAAACAATAATGCTTACGTTTCAAAACTCGTGCCATTGCGTGGCGGGAATTATCCCATTATTTACAAATTAGATTGTCACCTCACCTACAGGTGTAGCGGGCGGGGGGTAGGGGGGTTTAAATCCCCTATAAATAAATTTGATTTGACACTTGCAAATAGCGTGAAACAATTTGTGGGGATTTCATTCGTTTTAAAGAAAAAACGTAAATGGCGATTTATTGTGTTGACGTGTAATTCGACGATAAGCTGTTTTGACAAGTTTTGGTTTTATTTGTGCATTGTTTAAAATTGTTTTTTTTTTTTGGATTTTCTATACTCGCGTTTGGCACAGTACAGAACAGTAGGGATCTTATACCCTAAGGTCAGGAACGTGACTTTTCCTTGAGTTGTTGTAGGAACCATAAGTTATATGCTTTTTTTCTTCTAAAAACATTCAAAAAATCTTTGTTTCATGTTTGATATTTTACGGTATAAAACACTAGCGATTTCACTAGCGGTTTTACCCGCCCAATTTCAAAACCCGCGGTAGGTTATATTGGTATAAAAAGTAGAATAGTAGTAGGAACTATTACAGACTGTACATTATATTTCTGCGCTAAATTTCATCCAAATCCATTGAGCCGTACTGCCCTGATTGAGGAACAAACATACATACCTATATACATCCATCTAACTAATATAAACTATAATATTACCTACCTACTAATGTTTACGATTTACTTTTTTTATAATAATATTTTTCTAGTTTAATTTCACGTTGTTACAATAAAGAATAAATACTTACATAACTTCACGCCTGTGTCCCTTATGGGGTAGGCAGAACACCAGATGTTGTAAAACCAACTGATGTCACGTTTGACAAATTCGGAGGCATTATAATGATGGAGAGTGACTATTGCAGTGATAGGGGGTCAGCCTATCGCCCACAAAAAAGTCAATAAAACCTCCGTCCCTCAACTGACTTTTACAGTATGCCCGGGAAGAGTAGCTGGCACATTCTATGTTTTTCTTTCGCTCTTAGTCCAGCACGGAAGATAAGAAGAATAAATAAAAATCACGAAATGTAATTTTATAAGGAAAAAAAAACCTGTCTGACGGATTCTTATTAAATTCGATAAAATAGTAAAAAAGCAATGCCTTCAAATGACCTAAATATATAAAAAGCAAATTGGGTTAACTGTATGTTCGTATACTCATAAATATCACTTTATATGCTCTCCTTACCTAATGTGCCATTTTCTATAAGTTATGGTTGTTTGACGTTGTCGTTGTGGACAAGTTAAGGCTAGGGGGTATTGTCGAATGAAACTGGTCACTATTCAGTTAAGAAAAAGGTTGAATTAGTCTTTTATAAAAAAAAAATGTTTTTTTCTTATTTTTTCAGCTTCATTGTCGACTGAAACTGGCCACTATTCAGTTACGAAAAAGGTTGATTAGTATTTAAAAAAAAATACAAGGTAACATACTTGAGTTTTCAAGTATTATATTTTTGAAACCTGGTCCGTCCAGTAAAATGTTAAAGATAAATACGCGAGAAATCCGTTTAAAAAGGTGTTTTAATTAAGTTTTAATTGTAGATACTTACTATGAAATTTTCTTTAATTACGACATTAAAATATTGTGTTTTTATTGATAGTATGAATAAATCAGGAGTACATGTAAGTCGTAAAGTCTCTTCTGACCACGATTGCAATTCGGTCGAAATGTACAGGTGATTAATTCAACTATATTTAACGCGATTAAATCCCGGCTTTTATTATCAATATGATTGTGTTCGAATTTCGAAAGTTTAAAAACAGAATGTTGTTTTTGTATGTTTAGGTTGTCATATTCGAAACGACACTTGTTGAAACTTGTAGAAAGTTTTTAATTTCTCTAATTAAAAGTTTAAATTTCGCCTCATATTGCGGAAAGGTTTTTACACTGAAAAAAGACGAGATATACTTAGTCAAATGACAAGGATAGTTCGTGTATTAATAGAAGAAAAAGCTCTCCCTGTTACTGTATTTTGCTATTTTAAACTGCGCAATAACTTTTATGTAGTTTCTAAGATAATTTACATGATTACGTGGTTTTCTAAGTATGTGCCGTTTAGGGTCATTAATACCACCATCACCGTGAAAATTATAAGTTTAATATTTTTTTTTAAATAAGAAAGTGTTTGTGGAAAAATGTTTGTTACTTTTGGTTCAGAACTAAGAATTTTCATACTGTTAAAAAAAAAGTACAGAATAAAAAAAATACAGTTTAAAAGTTGTTCCTCTATCCTATTAATACATGTTCATTAAATTTTGGCAACAAAATGAATCAGAGGTTTCAGGTCCTGAGAAACTTAGTTTATCCAAAATTGATTAAACCAATTAATTGGAGTAACCAAATACATTCATTATGTAAACATTGTTATGTAGGGCTACCGTTGGAACGTGCCGATTTGGTAATTTGTTTGAAATTACTTTGAAAAGTTATTGGGTAAGCAAGGGACATCATTTTATTTATTTAAATTTTATAAACCAAAGTAACACAGATGAAGGATGGCTTAATACAAAAAAGAACAACCGTTTTTTTTGGATAAATTTTTTTAAGTACAATTTTAGGTTGATGGGTATCTATTTTTATTGTTATTTTGATCTTTTTAGTAATATAACTAATGAATTGTTATTTTGTCTCTGTTTTGAATCGAAACTTATCAAAATAAGTACAATCCTTCACGGCTGTCTTACAAAAAATCTATATTAAAATGTATATTTCTAATATAAATGTGTTTCATGTTATTAGATTCCACTGAAGGTTCGTGTGAGTGAAGTGCGTTACTGATGTGATCTCAGGTGCTGACTGGGAATCAATGTTGTATATATTTTATAATAGCGACATTGCATTATAAGGAATTTTTTTTACATATAGGAAGCGTTTTTCTATGTCACCAGCTAGAAAGAAAATGTAGACTGAGGGGGCTTTACAAGGAAAGAAAGATATATTTTTCAACCGACTTCTAAAAAAGGAGGAGGTTCTCAATTCGTCTGTATGTTTTTTTTTTCACGATATTTCGGACAATAATGACTCGATTTAGAAAATTCTTGTTTAACATGATAGGAGATACTTCATAGTTGGTCCCATATAAATTTTATCGAAATCGGTTTGATTACTTCATTGAAAATTTTTGAAAAAGTGTTTATGGTTTCGGAGAATGTTTACGTTGATGACATTATAACTCAGCCAAAATTTTGACGTGAAGTCGGTTTTTTCAATGTTCTGCATCCGTTGATTAGGTATTTTACATAATAAGGAGCGTTTGTCTTATATGTCACCTGGTGGGAATGAAGATGAAGACTTAGGTGTTATGTATATTTCTGTCCTGTAGGAACGCAGTGATTGTTCTTACTCCCAAGAAAAAGGATGGCAGGCCGCGACCCACGGCCCGACGGTTGATGTCGGGATGTTGTATATATTGCTAGTCGCTATATAAACTTTAATAGCGCGATGTAGGAATTTCGTCGTGTCGTCGTTCTATGGCGCGTCGCTAGATGTCGCTACAGTCCAAAAGAAACCTATTGTAAGTTTCGGTTTCTATTCCACGCGGGCTCACTCGCAAGAATCTAAATATTAGGATGAAAGTACACTTTGTAGTAATAATAATAAATATTTCTGACACTCACACAACATTATCTAGCCCAAATTAAGTTTCTTAAAGAACTTGTGTTATGGATACTTAGATAACTGGTATACTTAAGAAATATATAAACATACATATTGAATAAATACATATTTTATATTAGAATAAACTTAAATAAACATATAAACATCCATGACTTGACGACTAATATCTGTGTTCATCACACAAATATCCGCCGCCGCCGGGATTGGAACCCAGGACCTCTGGCATAAAAGGCAATGTATGTTACCGCTACACCAGCAGGTCGTCATAAGCCGGTTTAGTATTCAGGAATATGTCCTATCTGGGTGTAAAATCCGTTTTCTTATAATTTCATCAATCTGAACTCAATTCGTCAAGCCATTTTAATGTTAAATTGTTACAAACGTCCATCTGTTCTCACAAACTTTTACCTTTGCAATTTCCTTTGTAAATATTGTGCTCGCTATAAGTTGTTACATACCGGTTATATACCTACTTATAGTTGCTATCAAAGATTTTTAAAAACCAAGAGTAAATCCTCTATAGGCGTGGTTTTGATTTGCTTACGTTTGGGATCACCGCGATTACTAACTTTAAATTTCGATTCTCATATTCGAAATTTAAAGTTTGAAAAACCCAGCATGACCTGGAATTGAACATCGCATTCCGTTTCAAATTATATCCTTACTAGTATATTTCCCAGTTCAAGCGAGAATCCACCTGTATAATTTCCGTTATCGTAATTAGAAATTATAGATTTTCTCATAGAATAACCCTCCAGGCACCGCCGGGGTCTGGCAGACCGGTTGAGAATTGCAAACCTATCGTCCCAGTGATTAATAGATTAATCAACGGACTGTATATTGTAATTCAAGTGATTTATCACAGTATCAGGTCTCTACAGACCCGTAAAATAAACTACTAATTTTGCTTAACTAAACTACGTCAGACTTTAGAATAAGCAAACAAAAACAATAGGTAGGTACTTCAATATTAGCTTAAAGGCTTTTAAGATCGTAAAAAAAGGAACAAACGTTTTTTTTACTCAAATAAATCGTTCCTTGATAATCTAATTGGCCCTTCAGGGCTCAATCAAAGCTGTAAGAATATCCTCTCAAATGAAATCTGACCTCAATGTTGTTTGCAATAAGAACTTAACAATATAGCCTTTTCTGTAACACGGTTGAAAGAAAACTTTTGATGTCCCGCATCTTTCTTTTACGCTTCCTTGTAAAAAAATCAAAAGGAAAAGTACGACAAAAGAATTTAATTGATTTGCAGGAAGAATGCTTTTCTCAGAATGAAATTGCCAGAAACTCGTCACTGTCTGTGATATTGACATTCTTTTATCTAATAGAGGTATGTAAATAAATACTCCTGAGTGACATTGTCAATTAGAACTGACAGACGGGTATATTTTTTTCCTTATTCAAAAAGCGCGGTAAAATGCCAGTGTAATATTGTTTTTCAATTCTGGTAACCTTTAATATTTTTTGTATGGAAACGAATGGTTGCAAAGCGGACGTGATCGTTGGATCCGGATTGATACAAACGATTTGATGATTGGATCCCATTATTACGGTTCCTGTAAATGTAACTCACATTTGTCTCACTCTATCGACGGCAATGATCGATGCTGCGACGTTTCATTGCACTTGATAACGAAAATTACATTTTGATTTCTAAACTAGTTTGTTTATTTCTATTTCCAAATTCCTTTTTTAAAGTGCGTCATAATCCCAACAACACTTTACAGGACACATCTCATTGACTTATCTAATTGGTCCAAACTCAAGTGAACCCGGCTTATAATTGGACCGGGCTTCGAGCTACACACCCCAAAATTAGTACAATTTCGAACACCCCAATTTAGGATTAAGAGGTCTCAGACCGCAACACTAATGCGTCCTTCGTCAAATGTATTTGACTAGCAAAGTTAATGAAGTAGCTCTGGAGAAAGTAAATTCAGATTCATTTCGGAAGCAACTTGGGGAAGACACCGTATGAATACAGTGAATTCTTGCTTAATTAACGCCTGCCAGGGGATGCCTTTGCCGCACCGACACGGCATTAAAGCAACTTTATCTTATGTGATCCGAATCATTTCCACGTACGAGACTCGTTAGTATATAACAACGTATGAATAAGAAGAGGAGCGAGACGGGCGATGTTCAACAAAAACTTTGTGCCAACATTGTCTACCGGTTTGCTCGCGATGAAACGAATTTCTTGACAAAGCGAATTCTCCAAGATTCCCAATTAAAATCGGAACACTCCAGCTGTCGAAGTTTGTCGCGAGTGCGACAACTCCGCCAAATCTCCGCGTTACTTTGAAAGAATTTCGCTCTGCGTACCTAATTAGTCTAAGTTTTTGCATTCAAGGTGGCAAACGTCAACGAAACTAAGTTAAAAGGGTAACTTTTAATCAATCTGGGTAACATAAAAAACGTCAATAATTATAATAAAAAACCCGAGAGCTGAGAAGAAAGCTGCTAAATTATGCAACTCGTTATGTTAGTCAGGCGAATATTTTAATATCATGTAAATCGTTCGCACAAAACGGGCATGCGGTTGCATATCGTGACCGCACTCAGATGGAATCTTCATAAGCAAGCAGTAACTCGATGACCTTTTTAATAAGCAAAATCTCGTTTCACCCAGCAGCCGTCGCGACGACAGTCTAAGAATTTCAATTCAGATCCGTGACCGACGGCGAATAATAAAACAATTCGTAATGAAATGCGCTCGCGGCTTCTCTTATTTACTTAATATTTTCGAATAGTTCACGAAGGAGTTCGTAGCTGAGTTGCCGTGTTGCGGAACTCATTTCATGCAAATCGCGATATCGCCTGTACTATCAGATGCTAGCGGGCCGACAGCGACGCAGCGACGCCCCGGGGGCGATACGCCGCCGAGTGATAATGACTGGTCGCTGAGGTCGCGCAGTAGAAGGCACACGCTACCCCTTTCTATCTCTAGAAACCTTCTGCACCAGATACTTATGCGCTAAGCCAGAGCGATTAAAAATAATTAGCGCTCTGAACGCGGCTTTGCCCCGCTCGTGTCGCCGGAGATTGCGGATTTGCACGACGCCATGCAGCTGGTAAACGTTAAAAGAACTTTTATTGAAACCATTTGTGTTCAAATCTCGCAAATAGAGGATCAGACTTTAAAATAGTATCGCTCGTTTTGCCCACTTTCAGTTCAAATGTAAACTTGTAGAGTTTTTGTGTAAATAGGTAACAGCGGCGGCCGCTAGGGGCTAAGAACTTCGCAGACAACAATTTGTCAGTTTTCCGCTGCGCCAAACTGTCGCGACGTTTCTATACAATTCAATCTTGCAATCTAGACAGAATGCTAGCACCTTGATTTAGAGAGAGGTAGAAGCGAAGCCAAAAAAAAAACTGTAATTGTCCGATAACTCGCTTAACGAAGGGTTAACATTTTAAGTATTTATCAACAATGCTAAATAGCTTAGCAATAAGCGCTTAGAGACGGCGTGGTTTAAGCTCAGTGCAAGAAATATTGTTTATTTCCCTAGTTCGACCTCGGAAATCATGTTTCGGTTGTTCGTTTCGGCCCTTTCATTCGCTTAATCGTGTTATTTCGGGATTTTGGAGCGCAATCTTTGTTTCGATACTAGATAGATAAGCAGAAGCGATTTTATGAAGATTTTTATTGTGAAGAGAATATGCTATTTTTCTGCAATTATTTTAGTGAAGCTCTATTTGGTATAAATTGTAATTACCATTCAAACATACACAAAGACATTTTATTTTCAAAAATAAAGATATTTTAAGCTGGCAATTCTAAACTGCTCGAAACTAAACAATTTGGCTGGTGACTTTTTTATATTTCGAACGAAATTATTAAAATCCAATTCGCACGTTCCTCTTACATGTCCGAACCACAAAATGGCAGACATAGGAAAGCAAAGACCGGAAGGAAGTTGGGGAAAGACGTGGACTAGCAGTTAGTGCGCTCGGGGCAACCGGGGAAACCAGACTATATTTGTATAACATATAATAATTTCGTTAGAGGAAAATACGATTCCCTTTTTCGTACTGATAAATTTTTCTTGCGAATGACAGTTATAGTTGTGAATATATGTTCATGCCACAAATTATGAGCAGGTTTCAATACTATGACTAAAGGAAATTTAAAAAATCTACGAATTCTAATAACTTTGCTGTAAAGTTACAACAGGTCTACTTAGCAGACTCTTAAGTAACAAAACAACCGAATATTAGCGCATAAATTTTGAATCGCACGTAACCATTAACAAAACAACTTTTGTCACTTTGATTTACTAGCACTGTTTTGAGATAAAACATTAATGTTAAGTTAGCTATATTAGTATGTAAATCAGATTCCCATAAACATTAATTGTATTCTGTATACTTCAGTATTGCCATATAAACAAAACCAGTCCTCAGCGGAGACAAGTAGGCGATTCCAAAAATGTAATATCTAAAGTCTAAACCTCTTTAGTGCAAAAAAAACAAAACCACACAATTCTAAATTTAAATTTGCATCGTCTGTCCCGCCCACCTGCAAATGACATCAGACGAGTCGTAGAGACGTTGTTTGCGGAAATTATTCGATTATGAATCAGACATCGACTGCAGATCTCGATTAAGTATACGGATTGCGTGTTTAATGATCATAATTCAAGTTGAATTATATGGCTTTGGCACGTTTTTGTTTGTTTACGAGTTTTATTTTATGTTTAAATCGATAGATGCATTTATCTGATTAAACTATTGTGTATCATTCTTTGTTTATTTTTTCATATTTTTAGGGCAAACATGAATTAATAAATGCCTTTAACTTATGAAAACCAATTGTATAAAATAATAATTGATTCCAAAGATATATTCGATACATATCTAATAATATGACATCACCGCAGACTCGACGCGACAGTTTTTTGTCGATAAAATCGCGGCTGTCATTAAAATTGCGATACTAACCTTTAAAAATCGAATTATTCTTTCAATCAAAATATCACTTTACGACTCTAACGATAAGATCTATTTTATGAAGTAATAAATTTGGTTATCCGTATAAAGCTTTGAGAAGTACTACAGTAGGACTCTATAAAATATTCTGTGATGACTTTGATTGAATAAGAATTTTGAATTAAGAATATGGACTGGCCGTATTTAAGCTTCATGAAAGAGTTTAGTAAATATTTTAGGTTAAGAACTCTTTTGTGTCACCGGTTGATGTGTCCTTGTGTCTATTCGCCAGCTTATCTTTTAAATTATGACGAGCATCGGTTCAAGTAAAAGATCATCTATATAGACAATACGGCATACACCGGCGCGGCGCCATTGAAGCGTCCCCATTGAGGGTGAAACAAAGCGCTCGACTTTTAGCGGGTTAATTAAAATGTCAACGACACTTATTAATCAAAACGGAGGCGTGTTCGCTAGATAAAGGTGGCTCTTTTGTTTGACACAAGCTTTATTAACGGTTTAGCTGATGGATGGCCAAAATTTGCATTAGATTTATTTTGACCCGAAATTCCATCTTTATTTTTAGTTTCTTCGTTGACAGTCACATTTATCACAGTGTCTAGATATAGGAATAGTTGGTGCTGTATGTAATTAGGTTAAGGCTCACACCCACATCAGTCGGATGTGCAGCAGTATGGGAAGTGACGTCAGAGCGCGTCATCAATCACTGCGAGTGGGGTCGCGTATGGCGCGGTGACAGCGGCGGCGGCGGGTCATTCTTCATTACTCAGCCCGCCGGAGAGCATCTTCTCAGTTATTAAACCCTAGTACTAAGCCTGCGTTCCATATGCCGTTAATGAGATAAATTATTGACGATTGTAATTAATCAAAGCCAATGAACTGGAAATGTATAGTCCCCCTTTGATCAGTCGCTCGGAAAAGTGTCTTTGTACACTTCAACAAAGGCTTAACGAGTTCAATGAAAAATACAAAAGACAAGACTACATTCCGTGCTCTAACTATCCAGGCAATGCTCGTTAAAAGCTCCAACAAAAGCGTGGAAATATTAAAGATAAGTTAATCTTGAAAATGTGCATCGAAATCCGTGTCATATTTCAAGATTTTACTCATAAATTCAAGTTTGCAAGGGGCGATCTATCAATATTGTGTGCGAAGTGTGCCAGTCGGATGGATGCAAGCAACTTATCTTCGTTCGGACACACTTAATGGTATCGTCCGAACGCAATAAATAAAATCCTATCTCGACCAATGCCAACCTAAAACATTGCGATTCTGGAACGTTCTCGGTTGTCCATTTAAATCCCATTTATCGATACTTGGTGACGCAGTAAGTTGTAACGTTCGGATACTTCGTAAGTAACTTTGAAACACGAAGTAAAAGAACTTGGAACGGAGCACGTGTGCGGACTTGTTATGTGCTCACTTGATGTTCTATGAATTGGATATAGTTAGTGATACCAGGAGTTGAGGAATTTACTCTTGTTGCAGGTACTTGAAACCGAGGATTGTAATACTTCTAGTTCGGACGACGTTGCTTTGACCGCATATATAGGTAAGTAATCATTGTTATTTGGGACTTGATATGATTGTTATGCGACGTATGTTTAAGATTTATGACCCTTTGAAATGCGGAAATAAATCTAAAGCGAATATTATTTAAAAGCAAACATAATAAATTGATTAGTATCAAACTTGGTTGGTCTTTGATCAGTAATTCCGCAAAACACGCATGCCCAGGAATGGTAGGCGTGTGCTAGGCCGTTATAACACGGAATACATTGTCTTAACTTTTTGCTGTTTATCCAGCAACTTCTAAATACGTCTCCAAAAATTTTGTTTGATACAGTTTTATGTTTTGAAAAAGGACCTGAATTGTCTAATGAAATAAAAAACGTTGTACGGTTGTTAAGTCAGGGCCCGCTGTCACAATAAATCGTCCGCTTTTTTTGGTAACGCAGTCAGACACACCCATTTTTATTTTTATTAATTGAAAGATATAAAAGAATCATTTTCGCTACTGATTTTGAACAAAACAATGTGCGGTTTTGATTTTTCTAAAAATAGCAGTGTATTTTATGTCAATCTTATATTAATCGAGCACTAAAAAGCGGATCATTCATACCCTACCTACTCTAGAAAAAAAATTGACTGCCATCACTTTATTCCAAATAGTTCCATCAAGAAAGTAAATCCTTTTTTGTATCGCAAACTTTTTTTTGCAACCGGCCAGTAAGGTGCGGAACATAAGTTTGCGTGTTTCCTTCGCTTGTTAGATTGCATCACATCACAGCCGCTGGCTGGTAACACGCAAAGCACCTGGACTTACGCCTGTTTTTTGAAAAAAGAACTGAGATTTTTATCTGCATTATAGCACGAAACAGGGTTTTGAAAAATGTCGAAGAATGTACCTATTAATGTACAAAGGTACGAATTTAATGTTAAGTACATAATTTTCAGAAGAATTCTGTAGTTATTACTTTACTACTTAATAATGTCAACCGCATTAATGTTTATGTAATGTTTTTTTTGCAGATTTGTAGATTGTGAGATGGTTTTACTGTAATACACTTGAAACAAAACATGACTAATTATTATTTTCCAGTTACGATTTCTCATGGGAAACGAAAGTAAGTATATGTAAACATAATTTGTACAATAAAGAATAAATAAATAAATATATCAAAATGTACAAAGGTATACAGCTCTTCTGTATAACTCCATTTGCTCAAAACTTTTGCACACTACCTATAGTTAAAAAAAATAGTCTACACACAATTTCATGCCTACTTACAAAATGTAATTTATTGGTAATAGTAAACCTGTAATATAATAGTAGGCCATAAGGTTTGACAGACAAACTGTCTAAGTTGCGCCAAAAATGAGGGTGTCCTTGGCAACATTCTGTCGAGGAACCCTAAAAATGATCAAACAAGAGAAAAAGTTTACGGACAGTGATCCCATAACCACAAAACGTGTGTGCGTCGCTTTGTTTTTGATATCTCGACCAGAAATTATTGAGTTAAATTTGGCGGGAACAAAGCCAATATGACGGCATAAAACTTTCACGGTAATCGTTCCGTTTTTGAAATATTGTTATATCATACGAGTTGTGTTCACAGATAAAATATATTAAAAGTAGTGAAGCGTAAGTGATGTTTTTTTGGGACAAAGATGCCTTTGTAAAAAGGATAAATGAGTGAATGTGAACAATATCGTTTCACTCATTGTTGGAAGCAGCTCATTACTGATTTTGTTGTGACTATTCGTTACAGTTCATTTAATCTCAAATTGGTAACGAACTCAATATTGTTATTTGGTAAATAAAATATGATATCAATATTCATAAGTAACTTATGTTCAATTGAAAGACATTTTGTGAAACTTTTAGTTGTATGATACCTATTTGAAAAAAGCTTCGAAAACATTTTGATGAGACTAAAAAGAAATTTTTTTTCTTTTCAACTTATAATTTGAAATTAGAACAAAACAATAAGTAGTAAGCAATGACGTAGGTGACGTTAATCCACGAATCCGATATCGGTATGTTTCGATACCGATCGCTGCGAATATTCTGCTTGGAACTCTAATACCGGTAATGGAAGCGTACGTTCGATTTTCCGAATCGTTTGCGCCGAGAAACCTGGAGATAACGAGAAATGTCGCTTCTACCGCTTTATGTGCATCCAAGATTCGTTTAGTTGGGCTTATAGAATGCTTATTTAAGGCCTATTGACCTCTTTTCAAATTCCCGCGCTTTATACACGGTGAATACGTTTCTGAGTTAGTGCTGAAGTGGCCAGTTGATGGATGACTTCAATAGGTGACTTACAAAGTAATCGAATATAAAATAACAATAGGTGTTCCTTTTTGAAATTTGATTTTGGAATGCATCTTTATATTGTAGAAATGGTCTTACATTAAATAGAGTAGGACTTACCAGGATGATTTTTGAAATATGGTAGTCATCCCCGCATAATCTGTAAAAAATAATACTGTATTAGACACTTTTCGGTAAAGTACACTATTAGTGGATATAATCTTTAAATATAGATACTTAGTACATTCTGAAATACCAATATGAATATCTATATCGCCTTTATTTATATATTGATTTTACGTCACTGGTATTAGTTGCTTACCTATGAAATAGCTGTTTCGTTGAACTGGTCATTACTTGCAATTCCATGTATGGTTTAACATTAAATTTTAAATTCAATATTAAATTCTGAATTCGAATAAATCCTACATTTAAGGTAAGCCATTCCTTTGATATTTAAACTAATCGAACATGTTTTTTGCCAGGTTTCTTAATTGAAAAATAACTCCACGACAAACACTTAAGGAAATTCAGAATTATCAATGAGCATAGTTGGAGCAACTGAAATAATTTGTCTTTTTTTTTAAATGCGTGTATACTCTGTAACTGTAAAGAGGTTGAAGATTGCCAGCGCTGACGTAAAGAACCAGTTCTATTTTTAAACTACGAGTAAATGCTTTTTCAGCCTTATCATAAAATACTAAGGTTTTAATCATAGCGTCCTTTCTTTGAGGAACGATTTATCCTCGGTTTGATCTTTATATTAAACTGGCTCGGAAATAACTTCTTTGTGTGGTCATTGTTAAAAAAAGACAATTTTACTACATTGTTGGTATTTTATTGGGTCAAATTAAATATTTAAATTGAGCGAGTCAAAGTTAAGAAGATTCATTCGTTGTTAGAGTGGACTATATATAAGATTAGGTATCTAAATCTTTTGATAACTTTTTGTGTACTGAAAAAAAAAGTAATACAAAAACAAATTTACTTTTTATATCTAGCTGGACGACTCAAAATAAAGCACCCAAGAAAAGAGTATAATTCATAGTTCTTATTTAGTTTCACCGAAAAGCAACCTATTTTTCTTACCCAACAAAACGTTTCTTCCATTCACTTTGATCAATCCAATGAAACGAAGGTGGCTCCCGAAAACTCGGGTTTAATTTAGTCGGGAACACTAGAAACTCCGCATTTCCCTAACCAAACTTTCTGTGTTCAATCAATTATGTACATACGTAACTATCCGGATCCGGCGCACGGCGACAACATACGGACACGACTGTCGAAACCTAACGTCAAATACGACAGTTGGTTTGGTGTCTGTTGTTTATTTGCGGCAAAGCCGCGAAACGAGCTTAGTGCTTTTTTTATGTAAGAATTAGTATCTACATTGATGAGTCTATGACGCCATTTTGAAACTGTTTTTAGTAATAAGGTTAATTACAACCTTAACGACAAATTTTGGGATAGGTTTAACATTTTAGAGTAACTAGTGGATTGATTTGAACCAAAGTACATGGATATAATAATTTTCTTTTCTAGCGTTTTAGCTATAGTGCTTGGCTGGGAGCAGCTTTTTTATTAATATGTAGTTTATATTATGAACGCGTTTGATGGCTTAACTTTTAAAGTAAGAGTATGCTGTCTAAAGCATTTTATAGATATTTTCCTACTTTTAGCAACTACATATAATGTTATAATTTGATGGCAGTCCTTTCAAAACGATATTTTCGGCAACATAATTGACAAAACCTTGATGACCTACACCTAGCCCTATAAGTCCAAGATGATCGACAACATACGGACACGACTGTCAAAATCTAACGTCAAATACAAAAACCGCGGGAGAAGCTTAGAGCTTTTTTATGTAAGAAGGAAACAGATTGATGACAACTCTATGACACCCTTTTTGTAAGTATTTTAAGTTAGAAGCTTACTTACAAAGTTATCAGGAAGTTGAGGTGTTGTTCTTATATTTTTGAGCAGCTGGGGGACTGATTTTACTCAGGGTAGTATCATTCGTGAATTCAATGTAATATTACGCTGGCTCCTAGCTAGCTGCGTTCAGGTAGCTTGTGAAACTCTTGAATCTGCTCAGTATTTCTGAATGATGATGACAGACGTTGCCTTTTTATTAGATATAGAAATCAGGATGCTTATATAGGCCGGTGTCGACTGCTTCAAGCATTATAAGAGAAATCTGTGTTTCTCTGGTTCAACACGTTCGAATGAATACCATCACGTCCGGTTCTAGTGAATTTAGGGGGTATCCCAGTAGCTACACACCCAGACCTGAACCACTTTAAAAAAGTTAATTTCGAAACTGGCCTGGTAGGTCTCGCGCTTCAACCGAACACACGACCACTAGTAGGCCATATAATTAAAAATAGGATTCACAATTTACATTTATATAAAATGTCATTTAGTTCTCACATCCAGACTAGATGGCGCTGTTTAAATAATGATAAACATTATTTATTGTAAATAATGCAAACAATCAACATTATTTATTGTAAGTATTGCAGAAACACATCGATTTGCATTTAATTGTCGACCATTACTAACCCAAACAAGGTCGAATTTATATGGCGATGTGACATCACTTTTACATAATCAACTGATTTAGATCTGTTTATCGTCTACGTATAGACGTTATTTTAGAATAACATGCGGCAATGCGTCTTAAGCGTATGTTTTATAGTAACCAAGAAATTGTAATTTAACCAAATTAACTTTAAATTATCTCTAATTTTCACGATGAACTTTAAATAACAATAAAATACGTTTTAAAATAGTGTCTCACTCAAAGGCGTTTAACTAACTATTAATCGTATTTGTCAAAATCTTGTTAAAAAGTGTATTGCTTAATTTAGATTCATATGTAGGTATATGACTTACGTAAGAGTCTTCTCTATTTGAATAAACATATCATAAATAGCGACTAATCATTTATCAAGTGAGATTCACTCAATTAATAACCGGTAATTTTTTTCTTCAAGAAAAAAGTGCCTTTCTAAGGTCAGGTGACCCATCATCAATGACCATCAGAAGAGATTAACATCAAACACAAGGTGAATAAAATTTTGAAAAAAGAACTGATATCATTATTCTTTTCAATTGAAAACTCAAAAGTTCTTATTTCAAATTCCATTTATATACAGAATGTTCAGAGCTTAAAGCAAACAACGCAGCTAGACTAAACAAGCTAACTAGTGAGAATGCTACCCGCCTACAGCATGCCGCGAACAAAGGATATAATTACCGAGTTAGAAATATACTTACTGATAGTTACCAGGAAAGCTTTGTATGCAAGTATTTTTAGATCAACCCAGTTAAATGAAATAGCTTTTGAAATTATTATTTTAGGAATTTTCGATATTGTTTTTTTAATAACTATCTTTTTATTTAACATAAGGTTGTTATTTTCAATTTAGAAATGTTTGTATTATAAACTGTTTTTTTTTTGCTAGCAGATCTTTAATTTGATGATTTTAAGTTTAGCTTTTTATTGGCGAAATTTTAAGACGTATATTAGTTTTAGTTTAAACACAGGCTTCGTGGTAGTGTCAACTTCCTACGCATTCGCCTTACTGGAGACCACCTTATAGAATCCGACTCTATTTGTCATTGGTAATGTTCTATAAAGATCTAGTTTACTTCATACCTGAATAAATAAGTATAGCATGAGATTAAAATTGAAGAAACAAGTTTTTAATGCAACTTATAGAAGTAAAAAAAGGTTAATACATATTTAAATTAATTTAATCTCATTGATTGACAACTACTAAAGGAAAAATATGCCAGGCAACATTTTTTCCTTATAAATACACGCGTATAAAGGTTCATGGGAATGTGACAAAGTTACCGTTTAATCACACAACATCGTCACAAAGGATGAATCCATTAAATCAATATAAAAGACGCATTATAGTACAATAAGTACAGTGAAAAGGTGACGATGGACACAATACTATTGTTCGACAAAGATGCAGCGGAGGTGTTAAATGGATGGAACATTTTTGAAAGACTACCTACATTCGATGCAATATTATATTGTGCAACGTATAAAGAATGGGATTTAAAAAATGGGTCTGACACTTTATGTTTTTAAACTAAACAACTTTTTATTTCTTAGAACATCCTGTATATTTCAAAGAATTGTAAATCGATCTTTTTAAAAGCATAAAGTTTGTACTTATAACCAAAAAGGTTTTATAAAATCTGCCCTCTTTGCAAAAGGAAAGTTGCGCGCCAAAAACTCTTTAAAGAAAACACAGAATATTCGATCCCCATAATGAATGCTAGTCATCGATAATAACGAACCGAACCTCATCTCCCCAGCACTTAGCAAAAACATTAATAACCGCTCGTAAAACACCGTCTGCAGCGACCACACAGTGTTTACTTCAAAAAACCGGTAATTATTATAGTCTGTACAACCTTATAATATACATTGAGTTATATGTATAAGTGTAGCTAAATATATGCAAATTGGAACGGTCGTCAGACGTTTGGTTATTATGCGAAGTCGCGCGCGCCTAACGTATGCCCGCGTTTCGTACAGCAAAAACATTCTCATTTTCTTTTTTTTTTATGAAGGAACTGCAGGCAGTGTATTAAAGTTTTCGGATCGGAGTTTTCGAAGTTTTTATTTAAAAATATACTTTTTAATAAGGTCTGATTTTGAAGTGTTATCGTAGCGGGTTAGTATTGATGTTATAATAGTTTTTTTGGGTATAATCATTACTTTAAAAGCTTTTAGATACATGGCGCGTTTAACTGAATGTAATAAACGCGCCAAATTGAATTTTATGGGCAAGTAAAGAATGCACTGAATCCCATTTCCAACCTAGACTCTAGCATTTCTCGCATCGGAACCTGCCTACCCACGGAAGTAATGTCAGATAGATATAAATTAAGGTCGTCGACCGTGTCATTGAAATACGTCTCGGTTCAATTTGATCATTTGACAGTCTCCATAGCACAGTGGGAAAACACCCGGCTTCGACACGCGAGGTCCGGTTACGATTCCAATCAATAAAAAATGTTTACAAGATCTGCACATGTTAGTTCCTTGTTGGGACTTTTTTCTTTGAATTATGTTGGTACTGTGGTTTCCATACTACAAGCTTTGTTTAGTTTAGGGCCACACATGACTGTGGGAAATGTTAATTTTATTCTATTAATAATAAAAAAATAAATTTCATTACTAAATAAAATTAGTTTTATGTATGTTTATCATCAGTAGCTTACCATAAAAAGCTCATACACTTTATTCCTTATCTATCTAGGAGTGAAGATAAATTGAAAATTAGGTCTGACCGCAGGCTCTTTTAGCCACGCCGCGAACTTTACGGGTACAACTAACATGTTTAATGAAACTATCATTATGTCTTCATTATATATTTCGTAGTTTTGTAGGGGCAAGTTGCACAGTTTAAAACTACGTGGTGGGGATAAAGTTGGATGTCGGTTATGAAACTTCGTCGTTGTTGGAACTAAAATGCGGTTTACCGAACTAGGATACTGTGCGTTTAATTTAAAAATGAATCGTGAACACCCTTTATCAAAAGTTTTTAAGTGTGACAGTTGAACTTTCGTTAATAAAAACCGACTATAATAACATGAGGATACACATCAAATGATACTTTCAACACTAAATAGAAATGTTTGATTTATGATATTAAGATATTTATTAATAAGCAAATTGTTTATCATATTATTGCAAAAAATTTCTAGAGGTCAAGCACATTGAAATGATATAAAACTATTGCCCTAAGGCAACATATGCCGGTTTTTATAGACTCTTAGTATTCTAAAATAATAAATTGAATTATAATAGCTTGAGAATTTGTAATAGAAACGAGTATTTGAAAAAAAAAATCGCATTGCAAAGCCTAACCCTTGAGGAAAGTTACGTTGTATCCAGAAATACCTACAGAATCAAAAGTTATACGGGTATCATTTATAAAATTGGTTAAGGGTAATTGGCGTTGAGCTGCGCACAGAAGAGTCAATGTGGGCCTTAAGATAATCAAACGGCTGCAATATGTCCATTGCTCTACAAAGTATCTTCCAAACGAATTGGCGATCGCAGTCTGACAGTAATTTTGGCAGATAAGAGAACTGCTGTATTTCTTGTGGTTTTTAAATTTCGAATTCGTCTCTTATAAACACCTTTAGGACATAACGAGATGCTTTATATTGAGATACCATTACACTTTTGTTTAAATCTTTTTTTACATCATCCTTACAGTTTTAATAAAAAAAAAATATGCTAAGCCAAGCCAGGATCATGCCACTAAATAATTACTGTAAACAAATTAGCTTTTAACAATGTATGCTAACTAAATTGTACGCGTTGCTAGGAAAATTAGAAGAAACCCCTGGAGAAATATCCCGCGGTCCTGGGTTCCTACCAGGCTCGCATAAATAACCAGCAAGTTAATTAAATCAAATTGTGTGACTAGCTCGAGATAGATCGAGGAAATTTGTTACGAGGCGATAAAAAATTTTATCATGTTTTTTGAACGAAAGCGAGGCGTTTTGTTACATTACTTAAGCTTTCTTATAAAAAAGTGAGATTTTTTCATTTCGAGACGGATTTATTAAAATAATAAAGACTTTCTTGCTACGTTCGGAGGAGTATTTTTGATGTAACACTTACTTATTGCTTACTTAATATTGCTGTGTTATTCACGGTAGTGAAGTGCATTTTCTGCTTTGCAACAGCATAAGATTTTTTGACCGTACTTTGTTTATACTAAGTCCACATTTTCCATGCAAACTCTCTTGCTTTATGATTATCTAGAGCTCTAGATAGATTACCGTAGAGTTTAAGTTCATATCATGAGCATTAAACCTTTAAAACAAAATTTAATGAACCCTCATCATTACACATCTCACTTAACCTAACTAGAAAAATAATGACCCCGTCCAAAACACAGTTTCGCTAATCAACCATGACGACCCGAACTCGCCCGAATAAAACCTAGTCAACCCGGACCCGAGTCCCGGGTCCGACACCGGAGTAATGTCGCGGTGGACGGGACAAATAGTCCGCGGGATTAGCGACGCCTTGATTAACAAAGCCAAGTGGCGTTGTTTACTCCTGTTGTGATATGCGCTCCTGGTACTTAGTGTTTGTATGTCGGTTAAAATGTGGTTTAGTTTTCTGCGGATTAATGTGATTTAGTTTGTTTAATGTGTGAAATTTAAAATACCCTATTATCCCAGTTTGACATTACGTTTAATAATTAACATATATAATAATAGGTATATTATTAGAATGAATTTAAGTAAAATATATTTTGTTATTTTGAGATTAATCATAAATAGTCCTCATGAAAAAGATTCATAAAAGTAATAATTAAGTATTAAATGAGCAAAATATTATATGGGAAAACCTTTTTGGAAATGATATTTACCAGACTTCTGAATTTATTTCCAGATGTAGTGTTCAATGTCTTCAAAAACATTTTTAAGAGCAAGAGCTGAGAAAAATCTCCGTCCTTTAGAACATCAAGCAACTGTCAAGTTTAATTAATGTTTAAGTACCTTTCTCTATACAGCAAATAAATATCACCCTAATTACTATAAGATTACAGCTCACTTCACAATTAGACAGATGTCTTCAAATTATCATATCAGTGAGTCACTTTCGAATGGAACCACTGCGGATGTGTGTAATCTGTGATACGGGTATACTAATGGTTCGAATTAAATGGATCGTGCTTTTGATTTGGAGAACCGTATTATGTAATATACTCTGTGGACTGACAATGACTTGGAGAATGAGGATGAAGATTTGAATTTCGAATTTGATGTTTATAAATCTTATCATCTTTACTCCTAATGGTATGAATTGGAATTTAATTGTATATCCTTTGATTCCAAATTTAAAATATTTATAGCTGCCAACTGGTGGAAACCCAAGCTTTTACTTTTTCAATCAGTGTACCGCAATAGAAGTTTCGTTTTATCTCTAATCGAATAATTAATCTTTCATGAGCCAACTTTATCTTGATAAGAAATTCCTTTCGTCTGGGAATCGACTCCCGGAAATCCGTTGCATAGAATGATACCGTTGATCACTGCACTAACGGTGTACTACCAACCTCGTACAATTACACTGCAACCGGATATAATGAATTGCTTCAATGCTATAATAATAGTAATACAATATAAACTGCCAACAAACCCAGACCTCTACTTACGAACATTTAAAATAGCATTAGGGATCTTTGAGATATGGTCAACTCAAAATTGTACGAAACAGTCATCGCTCATACTTTCCACCGGCACGAACGTAAATCCAATTTACCAATTTAACCGGTAAAGTTAAGAAGTATCGTTAATTTAATATTGTAAAAGCGAAGAGGTACTTTTGAAATCTGTCGGGTAGTCTCGAAGGCGTGAGGGCGCATTGACCGACCTATTTAAGGTGGCTCTAGGGAATTATATTTATAACAACCCTTATTAAGGGCTAGGCACCTAGTAATCATGAATGCATAGGGTGACGTTTAATGTTGTATTTGTATGCACAGTAAGGGGTTTCTAGAGTACTGTATAATTAGAAACGTGAAATAAATTATGGTGTCATTTCATTAGTAGAGCTTCGCTCTGTAGTGAGAGTAATATGGTTGATATGATGTTATTATTAAAATATAATCAGCGAATATAACGTTTTTTTGCTTATTTACATAAGCTTATCTCAGAAACTATTATTTGCATTAGAAAACTTAATGCCCACTCTTAAGAAAGTATAAAGACTATAAATTTAAAGACTATAATTTTAAATGCGCACAATTTGGAAATGCGATGCCTAAACCACAAAAAGTTTTTAACTAGGAGCAATTCGCTTTTTACAAGAAAGTAAAAAAAGAAACACGCTCTCTATGTTTCTTTTTTTGTAATTTAAATACGAGTGGCAATTGAAAATTTGAAAAAGGTAAACGTTCGAAACCAGCCGGCATTCCATCAACGTCCTAATTTTAAATTCCGAATGCAGAAGTTCGCTCGCAGTGAAAGTATAGCACTGGAAAAACTAAAGATGGCGTCGTATTGGATTTGAAATTATAATTCTTTTATTTTCCGTTTCTGAGACTATTAAAAATGCTCTACTTTATTGTAAAAACCGAATGAACCGTTGAAAAGTAGGTTTTAGCGCTTAAGATTTTTTGCTATTGAATTAAAAAATTGCGTACAGCTAGTTTTATATACAAACGAATCACAAAGGAAAATAGCCTCATGTAATGTAGACTTCTTTGTCTTTTAAAAAATAATAAGTACATCCTATAATGTGTACATTAATGTATGTATACTTAGAACGTCCCTTTCGTACCACAGGCGATTACTCAAACTGTTGCCCACGGAGACCCATAAAAATGCATTTTTATTAAATATTAACTTCTTTGCAGACTCTTGAAAAACCATTTTCCCGAACGTAAGTTTAAGCAATGGTCGGTTTTCCAGTAGGTATTTAAGTTTTAGTTATATAATGATCAAGAGATACCGTTCGCTTTTTATATCTATGGTAGTTAATTAAAAAAAAAAACGTCCGACTATACTATGACAATAAAACGACTGTCGTATAGATCAAAATAGACAAATCTACTGATTTCCATAACAGACGCCACCGCCATCTAGTGAGACATAAAGAACCCTAGATATATCTACTGGAAAACTTTTTACTCCACACTAGGTTAGGTTCTACGCAAATACTCGTCCGCCGCAGAGTTTAAAATCAAATACTTTCCGTTAAAAGTGGATTCAAGCTCTCGCATTAAACAGATTGATGTCGGGCCCTTACCATTCACTTACTGTAATTAAAACCTTTAAAGATTTACATTTCGGGGTTTTCAAACGGTTCTCGCTTTTTGAACGCAGAATTTCGTTGGGATATAGATAGGAATTGGTTTGCGAAGGTTTGGACTTCGTGTGTTTATTTTTGTGCTGAAGTTCGTCATGGTGTTTTTTTGTGTCTACCAGTTTATGTTTAAATATTATTATCTTAAATTATTATTAAAAGATTTCCCCGCCACAAGTCTGTCTGTCTGAACGTGATAACCTCAAAAACTACTGGATTGATTTTCATAGAGTTCTATTACATAAAGGTAAAGGTAAATGTAAATAACTGACATAGGACGATCATTACCGATGGCTTCAGAAGAAAAACATGCCAAATTTACTCTATTGCCTGTGCGAACTCGGGGTGGATCGCAAGATTTAAAACACAAATATGTAATACTAATTCTTATAATTATTTTACATAACAGAATAGAAACCACAGGTTATAGAACCACTTTTATTAATATAATATTGATAGTTTGCTGTAAATTAAGTATTCGAAGCGTTTGTGTGTTCCAACAATTACAAAAAAATCTCTATTCAAAACGCGTTTTCCATATTTAAATCAATCATAAAAAAGTCAAAACGACCAGAATTCATTGTTCACTACATAGATTAAAAATAGCAGACAATTCTAATCCCACCTTTCCCGATCAGTATTCCAATTTCAAATCGTTTAACACAATAAAGGCAAACATTTTTTAAATTACCCTCTCGTTCCAAAAATACACGTAATGATGATGATTCACAAACCGTCGATTTATTCACGATTTGTTCGTTTTATAATAGTGTTAAACTGTTGTTTTGGCTATCAAGTCATTAGGCCCCGTTTACATGGTGCGGTCGGTGTTATTAAGTAGGTACAACATTTTGGTATGGCGGATATAAAGTTGATTTATTGCTTTAAATTTGTTGAATATTTTTTGAAACTGGATTATTTTCTCTTGAGGCGAATTGTTGGATGAATAATTAGTGAAATTCACACGGACGGAAACTGACATCACTTTATTATGTGGTGAGCAATCTTATTGCAAGCGAAACGAGATGAATCATTTGAGTTATGTGCACCTATTACTTAAATCATGACTTGTGTAAAATCCCTGTAATTTATCTTGAGTTTTCACGGTATAAAAATAAAATAAAATTTTCACCGGATTTTATGGCGTTCAATAACATTTTTTAAATATTATATTATAAGTTGTCACGAGTGAACAAGTTAACAGACGTCAGGTTGACAGGTTGACAGTTATGAAAGCAATCAATCATCTCCATTTGTATCTGAGGCCTGTGTTCGAAAGCTTACTTAAGTGATCATGTCTGAAGCATTAATTCGCTTCAATAGTCCAGAGAACTGTCAAAATACATGTTTGTACTCAAGCATGGATTTTGACAGTTCATGGTGGTGCTTAAGTATTATAAGTAGCGTTAAAACATATGTCGCTGCTTTTTAATTATTATAAATAAAAAAGTATTAGGTACTTGTTACTTTCCTTATTTATCTATACTAATATATAAAGCTGAAGAGTTTGTTTGTTTGTTTGAAAGCGCTAATCTCAGAAACTACAAGTAGGATTTGAAAAAATATTTTTGCATTTGATAGCCTAATTCTTGAGGAAGGTTATAGGCTATATCATATCCCGAAATTCCCACTGGATTAAAAGTTACGCGGGTAAAACTGCGCGCGGTGGCTAGTTAATTTATATATCTATCTTTTTCCAAAAGCCACATCGGCAAGTTACTTCATGTGTCAAAGAACTTCACACTTCACTTTTCATAATAATAGGAGAATGTGTTTTTAATGTATCACTTTAAACGTATTTTAACACGATTTTAGAAATGTTTTGTTTGGGCTGTGTACAAACGACTTGTGCTATTACCGTCACAATCAAATTGTAATGATGGCACCGGACCGTGGCGAAGAGGTTCGTGGTTTGATTCCCGTGAAAGACTAAGCAGTTGGAGGTTTTTTATGTGACTTGATGTGAAGTGATGATGATGTTAAAGTAAGAGAGCACTAACTTTTTATAGAATATCACAAATAATAATAACCTGTAAATAATATTTAAAGGCAGACTTAGTCTCAAGAGGCGTTAGCTAGTTAGATCCTAAAGGAGTTCTACCTAACACCTATTCAAATTGAATGAAGAATTGTTTCTTGTGCCAACTGAACCAAAAAGTCTTCATTTAAATAATTTATTGAATACTAGCTGCTGCCCGCGACGTCGTCTGCGTGAACGCTATGCAGCACCAAACGCACCTACGATTATAACACTGCTAGCGTGATAATATGTAGCCTATATGTTGACCCGACTTCTTAACTATCTTCATGCCAAATTTGAAGTAAATCCATGCAGTACTTTTTGAGTTTATCCCGGAAAGACAAACAGACAAAAATTCTAAAAACTATATTTTTTGTTTCTGTTTCGATTGTAGATCATACCCCAAGTATTCTTTTAAAAAAATATTCAATGTACAGTTTTGACTTTCCTACCATTTTATTATATGTATAGATAATTTAACCGTTAACAATATTAACCTTTATTTACAATTTCACTTATAATTACTAAGGCTGTTATAGCATAAGCAAATAATAAAGACAAATATTCACAGTAATAGTGTGATGTGTAAATTTAATCCAATACATAAGGTTTAATTTTGCACACTTTTATAAAGCAGAATAATTCACGCAGCTCGAATTCCCATTTAACCCTTTTTTACATAAAGCGGATCAAGCCAAGTTGAAGATCGCAAAAGGAGATTTTTGTGGTCTGATATTATAACAATTACGGTATTAATTGCTTTTGTGAATTATCCTTTTAAATAATCTTGTTGAAGACCGCTTTGAAAAAAAAGCTTCAATTTAAAAAAAAACGATCCAAAAAGGTTTTACAAAAAAAAAAAGAAAAACAGATAACGTATTAACACAGTTGTTGATTCGAATAAGTGGCGGACTGAAGTCGATATTTAAAAATAGAATTCGGAAGTTGTCAAATGCAGATTCCAAATTTGAATCTAGTCGTAGCTCGTTGTTGGACCGACTTCTGTCGAGATCTGGAATGTTCGTAGAGTGACGTCACTTGGGAGCTAGCGTATTCCCAGACTATTGACCAGAAAATCAGTGTGTTAGAAATTCCGGACATTCAAAAATACGGGTTTTAGCGAATGGAATAGACTGGCTTTGATGTGGTATCGCGATTCGTATGGAAATGGGTATATTTAATGTTATCAAATGTAAACCTCAATGTTTATGCGGAGCTGGGTCTCTTAAAAGGATTTTAGAATTTGTTTTTGATTTGGTTTATGATGTTTCGGTTAATATTTGGGCTGTAATGCTTTTAAAATCTGTTTTTGTAAGTCTTGTGTAAGTACATTAAAAGATTATAAAAGTAGATATAATTTCAATTTATTGTATAACTTTAAAATTAATAAATAGAAGGAGGAAACTTTTCTAAGCTTTAGTATGTTATATTAAATCAAGCAAAATTAACAGTAATTCTACTTTCAAACTACAGCTAACAAAACCTAATTTTTTTCCTTTGTTTACAGGTTAGTACCAACCAATTAAAGCAGACCACTATATGAACGTGTCACCTCCATTATTCTATTAAAGTCAATGTGGTTAAAGTGTTAATTTGAACCTTTGCTACTTCCGCCGGAAGTCGTTTATTGAACATGGAGACCGAAAACTTCTGAGAATTGTTATTTATATTATACGAAGCACCGAGATAAGGGTTATAGGTGTGAATAAGCGGGATTTTGTTAAAGAGGTTTATTGTACAGATTCTGTATGAACAAGTATGAATGAAGGTGTTGTAAGCAGGGACTGCATATCGGTATAAAAATTTTAAATAGTACTAGTAAAATTTCAGTACCCTTATTAGTGTACTGCTTCATCAAACACAATAACTGTACAAGTTATTAAAATCTAAATTAATTATATCAGTACCCAAATAATGTATACCGGATTAATTTCTGTAGATGTTTTAAGTACAGAAATATTTTAACTTATTTAATTTCTGTACCGATATGTATAGGTCAGCATATGTACCTACGCTTCATAGGCTTCAACTAAACTATCAAACATTCTACAGTTTTTTAAAAATAAAATTTTAATATCAATATTAATATTAATACCGGAAAATTTCAGTTAACTGAAAAAAAATCAGTTATGCTACAATAATAAAAAAGGTACACGAATTATTTCAGTATGAATTCCTGTACTGTTATTTTTAAATACACTTAATTTAACGGTATGACGTCATACAGAAAAAAATGTACAGAAATTCATACCGGTATACAGTCCTTGGTTGTAAGTAATAAGTTTTTAATATATTGCTTTGAAATTTGGATCGACCATGGCTTAAAGCAAAACAAAATAGACCATGAAATCGAAAATTTCCGAAAGTTAATGCTCGCGACAAAGTATCCAGGTCCAGGTTATGATATTTATAAATAAATATATACAATAAAATTCGGTCTACTTTGATCAAAATATCTCGAAAAATTGCCAACAAAGAATTTTACTGGCCCGATTTAATCTACTTTTCATATTGTAAAACATTTTAAGTCTGCGATCACGACTTTCCCTGTAAAATGAAGTTCAACCGTTACAAACAAATTTTACTTAATCGTTTAAACTTTAAAACTCATATTTTAAACGTGGAATACTATTTCCGACTCTAAAATCATTTGTCAAGTAGAATAGTTAATGTATAGCTTTTTAAATAAAGATTTTAAAAAAAAGAAGCATAGTTTGAGGTAGCTAGATATCTTACAGAGTAAGCTTAGGTACTACTTAATAAAAATAAGGTTTATGTGCATAATGGGGCACTATTTTAGATTACTTATAAAGAAATGTTTATTTTTTATATGGTGGACTGGGAGCAAAAGAAAAACGTAGAATGTGCCAGCTGCTTCTCTTCCCGGGCATACTTTAAAAGTCAGTTAAGGGACAGAGGTTTTAAAAGGCGTTTTTGTGGGCGATAGGCTGACCCCCTGTCACAACAATAGTATCTTTCCATCTTTATAATACCTCCAAATTTGTCAAAAGTTACATCAGATGGTCTTGTGACCTCTGATGTTATGCCTACCCCATAAGGGATACAGGCGTGACGTTATGTATGTATGTAAAAATATTTCTTACATTTACACTACATCATCTAGCTCTAAAAAGGTTGCCTGAGAAATTTATGTTTTGCGTACACAGGTGGATAACGCATAATAAACTTGAGAAATTTATAAACATAAAGAATATGTAAATATGAAAGTAAACTTAAACAAGCTACCAAAGATCTATGGGAACCCAACTGGAATAAAGACAAAGTTCTAAACGAGGTCATCATTCCAATATTGTATCATAATATACTTAAATTTTAAGCATTCAACTGAAAAACATATAATAATAAAGTTATATTTTCCGTGTATGTATTTAACATGAATATTTTACGTTACATTTTAATTTGCCATCAAAGACATCATCGTACCATCTGTGTTCCCGGGGGAAACGTTTGATGTTTATTTCTAGAGAAAAAAAAAACGCGGGAGTAATTTAAAATTCATCATGCTACCTACATGCTTCATAACCTTATTTTTGATATTTTTTTACTCATAAATCTATATGCGTTCTTTTTTTAATCCTTTTTTAACCGCCTTAAACTGATTCGCTCCAAATAAATGAATTGGGTATATTCGGAATGTAAATGGATTTAATAATTTGCTAGTTACTACGACGACATATACGTAATAGGAATAATATTAAGTAAATCTACGACGAGTCTACTTGTATATCAAATTTCATCTAAATCAACTCAGGGGATTTTGCGTGAAATAGTAGTAAACAATCTTATAAAGTTTCACTATTATAAGTAGGTTAGAATATCACTTACATATAATATTGTGATGCACAAGTGCTTCCTTGGAATACAGCCAAAACCGTATTTCCCTCAAGTTAACTAATTGTTTTAAAATCCAATTTCATATAATGGGGCATGAAGTTTTACTTTATTTTCAATTTTATTTGTGTTATTAAAAAAATATATTGTATTTATAAATTTTATACATTGGAAGTTCAGTGGTGCCATTGTTAAAAATGACCTATTTGTCTGCAGCAATAGAATTCTTAGTTTGATTTCCAGCGAAGACAGGAAAACTAACTTTTGTTAGAAAATAAACAGGCTAAGTTCAGTGTAGGTATAACTAAACTAGTCTTGCCCCTACTTTTGCTGTGTAGTCTTCCATAACATAAGCAAAATAATTAAAGCTAACTCTTGTATGAACTACGTAGTTGCTGGTTAGTACCTACGGGCTATATATTTATTAGGTATGTACTTATACTTTTGACATTCTTCTTAATCAAAGAATTTTCAAAATAAGAACAAAAAAGCTTTTTGTAATTTACAACACCATATCAACGTTCCACCACACGGGTTCAATTCTCATTTCAAAATTCAAAAAACGAATGTCACTTAATTACCATCGTTTATTTCAATCGCAAACTCTAAATTGTCACATCAGTTTGTTCCCAACTCGTCACTAAAATCGAGTCAATAATCGATTCCATCGTGTTTGATTACGAATGTTTGCTCGTTTGTGTCCGCTGATTGCGAGACGTAAAATCGAATAATCGAGCAATTATTACTGACAACATTTGCACTGTTTGCTGCAGTATGTCAGTATTTTGTGATGTTTGAGCAAATATTAGGAACTCATATGAATCGCGATAAATGCTTTATATGGAGGATGTTTACGAGTAGCTGTGGTCAGATGTATCTGCCTACAAGATCGATATACCTATACGAGTATTTTGTTCATTGAACTATGAGGTTATAGCCTTGTATTCAGCCTTCAAAATTGCTATACCTAGAAAAAAACGTGAACATTATTTAACTAAAAAATCAACTACATACTTCGTTTGTTACAGTAAACCCTGTTCTCGTTTTTAATAAGCAAATATAAAAAGTCCAATAAAAAAACAGAAAGTAAAAATTCTATGGTCGTTTTGAAAAAAAAATTTACAAGCTTTTCATGCAATTCTTTATAACCTACATGAAACATATTTCCAAAAATACTAACTTTGATGTTGATTTCTTCCTTATGTTACTTTTTGCATGCTCTATTTATTGTCAATTAATTTCAGATGTCAAAGAAAAATATTGTGAATAAAAACAGTGCTGCTGAACCCAACAGGAGAAAATTATTGTTAAAGGATTGTCTGTAAGCTAGAAAGGCGGATCTTAAACTACCACTACCACCATTTAATCTCAAATCATTTAATCAAATGATGTCTGCACTAATCCAGAATTTGTAACAAATGCAAGCTTCAGCTCAGCATTACAAATACAGTCAAAATTGTCGAACACGATAAATGGTAACCGAGAATTGAAATGCAAAATGTTCCGAGTTAATGGATTGAATTTTGACGCTATCCCGGATACACGCCCGAATCTGGAATACTATATAAATTTGATATCTATAGAGCACACAATAACGGTTAAGTCGTAGGTATAACTTTGCCGAGAGCGGTATTGTCATAATGGCTAGACACGATTTATTTGTATTGTGTAATGGCGGGTGTGTGCTAAAGTTGTATTGAGGCAATTTGAATTTGAAGAATTGTCTTCGATAGCAAGAATACATTTTAGTCTGCACTTGTTAAAAATATTGAAAGCAGTTTAACTTTGACTACAGATCAAAAGCGTTATTGAAAAAGAAAAAAAAACAAATTCCAAATTTAGAATAACAGAATGACCATTACGATTCGAATTTAAATTTCGAATGATTTAGATTTGGAATGCGGACGGCTTATTTCAATTTCGCAATGCACATCGCGGCCTCATCGAGGGCAATCAGTTGAGCAAACGCGAAAATATCTTTTGCAAACAAACAATTCGGATGTGTACTGAATTCGGTACAATCCCGTCGAATCTCTGGCTCACGAAACGAACTGTCCAATTAGGAGCATGCCGATAATGAGTTGTCAAAACAAGGGTTTGCTTATTCCACTTTATTTTTACTCCTATCTAGCTCTTATTCCCTGTTCTATAAGATTAATATTGCTTCAAGCGCTTCGGTAATATCAATACTAAAAGTTGAAATTGTTGAGATTTTGCCGCGCACGAAGGCTTTAGGCAAATTTTGTAATTAGCTTGTCCGCATTTATGATTTCTGCGATTTAAACTGTTAAACCCAGTCTGTTATCGGGATTCAGTTCAACAGAAGTTCGCATTCGCTTTTCAAATTCGAATCGTAATCGATGAGCATTTATTTTTATTTTTTTTTCTTGGACTTTTATTATTGGTGTGACTTTGATATTTGACTGACATTGTAATTTTTATACAGCCTACGCAAGGTCATATTAATAAAGCTACATTAAGCTTTCAAAAATTGCTATTACCAAAAGCGTGTTGACAGTATGGACGTCAAGTTTAAGAGCTTATTAATCTTAAGCATAATTTCCTCCTGGATGATGGATGAGGACAGTCGACAACTTAGCCGAAGTAACGCTGTAAGCGAGGTTAAATAGGTCGTACTTAATGACTTATTCCAGGGAAATACGTCTTCCGTTGCGGTTGTGTTCACTTAATACTTTGTGCGTTTAGTAAATGTATGGAGACCTGTGTTTTAAATTTATTGCTAGCTGCCGCTTCTTGTCGGAAATATAGAAAGTTATGTGATGTTTGAAGGAATAAATAAATACAGTGGTTTGTTAATCATTATTTAGAGAAATATTTATTACTACGGCATGTATGTTTAGAAAACCTTTAGAAAAGAAAACAAAATAAGTTTATTTCTAATAAAAATAAGGATAACAAAGACGCAAATACTACAGGAAAAATGTTACAGATACAAAAGCAATATTCAAACAAATGATGATAGTCCCCAAAAAAATATAACATACATTCGCATTTATCATATTAATCTATTATTCATGAACTGTCTACTGTTATGTTATGACTGTATCTATACGAGTATCATAAAGCTGAGGAGTTTGTTGGTTTGTTTGATTGAACGCGTTCATATCTTGTATGAAAATCATTTTTGCATTTGATAGAAGAGATATATAATAAAAACTTTTCTGGGTGAAAAGTAACGTGGGTAAATACTGGCCGAAGCTACTAATCCATAAGTACTTAATAATAATAAAAAAAAAAACAAAAAGATTCTAAGTTTTATAAATATAATCTATGTCAACATACGCTCAAACAAGTTCCATTCGAATTAAGAAAAAAATAAGCATAGAACAACTTACGAAATCCATTAAAGAACGCTCCACACTACCAACCTGAAAAAAAAATCATACATTAACGACCTTGTGTTGATGCCCGGATTTTATAAGGCTTCGGTTAAGTGGGTTTTCCATTGACTCGTCATTTCTTTACATAATAGGGGAAAAAATTCGAAGCCTTCTCATTCATACCAAAGTGGTAGCTTTTATACCACACATGCGACGAAAAGTGGGCTAAGTGAGGAGCGTATTTCAGCTTTGTGTAAAAAAACCGAATTCGCACGTACCTATAATATTTAAAAAGATGTCACGTTTGAAAATGGAATTGTTGGTATTGGTTGTTTTTTTATTTCTCAATTAGAGGTTTCCGTGGCACATTTAGAGAAAAGTTGGTGGTTGCAGTTCGTATCCCAGCTGTATGAGAAAAGTTACGGATGTTTGTCTTGGGTCTGAATGTTTTTATATTTTAAGTATACTTTAAGGGTCGGCGAAGAATGGAACTACTGGGTTCACTCGCTTAGGGACTGCCCTCGATATAGTCTACCACCATATATCAAGGTGCGTCCCGGCAATGTTTCATGATTATCCAGTCCCTTCCTAATCCTAATTGCTCATCATCTAACCACCAGCTGAAATTTAGGGTCTAACGAGGTATTTTTTCTAACTTTTATTTAATTTCCATTGTGTAACTTCCCAATGCTTAGTTTGTGGCTATATGAACGCTAAGTTAAAATAATATTCTGCATTTGACTATTTACGTTTTTCAAACAAATTTACGTTTCTCTCAAAATTCATTGTGTTGTTAAAGTCCTCAACGGCAAAAAAATATGATTATTTATCACGTTTAGTTTTTATCACCTTGTACATTTTAGTTTTTACTTTTAACATTTATTTTCATAGCAAGGTTGAAGAAGGTTAGGATAATTGTAAGAACATATCTTTATCTAAGTTTTTCTCACCTTAAATTATGATAAGAATTGCGTCAAAATTATATTTTGAAAAAAAAGAAAAATTAGAACATTATGAGTCAAAACCGTCTGCATGGGCTTTGATAGCACACTTTAAATAGCTTATTGATAAGTACGTATAGATATTCACTTTTAAAGGAAGATTCCCAAAAATATTATAGTAACTTGGATAAAGGTTTTAAATACATTTTAAATTCTTGTGTCATGAAGACCACAGAGCTAACTAGGACATCCTAGTATCTATACAATACCACGACCCGGCGGGCAAGCTTGGTCGCAATATCTATACTAATATATAAATCTGAAGAGTTTGTTTTTTTGTTTGTTTGTTTGAACGCGTTTATCTCAGAAACTACAAGTAGAATTTAAAAAAATATTTTTGCATTTGATAGCCCAACTCTTGAGGAAGGTTATAGGCTATATTTTATCCCGAAATTCTTACGGGATCAAAAGTTACGCGGGTAAAACCGCGCGCGGTGGCTAGTATTCTAATATTTTAGCAATATTTTATTTTTTAAATTGGTTCTGCTCCACACCGAAAAACACACCGTTGTTGAACACCGTCTCTAGATTTTGAACCACGTGTCATTAACTCTCTTAATTAAATCTCAAGCAGAACAGCTTTCCTTAACGTTGACTTAACAATAGTATCGAGTCATATTCGAGATCAAGTAAATTTGAAAGCCAAGCTCTTTCCACGAAGTATATGTAGCTTCGAACATTGAACTAGCGGGAAGGTACTAGAGAGACAGAGGCATGTACTCACAATAGTCCATAGAACACCAGTGAGGGAAGAGGTGTATTATTTAGGTTTAGGTACTCTAGAAATATGCCTATAAATATTCTAAGGTTTTGTTTTTTAATTTAATTTTTAAGGAAAACCAGTTTCTTTTTTAAAGTTCGCCTGGCAGAAATTCAAGTTTTCAATTTCTGTTAAGCACTATTTGTAAGGATATATTTGTATTCTAGAGAACATCTAAACTCCGACCTCGTGATACTAAAATAACAATCAGGTCATACTAATTATTTAGGTTGTGCAACTGTCATGGTCACTAAGATTGGAATTAATTTTAGAAACGGGAACAAACAAAGATATCAATAATACACATTTTAGTTTCATAAGTTTAGTAAGCAGGGTTGATTTTTCGTCACCAGCCAATTTTAAATGTTAGTTTCTTTGATACGATACAAACGTACCTGCATATTTATTTTAGCGTCGCTCAGTACAAAAAAGTAGAAATATGGAACCACAAACTTTTAAAAAAATAGTCACTGTTGATGAACATAGCTACTACGACGCGGCATTTCCTTGGTAATACTACGACGCAATACTACAAAATGTGTGTATTAGCGCGTAGTCATCTTTATTTTAATGGTAATTTAGAGTGACCATGCCTTAATTAATATGTTAGCGGAGAAATTAATTTCCTTGAAAAAAAAAAGACGTGTGGCACTCGGAGACTGCCGCGGTAAAGCTATTGCATAGCATTTTTTATCAACTTATGCAATTATAATTATTTATTTATTTTATTAATGCAGTAATGTTTGATCTAATATGAAGTTCCACAAGTTCCTAGTAGATGGCGCTGATTGTTTATTAAGGCCCGCATGTAAAGTTATGAAATCAAAGTATCACCGCTGTGCCGGTCGGAGTGGGGGGTGTTAGGTTTTTTCGTTTCGGAATTTCTGGATTCGGTCCCCACGCTCAAGGCCCGCGATAGAAGCTATGCAATAGCTTAAAAAATACTTTTGTTTTGCAAAAATCGTTGCGATAAACGATACTTATTGTGTAAAAAAAAATTGGCCGATGACTACAAATCAACCCTGTATCTATTGTATTTAAGCATAACTTAGTACAATTAAAAAATGGTAAAAATCCCGTTTCTTTCGATGTACAGAAACAACTATACAGGGCGACTGGTGACAAATTTTAGATACTGAAGGAGAGCACTCTATACTCGATTCTGATCATAATCATGTAATAAGAGTAGGTAATCAATTTTTCACTAGAATTCCCTATAAATAAATAATACTATGTTACTATGAACTTTACTTAGGCCTGTGTCAATCGCAGCACGTGACCTGGCGCGCGGATCGCTGCCAACGCTAGCGTGACCATGCGTTGCGTATTCAATTATTTAACGTTCGGTTAAGTTTACTCAGTAAATAATTAGTATTTATTTTTTATTAAATTTTTCTCTTCAGGTATGATCTTAAACTAACACGTCCTTGAATCTCAAAAGTGACTCACCAGTAACTCTGTATAGTTTTTCATTATTAAAAATTTAGCAATTTTAATATTCTCGTATTCTAAACATAAGCTCAGAACGCTTTATATATTTTTGTAGAAATTTTTAGACGTATTACGTATCAACTAGTTCATGTTCACGTTGATGTGATTGGCGCATGTGTAAAGTTCCAGTTTCACTCGCATTACATAAAACCTAATAACCTTTTATTGCAAATTAAAAAGTTGCTTAAAATAATATAAATATAATCCGGCTTTTAAAGCTATTAATTATATTTTCGTGTTGTATATCTTTCATCTTCCCTAATTTCTTCTCTCTCTCAGTTGTAGACACAAATTTCCTTATACTCATACAACTTATTTATACTTTCCTTATTTCAAGCCCCTGTATTTACTTCGCAATCATCCCTATTCAAGACTTTTAGCCTCTGCCGTAATACAGAATATGTGGAAAAGTAGGTTGTTCCTAAAAATAGGTCTCCATTTAAATGAAAGACTCTTAGAGACTTTCAAAGCCTGGAGAACTTCAGATGCAGGGGTTGAAAAGCGAAAACTATTCAAACTTTTTTATATGTACGAGAAAGCATTCGGTTTGAGATTTTCGGACTAATTCATAAAAGTACCTACTTAAATTTGAGGATTAGTGGAGGATATGTGGAATAAGAAAGTAGTATATATTACTTCTTGGTTCGCTCAGTACCAAGTTAGTATGTCATTCTCCCCTTTAAAGAAAAAAAATGAAGTGGTAAGCTTATATTAGAGGTACCTTTAGTTCGTTTGTAATGGCTTAACTCAAAAACTAATAAACCGATCAGAAAAAATATTGCACTTCTAGTAAGCTACGTCATGTAGGAGTAGGCTAAGAAATTAAAAAGTAATCTTCTGAATGTGAAGTGGAGCTACGCGGACGAAACCATGCGAAGCTGCTAAAAATGTATGTAATGGTGCGTACAGATTGCTGTAATGGAACTTGTAATGTAACATTCTGCGCACCACACGTTCAAATACGCAACGTGCGCAGAATGTTACATTACTAATTGCATTACTAGCAATCTGTACGCACCATAAGAGGTTGTAAAATACCGCTTTGCATTGGCAAGACAATCTGAATTAATTTTTATTCATCATAATCACAACTCCTTGATGACTGCAGACTGCAGAGCTATGAGTCTCTCCACTGAGTGACGAGGTTTAGGCCGTAATCCATCAAGGTGCTGGTTGGTGGATGTCAGATATTTCAGGGTGCCGAAATGGCTTCTGACAAACCCTAACGACTACTGCATACAAGTATACAGCACCCGCGGGACCGACTGATTAACGTGCCCTCCGAAGCGCGGAAGTCGTTGTGAGAAATGAATGGACGGCGGTCACCCATCCTAATACCGGCCGCACCGAGCGCGCTTAACCTGCCATATCGTTTGATATGCACAGTAACCACGGCGCCACGACAACTTGGATGATTTTTGTTATTTAGGATTAAATCTGTCTTTTTTATAAAAAAAATGTAATAATTAGTTTTAGGAAAATTAATGCTGCCAGCTTAAAAAATCTTAAAGGATTTGTATATCGCTGTTACTTAGGTGAATAATATGTTTACTTTTAGCCAACTGGTTCAAGTGTTTATAAGAGTTGTCTAAAAAGTAGGTTATGGTAAAATAAGGCCTTAAGGCCAATAAATGCCTTAAAGCTTTCCACATTCACATAAGTAGAATAATGTAAATCTTAATTGATGACATCGATTTGTCGCCATCTATCAAAACATCCAAATATAACTCTAATGGTCGAGTAATATACCATCAGGTGTGATTGAGGTCAAACAAATAAAACTTTAAAAAAAGTATAGGTACGCTTTTTAAAGCAAGTACCTATAGTTATTATCTTTTTGCCCATCCCTAACTACTAAATTACAGGACTCCAAAGTTCCAAATACAAGTACTAGGCACTGTATTTACTGAAACTTGGACTTAATATCTTATGTACCAAGGTCGGAAATTATATGAGTAGCATTAACGTAACCTTGGGTGATGGGTAATAATAGTCATTTTCTCTCATATTGCATAAAGAATGGACGAAAGATAATAAACCAAAAAGATAAATATATTTTTCCCAAGGGACATGAAAAAGGCTAGAAGGACATACGGCTTTATCATTTATATGACATAGCTTTCTGTGGACGTCAAAAATACATTATCATTCCTTTATTGAGTGATGGCGGACTGTTTTCTCAACACTTCGAATAGTAGATCAATCATTGTTGTGTGCACTATGATAATCGATATTCGCTTACCGATAGTATATCATGTAATCCGATACATTTGCCTGTTAGATGACGTCAATCTCATTTATTACTAGCCACCGCGCGCGGTTTTACCCGCGTAACTTTTGATCCCGTGGAAATTTTGGGATAAAATATAGCCTATAACCTTCCTTAAGAGTTGGGCTATCAAAGGCAAAAAGAATTTTTCAAATCCGACTTGTAGTTTCTGAGATAAGCGCGTTCAAACAAACAAATAAACAAACTCTTCAGCTTTGTATATTAGTATAGATTTATTATATTCATTCCATGCTGGACTGGGAGCGAAAGAAAAAGATAGAATGTGCCAGCTGCTTCTCTTCCCGGGCATACTGTAAAAAACAGTTAAGCGACAGAGGTTTTAAAGGCGTTTTTGTGGGCAATAGGCTGACCCGCTGTCACTACAATACTCTCTCCATCTTTATAATACCTCCAACTTTGTCAAACGTGACATCAGATGGTCTTGTAACCTCTGGTGTTCTGCCTACCCCATTAGGGATACAGGCGTGACGTTATGTATGTATGTACTAAGTACTAATTTTATGAGGACCATTTATGGACTACACTTTTCATTGTGCAGTTGTATAGAGTAACCAATTTAAATAGTTTTCTCATAAGTACATGTAATTACAGATAAGAATAATCAACGAATGCAGAGCATTAAAAAACCGACTTCACGTCAAAACTTTGGCTGTGGTTGTCAATGTAAATAATTTCCGTATTCATCATACATATTTTTTAATGAATTTTATATTTCATGCACTACTCAATCATCTGACACGAATATTTAAAATCGATTCTTAATTGTTCGAAAAATCATGTGACAAAAACATACAATACAATACAAAAACTCTTTATTGCACACCACATATTATAAGATACAGTAAGAATGAAAACAGAAAAAAAAATAGGGTACAATGGGCAACATACTTACACACGAATTGAGAATCTCTTCCTTTTGGAAGTTGGTTGAATTCAATCGGATATGGATAGTGGAATAATGGACTTTTTACATTTATAAATTTACATCCGTTATTTGGGTTTGTACTGTCATATTTCTTTAATACTACAAAAATAAGATCTTACAGATTTGTATTTTAATTTAAAGCATGTATACAGTTTCCTTAGAAGGTAACACAAACTTCAGATTACAGATTCTAAATTCAAATCTTTACGAAGAAAAAAAAGGATAAGCAGTGTATCCATATTGAAGGAAATTTAACACTAGCAACCCTCCACCAATGAATGTCACAGTGTAAGCTGATGCCAGCGGCGCGAGTTACGTCCGCAGAGAAATCTGCGTAGACTCGGATTACTGTAAGATTACGCTGTGGTAGATGGACGAATTTTTTCTGGAGTTATTTTATGTAGTGTTATTTTTATTTAGTTTTTACTCCTTTTACTTCAAAATAAACGATTCTAGGGACCCTGTGAACACGTTGTCTGTAAAGACATGCTTTAATAATTAAACGTGATCTTGTTGAAAATCTCTTTATTTCAGTTTTCTAAATCGTAAAAACTTACTAATTCCTGGTTTTATGATACAGGGTGTAACTGCAAGTTGAAGACGCTTAAGCTTGTTTGGGACATGAAACATAAGTCAGAACTTCTGTTCTTCGTATTATCCTAGTTACAATCAAGATTCCAAGTAGGTACCGTCCACGATATATCAGAGGTAGTAGAGACGTGGAATTTTAGGTCTTAAAGCGAAGGAATAAGTTTTGATGTCTTTTCATGCAATTTGTCAAGTGAAAGTTGGATCTAACTTCGCCCTCACACTTAGAACAGTTTATAAAAGCTAACAAACACTCGGAAATCAGAGTGTCAGACCGTAAGACTGATTGATACTACGAACTCATTGCGTTTTTCTATACTTAAAGTGACAAGCATCAATTACATCATCACTTTTCGCGATTTCATCGCACTTTGAAACGTATTAGCGTTACGCGGTAACGGGCAATAAAAAACCGGTTAATAGCTTATTTTATTTCATCAGCACGAAGATGGACAAGATTACCAAACTCACCTTCCTTTCTATCCCAAACAAAGTATTTACAAACAGGAAGCTGGTTCCTAAGCAGACGTGTACGCTACAAACCCCATACACTCAACCATTAGCAACTTTTGTGAACAGGCAACACTAAACTTAAAATGCACTATTCGTGTCACTCGATACTTTTCGAGTATCTAGTTGCACGAAAAAATAACGCACTTAGCAACCAAACCAAACGTTGAATCAATATTTACAAAATAAATATCAAAAGCGTGCACATTTCATGAAAAAAAGGAGAAACGCTTTTAACTTCGCAAACAACTTTAGTTACAATATCATATGAAAATATTATTTTATTTTGGATATATTTTAATGAGATGATGGGTGAAATTGGGTTTATGTAAGAGGGCTTTGCGTAACGAAAGCATATTGTTTTAAGCTATTGCATAGCTTCTTATAACGGGCCTTGAGCGTGGGGACCGAATCCAGAAATTCCGTAACGAAAAAAACCTAACACTTCTCACTCCGACCGGCACAGCGGTGACACTTTGATTTCATAACTTTACATGCGGGCTTTAATAAACAATCAGCGCTATCTACTAGGAACTTGTGGAACTTCATATTAGATCAAACATTACTGCATTAATAAAATAAGTAAATAATTATAATTGCATAAGTTGATAAAAAGTGCTATGCAATAGCTTTACCACGGCAGTCTCCGGGTGCCACACGTCTTTTTTTTTCGAACAAAAAACATTTAACCGAGTAATATTTTTTACTCTATTCTTAAACTATGAAATGTAGTACTTTACTTTAGTGCTAGGTGGTGCTTTGTGAATATTTTTCCAACAGTTATTTTTTTTAGCGAAACAATCGGTTTTCTTGATCAAACTTTAACAGGCTATTGACCCTGCATTAATGGCTGTTGTCAAACAACTTTACTTAGGCACTTCGTTCCACCTTAATTTTGAGGAACCATATCTCACGCATTGTTTGCCCTAGAGATGGATTCTGTATATAAAATATGATACACTACTGTGGCGTCAAAAGGGTTGATAGAGGGCATCCCTCGAGGTTCTCTGTGAGTACTTAGAACTTTGTCCTTAAGGGCAGGGTCTGGTGTCGTATGTAATCTTAAAACGCGTCCCCAAGGTAAGATAAACTATGATTTTGAGTAACTTCTAGAACTTTCAGTGTGAAAAGTTTGTTGGCACATTGTTTCTTGAGTCATATACTTGGCCTTGTTTTGCGGCAGATTATTTTATGTTATAGTTATTTTTGGTATTTGTGCTTTTTTTGGCATAGTTTTAAATGTGTTAAGTAATCAGCCAATAAACAAAGAAATTCCCTTTTTTTAGCAAAATTTTACCTACTTGATTTTTTTTATTATATTTTGAAAAAAAATTATAGTTATTTTTGTTTCGGTAATGCCTGCTGCAACAGATGTCTTGGGATATTTTTCTCAGAACTGCGTTTATAACCTGGATACCGCTAGGATTTCGCCGTATGGTTTATATAGCACAAGTAAGTACACTGAAGTTTAGTTTTGGCTAAAGTTAGTGTGTCAATTATCTAATATTTTTATGTATTATTAGTCGAAACGAAACTAAGTTTGATAAACATTGATATTCTGGTTTGCGTAATACACTAGATTTTCAGGAGTCTTTTTAGGTTTTCCTATCTATGAATTTTACAATTCATCGATCGCATTCAATGTTTGTTTGCTGGAAAGTATAAAAAAATAAATGTTTTTGTGATAGAAAATGGTAGACGAATTCATTGCTTTTTGTTACGCCTTTTTGTATTGCAGCTTGAATATACTAAAGGCAATGTAGGTATAAAGCAAAAAAAAAGAAGTTTTATTGGTAGGTACAAATAGTAAAGTACTACAGTAAAATCAGTTTTCAAAAAGACATAAATTTTCGCCAGATTTTGTTTTTTCGATTTCTACAGAATTATAAAGATTTATACTCATTTGTAATACAATAATGGCCTATTGTTCTTCGTGCGCAATCATCGTTAAACATTTACACAATCAAACAGTCCATGATTATCACATACGCTGCGCCAGATGTTATTTGAAAACGGAACAACATTTCTTTTTTAGTTTCATTTTATTTCTAACCAGTCTTTTACCTGAAGCTCTCAAGTGTCAGTGGTGACAAAAGAGTCAATGAGGTCGTTAAAAGAGGTGGGTTAAGAAAGTTTAAAATATTGATTCAAGTATTCCAGTAGTGGCCAAATCAGGGTAATTTGTGGTTGATTTTCACCATGCAAAGACCCAGCTTATTAAAATATGGCCATACATTTCATAATGAACCGACAAAATTAAAGTTAATATATTAAAATAACCGAAGATTGGACTTCAAAATGTAAAGTCAGATTAGAAGTCTACGGATTTCGCAGTATTTATCAATTAAAAATAACATCATTATTTTATATGAGTTTGTGAAAATAAATATTAGAACATAAAACTCAACCCATCATCGACATTAGAAGCCGACTATACTTACATAAATTATGATTATAGAAGAAATACACCTGAAGCATGAAGCTAGCAACATTATTTAGCTATTTCTTTTATTTTATTACACTGGCAATAATTTGCAATAACGACTTGGCATTGTGCTAGCAGTAAACGTCGTATAGACGCCCTGTTACGATCCTGTAGTTATTTATACAGCTTCATTTAAGTCGTTATACGATGTGTATGCAGAATTCTTGATTCCCATGTCTCTACGTTGGGAGAAGTGAGGAGTTTATGGGGATTTTTTATGGGAAGTCGTTAAATATGGGGTTGATAGCATGAGAGGCAGTTAGGTGTTTGGCGGAATTGAATGAAAGCTTTTTTTGAATATATGACTTTTTTGGTTATATGAAATAAATTATTATCTAGGTCTTTTTTGTTTTGATGTTGTGTTATGGATTGAATACGGGTAGTTAAACTTTATAAATATTGAAAGTATTTAATAAATAAATATTAGAAGTAAACTTGTAATAATTGATACCTACATATGAGCATACAATGTACAACGGCTAGCTAATATCTGTGCCCATAACACAAATATCCGCTTATACCTCGTAATTTATTTAATAAACATAGTTTTTCAAGGTTAAAAGGTTCAATATTTCACGTTTAGTTACTTATGTCTTTAAACTTCGAGGTTATTTGAACTTTAATTTGACGAATTCTCGACACGATTTGCTTCAAGTTTGGAGTAATTTATAAAGAAACTGAATAAAATAAAGTTTCTAAATAAATTACTTATCACCTTTCCAAATACACAACAGTTTCCTCATTGAGTTGAAATAAGCCATCACAACGATTACCATCAAAAGCCCATACATGTTCTATAATGCATGCGAAAGAAAGTGAAAAAAAATATGTCGCCGCTCAACTCGCCCAGAAAGTTGTAACAATAGTAAAAACTGGAAAATTACCATAAACACATTCGAACATGAACATCTTGACATTTCATTATGGCGGGAATCTCGGCGCTGCTTTCACTTTTTAAAAATACATAGGTTTAGTATCAAGAGACAAAATAAATTCTTTTTTCAAAATATTAACGTTGAGCAGTTACAAGATACATGGCAGTGGAATAAGCTATACAGCATTAGAATTGAGTTCATATTGCATAACCCAGGATACATTTTATTTAAAAGTGCTGATAAAATGAGAAGATTTCAATAAAAAAAAAAACAAATAATATGTAGATGGCGTAGTTTTGGGCGTAGTACTCTAGGCTTATGTCAAAGTAAACTTTAACGAGCGAAGTGTCATTGTCCTGTATTTTTTCATATATTTTCTATACCTAACAATTTTGGACATAACGCTCTAGCATGAGCGCCATCTAACTTGAACAAATTAACTATTTTTTTATCCTAAAATGAAAACTGCCTTTTTGTAGATTTAAAAGTTTTACGTCCCGATCTGATATACAAAAAAAAAACATTACAGAAGCGACCTTGTCATTTTCTTTTTTAAATAAAATAAAATAAATCGGCCAGTGTGTCCAACAATGAGGTTGTAAAGTAATGATAAATCGCGATATCGTAAGACTGCAAAGGTTGACAAAATTAACATTAAGGCCTGCTTTAAATAACTCTCCAATGTAGGTGATATGGGTACTAACAGTAAAGTAATATTGCAACACCTGACATTTACTTTTCATTTTACACGATGAATGTTAATTATTTTTAAGCACTTGTTGTAATTATTTACAAGAGTAACCTTAATTTTATTATTTCGCTGGTTTACCTAAGGCTATGGCGGTAGTTTTAACATACTGATCCTTGTGTATTAAACGGCATATAAAAAGTCCAGTAGGTATCTAAGCATACATACATAACTTCACGACTGTATCCTTTATGGGGTAGGCAGAACACCAGAGTCACCAGATGTCACGTTTGACTTTGGAGGTATAATAATGATGGAGAGAGACTATTGCAGTGATAGGTGGTCAACCTATCGTCCGCAAAAACGCCAATAAAACCTCTGTCCCTTAACTGACTTTTAGAGTATGTCCGGGAAGGGAAGCAGCTGGCACAAAGGTATCTTTAATTTATACATTATATGTATACAAGGTGTACATGTCGCATAACTTTCAGGTTTTGTTCCTTACTGAAAAACAATACTTTTTGCCAAAGAATATGTGGTTCAAAAGTGCATAATTTCCAAGATATCATCAATATTCATATAATGAGTTCATAAAATCTCTTTAACATTAATTCAATAGACGCGTGTCACTGAAGCCGTACAATAAACAACAAAAACATTTCAAACGTTGGGGAACGTTGCATACAATGTACAATGCAAAGCGTTGCGAACTGTGCCTGTAAAAAAGGGATAGAAAATGCCACGTTGTCATACTGCGCATTAAAGGTGTTTTACATAAGATGTTATGACTAATTGAATTATTTTGTATGAAAAATAAAAACAAAAAGAAATAAAATTGAAAAATTATTTACATATTATTTGATTCTATTACATGGTCCCATTAATACCCTAGAGTTATGGGAATTCAACAGGAACACCTTGTATAGCTGGTTTTTGGGCTTATCATGTAAATACCAAACACCACAGATAAAGATAAATCAGATAAAGATGGTTCTTGCATATATTCCAGCAAAGTATAATTGATAAAACATAATAATTTCAAGGCATGTACCTACCGCCAAATATCTTAACCCAAAAAGTTGCTGAAAAGTGGGCCACTTGACAGCACGTGTTGTGAAGATCGATGTTAAAAAATTTAATACATACATACATAACGCCACGCCTGTATCCCTTGTGGGGTAGGCAGAACACCAGAGGTTATATGACCACTGATGTCACGTTTGACAAATTTGGAGGTATTATAAAGATGGAGAGAGACTATTGTAGTGACAGGGAGTCAGCCTATCGCCCACAAAAACGCCAATTAAACCTCTGTCCCTTAACTGACTTTTACAGTATACTCGGGAAGAGAAGCAGCTGGCATATTCTACGTTTTTTTTGCTCCCAGTCCAGCATGGAAGAATTTTATTTTTTTAAATAAACGTTGTATATCTTTTCTAATTTTCCTTCGTTAAAAAGCTAATTATTTGACAGAAAAAGGTTGTTGTTGACTTCAAAAACAGCGCTATAAAAAGCTACCGACTTATTTTCCCCTGAATTAAAATATCATTCAGTATATTTATATTTATTTTCGTGTCTTACTGACGTCCAACATCCCACCAACTCCATATTTTCCTTTATTTTCATAATGAGACGTGACAACCAATGCCCTCGCCCACGTTTCTTAAAAAAAAAACATAAAATACCCGATTGATCAATGATGTTAATGTGATTGATCAATGATGCTTATTTTCAAAATTAATGACCGATAACTAATATACGTACATAAAAACAAGCCATAACACATAACAATAACTAACTGACTAAATCATTAAAGTATTGATAACTTTGTCCATATTTTTGTTAGATTTGTATTTTATTTTGTTTGTGTAATTTGGAAAATAGGAAAGCGTTTATCCAAATAAAAAAAAAACTTAAATTGCTTAATTATAACTGACGAAATATAAGCTTAAACTAAGACGAAGGTAGCAAAATAATAAAGTTCTTATCATTTTCATTTTCAATCTGAAAATAATAAGATTTTTTAAATGAATTTCGAATGAGAGCAACATAAAAAAAACCTCCTTTAAAATTTCCGCAGACTAAAGAGTCCCAATATCGTTAATGAAATTCAAACACTCAACCTGCACCATTTCCTCACGTTACATTAAACTGAAAGCAAGCAGAACTTTGGAAGCTCTACCCAATCAGCATACAATGTAAGCTACACACTGCAACATATTCAACAAACGCATTACGAGGAGCTTTGAACAAAGTTTCAAAAACTCACATAACCTCTAATAATAGGCAGTAAAACCTATGGAGGAGTCGTAAGCTTTCAAATATCTTACAAAGTATCTACTAGGAGCTTTATTGATTCCGCAACTATGTAATGGTATGTACAGTCGACTTAGTGTTTGAAAATAGAACATTATTGTTGATTGAAAAGAGGTCCGATTAGTGCTGGCACATAAATCAAACGCATGACGAAATTAGAAAAAAAAATGTGTTTTTTTTCCAACATTAAGCTTCAGTAAGTTCTGTAGCGTACGACAGCCTTACAGTCGCCGCTCATATAAAAAATGAAGAATTGATTTTCAAATACAGTAAATCGGCTTGACATCCCACGTCAAGATTTTCTAGAAGAAGAGAATTATATTTGTCGTAGCTCTTAAAAGACGGACAAGGTCCCGAGAAATAGAAATTGTAATATATTATTCAGTATTTAATTGAGAAGTAGATTCGATCCCCGACCCCTACAGTACCTACCTATATTTTGCTTCACGTTTAACTAATTTCACTCGTAATCCTTAGATGTCTGGACTGATCTAGGATAAAACAATTCTTAATAATTCACTATTTTCTTGTGTGGAAAAGGACAATAATCACTAACATGATTGGAAATTCTTTTCAGGCACAGTATCGCACAGAGTATCTTTATTAAATCGTTTCTATATATTTAGGCAAAAACAAAGCTAAGAAACTCAAAATAAATGCTTAATTAACTTTAATGGCTTTCAAAGTTATAACTAACTTAAGAAATGGGATATCAACGGTATTTTTTTATTTATTTCAGTTCTTCCAAAGCTGCCCTCTCAAAACTAAAGTTATGACTAAGAGTTATAAATATTAATAATATTATCCCAGTATGCCGTGTGTACTTTAAAGGTGAGGCCAGTAATATTGTCACCATGATTCCGCCATCAATTTGATAGAAAACTCACTAATTGGAGAAACTCCATGGCTTGTACCTTTGCCTCTCGGATGTTAATATTATCTTTATGACTTCAGATAAATTTCTTCTAAGTTTGTTCCGATTTGAGTCGGACGTCAGATCTTTGCTTTGAGTTTCGAATTTGGAATGCTTTTTCTTGTTTTTAACAGGAGGTGCTTATTTTCGAAAGGAGGTGTTTCGAAAAATAAGTTTGATATCTCTCCATGATATCTTTAGTACAATACAGTTTCAAATAGTGTTGTCTTTAGTTAAGTTTAACAAAATTTCATCGCGTTTTATGATCATACATTTTTAATACATCCTTATGAGTACATATCAAAGTTAATAAGAATTGTTTAACAGACACTTAAGGAAACAATATTTATATTGCGAAATACCTGAATAATTTATTTCGTAGTCCATAAAAACCTTACTTTCAATGTAAAAGTACTTATTTGAAATCGTAAAGCAAAGACACAAATAAAATAAACCTATAGACTAAATCGAAGGCCAAGATAGGAACATTTAACTTTCCAAGTTATCAATATTAATAGGGATTTTTATTGGGAATTTGGTTAAATGGGCATTTCATTAAGTTACGAAATAAGTATAGGTTACAATTGTCGTTATACTTAATGTTTTATAAACACCTACGGGTTATCAAAGTTATCAGTGTTAATGTATTGATTTGTTTTTTATTCATTATGTTTAAATGTGCGCTGTTTCGATTTTATAAAAGTTTTCTTTAAGAGAAATTGATATCCAATGACTTTTTTAAATATTTATAGAGTGAGAAAATTCTTGAAGTGAAAAAGTTTTTTACGATGTTACCTATACATATGTGATTTGCAAAGTGTCCAAAATATGGTAGATTAAAAAGTGACCTAAGCAAATAAACATTTTTGGAGCAAAAGTCAATTCTAAATTCAAATTTAAAACCTTAATATTTCAAAAGATTCCTACCTTCCTTTATCACTTTAGATTAAAGGTTAGACATTTAAAGTGATATATTACAAGAAAGAGACAGGAATATACTGCAATTCTTTAACACACTTTCTGTTATCAGTGGTCCCATCTTCGGCTCGCATACATTACTTGCTCTAATCTAATTTAAATTTCTCACGTCCTAAATATACAGTTAATTATTCTGCACGCGTGTGATTGTGGCCTTTATTTCTTTTGAGAGATGTGTGGCAAAAAACGTTCTTTTTTCGAAAAAGGTAATCTGAGAAATTTCAAAAACAGAATCTAAAGAAAAAGAATCCGACTTTTTTTTTAAATTAGGTCAATGAAGGTTTTATGCAAAACTTTTTTTTTTATAAAATGGATTAGCAAATATACGTTATGTCATAATGCTTTAGGTAAATATCTGGTTATTATTAGTACAAATACCTAATTGAGTATGTGGGAGTTGTGTTGTTTAGGGTTGTAAGGTGGGTGTAAGGTAAATTATGGTAAGTAAATTGTTGCACGTGGATGCCATACAAATTTATATTTCACAAACAGGTTTTATTTTAAAAGGAGGCCTTGTTTCAATAATTAACTAAGCTTGCAGTTATTTGTTCAGTGGGTTTATCGGTCATCGATATACATACATGCTTATAAATACAACTTGCAGTACAATACGCATTCTTTTCACGACGGAGTTCGTAAATTATTAGCCATGCAAGAGGCTAAAACCCAAAAAAGTCATGAATAACAGATTTAAAAAAAGTACAACATGCCTAAAATAACAGAAAATATTTGAATATAGAATTACAATTCCAACAACGGCTACCTATCAAAAGTTCAAAGTGGCCACTTCAACTTTATAGGCATAGACCAAAAGCACTCGCAGATACAAAACAAATATTTAGTTTTTTGAATGTTATTGTTATTTTAGCGAATTTCTTCCGTTCTAGTTGATGAATTCAGCACATATCAAACTTCTCGTTAAAAGCACTGCATATACATGGCTGAATACCAACATTAAAACATAATTTTATATTAGTAAACCTTAAAGCAAACAAATTTTGTTTACAGTATTGAAAAGTTTATTCAAATGTACTTCAAAATATTCAATCAAAAAATAGTTCAATACTCAATGAAACTCAAAATGAGTATGGAAAAGTATCTATTTTGTTTGTGATATTCGATGAAACCAGTAACCTTAATCTGTTTATCATATGAATAACAATTTTTCAGGTAATTCGTCTGATTCAGCGCGGTTTCGCAATGCAGCCATTGGCAAGGCGCGTCCCTTATCTCCGCGATATCGACTCGATATTTTATCGGTCATCGACATACAGTCGATTCAACAGAAAACTGTGTTCGTTATGACATGTGTACTTAACTGTGTAAATATTCTGTGTGAGTTTATCGATAAAACGTTTAAACTGCGCCAGTGTTTTTTCGTATGATTGCTTTTTTTTAAAGACTGTTGTTTTGCTGTGTGAAGGTACGCTTCATACAGCAAAAGTTCATTAAAAACATTTTTGAGTTCGGATTTAATTCTCAAAGTTTGCGATCTGATTGCCGACAACTCATTATTGAGTGTATTTTGAATCATTTTGTAAAATAATGTTACAGCATAATTTGATTATGCTGTTTAGTTACAGTTTTGCAAACAATTTTGACAGTTAATCATTGCTGAAGTTGAGAAGAGAGCTAAATTTGTGAATTTATACTAAATATCGTTTCTTTTTTTATTAGTTGATAAAACCGCTTTTGACCTAAGTTTCACATCACATGCTTGTAACTAAGGATGAGATCGATGCGGGACTGCATGAGTTTTGATGTTAGGTGCCAGATTTTATAAGTTACCTTCCGAGGCCTTCAGTACTCAATCGGATTAGTCGCTTTTTACGACAAACTGATCCATAGACAGCAGGACTATTATTCTAAGACGACTCTTTACATAACATACTGTTGCCATAAAAAAACTATCTCTCCACAGCAGACTATACGGAGCCAATAAATAAGTCACAAATAGCCAAAAGTACCAGGAACGCATAAACAACAAGCAACTCAAAACTCCGAGCAAACAATAACATACAGAATCTATGAACAAGCTCCCAAACAAAATGTACACAATATTTTCAATAGTAATCTCTCCCTTGCGGACTATCAAACACTGTTCGAGAATTTTCTTTTACTTTTAAATAAAACCTAGCGTCTATTGAATGCATGCACTAAGTATAAAATGCTGATAATATAGCGTTCAGGTGGCTTTGTGCATTGTAAGTACTCGTGTAGTGTAGTGCGCACTAGGCTTTGTGCCGCGTTTCCTTGATGCAAGTAGATTGCTCGAATGTACCAACTATTTGTTGTGCCACTCGATAGCAGGACTATTGTTCTATTTTTTTTTTAAAGAAATGTGTATGGTGCAACTCTTCAGGGGGTTTTAGTATGGGTATGCCGAATATAGGTGAATTTGCGTCGACTCTAGAGTCTCAATTATTTCTTGATGTGATTATAATTGTAGGTACTCTATGCATATACTTAATCTGATGTGTATTAAATTGTAGTCTTTGTGCTTAACCTAGTATGTACATATGTCAGTAGATTTTTTCAAATTATATCTTTTAAATTTAAATTATAGATAAGATTGCCAAATTTAACAATAACTTCTAATAACGTGTTATCTTTAAAGAATATAGGATGCCGTACAAGATATCGTTATCTTAGTTTTTGGTAGATTTATAAAATCAATAAACTTTACATATCTTTGTTCAGAAAGTTAGGTTCTCCTTATAGAAAGCTCAGCTTAATAGCCTAAGGAAGTTGAAATAAGAAACGCAGCATGAAGGCATAAATCCGAACACACTGCATAAATCTCGTGCAAGTAAACCTATTCTTTTATTCTCACTATACAAAAGCAATGTTTATTTGTTGGTCTTGCAGATTGTCGAGAAAACAATCTCTATGATAAAAAAAACGTTTTCTATCTCTTAAGGGAGTTTGTAAGGATTTTTCACACTTAAAAATTTTGTTTTAGTAGGTTGGCGTTGAATAGTAACAAAACAAGATTTCATTTGTCAATCGCCGCTGTTCTTCGTTCTCTTTATGTCGATTAGGGTGGTGTAACTAAGTAGGGTTAGCGAAAAATAGCCCTACTTAAGGGGGATTAAGTTTGATTTTTCCTAAACATCTTCGCACTTATCGTCATTTACCATCAAGTAATATTGAGGTCAAAGGCGGGCTTAGTCTTTAATAAAAAAATACTAACTTATTCATCAATAAAAAATAAAATATAATTTGTAAACAAACCAATATTTACAATTTATGGTTTAACTGTGATGAATAAATTAATTAATATTAACTTTATTATTGAAAACAAAAACGCATTTTATCAGCATTCGCATTAATACAGCTGACAATTAAAAACACTTTACCCTTTACACATACAGGATTCTGTACCAAATTTGATGAAATAATTATTATCCTATGTCCACACACGAGTTGAACGACGAACATAGTTCAATTTTGAATAACATGATCGACGCAGTACCACTGCCTCCTCAGTACCTACCTCACCAAGATATTGGCTTATGCGAAATTTACGACCTCTATAACCGGGTATAACCAGTTATAACAGGATATAACTGGATTATGGGACGGCTTTATACGGGAAAGTCTCGCTCAAATATTTGAGAGACAATATTTTTTTTAGATTACATGCTAGGAATAGTTTTTCGGGTAGGCTTATTCCTATTAAATGTAGTTACTTTGTTGTAGAAAGATAGAGCAGTTTTATCTAGGCCATGTGTGGAAAAGTTTTTATATATGTATCTGAATATTTCTGCTTATTTATAAATGTGCTATATTCGTAAAATAAAAATCTTAATTTCCATCGTTCTGTCTATACAACATAGCGCCTAATTTGATAACGAAAAAAAAATATGGATTCCATATGCAAAGCACCATACTTAAAATGACATTTTTTAAATAAAAAAAATGGACTTGAAATTCATGGCTACTAATTAGGCTTAAGTTCAGTCTACAATCATCGCCAATCAAACGGCTTGAAGCCTGAACACCTGTCATAGATGACACAACTGCAATCACAAGTCATTCGACCAATGACTGCGCTCGACATCACTTCGCCGACAGATGGCGACCAATCATTGATAATGAGATCCTCGTATTGTATTTGTATGCGATTGGGGCTCTTGTAGATTGTAGATTTTGGTAGGGGAGTTTTGGTAGCTCGATTTTCGTTTTTTTATTTAAACTATCACTGAATAACTTTTATTTGAATGGAATTATCTATTTGTTAAGGGGTTCATTTGATTATTTTAATTATCATTAAATACTTATTTTTGACAAGAAATATCCTTATTGGTGTTTGTTTTCCGCATTAAGTAAATAAACAGTTGCAATTTTTTGATTGCTTATGATCCTTTCGCAATTGGATAAGTGTGTCTTAGAAGACATCAAATCCAGTTGCTGGCAGGACCTCTCCTAACGTTGGGACACCACCCTCCAAATAAAGGCTGCTGCCGAATATTTCCTCTACCGCAATGTTGTGTTCCAGAAATATTTTGCACAGACCAAGTGTGCTATCATCTATACTTTCCAACTATTAAGCTCCAACCAAAAACTGTTTCTGATAAAAAAACCATAAACAAAACAAATAAGCATCCATTATCAAATTATTTATACAACTAACTATTCAATTTCGATTGTTGATATTATCTTACCCGAGAATCGTTTATTGAAAGGTCGTCCTATTGTTTTCAATAAATATTTTATTGTACAATAATAGAAATGATTGCTTTTCAAACGGTGCTTGACAGCAATTTCGTATTAGAATAATTGATTATATTTGATAAAACAACCTACATATCAGAACAAATTGTTAGTCACATTCATTATAAATTACTGACTATAACTCACATTTATTAACTATAGCGACACCAATCTCGATAACCATTGAGAAACGTACCTGTAATAAAAAAAAAAAACAATAAAATCGTGAAAGTCATTTGGAAGCTATACCGTACGGCCTAATTCCATATCTTTGTTTTAGGAACAAAAAAAGAGTGCGCTCCAAAAGTTTCGAATTTCGAATGTTTCTGCGGATTTAAGCGACCACAATGAATGACAAGCCGTGGAGCTACTACGAGGGTTGACACCCTCCGGTAAAAAATACGACAATAACAATTCATACAACGAGATAAGCGAAATACTAGCTTGTTAAACCGTAAAAGTAATAATGGGTATCCGAAAGTCAACAATGGTTTCGGATCCGTGCCAAATTTATGTACGGCTGTTTTGTATGTCTCCTCACCATTTTTGTCACCCTTATATTTTACTAACAATAATTTTGACTTTAAAAGCTTGCGACTACCCCTGTATTTCTAATATGATAAAGTTTTTACTATAATATTATGCGCTTTTTCATAACGAGTTCAATTAGAAGTTGAATTCATAATTTGAATTTTATAATTCACAATCAAATCAGAGCTCTAAAATTTTGAATGCGTGTAAACTAATATTTATAGGTTCCTACAAGCGAGTGCTACTCATTAAATCGAATACATATTTAAAAGATACGAATCTACGCTTCTAACTGCAATGTGCATTGTAATCATTGATGAGATTAATTCAAATTTGGAGTTCCAAGCTAGAAACATTTCTATACGGACCGCGCCGCTGGCAAGAGCCCTCGCTATTGAACTAAACATGATGAAGCACGAACCGCGGCTATGCCGTACTTTTAATGGTGACTGCAAAAGATCGAAGTTTTGGATAACGAGAAATTTTTAATTGGCAACCCTACTCTATTCCAACTTTGCAAAATGATCGTGATATCAAGAAGTGGTGAAAGTTTTAAAGATCCATTATTAGTTTTTGTCTTAAACGCCTGTGTTGAATTTTAAATGAGATAACTGTAATATTCATTTCTTCAATATTGATTCGTAGTTTCATTCAAGATTCTCATCGCAACAACAGACATTGTAAATTAATAAATCGACTTACAACTTTAAAAGTAAAGCCACGGTGGGTCATTTGAAGTCTTGCTCTGTTATTATTTCTCTGTTCAACTCTACACAGGTAGGTAATTATAGAGGTTGGTTGTAAGAATCCCGAGGTTTAACTATAGTGTGGGCGTGGCATAACATTTGAATGACAGCTCTCTATGTTACAAAAGATTCCAAAAGAGAACTTTGTTTTTGTAACGGTTGGTAATGACGTTCAATTTATTTTATTTTAGTGTTGCCAGTGATAAATGGTTATAACAATACTCTTTGATATAGAATGCACATCAGCGTTATATTTTTATAATTTGACATGCAATGCTTTTAAAACAAAATCGCATCATAAAAATCTTGTAGAGCCATGCCGAAAAGACGTAGAATATTCTAATTAAAATGCAATAATTAGTAATTTTGATAATAACCACCAAGCACGAAGGTCATTTTAATTAGTCGCCTTCTCGTCCTACTAAATTCGTATCATAAATAAAACTATACCGGTTACTCACAACTAAAATACGATCATATTTCCCGTAATACTAATTAATAAACCCAGTTATTACATACGTTTAACAGTAAAATACCGATTAACTAACCAGAGCGGTAATTGTAACTACAACTGTAGTTTAAAATTTTTAATCAGTCACACCGCATCTAATTTTAATTAGTGCACTCGGGGATACCAAAAAACATTTTATATGATGTTTGAAAAATTAAAAAGTCAAAACTGAACAGGTTCTTTCCCTTTGATACTATTTCAATTAAAATTCTTTTGTGGAAATATAATTAATTGTTTGATGTTTCAATTATTAAAATGAATAATGTTTATTTAGGATTGTTTGATTAGATTATATTTAAGGATGGATTGGTGAGAGTTGTAAAGCTGTTTTTTTTCTTTTTGTTTATCAGATTTGAAAAGATTTTAATGATAGTTTTATTTAAAGTACATTTACTCATAAATTTATAAACTTTTTGGCGCACCCGGCCTTTAAAGTGGTGATGATCCTTTAATTTAAAAAATAGCTTTTAAAAGTAGTGGACGTGAAATGGCTTAAGCAATAATTCTTTTGTAAATATAATAAACTGTTATTTAATTGATTCGTATTTTCCAGATTAATGCAACAACAGAAATTATAATCATATTAATATTATGTACTTCATAGGTCTGCTTAATATTGGAGCTAATCAAATTCAGACTATAAATTAGAATTGCAGTAGAGTTGGGCATGTCCTTTCAGAAGCGTTCAAGATGAAAATAGCCCGACTCGTGTTGTAGGTAAACAAAAAAACGAAAACATTCGGTTTTTTTTTTCGCAATAAGGTAAATCTTACATCTTGCCAGTCCATTAAGAACGAAAAAAAAAATGCACTCAAACCAATAAAAAAGCTTCGAAAAATAAATTTTAATACACTCAATATAAAGTTAAGAAAAAAATTCTTCCGCCATTCGAAATTCAAAAGCTTGTCACGTACGATTGATAAGTAGTCCGTACGTGTGAGTACGTTATTTGCATTTTCGCTTCTGGCAATAGATTAGTCCGCGGCAGACATTTTTATAGCCCTCCGATTGGGCTGCTATAAATCGGAATTGTGTTTGTAAATTTGTTTTAAGTGGCTACAAGTCGGTAGCCGTTACGGGAAATACAGGAATAGCACTACAGGTGACTAGCGCCTTGACCAAAAGCAAGTTTTAGGGTAGAAACTAATAATGACTTTAGTTTTCGAGTTCATCATATGAAAAGAAAGAGATTTCAAGTGGATTTTATCGCGTATAATTGAAATTGAAATTTTAACTCGACGTTTTGGTGTCTTTACAGAATGCATGGTCACGCACGCACGAGTGACCATCGCGAAAAATCCCCGTCAAAAAAGTTAAAGTAAATGATTTATTCAATAATAGAAACTATATAAGAAAACTTTAAAAATGTGATGAAGGAGAAAAATATCTTCCATGCTGGACTGGGAGCGAAAGAAAAACATAGAATGTGCCAGCTGCTTCTCTTCCCGGGCATACTGTAAAAGTCAGTTAAGGGACGGAGGGTTTTTTGACGTTTTTGTGGGCGATAGGCTGACCCCCTATCACTGCAAGGCTCTCTCCATCATTATAATACCCCCAAATTTGTCAAACGTGACATCAGATGGTTTTAAAGCCTCTGTTGTTCTGCCTACCCCATTAGGGATACAGACGTGACGTTATGTATGTATGTATGTGTAAATTAAAATATAAAGTAGAGGTACTCTCGCCGCGTCTGTCGGTCTAGGTAAGCGTGATAAACTCAAGAACTATTGAGTAGTAAGAAACAGATTAAAAAGTTTTTCGCTAATATACAATGCGCTTCATGAGTAAGGTTTTAAGGAATTCATTATCATACATACACACATAACTTCACGCCTGTATCCCTAATGGGGTAGGCAGAACACCAGAGGTTACAAGACCATCTGATGTCACGTTTGACAAATTTGGAGGTATTATTATGATGGAGAGAGACTATTGCAGTGACAGTGGGTCAGCATATCGCCCGCAAAAACGACAGTAAAACCTCCGTCCCTTAACTGACTTTTACAGTAAGCCCGGGAAGAGAAGCAGCTGGCTCATTCTATGTTTTTCTTTCGCTCCCAGTCCAGGCAAAAAGTATAAATTGCCTGTAATTTGACGATATCTGTGGAAGTGGAATAAAGTGGAAAGTTTTGGGAATAATCATGCCTATACTATGTCTATACTCATCAGTAATTTTGACGGAAATTAAGTGTAACTATGTCATAAACTTACAGTGAATATAAAAAAAATATTTTTGAAATTGGAACTTTTGCTTTGCTACACAGGCAAAGCCAGGGTAAGTTGCTAGTATTTTTATAATTATTATCTGATTAAATCTAGACATTTTACGGTCAATTTTATTAAGGCGTGAGGGTGTTTGTTAGCGAAGCGAGACCAGAAAGGGTCTTTCCATGTTGCAAACAAAAAAGGGAGTCCCTTTACCTGAAGTATTCCTATTACTTAAACAGTGTTTAGTGAAATCGAAAGTTGGACCGTCAAAATAGATACTTAAGTACCTATATGATAAAAAAAATATTTCTATTTTTATTTATTTATTTAATCATTTATGTACACACAGTTTAAAATATACAATGATACTTAAAGACTAATATATGTACAAAGGTACAGCTTATTTCTAAGAGAAATTTCTTCCTGCAGACCTGTGACTGGAGAGATACATTGAAACAAAATCAGTGCGTGCGTAACAAAAACAATATTCAAATAATAAAATACTTAAATAAAATACCTACACTAAGATATAATAAATACACTATTCATAAATAAATATATACATACATACATATACATAAATAAAATATATTCGTTGATTAATTTGACTTTAATTTTACGCATTCTGAGAAGAGTAATGTTCTCTTACTCTTTTTCTAAATGAAATTATAGTTTTTGATTCGCCTATTTCTAATGGTAATGAATTCCACAATCTGACAGCATTTTGTATTAAAAGAGTAGGAAAAGAAATCGGTTTTATGGGGTTTTATATACAAGAGAGTACCTACTTATGGACTTATGGGCTCGTTCTATGTGAGTCTATCTGCATTACTATTTAACTCATAGTTTTATATTGACATCTTAGGTATCGTTTTGATTGTCTGTGGTTATAGAATATTTTGTAGCGTTAACGGTCGATTGAATATAATATTAATATCCTTTAGCTAGAGGATATGTTTACATTGGCTTGTTTTGGTTTCTAAATGTGTCTCGTTGGAACTGATATGCTCAAATGCAGCTTATTTCTGTAATTTTGGTTCTTGCCACTTCGATTGACTGCGGGAGCGCTTACAACGATTAAACCATTAAGGAAGATTCAGAAAGGATATGTTTCCGTTTTTTTGTATCTGGGGCTAGAATGTGAGCTCAAGAATATATTGAAGAGAATAAGTATATAAATAAATAGTAATCAATCAAATTCAGATAGACATCGTATTAAAAAGCACAAGATTTATTGAAAATCGCTTCTCCGTACATAGACATTCCATTCTTCCTTACTTCAAGTGACTGCTTTGTACCAAATGACAAGACGGATGACATGACAATGACAGTTTTGACGGTAAAAAGAGTATCAAAAATGGCGAAATGTAAAGACGACCTAGCATGGCGGTTGCCATTTACATTAAACTTTTGTGCGCTATTAATTAAGCTTATTGTAATTTTTTTATCTTTTTATCGATACCAGCATAATTTTAACTACGTTGTGGTCTAGTGTTTATTTAATATTCCAATTTTGAAACTTTGCCTTTACCATGAAAAATAAATCGTAAGTTTCTAATCAAATCGACGACCACTTTGACGATGGGGATAATCTCTCTGCCTCAGATGCCAGTGGTTGCGGGTTCGATTCCCGCACAGAACAAGAAAAAAATATTCCGTGTCTGGGTGTTTATCTATTTAGGTATATATTTATATTCTAGGTTCCCCGCTAGTTCGCTATATGGTATCCCATAACTATGCTTACTTTGGGGCCATGTAGTTGTTGTGATTGCCTGGGGATATTATTATGTATTTTATTTATGATTTCGAACAACCAAGCAAGAATTTCTTAGAAACTCGTTCAGAATAAAATGTAAACAATAACTTTTGCCTCGGTAAGATACGAGTACAGTAGACTAAACTCGTAAAAAGGATTTCTTAACATTTAACCGAGGCTTTTCCCTGTCACTTCTATGAATTAGCATGTCATTGTAATCTGTGATTCTCTGTCTCAAGATAACAATACCGCGTAACAAGGACAGATATCGTGCTTAACACGGCGGTGCAAAATTTCACAGCTTTAGTAAACTGGTAATAGGTATCACTTGTCTTTATACAGGGTGGGACGTTCCGACGAGGCAGACAGTAGAAACCTTAAGCGTGGTAGTTACAGAAAAATGCGCTAAAAACTATTTTGAGGTTTTAGATAAACTTCAGCATGTACAATAAATTTTTAGAACATTGCTTGAATTCTTACTTAAAGATATTTCTTGGAGGCCGCCAATTTTTTATATCCGAGTACTCTCATCCTTAAGATAAATATGTATTTCATTTTGCAATAGATACTTTTAATTATTATTAACTATCACTCAATCTTCTAGTTAACCTAGGGAAAAACACTTAAAGAAGCCAAGAAAATAACTCCTCATTAAAGATTAGCCGAGTCGGAATTGTAACTAATAGGTATTTACCGGTACGCTACAAATCAAAAGCAGCTCTTGATCGTAAGGTAAAATACTACTAATATGATTGAGAAAGTGAGGATGAATAAAAGTAGTCTCCTAGGTAAATATGGATAAGTCATTTATAACTCTTCTTGCGCGATTTAATCGACGTACAGCGACATCTATCGAATAAAAGCGAACAAAATTTTCGTAAATTATAAATGTGAAAGTTAGAATGGATAGCACGTCTGAATGTTTTTTACTCTTTTACGGCAAAACGGCTAAATGGATTTGGATGAAATTTGGCAAAGTGATAGTTTACTTTTTATCTCGATATTCCCGCGGGTAAAACCGCGAAACAGCTAGTAATATAGTAATATAAAAGGACTTGAGTTGCTTTCAACGAAACGCCTATGTCTACATATAATATCTAAGTGAAGTTTTTCTAAGAAGATCCTACTCTAAAAAAGAATACGTGATTAAGGTGTAATATGTTGGCTCATAGGTTCGCGCACTGTAGTGTTGAGGCAAAAATCACACTTTTTAAGGTCTTCTGCAAAACTTTTTACACGGCAGGGCTGTGGTTTTATGAGCGCGGCTCGAAAACAGCGCTAAATGCTTTTCGGGTGCAATACAATAATGGTCTCAGGATTCTCTTAGGTCTACCGCGTCATTGTAGCGCCTCACTCATGTTTGCGTCACATGTAATACGTAAAAAGAACGCTTCACTCATGGCCAAGTTAAAGTCCAGCACTAACAGTATATTGAGAATGTTTGCTAATAAACTGGAGCTTTCAATATGGAAGCACTTTATGTCTGTTTTAGTAAAACTATTTTTTATTCCCTTTTTTGTATTACTAACATAGTTTTTAAGTTGTATTACTAACAAGTGGGCCAAGATGCCACAATAAATGAAATTTATTATTATTTATTATTATTATTAAAGAAAAAGTAATATAATTATTTTTAGAAGTACTTTTTTGGGTCCCTTTATTAAATTGTACAGCATGGAAGCATATTTTACGGTCGGTTGACTTAATTAAAACTTTTTTCAATTTAAGTCAACTGACCTTAAACTTCCGTGTAACAAACGAACATAATTACGACTCAATTTTAATTCCATCGACTTATAAATGTAACCCCACGGGCATAACGACATAAGTATAAAAACTACAAAAAACGACATGTTTGTTTTAAATTTAGAACTGACAGCGCCATGACAGCTGTTTACCGAATATTGCAACGTGAGCTTAAATGAACCGGAAAAATATACATTTACCAATACCCCAACACTCTCGTTATAATAAAAACATTTTTTCGTGCAGTTAAACACGGTCATTAGCTATTGGATATTTTTTATTTGTTATATTTAGTTCCTAATAAATTAATGGAGCGTGCACATGGTCGCTACATCCAGCTTATAGTTTGACTACTTGTTTACATATAAACGCGGTGTTGCCATCACGTGTTAATACATTATCCAAACAGAAAAAGCTACAAAAAATCCGAAGTCATGATCTCCTCTCTGTTTGGACTAGAGCACATTTTTTACTTGAGGGTAAAGTTTTTAAAAGGTTTTTTATGGAGCCGCAAATGTTTCGGGCACTCACCATACACCTGCCACCAGACGGCACTGCCTTAAAATCGATAAAAAACACCATAAAAGCGTACTGTTTAAGTAAAAACCCATTAACGATGACATGAAAATAAAAATAAAAGTAAAAAATGAGACTTTTATGTTTATTTTTATGAACCCGTATGATTTTAAAGTATTCGTTAAAATTATATTCTGTCCAGTAGCTGTGGGTGTCATGACTAATTTTTGACGTTTTAGATTAAGTCATAAATCGTATAATACAAAATTTTAATTAAAGCTCACAGACGGTATAAAACACAACATTGAGAGTCATTAGTGCCGATGCTAGCTTTTTTATTACTTAATTTTATCATAGTAATTAAAATTGAATACTGTAAGTGCTACAACAGTTTCAACTATACTTGTAATTTAAAACAAGTTTGAACGGATGTTAAATATTTCTAACCAGTGTGACGCAGCAATTGCTCTACCCAAACAGAGCAGATTCAAAAGTGTCAATAAATATTCAGTCATTGAATATTTATTAGCATTATTTACAAAGTGTGAATTTGACTTCATCATTCATATAATTGGATATGCTAATACGAACAAATGCAAGTAATTAAAGCAACGGAGACGTAGCATCTTGGAGCATGCAGTAACGACTAGGGCTTGTCTTGCATAATTAACTTCAATGAAATGCCGCGCAAAGTCCTTGGAACATTTAACTGTTGCGTTGCATCAATATTATTAATTTCAAAATCCAGGTTGCTCTTGTGCGAATTTATTATTACAGATTCATAATGTATGTATATTGTATTTCATATGTGCCATATAAGTTTTTATACATATGTGGGTATGAAAGGAAGGATCAGAATTTAAAGAATATATGCAATGTGTATAATTTAAATTAAGCGTACATTTGGGAAAAACGTGGAACTTAATAAAAATCGCAATCCATGTTGTGTATTAATTATTAACTTACAATTATGTCTGAATAGTTTCTTTGTTTTAAGCAATACACATAAAGCAATAATGTACCGTATATATAGAGTACCTACTACATTTTTTTTTTCAGAAAACAAGTTACTAGTTTAAAGAAGCTTCAATATAGTAAGACGTTTCTTATAATAGTAAAACGTAAAACATATATTTTTATGCGAAATATTGTTCTAAGTCTTGATTGAGCAGTGCATATGAAAGCATTATTTAAAAAAAATGGTAAGTAGTCTAAAAATGTTAGTGTCATTTATTTAGTAGGTAAGTTACTTTAATTATATTAATCCTTTTAAAATTTCATTAATGGTGGACTGCACTTAAAGAGAAAATTTTTCATTGCTTCTGTATGATTTTAAGTCTTTTTTTTTAAGTTTGTCATTAATTATCGATTATTCCATGTAAGTAAATTTCCTAAAAATGTATAAGGACAATTTTGAAAATTAGCGCTATTCGACAAATTATAACATAGGTACATAAATGATACTTTGGTTTATAGTTCTCTTCAGCAAACGTTTGGATAAAGACATGGAAATAGGATTTAAATCGGACTTTAATGATTTGCATTCGTAGATTATTATATTACTGTATTTTGAATAAAGGCAGATACTACAAGATATAGTACGGTTGAAATTCAATATATTTCTTATACAACTTTAGCACTTTAGTTCCCTAATACACACAGAAATTAAATACGGACCCTGTATAAAATATATGTGTAACACATTAATTGTTAATATCCAAATTTAATCCTTAACTAATAGTATGGAATAGTTAATGTATAATATTGTTAGGATGGCTTGATTGAAATCTGCGCAAGGATTAAGATGTATTGATTTTCCTGTATTGGAAGGATATTTAATGAACTATAGCGGGAATGATAGTGATCGTATTTTAATTACATTTCATATTGAATTATTTAGCTAAACAAAAGATTGATTTTCAGCTCACATAAAATATGAAAGTTCTGGTGATTGATGTTTTCAAAGATTTGCTATAAATAACTGAAAAAATGTGCTAAATAAGAATCACCCGACCAGGAATGATTTTTATTTAGAATTTTTTTTTTGTTTTAAAAATAATTGAGCATTTTAAATGCAAAAACTTATAAATATCATAATGAGTTGAAAATTGTTTCATGTGGGTAAAACGACGACATTATTTAAGTAAATAGTCAGTTAGTGGGTTCTGTTTGAGAATTAGTCATAAAATGAGATGTTTCGCGGAATTTGATGTTTGAATTCAAACATTTTGACAAAAACAATTTGAATACAAACTTTCTGCTACAAAAAGACTTATAAAGTTAAGAATTCAAATCTTCAAATATATTTAAAATTTAAACGCGGTAATAGACATATATAAACATTAAAATGATTCTTTAATATGTACATGTCAAATTCCAAGAATTCCTGTCAGAAGTGGAACTGTGCCGACATTAAGACTTGAGTATTTATATTGCATTATAAGCAAAACGTTTCATCATAGTTTAGATTACGCATGACTCCGTTGACACACAAGTGCTATTCATATTTTTCCGAGACGTTACTTTTATATTGATAAACAAAAATGAGTCCCAGGGCCAATCTCATATTGCGGTGTTGTTTGCCGTGTTTACAAATGGGACTTATTTGACGAAAGGTTGGGGTCATTGATAAAGAAATCTTGAGCGGGAAAAACAAAAGAATTTATTATTCAGCTACTATTTATTTTTCTCGCTATAATAACGAGTTGCTTATGAATATGTCGATCTCTATATTAATAAAGATTTACTAAGTTGCTTTTAATATTGACTTCTCCTTCAAAATGATTATTACTTCTTTTTAGACACAAGCTTTTCGATTTCTTGACGCATTTCCTTCAAATCTTTCTTTATGATATCAAGAACTTTTGTTTGAACACTCTGCATGTCTGGTTCATTGAGTACGTAATCAATAGCCAATATTTTCGTTATCATAATATTTCTACGAGTCATGTCATTTATTTTGAGATGAAATGGATGGTACTGCGGTTATGACAGATATTTGGAAGTTTGCCAAAATAATCAAGTAACGGAAGCATTCAATGTGTACCATTATCTGTTTTGTATTCTCATACTGTTGGTGCCTGTTTGGTTAAATTATGCTCGATAGAGATTCATAATATGCAATAAAGTCTGATTGCTATTTTGTCCCTTAAAACATATTATTTAGTTGATATTGCCTAAGTAAGCGATTCATTATACTTAACTTTTAAAAGAGGCTGACTTGCGGCTCGGTAAAGAGCTACGAGTTTACGGGTAAATGTACAAAATATTTTTGAGTGATAAAACTCGGTTAAAAAGAACTTGATAGTGATTACTTATTTGAAACACAAAATATTAATTTGGTACATTCTGATAGGATACTCCAGTAAACGTGTATAACATGTGTAACGAGGAAGGTTAAATATAACTGTTTTCATTTTGTTTGTGTAACACGTGTACTTAATCCCGTCTACGTATTCTATAACTACAGAATAATTTATTCAAATCGATATTCATTATCTCCTGAAAATTAAACTTTAATAAGATCAAAATACACTAAGCTACATTTTAAGCAAATTTACATGATCTACGAAAGCAATAAACCTATTTACGTACTGATTACCTATTCGCGGTTCGCTTACCTTGAAATTATTAGTCACTACTATAACAAGAAACTATGCCACAATCTTCTTATCGTTGATAAAGTAACTTTGTTCGTTTATTTTTTAAAGCATTGAGACTTTACTTACCTTTTCTATTTAAAATATCCGACGTAAAGACGCAAAAAAACTATTTCTGTTTTCAAAAACACATTACATCCATCAAGTTCACTTAAGAGCAACGTTACACAGGACGGTACGCTCGTTGAACACACATAACATCACATTTTGCACTTGTTTTAAAAAACAATAATAATACAGACAAAACAAAGAACTACTCCAGGCGGGAACTTTTGTTTCTTCTGTAACGAGATAGGTTTTAACACAAAAACAAGGCGCAGTTTATTTCATAAATGTTTCGTTCGTCGAAGAGTACGGGAGGTATAATTTCGGGAAGGGGAACGCGTCCGTTCGCGACACGGGCGGCCGAACGACTGGTTGAGTGAAAAGAGAGGGGAGCGAAACGATTGAGCGAATGGGTGGCGGGAGACGAGGCCCGCTAGGACGCATCGTTGGACCGCGTGCCGCGCGCTTAGGGCCAGCAGTCAAAATAAAAAGGGTCGCTAAACGATCATTCGTCAAATTGCTGCTACTAGAAATGTTCAAAGTAACCGCAGCGAAGCATATTTCAAGTGTTACTGGAACTAAATAAAATTCAGCATGAGAGATGCAGTTGCATTTTGACAGCTACATAATTGTTTGATATTTTAGAGCTGTGGTTAGTTTCATTTCTTAAAAGAAAGACGTTGCTATTCACTTTTAGTCTTGAATTTCTTTGGTACTTACTATTTCTCTTCGAAAATTTCTCAACTACATATTACATTTATAATCAACTTAAAAGTAACAATATAGCAACAAGTTTTATTCAAGGAATGAATTCAACAAACCACAGAACCGTAAAATGATTCCTACCCCAGCGAAAGATTACCATCGGCTATTTTGAAAAACAAAAATTAACAACCAATTTCCGACAGCATAATTTACGTTCCCCAAAAATATTTTTTTTGCATTTACGACTTTTGCACGTAACAACGTTGTTTTGCCGGGATAGGTGCAGTGACTGTGATTGTTGTGTTATAAGTTACCATGGTAAGGTAAATTTTTAGTTTGCATTTAGATCTACAGCGATAGATAAAATCTTTGCATATACGCTATTACAATTTGAAATTTCTTTTGAATTGCATCCTGGTAATAAAGAAGAATTAAGTTACGCTTTTTAGGTCTTAGGGATAACTTTTACAACCAGCGTAAATTAAAAAGCAAATATCTTTGCCCATTTTGCTATTTTTATACATCATCATTATCATCACAACTCCATGTAATTTCTGTAACTGCAGGGCTATGAGTCTCTCCTCTGGGTGATGTGGAGGTTCAGCGTTGACGTAGATGACCATTGCTTGTATGACGCGACTCCGAGAACGATTGTTCGCGCCAGTTACCCAAAGGTGGCACTGCTCTGTGATTTTGGTTGAGTGAAGACGAATTGTTTTTGACAGACGTCAAAACGTCAAAGTAATTGTGGATTGATACTCTGGTGACTTGGCGCCTCGGAAGAAAAGAGATTGTTTTGATAGTTTTTGTGTCGGTTAACTGTGCTTTGGAAATCAAATTTGTGATAATACAAATCGGAAAGTTTTGTAAACTAGCTTATTATATATAAGTATTATAAACATATCCCCATTCCTACCTATATAATTGATTCCCCTCCTAATTACATATCTAATATATACTTGCCGCCACGCCGCCTTGAACGGCGTTGTTTGTGCGGGTTTGCTGGATTTTGGTAAGTCTTTATTTATTTAGCTTAAAAGCAGTGACCTTTCGCTGCGTACGGGCATAACATTATTTACTGCCCGTTCAACGATGTTACACTTTTTATCCTGCTCTATGTGCGGGAAACCCGCACTATCGAGGACCTCGCACTGGCCATCGATAATGAAATTAAAGTGACAAGTTTCTGGGCGGGAAAAATATAATATCTTTAAGCCCCAATTTCAACGTGTAATAAAACGCGACCAATTCGAGTTGAACTCGGCTTACGCGTTATTACGAGTTCCGCATTTAATTTTTCTTCAGTCAGTGCCAAGATTTATTAATCTAGGCTCAGAAGGATAACGGTGAAATCGGGGCTACGACTTGATACGAAAAGAAGAAGAAGCAAATAGTTAAGGACGCTATCAAACATGCTTTAAATTATCAAACTAACTAACAAATTCCTATTTCCCTTCCCAACTGAATAAAGTCTTCATACCAAACAACTATTACAACATCAAGATCGGTACGCTCCCAAGGCGATGCCGATTGTCATGTCCAAAACACAGTGATTTATGTGTTGCCGAGTGTATTATTCACGTCCGGACAGTTATCCAATCCCTGGTCGCGGTTCTGGTATTGCTTTATGACAATTTTGAAGTTTTCATATTAAGTTGTGCTATCGGTTGCCAGTGTCGTGGGAGGTTCCAGAAACGCAGGGTTTGAATTTGGAACAGGTGTGTTTGGTTTGAAGGGTATTCAAAAATTTAAAATAAATAATCTAACATGTGATTACTTTTAAGGCTGGTATGACTTTATTGAAAAAATAATACTTCTAATTTTGTGAATAATTAATAGGAAACATTTAATTTCTGACAATATACAGGTTTGATTTGTAGTCACCAGCCAAATTTAAACTTTAAAAAATAGTCGCTGTTGATAAACATACCTAGTAGGTTCGAAATGGCATTTCATTGATTCACGATGTTTTGTAGTAGCGCCTAGTTGCCTTTATTTTAATGGTTATTTAGAGCAGGGGCTGCATATCGGTATAATTTTTTTAAATAGTACTAGTAAAATTTCAGTACCCTTATTAGTGTACTGCTTCATCAAACACAATACCTGTACAAGTTATTAAAATCTAAATTTATTAAATCAGTACCCAAATAATGTATACCGGATTCATTTCTGTAGATGTTTTTAGTACAGAAATATTTTAACCGATTTAATTTCGGTACCGAAATGTATAGATCAGCATATGTACCTACGCTTCATAGGCTTCAAATAAACTATCGAAAATTCTACAGTTATTTAAAAATTAAAATTTAATATCAATATTAATATAATATTGATATTAAATTTTAATTTTACCGGAAAATATCAGTTAACTGAGAAAAAAATCAGTTATGCTACAATAATAAAAAAGGTACACGAATTATTTCAGTATGAATTCCTGTACTGTTATTTTTAAATACAACTAATTTAACGGTATGACGTCATACAGAAAAAAAATGTACAGAAATTCATACCGGTATGCAGTCCTTGATTTAGACTTAGAGTGACCATGGTTTGCTTAATATGTCAGCGGATACATTTATTTCTATGTAAAAAAACTTTTTTTTTTCAAAAATCGTTTCTAAAAATGTTACTTAGTGTGTCAATAAAATTTGGCCGGTTACTATTATCAACCCTGTATTTAGGTTCAATTATAATAAATTACTTCATCTTTCTCCTGTTTAGCGAAGTCCTATTAGACTAACATTTGTTATACGCGTTTTAAAATACCTACAACTGTCCTATCCGTCAACTAATATGAAACGAACAAAACTATGCTGAAATAAAAAATACTATAAAATTTTGACAGCTCGCTCAAAAATCTGTCAAAGTGGTTCTAAATTACCTATTTCGACGACCGGCTGGTGTAGGGATAACGTACATTGCCTTCTATGCCAGAGGTCCTGGGTTCGAGTCCCGGCGGCGACGGATATTTGTGGGATGAACACAAATATTAGTCGTCAAATCATGGACGTTTATATGTTTATTTAAGTTTATTATCCAATAAAAAATATGTTTTCATTCAATATGTATGTTTATATATTCCTTAAGTATATCAGTTAACTAGTATCCATAGCACAAGTTCTTTAAGAAACTTAATTTGGGCTAGATAATTTTGTGTGAGTGTCAGAAATATTTATTATTATTATTTTATACAATCCTTAGCTTTCGGCTTAAGAAAAAGTACTAAATAAATTCTGCGTTACGCTTCGCTTAAAACAAATTGAGCATGAGAATGTCAAGTACTCTTATTTCTGATCTACAGTTTCATACTCTTACTTATCCTTTTTTTATTAACTGCCCTAAGTGGAGGTAATAAAATTGACTATAAGTTTTTGCTGTTTTTATCATGCTGTTCCTTACAGACCGATATATTCACCTAATTTATTGGCAAAACCGAACTGCTTAAAGGTAGGTAGATAAATAAATATGTGATGTATGTGAAATGGGTATATGACGTCACTATCCTTAGCAAGTAGGGAGTACGAGGAGACAAGTGAAATGCTCAGATGTTAAAGACCAACTGTTTATTATTTCATTAAAACAAAATATAAAATACGAACGTCACTCACACATATGTAGTACCCACACCTATGCAATAACCCACAATAATCCCCCTTTTGAGAAAAATATTTTTTATGAATTAAAATCTTATTACTTAAATAAATATCCCGGTGTTTAGCTTGGTATATCGCGTCCTCGTAGTGTATCGTCTATATTTGTTTATTTACTCTTAATTATACACAATGACAATAGCTTATAGTAACTCCAGAAAATTTTCTATAAAAAAAATAAATAAATAAATAAATAAAATCCCCAGAAACCAACTACATGGCCCCAAACTAACTAGGGGGAACCTAGAATATAAAAAAATATATATGTATAGGTATGTATAGACCTCGAATATTTTATTTTTCTTATTCTGTGCGAGAATCGAACCCGTGACCACGGGCGTCTGAGGCAGACAGTGTTACCCCATCGCCAAATTGGTCGTCAAATTTATATGTAGCAAACTCTGTCAAAATCTGTTCGGTAGTTTTGAAGATAGCCTAAGACAGACAGGCGACATAAAGACAGATGATTCCTTTTTTTAAATGTATAGGCATGGCCCCTGCGCAAGGATGACACGCAAAATTGTGAAGCTTTCCACATTTTTATTAAGTCGTCGTGGCGCCGTACTATGTGTATCATACGATATATCAGATTAAGCAACATTTGGTGCGGTCGGTGCTTGGATGGGTGACCGCCGACTATTCATTTCTCACGGCGACGACTTCCGTGCTTCGGAGGGCACGTTAAGCAGTCGATGCCGGGTGCTGTATACTTGTATACAGTAGTCGTAAGGGTTTGTCAGAAGCCACTTTGGCGCCCTGAAAATTCTGACATCTACCACCCAGCACTGGGCCAGCTTGGTGGATTATGGCCTATACCTCCTCGTCACCCAGGGGAGAGACTCATGCCCTGCAGTGGGCTCGTTTCAAAGAGTTGTGGCGATGATGTTGATGAAGTATAAAAACCGTCAGAATTTACTACCTCGGCTATTATAAATAGTTATGAATTAAAGGTAAACCGCTAAATATTAAAATCATATTAGTAGTTATTGCATGATCGAGTAACAAACACAGATAAGTGTCATAAACTTTCAAATTCATAAAATTACAGTGAATTGCAGAAATAAGTAAAGAAACTTTTTTTTTACTAAGTGAGGAGTGTTTTTTCTCATCAGCCACAATCGAACTTCTTAATTTTTTCATGTTATCTTAACAGCATCATAATTAAATGATGGACCGACCAATTTATCCAATTTCAGAAGTTAAAACAGAATTATCTGTTAAAGAATTAATTATAAGGTACGCTTGGGTTGGCTGTTATACTGTAATTATGTAATTGGCTGTTAAGTGTAGAATAGAGGGCGCTTTCTGGCACTATCATTGGGAACTACGTATTATATTAAATTAAGCTAGGGGATCTCTTAAGCTGGTGGCTTCAAATTGCCCTTATTCTAGAAAAGACGAACAAAAAACTTGTAATAGTTTTGAATTTTATTTTAGTTCTACTTATAATAAAATAATAATTAATAAAATCCCCAGACAATCACACCAACTACATGGCCCCAAAGTAAGCATAGCTTGTGTTATGGGATACCATATAGCGAACTAGGGAACCTAGAATATAAATACATAAATAGATAAACACCCAGACACGGAACATTTTTTTTCTTGTTCCGTGCGGGAATCGAACCCGCAACCACTGGCTTCTGAGGCAGACTGGTTTACCTCATGGCTAAAGTGGTCGTTGACTTATTTAACAAAACTTAAGCGTTTGATTGTTTGAAAGGACTTGTCTCAGAAAATATTCTGTTCTTAAAGTAGACTAGCTGCTGCCCGCGACGTCGTCTGCGTGAACGCTATGCAGCACCAAACGCACCTACGATTATAACACTGCTAGCGTGATAATATGTAGCCTATATGTTGACCCGACTTCTTAACTATCTTCATGCCAAATTTGAAGTAAATCCATGCAGTACTTTTTGAGTTTATCCCGGAAAGACAAACAGACAAACAGACAAAAATTCTAAAAACTATATTTTTTGTTTCTGTTTCGATTGTAGATCATACCCCAAATATTCTTTTAAAAAAATATTCAATGTACAGTTTTGACTTTCCTACCATTTTATTATATGTATAGATTATTTCATTCGACTTCGTTCGTAGTCAAGTTATGCGGAAAAAACTGCGTCGATTGCCTTGTTTTCCATAAAAACGCAACACCCGTGTCGTTTATTTAACTAATCTTTATATAAAAAAAGACGTGCGGCACTCGGAGACTGCCGCGGTAAAGCTATCGCATAGCATTTTTTATCAACTTATGCAATTATAATTATTTATTTATTTTATTAATGCAGTAAATTTGATCTAATATGAAGTTCCACAAGTTCCTAGTAGATGGCGCTGATTGTTTATTAAAGCCCGCATGTAAAGTTATGAAATCAAAGTATCACCGCTGTGCCGGTCGGAGTGGGGGGTGTTAGGATTTTTTCGTTACGGAATTTCTGGATTCGGTCCCCACGCTCAAGGCCCGCGATAGAAGCTATGCAATATTCGTGATGAGCCCACTGCAGAGCTATGAGTCTCTCCCTTGGACGCCGAGGAGGTTTTTCCCGTCATATGAAGCTGTAAGTCTGGCTAATATTTTGTTTTTGTGTAGGAGTAAAAGATATAGGTAATATAAAAAAATATGTTTTAGAATAGATGAACGGTAAAATTTTCTTTTCATTCCCAAATTTAGAAGTGGTACTAGATGAAGATTTTTTATACATACATACATAACTTGATGCCTGTCTCCCCTTTTTACTCATTTAAATATTTATTTATTTAAATAAAGTAAACTTTTGGTAGAGAACTAATAATAGCTTGTAGTTCTCTATACGCAATCAATTGAAACACAAAAACAAGGATTACTGGAAAATAACGAAAGCTATAATAAAATAACTATAATTAACATTGTTGCTTTACAACACAATTAAACTAATCTCCCTTAAAATAACAGCCCATTACACAAAATTACGTAAAATAAAAAATTCCGATAAATCAAAAATAAACAGATCACAAGATTGCCGACAAAATAACTACATAATAGGCACCCGTATCGTAGACCAATCAAATGTTTTAGGGTGTCTTTACTCGAACATCGTTCGAATCGTTCAGATTACTATACAAGATAACATACAGTTCCGTCACATATTTTATTTGTTTCATATGATTTCAATAAACGACCTCCCCTCAAGATATAAATAATGCATGTCGAATTTTATACGCAGTCCCGTATGAGATAGGATCAATAATAATGGCCGACAGTGTACGACACTGTGTTCTAAACGTGACCGATAATCATAGATTTTTTTGTAAATAGAATTAGGTAATAAAAAAGAAACAATAAAAATAGGTTCGATAGTCTTAAGATTTTTGAAAATAGAATTGGTTTAGAATAGTGTTCGAAAATTATTTCAACTTATTTTTTTTTTAATGGGTACAAGGAAACTGTTCAGAACTACATGATCGCAAGACTAACGCAAAAATTGATGCGAGTATGTTCTCTTTCATGCTCTCTTTTATACTTATTCTTTACTATAAGTTTATTCATGGACATGTGTGTATGATTCCTCCCCGATCTTACGAATGGCGCAAAAACCTCGTCTTTAACAGAAAATTCAATACCAAATCAAAAACGGCATTTATTTTTAGGTATTTTACATGAATCAGTTTGGGAAAAATACAATATGGGTCACTTTATGGCGTTATTCTGAAATATCTACTGTTTATTATTGCCCCCCCAGATATGGGGACCTTTAACAACCCTTCTTTGAAGTCATAAAATTATCTGAGTATTTTTTGGACTCCGTGAGTCTACCACAGATTGTTTTTGACCAAGATGTAATTTAGGTACTTTGAATCTATGCATTATCATTTTATAGGATCGTCTCTCAAGAATAGCCTTGGTGTTGCAAAAAAGTAAAAAAAAATAACTGTCTAGGAACTAACACTTCCGGCTTATTTAATAGTCATATGGAATTGAATAAGATTTTTTGTTATATCTCACAAACATGGCTTATAATAACGTACAAAGATACGTTACGAAAAAAAAAAAAACTGAGCGTAATTTTATTGCCAACATAATAAAATAAAACATACAACAAAAGCCAATGCTTCGTCAATTTCGATCTACTTAAATTTTAAAACAAAAGCCGACGATAAAATCTTTTGCTTGACTCACAATGCCCTTACGATATCAATCTGCCTCCGTTTGATATTTCCATATGCTGTTTGTGCTTATTTTATTTCAGAAAGCAAGCAAAACGATTGTATGGACCGGATGTCGATTGAAGCAACCCGACCATGCCATTCACTTCACTAGACCTTTCATGTCACTTGGAGGTTTTTATCCAAGTGTTCTTTTGTAAAAAAAAATAAATAAAAAAAAACTCATTGAAATTTAAAATTCGAATGGAACACCTACGTCTAGAATTCGTGGTAATTATGTTTTGTGTGTCTTTTCGATTTATACAGTCATTTGTTATCGAAAACTGAAATTCTCTTTTTCTAAGTAAAGAAAAACTGTTCCTCATAAATATTACTATTAAGGCTTTCCAGATAAACATCAGATCAAGCTCTTAGCCAATGTATACAATTTTAATGGTAGTCGCGTAGGGTCAATTTATATAGCCCTAGTACTTAATAGTACTAAATAAGCGTGCCTTAAAGGTGACTGATCTGCCCACTTGGTGGTAGTACACCTTCAGTGTTTATCTAAGCGACGACCACTTTGGCGATGGGGTAAATCTATCTGCCTCAGACGCCAGTGGTTGCGGATTCGATTCCCGCACGGAACAAGAAAAAAAAATGTTCCGTGTCTGGGCGTCTATCTATATATGTTTTTTTATATTCTAGGTTCCCCCCTAGTTCGCTACATGGTATCTCATAACACAAGCTTTGCTTACTTTGAGCCCATGTAGTTGGTGTGTTTGTCTGGGGATTTTATTTATTATTTATTTATCTGGTTAGCCTTCATGAAAATGCTGCCGTAAAATGTCACCATTGTAGAGGTTTTTCTTAATAAAGAGTCAGCCGGAGTTTGACCTCAATCTCACCTGATGGTAAGTGGAGATGCTGTCGAAGATGACAGCACACGGGTCTAGGAAAGAACTGGCTCTTCATAAAATATTGCCGGAACATATCACCGCCGGAACTGTTATATTTAGCGGCAGATTTCGATTTAGATGAAACGCGGCGTTAATCGGTCATGAATAAAATACTAAAAGTTTGAACTCAATACGATGTTTTCCGACTTATTTTGTACAAAAAATAAACTAGAAAATACCAACGCGTAATAAATAAAAAATCAGTAATAATCAGTATTGCTTACTTACTAACTTAAACAACAAAAGATTCATAATCTGATTCGAAACAATAAGGAACAATAAAATGAAAATTGATTACGTAAAACAAAGGGCCTTGGCAACCTTCGGAGAAGGGCGGGATTAGTCTCTATTACCGAATTGATATTAAACTGGGAACCGGTGAAATTTTCGTTTTCACCTGATTCGGCTTTTTGATCTTTATAATTATTGCTTTCTGAGTAGTAGCAGACTGTTACATAGCGCAAGTTTTGTAGAGTTCACTGAGTTTTAGACTTTAAGTTTATGAAGTCTTATATTTATGACGACCACTTTGGCGTTGGGGTAAACCTATCTGCCTCAGATGCCAGTGGCTGCGGGTTCGATCCCCGCACGGAACAAGAAAAAAAAAATGTTCCGTGTCCGGGCGTTTATCTATTTATGTATTTATATTCTAGGTTCCCCCCTAGTTCGCTACATGGTATCCCATAACACAAGCTATGCTTACTTTGGGGCCATGTAGTTGGTGTGGTTGTCTGGGGATTTTATTATTATTATTATATAAGAATAATGAATTAATGTTTGACATAGCACAGATATTGTGGTGCCCTACTTCGATTATTTATTTATTTATATATAGTTCACCAACGCAGTGGTCACCAAAACAAGGTTTAACAAAGAACATATGGCATTGTGATACAATTCTAGCGCCACCACACTTATAGGTGAAGACAGCATGCAGTATAGTTTTGCGAATAGTAACTAAGTAACTAAATAATAGAACGAAAAAAAAAATACAGATTGATTTAAAAAAATTAAATAAAATTACAAATTGATTTTAAAACATAAGCACATTTTTTTTTTAAACATTGGTCTTCAAAAATAATCAAAATACTTAAAATAAATAACGAATAGTTAAAATCAATAATGAATGTAAAATTAATAATGTCAACGTTGTAAAAATACGGGGGAAGAATAATTTGAAATTTATTAAATACTATTATTATGGATTTAAAAACAAAAGATCAAGGCAAGAGCATCTTCATCTCAGCTGTGCTTTAATACTTTATTTGCCTTTCGCATACTTGTGTTTTTTAAAATCAAATTGATACGAAATTGGTTTATTTAGTAAGTCCATCACAGGACTTTTAAAGCCTTCTTTCTCAGTCACTATCATTACTACCTCGGCCCTTTTTATGAGCCCTCTGCATTGACTGCATGAATTTAAAATATAAGTACGATTAACTTGCGCTTCGACCGAAGCCGGAAGCACCGGAAATTGTATTATCAATTAACAATAGACCCATACAAAATCAAACTAAAATATACCTAAGAATTATGAGAATTAATTCAAAATCTTTTCTTTCAGACTCCACTGATGTCAAAAAAAACTTAAGATCCCTTCACAAGGCGAAAACATAGCGCAAAAAACCTAACGACCCCAACTTCAAACCCTAGTCTTCTCATAATAAGCCCGGTGATCTCCCCACTGCACTAGCAGGCTCCATCAGTTTTAATGAGCAACGCCACACGTTGTACACAAGTTTGCATTACGTTCGTTAAACTCGCGCCTGCTTTGTACAATCTACTTTGCGGCGAAACAGCCGTGTGCGGAGGCCTTATGCGGTGCAATGTTCGAATTTCAAACTCGAAGAACGATGCATCGATAGATTTGCTTTGGCGGGATAATGACATCGGAACTCTGATTCAAAGAGGTTTTCGCTAAAATTTAGAACTCTTTTTTGAGGTTGTTTCGGCGTGCTTGTTAGTTTTGAGCGGGAATATTCAAATATTTTTCACCTTGTTCGTAAAGTATGCGCAGAACTGTGATATAAGGTAGATGGTATGGCATTCTCCTTTTTGATACAGATTGTTTTTTATTGTATGAATAACACAGTGTGTTCGGAATAGAATACTACCAGTGAAACTATAATTCGTTGTCCTATAGATTCTTTTGTCTACCAACCAGCATTCGGTCAGCAGTACAACAAATTACAATAATTAAATTTTTATTAGAATATTTGATTATTAATAATAACATTAATATTTTAAGAAAGTTTGGTTTCATATGAAAAAAAAAATAACGCGTCCGTATATTTACTGAACTGTGTAATTTTAAATTCCGATGGAATTTCTTTATAAAATACAGCACATACCTTCCCGTTAAATACTGTTTGAACTCGACTGGTAGTTTCTGTCATTATCACTTCATTAATGAAGTGAGCCGATCTTAAGTAGAAACTTGATCTGTGACTTAGGTTAAGACTTCTATAGGTAATTCTTAAAAATAAAGTCTTTTTCAAATCTTACCTTTTCATAAAACGTTAATTACCTTATTCAAAAGTACAAAAGGTTTCAATATCCGTGAGAAATATTTGGATCTGCCTTCTATTCTAACTTGAGATAAGCCCTTTTGAAACTTTTACAAAACTTGATAACAAATTAGCCAAACACCTTACTCATTGTTAAAGGATTGTACAAATAAAATCTTTGCCTTTGTTGGAACGAAAAAAAAAGTAATTTGTTTTTTTTTTCGAATGGTATGCCTGAGTTATTACTCAGGTAAGGAACTGAGATAAGATACTTTTTTAAATTCAGAATTGTAGTTTTTTGCGTTGACCACAAACAAGTTTTGGTTTTGAGTAAAAGTGATGTTGCAATAATTTCATACTTTATTTAAACTTTTTGTTTAAAAAAACAGTAAACCGTAGGTATTTAAAGTCTCAGATATAAAATGATAAAGCTGTGTTTTATGACAGAACTAGCTGTTTCGCGCGGTGGTAGCCGCGCAATTTCGAATCCCGTGGGAATATATGGATAAAAAGGAGCCTATGTGCTATTCCAGACTGTACACTATCACTATTATATTATACCAAATTTCAACCAAATCCGTTGAGCCGTTCTCCCGTGATTGATTAACAAACATCCATACATCCAAACTTTCACATTTATAATTTAAGTAAGAAGTAAGATGTTCGATTGATAGACTCAGTATAGTCACGGTAATATTATCTATATCACCGTGGTATAGTAGTTCCTTAGTTAATTATCAGTCTCCGCCACCACCGCTGCACTACCTCGGGGTTCTATTCCGAGTTGAGATTTTGAATAGAACACTTCTATATTAATTCGGATCTGTCTGGGTATGGGCTGGGGTATTCTTTAGTTCTACGCTAACTCATAACATAAGCTCACTCAGGGACGATATTGTGGTTATATCAGCTTACCTAAACTAACTTAAGCTTACTTGACGACCGGCTGGTGTAGCGGTAACATACATTGCCTTCTATGCCAGAGGTCCTGGTTTCGAATCCCGGCGGCGGCGGATATTTGTGTTATGAACACAGATATTAGTCGTCAAGTCATGGATGTTTATATGTTTATTCTAATAAAAAATATGTATTTATTCAATATGTAGGCGTATATATTTCTTAAGTATATCAGTTACCTAGTATCCATAACACAAGTTCTTTACGAAACTAAATTGGGGTAGATAATGTTGTTGCGGCAGTACAAAGTGTGTGTTGTGTGAGTGTCAGAAATATTAATTTATTTATTATTTATTTATTAATCCTACAACCTATCTCCTAATCACACGATAAATTGTTACTATAGATGGATCGCAGCGGTGTGGGGTCGGCAGCAGCGGCTCGAGTTGACGTTGGCGTGGGGGGCACCTCTCGATTCATTGTCTGGTGAAGGCCATGGAGAGAAGTCGAGAGGCTTAGGCAGCCATGACCTCCATCTGCGAGGACGTAATGTCGCAGAAGGAGGCGGTGGAGCAGCGGTGCCGGGAGGATGACGCCTTCTGGGCACTTATAGGGGAAGGAGGCTGAGAAGGAGATACGCAAACCTTTTCCCTCCCCATAGACAGCCGTTGCGGCTATGAGTGGAGAAATTGTCGCCTTTTTCCTACACCACTGCTCAAGGCTGAGCGCAAACCGCTGGGGATCGCGGGTAGTGCCAATGGCTTTACCGTAGAATCGATTTATGGCAGTGGATTATACTCCTCATAATCGGATCAGCACGCGTCTCCAGAAAAAAAAAGGTAAGGTAAAGAAAAGGCATATTTTCTGAAGTACAGGCTTTTATCCTGATTCCTTTATGGGATCGCGACAGCTTGTTTACCATAATAATTATTCCAAAAACAATAAATTAATTCAGTTTGGACTGTACATGCAGCATTAAAAAAAAAGGCTCGCACACATCTAAAGCAGTAAATCACGTCCAGCCATCTGTTACGTTTCTGAATGTTGGTCACCCGGAACCGACCGGATACGCGGTTCTACGGCCAGGTATATTGTAATGTTGGACTGCCTGTGTCGGTGGCGTTTATTTGAGCGGCAAAAAATAGAAATAGGTAAGTTTAGAATGATAATGAATAGCGAGGAGATATAAATAAATGATTGATTGTGTCTTTTCATATTGAAAAGAATTGAAAGATAGGTATTGACTTGCTTTGTACAATACTAGCGGCCACCCGTGGCTTCTTCCTCCTTTAATACAGGATAATATCCGCGGATAATATATAATGAGTAATATAGAAGATAATATATAATATATAATGAGTATAGTATACGGTCGACCTGTGTAGCAAATTTTGTCCAGATTCAATAGTTATTCAGTGATAGGAACATCTTCACAAAAGTCAAGGTAGGATTCTATTGATATTATCATGATTTACTCAAATACAAGTTTGAGTATATTTTACACTTAGGTAAAGTCGATATTTCCAAAAACCGTGACACGAATGAAGAAAAAAAACTGAAGTGCTTGACTGTTAAAAAAAAACTTAAAATCCAAACGAACTTCATTTAAAAACAAAACAAAGAATAAATTATGCACTTTCAGTTAAAAAAAAAACATATCGGCTACTATTGTACAGATTGTCAACTCGTCGTCAGTTCGCACTTCAGATCCATCGGGCCATTGTTCTGGATCTATTGGGTTTAAGAACACCCTTTGTTGTAGAGACTCCTTTCAACATGAGCGTTAATTATACAGGGTGATGAAACAGTGAAGAATGATTTTTGCATTGTGTGTAACGTTTTAATTGCACAAATTGAACTGATTTTATATTTTTTGTTTTTAATAATTTTTACTCATTATGATGGTAAGTAGTTAAATCAATTTCATTCTTCTAAAGGGAGATGAAACTGTGAAGGATATTTTTTTGCATTTTAATTGCACAAATTGAAGTTTAGTATTTTTTCGCAATAACTTATTTTTTAATCATAATGATAATACTGAAATCTATTCCTATCTTATGATTTCTCAATTTTTCTTCATCTTAGGATAAAAAGATCACTACTTATTTGTCTCAACGGCTAATAGTCGCAGGTTTTATCCCTTCACAAAGCAATCATTTGTTTCCTGGGTGAACAATATGAAGGATAATGTCTAGAAACAATGTAAATAAACTATGTGTTTACTGTAATTTTACAACAATTATCATATAATAATATAATTAACTCAGAAACTACTAATAAGATTCTAATAATATTTTTTGCTCAACTTTTAAGGAAGATATAAGCTATACTTTTTATCCAAATATTCAAAGTGATAAAAAATTACGTAAGTAAAATCTCGCGTGGATTATGCACGAATTTACTTCATGTATATCATTTCTCTATTACCAATGTAAACAAGTTATGTGTTTACTTTAAGGCCAGATGGTGAATATATGTCAAACGATTAATAATTTATTATAATCTGCAAATATTTATTTTAGTAATGAGAAAGCTTCTCAGCATGTTTGCCACTTAATCATGCAAAAACTACAGCACGGGCTTCGAAGGAACGAGAAAATCTTGAACATACATAGGTACATACATAACGTCACGCCTGTATCCCTTATGGGGTAGGCAGAATACCAGAGGTTACAAGACCATCTGATGTCACGTTTGACAAATTTGGAGGTATTATAAAGATGGAGAGAGACTATTGTAGTGACAGGGGGTCAGCCTATCGCCCACAAAAACGCCTTTAAAACCTGTCCCATAACTGAATTTTACAGTATGCCCGGGAAGAGAAGCAGCTGGCACATTCTACGTTTTTCTTTCGCTTGCAGTCCAGCATGGAAGCAAAATCTTGAATATTAACGAAATACGTAGATTTTTACAATAAACTGACTTTTAAACGAGTAACATTTTTAAAATATTAGTATCAGTAAATAAGAAAAAAATAAAAATGTAATCACTTATTATCACAAACATCCTGTATAACTATGTAATAGCCGCATTTAAAGCAAAAATCTGTCTGGAATTTCTTAAGTGTTTTCCCATTTCGTTTGATTGTACACTTCACTATTTAACCCTTTCAATGGTTGTAAAAGAAGGCTGTGGGTAAAACTTTCGCTAAGGGTAAAAAAAGTGTTCGATAATCCAGCTTTAACGATCGCAAAACAACAATGTTGAGATAATTAGAACGAATTGCTTCAATGGATTTGTTATTCATTAAATAAAGAACTACCTACTAAAATAATTATAAATAAATAAATATTTTTTACACACACAACATTATGTAGCCCAAATTAAGTTTCTTAAAGAACTTGGATACTAAATAACTGATAAACTTAAGAAATATATAAACGTACATATTGAATAAATACATATTTTTATTAGAATATAAACTTAAATAAACATATAAACATTCATGAGTTGATGACTAATATCTGTGTTCATCACACAAATATCAATCGCCGCGATTTAAACCCAGGACCCCTGGCATAGAAGGCAATGTATGTTACCACTTCACCGGTCGTAATAAAACACTGAATTATTTAAGTATGCCTAATTAGATTTTGAATTTTAACTCGACGTTTCGAGACTGTCTCGCGTGACACAGAAACGTCGTCATCGAGATAAAATTGAAAATGTAATTATACGCGATAAATCCGGTTCAACAGTATTTTATTTAATAGTATAAAATTTAAGACAATATTTCGTTAATTGTGCTCTAAAATATGTCATTCCTATGGACAAGTTGTGGAGTTAAACATGTGCCCTTAGTAAACCAAGCGAAAGTCTTTAGAAGAAAATAAAGCTTACTTTTTGCGTCCCTACGCGGGCAAAAATTGTTTCTTTTTACAGTAAAGCATCATAATTTCATCTTAAACCGATATTCCCATGTAAATATACCACATGTATGCTCATCATTTCATCATTTTCAAACACGGTACACGTGAACGACATCTAGAAAATGGAGATTAAATAATATTAAGTAAATTTACATTCCTTATTTTTTTTGACTTCTTCTTGCGAGCCGACACAAATTCAAATTTTGTTCGTCCAAAATTTGGCCACCTCTACAGCACCATCACTTGCCTCCATCAATTCCTCGAGTGTGCAGCTATGTGGACATGCTGGGCAGGTGAGTAGGTGCGTCATTGTTTGCGGGGAATGCCCGCATTGTCAATTATCGTCTGAATTGAGACAATTATGGAGTGCAAGAAAGGAGCCTCCGCGCGGCGCACTCTGGAAGCAGCTAGGTCCGGTAACGCAGGGCTGACTAATCCTCTCACCACGATGGCAAATTCAATTTCTTTTTAATAAAAGGAACAAAGAACATAAAAAAAATGTTATTTTAGAGTAAATTTCAAGATTTAATATCTATGATATCACCGGTTAAATACTGTATTCTAGGATACAGGAATGCGAAAGAAAAACATAGAATGTTCCAGCTGCTTCTCTTCCCAGGCATACTGTAAAAGTCAGTTAAGGGACAGAGGTTTTAAAGGCGTTTTTCTGGGCGATAGGCTGACCCCCTGTCGCTACAATAGTCTCTCTCCATCTTTATAATACCTCCAAATTTGTCAAACGTGGCATCAGATGGTCTTGTAACCTCTGGTGTTCTGCCTTCCCCATTAAGGATACAGGCATGACGTTATGTATGTATGTATGTAATTAAAATCCCAAGACAATTACACCAACTACATGGCCTCAAAGTAAGCAAAGCTTGTATTATGAGATACCACGTAGCGAACTAGGGGGGAACCTAGAATATAAAATACATAAAAAGATAAACGCCCAGACGGGGAACATTTTTTTTCTTGTTCCGTGCGGGAATCTATCCCGCAACCACTGGCATCTGAGACATTGGTAGATTTATCCTCTCGCTAAAATGGACGTCATATTCTTTTTAAAAATAATAAATGTGATATTCGATTATAGTAACACGCCTTACACCCCGCATGCTTTAATCCCCAAACTTTTGATCAAACAAGAATTTCTAGTTACAATAAAATCTAGAACCTTCCTCAAAGTTAATATTAAAATACTTTTTAAGTCTGATTGTAGTGTATAAGATGTCCTTAGTTATGAGTGATTTTTGATCTTTTTTTTGTAATATGTTTGTTTTGTTAACTGTTTTTAACTATTTTAATTATTTAAATATTTGTCATATTTATTGTTGTAATTTTTTACCATTACTATAGCCATAAATTATAACATAATTTTTTTCTTGAATATTAAAACGAATGCTGTAACTTGAACCTTCGACTACTTACCTGTATTAATTTGCTAAGTTTATATACAAGGCTGGGCCGAAAACCAGCGCTGCTAAAATATAATGTTTAAGCAGCACAATGCTGAGGTCAAGCCTTTTATCACAAAATGTATATACCTATGTAATGTGTAATACCATATTTATCGTGATTATGAACCTAAGTTCAAAATCACATACAACCGTGTCTTTCTTTAAATTGTATTATTTTATAAGTTATTTGTGATAATAAAATTATTTTCTTTCTTTCTTTCTTTATTTCTTAGAATTCAACCATCTAAACCAACCAGTCACCTTAATAATATTAGTATAGATTCTATTAATACATAGTAACAAGAACGCTCGTGGCGGTTTTGGCTGAGATGGCAGTATCATCCGCGGATTGTCTTGACAGATGTCAGAAGCAGCCAACGTCATGGCATTCGCTTATCAGAAAATCATTACACAGTTGGAAACTATCTTTTTGAAATGAGAAAATCTTTTAACGTATTTGACACAATTAATATATAAATAAAATACTTTTTATCCAAACTCAGATTTTACAGTTTCACTCGCGTTTTTGACTTTGCAGACCCCGTCACGAGTGACTGCTCACCAAAATTTGTTTTCTTTAATACTCAATACGTATTTAAAGCTTAGCGTACAGAAAACACTTTATTGCTTAAGGGTATCATTGCGGTTTGAAATATAAAATATATTAAGTCAAAATGGTTTTGTGCTTAATTCGGTAAAACTAAAAGCGCAAATATCATAATATTCAGCTTTCCAGCTGAATCTTCATAATAGACAGCCAACGCTTCATAATAGACAATTATGAAATACACACCAACTACCTCTCATTTTACAGGGGTCAGCAAACAGGCGTTAATTTTGACCTCAATCTTACCTGACGGTAAGTGAAAATGAGGTTGGAGAGCATATGGGCTTAGGAAGGAGCTGGCTCTTCATAAGGTATTGCGGCGTCCATCACATCACCGCAGAGCGGTGGTAATTTGCGGCAGGTTTTTTTTTACAATTGGCCGCCACCAAGCGGTTCCACTCGGATTAGTCGCCTTGTACGACATGTTTATCCAGGGGCGGTCAGGATATTGGAAGCCAACACCACACATACTACTTTTCAAGTGACTTTAAAAAATAATGTTTTTTTTTTTGTATGTTTGTTACCTCATAACTTTTGATTGGATGAACTGACTTTGATGGTTCTTGTTTCATATGATAGAAAATACTCTTCATTCGGTCTCATATAAATTTCATCGAAATCGATTGAGAACTTCATGAATTTGTTTTCAAATATGTGTGCATTCGGAGATCGTTTACCTTAACGACCTTATAATTCAGCCAAAGTTTTGACGTGAAGTCAGTTTTTTAATGCTCTGCATTCGTTTTCGATGCTGATTGCAAATACATAATCAACTTGGATTTTCAGCCAAAAATGGCTTATCAACCGAAGGAGATATTCATAAGTAGATAGCTCCTACATTGGCTTTATCAATGAAAGTTAAACTCTTCTCCGTTGCAAAAGCCTCATTCAAACGAAAATCTTTTTCGACAACTGCCCTTTCTCATAATCCTTTTGATTCATGCGGATTGTCGCGAAATAATCGGAATGCCGACACAATTCAGAGTTTATCGGAATCACTGACCGAATCTCCGAACTTACATTACATCTCACGACTCAGCATCACGCTGGTACAGTCAACAGGAAAACTCTAACACAGTTTCATGGTAAAAAGGGTGTTTTTATCCTTTATATTTTTCGTTTAGGGATTTTTAAACGCAAAAAGAAATTGTAATAAGTTGTTTAAGTGATTATTTGATTTACTATTCATATAACTTATGGGATTAGACATTCCTAAATTAAGCATTTATGTAGGTTCAGAAGGTAACACATCAAGCGTTACAAATCTGTAAAAAAAAATTACTTGAATTTAAATTAAACTCTATGCCCTCGACATTAAGTTAAAATTAGTTGGGGAATTCAATTCAATTCATTTTATTAGCACGAATATAGGTAGTACAAAGGATGTTTTACAAAGGTTGAGTTCAAGCCATATTCTGCCATAGTGGCATGTACATGAAAAAAATAATATATAATGTCATATTTCATTAGATTTAAGATTTTATATAAACATTCATTTGATATACAAGGTCATTAGTTACATTAATTTAACAATATGGTCACAATTTATTGGCAGCGGTCATAAGTTTACGTCATTATCGTTAAAGTAGTCACATATTGTGTAATAGCACTTATCAAGTAAAAAACATTTCAATTTGTTCTTAAAAGTATTAAAATTATTTACATCTTTAATGGCTTTAGGCAATTTGTTATATATTTTGGGAGCCATCCCGAAGAAACTTTCTGATAAAAATGCAGTACTGCGAGGCTGAGCCGAAATAGTGTTTATGTGCCTTTTGCTTCTTAATTTGTCAAATAACGCAATATTTTTCTTTACAAACAGAGCTGTTTCCAGTATATAAAGGGATGGAAAGGTCAGAATTTTAGATTTTTTGTAAAAAGGTTTACATGATTCTATACTTTTTAGATTGTATATAGATCTGATGCAACGCTTTTGGGCTTTAAAGATCATTAATTTATCCGTTGAGTGTCCCCAAAATATTACTCCGTAACGCAAAATTGACTCAACGTATGCATAGTATGCAGACAGGACCGATTTCTCGCTGACTATCTTTGTCAATTTTCGTAGAGCATAAGAAAACTGGTTAACCTTGTTGACTACACTTTCAACATGCTCTTTAAGTTACAGTCAATTGTCAGTCCTAGGAATTTAGTTACCTTAACTTCTTTAATTTTATGTCCACTGTAATCAATATTAAAAGATGTCAAATTATTTGGTCTGTTTGTGAAATTCATAATATAAGTTTTATTTAAATTCAATTTGAGATTATTTAAGTTGAGCCAGTCCATAATGGTATGCAATGAGTTTTCAATGTCAAGTTTCAATATATTTATGTTTTTATTAGTATAAATAAGTGTACTGTCATCTGCAAATAATACCATTGAGTGTGAAGTTATTTTAGTAAAGTCATTAATATAAATGAGAAATAGTTATGGTCCTAAAATACTGCCCTGGGGTACACCATGTTTGTTTTCTCTAAATTTTGAAAGGAAGTTAGTTTCTGTCAGGGATGTAGGACACATTCTCGTTATTTGAGTAGCTTGCGTTCTACGTTCAAGGTACTTTTACAGGTAATGTAACGCTTGATCTGCTGGCTTCTGTACATAATTTTACAGAACGCAATTAATCAACAGTATTCAAATGATTGTAGATTTCATTTATTTGTGCATTCTTCACTGATAAGAAAATATTTTTATTTATTAACTTAATATTTATATGAACATTTAAAAAGAAATAGAGAAGCTTGATGGAGCTACGTTACTTTTCAGCAAACTTTTATCTGCTGATTATACGTTTATAACGTCAAAAGTAACGTTCAAATACTTACAGTGAGATTTTGTAGTTTTTTTAAATCTCGTATTGTAACATGTTTGGACGACTCCGTGGCGCAGTCGTATACCGAAGTCACTATTACAGAATAAGAAATTAGTAAAATGAAATAGCATGACATTTTAATAATAAATAGTAAAAAGTGACTTTAGGCATATTCTATTACTAACATGTACTAATTCAATTTAATATATATTTAGTATTAACTTCAAATCGGACACATTCTTATTATAATCATTTCGCAATTGTACAAAAACCAATTAATGCTTTATTTAAAGTTATAACTTAGCCTCCTTAAGCTGTAGCAGAATATCAGCGTATTGCTTTTTAAGCAAATACGGACGCTGAGCTATGGCTTTTTGCGCTGCTATAACACACACTGATTAAGTATTTTTAAGAATTGTTTTAGTATTAAGTTTATAAGTGTGTGATTTTAGTAACAATAAACGTTTAAATAATCTTATCTATCTATCTATCTATTGTTCCGGGTCTATCTACATACATAACTTCACGCCTGTGTACCTAATGGTATACAGAACAACAGAGACTATAAAACCATATGATGTCACATTTGACAAATTTGGAGGTATTTTGTGATGGAGAGAGACTATTGCAGTGACAGGGGGTCAGCCTATCAACCGCAAAAACGCCAATACAACCTCCGTCCCTTAACTGAATTTCACAATTTGCCCGAGAAGACAAGCAGCTGGCCCATTCTATGTGTTTCTTTCGTTTCCAGTCCAGCATTGAAGAAGTTTATGGAAAAACAAAATTTTTGTGTTTTGTTTTTCCATATACGTTTACATATTCTAGTTCGCTACATATTTAGTGTAGTTGGTATGACTATCTGTTGGCTTTATGTTCTTTTTTCTATGTTGAATCCAATATAACTTATATTCGCATACAGTTATTTCTCGTCGACTGTACCACCGTACAAGCGCTAGCTTCGGGGTGTATTCTAGATTTCTAGTATATAAGTTTCAATTATTGTCATAAATTGTGAAAGTTTCGGACGTAGCCGTGAAATGTCGTGACGAGGACGAAGCTATGCAGGGCTGTGCCATGATGCCCGCCGGCTGAGCGGAGTGGATCCGAGCATGGCGCGTTTCCACTTGTACACGATAGTGGTAACTCGTGAAGAGTGTCATCTCTCAGTATATCCTTAAATATTTATACAAAGGTGTGGATTTGATACCCGATTCATAATAAATATTTTGTTTTGTGACGATTTTCGTAATTTTAGTAAATATTACGCAGAAGACACTTTAAAGCGTGAAGCTATAAAAAACTTGTGAAGGTAGGTAGAGACTATAAGACAAAAATAGAGCCGACTTCAGTATGTATGTATAACTTTAAGTTAGAAGGTTGTCGTGACATATGCAAGCGTCATGGCTCGATATCTCGACTGCTTACCGTAAAATATAACAGGTAAAGTAACGTTCCGCCCAGTTGGTCTAAGAACGAGGGACCCAGTCATTAAAATACTAATATACGGATCATTCATCATCATCACAACTCTGTAATGAGCACACTGCAGGGCTATAAGTCTCTCTTCTAGGTGACGAGGAGGTTTAGGCTACAATCCACCAAGCTGGCTCACTGCTGATTGGTGGATGTCAGAATTTTGAAGGCCCCGAAATGGCTTCTGACAAACCCTAACGACTACTATATATAAGAATACAGCAACCAGGACCGACTGCTTAACATGCCCTCTGAAGCACGGATGTCACCATGAGAAAATGTGGCCGGCGGCGGTCAACCATCGTTTTACCGACAGCGCCGAGCATTGCTTTACCTGCGTAATGGATTGGCACTCACGAGTGAGACTCATCACCCTGCACTGGGGTCATCAAATTTCTTACTTCATCTTAGTAAAGATCAAATTTTCTTCCCACAATTTCTACCGATAACAAAAGTAGTGTCATGGAAACACTCCCGCCTCCATATAAGGCAGACAACATCACTAAGCTGGAGGCTACCCGCCTATGTCGATCTTCAGAGCCAGCCCTATGCAAATACGGGACCCTCCAAATTGGGGATCATCCGTCCTCGGAAAACGGTTTTGGCGGTATTTTGAAAAATGTGTTGATAGTAACTGACACGAGAATAGCTGATGGGGTGAATAAATAATCGCGTTTTCGATTGAAGTTAGATTTTATTCGCCCATTTTTCTCTAAAAGTATTGTTCTTTACATATTACATGAGAAAGCTTTGGGATTAACATACCCACTTTTGTTGAAGAAGTTTCTAAGTATGCAAATTTATCTGCTGGGTTTGTATCATGGACGCCTTGTGTTTTGAAACAATTAGACGGAAAGGAGACCGATCACTTCAAGGATAACTGTTAAGTAACTATTGTCCTTTTAATTAAAACCGCCAAAAACTCACATGGACAGATTAGCAGAGGAAGTACAGGAACTATAGGATAGTCTAATTTAGCTCTTGGTTCGGCAACATTCATTCTACCATAATGAATACCCCAGCTTGCTACGTGGTAAATAAAAAAACTCCGCATCAAATTAACTTCCAAGGAGCGCATAAAAAGTTAGGCAATATCCTTCAATATCCCAACCTATCACAAGGCTTCAAATTTAAATGAATATTAACATAATATATCCACGGAGGAGTACCAGGCGTGCACGCGGTATGCAATGCAGGATTAGGAGATAATGAGCGCTGCAGATGTGCCGCGAGTTTACTTTTCATTTCCAAGCAGGATTCAAATTTGGAATGACGTCTGGTAAGGATACGTTCCGATTCGAAGCGGGTTTTTATTAGATTTAGCTTAGTATCTTATGATTGCTTTTTAATGGGAAACAGCACCTGACGGACTTAGTTTTTTTAACTTAAAGCTAACCGATGATTGATTTAATATTTTCTTTCATGTATTTGATTGATGAATACTTAAATTATCAGAGTTTTAGAAAGAAAATTACAAATACAAATAGCAGTTTGGGCTAGCCCAGTTTGAGCTTATTTTAACTTGATATCATGTGATGATGAGGTAGAAGCTATGACATACAAGTTAAAAAAAGGAAATTTTGTTAAAAAACACTAAGACCAAAACCGAAGCAAGGATGTTTGCCTGCATTCTCGTAAATAATTGTGATAGTCGACAATGCAGATCGAGGAGTTCCAAGTGGCCGTCACTTCACACTTGGTCGGTACATTTTGCAATTGTGACTTTTTACCAAACAATTATCCAGGCATTGAAAAGCCGTACAACAGTATGCATTGTGCAGTATGTAGAGTTAATTGAAAATACGTATGTTCTGTATATAAATATAAACTTTTTGTGACTTACTATTAAAAATTAAATAGATATTCTCACCACATTTAAAAAAAAATATTTTATTACGAAAGGTATAAGTTTGTATATGAGTGCGTAAGTATTGACTTGGCGGTATATCTGTGTTCATCTAAAAAAACTGCCGGGATACGAACTCAGAACTCTAGCATACAAGTCAAAGTTTAAATCATTATACTAGCAAAAAACCACCCATTCAAATAAAAAATCATCATCAGAAACTTATGTAAAATTACGCATTAAATTTAATTATGGCAATTCTGAAAAATGATAACTTGGTCAGTTGCGGTGGAGGCTGTCCAAATCGATATAATGACGATAATCATTATGAACCCTGAACAGCCGTTTTATTAAAAACCACAACAGAGGCAGTGCTTCAAATAAATGTGTCTGGTTCTTTTTTACTGCGGGCAACACTGCAGTTTGAATTGCGAATGCAAATTAAAAATATATGTCTGCCTTTTTTATCTGTAGGTATTTTTCTAAATTGTAGAAGTTTTTTGCGTTTTGTTTTTTGACATGAGAAATTTACTTTACTTTTGTTTAAATAAAACGAAGCACTACGTCTATCAGTCTGTCTGAACGAGATATATTCAAAAACTTTTAAACGGATTTTCATACACACTTGTTAGCACTACTGGATGGTGTAGTTTATGAGAAAGGTGTATGAAATTAAAGGTTTAGGGATTGTTGAAGAAGTTGAAAAACTTACTTCATAGGACTTCATAGGATTAGGTGATATTACTCAGTTCTGTTTGTTTCCCAAATAAAGATAAATAAATAAAAGAACTCAAGACCTTACGGCAACCCAACACTCAACCAGTGCACCAAGGAGGCCGTGAAGCTTGCAACACTAATTTGCCGCCCTACCAAAGTGGGTTTTTTTTAGAGCAGTGGGTAAATTATAAAAATTGAGTTGCTAGTTGTGTCTTTAGACATGAGAGGAGGCGTTGTTGTTATTACCTTTGATGTGGTTTTCGATGGTATTGTAACATTTTCTCATGATGCACCAGTATTTTATCTATGAAAAAAAAGATGAATTACATAGATAAATTAGTACTGCTGAAAAGTTAAAAGCGCAATCTCGGAAACAGACAGTCCCATTTAGAAATTCTTAGTCGTTAAAGCCTTGCTTTTGTGAAATGTTTTTTTAATAGTAGTTCTGCCATTCACGGCACATTATCAAGAAAGAACTTGTGTTCTTCATCATTTCTGAAAGAACTTGTGTTATTGTTACTAGATAATGGATACTTACAAACTTAAGAAAAATATAAAAATAAATATTAAATCTACTTATACATATTTAAACATACATACATAACTTCAGGCCTGTATCCCTTATGGGGTAGGCAGAACACCAGAAGCTATGTAACCTTCTGATTTCACGTTTGACTTGGAAGCATTGTAATGATGAAGAGAGACTGTTGCAGAGACAGGGGGTCAGTCTGTCGCCCACAAAAAAACCTCCCATGACACCTCCGACCCTTAACTGACTTGTACAGTACGTCCGGGAAGAGAAGTAGCTGGTACATTCTATGTTTTTCTTTTGCTCCCAGTCCAGCATGGAGAATATAATTTATATAGGTAATATACTTAAATAAACATAAACATCGTGACCGCTCACCACGAAAAGTCGAGTTAAAACTTGAAAATAGGTATAATCATCAATCAATCAATCAATATTATATAAAACTGTTGCGTTACTGACTGAGTGACTGAGTGACTGAGGTACTGAGTGACTGACAGACAACGTACAGCCGTAACTACTGGGCGTAGAGAGCTGAAATTTGGAACATACATTTTTTAGGGTATATGGGTGTGCACTAAGTAAGGAATTCCCGAAATTCCCACGGGAACGGAAAATATAGGACTTTTTAGTTTGTATGAAAAATCTTATACCTTGAGTGCACCGATGTGAAACTTGGTGTAAAGGTTTTTCAATGTGTGTCCGGTTGTGTTATGAAATGAATTTCCGAAATTCCTACGGTAACGGGAAATATATGATGTTTTAGTTTGTATGAAAAAATCCCATCCCTTGAGTGCACGGATGTGATACTTGATATAAAGGTTCCTCAATAAGTGTCTGTTTGTATTATGGAAGGAATTCCTGAAATTCCCACGGGAAGGGGTTGGACTTTTTAGTTTGTGTGAAAAATCTTATTCCTTGACTGTACAGATGTGATACTTGGCATGAAGGTTCTTCAAAGAGTGACTGGTTGTGCTACGAAAAAAATTCCCAAAATTCCCACGGGCACGGGAAATATATGATTTTTAGTTTGTATGAAAAAAACTTATTCCTTGAGTGCATGTGTGTGATACTTGGTATAAAGGTTCTTTCAGTGGGTGTCTGGTTGTACCTATAGTTTCTGAAATTTCCACGAGAAGGGTAGTTAAGCGCATACGAAGTTGCGGGATAAAGCTAGTACATGATAAATCCGGTGGGAAAAGTATTCCAAGAAAAATAATACACAAGTTCACTAAATACTCTACACAGTTTAACCCTTTTATGTGCGTTGAGCAGACACTGTTGTTCTTTTTTTAAATTTTTTCAACGTCTTCTTGCTTTCATGAAGCCAAGCTATTAACCCATTCAATGCCGTTGGGAAATTTCTGGTGTTCAAAGCGGTTAAGTGACAATCTGGGTTTGGGTACATAATAAATTATTTGTAATGTTATGATTTTACGTTAGTTTAGATAAAAGTTATATTAAATTTACTGTAGTAAATATAGATGAGCGTAGAGATAGATTCATGTTAAAAATATTTAAATCATTAAAATGTAAGAGAACCTGGAAGAGATCATCTTTCGTTGATAAGGCCGCTATTGTGCTCTGTATCTATAAAATTATTGTAAAAATATTCCTTATCGATGTGTATAAAAAACAATAAATAAATCTGAATGAAGTGTTTTTTGGTCAAGCTATTTATTAATTATTAATAATACGAACACTTTTGCGATGGGGTTAACCTATCTGCCTCAGACGCCAGTGTTTGCGGGTTCGATGCCCACAAACTTCGATGCCCGGAAAAAATGTTCCGGGTCTGGGTGTTTATGTATATATGTATTTATATTCTAGGTTGCCACTACATGGCATCCCATTACACAAGCTATGCTTACTTTGGGGCCATGTAGTTGGTGTGATGGTCTGGTGATTAAAAAAAACACTTTATTGCCAAGCAAAGAATTATAAAAGAAAGAAATACACATTTTTTTTTCAATGTTTTTTGACAGTGGCTTTATCGCTACATGCGTTTTCTGGCAACCAGTTCAGAAAAATCAAAACATTAACATTGTTCAAGCTACTATAAATTTAAATCTAAAAACAAAATCTGTATGTACTCTACATACCTACATAAATATTTAAAATAATGCATTCCCCAAAAACAAACAATTCTATAACAAACCCACACAATTTTTCTGCCCTTTACTTTCAAAGTCACCAACAGTTCATCACTCACGAAACTTGCTAAAATATCCGCCATTTTAGATTCACAAGTATTGTGTAACTTCAAAACACAAGGTAAGCCAACTTTGAATAAATAGCCGCATCTCACAGCTTACCTGCTTGACACTAGACATTTTGAAAACTTTTTAGAAAACTTCGTGGAAAATATAAAGCTTTTAGTGCTTTATTTTACGCGAGGGTGCTTTTTTGCCCCATTTTTGCTTTAAATATTAGTATTTCACTTTTGGTGAGTTTCACTAGAAGTGTAAAGTATCAAACACCCTGTATTATGTGTATACAAAGGCGACTAATCTGAGTGGTCTTTTCACTCTCAACCTTCGGCCGTATCCGATGAGATTTTGGTAAATAAAGTAATAAAACTAAACTGTCTTCCATACTGGACTGGGATTAAAGGAAAAACATAGAATGTGCCAGCTGCTTCTCTTCCCGGGTATACTTTTGACGACCGGCTGGTGTAGCTATTAGTCGTCAAGTCATGGATGTTTATATGTTTATTTAAATTTATTCTAATAAAAAAATTGTATTTCTTTAATTCAATATGTATATTTATATATTTCTTAAGTATATCAGTTATCTAGTATCCATAACACAAGTTCTTTAAGAAACTTAATTTGGGCTAGATAATGTTGTGTGAGTGTCATTAATATGTATATATTTATGTTTATTTATATTTATACTTACTCTAAAATTATCGTACTTTATATTTATGTTTATTTATAAAGTGAAGGGACAGAGGTTTTTTTATGGGCGATAGGCTGACCCCGTCACTACAATAGTCTCTCTCCACCATAATGCCTCCAAAGAAAGATGCATAATTTTGGTACCCACCAATAGCCATGCAAGATACGTCGTTGGATAGATCTTAGTAACCTGAATCAAAGTTACTATGGCGCCAAATTCCGATCGTTAGTCCGTTCAGAGCTATAAGGTCCTAAATGTCGGAGTATAATTTTAGCAACCACCTCCAATAGCCATGTAGGATACGCCGTTGGATAGGTCTTAGTAACCTGAATCAAAGTTACTATTTCGCCAACTGGCGATAGTTAGCCCGTTCAGAGTCAAAATAGTAGACGGGTCACCTATAGCGTAGATCGTAAGCGACACCGCCTCTCTGATTATCTGTCACACACCTGAATTAAGGTTTTTTTTTCAATTTTGCCTTCGGAGAATTTTATTAATTTTATTAGGTTGGTAATCAGCTTGGACTCAGAATCAAGACAGGCGCCATGACAAATCTTTTTCTAGAAGATGAACTCTTTTCAACGATATATCACACATTTCTATTGGGGCGGGTACCAGTTCTCATACAAAGTCATTCGTCGTCCTTTGTCAAACGTGACATCAGATGGTTTTATAGCCTCTGGTGTTCTGCCTACCCCATAAGGGATACAGGCGTGAATTTATGAAGTTTTGTAAAACTAGCAGCCGCGTGCAGTTTTGCCGGCTTTGATTTTGACCACGTATAAAGTTAATAAAATGACTTTCATCCAGAACTGGCCTATCAAATGTTAAGTGTTTTTTTTAATGCGACTAGTAGTTTCTGATGTGTTTAAACAAACAAACTCTACTATATTAGTACCTATCTACATTAGCATGCGACATTTAGAAGCTGTGCATGGATTTATGTATTCTTTCCCTATATGTTCCTGTTTTTCGAATACAAGCTCTTCTAAATTTAGGACTCCGTGCAGTATCAAGCAAGACTTATGTGTTACTAAACGCAATATTTGATCTCCTTTCGTAACTGAATAAATCATGCAAGCACAATCTTCACTTTCCCATCACCCAATTCCTAAATCTTCAAACATCTATAAATTCGCGTATTTATTCAAAATTTGCAATAAATATTCGCTCGCAAAAACATCCGTAAACTGGGCCTTTACAGTAAAACAAACGAAATATCTTGGACAAAAGCGATTCGCATGGCTTTCGGAAAACACGCTGGATTTAATTCATCGCTATTGGTCATATTTTCGAGTATTATTCCCGGGGAAAATATACCCGGGAATATTTCCCCGGGTTTTTCGACATATACCGTCGGATCGTAAAAAGTCGGATGATCCCTTTCCATCGATGCTTCACGGAGATATGAGATTTCGACCCTAGCTTTTAGATTATACAGCTATTTCTAAAGTATTTTTGGATAAACGGATGGAGCTTGGTCCTCTTAAAGCGATATGTATGAGACTGTAAAAGATCTGGGTGTTTGATTTTATTTTAATCAGGATTAACGTATTTTTCGTGTACATTAAATCTAGTTAAATAAAGAAGTTGAACTTATATTTTGCAGGATAAAGCTTGGAGTAATCACACACTTTTATGTAGAAATATTCATACAGGATTGGAAAATAGATGTGATTTACATTTTGACTCTTTTTGAGTATTGTTAGAGGAGCAATATGACTATAGCTCCAAATTTACATAACGCTGTTATTAATCCATAAGAACTTTCAAAATTTGTTTTAATTTAAATTCAAATTCTCAAAATAAAGCATTCAGGTTAGTAATAACCGTATTAATACAGTATGTAAAAATATATATATAAATATTTTCAACTGTGTAACAACTTAGGTCGAACAAAACCATCAAGTGCAGAAGTTCATATCAATTAATGACTAGTCAATACATAATATAATTTTAGAGGAGATAAAATATAGAATGTAAGTTAATTCAGGATCTGCATCTGATCGTACACGTGTACGATATTTTGTCGAAATTCGTTCATCAGTTCGTGAAAGAGTAACTACATACATACATAGATAACCTCACGCCTGTGTCCGTGATTTATTTATTTATTTATTAGGACCACCAGTAAAAGATACATTATATCTTAAATCTAATTGATTGACACAGAAAAAAAAAATGCAAAATGCAACCTCTGATTAAGGCAGCCACATCATTCGGACATAGATCACGAAATATTTATAAGCAATAAAAAAATGAGTTAAATAGTCTAAAATGTATGCTACATTTCAATAACATGTCATTAGAATTAAAATTAAAAGAATATAAAACATTTTACAGTTCGTTTGAGTAACTAATAATTAATAAATATTTCTTACATTCTCAACATATTATTTAGCACAAATAAAATTTTACGTAGTTACTAAAAAACTAAAAAGCCAATAAATAAATAAAAAAATATACATTCGTAATTTATTAATGTTGGAATGAAATCCATCAAATATGACTTGTGAGCATTGATATTTGGCGGCAGAGTTTATATGAAAGGTGGTCGCTAGTCCACCTGAAGGGGCCAACACTGAAAGGGTCTTACCACCAAGCGGATTAGGCGCCTTTTGCGACACACCTATTTAGGGACAGGAGGACTATTTGCCACCTTATTTAAAAACTTTCCAAAAAAAATACTGTAATGAGAAGTGATATGAAACTGGCGATTCGAAAACTTTTTCGCATTCAGACCACTTTTAAATGTTATATTTATTGCAAAAAACTAATTAAATTATTGTTTTTATTTGTTTTACCAATTGATTTATATTTCTTATCTTCAACAACATTTATTTAAAAATTTTGTCGTTAGAATAGTCATAGGATCTATTAAGTATCGTCATGAACTTATGATGAATTAAGTTTATAACTACTAAAATTGTTCATAAGGCAGCCACCAAACAAACAGTACCTAATTTAATATTTTTATCAAATTCTTCTTAACATTACGTAAGTGTAATTATTTTAATTTTTTTTTTCTGTAGAACCACCTTAATGCGGTTTGGATTTTGCATTATTGCTTATTTGGGGCTTAACAGTCAAGCAAATAAAATACGGCCACGGCCATAAAATCAATAAATGATTATAATTTTGACGTTTATTCTCGTAGTATGAATTTTATTCAATCTAAACCTACACCTCCTATCCAACCTGAAATCTAAGAACCTTCCTTAATATGCTTAATGTATCCGCCGGCATCGGCCGTACACAGCAATCCCGTGGAAATCCTTAGCTACCCTGGTACATAAGATGGTCAATTTTCTGGCCTTGAATTTAAATGGCCTTAGGTACAAAAAATAGCAGGGTTACCTAAAACCACGCTTTGTAAAGTGATTTGTCTATAATATGATTTGTTAATAAGGCATGCATGAGACATTTTCATTCGGCATTTTCACCAAAATTTGGTAATCCGATGAATTGCAAATTGGCTACATTAGCTTAAAATGGCGTGTCTCGCAGAATTATATAAATAGCAACATAATCCTAACATGTGTATAAAATATTTTTACTGACAGAAAGGTCAATGTTGTACCTATCTAAACACAAACTTTACTGACCTCAATGAGCTTAAATTTAACTGGTTAATAAGGTGAAAATTGTTTGTCATTGTAAAAACATTTTTTTAATATCAGAAAAAGAAATTAATAATATTGTCTTAAGTTTTCGCGATTCATACTATTAATTAAAACACTTTTTAACCCGATTTATCGCGTATATTTACATTTTAAATTTTGACTCGACGTTTCGGTGTCTTTGCAGACCCCGTGGTCACGAGTAGTCGCTCCGGTGAAAAAGTGTTTTATTTAAGAAATTAATAATAAGTACAACTGGTCAGATTCGCTTGCGCTAGCATAATTTGGCCTTAAAAGGCGTATTCACTGCCGTTAGTTACAGTCGCCGGCATACAGCGAGATGGACAATCAGTCGTCAAGGGAAGAGAAATCTACTACCTTCAACAGCAACATAAAAATGGAGGACATCCACGGCGCAAAATCGGAAATAACGTAAGAGGTCCAAGCGGTATATTCAATTATTATTGTAATATTCGTCCTTGCCACCATCATAGCAATGTCAAAAGTGGCATTAAAAATATGCAGTAAATGCATGGAGCGCGCAGCATCATTGGCAAGCAACAAGGCAACACCATCATAGCCGAGTCGCCAAGTTGCCAAGCCGGACCTAGAAACGCGTGCCCGCCTCATCCGGACACCCTGATAAGAACATCGCCGCTTTCAAGACGTCACAAATACCCAAAAAGGACAGAAAAATGGGTAATAAGTATTTCTTAATACATACATAACTTCACGCCTGTATCCGTTATGGGGTAGGCAGAACACAAGAGGCTATCAAACCATCTGATGTCACGTTTGACGAATTTGGAGGTTTTATAATGATGGATAGAGGCTATTACAGTGATAAATAAAATTAAATAAAACAAATAAAATAAAATAGGGGGTCAGCCTATCACCCATAAAAACGCTAACAAAACCTCTGTCCCTTAACTGACTTTTACAGTATGCCCGGGAAGAGAAGCAGCTGGCACATTCTATGTTTTTCTTTCGCCCCCAGTTCAGCATGGAAGATATTTCTTAATATTTTTATAATTATTTACATTGTTTATTTTTTTTTGTTTCCATTTTATTAACTTCCTTTTTTTATTACCTGTTTGTTAACAAACTTAAGTCCATGTGTGAATGAACCTAATCCAATTAATTGCAGCGTAAACTCAAAACTATTTGCCTTAATCGTAATTTTGTTCTTACAGTATAAAATTCTTGGTTCGCAAATAGCATTAATGTTTATGCCAACAAAAAATAACGATGAGTATTCTTCTTAAAATCATTATATGACATTGAAAATTTAGATTTTAAAATATTTGATTGTAATCATTACTCAAACATTTTTTTTTAAAGTGGGGAGTATTTGTGGTGTCCCCATACGTGACCCACAGAGAACGATAATACTATCTATTAAACGTGCTTGATAAATTGATCAAGATACGATTAAATATTGTTAAGTATGTAAATTGTTACATGAATATTTTAGTGTGTAAGGTCTTTTGATTTGTGAATAAAATGTCACTCAACCCGTACCTATGTCTTGCTCTTCAACCCTGTTCCTGTACGTAATAACCAACGATCTTACTTACGATCTTAGTCGGACGTTTTCGAAACGGTAGCCTATTAATGAACTTTAGATTTTTAACAGAGCGAGGCCGCCATGGCAGACGTCTGACTTGGTATTGGACATTGGTAGCCAAATAAATATATGTCGGAGCTAACGATTTTTGTTGTTGAGTATTCTAAAAGATTCATAATGTAAAGAATTCAAACTTGTGTTTTGTCTTTCGAGAATTTGCCTGACTTCATTGTCAGGAGTGGCCGAGCCGCCACTTTGGTATGATTGTTTCAGAATATCACACGAGGACGTGTTCCATCGCAGGATGGCCGTGTCGGAGCTAACGATAAGTTGGCGATATTAAGATGTTAGTATGACTTCATGGTAACGGAAGTATGTTGGTAGCACTGTTAAAGAGGGCGCTAAATGCAATGAATGACTGACATTCGATTGCAGCGCCATAGGTTATATCTTGAAGTAGGATGATGGCAAGTGACACAGATACGGTTAGGACGGCTAGGTGCGCTGACGTATCTCGGACTGACGGTCGATAGTAGCTCGGTATTAATTGAGTTGGCATTGTAACTGACGGTACGGACTCGCGAATAAAGATTTTGTTGTGACTAAGCCAGGGTTATACCCAAGCCCACAGACTCGGTACTAAGTAACTGTCCAGTGATTAATTCTATAGCATTTTGTGAGTAACGCTTCTTTTCGTTTTGTTTGTTTTCCGACATATAGCAAAATATCTGTGCTCGTATACTGTTCAAACGAATACAAAAACGACTGAGTCTATTTCTGATTAGAGTTCAGTGAAATTTATTTATTATTATCGGTGTTACTAAGATAGACTACAAGAACACTATTATAATATGTATTAACACACATAAACATGAACAGTTAATTAGTAAAGACCAAAAAAATTTAAAATGCGGCTACATAGCAGAATTATTTAACTAACTCCTGTAATCAAAAGTTTTATTTATTAGAAATCTCAAAAATAGGCTCTTATACAATCAACATAGTTGCGTTGATATTCAAGCTCAAACATTCATGGTTTTCAGGCTACAAGGGAGGCTCGGTTTCAATGCCGATAACGATAGCTAGGAGTGATACGTAATGACTGCCAAGTCCTATTTGTTTTTTATTTTATAGTGGGTAACGTTTAAATATAGCTAATAATACTCATGAATATAAATCTAAATTTCTGTTAACAGCAATTAAAAAGTTAATAATAGAAATAAATTTTGTTGACCTTCATCAATTTGCATACCATTTTTACATCTGTGCATATCGGTGATGTAAACATGATTATAGTAAGTGCCGTGTTTCCCGGTCTGTCTGAACTCAAAAACTTACAACTTTGCTAAAAATTGGTCGAAATATTGAGGCAAAAAATAAATAATACGAACCCGGGACCTCTGGCATAGAAGTCAATGTTATCACTAAACCAACACGCCGTCATAATAAAGATAATAATAATTTGAAGGGTAAGGAAACATGAGTAGTTTTGACTGTTTTTTATCAACGACCGTCTCCCTATTAAAAAGCCCTTCTCCGTTGCCACCCTTAGGGTACCTTCATGTCTGGTGGTATGTGGTGAAATTTAAAGATACTTAATTTAAATTAACAATACTAACACTTAAGAACATGGAAGTAAAAGTTAATTTCGACCAAGGGACAATTTTTAATATCCATAGATCCTATTGCTGTGTTTGGTGTAGTAAGCTAATCCCAGTGAAGCGATATTTAATATGACATTTTGTATAAAATATATTTCTGAAATTCGAAGTCATTGCAGCGCTCCTGTGGAAATTCTCTGGAATCTGCAATGACTAGAGTTCTACAATTCAGGAGTATCCCAATCCCAGCCAATACTCTATCCCAATGATACTCTTAGCTCTAGTGGCTTACGGCTTAAAGTCGCCGCCAACTAAACTAAGTTAGTTTAGCTTAGCTTGCAAAGTTGTGCCAGTTTTTCATATATGTGCGTCCACTACAAACTATGCTTATTTATATTATTTGCTGTACAAACAATTTTAGTCTAGCTAAGCTAAATTAACTTAGTTTAGTAGGTGGTTCTCAGAGAGTGCGATGCATTGGAAAGGGCTGTGATGAAATTTAACTTCACATACAAACATCTATGTCTTGTCAGGTAATATCTGTGTTATTCACACAATTATCCCAACTAGAATTCAACCCAATAACGGTGCACCGTCAAACAATGTAAATTAAATCTTCATCTGATATTCATTGAAGATGTAAATGCAAATCGCGCTATCATAAACCACCGAATCAATCTACGTTTGAAAAATATTAAAAAAAAAACTAAAATGATATTCGCCGTAAAAAGAACTTACAATAAAAAATAAATAGAGGTTCTTCGAGCCACATTCTAATCTAAAGGTCAATTAACAGATAATTTTATTTTTATTTAACACTGACGACCACTTTGGCGAAGGGGCAAACCTGTCTGCCTCAGACGCCGGTGGTTGCGGGTTCGATTCCCGCACGGAACAAGAAAAAAAACATGTTCCGTGTCTGGGTGTTTATCTATTTATGTATTTGTATTCTAGGTTCCCCCCTAGTTCGCTACATGGTATGTAACACAAGCTATGCTTACTTTGGGGCCATGTAGTTGGTGTGGATTGTCTGGGGATTTTATTATTTATTAAATGACATCGAAATTTGATCCTGTAGCAATCTTAAAATATCTCTCAAAGTTAAAATATCTCTTTTAGTTTAGAAGAAATAACGCATTTAAGATTGAAAACGGCTTCATTTCATAACTTTTTTTCTTACTGTATTTAAAGTTTTGCAATATTTTTAAACGCTCAGATTGAAGAATATGTATCGATGCTTATGATATATTTTTTCTGGTATTTTCTATTGCACAGTTTATGAGTTATAGGCCTTCAAAAACTACCATTTGACGACTATAAGCGCCTTAACAAAATATCCTTCTTCCAGAATCAGCTATCAAGATCAAAAACGTTATTCAAAGCTGACTGGAATCCTTCAGATTGCCGCGTTTCAACGAACAAACTCATAAGCTTTGTTATACTAATATGGATAATATTTCCCGAAAATTCAAGGTAATAATACTATAGATATTTGTTTTAACCCTTCACGTACCACATTAAATTTTAGTACGAGTAAAGTGAAGTTATAAAACTGGAGTTATGTAGGTAGGTTGGTATAGCGCGGATGCATCGCACTCTCGGGAGCTGGCACACTATAAAATTGGAACGTGATCTCATGTCCTTTTCTAACTTTAGATGTTTTATGAGATGCTAGACTGACAGATAAAGCAATAGATTTCATGGACCTTTAGTATGGATTTCAATTAAATTGGTTGTTCATTTGTTTCATATTTTATCAACCGAATTGCAAAAAAGGAAGTCTCAATTCGTCTGTATGTTTTTTTTGTGTCTTTGTTACACGTTATTTCAGACAATTATGAATTGATTTTGGAAATTGTTATTTTATATGATAGAGGATACTTCATAGTTGGTTCCATTTTAATTTCATCGAAATCGGTTGAGTAAACTTTTGAAAAAATATGTATGATTTCGGAGAATGTTTACGTTGTTGACATTCTCAACTCAGCCAAAGTTTTGACGTGAAGTCGGTTGAAGAATTGGCTCTTTATAAAATTCCATAACAAAACACCGCCGGAGCAATAATGAGATTATTGAAAGACAACGAAAACTTCGCTATAGAGGATGGTGGATGTTAATTTTTTTTTGGTACATCCTTCGAATATTAGATATTTCGCGAGGCATATGCTTCAACGTGTAAATACGTCACAAGCCCTTGTCGCAAGCTGCTTTTGTCTTCAAAAACCGACACTAGCCCAGATCGCGGCGAGCCTCACGAAAGCCAACGCAAGCCGAACCAAACCAACAATTTGACTCATTTCATTTTGTTATATTACCATTATCATTCGTAACTTTAGGAAATATATGTAGGTAATAAAACTGAAATTGAAAATAAGTAAAATTATATCAGTAGCTTTTCAATAATAAAATTACAAATCTCGAAAAACTCGCCATTAAACTTTTCAATACAGTTCCCATAGGCACATATGACTTTAGTAGAAAGGTCATTCCACTGATTTTAAAGGGGTGCTAATTAAACAGACTTCTTTTAAATAGCATTGTTCCCCTCTAAAAATCTAAGTTGCCTTCTAAATTACTATGTCAGCCACAATCCGTGCCACAAACCACGTCGGGGTTATTTAAAAAAGCTCTAGGGCTTATGGCGCTTCGCCGGCTACTGCCGCGGCACCGCTCGGTTCGCTCGCTCGGCTCGCGCAAGTATATAACTATATGCAACCTAACTGCTCCTCCTCCTGCGCTCGTCGTCGCTCCTAAACGTACCGACTGCGTCTTCCGGAACGGGAGCCCTTCTTGTCGCATAATATTTTTCATTGCAATGTCATTTAATATGTTACTTAGTATTAATTATTATGGTATAATTATAGTATAAACTAGCTTTATCCCGCAACTTCGTATGCGCTTAACTACCCTTCTCGTGAAAATTTCAGAAAATATACAACCAGACACCCAGTGAAAGAACCTTTATACCAAGTATCACACCCATGCACTCAAGGAATAAGTTATTGTCACACAAACTAAAAATCATATATTTCCCGTGCCCGTGGGAATTTTGGGAATTTTTTTTGTAACACAACCAGTCACTCTTTGAAGAACCTTCATGCCAAGTAGCCCATCCGTACACTCAAGGAATAAGATTTTTCATACAAACTAAAAAGCCCAACCCCTTCCCTTGAGAATTTCGGGAATTCCTTCCATAATACAAACAGACACTTATTGAGGAACCTTTATATCAAGTATCACATCCGTGCACTCAAGGAATAAGATTTTTCATACAAACTAAAAAGTCCTGTATTTCCCGTTCCCGTGGGAATTTCGGGAATTCCTTCCTTAGTGCACCCCTATATCCCCTAAAGAATGTATGTTCTAAATTTCAGCTCTCTACGCCCAGTAGTTACGGCTGTACGTTGTCTGTCAGTCACTCAGCCACTCAGTACCTCAGTCACTCAGTCAGTAACGGAACAGTTTTATATATATTGATTGATTGCTTCAAGATACATTTTTCGCAAAAGTTATTGTCTCGTGGCTAAGTTATAAAAATAGAAGCTTGATCACGTGCCCAAAAAAAATATTCTGTGGCTGGACTTATAATTTCTCATTTAAAAGTTCTTTGATATAACATATTGTTATTTTTTTTAGTTTGTCACCTGTATATATACATGAATAAAACCACAGTAGGTACTTATTGTTTCAAACAAAAGGAAAAAGAACCTTCTTAATTACTGAAGGAACCTACCTTCAGACTACCTTCAAGACACCGAAACGTCGAGTTAAAATTTAAAATGTAAAATATACGCGATAAATCCGGTTAAAAAGTGTTTTATGTAATAGTATGAATCGCGAAAACTTAAGACAATATTAAAATGAAATAAGTCAAATTGGTGGTTTGGGTCGGCTTGCGTTGTCTTTCGTGAGCTCGCCGCGATCTGGGCTAGTGTCGGTTTTTGAAGACAAAAGCATGCTTTAATTCATGCTTTAAGACTGGCTCTAAGTAAACTTCGTGCCGAATTTCGTTTGAAAAATAATTAGGTATTCCGGACTAGTGAATCAAAAAGGTAGATAAAAAAGTTTTTGTAGGTAATAATTCGCTTGGAAACCTTTATAATTTCCAGCTAAATAGGTACTGTCAAAAAAATGTTTGTACTTACTGTTTTATAGTAATTTAACCTATTAGTTCCAAATTCATTAATGAGATTGATTTCTCAACGTTTATGTATAATAGTGAATCGTGGGTGTGGCAGAAGAGACATGAAAGCAGGATTAACGCTGTGGAGTTGAGAGCTTTGAGGAGTATGTTTGGACTGAAATTGAGTGATAGGGTGCGCAACAGTGAAATAAGAAAGATATGCGGATTGAAAGAAGATGTAGTGACTAAGATTGAAAAGGGTTTGCTACGGTAGTTTGGACATTTGGAAAGGATGAATGAAAGTAGATTTACGAAAGAGGTGTACAGAGCAAGAATGGATGGTGCTGTCGAAAGGGGCCGCCCTAGGCGAACGTATGCCGATCAAATTGGCGACATTCTTAAAAAGGGCCTAGTTAAAAGTACCCGTAACCAGCGTTCATTAATCATGTATGAAAAGATTAATGAACGTGGCGGAAGCGAAAGAGGCATGTCTGGATCGAAGCAATTGGCGTTCCCTTGTCTCTGCCTACCCCAAAGGGAGACAGGCGTGATGTTATGTATGTATGTATGTCATCATTAATGAGAATAGCCAACGCGTTATTTATTTTTATACTAGCTGTTTCGCGTGGTTTTATCTGCGCCATTTCAAATCCTACGGGAATATCGAGATAAAAACCTATTTGCTATTCCTGACTGTAAACTATCACTATGCCAAATTTTATCCAAATCCATTTAGCCGTTTGCCGTGATAGAGTAACAAACATCAAGATATGCAAGATATGCACATCCAAACTTTCATTTTAGTTCGCTTTTATTCGATAGATGTCGCTGTACGTCGATTAAATCGCACAAGAAGGGCTATAAATGACTTAGCCATATTTACTTGGTAGACTACTTTTATTCATCCACACTTACACAATTATAATATTAGTAGGATACAATCTCTAGAGTTAAGGAAACAAATGATGTCTACCTAAGTTTTTTCTATTGATAAATAATTTTTTGAAAAAGATGACTCAGCCATACAGGTGTATAGTTTTTTAAATAAAGATAAAAAAAAAAACTATTAGAAATATGAATATAGTTTAGTTGACCTTGTTAATTTTCACTTGAGATTCAAGCGAGCGTGGTGGTAAGACCCTTTGAGGGTCCACCTGAATAGCGACCAGCCTTCAATTATCACTGTTCCGGCCGGCGGTAATGTCACAGTACAGATATCTACATTAATTCAACTTTATATAAATGGGCAAAACGCGAGCTATATCTACGCGGCTCGATCTCGGCATGCGGCCAGTCGCGAGTGTCTGCATACCGAAACAATTGTTGATTGAGCTTTACGTTGATATGCGGATTGTTTATACTTTAAGGCCGGCTTGCGTAACATTTGGTCTAAACAGAATTTAGTTAAATGAGTTTATCTTGCTAAATATGTTTAGCCTAAATACAATTAAAAAGGTCTTGCTCACGTCCGTTTGGATGGTAATTTAACTAATCGTAGTTAGGGAGTCGGTAAAGCAGTTTCATGCGTTACTTTTTACGTTTTCGTGCGTTGTGCACTAGACTTAGGGCGGCTTGCGCATCGTCGTTAAATAAAGTTTAAGAGCGACGTAAACGCATTTAGTCTGCTAATTATAATTAGCGTCTTGCACAACAAAAATTTAGGCACTAATCACGTTTAACGAACTGTCAAAGTTAAATACCCAAAGATGGCTATTTAGCGTCGCTAAATACGTTTAGTAGCAATCGAGCGTCATCATTTTGAAGTTATAGAAATTTTACTATTATTTTATAAAAGATTGTAAAGAGTTCGGTAGGAAGTTTGTAAGATGGATTTGTGGGAATTGTATTCTGACAATGATGAGGAGATTATAGAATATATCAACAGACCGAGGGAATTGTTTGAGAGAGCAGACTTATTTGGAATGTATTCGGACGACAAATTCTTCAGAAGGTTTCGTTTAACGAAAGAAACCACTATAATGTTGTTACAGCAAATAGCCCCACATTTAAAAACCAGCAACAAGTAAGGAAATAAACTCATTATTAATGAATATTCAATAAATAGATAGGTAGTTAATTAGCTAATTTTTGTTTGTTTTGCAGGATCAAATCAGTCACTCCTATGAACCAACTTTTATCAATTATTAACAATTATTATCAATTAAAATTACCACGAGAAATAGCACGAGAACACAACAACACAATTTGTGTGACTTGGTGTGACAGTTGAAAGCTCGTCGGTCCATTTCACAAATTTTTTCTTTAAGAAATTCAACCATTTTGCTCTAAGTCAAGTGTACAACGCACGAAAACGTAAAAAGGATCGCAAGAAAGTGCTTTACAGACTCCCTAACTGCGATTAGTTAAATAACCATACAAACGGACGTGAGCAAGACCTTTTTAATTGTATTTAGGCTAAACATATTTAGCAAGATAAACTCATTTAACTAAATTCTGTTTAGACCAAATTTCTGAAAGAAAAAATACCACGAGCTTTCAACTGTCACATCAAGTCACACACACAAATTGTATTGTTGTGATTTGTGAAGTGTTTTCGTCATCTCGTGCTAATTTTTATTGATTTGTTGAGTTCATTGATAATTACCATGTCAAACAAAAGTGTTTCTTCTAGGGCCCGGGGGCCTAATTTTACAAAAGAAGAACAAATATTGCTGCTTGCAGCGATGGAACCATACACCCATATTATTGAGTGCAAAAAGACCGACCAAATTAAACAAATTGAAAAGCAAAATGCCTGGGTCAAAATCGCTCATGTTTTTAATGCCAACACAAAAGGTGTTTCAAGAAATGCCGAAAACCTTTTAAGTTGCTATAGAAACATTAAAAGCAAATTGAAAAAAAAGCATTCGGAATCAAAAATGTTGTTGAGAGGTTAGTAACATGATGAACTTATTTTGCTGGACACAGACTACCACACCCTTGTATATAATCCTCAGTAATGTCTTTTATTAACCGTAGTACCGCTGGTATTTGCTATTTATAACACAGATGTCTATTTATGTTACAGATCCTGATCAAAAACAGGCTTTTTTAAGTGCCTTAGAGGAAAATGGCAAAGACTGGGAAGCAATCGCCTCCACAATAAATAGGCCTATTGAGGTTTGCCAGGAAAGCTTCGACAGTTTGAAAGTCGAAATGAAAAAAGAAGAAGCCAAGTAAAAGAAGGTTGTGATGGGAACAGGTATATATAAATATCATAGTAGTGTTGTGTTTTTCTTTTTATGGGTGTTTTATAAGCTGCCTATCAATACTGATTAAAATCATAAGTTCATGACATTAATTCTTTCCTCGTCCTAAAGAGACAATTGTAAACGAGTTAAACTTATTTTTTAAGGTGGAGGCCCTCCTTCAGATGATGATAACCCACTTTATGCATTAAGAAAATTGATAGAGCCACAAATGGATGGACTTTATACTATGTATGATGGAGATGCCACGCTCATGAAGCAATTTTAAGAGAGTCTTCCTGAAGAAAAACGAATTGCACCCATCGAAGAAGATTACTTGAAAAGTATTGAAAACATAACTACATTTGTAGTTGATTGTAACACTGGTAGGTAACTATATAGTACACAAAAATACTTTTTGATGCTTTTAAAACCAATCATGTAACAAAATGTGACTGGGAGAAAATGCCTTCAGGCATTAAGTCCGCCGCTTGTGCATAATTTTTGTGCAATAAAGATTAAATAAATAAAAATGTGTCAAAATGTTTATTTATATTATTCATTTATTTAATTTTAGTTAATACTGAGAATGGTGATGGCGGTTCTACTCCAAGCACACCATTGCAATCTCGAGCTGGAGATAAATTTAGTAAGATGGAGATATTACGAAAGAAAGGAACTGTGCTGACAAACAATCGTAATTAATTATCACCATAATTTATAATTATATATATTTATAGTTTCAGAAGTTTTTTAATTATATTGTTTGTTTTAGATTCAACTGATAATGACCATGGACCTTCTACAAGTGGCATTAATACCACACCATTATCACAAACTCAAGTCAGAGAAAGTTTAAATAGGATAGACATTTTAAGAAAAAGGAAGGCATCTGCTCTCTCTAACAAAGGTACCTAAATTATTATTACAAGTCATTCAGATTCATATCTTTTTGCTAATTCGCAATTAGCTTATAGTAATATTATATTAAAGTACTTTCCTTTATTCCAGAAAATAATAATACTGAAGAACTATCAACTAAGAAAAGTAAGACAGCAAATGAGAGTTTCAAAATATTGTCAGCAGAGAAGTTGGAGCTGGTTAGATTACAAAAATTGTCACTGGAAATGGAAATAGAACATAAACAAAAAATATATGAAATAGAGTTGGATAATTTAATGAAAAAAAAAGAATTTAATGAACAAATGTACAAAAAAGAACTTTTACTTAAGGATTTAGAAATAAAAAAGAAACAATCAGAGCTGTAATATATTTTTTTTATTTATTTTTTTACAATGATGCAAAATATTCCTCTATTAGTAATCTTCGTTGCAAATTAGAGCGTCCTCTTCCATTCCATTCTGCTGCAACATCATCATCCCTACCTTCCATAATAACAAGAAAATCTTGATCTTCAGGGGGTATGTTTTCCTTTCGTAATATAGCTAAATTATGAAGTACAGCTGTTGCTATGATTATGCCAGGTACTCTATGAAGGTGAATACTTATGCCCCTGGATAATATAGGGAATCTCCTATTCCATATACCAAATGCCCGTTCAACCACATTCCTCGTCTTGATTTGTGACTCTTGATAAAGTGTCTCTCCTCGTGTATTCACATTATTTTCTGACAGAGGTGTCATCAAAAAGTTAGTTTGGGCATAGCCACTGTCACCTAGCAACAATTTATCATTATATTTGCCCTGCAAAAAATTGCGTTTTAATGCACAGTTATCCCAAATGTTGGAATCATGTGCTGATCCATGCCACCTTGCCACAACATCTAAAAACATAAGGTTTGCAGCAGCTACACATTGGGTGTTTATTGAAAAATATCCTTTCCTATTTCTATATATTTCAGCGTTATCACCACCTGGGGATAATATTCTCACATGAGTGCAATCTAACGCACCAATAACTCTAGGGAACTTTGCAATTCTATAAAAATCATACGCTGTTTTATTTTGTTCTTCTGTTGTGCTTGGAAATTTTATATACATCTTATACAATAATGCAATGGCATGAGTAACACGATGCACTATTCTACAAGCTGTGCTTTCATGTACACCAATCATGTCACCACAAGTTATTAGCTGACTTCCTGTCGCATAAAATCTCAGCGTACATAAAAGTTGGTTCATAGGAGTGACTAATTTGATCCTGCAAAACAAACAAAAATAGCTAATTAACTACCTATATATTTATTGAATATTCATTAATAATGAGTATATTTCCTTACTTGTTGCTGGTTTTTAAATGTGGCGCTATTTGCTGTAACAACATTATAGTAGTTTCTTTCGTTAAACGAAACCTTCTGAAGAATTTGTCGTCCGAATACATTCCAAATAAGTCTGCTCTGTCATACAATTCCCTCGGTCTGTTGATATATTCTATAATCTCCTCATCGTCGTCGGAATACAATTCCCACAAATCCATCTTACAAACTTCCTACCGAACTCTTTACAATCTTTTATAAAATAATAGTAAAATTCTATAACCTCAAAATGATGACGCTTGATTGCTACTTAACGTATTTAGCGACGCTAAATTGCCATCTTTGGGTATTTAACTTTGACAGTTCGTTAAACGTGATTAGTGCCTAAATTTTTGTTGTGCAAGACGCTAATTATAATTAGCAGACTAAATGCGTTTACGTCGCTCTTAAACTGTATTTAAAGACGATGCGCAAGCCGCCCTAAAATTTAATAATACATCTTTTCGTGTGTTCAAGCGCAAGTATTTTTCGTTCGCTAATTTATAAGACCGATTTGTTATTCAAACGTAGAGTCTTTTATTTGTTTATATAAAAAAAAGTATATTTGCAGTCACAAAACTAAATGGAAGTAAACACAAAGTAGGCAAATGTAATTTAAACGCTGAAGGCGGGCAGCCCTATCACATGTGAACGGACCGCGGCGCTGTAGGCATTTATCTCAAAGATGCGGCCGAGTTGTATGTATTACTTTAGATTTCTGCTGTGGTAATATTATGTTCCGCTAATATTTTATGGAGAGCCAATTTTTCCTGAGCTTATGCTGTCAGCTCATCTGCCATTACGTGAGATGAAGGTTCATCATCATCATCAGCACAACTCTTTGTAATGAGCCCACTGCAGGGCATGAGTCTCTCCCCTGGGTGAAGAGGAGGTATAGGCCATAATCCACCAAGCTGGTCCAGTGCTGAGTGGTGGATTCCAGAATTTTCAGGGCGCCAAAATGGCTTCTGACAAACCTTAACGACTACTGTTTACAAGTATACAGCACCCGGGACCGACTGCTTAACGTGCCTTCCGAAGCACGGAAGTCGTCGAGAGAAATGAATGGTCGGCGGTCAACCATCCAAGTACCGAACCCGCCGAACGTTGCTTTACCTGACATCGTATGATACACACAGTAACCACGGCGCCACGACGACTTCCGATGAACTTGAGACTGAGATGAACTTGACTTGCGGACAAGATGAATGTTACAGAAATTTAAAGATTTTCGTATTTAGGCTATCGTTTAAAAACCTTTTTGCATATAACGACAGTCTGTATGACCTCATTGTAGGTTATAAACTTTGCAAGGGCATGGGTTACACCCGTCATTAACTGCGGGACTATTATGTGAGGCTACTGTGACCTAGTGACACTTTTAAGGGTTTGACACATATTTTACTTAAGAGCCCTTTTTATTTATTTACGTTTTTCTTTTGTTAATTTAGTTTTCGAATACAATAGTAAAGAATATAGAACATAGATATAGAAATAAGAATATATGAACTTATTTTATGGGATAAACCAGTCTGCCTCAGACGCCAGTGGTTGCGGGTTCGATTACCGCACGGAACAAGAAAAAAATTGTTCCGTGTCTGGGTGTTTATCTATTTAATGTATTTATATTCTAGGTTTCCCCCTAGTTCGCTGCATGGTATCCCATAAAACAAGCTATGCTTTTTTTGAGGGGCTATGTAGTTTGTGGGATTGTCTGGGGATTGCATTTTTTTTAATAGGTATATGCGTGTTCTAATACACGGGTCAAATATTTAAATTATAGTATTATATTAAAAACTTAGCACGTTTCAATGCTCTTGTGACGCCTTGCTTTTATCTGCCAAAAACTTTTGCTATCGATTCTGTTACTGTTCTGAACGAATTGTTTTCACTTAATGACGTGGCTTTGACTTAAGTTAACGTAAGCTGTGTAACGTAGTAGTTTTTGTGGGTTATAAAAAATTAAAACTCGCGACCTTAGAATTTTGAGATTGGCAACATTATTTTTTTTCTTCAAGACGGACGGAACGCACCGCTGCTGTCAAGATGTGAAATCTTTTTTTTGGGCCGGCTTTGCTGGCTAGATGTTGTGATCGTCCCATTTAAAAAACCTTAAATTTAATAAGGTGAAATACGTATAATATGTAGTCGCCGCAGTTTGTGTTAGAAATAAATTTTAGCCCATATTGGAAACCATATGGGTGCTTTGCAGGAGTAACTCTGGTGGAGTTTTCATTGTTTTTAAATGTGGCTGAAGCTGTTTGTTACATGATTTAACACAAGAGCATGAAATCCTCATGGTAACATGCAGATTTGCTTTAGTAAAATGTTGACCGAGGAGTTATAAGGTAATCTTTTATCTACTTACAACTATAAAATCAAGAAAGAAAGTACCTGTGGTGATATTGGATATTGATATTGGATATTGGATATTGAAACTGGATATTAGTTATTGTAGTGACATTAAGAGATAGAATATTCTTTAATTATTGTTTTAAAAGATAATCCTTGCGGTTAGTTTTTAAGTAGACTTAAGCACTAACCTTAGTTTATTAATTATTTTGTTAATTTAGCTTCATGGTAATTTAAAGTACCTATATAAATTGTTCTTTTTATGTATAACAGAGACGGTGAGGTGATTTAGTATGGTGAACTCCCTCTCCTGAGCTAGTTAAACTTTTTACTCACCGCTCTCTGTGTAAAGATACTCAGGACTCGCCTTGAACTATTACACAATAAAATCTGTGATATTTATCAGTATTAACATCTTTTATTTTATATCACAAGACCTGTTAAGTAGGACCTACCCCGCTATATCTTGGATAAGTAGGATCGAGGGTGAGTCTAGGGTGTTTACGCTCAGAGTATCTTTATTTTGTGACCTGTGTTTTGGTAGGAGTGTCTGGTTACTTACAACTTAAGCAATCTTCACTCCGGGCACAAACTGAACACTCCCCCCAATCCACAATGTTACAAATGGCGCCCAATCTTTAAATTTTTATTGTTTAAGGGTGTAATAATTGTTATTGCGTCCAATTTACATTTTTGTGTGTTGTTTTATTGAAAATAATATATCTCTTTTTGTCAATGTTACAACTTTGCAGTTCCAAATTAAAATTCATTTAATTTGTGTACAACAACACACTTTACTTTGTTTATTGAACATTTTATTGTCAAATACTGTTCTGTTTTTATTGTTTGTTACAAACAAACTTTTTTCAGGTAATTTACATTGATGTTACCATATATTTTTACATTAGCTGATATTTACAGATATATTTTGTATTTAATTATAATACTAACATAGTATTTAATATTATTAAGGTTTTCTTGTTAAAATATCACCATGGCGAACTTAAAATCAATTAATTTTCATGCTTTAAATAAGGAAGAACTCATTTATGAAGTTCTTATTCGTTCTGAGACACCAAGCACAACTGTAGAAGGGCTGAGGAAGCAACTTAGAGTTTTGTCTAAGGAATGTTCTCCAGATGACATATATGTATTGGATGACAAGGTCGATGTTGAGGAAGAGCTTCCAATGATTGAAAGTAAGCTGCTTGAACTATCCAATTTGTTTGACAGTGATAAAAGTTCGAGTTCACGGTTCAAGGGTTTATGCAGTCACTTGTATTGGCGAATAAATAGGTTGTCTTCTAGTAGCCCAGCGTTGCAGAAGAAGATTTTGTCTCTTTAAGATAAATTAAAACCTTATTTGTCTATAGATACTTCAGCAACTAAACAGCGCTCTGGTTTATTTAATGAGCCTACTAAGAGCAATTTATTATTTTAGAAGTAATTTTATCAACCATTGGTTCAGGCACGTGAAGGACCTAAAGGTTTAATATGTTTTGTGTTTTATTGAAACTTCACCATTGGTAGTCCTTATTTTTTTGTGTTTATACATTTTTATATAACCATTTTGGTAGATATATTTTCTTTTTGTGAAATTTTTTTTCACTAAATGTTAGTGTATTTTTTATCTGTCAGATAAATCTGCAGATAAATATATTTTTTGTTGTACAAGTGGTATTTCTCTACTACTCACTTGGTACAGATTTTGGTTACTGTCAGTATTGAGTTCAATCTGCAGTTATTTTGTTGTCATATAGGTGGTATTTCTCTATTACTCACCTGACACATTTTTGTTGTTTCGGCAATATTTTGTTATAACTGTCAGTTATACTGAAGTTATATTGTTTTTAAGTAATAGCTAAAGGCAAATTCAATTCGATGTCCATTGTTAGTTCTGGTGTAAAGTTGGCTTTACAACTTTTATACTGAAGTAGTATGTTTTTGTTATTGTTTAGTGTTGCACAGATTTTGCTGTGTTAACACAAAGACAGTAATTCTGAAAGAGATGAATGTAAGGAATGAATGGTTATGTTAGTTACTAATTTTGCAAAGAGCGCTCTAGAAGATGATGTATGTTCAACCCGATGATGAATGAATGTGAATGAATGGTGATAAGACTGACACAACTCAAGGACTCATTGAATGACTTTATCCTATGGCCGGTCTTGTAAGGAATGTGTAGTTTGTATAAAATCTGACCTGCCTGTTGGTTTTTTTTTTGGATTGATAACTGAAAGATGGATATTTATTTATATTTTTTAGTAAGTAGGTTTACTTACTAAACTTAATGTTGTAATTTTGGTATTGTTTTTTTAACAACTGTTTGTTGTTACTTAAGTGGCTGTTATGCCTATATATATTTTTCTAATACAACTTTGTTGATAGTTGGTTGTAAACTTTGTTACTTACAAGTTTTTTTTCTCTTTTAACAGCTGTTGAGTTGTTGTTTTGTGGTGATGGGTTTTAGTTATACCTTATGGTATGTTGGCCATAGGTGTAACAATTTTTTTGTTTTGTTACTGATATATTTCACAGATTGTAGGTATCTACCTATCTACTTAGATTCATTGTTGTGTTATAACTTAGTTTTTTTTCTCAGTTTAGGTTGGTTGTAGATTGTTTCAACGCCGGGACGGCGATCGGTTCACTTCATGACCCTTTTCTTTGGAGGGGGGGCATTGTAACGTAGTAGTTTTTGTGGGTTATAAAAAATTAAAACTCGCGACCTTAGAATTTTGAGATTGGCAACATTATTTTTTTTCTTCAAGACGGACGGAACGCACCGCTGCTGTCAAGATGTGAAATCTTTTTTTTGGGCCGGCTTTGCTGGCTAGATGTTGTGATCGTCCCATTTAAAAAACCTTAAATTTAATAAGGTGAAATACGTATAATATGTAGTCGCCGCAGTTTGTGTTAGAAATAAATTTTAGCCCATATTGGAAACCATATGGGTGCTTTGCAGGAGTAACTCTGGTGGAGTTTTCATTGTTTTTAAATGTGGCTGAAGCTGTTTGTTACATGATTTAACACAAGAGCATGAAATCCTCATGGTAACATGCAGATTTGCTTTAGTAAAATGTTGACCGAGGAGTTATAAGGTAATCTTTTATCTACTTACAACTATAAAATCAAGAAAGAAAGTACCTGTGGTGATATTGGATATTGATATTGGATATTGGATATTGAAACTGGATATTAGTTATTGTAGTGACATTAAGAGATAGAATATTCTTTAATTATTGTTTTAAAAGATAATCCTTGCGGTTAGTTTTTAAGTAGACTTAAGCACTAACCTTAGTTTATTAATTATTTTGTTAATTTAGCTTCATGGTAATTTAAAGTACCTATATAAATTGTTCTTTTTATGTATAACAGAGACGGTGAGGTGATTTAGTATGGTGAACTCCCTCTCCTGAGCTAGTTAAACTTTTTACTCACCGCTCTCTGTGTAAAGATACTCAGGACTCGCCTTGAACTATTACACAATAAAATCTGTGATATTTATCAGTATTAACATCTTTTATTTTATATCACAAGACCTGTTAAGTAGGACCTACCCCGCTATATCTTGGATAAGTAGGATCGAGGGTGAGTCTAGGGTGTTTACGCTCAGAGTATCTTTATTTTGTGACCTGTGTTTTGGTAGGAGTGTCTGGTTACTTACAACTTAAGCAATCTTCACTCCGGGCACAAACTGAACACTCCCCCCAATCCACAATGTTACAGCTGTTATCTTAAGAATTTGTTTAGTTTCATTTTATTACATATATACATACATAACTTCTCGCCAGTATCTCTTATGGGGTAGGCAGAACACCAGAGGTAATAAAACCATCTGATGTCAAGATTGACTTTGGAGACATTGTTATGTTGGAGAAAGACTATTGCAGAGACAGGGTGTCAGCCTGGGTTTCGCCCACAAAAAAAAATCCCATAACACCTCTGTCCCTTCACTAACTTTTACAGTATGCCCGGAAAGAGAATCAGCTGGTACATTCTAAGTTTTTCTTTTGCTCCCAGTCCAGAATGGAAGCAATTTCATTTTATTATTTTTCTATATTTTTCTATAAGGGACCGAGGTGTTATGGGAGGCTTTTGTGTGGGCGATAGGCTGACCCCCTGTCACTGCAATAGTCTCTCTCCACTATTATAATGCTTCCAAATTTGTCAAACGTAACATCAGATGGTTTTATTACCTCTGGTGTTCTGCCTACCCCATACGGGATACAGGCGTGATGTTATGTATGTATGTAAATATTGTTTCCATAACACAAGCTAACATTCGAATTACGTACCTACTTGTAGTTAGTATGTCAGTTTGGTTAATATATAAGTTATATTGGTAATATATTGACGACTGGCTGGTGTAGTGGTAACATACATTGCCTTCTATGCCAGAGGTCCTGGGTTCGAATCCCGGCGGCGGCGGATATTTGTGTGACGAACACACAGATATTAGCCGTCAAGTCATGGATGTTTTTTTTTTTATATAAATTATGGATGGGACGTTTGTCTTCCATGCCACCTGATGTTAAGTGAACATGAAGACTAAGGTGGTACACGTCCATCCACGAGAAACCTATTCACTCGACGCTTAAAAGTACTAGGACTATACTGGTCAGGGAAAATAGACGCAGGCAGTTCATTCCAAACCTTGGCGACCCGTATCAAAAAGGAACTGTCAAAGCGCTTAGTTCGACTTTTCGGAATGTCTACCACATACGGATGGAAGTTCTGTCTGCGTCTATTAGTCCGATGGTAAAAGGGTGAGGGTTCAATTTGTTCAAACAGAGCACTGGCGCACTCACCAAAATGTATCCTGTAGTACACGGTTAGACACGCAACCTTACGACGATGCTCTAAGGTCTGCAGTTTTTTGGTTGTAAGGTCAACATCGTTAATTAGTTTACGGGCTCTTCGGTCAACGGAGTCCAGCGCTTCTAGTTGATATTTGGCTGAAACATCCCAAAGATGACTGCAGTACTCCATGCATGATCGCACTCCATGACTGCATGACTTTTTATATGTTTATTTAAGTTTATTCTAATAAAAAATATGTATTTATTCAATATGTATGTTTATATATTTCTTATTGTTTATATATTAAGTATATCAGTTATCTAGTATCCAATACACAAGTTCTTTAAGAAACTTAATTTGGGCTAGATAATGTTGTGTGAATGTCAGAAATATTTATTTTATTTATTATTTATAAGTAAATTTACATATTCTTATCTTATTTAAACAGAAAAATAGGCCCAAAAACATAAATAAAGTCCAGAAAGACTACATGAAAAGCTTACAAAAGTTATGGCGGAAGGGTTGAAGTAATCCTGTTTATGAAACAAACTTCGTTAAACTTCACTGAAAGGTGTTGTACTTAATTTACGTTACTTAAAAATGTATCTTATTCAGTTAAATTAAGTTACGTTTGGAAATGTTTAATTAAAGTGTTGCTGCATTTGATAGTAATAGAGTTAATTGTTCTATGAATTTGTTTGGCTGTTCCTTTGAAAGTTTTTTTGAAACTGCGAGATAGTTTTGAACACAGCTAAGGACTTTTTTTTTTTATAAAATATGGATGGGACGTTTGTCTTCCATGACACCTGATGTTAAGTGAACATGAAGACTAAGGTGGTACACGTCCATCCACGAGAAACCTATTCACTCGACGCTTAAAAGTACTAGGACTATACTGGTAATTCCAAACCTTGGCGACCCGTATCAAAAAGGAACTGTCAAAGCGCTTAGTTCGACTTTTCGGAATATCAACCACATACGGATGGAAGTTCTGTCTGCGTCTGGTAGTCCGATGGTAAAAGGGTGAGGGTTCAATTTGCTCAAACAGAGCACTCGCGCACTCACCAAAATGTATCCTGTAAAATATTTGAATACTCGAACTTTTATTTACAGTTCGAGTATTCAAATATTTTATATAGTATGGCTAATGAGAGTAGAGACTGGAAAAACCTGGCGAATTAAAAAAAAGCATCATGGTAACCCCGGAATAGTATGAAATACATGGATTAATGGTACTGTCCTACTTTTTAATAATAATGATAATAATGGATGTTAATGGACCGATCGTCGTCCAAGGTGTTTTTGGTGGACATAACTATACAACATGACGAGAACCTCGTGAAAGCCGGAGACCGAAAAGTAACGCAAGTACTTGGACCTTGCACACGAGGTGACCGAAATGTGGGAAGTTATGTCCACCGAAATCATCCCGGTTGTAATATCCGCAAACGGTTTGACCCCAGCCACTTTGGCCAGAAACCTTGAAAGGCTGGGATTCGGCGGCGGTTCGATTCCAGCACGCATGCAAAAAGCGGTTTTGCTAGATACTGCAAGAATAGTTCGCCGGTTTCTGTCCCTCTTGCCCTGATCCCCGACCGACTGGTCAAATTGTCGGGTTTTTCCGACGAAAGGCGTGTAGCGTTAGGTATAAATAATAATAATAAATAAAAAAATCGTTTATTCCACAGAAAAAAGCACTTATCATAAAACTAAAAATAGGTTACACATAAAAAAGAAACAAAGAATAATTTACAGTATTAATTTTTACGCCGAAAAGGCTTGCACTCAGCATTATGGTGAAAATTTATTAATAAATTTCAGCGCTGATTTTCAGTGCACGCCTCACCTTATTGACTTCACGGACGCTTTACGCTAAGTTAAGTGAATGATAATTATTGTTATAAATAAAAATTATAATATTGTTATAGGTACATGGATTTTTGATAAGAAGCATGTTATTAAAATGATAGGCAACTAGTATTATAATAATATTTTTTATTCATTGTAATCAAAATCTGAATCCAGAAACTCTATATGGAATGAACCGTCAGAGTAACTGGTATCGCTGTTTCCATTAAGAAACTATCAAAACTTTCTGTTTTATTCATTTTCAAAAACGAAAATTCCAAAGTCTCAATTACCAAAACCACCAACAATCTTTCGACTGACAACAATGACACCAGAAAAACGACTTAGAAATCCATGCTAGTACTGCCATTTAAAAAGTTGCAAAAATCACCAATTTTAGCCAAACAACTTATATTTTACGATATCTCCAATAGTTAATCTCACTCACAATGATTGTACTTTTAGCTGATACAGTAGTGAACAACATATTAATCTGTCAATCGTTTCCTACGAAAATGAATTTGAGATATTTTAGAAAAATCTCTGAATTTCTTTCAAAGTCGAATGACGTAATTTTTCCGTCGCAGTCTGGTTATCACCTCATTAACGAAGCGAGCGTCCATTTTGTAAAATTAAACCATTTTTTTCCTCGATTTATGTTACAGGGTGCTCATTTTGTAAGTTAATATAAAAGGTGCTCTTAATTTGTATAAAGTTATACTTTACTGCCATCTGTTGATTTTCTTTTAAAAATGTTCGTTCAAAATATTTGTATGGCGGGTGTTTTTTTTGTATTTTTGAATTTTCAAAGCTAAAGACGCGAAAGAAAAACATAGAATGTGCCAGCTGCTTCTCTTCCCGGGCATATTGTAAAAGTCAGCTAAGGGACACAGGTTTTATTAGCGTTTTTGTGGGCGATAGGCTGACCCCCTGTCACTGCAATAGTCTCTCTCTCCATCATTTTAATACCTCAAAATTTGCCAAACGTGACATCAGATTTAAAATCTCTGGTGTTCTGCATACCCCATACAGGCGTGAAGTTATGTATGTATTTTCAAAGTTTTTTAACGGCTCCTGGATTGCAATAGCTCAGTGGGTGTATAGCCGATTTATATGCAAGACGTTGCGGGTTTGGACCAATTTTTACCACACTTATTGCTTAGTAGTAGGTACCTAATGAGTTCTTAAAAATTGTTTACCCATCTTTTGAATTTAATCAATACATACTAACACAATCAACGAATGCAGAGCATTAAAAAACCTTTTGGCCGACTAATAATTTCATCCACGTAAACATTCTCCGAAATCATACATTTGAAATCTTCAATGATTTTATATGGGAATATTTAATAATAATATAATTATTAAATAATAATTATATAATAATAATATTTTCGATGAAATTTATATAGGACTTTGAAGTATCCTCTATAATATGAAGTAAGAATTTTTAAAATCAATTCATAATTGTCTGAAATATCGTTTAACGAAGTCGGTTGAAAAATCAAAAATCATTAGAATCTTTTGTAAAGTGAGTTTTAACTTGAAAGAAACTTCACTAGGATAAAACTTCAGCCTTTTCTTATTCCTTGTATAGATTCTTGCTTAGTTTAAGTGTGTCCTAATAATTAAACGCTATGTGAAATGTGCAGCATTATATATTTAAATAGGACTTTGAATATGTACCTACTATAATTTACATGCATAATCAACTCTTAATTATTTCTCCATATTAACGCCTGCTTCTCCGTATGAGGTTTTATTGAATTTGTAGACCACTTTCGTAGAAATGAGCCAAGTTATCTAGGTTGTAATATTATAATATTAAAAATATTTTGCCTATTAACAAAATCGGTTCCTCATTTATAACTATTATAAACGTAGGTATTTAATTTATTTAAAACTATCATATAGACAACGTAGGCACTGCCTTTTCATGTAAATTTTGGAGCACACTACTATTTATTTTGATATTTTTGCAAAATGTATCAAACATTACAGGTTGATAATATTTTTTGGTTTTAGCACTTAATAAAACTTAAAAACTCATGTTATAATTTATTTATTTTTATATGATTATAATTGTATTTTTGGCTTGAATTATTTAACTTTATAAATCCTATTTGAAAATAATCCTAAATAACATTATTGTGACGTTGGAGTTGTAAATTTAAATTTAATACAGTAATAATTGCTTTTTCCCATCTTTGACATTCCAAAATATTATTATTGTAATTTTTTTTGTATTCTGAATTATTTAATATCGAAACTTTTCATACCAACATTCAATTTGTAATTTGATTGATAATTCTTATGTTCTTATTAATACTAATATTTTTTATTGTTCCAATCCTTTTTTATTTATTTATTTAATGGTTACAAAATCCTAATAATAACCTGTATGTACCAATGATCTATCAATTGTCAAATCTATTAATTGATTGAAATAAATGATTTGAATTTGAATTTAAATAATGCTCAATTATTCTTAAATGAATTATTTTTAAAGGTCCCAAGTTCGAGTCCTTCGACTCCGAAACTATAAGTCGGGAATAAAAACTATTTTTGTATTAAATAGCTTTAATCTTACTTAGGTTAAAGGTTAACAGGTAATACGATAATGAAGTCGGTTTTTTATGCTCTGCATTCGTTGATGGAACGTGCGAATCTCAGTAATTAACCGTCTGGCTGGAAACAATTTTTTTTATACATACATACATAACGTCACGCCTGTATCCCCAATGGGGTAGACAGAACACCAGAGATTACAAGACCATCTGATGTCACGTTTGAAAAATTTGGAACTATTATAAAGATGGAGAGAGACTATTGTAGTGATAGGAGGTCAGCCTATTGCCCACAAAAACGCCTTTAAAACCTCTGTTCCTTAACTGACTTTTACAGTATGCCCGGGAAGAGAAGCAGCTGGCACTTTCTATGTTTTTCTTTCGCTCCCAATCCAGCATATTCCCAAAGACTGACTACCCTACTCTACACGCTAATAAGACTAACAAGTTTATAACTAAATACAAACAGTCAATAGATAAAACATTAAAAGAAACCTCAATCCTAATATTTAAACAGTAAGGCAAATAAAAACCTTTTTAACCCGCTGTTAACCAGCATAACGTTTTATTTTATCGGCTACCTGCCGCAGGTAGGTAATCCCAGATTTCGTTAAAAATACAGCTTTATATTCCATTGTTTGTTTTATCAGAAACCATTTGAAATGACAAAGCTTTTAATTTTTTTAATTAAATACCAGGTTTACTGTTTAATTAATAGCTGACACTTCTTTTAAGGGTATTTTATGGGGTTTAATTCTCCAGGAGTTAAATTTAGATTGTAGAGATGTTTTGCCAATTTGAGCCCTGGCTATGCTTCGTCTCTTTGTCTCCAATTGAATACTGTCCTACGTAGGTACCGTAGCGCGGGACCGTTATACGGCAACTTTTTTTTTGTTTTTCCGAAAAGGAAAGTCTATGGTACCCACTAAAGCAAGCTCTAGCAGGAGGAGGCTGAATCCTGTTACGGATGAATGGGCATTCTATATGCTGTTAACCCCAGTGGCTAACATATATAGATTGCCCAGACAGTGTGGGGACCGAAACTTCGGCCACGAGACTCACTCAGCCGGCTGAGTATACCCACTAAACACCCCCCTTTTCTGACCCGCCTTGATTAAGGCCACTGATCATCATCGGAGCGACAGCCAATCGGTAGATAGAGGCTGCGCAGCGAGCGGCATCCTGACGGCTGCCACCAAAAGGAACTGAAAGCTATGCGGCAACGCTGCGAAGCAGCTTTATCATGAAATTAAATATTCATATTTAGTTAGATAGCCTTTTATTTACTAACTATTTCGATAGTCCACTTTGCTTTTCTAATACAAATTTCGCTTGCAAAAAATGGTGGGTGGGACGCGCAGCAGGATCACGGGATCCTTGTACGTTGCACAAGAAAAACAATTACGAAGTGTAAATATTTTCTGATGGACAACACGCGTCATTTTTTTAATATTTCTTTTCAACCGACTTCCAAAAAAGGAGGAGGTTCTCAATTTGTCTGTATGTTTTTTTTTGTGTCTTTGTTACACGATATTTCGGACAGTTATGAATTGATTTTGAAAATTATTGTTTGATTTGATAGAGAATACTTCATAGTTAGCACAAACCAACCAAACGGCAGATGTAAGAATTACATTTGAAAGATTAATAATCAACGAATGCAGAGCATTAAAAAACCGACTTCACGTCAAAACTTTGACTGAGTTGAGAATGTCATCAACGTAAACATTCTCCGATATCATACATATTTTTTCAAAAGTTTGAAATTTTCAATGAATTTCTCAACCGATTTCGAAGAAATTTAAATGGGACCAACTATGAAGTATCCTCTATCAGATCAAACAACAATTTTCAAAATCATTTCACAATTTTCCGAAATATCGTGTAACAAAGACACAAAAAAAACATACAGTCGAATTGAGAACCTCCTCCTTTTTTGGAAGTCGGTTGAAAAATAAATATCTTGTGAGCCAAAATATTTTTATATACATTACAATATTATTATTTAAAACAAAATTACATTCATTCACTTAAACCGCATCTCTATTTTTTCTCTTCGCTAAAGTGCAGTGCGATCACAGAACTTTATCGAATCGTATATTAACGAATGTTTACGAATGCTCGTATAGTATGGAGTCGGTTGCAAGTTTTGAGTACGTTTTGAGTAACAATTGTAATTTTTTATTTTACAGGTATTTATGAGTATAACATGTTTACAAACATTCAAAACTAACAAGGCACACATTTATTTAAGCTGGCCGTGTGGCAGTGGATAGATTTCAATTTTTTCTTAAAAACCGTCTCCATACTATACGAACATTCGTTAACAAACGATTCGATAAAATTCTGTGATCGCACTGGTGGACACACTGGGACTGTCATTTTACTGCATTGAATTATTTGCCAGGGTATACGATCATGCGGGGGTCACTAGAATTAGGTGCCTTTTACAACACGCTAATCCAGGGGCGATAGGGACATTCTAAACCCACCTTACACAGTTGTCTGGGCAAGTCGGTGACTTCATCTGCGTGTCTGTTAATTTCTGATGTTATCCCACAGGAAAGCTTACAACCTAACCCTCTATATTCATCGCTAATTCCATCTTAGATAAATTACATACATACATAACGTCACGCCTGTTTCCCTAATGGGGTAGGCAGAACACCAGAGGCTTTGAAACCATGTGATGTCACGTTTGACAAAGGAGGTATTGTAACTTGCAGTGATAGGGGGTCAGCCTATCGCCCACGAAAACGTCAATAAAACCTCCGTTCCTTAACTGGGTTTTACAGTATGCCCGGGAAGAGCAGCAGCTGGCTTATTCTTTGATTTTCTTTCGCTCCCAGTCCAGCATAGATAAATGAGATAAATTAATCTTTCCATTAAGTGACAAGGTCAAACAGGGGCTTAGTCGCTGTTAATAACAGTTGAGTTAATGTTAATACGTGACACAACTGCAGTAAGTACGCTACTTACAACTAAAGGCATACACAAACTCAAAATGCATCCTCTGTGATTCAGGTCAGCAAATTGCATTCTTTATTTATTTATTTACCAATTTATGAACACACAGTTGAGATACAATTAAAAGAGACAATGATTAAAAATAAATACAAAGGTACAGCATATCTCTTACGAAATTTCTTACAGCAGACCCATGACTGGAGAGCTTGATTTGAAAAGCAATAATAGTGTGTACTAAATATACATACATATGCATATATGAATAAATATACATACCAATACATACATATATTATTATATATACTTTATACGTATACATAAATTATTATATATCTTAATATCATTTAGATAGTAATGTGGGTAACATAGCTTACAGTAGCGAATAGTAGTGAACTTTATTACAGTTCAGCGGAGTAATTTTACGTACGAATGCATTTTAATTTCAAAACTATTATGAATATACTTTGGTTTGAAAACACTCATCAAACTTTTATAGAACCAAAATATTTATTACGCAAATCATTTTAAACATTTTACGTTGTTATTTTAGGTAATAAATAAGAAGAAACTCTTCTGTTACTTTGCATTGTTTATTATAAAAGAGGGTTACCAACTTAGCATTTATTCCGCTAAAACTTGGATACATTAAAGCTACAGTCAGCAAATTAATAAGGCGAATCCATCGCGCAATGTGAAGTTTCCACCGAGTTTTTTGCTAATTTTACCTTCTGAACCAGTGGTTTGCAAATCAAATTAATGTCGAAAGCTTAATTTTTTTACGGCTTGTGAAAAATAACATTGCGTTTGATGTTTTTCTCAACAAAATCAGTTGCCATAAAAAAGATAGGAAAGACATAAAAAATGTTATAGCATTTTATGCGGCCTTATCACTACACAACGATTTCTTCCTGATTGAATGTGACGGTCATTCATGGCATTGTCAGTAAGATCACACATAATTTATAGATGTTGATGTACCTAGATCATACATTTAAATACCTAAGTTATAGAAATTTCATAACAAAAACATTGTGCAACATCAATAAAGAACATTTTATTGTGACATTAATAAACATTCATATTACTAAAATAATAAAAAATGGCAATAGCTTAGCCGTAGGTAATATGACCACCTTTCTTAATATAGATAATATTTGTATACTTGTATTTTTGAATGTATTTTTGAATCTTGTGATATAGGACTCCCATACAAATTGATGTACTTACTCGTAGGTATATTAATTTTATTTCAGCTTAATATGCTGACGGTACTAAGTTCGTGTTGTTTAGTAGACTTGGAGTACAGTTTCATAAAAACCGCTTTTTAAATACGTATGAATTGCAAAAGAACATCACAAAAGTAATCTATAGGTACTTACTAATATATAAGCTGAAGAGTTTGTTTTTTTGTTTGTTTATTTGAACGCGCTAATCTCAGCAACTACAAGTGGGATTTGAAAAATTCTTTTTGCATTTGATAGCCCAACTCTTGAGGAAGGTTACGGAAGGAAGTTAGGAAGTTACGCGGGTAAAACCGCGCGCGGTGGCTAGTGGTAAATAATTAGGCGTATTTGTAATTTTTGAACTGCTTTTTTCCAGTTTCAAAAGTCGGTAAATTGAAGTTTAGTTTTGATGCTATGTTTGGTCAAACTTTTTAGATACAGTCACGTGCAGTAAAAAGTGTTTTATTTAATAATAAAAGATCTATTGTGTCTCGCTGACTGTTCTTTAAAGTAACTAGGTCTTCATACAATACTACTTTAATATTATATATCGCTTTGTATAGAGGGTGCTTCCTATCTCTACGGCTCTAACTACTTTACTTTGGGGCTATTCAGGTTAGTCGTTTTTTCAGGGACAATAAAACACAAAAATACTAATATAACATGTACATACATACATAACTTCACGCCTGTATCCCTTATGGGGTAGGCAGAACATCAGAGGCTATAAACCATCTGATGTCGAGTTTGATGAAGGAGGTAATATAATGACGGAGATAGGCTATTGCAGTGATATCAGCCTATCTAAAAAGTCCATTGCAGTGCCTACAGTAGGCTCATAGTAGAATAGTGTTACATATACTATACTTAAAAAAATAATTATGTAATTTTTATGGAAGCAATAAAACATTAAATTTAATTAAATTAAGTAGCAGATGTTATTTAACATAAAATTGTACTCAAATGAAAATTTGTGGTTAAGTCTTAAAAACTGTATCAACTCGCTTAGCATTGTTTTAGAAGAGCCCTACCGTCCCTGGATAAGCGTATCGTAAAATTCGACTAATCCGAGTGACCCCCACTTAGTGGTAGAACCCCTTTAACGTCCACCTCACTAGCGACCACCCTTCATATAAAATCTGCCGCCAAACACCACCGCTGCGGCAGTGATGTGTTCCGGCAATATTTTATAAAGAGCCAGATCCTTCCTTTATAAGCTCGTGTGCTCTCATTTTCGATATCATCTCCACTTCCCATCAGGTGAGATTGAGGACAAACGCGGGCTTAGTCACCTATACAGGGTTGTTTTTTAGTCACCAGCCAAATTTTAATGTTATATTTATTTATTTTTATTTTTATTTTATTTATTTTATTTTTTTATATTCTTTGATACAATATAAACATACCTGCATATTTATTTTTGTATCGCCCAGTACAAAAAAATAAGATATGGCATCAAAAACTTTTTTTTAGATAGTCTTTGTTGATGAGCATAGCTACTACGACGCGGAATTTCACTGATAATACTACGACGTAGTATTACAAGATTTTTGTAGTAGCGCGTAGTCGTCTTTATTTTAATGGTATTCTTTAGTAATTTAAAGTGAACATGCTTTGCTTAATGTGTTAGCGAATATATTAATAAAAATATATAACTTTTCTTTTAGCAAAAATAAAAGTGTCTTTAAATGATACTTATTACGTAAAAAAAATTTGGCTGGCGACCACAAATCAACCCTGTATAAAAATAAGATCTATAGTCAAATTTTCTACACCCTGTATCTGACACATAAAAATACTAATAAAACGCTAAGATGCTGAGTTTCTTTTGTTAAATATAAACAAGAATAACAAATATTATGACTACAGTGAAGCTGACTAATACCAAACATCACAATGATGATGAAACCATATAACCACTCAGAAGTTTTGTAACCACTAATCTTGATTTTTCTAAATGTTAGACATTCGAATAAGCCAACGTATATATCATTCCATTGTTGCTGTTATGATCCATTACTATTTTATTTGTGACTCTTTTAAGTAGAGACAGCAAATAAATCGAAATTATACTGTTGAAGGTAAATATTTATTTTCATTACGAGATAAACTATAAACAGACATGTTTTTTTATATAAGGTCGCCATAATAATAGTCAATAATATTTTAATAGCAGATTAAGACTGATGAGTGGGTCATAATTACGAAAAAGAAAATTTTTTTTTTAAATTTTTTCATAAATTAAAGTTTCAAAATTCTTCTAAGTGATCAAAATTTAAGTGTGATCTGTAGTTTATGACTACACAGCAAGTAATAAAAACGTGTCCATCTAATTGTAAAAAAATTTTTTTTTCGAAATTCAGACCCACTCATCATACCTAGTCTGCTATTAAATATAATTGACTATTACATGCGGACCTTGTATATCCACACAGCATCATATAGATAGTAAGTACAAAAAATATTCTTAAAATCGTCATTACCAGCTTCTTCATGAATTTACAGCTACCTGCGCGTTTATCTATGTAATTTTTGATCCGTGAGATTATTTAGTTAATATCCTTTCCAAAAAGTTAAAAGATAAATATTAAAAACAAATAAACAACTTTTTTATTTTGATCATATCAATATAGATATAGTTGATTGGTACTTAACATCTGGCTAAAACTGCTACTTAGTTTTTTGCTGACTCTACAAAATACCTTTGTATATTAAAATTAGTGACTGTAGATATTTATAACTTTATTAAACAGTATTGGATATAAATTGCTTATGTTCACGTGGTCAGTAAGGTTTGGAAATAAAGCAATATTTCTTTATAATTGTTGAGCTCTAAATTTGAACTCTTACGTTATGACATCTTATACGATTATAAGACCTTGTTTAAGGCAACACTGTAGTCCAGTGATCAAATAGCTATTCATTGCTAGACTCTTACCAGCAGGAACTGCATATCGTTATAAATGTTTTAAATTGTACTCGTAAAATTTCAATACCCTAATTAGTGTACTGCTTCATCAAACACAATACCTGTACAAGTTATTAAAATCTAACTTAATTATATCAGTACCCAAATAATGTATACCGGATTAATTTCTGTAGATGTTTTTGGTACAGAAATATTTTAACCTATTTAATTTCTGTACCGAAATGTATAGGTCAGCATATGTCCCTACGCTTCATATGCTTGGAACTAAATATAGAACATGCTACAGTTATTTAAAAATAAAATTTTTATGTTAATATTCATACCGGAAAATTTCAGTCAACTGCAAAGAAAAACAATTATGCTACAATAATAAAAAAGGTACACGAATTATTTTAGTATGAATTCCTGTACTGTTATTTTTAAATACACCTAATTTAACGGTATGACGTCATACAGAAAAAAATTGTACAGAAATTCATACCGGTATTCAGTTCTTGCTTAACAGTGATAAAAGCTTTAATAATTTAATACTCTAGTTCTTGGGCGTTGATGTCTAAATAAGAGGGCCTGTGTTTGAATCCCGGTTGGGCAGATATTTGTATCATGAACAAAGATTTAAGCAGTCTATTAAAAACTGTTTAGATATGCTTATGAAACAGTCGTTTAATCCACAATATATATCTAATAACACAGTTCTTAAGTAAAGAAGCTCATTTTTTTGGGCCTTTTCTCAATGTGCCGGCCAACAAAAAAATGATATGTGTCGTTAGAACTTATTCAATAGAACAATAGTTAAAATGGAACAAAAGTTGTGGGATTATTCTATGTCAAGTTATTCAAGTTCATATGTCGATTTATAAAAGTGATGAAAATATGTAAACTAATGATAGATTTCAGTAAAAATGTGTCGATGTATAATGCAAATAAAACCTTTTTTTGCCGACTACTAAAAAGGAGTGGTCAGTATGACCTGTATTATGCATGTATTTCTGCCACTATCTCACGTTTGGCTATACCAATTTTAATGCGTTTTTCAGAAGATTATTTGTCACGGTAAGTAGAAGGTTCTGGTATTTTACCCAACTTAAAAATATGAGGTTTTTAATGGGTCTGTATGTTTTAAAAACATTTTAATGTCACACACCAACAGATTCGAAATATAAATCGGGGATAGTAATGCATTAAATTAACCCATAAACAAAACCATTAAATGTATCAAGAATGACAAATGTTCGCTTATTAGAGACTGTTACTTTTGTGTTTACCTACTTTCAATAGTTCAGATTTTTCAACAGTTTCATTGACAATAACAATTTCAACGTTTTTGGTCTCTTTATATTTGTCATAAATATAAGTAGACATAAAATCTGTATTATTTATTGAGTGGTTGATTTTCGGTAAATGAAAAACTATGATTTTTTAAAATAGTTATTAGGTATTTAAAATCGTGATGGTTTTTCAAAAGTATAAACCATTTTCAAACTCGAGGGCGACAAACATTTATAAATACCGATCAAACTAACTTCCTTCTTGAAGTCGGTTAAAAAAACGAAAAGTATATAGATATAATCGACAAACATTTAATGTCTAATATCTTGAAATACAGTACTTATATTTTTCAACGTTATTGTTACTTGATAGAAGTCGGAGCACACTGTATTTTACGCTTTCACAGTTTCCAGTATCAAAAAGTATGTGTTAAAATAAAGTAGTTAAGTATCAAATGTATATGCTTATTTCCGATAGGAAGACGGACATATTCCAATGGTCATCATATTGTTCACACACGATGACCATTGGTCGCGTTCGCACCTCACGAGGATTCTATACCTACATCTACCAGCACAATTTTCGGATGATAGCATTTTTAAATTACGAGTACATGAAGCATAAGATAATCTGTTTTTTATATGACATTAAAGGCCAGCAAACGAACACTGGAGCCACTTGATGTTTTGAGGTATCCAAGCCCATGGAGATTGATATTCGGAAATGCAATGATTAACAATTTGTTGCTGACCCAAGGCCTGGTTAAGGATGGCTTAGCCTATTTTTCCAGTAATTACGCTGGTTGTTCTTTTCTTTTATCTGGAACACAACTAGGCATAAATGCAGTTATTATGGCGGTTAAAATAGAGAGGAAGGACTACCGTCGTATAGGAAAGTGCTAACTTACCCAGTCGTCTCCGAACAATGATAGTCTCATTAGTCTAACTAATAAACATAATTTTAATCAATGATCTGCTTTTCTTTTATTGCTTTTCAACTAAAATGTTAATATACGGCGTGTAAAATAAGTACTTTGGAGAAAAATATCCCAGATAGGCCTAGTTTTTTCCGTTTGACTACAATAAAATCGTATTTTTGGACTTACATCACTTATTCAATGCTTCCACCTATCCTCAAAACTATGTTATAGATCCAGAACAAACTTATGTGTTAATAGTAATTACTTGAGTAAAATTGGAATGAGATGTGTATATGTTATCTACGTATTGCGGCATCTCTTTCTAGAGATTGTACATATTTAACTTCGTGATTGTGTGATTTTACCGCCTCTCCCAAGGGGACGGTTAGGTGCCTGCTCGAATTAGGAGCACGCACCCCCTCTTTTCAGCTTTCCGCCGCCGTTCACCGGCTTCGGTTTTCGTCAGGTTAGGTTCGTTCGCCGTTCATCGGCACGGTCAACCTTTTCAGAGGGTACTCCATCATGGAGCCCTCTCCGCAAGCTAGGTCCGATGCAGCTGTGGAGGCCGCTGAGGCCCGTCTCCTCGCCTCATTTCACGTGCATGAGTCACGCCTCCAAAACGCAATTGTGCAGTTTCCCCGTTGAGTCCGTGCACAAGTTGCACAGCAAACGAGGCAAACAGTTTCCCCTTGCGCTTGTTATTCTCACGAATAACACAGCTGGGAACTCCCTAATTCGCAATGGGGCCCGCACTGTTGAAAAATCTCACAACAGAGGTCACCCCGGTCAATGTCACCAGGTCATGGTCATGCGACACATAATTGCTTCGCTAAATCTAGGTACGTTAAGTGCCTAGAGGATCACTCTACCAAGGAGTACTCCCGCACCCTTGAGTCCCCGACAGATCCGTCTTGCGTCCTGTGCGGCCAGTCCGGCCACACGGCGAACTATCGCGGGTGCCCTAAGGCGCCGCGCTCGGTCCGTTCCAAAGCGGCGGCCGTTACCCTTAATTGGAGACACCGCCCCCAGCCCCCTAAGGGCTCCCCTCAAGCTAAGGCCCCTCAGGCCGTGGAATGCGCATCAAAACCCGTTTCGAACGTCACTCCTACCGCTTGGGCTGGGCGGGCGGCCGCGACGAACCCGCGGTACAGAACGCAAAGGTCAGCTTTGATCGCTTGGCGTTCTGGGTCACCGTCGCTCCTATCGACGAGATCCTTGAGTTCGGCACTGCACTAAACGCCGGCCAGGACTCTCTCGCCGATGCTCTCCCCATCCTATCCAAGCACGCCTCCCTCGTGAGGAAGCTTCAACAAGCCAACCGGTTCTAGGTTGTTCTTAACACTTAATTCACACAACATGTGTTCATAACTCTCACGTCGTCGTTTTCAATTTTTTATTGTTACAAATTCGGTCCTGCGATAAGCTTTCGTGACGGGTTGTCTCTTGGGACGCCCGGTACGCAGCCTCTGACTCCAATTGGCTGTCGTTCAGATGATGAGATTTACCCAACTCGGGACAACTCAGCAAAGGGGGTGTTTAGCGGGTAACACTGGGTTCGGTGAGTCCCGCACTGTTAGGGATTGGCTGGCGGGGTAGTCCCCCAAAGGTCCCCTCTTCGTGCATCAAGCATTCACCTCCTCTCCTTCTGTGGCTTCCTTCGGGGGGTCAAGTCGGTAGTAAAGCTTTCTGTGGCGGAAAAAAAAAAAGATTTTACCGCGATTCCTTGAAATGAACATTTTGAACAAGTGCTGTGATAAAGTTTAATAAATTTATTATTTTAGGATTTTATTTCGAGCTACCGATTATGCGATGATGTTAAAAGGGGTTTCCTTTAAATGTCTAGGTTTTTTTTTATACGGAAACTATAAGTCTAAATAAAAAAACTGTTTTATATAGTCGAATGGGGAAAATTAGCCATATCTGGGATATTTTGCTCCAAAGCACTTTTTTGAACAAACTGTATATATTGTTTTGTGAGCCAGATCTGTGTTAATATTAAAAATAATAAAAATGCTTCAGATCACGCTTTTTCTACACTTTTCCAAATCAATGTATGTATGAAAATGACAAATTAAACTTGTATATCTCCACTTAGAGTAATCATACAAATTTTATAGCGTAATAACTATTGCTCAGAATAATTAGTATTAACGATACGTACCATTTAATTTTGTTGGCCGGCACTTTTTAAAAAGCCCAATAATGTATGGCGCCAAAATGATCTCCTTTAATTAGTACAAGATACTATGTGGTGTGAATGTTGAACATTTTTGCTTTCATCAAATTTTTCCTATTTAGTATTAGCAAAAGTATAGGTAAATTAAAAAACTTTTTTTTAAAAACCTCTTTGCAAAATCAAAACGAAACCACACTTCTCTTTCCCCACTTTTTAACGTTACCTGTAAAATGACAGCTCATAAACGACGCAAACTGCAAACCAGGTCAATTAAAAGTTTCTACTCGTTCATAATTACTGTAACGTATAACATAAGTACTAAATATGAATTTCAAGTTACAGCGGAAATGCTAACTGTAAATACCCAGAACTTACTTCCGCATCCTAGTTCGAAGGCATGAGTGGCTGTGTACCCAACGAACGGATTGAGGAAAGTTTTTGGCGTACATCAATTTTGTTGGTAAGATAGAAATGAAGAGGATTCTTTGGTTGAAAGACATATGGAGTATAAAGTACAATCTGCAACATTGCAAGGAGCTGGGGTATTGTAGGTCTTGTTAGTTAAGTTACATGATTATTATTATTTCTTATGCTTTGTCTACAATGTGAGGTATTTTTTAAGCTGTGATATTTCTGGAGCACGGATTCCGCAGAGCAGTGGATGTGGTGGTTCGATCCTCGTTGCAAGTCAAATGTAACGTTGTGTGTTTATTATTGAATTACTATAATAAGTCCTCAAGTAATTGAATACGTCTCGTATATAGTTAATGAAATTTCTAGAAGTTATTTGTCATGGTATCTAGATGTTCCTAATATAATCGAAGACTGAGACTGAATTTCTTCCATGCTGGCCTGAAAGCACCAAAAATGTTTCGTAATTATTTATTTTCATTAAAAATACTGTAGAGATAAAGCACACCCATCAAATTCACGTATTCATATTTCATACATTGCTATAAAATTTTATGATTAATGAATGAAAAAGTACCGTTCAATTTCAATCTTTCCCATTCACGATGATTTTAAAAACTTGTATAATTATTATAATTATAATTATTTTTCTGTTCAACATTTCGAACTGTCAGTTTACTGCATTGAATGATTTGCCAGGGTAAATTCTGAATAGTAAATTCTGACATTCAACAACCAGCACTGTTATCAGCTTGGTGGTAGATGACCTAAGACCTCATCCCCGCTCCAAGAAGATACTCTTACCCTTAGATACCCTACAATAGGATTTTCAAATGCTCGATATAAAACATAATTGAAACCAAGATGATAAACGCAAATCGTGAGGTTATGAATTAAATTCACGCACGGATTAAGAAAAATAAATGTACCGGGTCTGGATGTTTCTCTATTTACATACATACACACATACATAACTTCACGCCTGTATCCCGTATGGGGTAGGCAGAACACCAGAGGTAATAAAACCATCTGATGTCACGTTTGACAAATTTGGAGGCATTATAATAGTAGAGAGAGACTATTGCAGTAACCTATCGCCCACAAAAAAGCCTCCCATAATACCTCGGTCCCTTAACTGACTTTTACAGTATGCTCGGGAAGAGAAGCAGCTTACACATTCTATGTTTTTCTTTCGCTCCCAGTCCAGCATAGAAGCTCTATTTATGTATTTATATTCTAGATTACCCCCTAGTTAGCTGCATACATCCCATATCACAAGATTCGCTTACTTTAGGGCCATACAGTTGGTGTAATTAGACAATCATTTATTTTATTTATATCATCAACACTTAACGTATAAAACCCAAAAGTAGTCATGTATTACAGTTAAGTTATATCAGCAAGCAGTAATCCAATTTAAGTAGTCCAACTTAAAAAAGAAAATCTATGATTTTTTTGTGTGACAAAGAAAAGAAAAACCGTTCTGTTTAAATATTTCCAATTTATAAAATCCTTAGTTTAACTATATTACTTAAGTTGGAACGGCGCTGTTTGGAAGGTGGGCAGGTATTCAGTGCATTCGCGGCGACTCAAAGGGTTCGTCAGACGCTCAGGCAGCTTCGAGTAGGGTCACCATGATTTATTGTTAAGTACATGAAACTTTTCTTGAATGTCAATTATTTATTATAATATACAAAATAAAATAATTTTAAATAATGAGTATAGATTGAATATACTTATTGTTACAGATCTGTATTTTGTTTTTCACAGATCAAGTGTTTTTTTTAGAATTGCCCGTGTTGGCTATAATTTCTTCGTATCAAAACATCAGAATGAGAAGTTTAAGAATTAAAGAAAAACATTTCGAGGACAGAATTTATGTAAAAACATACACACATGCAAAAACGCACACAAAAAGCATTGCCGAAAAACGAAGTTAATTTGGATAAGTTGCATTATCTGGAACACTAAACACAAGATCTAAGTGACCTCCAGATCACTGTGTAATGCCGCTAATAATAAGTCTATAAGGGCTTTTCGTCAAATAAATATCTCTTTGTAAAAACAATGCAATATTTTTAATTTTGTAGAAATATCAACAAGGTGCTAGATGTATTCATTCTTCATAACAAAAAAAAAATTTGCTCAGTGAGCGTGTTGTACACGTTATTGTCGGATAAATAAAACTAAATTCAGGTTCTAATGGATTGATTTTTTAAATTCTTTTTTTCAACATGATTGTCACCCTACATGCTCAAGAATTTAGTATTTAATGACTGGCTATTGCGGCAGGAGCCAGAGAACCTAGGATAAGCCGATTAGACTTCGCCAGACTTTACTACCTACCCACTGTGGGAAATAAAATAATCCCGCAAGTCGAAATTTTGATTGCAAGCTCTTAAAAAAGTATTTAACTTAAGTTATGAAAGTTTATTTGCGTGTGAAATACTTTTTTTTTTCTAAAAATCTCCATCACACCAAAGCAATATGCATACAGATTATGCTTCTCTAATTGCGGATATTATTAGAAGAAACAGTTACAAAATGTCTGTAATAATTTATAATCATTTACCGACCCAAGTTAAAGATTTAACACTTCGTATTTTTAAAAGTAAATTATTTAATTGGCTTTCAAATGAAGGTTTTTATGATATAAATGAATATTTTTATAGAAGTCGTCGTGGCGCCGTGGTTACTATGTGTATCATACGATATCACAGGTTAAGCAACGTTCGGCGCGGTCGGTACTTGGATAGGTGACCGCCGACCATTCACTTCTCACGACGACTTCCGTGCTTCGGAGGGCACGTTAAGCAGTCGGTCCCGGGTGCTGTATAATTGTATACAGTAATCGTTAGGGTTTGTCAGAAGCCATCTTGGCGCCCTGAAAATACTGGCATCCACCACCCAGCAACTGGGCCAGCTTGGTGGATTATGGCCTATACCTCCTCGTCACCCAGGGGAGAGACTCATGCCCTGCAGTGGGCTCATTACAAAGAGTTGTGATGATGATGATGATGATTTTTATAGAAAATGGGACATGTAATAGCACAAATTTTTATTCAATAAATACATGTTACTGACTACTATAAATGTAATCCTGTAATATTAATTTCTTTTAGTTAATTATTAAAGTGTGGCATTTTGTACTTAAATTATAATTGGGTCCAATCTAATTCATTACTATTTAAAATTTGAAAAAATAATATTTTATCAATTATTTTTTAACTAGATCTCTTTTAAGAAGTTGCATGCTGTAAAACAGCTAAGTATTTAGAACTGCATTTATTATAAGACTTTACCATACTTATTGCAATAAAGGAATTTTATATTTTTGCAATTACAAATTATTTACATCCGAATAGGTAACCGATTTTACGATACAATGTTACGTAATATAAATAAAATGTAGGTCTTATCATGAACTAGATTTTTTACTCAATAGGGCACTCGATAGGCTTATTGCAGAATAAGCAAACTTTATAAATTAATAACTGGTCAGCTAATTTCAATGATTACACAAAAATCACGTACAAATTGCAGTTTCGAGAAATATGTAAAGAGCAAATTTAAATATCATTACACGGCGTCATTGAGGACAACGGTGTTCTTGATAAATTAAGATGACTTATTAAGTTTCAGAGTAAATATTATGTAATTAATTACCAAGACCACAGCGGATGTTAAAAGGTGTGTTGATTGGGTGTGTTATTTCATATACGACCAACCTAGTTCAATAGAAACATAACTTAAATAAGCTGGCGATTGTTTTTGCTTACTTGAACGGATACAGCTATCAGTCCGAAATGAGAAATGATAAATTTTATTCTATTGATAGCCTAATTTTGATGAGGCTTATGAGCTACAATAAACTTCATGTGTAATTATTTCATGTGATCAAGACTAAGATGCGTGAAACTGAGAAGAATTGTATGTATGTTTATTATGTCCTTAGGTTGTAATCATGAGAGCAGTCTGAAGCAGGGACTGCATATCGCTATATTTTTTTAAATAGTACCAGTAACATTTCAGTACCCTTATTAGTGTACTGCTTCATCAAACACAACACCTGTACAAGTTATTAAAATCTAACTTAATTATATCAGTACCCAAATAATGTGTACCGGATTAATTTCTGTAGATGTTTTTAGCACAGAAATATTTCAAACCTATTTAATTTCTGTACTTAAATGTATAGGTCAGCATATGTCCCTACGCTGCATAGGCTTCAACTTAACTATCGCACATTCTACAGTGTCCGCTACATTATTTAATCAATATTAATATTAATAAAAGAAAAATTCAGTTAACTGAAAAAAAAATCGGTTATGCTACAATAATAAAAAAGGTACACGAATTATTTCAGTATAAATGCCTGTGCTGTTATTTTTAAATACACCTAATTTAAAGGTACGACGTCATACAGAAAAAAACATTGTACAGAAATTCATACCGGTATGCAGTCCTTGGTCTGAAGGACTAAAGCCTAAAAAGATGTGCCATGAAAAGGCCCACCATACTCGTGCTGTTGAAGTGTGACCATCAGAGCACTGTTATCCAATAGTGTTAGATCGATGACGAACAGTAGAAGTATTGTGATGTAAGTATATAGAAGTAAAATAGGTTTAACTATAGTTACTGTTATCAATTTTAAGATGAAATGCCTGCGTTTTTGAACCAGAAGACCTTGTATTATATTTGCCTACCTTGTATTAGACCTTGCATACATTCCTTGTATTATATTTTCTTAAGTTTTCGCGATTGAAAATGAAACACTTTCATATTTTATAACGAACGAGGTCTTATACTTATAAAAGGCCGCTTGATGCATCTTTAAATTTTCGTCACTCTCTACCACGGAAAAGTGAGTAAAGCGAGTTAAATCTGTATAAAAAAGAATAAAAATAACTTAAAACAAAGTCTAAAGTTATTTTAAGCCCAAAATGTGGTTTCCATAAATGCGAAAAACACCACACATTTAATTAACAGTCGAAGGTAGGTTTTCACTCAGCACTGTGTAGTTGTAGCTCTATCTGTAACTGTAGCCGTATCTGGCGGCGACACAGCTGTTTGCAGCCAGTTGCGGTTTGGCGCGGAACTTGTTTCGTTTTTCTCAATTTTTGTTTATTCATTACATTTGTTTGTTTGTTGCAATTAATTGAATTGAAGAACTGCTAAGATGCAGTTTAAATTCCTTTCAAAATAACTTTTCTAAGCTAACAGGGGTTTTGATAATTTCATGAACTGACGTCATCAATAGGGTCATTTTCAAATTAAAACTAGGAACTACAAAGCTTTACTTTTTCGAATAAAATTTAAAAATGTAAGTAGGATACCGTTTTGTTTTGTCTTCTTATCTCGTTAGCATAATGTCAATATGTACTTTAACATATTTAAACCCCAATACTGATATAACCTTTTGCGTAAATAATAAACACTTGTGAATAAGTGAAAATATTTTTTTAATAAATTAGTCGTTAGAAGTTTAGTTTATGGATATCAATTTTTTATTTTATCATTCGAACACATATTCGAATATATCGTGCGTCTCATCAAACAAGCCATACTGCGTGGGATGTTGAGTGAAATAATCTAATTTTTTTACATAGCCAAAGTCAGTTATTTCACAGAACGCAAGTCCGGCTTAGCGAATTGCGTTCTGTGAAACAAATGAAAAACTATGCTTAATAAACGTGACCAGGACTTGAATCCAGGACTCCCGCTTCCGGTGCTTTTCGATCGAAATTACTTAGCATATTGGTAAACAGCTTCCATGCTGGACTGGGAGCGAAAGAAAAACATAGAATGTACCAGCTGCTTCTCTTCCCGGGCATACTGTAAAAGTCAGTTACGGGACAGAGGTTTTATTGGCATTTTTGTGGGCGATAGGCTGACGCCCTGTCACTGAAATAGCCTCTCTCCATCATTATAATACCTCATTGTCAAAAGTGACATCAGATGGTCTTATAACTTCTGGTGTTCTGGCTACCCCATAAGGAATACAGGCGTGAAGTTATTTATGTATGTATGTATGTAGCTTTGCAGCTAAATAACTATGAGCCCTGCTATACTACCTACTATAAACATATTCTAACCATTATCTATCTGACATAGCTGGAAATTGAACCCAGATATTGCTCCATTTCTTAGGACTAGTACTTAATACCTTCGCCGTTGAGATTGTTCCAATGCCGATGCCGCCATATTTTCTGCGTCTACGTAGTAACCTACAATCAAAGGTACGGATTAGATTTGGAGGTAGTTTTTAGGATGCGAACTATTAGAAACGGTAGAGCCGTTCTGCAACTAAGGATGTTATTGTCGTACTTAATTTCCTTCTTTACAAGTATTCCTTTACTCGGGCACTTTATTAAATTTAGTCTTCTGAATATTCACTCTTGTAAGGCTTAGGGAAAAATTCAAAATATACTCAAACTGAAATCCTTTTAATAATATATATTTAGAATAATTATGGGTCGTTTTTTTTATTTTCAATAGCATATCTTTGTTTTTAATTTTAAAACGTGTGAAAAAAAAGATCAAGTGAGGTACACTTTTGTTCTGTGGGTGTTTATTGTACATCAAAATAAAACATATACTAAATGTACCTGTATTTTGTATTTTGATGTTGAAGAAATTGTTAAAAAAACATAAGAAAAGTAAAAAACATCCTCAAACAAAAGAACAATTCAGGGGACACCCGGGTTTGAACCGGGGACCTATCGATCTGCAGTCGATTGCTCTACCACTGAGCTATATCCCCTATGAATAGTACTCTTAAATAAGTAGATCTTATTTTCTTCATGTAATAAAATCACGTTTTAGATGATAATGAATTCTTTGAACAAATATAAGCTTTATTTGTATGTTAATAAAGTCTAATAGTAAATTAAGTGAAGTCATTTTGGCGCCGAGGTTACTCTGCAATACTCTGCATATCATACGATTTCGCAGGTAAAGCGACATTCAGCGCTGTCGGTAAAAATATTCGTGACCGCCGATCACTTATTTCCCACGACGGCTTCCTTGCTTCGGAGGGCACGTTAAGCAGTTGGTCCCAGTTGCTGTATAGTTGTATACAGTAGTCGTCAGGGTTTGTCAGAAGCCATTTCGGCACCCTGAAAATTCTGACATCCACCAACCAGCAGTGGGCCAGCTTGGTGGATTATAGCCTAAACCTCCTCGTCACCCAGAGGAGAGACTCATAGCTCTGTATTGGGCTCATTAAACGGAGTTGTGATGATTATGATGAAAGTCTTATTCTTTTTATTATCAGTGTGTAATTTTATATGTGGCTACACTTAATATTTCAGTGTTAGCGTACAACATAACTTGAGGACTAGCTGAGTATTTTCGGTAGAAGCATTTTTCAGAACTGTCGGCTTAGAATGGACTTACCGTCCCCCTCGTAAAAGGCGACTAATCTGATGAGATTAGTGGTAGGATCCATTCAGGTTTCGCTCGGTTATTGACCACCCTTCATAAAAATCAACCGCCAAATATCACCACTGTGAGGGTGACGTGTTCCAGCTATATTTTATAAAGAGCCAGTTTCTTCATTAACCAGTAGGTAGGTTGACATCTTCCTCGTTTTCACTTAAAATGACTTAGCTTCAGGCGCGATGGAGTCAAATGCGGGCTAGACAAAGATATATAGTTGGTTAAATCTCGTTTGAACTCGTTTCAATAAAAACAGTAAAAAAATCTAATAATTATTTAAAATAAGCTAACGACGACCGGCTGGTGTAGCGATGACATAAATTGCCTTCTATACCAGAGGTCCTGGGTTCGAATCCCGGCGGCGGCGGATATCGGTGTGATGAACACAGATATTAGCCGTCAAGTCATGGATGTTTATATGCTTATTTAAGTTTATTCTAATAAAAATATGTATTTATTCAATATGTATGTTTATATATTTCTTAAGTATATCAGTTACCTATCCAGTATCCATAACACAAGATTTTTAAGAAACTTAATTTGGGCTAGATAATGTTGTGTGGGTGCTAGAAATTTTATTTGTTTATTTATAGCTAGCGGTGTATTTCTAACTTAGGTTTACAATTTATTTTCTCAGATACATGACTGTTTCTAGATGTTTTTCCAATAAAATGATAAAATAGGTACCTATAAAACTATAAGCATTTTCAAAATTAAAACTTGTGTTCAAATCAAGCACTATAGAACAAGTATTTAGAAATGTGCCTTTTCTTTTCACAGAAAACCTTTGGCCATAAGTTAGGTTATTGAAATGTAAAAAAGGAATCGGTCAGGGGACACCCGGGTTTGAACCGGGGACCTATCGATCTGCAGTCGATTGCTCTACCACTGAGCTATATCCCCTATGGATATAACCACTAAATAACTCTATCATATTGCATTTCATGTCTAAATATCACGTTTTAGATGATAATGAATTTATGAAACAATAAACAGCTTTATTGTTATTTCATTAAGACTCATAATTTGGATTCCATTTTAAATCGCTAGCAGAAGAATTAACAAAAAACGTTATGTAAGAAATAATATTACAAAATAATCAGGCATATAGCCTTATTAGATACCTAGAAAAAAAAGGTTTTAGGTTTGTTCTTAGGATTCATAGGAATAAAAAGGGCTGTAAACACCGCCATGTTCCTAACAAAAAAATCTCTTACAAGTTAATTCAATATTACATTTTCAAAGGGGCTTTGTACATAAATACATACATAACGTCACGCCTATATCCCTAATGGGGTAGGCAGAATACCAGAAGCTAATCTGCAGTTTGTGGGCATTCTATAAACAAGCCCAACCACTATTTAAGGTTTGACTTCTTGAAAGTTCTATCTAAGGAGAAACATAACATACCTAGGATGATCAGAGAAGCCATTGAAATTAAAAAACACCCTTATTTCAACAGAGAAGATGGTTGGAAACTATCACCAGCATGGCACCCTATTCTCAAAGATATTAAGTCAAACATCCAACAAACAGCACGACCTGAAACTCAAGACACTGTCAGCTCATTTTGTGTTAACCCTGAACGCTACGCTCGAAGACTGAGAAACAGTTGGAGATGATGTATAACTTTTTCCATCTATCAATCTGACACCTGACACCTCAGTCGCTTGTGACTGTCTGCAAAGACACCGAAACGTTGAGTTAAAATGTAAAATATAAATTATACGCGATTAATCCAGTTTAAAAATAGTTTTATTTTCATTCTATACTTTGATATAATTTAGCTGTTGGCCGCGTCTTTGTTCGCTTTAAGTTTTCATTAGTATGTATATGTACCATTTAAAGAGCAATGGCTTTAAAAATATTACTAATCGATTAAAAATACCTAATACGCCATCTGCTGTCAAAGTGTGATATGAAATTCCTGTTACAAATCTGTCCCATAAGCACCAAGATTTTCTTACGTGATAGATTTGTTGTTTTTACGTAACAAAATGTAACCTATGCGCTATTCCAGACTATAAACTATTTCCGTGCAAAATTTTAATAATATCTGTTCAGCCATTCAGCCTTGATTGAGAAATTATCATTCTTATATCCATCCAATTTTTCAAACAAACATCCATACAAACAAGTTGATATCCAATCTTAAATGCCTCAAAATTTGTTTAACGTTTTTACTATGTATTGTATGAATTAAAATAGATTTGAGATATGAGATTAAGTTCAAACGCTGGTTTAATCTATAAAAAAAAAAAAACAATTTTCTTTTTTTTTCTTGATAAAAAAAACCTTTCAAAAGTCCAGTTTACCAACTGACTTCAAAAATGTATCAGCCAGGGGACACCCGGATTTGAACCGGGGACCTATCAATCTGCAGTCGATTGCTCTACCACTGAGCTATATCCCCTATGGAAATAACCTCTAAATAACTCTATCATATTCCATTTCATGTCTAAATATCACGTTTTAAATGATAATGAATTTTAGAAACAATAAACAGCTTTATTGTTATTGCACTAAGACTTATTATTTAAATTTCATTTTATATCGCTAGCAGTTAGAAGAATAAACAAAAAAAATCATTAGGTATGTAAGAAATAATAATACAAAAAAATTAGGCATATAACTTAATTAAAAAACCTGATAAAAACCATTATAGTAGTGCGTTGTGGACCTATGAACCCTTTTCAGGGTCACTCTTAGGGTTCATAGGAATGAAAAGGGCTGTACACCCCGCCATGCTCCTAACAAAAGAATCTCTTTCAAGTTAAATATTCAATATTACATTTTCAAAGGGGCTTTGTATAACATATTATTAAATTTACCATAAGGTAATCCTTTATTTCAATACTAGCTGCTGCCCGCGACGTCGTCTGCGTGAACGCTATGCAGCACCAAACGCACCTACGGTTATAACACTGCTAGCGTGATAATATGTAGCCTATATGTTGACCCGACTTCTTAACTATCTTCATGCCAAATTTGAAGTAAATCCATGCAGTACTTTTTGAGTTTATCCCGGAAAGACAAACAGACAAACAGACAAAAATTCTAAAAACTATATTTTTTGTTTCTGTTTCGATTGTAGATCATACCCCAAGTATTCTTTTAAAAAAATATTCAATGTACAGTTTTGACTTTCCTACCATTTTATTATATGTATAGATGATAGGTATATTAACTACATAGAGCTTTTTCATCGCAACTATATGATTATTTTAAACAAAAGGTTACTTAAGTCCCACTCAATGGATGTTTGTTTGAAAGCTTGGATGGATGTTAGGATGATGATTCTTCAATTATGGCTGAATTGCTGAACGGATCCTATTGAAATTTGGCACAGAAATAGTTTATAGTCTGGAAAAGCGCATAGGTTACATATTTTTACGAAAAAAAAAACAAATCTTTCATGTAAGAAAATGAAGAATTGTTAGGTCATAACTCAGAAATAATAAATAATATGTTTTTGCCGTGTAGGTTCGGTTTAGAATAGCCCTCCCACCCTTGTATAAGCGTGTAGTAAAAGGCGACTAATCTGAGTGACCCCCGCTTGGTGAAATGATTCCTTCAAGCTTCGACGGGCTAGCAACCCCCCTTCAAATGAAATGAAAATGAAATGAATTTTTTTTATTCATCATAAGACCATCGAATGGCCGCTTAATGACGTCACAATTTTGTACTTCGGCTTTAACAAGTACGCGTCAAAATCGGTCTAGCCATTTCAGAGCATGACTGGAACAAACAGACAGACAAAATCATAATGTTTTTTATGTAAGTACCGTATAAAGTTCCATATGAACTGCTTTTATTTGAAAAACGTTAATTCAAAGATGTATGGGAATTATGTTTTATATTTTACTTTCATACTTCTTATGTGAAAGGATAAAAAATACTTAAATGGCTTAAAATAGCCCTAATGCCCCTGAATAAGCGAATTGTAAAAAGCGACTAAACCGAGTGGGCCCCAGCTTGGTGTTCGGACCCCTATAATTTAACGTATTTCAAGTGTATGTAAATAAATGAGAAATAACAATTTTTTTGACTTTGACTTTAACCCACCGCATGGCTAGCGACCACCTTCATATAAAATTAGCTGCCAAATAAAAACCAGAAAATAAAAAAGCCGCTGCTGCAGTTACGTGTTTCGGCAATACTTTATGAAGAATTCCTAAACCCGAGTGCCGTCCTCTTCACTTAACTATCAGGTTTATTAGGGCTAAACGTATTCAGGTCAAATTTGGGTTTAGTCAAAAATAATAAAAAACAACTCAGAACTTGCAGTGATAACATCACGTAACCTAAATGCACGCTTGCGAGAGCAAAAAGCATTTTCCAATATCTAAAAAGATATTGATTCATCTCAATCCACTTTCAACCTCATCGCATCTTAACAAGTGAAAAATATTGAGGTCAATTAAAAGTTCAGTAAATAAAAAAGAGTTAACTTTATGCAATATCACAACTTCATTTAGGTTTAAAAAATAGTGAATATTGCAAATGCAGAACGAAGAGGAATATAGGTGGGCGAATTATGTTTTTATTGCAATATAAACCATATAAACATCAGTATAAGGTTTATTAACCGTTATTTTATCATGCACCGCCTACGTGCTATATTGATTTTTGGTCTCAATTGTAATGTTATTTTGTCTATCTTGTCATAGGGGATATAGCTCAGTGGTAGAGCAATCGACTGCAGATCGATAGGTCCCCGGTTCAAACCCGGGTGTCCCCTGAATTGTTCTTTTGTTTGAAGATTTTTTTTTACTTTTCTAGTGCTTTTTGATAGTTACATCAACTTCTTTATAAAAGATTAGGCATTTAATAAAAGTTTTATATTGGCATTATTTTTTACTAAAATAACTACTGCACCCTTTCAATTTAAAAATTTGCCTACCGTGGGAAGAATTATTGTAGTATAGTATTGCCTTATAAATAAGAGATAAGTATAAGGAGAATTATTTTAGTTTTTAATTTTGAAAAAACAAAGGCTTTTTTATTTTTATTGAATCTCTTCATGTTTACTCTTACGTAATTGAAAAAATGTGTTAAATAAAAACTCCCGACCAGGACACGAACCTGGGACCTCTCGTTTGTCGGACGAGTGCTCTTCCACTGAGCTATCGGCAGCCTGGCGGTATGCCTCGAAATTACTTAACACATCGTTACATCGCTAACGTAGCTCCATCTAATGGTATAGCTTTGCAGCTTAGACATTTTTTCAATTATTTAAGAATAATGAAGCATTTTAAATGCAAAAACTTTCAGATATTACTCTTCATGTTTAGTTTTTTTTCCTTTGTTTATCTAGGTTAGTAGGTAATGCATGTAATTTGTTTAGTAATGAAATTGTCAGTATAATTGTGTTATCTGTGAATATCCGTTTGCTGACCTACTCGGTCCTACAAATTTAACGCAGTAAAGCAATTCTTAGAATTTAATTTCCGGCATAATTTTGAGGATGATTTTAATTTAATGTGTCATAGTGTTTAGGAAGGCGATTTTTGGAGCCACTTTGTATTTTTTGGTGTAATAACAGGATGAAAAAATTTGTAAAATTTGTCTTTGAAGTATTTAATAAAAAACTGTACTAATTTATTTGAAAAATGCTTCTGATGTTTTAAGTTTAATTAAAAGTAGGGTATGCTATAATAACGAGTTTTTATTTTGTAAGGACACTTTGAAAATAAAAATTATAGTCCTAAAGAAACAGTTTATTTATAAAATATAATTATTACAGAAATAATAATAAAATTTTCTAACTATTGAAACTAGTGGGAACTTTGTGTGAATTTATTGAATTTTTTAACTGTGGCTAGGTCTGCGTTTAAACTCAATCTCATCAGCAGGGCTAGCATGCCACCATCGATAAATAGTCGGATCGACAAGTTAAATATTATTTTGTTATTTTATCCTATTATGTAAGCGAATATGCGCACCATAATAGATAGAATTACTCGATTTGATACCATGATTAAGACCTCAGAACCAAATATGTCATAATCTTACTACACTAAATACCATATTCTAAGAAAATATCGATTAAAGGCCCGAGTTATTGTTGTCGACGGTAGCATGCTAGCCCCGCTCATGGGTAAGTAAAAATGAGATCAAAAATGACATGTGTAGGTACCTACAGGAAGGAACTGGCTCTTGTCCAGTTAAAGAAAAGACGTGTGGCACTCGGAGACTGCCGCGGTAAAGCTATTGTATAGCATTTTTTATTAACTTATGCAATTATAATTATTTATTTATTTTATTAATGCAGTAATGTTTGATCTAATATGAAGTTCCACAAGTTCCTAGTCGATGGCGCTGATTGTTTATTAAAGCCCGCATGTAAAGTTATGAAATCAAAGTATCACCGCTGTGCCGGTCGGAGTGGGAGGTGTTAGGTTTTTTTCGTTACGGCATTTCTGGATTCGGTCCCCACGCTCAAGGCCCGCGATAGAAGCTATTCAATATATAGCTATATATAATAGCAATATATATAATAGCTTAAAAAACAAAAATCCAATCAAAAAGTTTTTATTTACTGTAGGTAAATTAATTACACTTAGCGAAGGTCAAACGGTGGATGAGGGCGGCACGAGTCCAGGCGAAGTGAAGAATCCAGTCACTACCACAGCTTGGTCGCTTGTCCTGTAAGGAGTCCTACCACTTACTTAATCTTTTATTTTATTTTATTTTATTTTATTTGGGAAACAAACAGTTATACATAATACTTATTTCTATTTACATTTGATTATACGTAAACCAGTGAAGTTTCCACAGTTTGATTATACATTTTGAGCGGTACACAATTTAACATTAAAAAAAAAAAAAAACAAAGTCTGTAAATAATGTAAAGACAAAATATTCTAAATAAAAATCTCAATATTGGAAAAATAGAAATAGCGTTGTTATATGAACTTAATTCAAAACTAAAACTATGTTATTAACAAGTATCATTTTCTCACAAGTATTTTATATAATTCTTTTTTAAACTTTGACAAATCAAGGGTGTAATCTAATTCTAACAAATTTTTATTATAATAATCACAGGATCTCTTCAAGAAAACATTTTTAGCATAGTTACTTTTACTCAATGGGACATGAAACAATAACTTGCGTCTACTATTTGTTTTAGGACAGTTAAAATATATTTTATTCAATAAATATTCTGAGTCTATGAAATTATTTATTATTTTATAAAGAAACAATTGATCTCTTACGATTCGTCTTAGGCTTAGGGAACAAATTTCATATTTCAATTCAAAATTTGGGAATCTATATTTTAAACATTTCAAAAATTTGTTTTGAATTCGTTGCAGTTGATTAATATATATATCATACTGAGGGCAAACCGTTGAAGCATATTCTAAAATGGGTTTCACCAGCGAATTGAAAAGTATGAAGTATGAAGTAATACTTTTAAAATCTTTACACGTCCGAAGTATAAATCCCAACATTCTATAGGCCTTTGTTGCGGTATTTTCTATATGGATGGAATACAAAAGTTTTTCATCTAACTGAACACCAAGATCTCGCACATCAGACACTCGAGATATTTTAATGCCACCAATACGATATTCGTAAGGTATAGTTTTCTTTTTGCGACTGTACGAAATTACACAACACTTTTTAATATTCAAATCAAGGTTATTTGCTTTACAATATGTATCTAATCTATTTAAATCGTCTTGTAGTGTGAAGCAGTCGCAAAGAGAACGAATGGGCCTGAAAATTTTATTATCATCTGCATACAATAGAAAAGATGAATATTGAAATACTTTTTTTATATCATTTATAAAAATATTGAATAGTAGCGGTCCGAGGTGCGATTCCTGCGGCACACCTGACGCAATGGGTAGGTAAGTAGAGCAAAAACCTTTGACTGTAACTGCCTGACTTCTATTACGCAGATAAGATTCCATCCACCGTAGAAGCTCACCATTAATGCCCATCGCTTCATTCTTTTTAATCAAAATATTGTGTGAGATTTTGTCGAAGGCTTTCGAATAATCCGTATAAATGGCGTCAATCTGCACTCCTTCATTCATGAAAGTTGTAATTAGGTCAGTAAATTCGCAGAGATTGGACTCAGTTGATTTCTTGTTGACAAAACCATGTTGTTCCTGAATGAGGTTAGGTCTAATTTTTGGATAAATATTGTCATGTACGATTTTTTCAAATAATTTTGGAATTGTTGATAACTTTGATATTGGTCTATAATTTAAAATGTTATGTTTGTCACCAGACTTAAATAAGGGTACAACAAATGACTTCTTCCAGAAAGTTGGCATTACGCCAGATTGTAAACTTTTATTAAATAAAATAAAAAGCGGTTTACTGATAGATTTACAACAGTTTTTTAGAAATAGCGGTGGTATTCCATCAGGGCCATAACCCTTAGACGTGTCTAGTATCTTCAATCTTCTTTCAATATCTGTTTGTGTTATAGTTAAATAATTTAGATTCATATTACTGTCGCTTTTTATACATGGAATACCACAAGTGTCGTTTTCATTAAACTCAGAGTTAAAATATTGGTCAAAGAGATTACTTATTGTCAAGCCATCAGAAACTCTAACCTCATTCAAGAACATACTATTAGGAATTGAATTGGATTTACGCTTAGCATTAACGAAAGACCAAAACGGTTTACTTGACTTTAGAATGTTATTTTCGGTTTTAATTATAAAGTTATCGAAGCATTCTCTTTCAACTTTTTTTTGACGTTGACGTAAAATACTATACACATTGTAATCGTCTACACGTCGGTACTTTTTCCATTTTTTGTGCATCTTCAATTTTTCTTTAATAATTTTAATAAGGGATCGAGAGTATCAAACTGGATATTTATTGGGGTTTATTGTAATTTTAGAAGGAACATGTTCACTAATAATATTATTAACGTTGTCGTAAAATATTTCCACCGCGGTTTCAGTATTTTCTACGTTTAAAATAGCATCCCAGTCAATTTCCGATAAAAAATTATTAATTGTTTCATAATTTGCCATATTAAATAAATAGATTTTGCGCGGAGGACAGTTTAGAACTGGTTGGGCGAAAACAGATAGATTAATGACAAGAGCTGGGTGGTGAGCATCCAATGGGACAAGTGGACAACCAGAGGCACTCACTATGCAGTCCCTATTACATATAATTAAATCTAATATTCTTCCAATGGTATTTTTAATAAAATTATATTGTTGCAGATTGTTAAATGATAAAAACGAAGAAAATTCAGATAAAAGTATGTCAGTATATCTGGATGCCAAAAAAATCTCATTATTAGTATTACACTCCCAAATTCCTTTGCTTAGGTTAAAATCACCTGTTATTAAATAAACATTATTAGGAAAATTCATTATTTCGAATGCAATTATCTCGTAAAATTCTTCCAAGCATTGTTTATGTAAGCTGCATTGTGGAAAATAGCCACCGAAAACTCTCAAGCAAGCCGGTTCTGAACTTCTAGTTTTAGCGATGGGTATGGAAATAGCCAAAACTTCTGCCGCGGCACCTGTTAACTCAAACTTAGTAACGTTTTCCACAAGAAGATGTTGTCGGACCGCGATAAGAACTCCGCCGCCCATGGTATCACCCCGAGCCGCATACTCTCTATCGTGTCTATATACATTGTATGTATTGCAGTCAAATAACTCACCATCAAGTATTCCGTCTAAAAGCCAAGTTTCAGTTAGAACAATTATATCATACTCCGCAGCTGAAACGTTTTTATAAAATTGATTTGTTTTGGTCCGGAGCCCGCGAGTATTTTGATAATATATATTTAATGTATTAGCCATAAATTTCGAATAAAAAGATTAACACATAAATTAAAAACATATTCGTTCAACTGCCAATTAAAACATAAATCAAGGAGTAAGAAATCATGAAGTGTTTGTTTTAAGATATTAATATAAAGCATCATAAGGTTCCCAAACAAAAGTAAGGCTAGACGAATCAAGATCACATTATAAAATCGATATAAAAGACACAGTAATTTATTTTTGCAGAAAAAGTCTAAATTGTTCAAATAAAAAAATAATATAGAAAACAAACAACATAGACAGTAACCGAATATTGCAGTAACTCCTATTTCATTTTTTTTTAAATCTTCCGATGAGGATATATTAATTACTTCAGAGTTATCATTTCGACGCACCATTATTCCACAGTTTCTAACCCAAACATACCTGTAGCTTTTGTCTTTCGCAAGTTTTTTACATTCCTGCAATAATAATTTATTTTGTGGGGTCAAGTGGTCATTAAAGTAAATACGGGATTCACTATTCTCACCCTTTATACCGAGATCAAATGCTTTTAAGTTGATTTTACGAAGATGTGTCAACATGACATCTTTTTTGTATCTCGCTGTAAATTTGACTACAATAGATTTTGGTTTTTTTGATGTGCTGTTCATGTTGGCAACTCTTGTTATGAAGTCAATATCATTTTTTATATCCAGATCACACTTTGCATGATTAGCGATTTTGTCAAGTAATTCAATTAAATTTTCATTTTTCGTATAAGGTAATCCAGAGATTTCAATGTTAGAACGCCTTGACCACTGCTCACGAATATTAATATCTCGATTAATTGTTTTTATTGATTGTCCCAATTCCGCAACTTCTTTATAAGATGATTTAAGCTTCTTAATTTCACCTTCACATGTAGATAAACGATTCTTCATTTCTTCGAACTGATTATTTATAAAGTTAAATGAGTTTTTTTTTTTTTTCTTACGTACACACATAACTTCACGCCTGTGTCCCTTATGGGAGAGGCTGTAAAACCATCTGATGTCACACTTGACAATTTTGGAGGCATTATAATGATGGAGAGAAACTATTGCAGTGATAGGGGGTTTGCCTATCGCCCACAAAAATGTCAATAAAACCTCCGTCCCTCAACTGACTTTTACAGTATGCCCGGGAAGAGAAGCAGCTGGCACATTCTATGTTTATCTTTCGCTCCCAGTCCAGCATGTAAGAAAATAGTCTTATCAATATTATAAACGAGAAAGTTTCTATGGATGGATGTATGGATGTTTGTTTCTCGATCACAGCAGAACGGCTCAGCGGATTTGATAAGGTACAGTCTGAAATAGCATATACTCTACTTTTCATCCAGATATTCCCGCGCTATTCAAAATTGTGCAAATAAAACTGCGTAACTTATATAGATAATCTGAAACTCCTAAAAAAGAAAGTGCTTTTTTACTTACATACATACATAACTTCACGCCTGTGTCGCTTATGGGGTAGGCAGAACACCAGAGGTTATAAAACCATCTGATGTCACGTTTGACAATTTGGAGGTGTTTAAAAGTGTAAAGGTTTAAGTATATTATACTTAATGCCGCTGTATATCGCCGTTTCTAAACAGTAGGCGCAAAATGACTTTTTATTGTGGTTTTGTCGATAAAATTAGTCATATTACTTCGCCTTAGTGAGTTGGACATTGGTGACCAGACACACTGTATATGTTAGTTTACGGTATATATCTATGGACCCTTTGTTTATAGGTATGTTTACCATCTTGTAAACTTTGTGTTGCCTGAAATAAATGAATAATTTATTATTTATTATAATGGTGGAGAGAGACTATTGCAATGACAGGGGGTTAGCCTATTGCCCGCAAATCCCCAATAAAACCTCTGTCAGTAAAGGACTTTTACAGTAAGCCCGGGAAGAGAAGCAGCTGGCACATTCTATGTTTTTCCTTCGCTCTTAGTCCAGCATGGAAGAAACTTTTACTTATTATCACAAAAACATTCCCGAATTGAATATAGACAATACTTATGCATATTTATTTATTTATTTCGTCACCCAGATAAAATCGTCGTTATGGCTTGATTTGGCAATCGTCGAATAAAAGTTATGAGAGCCATAATATTTATAGGTAGATTTTATATAAAAGGTGGTTAGCCAGTCGGACCACGACGGGATCCTACCACGGGATCCTACCTTATACAAGGGCGGTAGGGCTGTTCTGAACCGGGTCGGTTTAGAACCAGCCCTACCTAAGTAGAATGACAATTAACTTATCACGAACTTGAAACTGTCGAGTTATACTTTACTCAATCGATAGATTTTATCTGACCATTCAAAAATCAGCCCTTAAACTTATTGGAGGTGCTATATGCCTGTGCACTGGCCACTAATCGATATTACGTACCTACACGTCAGTCGGATTTGTCATTATCTTGTTATGTCACATATCTTGTAAATTATGAATTAGAAAAATATAGCACTATCGACCACTGCTACTCATTTAGGGCGGCTTGCGTAACATTTGGTCTAAACAGAATTTAGTTAAATGAGTTTATCTTGCTAAATATGTTTAGCCTAAATACAATAAAAAAGGTTTGACAGTTCGTTAAACGTGATTAGTGCCTAAATTTTTGTTGTGCAAGACGCTAATTATAGTTAGCAGACTAAATGCGTTTACGTCGCTCTTAAACTGTATTTAAAGACGATGCGCAAGCCGCCCTTAATTTATTTTCCATTTGGTTAGTCAAATGCAAATGTAGCATTCTATTGAAGGCGGTACCATCATTTCTTTACAGTCTTGATATAAAATCTAGGCCTTTATCTTACAAAAATTAAAAGCAACAAAACCTTACTTATTACTTGCTCAGTTGCGTTAAGTACGCTAAGGGCACTATAAATGCATGCAAGAAATATTCACAGTGCATTCCACGGATCGGCGATCAGTCACAGCGCAGGTCGCTCGCGGCGCTTCCTTTGTGCACTCCTGCGCAGCTATTGTTGGCCTGTTTGTTGTTGAGAACTTTATTCTGTACATTGAAAGGAGATGGATGTATTTGTTTCTTTTCTGAAGTAACTACGTTGAAAGGAGATGGTTGGTTTCTTCCCTTTTTTTATAGATTGAGATCACAGGTTAATATGATCATGTTATAAAATACCGTTTTGATTTATAACTTACAACACAGCTCAAGTGCGATCATGCAATGAGTACTGCAGTCATCTTAAGGATTGTTCAGCCAAATATCAACTAAAAGCGCTGGACTCCGTTGACTGAAGAGCCCGTAAACTAATTAACGACGTCGACCTTACAACCAAAAAACTGCAGACCTTAGAGCATCGTCGTAAGTTTGCTTGTTTAACCGTGTACTACAGGATACATTTTGGTGAGTGCGCGAGTGCTCTGTTTGAACTAATTGAACCTTCACCCTCTTACCATCGGAGGACTACTAGACGCAGACAGAACTTCACTCCGTATGTGGTAGATATTCTGAAAATTCGAAGTAGGCCCTTTGACAGTTCCTTTTTGGTACGGGTCGCCAAGGTTTAGAATGAACTGCCTGCGTCTATCTTACCTGACAAGTATAGTTCTAGTACTTTTAAGCGTCGAGTGAATAGGTTTCTCGTGGATGGACGTGTACCACCTTAGTCTTCATGTTCACTTAACATCACGTATCATGGAGGACAAATGTCCCATCCATTGTTTATAAAAAAATGGTTAGTAATCTACAAAATAAACAAGTCTTTGTCAATTTATATCAGTAGTTTGTACCGTGATTATGAGATTTGATACACTTACAAAAATTGTTTTTTTTTAACTTTTGTCTAGTCTCAGGTACGACCAAGATTTCAATGTCGATGTGCGGCCCACGGGTTTAGAATGGAACTTTTATTATTCAAACACATCATCACTATATTTTGAAATGCCAAGCTGTCACATTATATTTCTATTCACAATATTCTTTTTTTTTTAACCCAACCCTCATAATTTCTATTCTACAATAAGCCACGATATAATAAACTCTCTCAAAACATACTTTACATCGCAATGCTATCGTATATAAACATTAGTAAAGTCTGAGTAGTTCCGCAACCTTTGCAAGCAAAAACGTCGACCACTCCACATACAGGGTGCCAAACAAAGCGACACACGACAACACTCGAGCACCCTTTAGTTAATGAGGACTTAACTCCGTGAACACAGAGAGATATGCCTATAAATAGTATATCTTGTAGGTTAGGCTTTGTGCTTGTAAATATTTTTTTATAAAAGGTGTTTGTAGTGAAACACAGGAGGTGTTTAGTATATAAAGTAAATTATATTGACATAAATAATGCAATATTTAGTGTTTTTGGTAGATCTTAAATGACGGGATAAAATATTTAATATGCAAGCCCAAACTTCAGATAACTTTTATTCGACGATTGAAAAATGAACCCACAGGACATAATAGGATACAAAGTTATAGGTGCAGCGCAGACGGCACACTTTTTGTGCGATCGAGTCTGCGGTCCGGCGCCGGATTTTAGTTATTAGTAAAAATCGGTGGTTAACTATTTTTCTTTTTATTCTCAAATTTTGTAACTGGATGTCAATTTGCAACCGAAAGGAGCCGGAAACTAGTGCTAATTATTTAGTTTGTAAGCCTTTTATACAAAAGTTTGTCAAATTATTGTGCGCCGGACTTTTTGCTGCATATATTTGTTACTGCATATATTTGCATAGGTTCTATTTTCACAGACTAAAAAGTGCGTCACGGATAGTCTGTCGTCTGCACAGCGCCATACCGCTATAACCTTCTGACGAAATAAGTATTACAGAGGCGCCTGGATGGTTACCACTATCCTTTTTATTTAACCGCCATCACAACCGTGAAATTGCAGGAACAATAGTCCTTTCCTTTGCCTGCAGTCGGCAACGCATCATTGAACCTGCTATCTATAATTAATGATGTCACTTGCCATCAGGTGTATCTAATACTGGAATGCTGGTGTTTTTTTTTTTCAAATGAAAAAAATATCTGCGAAACAATTGAATGCAGTTGAGGACGAGCGCCAGTCTGCGCGCAGCAGTTGGCTGTACTCGCATGCATGGATTTGGAATGATTATGGATTTATAATTAACTTACCATGTCCACCCATAGTATTACGACCGGCTGGTGTAGCGGTAACATACATTGCCTTCTATGCCAGAGGTCCTGGGTTCGAATCCCGGCGGCGGCAGATATTTGTGTGATGAACACAGATATTAGTCGTTAAGTCATGGATGTTTATATGTTTATTTATGTTTATTCTAATAAAAAAAATATATTTATTCAATATGTATGTTTATATATTTCTTAAGTGTATCAGTTATCTAGTATCCATAACACAAGTTCTTTAAGAAACTTAATTTGGGCTAGACAATGTTGTGTGAGTGTCAGAAATATTTATTTATTTATTATTTACGTGAATTCGTTAGTATGAAAGTATAAAAATGTCATTTAGATTAAGACAACAGAAAGTGGACGCATATATCTTTATTAAAAAAAATATCATACAAAAATCAAAGAGCGTCATCTATTGTCTAAATTAAATACATAAAGAAAAGTTGCTTGGTGGTAGGATCCCTTCCGGGTCCGACTGGCTAGCGACCACCCTTTATATAAAGTCTGCCGCCAAATGTTACCGCTCCGGCGGTAATGTGTTCCGGCAATATTGTATAAAGAGCCAGTTCCTTCCTAAACCCGTGTGCTTTCATCTTCGACCTCATCGTCACTTACCATCAGGTGAGATTGAGGTCAAACGCGGGTTTGACCTCAATCTCACCTGATGAAAAAGTTACTGAATATTGAGATCTTTTCGGCAGGCCATTAAAATATAAACGTAGGCGACCACTTTGGTGTCATAATAAGTGTTGATATATTCTGACAAACACTTTGGCGATGGGGTAAACCTGTCTGCCTCAGACGCCAGTGGTTGCGAGTTTGATTCCCGCACGGAACAAGAAAAAAATGTTCCGTGTCTGGGCGTTTATCTATTGTATTTATATCCTAGGTTCCCCTCTAGTTCGCTACGTGGTATCCCATAACACAAGCTATGCTTAATTTAGGGCCATGTAGTTGTTGTGGTTGTTTGAGAATTTAATATATTATTTACACTTTATTGCATAGTTGCAAAATACATATATGTACAACAGGAAATAAAATTATTCTACAGAAACACAATTATTGGCGGTCTTATCGCGAACAAGCGGTTTCTTCCAGACAACCATTTATTATTTTTAGGATTTGATCAAATACTTCAATATTTTCAATATCAAATAAATTTTAATAGACATTTTTTAATAATCAAAACATATATATAATTTAAAGCTTTATTTTGCATCTTATAGGTAATGCTAAAATATATTTTTATCTACAAAATAATATATTGTTTATCTAGGTTAAATCATAAAATTTATGATATTTTTCCTAATCGAATATAAATTTGTTTTATAAAGAGATCTTACAAAATACCAAACCACAACAACTAAATATTTCTTGCATTGCGACTGCAATATGTAGCCAAAATTAAGTACTTATCAATACACTTAATGCAACTAGATACTGGATGTATGAACTTTAGAAGTAATTTTATGAAAATGTATGTCAAATATGCGAGTAGGTACCTACTAGGAAAATTCTTAATTAAATATAGTTTCATCTCAAGATATGAAAGTGACAGAACAAAAAGGTACTGAGACTCATGATTATAACAATCAGAACTAAAATGTGCTGTTTTTCCTAATGATATCAAAATATTAAAAAAACTTTTGGTAATGTCCCCAGCCATATAGATTATCAAGGGATTTGTCCCCTTGACGGCGGCTTAGCCAACGGCAGTAGGAATATCTTAACTCATCTACAGAATCCTATAGTTACATCTTGACGAATATTAATTTATGTTAAACAACTAAAGATCTAAAGCTTATGAATATTCGTAACGCGAACAAACCTGTCCTTAATTTTTATGAACAAACTTACATTCATTAACATTTAGGCAACCTCTTAACATAAACTTAAGTCTTAAGAGTAACCTTTCAGAAATCCTAAATGCCAGTAGTACTCACATTATGCAACTCGTACAGTTTCGAATGGCTACAAGTATTTCATACTCACCCTACTTATCTACCAAAGTTAAAACAAACAAAAACAGAAAAAAAATGTTCTCTACTTCTGCACGAGCTTAATTTACATGTTACAACAGTTTAAACTTTTTTATCAAAATCCTTGCAAATCGCGAATTTCTGCACTTGTAAAAGATTTGCAAAATGGCGTCCATGCAAACTGAAAATAACAGTTGTGATGTGTGTTTTTAAGTCTTATGAATAGTAGGATATGTTATTGTTTTTTTTTTCAAGTTCTATTTTGAGAATGGCGAGCAGAGGTAGGCAGCCTTTTTTATTTTTTAAAGGCTTTTCGCAGAGTGTAATAGAGAGCCTTTCCGTTATACAGCGACGCACGCGTGGGCTTTAGTACAGTGTTTTCATGGCTAAATGAAAATGATCGGAAAAACAAAGTACTTATATTCGATTTTCAATAAAAAAATACCACATACAATACATCATTACTTCCCCATAATTCCTCAGTCTTGTTTTCAAGACTTTCCATGTGCATGTGAAAAAATAGAGTAAACGTCCAACATTAAGTACTTAGGTATTATTGTTGATAGCAGCTTAAGCTTCAATGACCACTTGGACCTTTTATCATCACGGACCCGAAAAAACCTACGTCACATTGCAGACAAAAAAAATCAAAACGATATACATGGCTGTGTGTCAATCGATATTAAGCTATAGCGATATTAAGTATACGGTATCACTGTGCGGGGCGGCGCCTGCAAATCTCATCTTATTAAGGCGAGGATTTTCGACCACAGTAGGCATTAACGCTATATGGGACTGCGTGGCGGGCAGTCGCGTAAATGAACACGTCAGCGCACAGAAATGTCACAGTATAATTAATAGCAGTAATATAGTAGTACTATACCTATGGTGTGCCTTGTTATACGAAATTCGTTTCTACGATGTCTAAAACTTATGTCAAGGATGATATAATAGAATCTATATTTTTTATTTATCTGGATTTAGTATTGCGATACCTATACTTACTATTTTATTTTTTATAAATATTGTAATTGCCATTTTATAGATGAAATCTTTTTAAATTTATATCCTTACTGAATTCTGTTGTGAAAATCGTGCTATTTTGACTTGAAAGTATATCGTGACGTTAATTTATAACTTTCATAAATTATTTGTTCCAAAATTCATTAAAATCAGATAAGTAGGTAGTTGAGATCTTTTACGTAAGCTTTTATCTCTCTCTCATTCCAATCCAATAGGGCTGGTGTTTGAAAAAAAGGGTTTGGGAGCTATTTTCATTACTAATTTTCTACAAATCGGTCGGATGGTTTGGCTGAAATAAAGGAACAGAAAGATAGACTTTCGCATTTATTATTTAGTATGGATCCGTTATTTAGTCACTACAACACGAGTTAATTTGAGCTAAATAATGTAGTGTGAATGTTACAAATAATTATTTTTTTTATGAAATGAAATTCAATCCACCCCTTCGGAATGTGCACCTGTTTACACGAAGTAGTAAATTTGTAGTAGTTAATTATATCAAAAAAATAGTAATGTTTTTTTTTTTTTTTATATAAAATATGAATGGGACGTTTGTCTTCCATGACACCTGATGTTAAGTGAACATGAAGACTAAGGTGGTACACGTCCATCCACGAGAAACCTATTCACTCGACGCTTAAAAGTACTAGGACTATACTGGTCAGGGAAAATAGACGCAGGCAGTTCATTCCAAACCTTGGCGACCCGTATCAAAAAGGAACTGTCAAAGCGCTTAGTTCGACTTTTCGGAATATCTACCACATACGGATAGAAGTTCTGTCTGCGTCTAGTAGTCCGATGGTAAAAGGGTGAGGGTTCAATTTGTTCAAACAGAGCACTGGCGCACTCACCAAAATGTATCCTGTAGTACACGGTTAGACACGCAACCTTACGACGATGCTCTAAGGTCTGCAGTTTTTTGGTTGTAAGGTCGAAGTCGTTAATTAGTTTACGGGCTCTTCGGTCAACGGAGTCCAGCGCTTCTAGTTGATATTTGGCTGAACCATCCCAAAGATGACTGCAGTACTCCATGCATGATCGCACTTGAGCTGTATATAAGTTAAGAAGCTGTGCAGGGCTGAAGTACCACCGTACCTTCGAGATGATTCCCAACTTTTTCGAAGCTACTTGAGCCATGGACACAATTTGTTGACCGAAGTTTAAACTGGATGTTATAGTTACGCCTAAAAGCCCTAGATGGTCAGTGATGGGGACAGATACATTTTGGAAAGTGGGCGTTAATGTGAAGGTGCTCTTTTTTGCGGAGAATAGACACGCCTGAGTTTTGGACGCGTTGAATTTGACCAAATTCGACTCACCCCAATCGGATACTTTCCGTAAGGTCAAATCAACGCGCTCAATCATTGACTTTCTTAAACTCTGGATTTCACGGGGGCTCGCTCGCGCATTGGATACGTATCTCTCTACAACAGTGCTGTCATCAGCATAACTAATAATGCCCGGTGTTAAAATGTCATTAATGTGCAGCAAGAATAATGTTGCAGAGAGAACAGATCCCTGAGGTACCCCGGCATTAATTGCCATTTGGTCGGAGGAGAAGCCATCTAAGACTACTCGAATTGACCGTTCCCTCAGAAAATCAGATATCCAGTCGCAGAGCCCAATCGGTATGCCATAAGCTGGAAGCTTACTTAAGAGACCATCATGCCAGACCCTGTCAAAGGCCTTGGAAATGTCTAAGGATACAGCTATTGCTTCACCATGACCCTCCAAGGCCTCGCTCCATAAGTGAGTGGCATACACGAGAAGATCGCCGGTCGAGCGCCCGTTGCGGAAACCATATTGGCTATCGCTTAGGAGCTCGTTGGTCTCGAGGTATGCCAGGAGTCGATTGTTCAATACACGTTCCATGACTTTGCAAAGTATGGAGGTGATTGAAATTGGTCGATAGTTGACAGGATCGGCACGGCATCCCTTCTTTGGTACTGGCTGTACGTTAGCAAGCTTCCAGGACTTGGGAACCTTACCGGATTCCAACGAAAGTCGATAAAGACGTGTCAAAACAGGAGACAACTCAGCTGCGCAGCGTTTTAAGACCACTGCAGGAATACCGTCTGGACCACTAGCTTTGTTCTCGTCTAGGTGCAGCAAGCATTTAAGAACCTCCTTTTGGCGAATGTGAACGGTACCCATTGTAGGTCCGAACTGAGGTAATTGGGGTGGGATTTTTCCTTGGCAATCTAGACGAGAATTTTCTGCGAAGATACTAGCAAATAAATCTGCTTTCTCCTTAGCAGTGTGGGCCAGAGAACCATCGGGTTTCCTCAGTGGTGGCAGCGAGGGGCGACAAAAGTTCGTTTCGACCGACTTGGCAAGGGACCAGAAAGCTTTACTTCCCGAAGGGTATGCTGCTATTCTGTCTCCGATACGGCCTATGTGGGCAAAACGAGCTCTTTTGATTGCCTTTTTGCAGGACTTGGCGGCAGCATTGTATCTTTTCTTAAGTTCATGCGAATCCAGGGCTTTGCTTCTGCGAGCATTTGCCCAGGTTTTGTATGCTTCCCGCTTTCGCTTTTCAGCGGCAAGGCAAGCAGTATTAAACCATGGGCGAGCTTTGGTTTCAAGGGATAGATCAGCGTGGGGAATGAAGTACTCCATTGCTTGAACTATCACACTTGAGACAGCATCAGCGCAGCACGATGGATCGGTTGATGTAAAACAAGTTTGCCGCCATGGATAAGATGCGAAGAAATGTCGCATTTCATCCCAATCTGCTGACTTGTAACGCCATACTCGCCTGGAGCCTTTTGGGCGGGTGTCAGGTGGCGAGTACAGCGATACAGATTTCACCATACAGTGATCGGATGTCACTAAAGGTGCAGTGACGGACACCGAGTATCTGTCAGGATCGGTTGTCAGCAGAAGGTCCAAGCAATACGCAGTGTGGCCAGCAACGTCGGGGATGCGCGTAGGCTCGTTAACAAGCTGTGAGAGACCATAAGTCAGCGAAAACTTAAAGGCCTCTCTGCCAGCATGGTCAGTGTCCTGATACGGGTATAACCACTGCCCGTGGTGAGCATTAAAATCCCCCAAAAACACCAACTGCGCCGTGGGAAAACGTTGCTGAATCTTATCTGCTGTATTGCCAAGGTATTCCATAAGCCTCGTTGTCTCCTGATCTCCGCTATGTGAACGATAGATACAGGCGTAAACCACTTGTTCTAGGCCAGTATCTATGTGAACCCACATGACTGAAAGGTCCGGCACTTCCAAGTAACGGAGACGCTGACAACAGATCGCGTCACTGGCATACATGCACACCCCGGCGTGCGGGCGGAAAAGAGACTCCAGGATATAGCCTGGGTACCCAAGGTATGCCGAGTCTGACGGATCGCAGATCTGCGTCTCCGTTAGAAAGAGTAGGTGTGGTCTCTCCGTCTCAAGATGGTGGTGGACATCATTCAGATTGGAGTGCACTCCTCGGATGTTACAGAAGTGCACTTTAAGGGAGAGGAAGTGCAACCGCTGTTGAACCGTACTCTTTTTAGGACCTTTCATTGTGAATTGGTAGTGGAGTGAATAGGGAGGAGAATAGAAGTTGAGTGAAGCGCTGCAAATGGAACCAAGCAACTCGTAGGAAACAACGCACCATTGGGGAACTCGCCTGGAGACTGCGGGGACGCCCGAACCCCCCCGAGGTCGCCATCGGGTCCTCTCTAACCGGTCGCCAACCGGCACGATGGAGCCTCCCGGGATTTTTCGCGAGGTGGCGGGGCAGCCTTTCGCATGTGGCTGGCATGCTACTTGGGCCCCCTACTACCTGCGGTCGGCCAGCGGTGCACCGTGCTTCGGATCCCGCTACCCTCCAAAACGAGTTACCCGGTGAGTCATTATCCTACGAGTTGAAAACTGTTCTCCGATGCAGCACGATTACTCAGACCTATCCTCCTCAATGGCTACACTAGACATCATGCCGGAACGCGACTAAGTCACTTGGCGGCATGGTTTTGTCTAGTGGGTGGTGACAAGCCACGGCCGAAGCCTACCACCAGATTTTACTGCTCGTTTAGCACCACCCAGGGACCACGTACAAGGCATCGAGGGCTAAACCTTGCGGACGCGAGCAGTTTTCAGTCCCCAAAAAATGTATAAAAATGTATGATTATATTCTTAAACTAGCTGTCCCCGCGGCTCCGCTCGCGATAATTTCGGGATAAAAAGTAACGTATGTTACTTCTAGTACCTCTCATGATTCGTCGAGTAGCTTTTGCGTGAAAGCTGAACAAATATATACGCTTTCATATTTATAATATTAGTAAGGATAACGATTGACATTTTATAATATTTGCCAATTAATTGTTTAGATCACTTTCACATGAGGCTTAAGTATCTATGGAACGAAAATCCTTCAGCGCAAAGCTTCCGAGTAAACTATATTGAAAGTTGACCCGTCCGGCACGTTAACATGAAGATTTCTAGAACTGCTAGCCCGGGAAAGAGCGACGTATAACTGACCATGCGAGAAACAACTGACACCGAGATCTACTCCAGCAACACGAAAAGTCTGCCCTTGAGCCTTATTAATTGTCATTGCAAAACACACCGATACTGGGAATTGCGTTCTTTTAAATTGGAAATCTAAGTGCCTGTTTAAACTAAAATATCCAAATAGAATTATACCCAGAAATACGTACAACTTACAACAGTAAAAGAAATGAAAATAAAGCTGAAACGCCTGTGCAATGCTATTTACCTATACCTACTTCACTGGAAAATAAATACCTATAACTACAATAATTAATAAAAAGTACCTACGGTTTTACCTAAAAAATCCAAAAAAAAACTGAACATAAATTAGCCAAAATTTGGAATTTGACCGAATATTTAAACACTACCAAAACAACTAATACCTATTTTATAAAATAACAACAAAAGAAATTCAAATACACTATTTAAAGTCTAAAAGTCGCGCTGATCAATAAAGTCGAACGCTCTGAACGCATCAACAGCCAAATATTGAAGCTTGAATTATGAAGCTTGCGCTCGCCTCCCGCCTTTTTATACCCTACCGCCGCGAGCCGCGTCGAGCGCGGCAACCGTTACGCAAAAATAATCCTTATATCATTCAGTATTCACGCGCGATGGGTTATTAGCGTATTTCATGTATAAGTTTGGTGTTTCTATACCGATTTTTATGATTCTTTTTTTGTTGAATAGGTTATAATGTATTTTTTTTTAAATTAAGGATGAGTGAGAGTATTATAAACGTAAGAGTAAACAAATATAATCAGAAAGCTCCGAACTGCTAAGCTATCGGGATTTATACGTGTTATTGTGAGGAGTCAACCATAAAATATAGACATATACTGTTGTGGGATATTTTTTATATAATTTTATGAAGAATATTTCTGTCATACATGATATCTATGTAGCTTTAACCATTAAGGCTGCACACGCGACGGAATCTTAAAAAATTAAGTAACTTCTCCCGTTTTTCCAACATTTCCCTTCACTGCTCTGCTCCTTTTGATTGTAGCGTGATAATAAGTATACTATAACCTGCCTAGGAGTATGAAGAATAATTTTGTCAAGTTTCGTTAAAATCCGTTTAGTAGTTTTTGTTTCTATAAGGAACATACAGACAGACAGACAGACAGACAAAAATTTTACTGATTGCATTTTTGGCATCAGTATCGATCACTAATCACCCCCTGATATTTATTTTGAAAAAAATATTACATGTACAGAATTGACCTCTCTACAGATTTATTATAAGTATAGATGTCTATGTATCGTCATAATGTATTAGCCGTCTAATCTATAAAGCCGAAGGGTTTGTCTGTTTGAACTTTGAACTAGATTATTCGTGAAAGAACCGGTCAGATATAATTTAATGTTACTAAAGTTGATGCATAAAGGTCCAAAACACAATATTTTTGAAAAACATAGCATATGAAAGTTTAACCACAAAATACATAAAAACTAACTTTTAACACTGTGAAATTATAACTATCTGGAATCATAATTTCAACACACAGGAAAATTGGTGGTAGATGCCATCTACTTTCCCTTTCAAGAACGAAGTAAGTACTTTTTATGTATTAATAACTAGGTACATCAAAAGAATTGTAGGTGGCAGCATTACTCAAAAACATATTTGTTGAAATTATAAAGATACCAAACTAATTTGATATCTGGAACTTTTGAAATAGAGTCTATTTTACTCGTGACGAAAATAAATACAAGAAGGTATTTTAACGGACAGACATTTTCAATCCATTATTTTATTTGACGTTTAAGTACAGGCAAAGCAATATTATTTGAACGTAACCCATTCAAACAAATTAACTAACAAATTAACTGATATTCTTTTCGATATTAATAACTAATACCCATCTTAATCTCACCATCAGTGCTAATGTCTTATCAGCACTCATCAGTGCCTATAAATTACCATTAGTACCTATCAGTAGTTACCCATCTGCACCGATAAACACCTATGAGAAGCCATCAGCACCTATCAGTACCCATCGGAACCCAATAGCATCTCTCAGCATCCTTCATTACCCATCAGCACCTATCAGCACATCTGAGCACCCAACCTATCAGTACTCAACAGCATCTATCAGCAACCATCATTACCCATCAGCAACTGTCAGCATCCATCAGTTACAATCGTCACCTATCAGTAACTATCAGCACCCATCAGCATCTATAAGCACACATCAAAAAGAACACCTCTATAATATACAACTTTGCATAAGTGTTTTTTAATACTTATATAATACTAGCTTTATCCCGCAACTTCGTATGCGCTTAACTACCCTTCTCGTGGAAATTTCAGAAACTATACAACCAGACACCCACTGAAAGAACCTTTATACCAAGTATCACACCCATGCACTCAAGGAATAAGTTTTTTTCATACAAACTAAAAATCATATATTTCCCGTGCCCGTGGGAATTTTGGGAATTTTTTTCGTAGCACAACCAGTCACTCTTTGAAGAACCTTCATGCCAAGTATCACATCCGTACGCTCAAGGAATAAGATTTTTCACACAAACTAAAAAGTCCAACCCCTTCCCGTGGGAATTTTGGGAATTCCTTCCTTAGTGCACCCCTACATCTCCTAAACAATGAATTTTCCAAATTTCAGCTCTCTACGCCCAGTAGTTACGGCTGTACGTTGTCTGTCAGTCACTCAGTCACTCAGTACCTCAGTCAGTAACGGAACAGTTTTATAATATATATATATATATATATATTGATATATTGATATTGATGATTATATATCCCATAACTTTGAGGTTTTTTCCCTTACTTAAAAAATAATACTTTTTGCCAAAGAATATGTGGTTCAAAAGTGCATACTTTCCAAGATATCCTCGGTCTTAATATAATGAGTTCTAAAATATCACCCGTGTAACATCTCATCCACTCAATAGACGCGTGTCACTGAAGTCATACAATAAACAACAAAAACATTTTAAACGTTGAGGAAAGTTGCATACAATGTACACCGCAAAACGTCGCAAACTGTACCTACCTGTGCATAGCGATAAAAAAGGAGTAGAAAACGCCACGTTGTCATACTTCGCATAAAGTTATTTTTGACTTAATTGAATTATTTTGCATGAAAAATAAAAACAAAAAAAAAAAAATTGAAAAATTATAAACATGTTATTTGATTCTATTACATGGCCCCATCAAGACCCTAGAGTTATGGAAAATCAAGCAGAACATATTGTACATAATATACATGGCAATTTTTTTTAATGTCATTTGGGGGTAAAGTTTTCCTTATAATAGAGATAGCAAATTCTACTCCATAAAACATTTCTTTATTTTAGGAAAAATTAAAACTGTATTCAAAGAGTTTTCAAAAACTCGCTTCTTCACCCAGGAATCGAACCGACTTAAATCTAAAAATGAAGATTTCATGGTTTTCCTTTCAATGAATTTACCTAGTATGTGAGAGAGATTTTATTCTTGTGATTGGCTCTAACGAACCACACAATAAAATTACAGGGTGTCATTTTTACAGATTTTAGTCGGTTTGAATCCCAGGTGAAACGAGTGAATTCTTAAAAATCTTTGAATGCGGTTTTATTTCTGTTGAATAATAAAGGACAGTTTCTTTGGAGTAAATTTTGCTTCTCTTCTTTAGAGTACTTTCCCTACAGATGGCATTAAAAATTACACCCTGTATGTTTATCGATGTGCACCTATCAGTATCTACGTTGGAATTGATGTGGAGGGGCAGCCCACAAGAGGTGATGCGTTAATATTAACCCTGTATACGTACGTATAAAAAAAAAATATAAAAAAAATTATATGCTTTTTTGCACTTGTTGTCTAATAAACTTAAAAAAAATATCAGAAACAAGTTTTTAGCTCTATATTCAGAAGTGATAATTGTTTATAATACTCCTTTAATTTATCAATCAAAATATAAAATGTGACTTAACAAAAATTAAATAATTAAATTGTCGTACTGTTATGTGTACGCTATGGTCAAAAAGACGAACAATTACGCGGGAAAATCGGGAGCAAAAGCGACACAGGTCCTACCTCCATGACGCCTCGCGTGGTACTGAATTGTATCGCACCGTCGTCTTTATTATATTATATTATATTAGAAAAAATAGAACGGTTTAAGAAAGAAATTATCCAAATAAATTAATTTTATGCTACATTACCAATATTATGACAAGTTTTTGTAAGTATAAGTTTGATATTCTCTTAGAATATCGGAAAATCACTTTAAATTTTCATATTTTTCGTAATTTTTTATGATCGAGTAAAGTTTTCAGTATCGTGTTTTGATCCACAGATTTATAAAATATATTAAACAAACTTCAACATATATTTTTATCCGATCCAGACAAACAATATTGGCCGGTTGTAATGAGTTTGAAAACGCACAGATTTCGCGAATGGGGCCCTTAAACTGGAAAGACCCCAACGTGCAGTGTTGAAGGTCAGTCTATCTTTGTCGTTTCTCTTTCCAACAAAAGATCTTTATCAGATTACGAACGTTCGTACAGTAAGTCAGTTTATATTAAACGAAATTCTTAAACAACACTCACTTCTTAAATATGACGTCTAAAATATTGACAAAAAACGTAAGAACCACAAAGTGTGCCTAACGAATAAAAAATAGACCACTGTATACTCAAATATTTTTTTTTTTGGCTTCCTAGGAGGATACATATAGGTACAAAATCACCTCAATACACAGCTTGACAAAATTTTCCTGTAAAAAAACCATCACCAATTGGCTAAAATAGCTAACATACGAGGAAACGGAAAACATCCTAAATATACCACAATAACATATTATTAAGTGCCGTATCAGTGGTCACCCTGGATGAGCCGACAGAGCTAGTGGGCGAGGCCCTTCCCTGCAAAGCATCATCCACCTCCTCTCTAATCCGTTCGGCTGTGACATATTCGGGTTCCCCGACTCCAGCCCGCCTGTTCAGCTGAGAGTCACTGACGGTTCCCATGCTGTCACGTCCAGCGCCAGCTCCAGACGTGCTATAATAATAACATATTATTATGTTTAGTTCTTATTATTATTTATTATAAAGTTATATTATTGTTAAAAATACAAACCACACCATATACATTTCGAAAAAAAAAACTAAACTTTAAGGAAGTAGTAGAATAATAATAGTAGTAGGTTCTTATTTATATAAAACATTGTTTATATTAATTCACACACATGTTCACACTCAAACTCACACACTTTATCAGCAATACCTACATATCACATTATCACACAGTACAGCCACAGTACAGATATCAACAGTAATTCAACTTCATACAAACGGACGAAACGCGAGCAATGTACACGAAAAGTAACGAAAAATTTAACTAACAGTTATTTTGAGTGTTTTCATAATGGTATTCCACAACTATTTTATTCGGCATAAGTGCTGGCCAGACGTCCATACTAAAATGAAACGTGTTATTTTTCAAGAAGATACTGTGCCTTCCTTAACCCGCTAGTATTTCGACTTTACTTGCTATTTGATAAACTGTTAATCAATCGCAGGCTGAGTCATCGATAAAAAAAACTGGTGTTCCTAGGACTAGTAAATAAATAAATAAATAATTCTGACACTCACACAGCATTATCTAGCCCAAATTAAGTTTCTTAAAAAACTTGTGTTATGGATACTAGATAATTGATATACTAAAGAAATATATAAACATACGTATTGAATAAATACGTATTTTTTATTGGAATAAACTTAAATAAACATATAAACATCCATGACTTGACGGCTAATATCTGTGTTCATCACACCGATATCCGCCGCCGCCGGGATCCGAACCCAGGACCTCTGGTATAGAAGGCAATGTATGTTACCACTACACCAGCCGGTCGTCATTATAATATATTTCAACCTTCTAGTGACTAGAAGGTTTAAATATATTAAGTTAAGAAGTATAAATCTCATCCTAACATTAATATTCACTTTGAATTTTAGTAAAATTTCCGCGAACCATATCGTAAAGTATGTATTTTTTACTATCACACCGCTAATACCTCCGCAATAAATCTTATGAACCTTAAATATAAATCTTTAGATAATTCAGTCTGTTCTCATAGTAGTCATTGCTTAGTTATGTCGGGGTTGGGTGGAACATTAATTTTCTTGACTTTAAATGTTGTTTTGCGCATGATTCATTTTATGATAATAGTATGTTTTTGGTGTTTTAGTGAGTTTTATAAGCTAGATACTGTAAGAAAATAGTAATTATAACTTAAAACTTTCAAACAAGATAGTTTAAGATCATTTTAGAGTTAATATTCTTACTGTCGAATTAATAGAGAATTTGTCCACGTTAAAACAGCGTTACAGAGGGTTTACAAAGCACAACCAAAAAAAGGTGATTCAGAGACTATACGAGTAAATGACATTATAAACATACTATAACGGCTTTCTAAACATGTCAAATTTACAAGCCCATTTTACCGGCCGAGTCTACCCGAAGGCAAACGAATATTAACGAGTTATTGAAATTGATAATTTGAGTTTCACAGTTCCACTCTTCGTCTTCCTTCCTAGTTACCTGTGATTATTTTTTTCGTCGCCGTGGTTACTGTGTGTATCATACGATATCACAGGTTAAGCAACGTTCGGCGCGGTCGGTACTTTGATGGGTGACAGACAGCCGACCATTCAAATCTCACGACGGCTTCCGTGCTTCGGAGGGCACGTTAAACAGTCGGTACCGGGTGCTGTATACTTGTATACAGTAGTCGTTAGGGTTTGTCAAAAGCCATCTAGGCGCCCTAAAAAATTCTGGCATCGACCACCCAGCACTGGGCCAGCATGGTGGATTATGGCCTATACCTCCTCTGCACCCAGGGGAGAGACTCATGCCCTGCAGTGGGCTCATTACAAAGAGTTGTGATGATGATGATGATGGATGTGATGAACAATTTGATTAACATACAGCTGATAGCTCGTACTGTGCAAATAGAGTGCGACGTAGGAGAAAGGTGTACCGGCGAAGAAAAGACCCTTTTACTCTGGACGATATTGAATTTAAAAAGAGATATCGCTTTAATAAAGATAATGTACGGCGTATTACCGATTTAGTTCGTAATGAAATTACGCGAGGTCCAAGAGGGTTTGCAGTGTCCCCTGAGCTACAGGTGCTGACAGCGTTGCGGTGCTGGGCGAGGAATGAGGTTAGTACAGAGAGTATGTTTCCATCTGAGTGCGGTGAGAGGTTGTGAAGATGAGTTTGATATAATTATAATGACCATTTCTGGCTCTTAATTTTCCTTGCCTCACAAAAGAAAATCTCACTATAAGGCGATAGGTAGGTATTACATAGAGGACATCTCTTGTGAAGCAAAGCCATGTATACCCCGTACAGAGTTCATATTTTAATGTAATACTTGTACGTATTGTAATACAATTGTAGCAGTTAAATGAAATATCCATAGCCTTAGGGCGAACCACAGTAAGAAACGGCTTTTTAATCATACAGTATTACACAAAAAAAACACTATTTTGTCTCAGATGCAATGAAATGTAACGTTGCCGCTCATTCGTATTGTAATCCTTATAATAACGGTGTATTAGTTAAAACAGGATTTTCAGATGTCTATGAATCACCTTCACTTACAGCACACTATAAACCTTAAAGAGTGTTGTAGCTAAAATGCATATTAAATGCTTTTTAACTATTTTCTATGAATTTGACTGTTAATCTATACTCATATTTTAATAAAGATACACTAAATTAAAGGGGCTAATTAGAATGTTTGGCTGTATCTTGAAACTCCAACGGTATCACAATTACATATTTTTTTTGTCCGCCAAGGAAAGTCTTTGGCACTCACTAAAGCAAGCTCTAGCAGGAGGAGGATGAATACTGTTACGGACGAAAGGGATATATAAAGAGCTGCTTACCCCAGTGTCTAACAGATATAGAGTACCCAGACAGTGTGGGGACCGCAAGAGCGGCCACGAGACTTCTCAGAACGCCTGAGTACTAAATCATAGAGCGACAGCCAATCGGTAGCAGAATACACAATTACATACATGGCTTAGTTATAAAAATGATTCACGTTATTTCATATCGCTTAAGTTCTCCTCAAAACTATTTTACTATTGTAACGTAAGTCGGCGTAAAAAAACCCAATTATTAAAAACTTTTATTCATACAAGCAAGCGTTCCAAACTTAACAAAATATTTTTATTGAATCTGAACTCTATGCCCTCAAAGTGAAAGTCAAAAGAATCTTTATTTCGTAGGTATTTAAATACATTTGAAATAAGTCAAACAATTTACAAATTGAACTGAATCTACGATCACTTCGGAAAGTCGATCTATTGAGAAGTGGCAAGAAACTCAACAGCAATCATCTTTTAAAAATACACAATAATAATTTACAACCAGGGAATCCCATCTACTTGCATCCGAATATCTTATAGCAAAACTTTTTATAATAACACTTATACTTAGATCTATCGAAGCGTTAATCTTAAATATTTTGGAATTTTATTATAAAAGCATACACATTGACCCATGAACGAGTTGGTGATCTTCTGGAGTCTACTATTATGTTACTATTATGGAAACCTATAATTTACCTAAACCTATATTATTTATTACCTATTTTATATTTTTTCAACTAGAGCACCGACATCAGGTCTGGGACAGTAAAACTTCTCTTAAAGGTACCGGAGTAACCATCTCCGAGTTTTTAACTAAGCCTAGACAGCAGATATTTGCCTCATGCCGGAAACACTTTGGAATAAGAAATTGCTGGTCTTCAGATGGCAGAATCATTGTTAATCTTCCAGATAAATCAAGACGAAAGATTGAAACCAAGAAGGCGCTGGACGAGCTTATCGCACAATATCCGGCTAGCTGTGAAACTATGACGCCGCCTGCTCCAGCCTTGGAAACCAAAACTATTTCTCCAAGAAAAACTAGACGTCGTCATTAGTATATCTCGGTCAGTCTGCCTATTTATTTTTATTTTACTTTATTCAGGAAACAAACAGTCATTATAGGTACTATCTAACTTTGTCTTCTTAATTTAGACGGCTTATAGGTTCTTGTTTTATATTATTTCCACTTTTAAAATGCACTTGCCGGTATTCCTGAATTTGATTCTATCAAACAAACAAAACATTGTTATTATGACTTTTACCTGTAATTTCTGACGTCTGAATGTTTGACATTGACATATGCCATTGCCCTATCAGTATGAATAGTGCCTATATCGGTTTGTCAATAGGATTGACAATAATGTTTCTATTTTTTTTTGTTTTGGTTCTTGTTCAATGATAGTACTTAATTATTTGTGTATATTTTTTTGTTACTACTTTGTTTTCTTTTTCTTTTTTTTTTTAAAGTTTTTAAATGTCTTAAAGTTTGTTATTTTTCCAGCATTCAAGTGTTTGGTGAGTTTTACATATTTATAGTTTATTTTTGATAATATCGCATAGCTAGTATTTTTATTAGTAATTTGTAATATTTTATTTTATATTATTTATTGTGTTCGTTTTATATTTTGGTATAATCTTTGATGAATGATATCATTGATGACATTATTGATAACGATTTCTTCTCTTGCTCATCCTCCTCTACTAGTTTCACTACCGCTGATAGTACTTCTTCATTCCCTCTGACTTTGCATGATCATCTCACTTCTTTCTCTAACGCACATCCATCTAATTTAAACATTGTCCATATAAACTCCCAAAGTGTTCCCTCTCACTATTCCGATCTACTTGCAACCTTTGGCACTTCTAATATTGATGCAATATTAATCTCAGAATCTTTCCTTAAGCCTTCCCTTCTATCTACTCATTTTGCTCTGCCAGGTTACGTTTTGATTCGCAATGACAGGACTGGTAAGGGTGGTGGAGGAGTAGCTATCTATCTCCGAGCAGATTTACCTTACAAAGTTGTAAGTACTTCGCCCTCTCAATACTCGGAGTCAGCAGAACACCTGGCTATAGAAATCATCTCTCGACATACTAAGGTATTGCTTGCAGTGTTCTATAGCCCTAATCTGACTATCGACTATTTTGACCATTTAGATGGCCTACTCCACAATCTTTGCCCGTCTTACAGTGACGTAATCCTGATGGGTGACTTCAATACCTGCATGTTGAAAAACAACTCTCGCTCCCAAAAACTAAAATCCTTACTCTCATCATTTGACCTTCATATCCTACCTCTTTCTCCTACCCATCATTTTCCAAACTGTATCCCATCCCTATTAGATCTTATGATCGTTTCATCCCCTAGCAAGGTCGCAACGCATGGACAACTTGCATCGTCTTTTTCCTACCATGACCTTGTCTTCCTATCCTATCATATCCGAGTACCTAAACGTAGACCTCGCACTCTACTCCTACGTAACTACAGAACCATGGATTTAGCGGCTTTGCAGCGTGATGCTGAGACGATTGATTGGTCAGCTGTAACTACTAAACTATCAATTGACGACAAAGTCAACTGTTTTAACGAACTGCTTCTTGAGCTATATAACCGGCATGCTCCTCTCAAGCGTGTTAAACTCAAACACAACCCAGCACCTTGGCTCACCACTCAAATCAAAGACGTCATGGCATTGAGAGACAAAGCAATTCGCAAATATAAGCGTTGTTCCTCGGACCAAAATCTTGCATCCTATAAAAGCTTACGCAATCAATGCAGTCGAATGTGTCGTGATGCTAAAAGAAGCTATTTCTATGATTCTCTAGTTAATCGTGGTTCTGCGGAAGTCTGGAGATTCCTTAAATCCGTTGGCATTGGCAAGTCCCCTAATTCCTCCCTTAAAGACTTTGATTTGAGTGCTCTAAACAGTAACTTTTCCCAACCTCCTTCACTTTTACAGCCTCAAATTAAAGCTTCCACCTTGAATCATCTGTCGAAAGTTCTGATAACACATCCACCTTTCTCTTTTTCCGCTGTTTCGTCAGATGAAGTCAAAAAATCCATCCTATCCATCTCCTCTGCAGCAGTAGGTGAAGATAACCTATCCTCGAGAATGATTACTCCCATTTTACCTTTCCTGTTACCCGCTCTTACCCATATTTTTAACTATTCTTTAGCGTCCTCTACTTTCCCTACATCCTGGAAACGAGCACATATCATCCCTTTACCCAAAATTTCCAATCCCACTTCCATAACCCATGTCCGGCCTATATCTATCCTTCCATTCCTTTCAAAAGCTCTTGAGCAAATCGTGCATAAGCAGCTATCCGCATTCCTGTCTTCCAATAACGTCATATCCCAATTCCAATCAGGTTTTCGTCCAGGCCACAGCACCGTATCAGCACTCTTACAAGTTACTGATGACATTCGCTGTGCAATGGAAAATAAGTCCCTGACCTTATTCATCCTGTTAGATTTCAGCAGTGCTTTTAATGCTGTTGATTTCGATATCCTTATTGGCATTCTTAAATCCATTAACATCTCACCTCCTGCTATATCCTGGTTTGACTCCTACCTCCGAGGCCGCTCGCAGCGTGTCCGCCTTGATGAGTCTTACTCTGATTGGTGTGATCTTGTTGCTGGTGTACCCCAAGGCGGTGTCCTTTCCCCTCTCCTATTCTCCATTATCATCAATTCCGTAACCAAAGTCATTTCCTCCAAGTTCCACCTTTACGCAGACGACTTGCAATTATACCGCCACTTCACCGTTCCTGACATAGAATCAGCTATTGCTTCCATGAATTTAGATCTGGGTCGAATCAGTGACTGGGCTAAATCCTTTGGGTTCCTAGTTAATCCCAAAAAGTCACAAGCCATGATTATAGGCAGTCGCTTTACTCGTGGCAAACTCGACTTCTCCATTCTACCTCCTGTCTCCATGGACAATGTTCCGATCGCCTTTACTGATACAGCTAAGAACTTGGGAGTCATGATGGATTCTTTCCTTTCTTGGAACGCGTACGTCAGTGAAGTCAGTCGGAAAGTCCACTTCTCATTCCATTCCCTAAAATCCCTTCAAAACTTTTTACCTCTAAAGACCAAAATTTCCCTTACTCAGACACTGATTCAACCCATTCTGGATTATGGAGATGCTTGCTACTTGGATGCCACGGAGGAACTTCTAGATAAACTCGAGCGTTTGCAAAATCTATCTATACGCTACATCTTCGGCCTTAAAAAGTTCGATCATGTTTCCGAATATCGTAAGCAACTCCGATGGCTTCCGATTCGGCAGCGCCGTAATGCTAGAATTCTATGTCTCCTATATAATATCCTCTATAGCCCATCAGCTCCTATCTATCTGCGTGAAAGGTTTTCTTTTACTCATTCTCCGAATACTTTATGCAGAGCACATAAACGTACGTTTCTAAAAATGCCTACCCATAAAACTAACTACTTTTCCTACTCTTTTACTGTCCATGCAGTCAGATTGTGGAATGCGCTGCCTTACGATATCCGTGAGTCAAAATCCTTATCTGTTTTCAAGAAAAAAGTACGAGAGCACTTTTTTTCTCAACTATAATAAGACATTGATTACCCACACAAGATTCATTTTCATGTGGTTATACAACGTGTAACAAAATGGAGAGATAAAACTTTAGGGTTAGCTTCTATACCATACGTAGAATGTACAGTAAAAGAATTAGCATGATCAGTGCTGGTATAGACTTTCATACAAATTTTTTAAATTATTTTACAATAAAATATTTTGACAACCCTAGTCAACCTAACAAGCTAAAAATAGACTTGCGCCGCAATCAGTGACCTTATGACCTTTCCCGCACCGGCTGAATAGCGAGCGATACGCCGCGCCGTGCCGCCGCGGCCGCCCACTGCGAGTAGCGCGGATATCAGCGCAGCTGATTATTACTTACCTATCGTTTGGCACATTGAATGATACAATTTTTATCACACTACCTAGCTAATGAAAACAAATGAAACAACATGTTAGTACAACTTTCAAGTTTCTATTTATTAATAATAATAAACGGGTTGCCCGGAAGAAATCGGGTTGCCTGAAAGAAATCGCTTAAAGCTTTTTAAATCGCTTAAATATTGTGTACATAATTATTTCTACGTTTAATGACAATAAAGAGTGTTTGTTATAATTATTACAACTTAAATTTGTAATATCTGACAAACTCTTAGGTATGGCGAGTATCGCACTTATTTCAATCGACATTCAGTTCACTTTGCGTAAAAACACTCACAACTGTATCTAGGGTTTCCCTTACACTTGGCCAGAATTACAAAAACGGCTCACAATTTCTGCCTTCTTTTTCAATACACACACATCCACATGACGTTTGTGCCACCGACAAAACCGAGGAGGTCACAAATCCGCTGGTATCAGCTCTTGCGTCCATCGGGAATGATAAGGATGTTGGCCATCATCACTAAGCGTGCGCCATATCACCATGTGATTGACATCCAAAACAGCGCCGACTCGTCGAGTGCTGCTCCTCGGATCCTCCTCGAAATGATCCAAGACTTGCTCTTCTAAGTTCTCGGAACGCGAAGGTGGCCGCGCTGGGTTTCGCGTGAAAAGAACCGGCGCGCTGAGCCGCAGACTCATGCTTCGAAACACGCCATAGCCGGGTAAATGGCGCTGTTCAGCTGCCGGCCTGCACTCCACAAACCGCTGCCTGTAAAGCCTTCGAGCTTCGTAGATGCTGTGGTTACTAGCGGCTCCAACATACAGAATCACATATACACATGTCATCGTGCATTACCTCCAATACTTTCAAGTCGAGAAATTTTAAGAAAACTTCGAATAAAATAGCGATAGCAACTGACGTGCACACTTCAAAACGGACATGAAAGAACTGAAATAAATTTCTATTAATTTTACTAATAACCGAACCAAACAGTTCTCTCTCTAGTACCTAATTTTTTTAGGGTTTTTCCGTATAGCGATATGATAAACAAAATCTTAGTACCCAATTTATTTCATAATACAGTGAAATGACTTCATTATATTATGTTTTTGTATAGTTAAGTTATTCTGTTACAAATAAATAGTTTTCAATTGTGAAATCACTTAAATAGTTTTTAAGTTGTTTGTTCAATATCAAAATATTAAAAACTGTTATTTGTTAATTTATAAATAAAGAAATTAATCCATTTTGTTTCTCAAGAAAGAGAATAATAATAAAAGATAAAGATTCCTCATAAAAAAATAAAGTTTTAGGACAGGTATACTTAGGATATTTTTCCCTATAGCGTTTGAAAATAATTTCAGCTGCCTGAAACAAACGCAACTAAAAACAATAATTAGTTAGTCATCAGTAATTTAACTTTTTTAAATAAAAAATTTAGTTGAGTTGAGAATTTGTTCATAATACATAATATTGAACGGAACAACCTTTAGATTGGCTTGGAAGCGGCGGCGGTAAATCTCAAAGAGTATAATTCCGAAAGGCGCAAGTTCGCGACGAGACGCCGAAAGAAGTCCCGCGATTTGAGCGATAATACACCTTGTGTGTTTGTTATAAGAGCTATGCACGGGTTATCTTTTATGAAAACGACTTTACTTAGTTGCTAATTTTATTAATTTAAAGCTTTGTTGTCGTATGTATTGATAGTTATAAGTATGTGAGAATACAGTAAGTACAAGAAGCTGTAAGTATTGTATCATAGTTTGAGGTTTACAAAATCATAGGTATTTACCGAATATGTTTCCTATTATTATAATTCTTAGAAAGTTTGAATGTAAGAGAGAGGGGATATTTCTTCGTTTTTTATTAGAATTATGGGTAAGTTTGATTGTCTATTTGAGTCTCTCTTCATTTAGGTATAAGTTGCGATTTGACGCCGTGCGAAAGAATTTACCTACCGATAGATTTGTAATAATTTCATATTAGTTTCTTGCAATACCTAGCGTATTTCTAAAGAAATGTGATAGTTTGTTGTATGACAAGTTTGATATCATAGTTTATTGAGAGTACCTAAATTAATGTTTTGTTTTACGTTTCTCTTAAATTGATGATTACTTATGCTTAATTTGATAACATTTTTGATTTTAGTCGTAAATGTATTTCGATCATATATGTTGTTAAGTATTAGAAATAGAAGGCTACCGAGCCTCAGCATCCGTTCATAACCACAAACAGTGCGACTAAGAATAAGTATTAAACGTTTTTAAAATACGTAACACTTAAACGTGAGAGCCCGGGAGTAGCGAGCGAGCGATCCGCGGCAGACAAAGGGCATCGAACTTGCTATTTCATAGACTATAAAAATTATGCAGAATGCTGGATTAGGTACTTAAAATTTATTTCAAGCTTTATTGTATGGAGGTGATGATAGTTGTAAGTATGTGAGAATAAACAAGAAGTTAAATATCCTTGTCAGTGATGCATCATAGTTTAAGGTTAAGAAAATATTTTCTTAACCTTAAACTATTAACGTGTTGTCGGTTCGAACGGTTTTAAATTGGTAAACCGCGTAATAAACGCACATATTGGTGAAAAGGTAGTTTTAAAAATATTCTGCACTTAGATACTACCGAAAAAAACATTCCCGAGACGCTTTTTTTTTTTTTTTTTTTTGGGGGTAGGCCTTAGAAACAGTAACAGCACTCATCTTAATTTAAAATCATTTAATTGGATATTTACAATAATTTAGTAATTAATGTTCATATTTTGGTAGTAATAAGCAAGCTTTACCTCTAAGGCAAAAAATCTCCATTCTACACATCTCTATTTTCAACAATTCACATCACTTATATCAGCTAGTTAACCTCACTATGGAATCCATCCAAAAAACTGTTGTGGCGATGGCAGATTTATTCAACAATGAGATGTCCCAGTTTAGGAAAGAACTGAACAAGAATTGTTCATCATCTAACCCTGAATCATCCGCACTTGCCCAGGACTTCAACAGGTTCCAGCAATTTATAACTCAAGCAATGGATAATCTTCAAAAGCAGGTGCAGTTTCTGGCAATCGAGCTTGACAAAATACAGATGCACAGCCGGAGAAAATTTGTCCTTCTACATGGCATGGCAGAGCACAAGAATGAAGATGTGGTCTCGGCTGCAGTTAAAGTTATTAGTGAAAACATGAAGGTTGCAGCATTTACTAAAGCCGACATAAAAAACTGTTATAGATTGGGACATTCAGTTCGTCCTGACAGGCCACGTCCAGTTCTGGTCAAGTTTTCAGATTTAGAAATAAAAACTAAAGTGTGGAAAGCCAAGACGACTCTCAAAGGTTCAGGCATTACAGTGTCGGAGTTTTTGACTAAACTTCGCCATGAAACTTTCATTGCTGCTCGTCAAAAATTCGGTGTGACAAGGTGTTGGACCCAGGACGGTTCGTTGTTCGTGCTTGGACCTGATGATGTGCGGCATAGAATCGTGACCATGGTCGACCTCAGTGCAATCCCGAACCCGGAGTCCAGCGAAGCCGATAATGAATCCCCGGCGCAGAAGAAGCCTTCTAAATCTGTAAGGAGTAAGCGTCCAACGCGTAGATAATCTTTGTTCATTTCCTTTTAGTCCCATTATGTATATGTGTAGATATATGTCTTTCTTTATACTTTTCTCTACCTCCGATATTTATTTATTATTTGTTTACGTTTATTACATACATTGATTGACTGACAATTAACTTTTTTCATGTAGTTTTTATGTACAACTTCAATCAATATTGACAATAATCTGATTGCAATATTATTGCCAATCTTATATTACATTTTGAATAATGTTATTTCTTATTTAAGTTTAGTAATTTAGCCGGAGGTAGAGCTTGTTTTATTACTATTTAGTATAATTTTAGTTTTATATCTTAAGAAATTATTTTATCTTATAAGTATTTTAATATTTTATCGAAGCACTATTTATATATTTTGTATTTATGTATAATTCTGATAGCGAAGATGACATACCTTTGTCTTATATTTCATGTTCCTCACCTTCATCACAGAGTACAGGTAGCTACCACAGCATAACTCCTTCTCTAAATATTGCGCTCGACAACCACTTTGCAGATTTTCGTAAAAACTTCAATGTTGTCCATATCAACGCGCAGAGTATTCCAGCTCACTTCCCTGATATGCTGGCAGCTTTCGATAGCAAAGCTATACACGCTATCCTAGTTTCAGAAACTTGGCTTAAGCCATGCCTCTCCTCTACTTCCTATGCACTGCCGGGTTTCTGCCTGATACGCAGTGACCGTCCTAATCGTACTGGTGGTGGTGTGGCCATATATCTTAGAGCACATATTCCTTTTACCGTAGTCAACACATCAACAGCGTCACCGACTAGTGCAGTCGAGCACCTTTTTGTGGAAATTACGCTGTCCCAAACTAAAGTGCTTCTAGGAGTTATGTACAGCCCACCAAAAACTGATTACTTCTCTACTTTGGAGCATGTGTTGGAGGACTTGGTACCTTTATATGGTCACACCATCTTAATGGGCGACTTTAACACGTGTCTTCTGAAAACTGATTCTCGATCCACAAGACTTCGCTCTTTAATTAAGGCAACCAACCTTAACATTGTCCCGTCTAATGCCACACATTATTATCCTCATAGTTCTCCTTCTCTTATTGACTTAGCTATTGTCTCCTCCATAGATCACTTATCCCATTTTGGTCAATTAGACGCGGACGCTTTTTCCTATCACGATCTATTGTTACTTTCGTACAAAGTTCGCCCTCCCAAAGCAAAGCCGAGAACCCTTCTGCGGCGTAATTTTGATGGCATTAACTTAGAAAAACTTCTTGACGATGCTAATCATACCGATTGGTCAGCTGTTATCAATAAGTTATCGGTCAACGACCAAATTGTGACCTTCAATTCACTCCTCACTGACCTGTATGACAGACACGCACCACTACGCCCTGTCAAGATCAAGCATCTTCCTGCTCCTTGGTTGACGGATGACATCAAGAAACTGATGAAAAGAAGAAACCGTGCAAAAGTCAAAATGAAAAAAAATCCAACCGATGAAAACGCATTGGTGTATAAAAATTTGAGGAACCGCTGCAACACGATGTGTAGGGATGCACAACGACGCCATATTCACAAATCAGTCTCAAACGGCGATTCAGCTAAAGTTTGGAAATTTCTCAGAACTCTGGGTATCGGTAAATCTAAGAGTGAAAGTTCTTTTAAAAATGTCGATCTCAACTCATTAAATGGTCATTTCACTTCTTCTAGCTCTTTAGATGCTGATACAAAAATTCACACTCTCAATCACATAACTAGTTTACCGATTCCAAATATTCCATCCTTTTCTATAAGTCAATTTTCGGAATGTGGTGTCAAAAGAACTATGCTCTCTATTGCCTCAAATGCCATTGGCTCAGACTGCATTAGTCGTAAGATGCTCATACCTATCCTGGACATTATCCTTCCTGTTATTACTTGTATCCTGAACAACTGTGTTGTTAGTGGTGTCTTTCCTGATGCATGGAAAGACGCAAACATCACCCCTCTTCCTAAAAAAACCAATCCTTCTTCCTTTTCTGATTATCGCCCTATTGCCATCCTACCTTTCCTTTCCAAAGTACTCGAGGGACTCGTTCATCAACAGCTCATAACTTTCTTACAAGAACATACATTATTGAATCCCCTCCAATCTGGCTTCCGTCCTGGGCATAGTACGACTACTGCACTGCTCAATATCACAGAAGATATTCGTATGGGCATGGAGGAGAAAAAGCTTACTGTTCTAACATTGTTAGATTTCAGTAATGCCTTTAACACAGTAGATTTTGACATCCTCTTGCAAATGCTACGGTCTTTTAACATATCTCCATCGACTATTGACTGGTTTCATTCTTACTTGCATGGCCGCCGGCAACGTATATCCACTGAGACGGAATTCTCTGATTGGTGTGATATTAAAGCCGGTGTGCCACAAGGTGGCGTGTTGTCCCCTCTCCTGTTTTCACTATTCATCAATTCGATTACTCTCCATATATCTTCTTCCTACCATCTGTATGCGGACGATCTCCAAATTTACACACAAAATAGTCTAGAGAATCTGCCAGCCACTATTCTGCAACACAATGCTGACTTAAAACGAATATCGGATTGGAGTAATAACCATGGTCTTACAGTCAACCCTCTTAAGACTCAGTCAATTATAATTGGTAGTAACAACATGATTTCACGTATTAACTGGAACACAGTTCCTCCTGTAGTATTTAACGGTATCTCGATACCATACAGTGAGACTGTGAAAAACTTAGGAGTTATCTTTGACCGCACGTTGTCTTGGAAACCACAAGTCACTGAGTTGAGCAGGAAGATGTTTGCCGCGGTGAATTCGCTCAAGCGTCTTCGTAATTTCCTCCCTACTGCCACTAAAATTATGCTTGCACAATCTCTCTTTCTTCCTATTCTCGACTATGCTGATGCCAGCTATCTAGACCTAACTGAAGAACTTCTTAATAAACTTGAGCGCCTACAAAATCTCTGCATAAGGTTTGTATTTGGATTACGCAAATACGACCATATATCTGATTTCCGCACTAATCTCAAGTGGCTTCCCATTCGCCTTCGCCGGAATACTCACATTCTTTCTCTAGTCTACCGTATTCTGTACGACAAAGCGATACCTGCCTATCTTAAAGACCGTTTAAAATATCGGTACACCAATAACGACTTTAACTTGCGTTCCTCATCAAATTTACTCCTGACGACACCATCGCACACATCCACATTTTTAGCTAAGTCCTTTTTTGTTCGATCGGTGTCGTTATGGAACGAGCTCCCGACTGAGATCCGCTTTGCTCGCACACCGCGCATCTTTAAAAGAATGCTTAAACGTCATTATCAGGTGAAACACTGTCCATCTTAGCTATCTACACAATATAGATATTTATATGATATGTATGGAATATTGTATTTATTTATATAGTATATAGGTATATATGTAAACGTTTATGTAAATGTATGTAATTATTCGTATGTAGTTTATTTTACGAGGCGTACACCTCGCCCACGTAAATTTCCTCTAATGCCTGGGTTGCCTGGCAGAAATCGCGCTTCGGCGATAAGGCCGCCCTTTGTATGTTAATTGTAATTGTTATTTCATTTAAACTATGTAACCATGTTGGTGTACAATAAAGAGTTTTATTATTATTATTATTATTATTGTTGTCGTCTAATTTAGTAGGCACAAAATTACACTTTGTAGTATCTCTCTTGGTTACTTATCGCTTTATTTTAACGCCATCTGTTATCGAATAGATTCTATCAAAAGGTAACAGCTGTTTTTAGGGTTGACACTTAGATATTTTGATCTAAACTTTGAACTTGTTTTCCGAACCAACCGTAAGGATTACAAGTTTATGTTACTGTTACTTATAAACTACACCACCAAACATATAAGCCCCTTAAGTATTATCTCTTCATTATGTTACACGTTGTATATTATATATTGTCTATATATAAGTATATATTATCTGTTATATATTCATCTATGTTTATGTATAGTATTTTATTGTGTTTAAATATATATATTAAGTTATGTATATAATATAATAATATTATTTATGTTTGTTATATTTAGTGTACATACTGAAATTGTATTTTTTATCAAATTCTCCATTCTTCAGGTCTGCTGGAAGATATTTCTATAGAAATAAGCTGTACCTTTGTACAAATCTTTTTTGCTAAGTTTAATAAATGTATTTTTTTTTTTATAAGTGTGTACATAAATTGTGAAATAAATAAATAAATAAATATAATTTACTAAAACCTATATTAACCTATATTTTAAATAAAAATGAAGAATAAACTGTATTTTTTTTTATTTATTTAATTTTAAGGAAAACTTACAGCTAGGAGATTTTATACAATAAATGTTTAGAAACAGAAGGCCAGGTAAAGTTTCCACATATAGACATTTTAAAGATTAAAAAGAAAGAAACACACACATATAAACAAAAAAAATATACAGAAATAGACGAAACGGAGATAAATTAAAAAATACAATAACAAAAACAGAAAACCTAATGAGAATAAATTAAAAAAAAAAAACAATTTAAGTTAAAATACAAAAGCTAATTAAAATCTTAATTTCACAAATTATTAAAGAACTGTTTAGTCAGAGCCGCTCTGACACTCGGGACACCGGTACAGAAGACGTCGAGGTTGTCTAGCTCGCGAATTGCCTGGTTCACCAGCTTGCATGATCTAGTCATGAAGGAATTCTGTCTGTAGTTGGTGCTGGCAGAAGGGACGTAGAGTAAGGATGGGTTTCTGTATGATTTTTTGTGTGCACAGATACCAACTAGAGACAGAAGTTCAGGTACGTCAATTTTACTATTCAAATTTTTTATAATATTACATATATCTGCAATCTGTCTACGGACGCTCAATGGCAATATATGATGGCGCTTACAGCGCGCTATATAGTTTTCATCAACAGCTTTACATTTGTTCTGTAAAATTTTAAAAATGTACGTTGAATTGATTCTAGCCTCGCTATATAAAATCATACAAAGGGTTCCAAACAGAAGACGCGTATTCGAGGTGACTTCGTACATAAGCACAGTAAAGTATTTTTATGGTTTTGATATTGTTAAACTCAGAAGACAATCTCAATACAAAGCCTAAAGCTCTAGTAGCTTTTTTTATGACGTTATCGATGTGCTTATCAAAGATAAGTTTTGAGTCAAAGGTGACTCCCAGATCCTTCATCGAGATTCTCCCAGATCCTTCATTTCCTAAATATGTTACTTTATAATACTTATGTTTACCAGTTTTTACATGCTGTGTGTACTTTTTAGGCTAACATTCTAGTTTAAGACTCATTTTGTTAAAAACCACTTATCTGTTATACGATTGTGCGCTGTATGTACACTTAAGAAAATAAATAAATAAATAAATTCATTATTAATATTTATACATATATTACAACATACAATATTCACATGTTTTTTCAACTTTTTAAATTAATTTCAGCTAGATAATGTGGTGTAGTGAATTATTTATTTATTAATAAAACACAAAAATAAATTACATCCAAAATAAAATAAAAAACATTTACTTACCAAAAATTCATATGAACTGGGTTTGAAAATCAAAATATGTGTGCTTAGTAAAAAAATACATAATAAAGTAGATACTCTTTCGTAAATTCAAGATAAATAAATTAATTGCAAGTCAAATAATATTGAAAATATTACGAAAATACAATAAGAAATTGTGATTATAACACACATTCATGACATAAGCACAACAATTAAGCTGCAACTTAACTTCAACATACTAGCAACCATCAGCCCTAAAGGCTTCATTTCATCCCTACATATTCCAGTGCAACCTACCCTCAAGATCTACCCTCAATGTGCGATCAATTAACCCGCCGCACGCCAGTGATAAGTCCGACAGTAATTAAGCTAGGTGTAATCAAATTCTCCTGTATAACCTACGTAGGGATTACCTATGTAGGGGATTACCTATGTAGTGTGCGTCTTAGTTTGGTTGATGGATCAGATGAATTTAATCGAAATGCTTCCGTTATGTTAAGGAATATAAGTTTGTTTGGCGTTAGTTTAGTTAGTAATTAGGATTATCTATGGTTGATTTTCGGTGGGTAAAGTGTTTAGTTTGCAATGTATTCTTTTTTAAATTTTATATTTTTCTAAGATATACTTTAGGAGAATATGATAATAGCACCAGAAAACTAAATATCGGTAAACTTATACCGAAAGCTGCGTAAGGGTTTCAAATGTATCAATTTCTTAATCAGAAGTCGAGTCAGCAAATCTGTCCTACTAGCTGTTTCGCGCGGTTTTACCCGCGCCATTTCAAATCCCGCGTGAATATCGGGATATAAAGTAGCCTATTTGCTATTCCAGACTGTAAACTATCACTATGCCAAATATCATCCAAATCCATTAAGCCGTTTTGCCGTGATAGAGAAACAAACATCCAGACATCCATCCTTCCAAACTTTCACATTTATAATACACAACATTTTATTTTGCTTTTATTCGATAGATGTCGCTGTACGTCGATTAAATCGCGCAAGAAGAGTTATAAATGACTTAGCTATATTTACTTTGTAGACTTCAATTATTCGTCCTCACTTTCACAATTATAATAGTGGGATTTTCTATTTTGTCATTACATACTCAGCCCGCATGGTGGTAAATAAAGATGAGTCGTGAATAGAAAACAGCGTGCTAAGAAAAGAAATGGGTATTCCTAGAATAATGCCGAAACAAATCACCGCCGGAGCTGTAATAGGTATAATTTTACCAAGTTTCGTTAAAATCCGTCGAGTAGTTTTTGTTTCTATAAGGAACAGACAGACAAAAATTTTACTGATTGCATTTTTGGCATCAGTATCGATCACTAATCACCCACTGATAGTTATTTTAAAAATATATTTCATGAACAGAATTGACCTCTCTACAGATTTATTATAAGTATAGATAGATTAGGCAGATTTTGTATCAAGGGTGATCGCTATAAAGACGGACTCTCACGAGATCCTTCCACCAATTCTACGGTTGTTATGTATTGAAATATCGTAAAAACATTTTTTATTATTTACTGTTCTATGAAGATATTTTGTGAGTACAGCATAGCCACTGGTCACCTTAAATAAAATGTAAATAAACAATTTACGACGCAAAGGAACCGAATTTTAATAGTCACTAAAGTCACTTATATTTAAACTAGAATACCTACTCTTGTTATGTTGTGTGAATTTATTTTAATGAATATTGAAATGCATTGATTTTATTTAATATTAAATTTAAATACATATTGAATTTTGCTTGACTATGTAGGTAAAACAACGTTTTGAAATTATTTTAATTTTCTTTTTAGTTTTTTGGGTTATAAGGTCAGACTTTATAGCACGCAATCACATTTGAAACAACCAAGAAATGGATAAAAACCTGATCTACCGAACGCAACTAACGTTTTCTACGAAAACATTAACTGAAGACGACTCATAAAGCATCCAATAACAACCAGTCGCCGTTTATCCTGTTTGTAGTCGCTATAAATCAGTGCTATCGTGTAAAACCATGACACTGTAAAGTCACATACAGTGTTTTGTCGCTATAGCGCTTAATCGTTTCCTTATAGCCTAATGTATATGCCTGTGCCCTAAAATCAATGAAATAAGGTGTTTTTTGCCTATATTTTTAACAGCAGTTTACCCCTGTATCATCTAATATCTACGAGCTATCACACCTTGACACTGTATCTGATCTTACAGTGTCTTAACTTTATAAATTTTATTCGCCCGTTTTGATACAGTGTTTTGGCGTCGGCGTGGCCAGTCTTGTTAGAGCTAGGGAAGCGTAGCTCTCGTCGTATTACTATCTCACTCACTCTTAGCGTATTTGTAATGCTTTCGATCATCGCGCGTGCGGTGCGGGGCTTTTGTGACGCTTCAAACATTAACGGACGCGACACCGGGTCAGTGCATTGTTTACTTTTGTTGTGGTAGTTTGTTTTTTGCGCGATAATGAGTAATCAACGAAATAGATTATTAATCAAGTTATCACAAACTAATAAATAACATTACAATGATTCAAGCCATGTGACGATCATGATGTGATGTGACATCGAAATTAAATCTGTTAGCATAGATATGCAAAAAGCCATATGTATGCCTATAATTGACACCAAAGATAGCTATTTTTCCAGAAAACTTGTTTTGTTTGACGAAACATTTGTACCTCCAGGCAAGAATAAAAAAGCTACCTACATGTATAGTTTGGCATGAAGGGGAGAGTGGGAGAAAAGCCTACAATATAGCTTCCACATTCGTTCACGTTTTGAGAAAACATTTCCTAGATAAGAAATGTATCTATTTCTTTATAGATGATTGAAATTCTCAAAATATAAATAAAGTGTTGCTTTCAACGCTAATAAGAATTATTAATGACTAAAGTACGTCAATTGATACAATCGTTCTAGAATATTTTGAGCCTGGACACACTTACATGGCGGCAGATGCAGTGCATGCCACAATCGCCAGAAAACTGACTTCTTCTGGAGAAGTATATGATTTTGACGATTTTATTCATAAAATAAAAAACTCTCGAAAGAATTTAGAAGTAAACGTGGTCGAACATGATGATATGTTTTTTATTAACAATGATGCAAAAATTAAATTTACTAAAGGTTGGAATTTGCAAAATTTTAAAGTAATTGAATTCAGACGAGGTCAGTTATCGATATTTGCTAAAAATAAAATAAATAATAAAATAAAATCCCCAGACAATCACACCAACTACATGGCCTCAAAGTAAGCGAAGCTTGTGTTATGAGATACCATGTAGCGGACTAGGGGGGAACCTAGAATATAAATACATATATAGATAAACACCCAGACCCGGAACATTTTTTTTCTTGTTTCGGGCGGGAATCGACCTCGCAACCACTGGCGTCTGAGGCAGATAGGCTTACCCCTTCAAAGTGGTCGTCAAAATGACAACAATGAAGAATGTAAGGAAATACATTTCTTAAAAAAACCCGCCGACACAAAAAAAGACCTTAAAAAGTAACAAATAATATTTCAAACCTATTCTAATTATTATCGTCCCATATATAATTGACTGTAAGACTTGTACTTTAAAATATTTCTATTTTCCGAGCTTCGTCGCCGCGTCGGGGACCGCTCAAGTATATAAAGTATTAAGCCAACAACAGCTAATTTATTATTACATTTAGGTTCAGTTTCATGCATAGTCTACGCTCTACGTCATGCCACGCGCGGCGAGCTCGGTGTGCGGCTTGCGGCGCGGGGGTGGGCGTCACCAAGTGCGGCGACCCGAACGGGCAGACACGTGAGGGCAGACGACGTTGACGGTTGTGTCCATTTTACGAATTTTTCGGAGTGAATTCTTTTGATGCAATCTGCAACTGACAACTGTTTTTCTCACTTAGCGGTCCCCGACGCGGCGACGACGCTCGGAAAATAAAAATATTTTAAAGTACAAGTCTTACAGTAAATTATATATGGGACGATAATAATTAGAATAGGTTTGAAATATTATTTGTTACTTTTTAAGGTCTTTTTTTGTGTCGGCGGGTTTTTAAAATTTTTAATTTTACTTTTATTTTGTACTTTTTAATGTAGGTTTTAATATTAGGAAGGTATTTAAAGTAATTAGTTAGTTGAGTTAGTAACTTAGTTAGGTATTAGATATCATATTAGTTTTAATTTACTAGATTAAGTTTTAACTAGTAAGTAGTCTTTTAGCAGACTTGACAAGACTAAGAAATTACAATACAAAATATTAAGGTTCAATTCCCATTGCGGCAGAGTTGAAGCAACGCAACGCATCATTTCACACATTGGAAGTGGTGTAGAATTTCGAATCTATAGAACTAGCGAAAGGAAGTCAGATCCCCTCATTAACTATAAAAGAGCTGATCATCTTCAAACGGCTGATCAGGTCATGGTAACTTAGGTACCACATACTTTCAATTTCACTGAAGTAACACGGTACGAAATTTCGAATCGATAGGACATATGGAAGGTAGTCAGATCCCCTCATCAACAATAAGAGAGCTGATGATCTTCAAACGGCTGATCAGGTCATTGTAACCTTACCATACACTTTCAATTTCATTGAAGTAATACGGTACCAAATTTCGAATCGATAGGATATATGGAAGGTAGTCAGATCCTCTCATCAACTATTAAAGAGTTGATGATCTTCAAACGGCTGATCGGGTCATGGTTCCCTTACCATATACATTCAATGTAATTTTAGTAATACGGCACCAAATTTCAAATCAATACGACATATGGAAGCTATTCAGATCCCCTCATCAACTATTAGAGAGCTGATGATCTTCAATTGGCTGATCAGGTCATGGTTACCTTACCATATACTTTTAATATCATTGTTGTAATACGGCACCAAATTTCGAATCGATACGACATATGGAAGTTAGTCAGATCCCCTCATCAACTATTAGAGAGCTGATGACCTTCAAACGGCTGATCAGGTCATGGTTACCTTACCATATACTTTTAATATCATTGTTGTAATACGGCACCAAATTTCGAATCGATACGACATATGGAAGTTAGTCAGATCCCCTCATCAACTATTAGAGAGCTGATGACCTTCAAACGGCTGATCAGGTCATGGTTACCTTACCATATACTTTCAATATAATTGAAGCAATACGGTACCAAATTTCGCATCGATAGGACATATGGAAGGTAGTCAGATCCCCTCATCAACTAGAAAAGAGCTGATGATCTTCAAACGGCTGAACAGATTTTCATGAAACATGGCTAAGAACACTCGGGATAAAATTATCTATAACAGAAAAAAAACTAAACGAAAATCGGTTCATCCGTTTGGGAGCTACGATACCACAGACAGATACACAGATACACAGACACGTTAAACTTATAACACCCCTCTCGTTTTGCGTCGGGGGTTAAAAAGAAGATTGAGACAGACTTAAGCAGAAGATTAGGAGATGTTGGTGATTTGTTTAATAACATTTAGAAAGAATCTAGGCCAAGAGGAATTGATGAACTCAAAAAAACTGAGTTAATTGAACTTTGCAAAAGTATGCCACATTCACGTCGATTATTTTATGAGAATCTTGTTGTGGCCGATGTCCAAGATCTTTCCTCGAATGTTGATTCAGATATTCAATAACAAATTCGATGTTATTTTATTTTTTGTTTTATTTTGAATTTATATTTCTGTTGATGTTAACATTCCTGTGATTTCGATGTTCCTATTACAAATAATATAATACAAAAAGTAATTAAAATATGATATCTCTTTTTCATAAAAACCTTCATAATTATTGTAAAGAATACATGATAAATTATTTTACAGTCTTATTGATTTTAGGTATATAGTGGACTTAGAAAACCAAGACACGGTATCTTGCAATACAGTATCATGGTCTTATACAAGAAGTTTTACTCGGCTAGAGTTGACAAAGTAAAACAAGTTATGTTATATATTTAATAAAATATCTTATTAATTAAACTAAAAATTACATGGCCAGAAAGGTACCGAAAATACGAATTTTTTGAGATAGGTATAAAATATAAGTCACAGTAGGAATCGCCAAAATTTATAAAAACACGAAAGAAATTAAAGCGCTATTTATCTCAAAATAGGTAATTTTAAAATACAGTGTTATGGCTTTTCACGATAGAGTGGTCAGTCATTAACATCAAGATAGACCATTTAGAATGAAGAAACCAAAAAGTCATGCATTTTTTTTTTTTTTTTACAGATTATAGCAACGAATCTAGCTGAGTCTTTGAGATGGAACTTGGAATATCTTAATTAAGTATTCAAGGTGTTCCTGTTGATTTCCCATAACTCTAGGGTATTAATGGGACCATGTAGGTAATAGAATCAATTAACATGCGAATATTTTTTTTTTAAATTTTCAAAACATCTTATGTAAAAACGCCTTTATGCAAAGTATGACAACGTGGCATTTTCTACTCCTTTTTTTATCGCTTGTTATCACAGGTACAGCTCGCAACGCTTTGCGTTGTACATTGTATGCAACGTTCGTCAACGTTTAAAATGTTTTTGTTGTTTATTGTATGGCTTCAGTGACACGCGTCTATTGAATGAATGTTAAAGAGATTTTACAAGGGTGATAATTTATAAACTCATTATATTAAGAATGATGATATCTTGGAAAGTATGCACTTTTGAACCACATATTCTTTGGCAAAAAGTATTGTTTTTTAGTAAGGAACAAAACCTCAAAGTCATGGGAATACTTATAAATTTTTCTTTGTATATGAATGCGCTTACCTCAGAAAATAGCTGGATATACAATAATCTCTCTGCTTTTGATAGAAAACAGATTTTTTAACGGAATCAACAGTTATACCGCTTTGACCGCGTAATGGCGCCATTTACCATCATAACAGGAAAATACTGTTACCTATTTTTGTCTAATCACAAAAACAGACATCTGACTATAGTTATATCATTATTATCTGAAAATTTCGGGGATCTTATCTTATCAGCCAACTTAATTGTTACTACATAAAAGATAAACCATATTAAAATACAAGTTTACGTAAGGGCATAAGATCAAAGTCCTTTATTTCCCGTTCCCGGAAAATTGGGAATTCGTTCCTGTGCACCCCTACAGATGCTAAGGAATGTCCTAATATCAGTTCTCTACGCCCAGTCAGTCAGACAGTCTGATCTGAAGTCGTAAGGTTGCTTGTTTAACAGTATTTTATCGGCTACATTTTGGTGAGTGTGCGAGTGCTCTTTTTGACCAAATTGAACCCACCCCTTTTTACCACCGGACTACCAGACGCAGACAGAACTTCCATCCCTATATAGTGGATTTACCAAGAAGTCGAATAAAACGCTTCGATAGTTCCTTTTTGGTACGGATTGCCAAGGAGTGGAACAATCTGCCTGCGTCTGTTTTTCCTGATCACTACAGTCCTGGAACTTTTAAGTGTCGAGTGAATAGGTTTCTCGTGGATGGACGTGTAACACCATAGTCTTCATGCGCACTTTCCATCAGGTGGCATGGAAGACAAACGTCCTATCCTTAACGGAACACTTTTGTTCATGTGTTGATAACATACAGTTTATCGTACGACGACATCACATTACCTTTCTATTTTTTTAGACGTATTTAGGAACTGAAAAGTTCTAGATTATATAAAGCTTCTTTATTAAAGTGCTCTATTAAAATTATAACTTTGAAATTAAATTATAACTTTCATCAAATCTCGAACATCGCAACACCAAATCGGTACAAAAAATATTACGTAACGAAATTTTATTTTCTGAAATAATATTATACAATAAATTTTCTTTAAAAAAATACTTTGGACCTGCAAATGTGATAGCGCTTTGTGGATATATGCAATGGACAGCTCTAGGGTTGACATCAGATAATAAATAAATACGTATTATTTTGTTGTTGATTTTACTGTATTGACGTCAATTATGAAACTTTACTATAAATAAGGTGGAGTAGAGTAAGCTGAGCAGACTTGCCAATAAGGCTCACAAGGTTAATTAATCTGAAATTGTACATTATTGGATAGAAAATTGGTTGCTAAGCAGTATAGGCCACCATTAAAAAGTCTGTCAAAACCTATCTTATAGCAGTTTTGAACTCTAAAAAACTGTTTGAGATCATACTATAGGTAATTCTTTATTCATTACAATAAATCTTACCTATTTTCACGTGGCTACTTCATTTCGCTTCTACATCGATTTTCTAATAATTACCTTTTTATAACTTGGGGGAGGCCTATCTCCATTCTCCCAGCTGAATGATGATGACCTTTTAATAACTAAAATAAATTTTACAAAGTTACAAAACTATTCCAAAAATTCGAATACAAAGATTAACAATCATAATCAACGAATGCAGAGCATTAAATAAACCGACTTCACGTCAAAACTTTGGCTGAGTTGAGAATGTCATCAACGTAAACTTTCTCCGAAATCATACATATTATGGCATAGCTTTGCAGCTAAGTCCACCCGAGACCAATTTCTTTACAGAAATTGTGAATCCTAGTTAAAGATGAGCATTGCAATGTTTTAATGGGATGGGAGAATCATACATATTTTTTCAAAAGTTTGAAATTTTCAATGAGGTAGGTACTCAACCGATTTCGATAAAATTTAAATATGAAGTATCTTCTATTATATGAATCAACAATTTTTAAAATCAATTCATAATTGTCCGAAACATCGTGTAACGAAGACACAAAAAAAAAAACAAAAAAAGAACATACAGATGAATTGAGAACCTCCTCTTTTTTGGAAGTCTTTTGAAAATCATCCCTTTTCGTCAACAGCTTTATCGTATTTTAATTTACTCACAAAGCTGCCGTGTGACAACCCTATTTTAACTCCGTGCCACATATATCCAGACGGAGAGTGGTATTTCATGTAAACACCGCTTGTTTTCAGTGCCCTGCAGGCGGTGTCCGGATTAACCGGACAAGACCGATCTAGACCGGCCGCCGTTGACCGGTGAAAGAAAAAAAAGATACGCCTCCGTAATGAATTTTGAGTTGTAAAGGGTTTGAAAAGTGAATGGATACAGATTATTTATTAGTAAATTTGTGTGTATTGTTACTTGTTTTTGATGGTTATAACTGTTTTATTTACATATATCTTTAAATAATTTTGATCTCTCGCGTAGGCAACATCTTCGCGATGGCAGTTTTGTATGCAATTGAGGATATAAAGAAGGAAAGGATGAAAGGTAAAATATAAAATAACAAGCGTACACACTGTCCTAAGCACAGACATACATCTACATGGATAACGCAAATGCATGTACTTTGCGTGTCCGAACCCCGACCAAGCGTCAAAGTTGGTCGCCTCTAGAATTAATCCGCGCGTATGTATTTCTGTTAAAAAATCGATGCCACAATATCAATTTCGTTCTTAATAATCGATTTCATCGGCGGCATCGGCGTCTCTGAATCTGTTTGTATTTTCCAGTAATAAATATCATCTGTGACGTCACAATAGGTCTTGAAAAGTCGGCACGCTAGGTTCCAATACAAATCGTGGCACTTGCGTTGTCTATGTAGATGTATGTCTGTGTTTCTAAACACCGCCGTTTACAACCCGCCAGTCATGCGTAATTTGGTTGTCAACAGCCGTCTTCACTGTTATAAACTAGAAAGGTCACCGTCGTTTGATGTTTTGTTTCCAACAGTCTAGCTTTATATCTATTTACATAAATTTAATATTGTCAAGTTTAGAAAACCTTATTTAAATACTAGTTTCAAATTACATTCAATTTCATTACCCTTTTAAGCAACTACATACCTATAGGTCTTTTATCTTAATGCCCTATGCTCTTACTATTACTTGTTAAAGTATTTCAATAAAACCATGCTTATTATACACAACCACTTACTATTATTGTTAACATTTACCAATTGAATAAAACTAAATGTTTAATTTATTCAAATTGCTGCACCATGGGAGGTTCAATTCTTTATTCAAGTTAAATCTCATTCAAAAATTATTCAATTAATACCTTTAGAAGCGTCATTTGAAATAATTTGAATACTTTACAAATCAACAATAATTCAATTCACCGTTACTTTCTAAAGAATGCTGTGTAGTAAAATATTCTATTGTTTGTTCATAATAAGTATGTAGGTTAATTGTAGTTAGTGACAATTTTGCAATATTTAAATGTAAGCAGAAATAATGAGATTAGGTTATCTAACTTCTTGCCCTTGACAATTTTATTCAATTTAGTATATTCGTTTATTTCTGGAAAATTAAAATTTGTTGAATTTGTCAAAAGTTATAATTTCGTAATCTATCTATCTATACTAATATATAAAGCTGAAGAGTTTGTTTTTTTGTTTGTTTGTTTGAACGCGCTTATCTCAGAAACTACAAGTGGGATTTGAAAATTTTTTTTTGCATTTGATAGCCAACTCTTGAGGAAGGTTATAGGCTATATTTTATTCCGAAATTCTTACGGGATCAAAAGTTACGCGGGTAAAACCGCGCGCGGTGGCTAGTTATACATAAATTAATACTCCTAATATTCACACGACATAATTAAACCTTAATAAAGTTTCATGTAAAATGACACCTTGATAACGGAACAATGAACTCATTTTATCGTTGACGAAACCCGCGTATGACCTCAATCTCACCTGATGGTAAGTGAAGTTGACGAGGTCGAAGATGACAGCACAGGTCTTCACCACGGAACTGGCTTTTCATAAAATATTTCCAGAATACTTGCTAAATACTTAAGCGTGCATTTCATCAAAAGTCTTTGCCACTGCAGGGCCATGAGTCTCTAGGTGACGAGAGGGTATAGGCCATAATCCACTAAGCTGCCCCAGTGCTGTGTGGTGGATGAAAAAAAACTAGCGTACATGTGATGGTGCGTACAAATTGCTAGTAATGCAACTAGTAATAAATAATAATAATAAATAAATATTACTGACACTCACACAACATTATCTAGCCCAAATTAAGTTTCTTAAAGAACTTATATTATGGATACTAGATAACTGATATACTTAAGAAATATATAAACATAGGTACATATTGAATAAATACATATTTTTAATTAGAATAAACTTAAATAAACATATAAACATCCATGACTTGACGACTAATATCTGTGTTTATCACACAGATATCCGCCGCCGCCGGGATTCGAACCCGGGACCTCTGGCATAGAAGGCATTGTATGTTACCGCTACACCAGCCAGTCGTCTAAGTAATGTAACCTGCAAAAAAAAGTTCCCATGATTTGGACGCCTCTCGAGCGCGAACTGAGCCGCAGTAGAGCGCGCTCGTGGCCTGCTCTAAGGGCGGGTACACATTGGTGTAATGGAACTAGTACTGTAATATCCAGCGCTCGATGCCTGCGCTCGTTGTATTTGGGCGTGTATTGCGCACGAACTTAGCATTCAATACGGGCATCCTGAGTAAGATTTTTTTCCGTATTTCGTCGCGAGCACGGTCCGTCGCCACACTCGTTCTTCTCAACCGACTTCCAAAAGGAAGAGGTTATAAAATCGTGTGTATGTTTGTTACTTGATTAATTGGTCAATTATGAATCGATTTGGATGATTCTTGTTTCATTTTTATAGATCACAATAAGTCAGAGGTGGCCCATAGAAATTTAATGGACCACACAGCAGAACTAAGTATCTTAGTACCTATACGATCAGAGCCAGTTTGAAACCTGGCTGGGATTCAAACCCAGGATCTCTCAGCCACAGCCGGACATTAAACCGCTGTGCCACAAAAGCTGTCAGATGTGGTAATGACACAAATAATTATCCCTAAAAGGATTAGAATAGACTAGAAGAACGGAGAAAACACTTAACAATAATTGTAACATAGAAATGGAAATACAGATAAAAGACAATTTTTACACAATCACAAAGTACACAGGTAGATAATAAGTCAAAAATAAAAGAGTTTGATACAGCAGTGTAAAGAGGATCAGTTAAATTTACAACAATTATTGGCAGTGCTGAGCCAGCCAAAAGGCTGACGACTCATCATATGTCACGAATTGTGTAGCAACGATGCTATTCTGTCGTAGCCCCAGGGTAGACGGCCATTTTATATTTTACTGAATTACATTATTTATAATACATACAATAATATATTATATACATTTCATTTTAATAATAATATTATTATTATTATTAAAACCTAAGATCTCTGATAGAAAAAACTGTGTCATTACCTAATTACCAGAACACCATCTAATATGAAAACCAATACACCAAAATACAGAACAACAGTAACATTCAGAGCTAATCTCTTTTCCGTCTCAAACCCCGGAGCTTACATTTCCTTCTCTTTCCACGGCCGCCGGCCACAAGAACGGCTCGAACAATAGCCGTCTTGCATTAATCCGTCAACAGAGAAGCTTAACTCGTTCAGCTGGGTTGTTGGTCGATGGAACCTACCGTGATTTCCTACAAATACAACTCCGATATAGACTATTATATTAGAATGTTCTCACAGATAGGACAGAAACGTTTTTAAGTGCCTACGGGATTTGACGTGGAGCTAAATCAACTGGTGTGTTGGTATCGGTAACTTTGTCTTGAATACTGTAATTGTGTGTTAATTACAATTTTCTAAATTACTTTATCTTGAATACTGTAATTGTGTTAATTACAATTTTCTAAGAGCAATCTAATCACGGTATGATTTTCCTTGTTTCTGTTGGTTACATCAGGTAAGTAAGCTAATCTTCACCTCCAGGACACCAGTAACTCTAAAATAAGTACCGATGCAGTACACAATTTATTTCTTATAATCAAAGTACTATTAGCCATGCTTGGCTTACCCACCCAGCTTTGGATTGCCAACAAATTCATAGATTTAATCATTACAAAGAGTAAATAAGGCTATCAAATACAAAAATATATTTTTAAATTTATGAATCTATCTTATTATGAAGTAAATAGATTCATAAATTCCCATTTCATTTGAACTCCACTATTCGGTGCTATTGCGGGAAAATCCAGTTTTTGATTAAGTATGATTAATGAATCGGGAAAAACAAAAATGTGCCGGTAAAATTCAAACCCTTTTCTTTATAATAGTAACCAAAACTTTTCAATTTATCTATGAAGATAAAGTGTCCTATCGGTAGCAATCTTATTCTATGGGATGTTGTAGGTTGATTTCCTCCGAATAGGCGCACCGTGGTTATACACAGATGACAAATGAGCTTTGACTGAATTAGGCCGTATGAAGCCGGCGTCAATAATGTCTAATTCCTTGTTTTGTTTTGTATTTCCGAAAAGCAAAATGATGTATTTTATTATTTACTGAAACATTGACTATTGACTCACCTTTTGGTAAGGAAGGACTTACAGTTCGACCATAAAATGTAGAAAAGAATGTTTCAGGAACTAAAAAAAAGCTGATTATGGCAACTCTAATATTATATGTCAATCACGTCACTGTTATGATATCTTTGATTGAATAGTGCAAGAATCTGTTTTCTGTGTCGTTTTTTCTTATTTATTGTTTGATAAACGCTAAATTTCATCTCTATCATCATGAATAAGGAGACAACTAATAAACCGATACGAAGTGGAGCCCGGGAAGTTATTTTTAATGTGTTCCAAAGGTGTTTTGCGGAATACCAAGCTGGACGCTTATTATCAGATTTGGAGGATGCTTATGGCCGCACAGCTTTAATGACGGGTATGTAAAAGGGATCCGGATAATATTTATGATAAAATGGATCATAATTATAAGACAAAAGTACTTTTATTTCAATTACATGCGTATTGTTTACATTGTGCTATTTTGAGGTTATGTAAAAATTTACAAACATTTGTTTATAGTTTGGTCGACGCCGTTTGATACTTTCATTTCTATTTCTCATTCATCTTTATTTCAGTCACTATCTTGTTTCATCACTCATGTGATTAAGTTTATTTTTAGTTTTTCTGCACAGTGCTAAATATACTGTATAACTAATCATCATATTATGATTTGTTTATATTTGCTTCCTAATTAACAGTTATTATGTTTATTTTTCAGGAATATCAGAGAGTACCGTCAGACGAATTGTGAATGAAGGCTTTACAAACAATGGAGTATTCAAAACGCCTAGTAAAAAAAGAATTGGACGTCCAAAGATGGAAATGGATGATTTGACAATTTGTGCACTCCGTCAAAAAAATCATTTTTTTTATACTGTTAAAAAAGAAGTTCCTACACTCAAAAAATTACTGGCTATAGCTAAATCTGATTTAGAATTTAATTGTAGCCAAGAACATTTAAGAAAAATTGTAAAATCAATTGGATTCTCCTACAAGAAATGTAAATCAAACCGGTTAGCTTTAATAGAAAAACCTTTTATTTCCGAGAAAAGAGAGAAATACTTGAGCATTATTTTGAAAAACAGGGCTCTATCTGAAGAGTTACAAAAAGATATAATTTACATTGATGAAAGTTATATCCACGAGTCGTATAAAGTGAAAAAATGTTGGCAGTCTATTGACATTCCAGGAGTGCAATCCAGTGTTTCAAAAGGCAAGAGATACATAATTGTACACGCTGGAAGCTCAAAAGGTTTTGTACCAAATTGTATGTTAGTATTCAGTGGCAAAAACAAAATGGATGATTATCATTCGGAAATGAATTCTCATAACTTTACCAAGTGGATTACCGAAAAATTAATACCAAATCTCCATGAGAATTCTATCATTGTATTTGACAATGCACCTTATCATTCGATAAGAACAAACAAGGCTCCAAATTCGAGTTCACGCGTTGATGAAATAAAACTGTGGCTAATGGAAAATAATTTTGCCTTTGATCCTTCACTCAGAAAGCCAAGTCTTCTCAAATTGGTACAAAATAATAAACCAAAACCAATTTACGCAATAGACGAGCTTTTAGGACAACATGGACATACAGTTGCTAGGCTTCCCCCATATCACTGTGATCTGAATCCTATCGAGCTCATTTGGGCTCTCGCCAAAAAAAAGGTCACTGAACGCAATGTGGGAACATGTGATGTTAAAAGTCTGACAGAAGATGCACTGAACAGCATCACACCCCAAAATTGGAGGAATTGCTGTGAACATGTAATAAAAATAGAGAAAGAATATTATGAGCGGGGAATAACATTATATAATGATATTGATGAATTAGTAATCCAAGTCGAAAGTGATGACAGCAGCAGCAATAGTGACATATCGGGTGTCGAATACTTAGAGGTTCCTTCCGAATAAAATTTAAAAGAACTTAAACTGTTTTATTTTATTTTTTCCCATTGCATTCTAGCTTAGTAAAAATAACTTCACATGGTCATTTTACTGTGTGTAAGTTGACCAAATTTTTTAATAATCTAATTTTTGTGATACAATCTCTGCCTACAATCTCTGATAAATTTATACTATGAATTATTATAAGAGCTTGACAGATTATATTAGCATTATATATTTGTATGGTAGTCAAATAGCATTTACGGTCTCATGCAAATTAAAATTAAGTAGTTGTCAAAAATAAATAAAAGATTTTTATACAATATTACTTAATCTTGCAAATATCAAAATCATTTTGGACAATTTATTCGGTGTTACCATATTCCGTAAAAATAAATCAAGTGGCGCCCTCAATTTTTGTCAAGATTTTTTGGTCGCACTGTAAATTCGTCGATGATATAACACAGTTGTTTACTGTAAAAAAAAGATGTGTGGCACTCGGAGACTGCCACGGTTAAGCTATTGCATAGCATTTTTATCAACTTATGCAATTATAATTATTTATTTCTAAAAAGTATCACCGCTGTGCCGGTCGGAGTGGGAGGTGTCAGGTTTTTTTCGTTACGGAATTTTTGGATTCGGTCCCCACGCTCAAGGCCCGCGATAGAAGCTATGCAATAGCTTAAAATATTTGTAATCTGTAAAGTTGTGTCAGGGAACTGTGTTTGACGATGGGACACGAATTGGTTGCCTTTACAGACATGCTTATCTGTGACTATTTCAAGCTAACTTATTTCGTTATTCGGTATACGGTCATCAGGCCATCAGGCCATCAAGCGAGACGCAAGTTTAGGTCCTATAGTATTTCCATTTCTGTATTTTCTCTATGACAGTTATAATTTGATAGTTGTAGTGTTGTGACCAAATAAGTAATGATATCGATCGCATATATGTATTATGACGTCATCAGATTTTGGTTACAATAAATAAATAAATACTTAGCGGGTCGTGGTGTGCGTGTGGCGGGAACACGGCTGTGTGCGTGTTGACTGATGCAGCGCGTTGGGAAAAGTGTAGTAAGGTCTCTTTATTTATTCATAGGAATTTCTGTTGAAAAATTAAGTACCTACATTTATTACATAATTATGATCAGAATCGAGTACAGAGTGCTCTCCTATAGTATTGCAAATTTAGCATCAGTCACCCTGTATAAGTTAATATTTAGTTATAAATAAGTTGGTGCATCAAGTGATACACCGAAGTACTTAAACTCTATACTTGATAACTAGGAAGTAGTATTTAACATGATTTTTTAAAAACTACTATTCTTAGACATATTATTATTATTCACAAAACGCCATCTAGCCAATGCAAATAAACGTGTTATATGTACATGAATATTTTCATTGTGCGGGAATCGAATCCGCGATCACTGGCGACTGCGGCAGACAGGGTTACTATACCTAAAGTGGACATCAAGACTATTGCTGTTATCTATTCCTTAATTTATTATTTTAATTTCACTTATAGATGCCGTGTACTCCTAATCTAATTTTGCCTAATAAATACAACATTAGCACACACAAAGTTATTCAGGCGGCAATATCACAGAAATTTCAGAAATCAACAGAAGGCAACTTCTGAGGGTCAATTGATTGTATATATAACTAATGAGAGAGCCTGTATTGCCTTTTCGTTAATTGCATTTGTGAAACAATAGAACTCTTTCTTAATTAAATTCGTTCACACTTACTAAATGAAAAGATGTGTGTATTAGGAAAAATAATACTTATGCATTTACTTTCAAATTTTTTAAATGAATTGTTGTTTATATCTTTTTATATAGAGCTCATGTTCGTTTATTTGAACCAACTTTTGCCATTCTGCAACAAAAGGATAGAATATGCCTTACTTTTTTCTAAATATCTCTACGCGATCGAAGTTATTCGAGCTAGACAATTGATAAAACTATTGTTTTTATTACTTTTTTAGTCCCTTTATATCTCATCTATCACTGGGACACAAACAAATGGACGCAAACCATCACGCACAAATGTGGTGTGAACGTCATAAATATTTATTGTTTATTGCTTTTAATACTGAGATTGCAAGTGCCGATACTTCTCATTCATCGGTACTTGAATTGGTATTCAAGCTAAATAAATAAGTTAATAATAATTTTTTTTTTTATTTAAATAAGGCTTGCCAACTAAATACATAAAATCACATTTCATAAAATACACAATTTACAAATATATTGTGGTACATATGTATCTAAATTAAAGGTACGCACAACTTTTTCAAGAAGACATTTTTTTACGCGAGCCTAAAATTAAAACAGAAACTAGGATGATTTATAAAAAAGAAGTTCAATAATTTTATTACAAAAAAACAACAATACTAAAATTTAAATCAAAGACAATTTTTGCAACATACATAAATACATTTTTTAAAGGAAGCTAAACTATCACAAAAAATATCTAAATTACTATTAATAATAATAAATAAATATAATCCCCAGACAATCACACCAACTACATGGCCCCAAACTAAGCATAGCTTATGTTATGGGATACCTTGTAGCGAACTAGGGGCAAACTAAAATAGAAACACGCATAATTTTTATTTCTCTTGTTCCGTGTGGGAATTGTACCCACAACCACTGGCGTATGAGGCAGACAGGCTTACCCCATTGCCAAACTGGTCGTCAATAATCTACCTTATTTAAAAATAGTATCTATCTAAATTAAATCAAAACACTTATTCCAAAAATAGAGTTATATTTAAGTGCCAGATCAATAATTCACTAGCTGTAGTGCACAAATGATCTATTCGACTCCACTCGGGTGTGGTTATCTAGTATCCATAACACAAGTTCCTCAAGAAACTTAATTTGGGCTAGATAATGTTGTGTAAATGTCAGAAATATTTATATTTACGTATTGATTTTTGATAGCCTATAGTTAGCCAAGTAATTTTCGACTGGTTTAACAATATAGAAATCTGAACTATATTTGTAAAGATAGCATAATCATACAGACAAACAATTTAAAAAAATGTAGAGATATGTATAGAATAAGTTGTTTATGAAACTTAATTTAGGTTAGATATTGTGGAGTGCCTCTCACACTTCTATCACTAAGTATCTGTATTGGTTTTATCAACATTGTAATGAGTTATGTAAGCATTATTTGGATAGTGTTTGTACTTAGGTAGTCAGTGTAATCAACAGGATCTTCCGATTGTTGCATAAATTTCCGGATCAATCTACATGTAGGTAAAAGTAAAATGTTTTGATATAAAAGAGGTTTTGTAGGATAAAACAAAACTTTTTTCAACCGAATAACTCGATGTTTCGGTTCCTTTGCAGACCTCGTGGTGTATTAATTATATAAACGCTATAAATCCGTTTGAAATTGTTGCATTTTGGAATATCTAGATTTAGGTCATCATTAATAAAACTATAGGTATGATAATAACAATGGAGGTTACAGTCAGACAATATACAATGCACCTAAATGAGAGCTATTTCTATTCTTTCATCAATCACGAAGTTTGCAATATTTCTTGTCAAGGAGCTTTTTTGGTAGAACATAACTTTTGATTTCATTACATTAATTCCGCACGCACAAGTAAATTTTCTACAGATAACAGTTAAATTGACAAGAATGTGCAAGTACAAAGGCTCAACATACTTCTAAAGGAACTTTCTTCTACCAAGATGCCTCGGGCTGGGAAAAGCGGAACGAACTTTGTTTCCACATTCGAATTGTTTTGTGGGGCTCTGTGTTTAAGATGTTTTTAAATAATATATGAACTGATTTGTTCATTTTAATGTACAAGAATCTATCAAGAGTAAGTCGAGGGATACGCTGAGGGTTTCGTACCTATTTGTAGATATGTAAGTAATAGTCGTAGGGCAGTCGTCGAGAGCCGTGGTTACTGTCATACGATATCGCAGGTTAAGCAACGTTCGGCGCGGTCGGTACTTAGATGGGTGACCGCCGACCATTCATTTCTCATAGCGAATTCTGTGCTTCGGAGGGCACGTTAAGCAGTCGGTCCCGGGTGCTGTATACTTGTATACAGTAGTCGTTAGAGTTTGTCAGAAGCCATTTCGGCGCCCTGAAAATTCTGATATCCATCAATCAGCACTGGGCCAGCTTGGTGGATTATGGCCTAAACCTCCTCGTCACCCAGGGGAGAGACTCATAGCGCTACAGTGGGCTCATTACAAAGAGTTGTGATGATGATGATTATGATGATGAAGAAAATAGTTCGCTTAGCAAGGGTATTGAGCCCCTTCGATTTACCTTTGCTCTCTGATAACCTATGTTCTTAATGTCTAGTTAAATATCTGTTTACAATAGTTTTTTTGTTCCATACATGTCTCTATAAATTTTATCAACCGAATTAAATGACTACATTTATAATCTATTTGTAGTATATACTTTCACAAATTCTATGATTCTTCAACGGCAACTACCTCATAGGCATCCTTCTAAGCATTTAAATGTCGCGTTAAAACGGAACATCATAATAAGATATATCTTATGACTGCGTTGATGCACAAGTTTGATTTTTCCAATTTCTCTACTCCTGTAAACTGGAAGGCAGCGACAGCGACAGCGGCGCGGGCAGCGATTTCCGCGACACGATAGAAAGTATTGAGTTTGTATTGCACCACAACAAATCGCTCGAGCGCCCGCTGGCGTCGAGAACGGCCCAGATTGCCCGCGTCGCTGCCCTCGCCGCTGTCGTTCTCCCTATCGCTTCCGTCTAGTCTGCAGCCTAAGTAAAAAGGTTTTTAAGCATACAGTTTGTATAATCGGAGAGTGGTTCCGTTTTCTCTTTTGAAGTACGAAACCTAAAATAACGACGAAATGAAACTCAGCCCTTCAGTTCCACGTGTCTAATTAAAATTTCTGTTTTCCTTCTCAAGTGTGTTTCAGGGTCAAGGTTGTACTTCATGTGTTTTGAGGATTTTTCCGTAAAAACACTGATAAACCTTTATACCTGTATACATTTTATGTGAACTTATATTTTTACGGTAAAGCAAAAAGGAGGGTGATTATTTTGACCTGTAGCCTGTAGACCTCTAGCAACTGGTATCCTGCTATTTCAGCTAGCTCTTTGTGCTTCAATATTTTTAAGATTTGTATCTGTTAGTGATGATAAAATTAAATTCATTTTTATAATATCACTAGCTTTATCCCGCAACTTCGTATACGCTTAACTACCCTTCTCGTGGAAATTTCAGAAACTATACAACCAGACACCCACTGAAAGAACCTTTATACCAATGCACTCAAGGAATAAGTTTTTTCATACAAACTAAAAATCATATATTTCCCGTGCCCGTGGGAATTTTGGGAATTTTTTTCGTAGCACAACCAGTCACTCTTTGAAGAACCTTCATGCCAAGTATCACATCCGTACACTCAAGGAATAAGATATTTCATACAAACTAAAAAGTCCAACCCCTTCCCGTGGGAATTTCGGGAATTCCTTCCATAATACAAACAGACACTTATTGAGGAACCTTTATATCAAGTATCACATCCGTGCACTCAAGGGATGGGATTTTTTCATACAAACTAAAACATCATATGTTTCCCGTTCCCTTGGGAATTTCGGGAATTCCTTTCATTACACAACCAGACACGCATTGAAAAACCTTTACACCAAGTTTCACATCGGTGCACTCAAGGAATAAGATTTTTCATACAAAAAAAAAGGTCCTATATTTCCCGTTCCCGTGGGAATTTCGGGATTTCCTTCCTTAGTGCACCTCTACATCCCCTAAAGAATGTATATTCCAAATTTCAGCTTTCTACGCCCAGTAGTTACGGCTGTACGTTGTCTGTCAGTCACTCAGTCACTCAGTACCTCAGTACCTCAGTCACTCAGTCAGTAACGGAACAGTTTTATATATATTGATGATAATAAAAAATGAATAAACCAACGAATCGTTAGTTAAATATTCAGACCGCACCGACTGGCCCTAAATTGAAATTTTAGCTTGTGTTAATAGGTGATACGAAAGTGTGTACAAACACCGGCCTTGACTTGTCGGCTACCCCATTTCTAAACCTAGTACCTAAGTGTTTTTACCAACTTTTACAGAAAAACACAAAAACATGTTTTGTGTCAGCCGTCGTGAATCACTAAATATCCGACCATAAATTGATATGGAAGAAAAAGATCAGTACCGTACCATTAATTTAAGGTGCATTTTTGTTTTAAAATATTAATATTACATATTTTATAAGAGAAAAACACCTTGAAACAAAAACGAATTTGAATCTTAGATCTCGCAAACTATATCAAAATCTAGTAACAGCTTCTACTAGGTTAGTCTTTGAGCGACCAGTCATAACTGCAGTGTTAGGTGCGTGAGGGGACAAACTATTGGATGGCTATAAGAAGGCTTTGAATTTTGCTATAATAATGGCCTCATGGCTCTCCACGGCGCTGAGGACCTCGATGGGGGATCGGGCAGCTTTAAGCTCCCTATTTATAGTTGTATAGTGTATACGCTGATGTGAACGAATGGCAAAAAAGATCCCAGGTCGATTGCAGACGTCGACTGGGGCTGAGCGGGGCGTGGATGCAGGTGGCAAGGCTGGCTTGCCCCAGGCCGGTACCTGTAGCTTGTAATAAGGATTGTCTCGTGACTTGGGGGCTAGTGGAAACTCGCTAACCACTAGTTTTGGGGCAGAGGGAGGAGGAAGTAGTCGCTTGTTAGGCGAGGCTGTAGTGGTTTGTTTTTTGCGTGGAGCCCAGGGACAGCCGCGGTAGTTGGCGGAGTGGCCTATTTGGCCGCATGGCATGCACGCTGGGAGGGGGGGGAGTCTCACCACATGTTCCTAAAATTGACATAGGTGGCACTCCGTTGGATAATCCGATTTCCGTGGGGTCGATGTCGGAGAGGCCGCACACAGTGCTTCGCGGCGGGGACGTGCTGGAGTACTACCAGGACGATGTGGAAACTTCTGCCACGGTTGTTGTGCATCTTGTAAAAGGCCTACACGGGAAGGTTTTTTTTTATATTGTAAGGATAGGACGTTTGTCTTCCATGCCACCTGATGGAAAGTGCGCATGAAGACTATGGTGTTACAAGTCCATCCACGAAAAACCTATTCACTCGACACTTCTGGACTTTGAGTTCCACGAAGACCTCCTCGTTAGAGAATTCGTAGAGATCTCCCCTGAGAACAATTCTTCTTTTACATTGTTCTTTTACGCTCCTTCTTTTACCTCCTTACAAGGGCGTATGTGTGGTAGGTAAATCTGCCTTTGAGTGAGGAGCCTGGTAAGGTTCCTAAGCTCCTCAATGGACGAAATTTCAATTTTAACGAAGTCGCCCGTGTTGGAAGCCTTCAAGTGTTGTATGCGCTGCTGCGGTTGTGCGTATTTTTGTTCCGGATACAGGGGGGGGGGCAGGCAGTGAAATTAAAGGGAACAAAAGGCTTGACCATGTTAAGCCTTGAATCAGCAAAGCAATGTTAGTCATAGCACTTCCAACTAACAATGTACATAGGCCTAGATGCGGAAAGCGGCATTAGGTGGATCTGGTACTCGTTTGCTGATTTCCATGTCATAAAAGAAAAAAAAAATACTTTTTTTACAAATATTTCCCTTATTTATTTTTTATTTTGATGTCATAACATAATATTTTCATTCCTCCTTAATTCCACTAAAATAGTTGCGTGCAATTTTAAACATTTCTTTCATATATAGTGAAACAAAACGCTAAATCCATCAACAGTTCAAGTTACATGACGCTATGTAATAGTTAGAAGTGTGTAACGTGGCGAAAGATTTTCTTGTTATCCCAAGAACTAAACGCTAACTTTCATAAATTGACAAAAACATATCTTTTATCAGATAATAATGGTTGAAATAGTGTAAACTAGTTTCTAATATCTTTTTCGACGACGACCAGTGGATTTATTTTGTTCTGACTAGCATTTAATTATTTGTTTTATATAATCTAACATTCCCATATACATTCCGCCAAGTCATAGTTAACGGAGTGTATCTTTATTTTAATTGAGTTTTACCGCATACAGTCGACTAAGTAGAGCTAACTTTTGAACAAAAGTTTAAATCAAAATATTATTAATGAGGTTTGAAGAAGCAGTAAATAAGCTAGTCACAGCGAAAAAATCATAAAAATATCTGAATTAATAAAGATTTTGTCAACTTTCTCTGTTCAAATGCTTCTCCTGTAAACCTATGAATTTGGAGTTAGAGGAGTGTAAATTGGAGGCATCGACGAGTAATACATCCTCAACAATGTAAACAAACACGTGTATCTACGCAGACACGACCACTGGCACCTGGAACCATCTAATGTTACATTTGACAAATTTGGAGGCATTGTAATGATAGAAAGAGACTATTGCAGTGACAGGGAGTCAGCGTATCGCCCACAAAAACGCCAATAAAACCTCTGTTCCTTAACTGACTTTTACAGTATGCCCGGAAAGAGAAGCAGCTGACACATTCTATGTTTTTCTTTCGCCCCCAGTCCAGCATGGAAGAAGTTATTGAATAATATTTCAGTGAAATGTCTGTTCATCATTAAAGTTGCATCTGAGTATCCAGTTGTATTATTGTCCTAGTTAGTATTACTACAAGTAGTTAGTGTAGTATTCGGTGGCGGAAATTTCGAAGTTTTGTAAGTAAATGAGCGTTGGAGCTGCTTTGCCTTAGGGCTGCCACGTTGAATAAAATTTGTAACCAGTAATGGAGGACTTTTTGATTTGTGGTATTGATTTTTTTTAAATTATTTATTGTTTTTACATAGCTTTTTCTTAACATTGACGGTGTTAGAAGAGCAAAAATTGGATTGTATGTTTTAGTTTTTGTAAGAATTTTCGTATGCAGTTATTTTATTCTTCCCCTGTGTTAAAAGAGGCAAACGAGCGTATAGGTGACCTGAGCTTTAGTAATTGTAGACATCCTATTATAAATAATATGAAAACATTGATTTCAAACGAAGAACCACATTTAAAAGGCGCATTAGTGTTTAAAGTTTGCTCGAGATGATTGACTTTTCTGGAGGAAATCTAGACGGCATTTCTAATTGACTTAGGCACTCCACGACTCAAGCAAAGATTCGCAGTAAATTATTCAGAACTGTTAAAAAACGATTCTTAACTAATGTTTAGGGGCCCAATCCACATTTTTTATTAGTGTGGCAATAACGTAACGATAGTGTCTTTCCGATAAAAGTAAATTGTTGGTATTCACATTCCTCAAAAAATGTAAATTGAGCCCCGGAAAAAAGTTAACTTTTATAAAACGAGCGTTTAAATTTCGAACTGAGGAATTAAGAAAATTGTTAAATAAACAAAACTTCTTAAGTATATTTGGACAGCCCTACTGAAACGTCTTAACAAGTTATCGAGTTGGAGGAAGACAACGTTTTAGTGCACCGAAGCCTTACTACCACGGAAATAGACTCTTATTTCTCAGTGAAAATTTAATTTAATTTAATTAATATACTAGGTATATCTCTCTGTATTTTTTTAACTCTAACCGCAAGTTTCGTTTTTGTATTTTTAATTCTGTGCATAGTAAAAGAGGAAGAATAGATTTGTTTCTGAAAGGACTTTATAATATTATTTAGTTACAAAGTTTCAGAGTTACTTCCATGCTGGACTGGGAGCGAAATAAAAATATAGAATGTACCAGCTTTTTTTCTTCCAGGGCATTCCGTAAAAGTCAGTAAAGGGACAGAGGATTGGCATTTTTTGTGGGCGATAGGCTGGCTCCCTGTCACTGCAATAGTCTCTATCCATCATCATAATACCTCCAAAGTCAAACGTGACATCAGACGGTCTTATAACCTCTGGTGTTCTGCCTACCCCATAAGAGATACAGGCGTGAAGTTATGTATGTACTCGTATGTATGTAAAGTTTCATAGTTGATCGGCTAAGCGAGAAAACTTTTAAAGGCCCTCTTTAGCATATAGATGTTGCCAAGTTTTTTAATGTTCTGCCTGCGTTTGTTTTCCGAGCCAGTATAGTTCTGGTGCTTTTCACTGTCGAATAAATAGTTCTCTCGTGTATGGAGGTGTACCAACTATCTTTTTCTTTATTATCACTATCAAGTATTATACAGAGCGACTGGTGACAAATTTTAGTTACTGAAGGAGAGCAGTCAGTACTCGATTCTGGTCATAATTATGTAGGTAGGTACTTAATTTTTCACTAGAATTTCCTGTAAATAAATAAAGTTTTGTTACTATGTACCTTACTTACGTCTGGGTCAATCGCGGCACGTGACCTGGATCGCTGCCAATGCTAGTTTAACCATGCATTGCGTAATCAATTATTTAACTTTCGGTTAAGTTTACTCGGTAAATAATTAATATTTTTTCTCTTCACGTATGATCTAAGACTATCACTTCTTGAATTTCAAAAGTGACCCACCAACCTGTAGAACAGCTTCATATTCAATAAATAATAGATAGAACACGATGTATGTTTGTAAATTAGCGGTAGGTAAGTGTTTTTAAGACAATGAAAAATGCATCGGGAATTTTTGTGAGATAACCGGTTTGATTTGACGTATATAAAATAGAAATTATTATTAATTTTTGAATTCAAAATTCAAACACTTTTATTCATTAGTTATAAGGTTTATTAAAAAAAACTCATAATGAAAGTCAAACGGTAAATGCGGGCTGCGCGACGTGGAGAATCTTGGGGTAGGCCTCTGTCCAGCAGTGTGCGTCTCTCAGCTCACGGAGATGATGATCACCCATTATCCACCAATATAGCTTACTACTTTTAATTGGTATTAAAAGCCAAGTATGAATATAGGCTTTCAAAAATATATCTAACCATAGAATTACAGTTATCTTTCCGATTATGTAAGACTTTGCGATATGTTTTTTCAATATCCAGTTAAGTTTCACACATTCGTTGAGATTGAGTTAAAGGGAAAACGTTTCAAAAATTTAGCAGGTAAATTTAACGTTTTATTCAAAAAGCCTCATCCTTAAACTCTCGGGAACCCGTGTGATTTATTTTCAACCTTATTTGTGAAATTGAGATCAGATGAGGATTTCGCCAACCATAATAAAAGGAGTTTCAAATAGGAAGTAGAAAAAGTTTAAATTTCATCAAACATTTAATTAGCAATCAATAATTGATGGTCTCCGCGGCGCAGTGGTTAAGACGTTACTCCGTCAATCATGAGGTCGCGGGTTCGATTCCCACACGGAACAAAAAGAATGCTATTTGTATAGGTCCCCCTATCCCACATCACAAGCTATGCTTACTTAAGGGCCATGTAGTCATTGTGATTGTCCGGGGATGTTATTTATTTATTTAATTAAATTAACTTCAAATCAACTTTATAATAAAAACTTAACTAATAACATCTTTCACCCCGAGCAAAACAATAACAGTTGAATAGTAAACAATTCTTTAACCCTTCAAGCGCCAGGTACCTACTAAGTAAATTTTTGCTAGGTTATTATTTAGCAGGAACAATGGGGCATCCACGGCGTAATGGGCAGGTCCATAGCAACTGCTAAATGGTTATCTTGGGCTCCGGGGCTACTAAGGGCAAGCGGAGTAAAGTATAAGCGAGAGCGATTAACGACCTTAAATAGACAGTTTTGTGTTATTTTTCCAATTTGGTTAATTATTTCTTCATGTTTTTTTAACCCCTCAGGCCCCAGGCGGTAGCCGGTTACAGCTTCGATTACAGAATGATTCTGTAAGTATATCGTTTACAGAATACCGCTTGGGTCTTAAAATGTTAACGCCTGGTGATAGGGGTGGATAACAGGCCACCTCTTAATAATAAGACAATATTGTTGACTTTGTATCTGTCAGGGTATCGTAACTCCATTCGGATTGAGTTGAGTTTTTATTAATAAAAGTATTGTCTGTCGAGTAGAAGTGATTTCGAGGGCACTTTAAGTCGTTGGTCCCGGGTGCTGTATATTTTTATACAGTCGTTAGGGGTTGAAGACATTTCGGCAGCCTGAAAATTCTTACATCCACCAACCAGCACTGGGCCCGCTTGATAGTTACGGCGTACACCTCACAGTCACCCAGAGCAGAGACTCATAGCCCTGCTGTGGGATCATTATAAAGAGATGTGATGATGAGTAACTTTTAACTATTTCTTACCTACCGATAACGTTTATTATTAATAATGGAAAAAAGATGATTTTTAGAACGTTCTGTAGGCAATATTCAAGTAACTTATTTTCAGGTTTTAAAAGTACATTGTAACAATGTGTTAATACCCGTTGTTACAATGTTCTTTTTTATTTTTTAATCCTTGTAGAATAAATTAAACTTGAAAATTTTAGTAATACTGTATTGTTAGTGTCTTGAGGTATAATATTAGATAATTATGGGATATAACAACACTTATTAAAGGAAGTTTTAAGAAAGATATACCTACGTATAGATAAGTTCTGATTCAGGCAACCTATTCTTAAAAGGAGACTTCAGCCTAGAGTACCTACTTTTATAATTTTTTTTTATTAAAATAAATAAACTCGATCGCTCATCACTTATACCGCATCATAATTGTTGCGCACCTCTGCCCCGGCTACTTTCCGGTTGTATTGTCGGCCACGGAGCCTTACTGGATCTTTCTCGAATAATCAAAGCTCGTGGGCTTTAAAATATTTTGCATTTCGAACGAGCTGAATTTAAAATAGGAACTGCGAGAATTTGCTTTATTTTTGCTGTTCGATAATTCGATGGCGATTTTGGTACACCCTGTAATTTAGTGAATGTGATAAGTGTTTGTGAGATATTGTGATAATGGTCGGGTATTTATGGCTTTGAATGTAATGTAATCTAATAATGTATTGCTTTATGTTATGTAGCTTAATGCTGTCTTGATGTTTCTTTTACAAATAATTCATACACTAGGTACTAATACGGACTTTTGCCACGAATGACCACGTCGAGTGAAATAGTTAAGAATCCAGTTATTTTTTATCTACAAAGTAGGTAATTTAATAATTAAAGTAGTTTCACTATAATAGTAATATCAAGGAAGTACTCTCAGACTGGTGCAAACTGGATCATGTTCTGATCTAATACAGATAGTTCCATAGATTATCTCGAGCATACAGATAGAAAGACTCTTGTAATATGTCTCTTCTTTATAATATGTAGAGATAATTAAAAAACTAGCCTCAGCTGCACTTCCCTCTGAGGAAGGACTCCATATATGCCCGAAACTAGGTGGATCTGCCTGACAGTGACATTTCAGTAAAACGTCGCTTTAATAAATACATACATAATCCGCCTATAATAGTCAATTATTTTTTAAATAGCAGATTAAGAATGATGAGCGGGTGTGAATTAAAAAAAAAATAGTTTTTTTTTAATTTTTATTTATTTATTTATTTAACAATTTATGTACACATAAGTTTGGACACAATTTAAAGATACATGGATCAAAAATAAGTACAAAGGTACAGCTTATCTCTAATGAGATCTCTTCCAGCAGACCTAGGACTGGAGAGTTTGTTTAGGATGCAATGAGAGTGTGCATAAATCTATGATATCGTATAAACTGCTTAAAATACTTATGAATATAAAAACTTATATACATATATAATATTATATAAACATAAATACATCTACAATATATCATAATAATATTGTTTAAATTCATGACTTACAGTTGAGAAAAGTAGTGATCTTTGACTTTCTTTTTAAAATTAGATATAGTTTTACACTCACGAATTACATGAGGTAGTGAATTCCACAACCTGACTGCATGGACGGAGAAAGAGAAGGAATAAAAATCGGTTTTATGAGAAGGCATAAGTAGAAAAGTACGCACGTGTGCGTATTTTTAAATTTTTTCATAAATTAATATTTCAAAATTGTTCTCAGTGAGTAAAATTTAAGTTTAATCTTCATTTTATAACTACATACAATAAGATGGAAACGTTTTTATTACTTGCTGTATAGTCATAAGCTACCGATTAAACTTAAATTTTGATAACTTAGAAAAATTTTGAAAGTTTAGTTTATGAAAAATAGTCAAAAAAAAAAGTTTTTCGAATTCAGACCGAGTGGTTCTAGTGATTATTGACTATTATGTGGCGACCCTATATATTTTTCCGTGTAGTATATTGGAGGCACCTTTGATAGCTCTTCCAGATTTTATTTTCTTTGTTTTTATTTCAGAATTTCGTGGATTAACATACAGGTTTTATTTAGTTACAAAGTAATCAAGGTTTTACTGAAATGGATTTGATTCACTCAAAGTTAATAGAAGAAGTACGGAAAACGCATTACAAAAGAAAACAACGTAGTTGATGTACTACTTTTAAGATACCAAAATAATGAAACCAAAATATACAGGCTGACGTCTGGGATATCTTCGGTGAAGTGCTCTGATGGTGAAGAAATGGCTCTATGGGTTCGGGTAAAAACCTTGGATGCCGGCGGTTAGGGTATTGCCCCGCGCACTAAGGCCGTCTGTATGAAGTATAAGGTGTACAGAGAGGCTATCCAAAGCGAAGAACACCTTCGACAACAGATTGCTACAGCAGCCCAAGAAATATCGCAGATAAGTTTAAGCACATTAAAAAAATCTTTTATTAAGAGGTGTCGCGCGTGTATCAGACTAGAAGGCCGGCAATTCGAGCACTTGCTAGATGTACTCAATGATTAAATAAAAATAAATGATGTTTTTACTCAAAAATTTGTATTTCATATTATCTTTCATTTATTCAAATTTAATATGAATCAGCCCCTTTGGCACAAAACTGGCAATTTCTTATTTTTCTACAAAAATATGGCCAGTATTATACCTTTCTGAAATCTTTATTAGTTGTTAAATGTTAATCTTTATAAGTTGTTAAATGTGCAGAGATAGTCCAGTACATTTTTTTTTCACCAACGAATGCCTAAGCTGAGGTAAATATTTTTTGTAGAAAAACATAATGAGAATAATATTTTTTTCTCAAAGATACCTAATGAAATTTAACAAAATGATATTTGAATATGATAGATCTACTATTCTAAAATATTTACAAAAAAATAATAAAGAGATATCTGTTTGTTTGTACACACAGCAATAAAAAAACTGACCAAAAGCGCATATTTCGAAAAAAAATTAAAGTCGGGAATATCTCGAAAACGGTGACACTTTTACTTAGGTATTTTTTTTTATCTGGTAGAGCACACCTCAGTCTTTCTTTCATTTCAGTTTGTCGTGCAAGTTACGGGACACCCTGTATGAGGTATAAAAAATAATGACTTGGCAGCTAATATTAACAGGAAGACGTAGTAGGTACGGTTAGGTGCGATAACGAGCGCGGCGAGGAGGATCATGTTAGGTTGCATATATGCACCTATATACGCAATATACGCCAGTTCAGCCTGCTCAACCCTCGGCAGTCAACCCTGGACCATCCCGACATTGTCAAATAAGTCAAGCGTTAAGACATCGAGATAACGATGATTCAAATTTAGTTGCTACACCAAAAAATGACTGCCAATTTAAATTTTAACAAATCTAAGAACTCAATATAAAGCTATTAAATAAAACACTTTTTAACCGGATTTATCGCGTATATTTACATTTTAAATTTTAACTAGACGTTTCGATGTCAAATACAAAAAAAAAAACGAAAAGAAAAGAAAAAAGGAAAGGAAAGAAAAAAAAAGAAAAAAAAGACACCGAAACGTCGAGTTAAAATTTAAAATGTAAATATACGCGATAAATACGGTTAAAAAGTGTTTTATTTAATAGTATGAATCGCGAAAACTTAAGTCTATATAAAGCTGCTACTTTATAATTAAAATGGTAGGTACTTACTTCATTGTAGCTGCCAACTTGTTATTTTTCCTACCCATTTTAATTATTATTAAAACCCTAAATCAGATTCATTTGTCGCCGTGTTAAATACATGCCTTTTTACCTTACGCGGACAATCTATTACGCCTTATTATTGGTTCAAAAGTTCTTATTTACTGTGAATTTATCTTTCCATAATAAGAACTGTTTGTTCCTATAATACGTTAATAATTAAATTATTTCAAAAACATCCTAGATTTTTGAGTTATTATAAGCACGCAATCTCAATAGAACCAAATGTATTTATATGTTCTTAAAAATAGCAAGGAACAAACGGAGCAGATACGTGGAATGATAATATACTAACACAGATATCTAAGATTCTCTGTTCGCCATGTAAAAGGTTAAAAATATTAGCAGTATAATTAACTACTACATAATGAACAAATTCTTACAACAGGAAAAAATATAAATATAGATGGATATGTAAGTAAATTTATTCTGATTCTGATTCTGATTCCAAGTTTTAAGGTTGCATATAAATTATCTGAAATATGAAGATATATCAAAGACGTCACAAAAAAAAAATCGGACTAGGAATTTTGGCCTGGGAAGCTAAATCGACTTACTAGAGCATCCTAAAAAAATATTGCATACTAAACTTTATTGTTCACGATATCTAAAAGAATATCATGAATTCCTCTCACAATTTCAGGTTTATTTTGAATTTATTCCAAGCTTTCAATATCGAAAATAGCCTGCACGCGAGTCGTGTAGTGTTAATTATTCCCGTTTGTTTGCTGTTGGATATTCTTTGCCATATTTTTTTATCATTGTTGTTCCGAGCTTTCGTACCTTAGTTATATTAATTATAAATAAAATTCTGAATAAAATAGAAGACGTCACTGAATGGTTTATATCGAGGTCTATAGAAATTTTTATTAAGTAAAAAAAGGTGATATGATTAGGTTTACCAATGGAATGCATCTTTAAAACTTGAAAAAAATATAATTTACGTTTCTTTATAAAGGTTTCTTGTATTAACGTTTATATATCGACTAACTGAATCATCTCTATTCAGTAGACAACAATTGTTTATAAAGATAAAAAATTATATTTAGATTTAAGAAGCCCGATTTTTTAATGATCAGGTAAAAATTATTTAGTGAATAAAGTATTACTCGACAGCATCAAACTCGTCTGAAGTTTATTCTCATGCTATGCCATTGTCATACTATTATAAAAAATCGTAAAACATTATTCCGCCCAGTACTTTCTTTATTCGACAAATAATAATTATCTGATGATTCCAAAATCATACATTTAAAATATGTTTGACATGTCTTATATGTCATCGTTTGGAATGTTTATAATGCAGATAAACACGTTCTATGTCTATCCGTAAAGTACCCATTCACTTGTTTGTACTTAGTCATAGAAAGCAGACGCAAAGAATTTGATGGAGACTTTGTAATCTAATTCATAATGATTTTAGTTGAAATCAGCAGTATCTTTGTACAACATATTATATTTATTCAGTTTTATTTTTTTGTTGTATACAAAAAAACATACATAATTTCACGCCTGTATCCCTTATGAGGCAGGCAGAACACCTAAGGCTGTAAAACCATCTGATGTCACATTTGACAAACTCGGAGGTATTTTAATGATGGTGAGAGAGTATTGCAGTGACAGAGAGTCATCCTATAGCCTGCAAAAACGCCAATAAAACTTCTGTCCCTTAACTGACTTCTACAGTATGCCCGGGAAGAGAAGCAGCTGGCACATTCTATGTTTTTATTTCACTCCAGCATGGAAAAACACTTTTAAATAAATGTCAATTTTTTATATGAGGTAATTTGAAAGTGGTAAACAAGAATAAAATAATTCCTTAAAACCGTTTTATTTTAACCATAAGATTAAGTTTTTTACTCCTCGTATTAAAGAATAGTAATACAATTCTTTTGTATTACAAGATAATACTTTTCTATATAAAACTTTTAAAAAATTTGTTCTAGTCTCCAGCTAATCTAAGCTTACTTATTTCGTGAGCCACTCACAACAACAGGGTGTACATAAATTACACAACACGTAAACATTCACCACCTTTTGCTAAAGAAATTGCGGGATTGCTTAAGTGTAAACCCTTTTTGTAATGAAATATAAAACCAGAGAAGGTCAACTTTTTTTTTACCATTATGGTTAAATATACAACTTTATTTTCGTTTATACAAAACCTGAATAAAGTTTCTTTAGAATCGGTAACAGAATCGATTGCAATTTCATAATCATTGCATAATCAATAGTTCTTATACATGATTTTTTAACTTAAGAATCTCTACAAAACCTTAAATACTCGTAATTAACACTCTTATCCGCGCGCATATCTTGCGCAATCCCTATAAGTACAGAAGGCAGCATATCAAGCATTACAAATCTGTCATTTTTTTTACTTGAATCTGAATTTTATGCTCTGGACACTAAGTTAAAATTAGTTGGAGAAATTTGACAGGTAATAACGGTGGACTTGCTATCTTGCGTGTAGGGGTAGCAAGCGAGTGACCTCGGGGTGAGCACACTTGCGCAACGAAACCAAGTCACTGCAAGAAGCGTGAAACTTGGTCTGTTTTAATATTATTATTATCTTTATCTATACCAATTCTTTAAATCATCAAATCAAGTACATGACCTCAAAGTAAGCAAAGCTTGTGTTATGACATACCATGTAGAGGACTATGGGAACCTAGAAATAATATATAAAAAAAAATCCCCAGACAATCACACCTACTACATGGCCTCTAATAAGCGAAGCTGTTAGCGAACTCTTATGAGATACCATGTAGCAACTGGGGGGAACCTAGAATATACATATACAGGGTGGAATTTTTCAATGCCTCCTGTGGGAAAGTACTCTAAATAATAGAGATAGCAAATTTTACTCCAAAGAAACATTCTTTTATTTTGGAAAAAAAATTAAACTGCGTTCAAAGATTTTCGAAAATTTGCTCGCTTCACCCGGGAGTCAAACCAACTAAAATCCTAAAATCTGTAAAAATGACACTCTTTAATTTTGTTGCATCAATCGTTAGGGTCAATCACAAGAATGAAATCTCTTTAACATACTAGGTTAATTTAATGAAAGAGAAACTATGAAATCTTATTTTTTTGATTTTTGTCGGTTCGATTTCTGGGTAAAGCAAGCAAACTTTCGAAAAATCTTTGAATGCAGTTTTATTTCTTTTCCAAAATAAAGGAATGTTTCTTTGGAGTAAAATTTGCTATCTCTATTATTTAGAGTACTTTCTCTCCAGGTGGAATTTAAAAATCCCACCCTGTATAGATGAATACCCAGACCCGGAACATTTTTTTTTATTGTTCCGGGCGGGAATCGAACCCGCAACCAATGGCGTCTGAGGCTGATATAGGTTCACCCCATTGTCAAAGTGGTCGATAGGTTAAACCTATCTGCCTCTGAAAATAAATGCATATAAAGACAATTGCCCAGATCCGATATTTTTTTTTTCTTTTTGTTTTCGTGCGGGAATCTCACGTTTGCAGTAGTATCGTCTAGACCACTGGACCACGGAGACTGAAGTGATTAGTTACGTTATTTTTGCACAAACCAAAAATAACGTAAATGTTGGCTTGGTCGCCTTCTGTAAGACAAGTATTTCGAGCTGGCCACCAGACCTCGAGCGACAATTTGCTCGCGAGCTATATGGCCCCTGATTACAGTCTTGTCTGTTTACTTTTGTGGGTTACCGGACTAAAAGCGCTTTCACGAAGCTCGCTTCAGGCCGTCAGCTTGTATGCAACGTTGTTTTTGTGACGTATAGTAGTAATTTGCGGAGAAAACTTCTGCCAGGTTTGGTAACTCTGTTTTGGTTAAAAGCTAGTGTAGATTTTATTTGTTTTGACGGTTGCAAGTTTTGATCAGTGTTGCTGAGTTGGAGCAATAAGCAAGTTTTTGTTCAGAACTCGTTTAGTTTTTAAAGCGATGTAATGTTGGTTAACTGTAGTTACTTAATGAAATCTGTTAATATATTGTTAAACGGTAGTTTCAAATGTGGATGATGTCTAACAAAACACCACATTTGTACATAGTTTTTTGATACTAGTGAAAATGAAATCCAAGCTGTTGATGTTTTGGACGTTTTCGAAATAATACATACACATACATACATACATTACGTCACTCCTGTATCCCTAATGGGATAGGCAGAACACCAGAGGTTATAGGACTATCTGATGTCACGTTTGACACATTTGAAGATATTATAAAGAAGGAGAAAGACTATTGCAGTGACAGGGGGTCAGTCTATCGCCCACAAACACGCCTTTAAAACCTCTGTCCCTTAACAGAATTTTACAGTATGCCCGGGAAGAGAAGCATCTGGCACATTCTACGTTTTTCTTTCGCTCCCAGTCCAGCATGGACATAATACCTAATATTTATTTTGATGTTTTGGAGGCCACCATAATCAATTAAAAAGGTTGTCCTAAAAGTTATCTTTGTCAACGTATTTTTTATCAACCATAACCACTTTAGGGTGTAACCACACCAATCGCTAGACCGTCGATCTACGGACAAATGGAACTTTTACACCCTTAAAAGATCTGAAAATGGCCTTTGTTTTACAACTCGGTAAACGTGTGAATTTATTTGTTATTGTTTTAAATTAAATTATGAATAAAAACATGGAAATATCTCGCCTATCTAAACCCACAGTCCTTTACACATATAAGAATGACGATCGAAAAATATAGCTTAATAAACACAAAAGCTAGATTTAAATTTATATGGCGCATATATCAGAAATTTTCCACAGTTTTATGGCGACCATAAAAGGATTTTCTGCAGAATCATAAAACGCTGAACTGTGTCTGCTTTTGGATATTATTATTTTTTGCAAAACAAACCAAAGTTTCTAGTTATGATCATAAATTTTGAGGCTGCCAGCGGTCGCTGCTGTGCGTTGAAACTTAAGAGACAATGGTTATTAAAGTGAATTAATTATTTATTTTTGTCACAGTAAACATGCTTACTTGCTCTTTGATATTTATGCTACCAATGGGTTTATACATACATATAGATAAACAGCCAGAACCGGATTTTTTTCTTGTTCCATGCGGGAATCCAACCCGAAACCACTGGCTGTTGAGGCAAATAGGTTTACCCCATCGCCAAAGTTTTCGCATTTTTTTTCACCGGTTTTGGAGTAATAGTATTTACATATTTAAACTGTGCATACAAAGCTCATTCATAATGATACCCTACATAAAACAATCAAGAATTTTATTTTTAATTTTTTACATTTATCATTATTTCAGTATTAGTGTTCAGTATTTCAGTATATTTGAACTATGCTAAGAAAGTTCTTTCATTTGATACGTTACACGAAACCGTCGAGTTTTTTTTGAAGTTCTTTACTGTAAGGTCCCTAGAGGGAGCTGTAGTTAATTTAACGTGACGAAATCTAGCCTATAACCAGCGGAAAATCAAGACACTTCTAAGGACACCTTATTTGTTCAATTATGATAACTAGTTGAGAAGTTGTGAGGGAACTTGTTAAAAAAGTTGTTTGGTAAAATATTGGATATAATTGTAACTTTATTTATTAAAATGTAACTTTGACTTGTATTCTATCGTGTTTATTTGTTGTTTGTTTGTAATGTGTTTTAAATGAAAATTTAATGTTATAAAAACCCTTCATAAAGTCAACTAAACCAACATACCAGACAAATCACCGAGATTTAAGGTATGTTTCTAAATATTGTAAACTGTTTTTCTTTTTAAATAAAATTAAAAAAAAAAAAAACTGATGATCATCCATACCCTCATACATACATACAGGTCAAAATCATAACCCTCCTTTTTGCTTCGATGAGTCGGGTAATTCGGGTCTTTTTGATTGAGTCGGGTAAAAAATTCCAGATAAAAACATCTTTTTAAACGGAATACAACTATGTGTTTTCAAGGGTTTATACCTCTTCCATGTAACTTAACACGTCGAAAACTTAGAAATATCAGAATTATCATCATCATCATCGTCACAACTCTTTGTATAGAGCCCACTGCAGGGCATGAGTCTCTGCCCTGGGTGAAGAGGAGGTACAGGCAATAATCCACCCAGCTGACCCAGTGCAAACCCTAACGACTACTGTATACAATTATACAGCACCCGGAAGCGACTGCTTAACGTGCCCTACGCAGCACGGAAGTCGTCGTGAGAAATGAATGGTGGGCAGTCACCCATCCAGGTACCGACCCCGCCGAACGTTGCTTAACCTGTGATATCGTATGATACACACAGTAACCACGGCGCCACGACGACTTCTTGATCAGAATTATACGTATGTTTAACACCAAGCTATTCCCTAGATACATGCAAAACTTTATTCTAATCATTCAATCCATTTACGCTTGAAACAGTATGATGACTATTTTTACTTGTTTACTTATAGAGTCGGCTTAGAATACCAGCCCTGTATAAGCGTGTTGTGAGAGGCAACTAATCAGACTGAAGGTCCTGACTCTGCTTACTTTCAGGGTTCCACTGGCTAGCATACATGCATGTGGGGATGGCAGCCGAAAAACAGACGAATTAATCTATTAACACTATATTACGAAATAAAGCAATTTCACAATCACATCGCCGTTGACAGATTAACCCAACTGACATTTCTTTTTTCTTAATAATAAGGCAAACAGTGTTGCATGGTAAATAAAAAAATTAACCTACTAATCCCACATACATACATACATACATACATAACTTCACGCCTGTATCCCTAATGGGGTAGGCAGAACACCAGAGGCTATTTAACCATCTGATGTCACGTTTCACAAATTTGGAGGTAATATGATGGAGAGAGATTATTGCAGTGACAGGGGGTCAGCCTATCGCCCGCAAAAACGCCTATAAAACCTCCGTCCCGTAACTGACTTTTACAGTATGCCCGGGAAGTGAAGCAGCTGGCACATTCTATGTTTTTCTCTATGTCCAGGATGGAAGAAGCAACCACTCTTTATATGAAATGTTACGCTAAATATCACCGCTCAGGTGGTGATGTGCTACGTACGGCAGCGTTTGATGAAGAACCAGCGCATTCCTGAACCTGTGTGCTATAACCTCCTTTACCTCACCTTCACTTATCATTTTAAAAACCCGGTTTTAATAACCAATGAAAACCCTTAGAATATCAGAATCAAAGGTGTCCTATGTTTTATTCGAGGATATCCCCTACCTGCATATCACTTCTATTTTCCTACTCTTTCTCTGTTCATGCTGTCACATTGTAGAAGTCACTACCTCACGTCATTCGTGAGTCTAAATCCAAGAGACCACTACTTTTCTCAATGCTAAAAGTAATATATTTATTATGTATAATTTAAGTACTTATTTATTATATTTTTTGTATCTATTGATTACAAAAAATATAATAAATTAAATAAAAAAAATTAAGTATTACACACATTACTATTGCTTTTAACCAAACGCTCCAGCCTCAGGTATGCTGGTGGAAAGCGGTGCTCTTTTGTACTATGTTTTCAGTTTCTTAATTCAATTGTATTTTAACTTGTGTATATGAATTATTAAATACATAAATGAAAATTTCAACTGCTTAATATACCAGCCATTTCAGATTGAAACAGCATCAGTCAACTAATCACAATCGTTCACAAACTTTTACATTAATAACAAAAGCAAGATGCGTGTGTTATTTGACGTTGCTTTTCCACGCCACAAAAAAGCAACCACGAAATATTAGGTAATTAAGCTTTATCCTGTTCACATTGAAATGTACAAAAACCGAAATATTCCAAGTTTGCTTTTATTTCTTTCCCTCTTTCAGCGAGTAGGCGGTGACAGGGCCCTAATGGAATTGCTCAACTATCGCTTTTCTGTACGTCTCAAGTACGGCTCGCAACAATAGAGACGATGTTATTTTGTAGGAGAAGCAATAAAAACTAAGTTGTTAATGTTAATAGTGAAGTTGTACGTATTGTGATGAATTGTTCGCGATGTTCGTCTTTTGTTGTCGTTTGTTATTTCTTTTTGAGACGGTTTTTAGATAGGCTTATATGTTTTATAAACTAACTTGGATGTAGGGGTAAGGCTTGCGTAACTAAGTATAAAAATATGCATTGTTTGCGACTTTTTACATCTGGGGTACTATTTTTTTTTTTTTATGAATTATGGATGGGACGTTTGTCTTCCATGCCACCTGATGTTAAGTGAACATGAAGACTAAGGTGGTACACGTCCATCCACGAGAAACCTATTATTCACTCGACGCTTAAAAGTACTAGGACTATACTGGTCAGGGAAGATAGACGCAGGCAGTTCATTCCAAACCTTGGCGACCCGTATCAAAAAGGAACTGTCAAAGCGCTTAGTTCGACTTTTCGGAATATCTACCACATACGGATGGAAGTTCTGTCTGCGTCTAGTAGTCCGATGGTAAAAGGTTCAATTTGTTCAAACAGAGCACTGGCGCACTCACCAAAATGTATCCTGTAGTACACGGTTAAAAACTAGCTTTTAATCCTAGCTTTTAATCCTACGTCTTTGTCGTGGCACAGGGCTTCTATGCATATCATAGGACATAACAGGTTAAGAAAAAATCGGCGTAGTCGCTACTAAGACAGCTGACCGCCAGCTATTCATTTCTCACTGAATAAAAATATAAGCGACAAGCCTAAGTTTTAGGTATAAGTAAATAAGCGCGATAAAAAAATATTTTTGTCTTTATCAATTAATACTAAATAGTCTTCAACTTTCTTTTTATCGTTGAAACAATAAAACCCGACTACAGACTAAAAACACATCAACTAATAATCAACGAATGCAGAGCATTAATAAAAACGACTTCACGGTCAAGGTAAACAATCTCCGAATTTATTCATATTTTGAAAATTTACTTGAAGTACTAAATCGATTTCGATGAAAGGACATGACCAAAAGCAGTCTCAAAATGTTGCACGTATGAAAACTAAATAATTATAGAAATTATTGGTTTATTTTTTACAAGCTTTTCACGTCCGGAATTTGGTATTCGCATCCGGAATTATGATTTTGAGATAAACAGTAAATTAACGATTGCTATATATACATTCCCATATAATAAAGTCATGATTGACGTTTCGTTCTTTTCATTGTTTTTATTTGAACGAGTTACGTAAGTATGAGCTTGATGAACCTTTACACAAAAACAAGACAAAAATTAGACTCATAAATAGCTAAATATTTAGTAATATCATAACGTAGGTGCTGTATATGTATTTATTTTATAGTACCGTTGTGAAATTATTTATTTTTGTGTTTCGTTTCACGCAGGTGCAACTGTCAAGATAGATGTCATCTTCCACTGTCATCATCCATAAGCCGGCGCCTGCAGTAGCCGCCATTACTGTTTATTTGTCGATTGAGAATAGTCACCGCGATAAATCTCTCCACTTAAATAGTAATATTCCTTACGGAAATTCGTTAGTGTGATTGTTTTAAAAAACTAAGCGTGTTTCATGTAACTTACGACAGAACGTTTTCAATTTAATTGTTTTATTACGCCAGTACGTTTTGTGTTGTGTTTCTGAACTCTCGAGTCTACTGTACCTAACCAATCATGTCGATGCTTGATTCTGATCAACCAATGCCAGTGATAATGAGAAGCCGATGTGTCAATTGTTCACTTTTGATCCCAGAAATCACCCGGTATTCTTGTTCTAATATTAAATACACCTAATGACCACCTACATGAAAAGTCTGTTCATAGTTATGTGTTTTATACCTTTGTATACATTAGGTTGGTAACTTATTTATTTGTCCTATAGATCTGGGATAAATCGAAGTTAATAAAATATGATCTCTATCTGCCTGAAGTTGTTTTATTTCCATGTTGTCACATCAATTCTGTAAGGCCATAAAATACGATAATTATGTTTTATTTTTCAATAAGAAACTGTTCAATTAGAAACTCTTGTTTTGTTTTCCTAACTCTTTTTTGAAACCACATGAGTGATTTATGGTCATTTTATAAGTTGCGAGTAGTTACGATATAATTTCTAGGTTATCTCAGAATTTATTGGATTACTTCAAATCTCGGGTACTTGTGTGAAAATTAACACTTTTATTTAATAGTTTATAAAACGTAGTCTTTATTAAATAAAGATTTATTGTCATTCAACTTGAGACGGATTTCCATACATCGTTGGTCATGATTCTTTATATGGGACTAAATCTGAAGTATCCTCTATCATATGATTCATTAATTCATAATGGTCTGAAATATCGTATAACAAAGACACGTCCTCCTTTTGGAAGTCGGTTGAAAATCACAACACAAGCATATAAGACTATTGGAGCTTTTAAATAATATTTGTGATAAAAAATAGTAGAGGCAAGCGGCTAACATAGAACAAAGGGGCTAACATAGAAAGTATTAACTGTATATATATTTTTTTTTTGTTTTTCCGCCAAGGAAAGTCGTTTGGCACCCACTAAAACCAGCTTTAACCAGTAAAGCTAGCTTTAGCGGGAGGAGGATGAATCCTATTATGGACGAATGGGCATTCTATAAGCTGTTAACCCAAGTGGCTAATGGCAAATAGAATGCCCAGACAGTGTGGAGACTCTCTCAGATAGGCTGAGCATACCCACTAAACATCCCCCTTTTGACTCACCTTGATTAAGGTCACTAGTCATCGTCGGAACGACAGCCAATTGGAGCGAGAGGCAATAGTGAGCGGCATCCAGACGGCTGCCACCAAAAGGAACTGAAAGCGAGAAAATCAAAGCTAAGACTAGTAGAAATGACTAAGCTGAAACTAAGAGATTATCTAGAGTGATCAGACTCACTCTGAGATAGGAATGCTGGAAAGAAGGACTACGTTTAGAAACGTTGAGCTTGCTGGAGTTTCCTTATAAGGGGAGCGAACTTGGTTAGGACCGGAAGAGCACCGTTGAAACCCTCTGGGCTGGCGACGAGAGCGGCGTCGAAAGCCAGGATCTCGTCGATGGGAGCGAGCTGGATCCAGAACGCCATGCGGTCTTGAGACCCTTTTGCGTTCTGGCACTGGGAAGCCGATTTGGCGGCCGGTTGCGATTGAGTCGCGCCCGGCTGCGCTGACCTGAAACGAAAGAGGTGAAGGCCTTAGGGGCCTTTGAACTGACTGGAAGAGCGTCCGAGCTAGGCTGCGGTCGCTCTCTCCAGTTCTAGATGGGCTTCACGGTAGCCCTGGCTACACGCGGTGCCTTGGAGCAGCCGCGAAAGTTTGCTGTGTGGCCTGACTGGCCGCACAAGACGCAGGACGGAGCGGTGGGCGATTCGGGAGTGCGAGAGCACTCCTTAGTCCCATGCGGATCTAGGCACTTGACGCACCTAGGGGAAGCAAAACAGTTTGCCGCCGCATGACCATACAATTGGCAGCGGTGGCACTGACCTGGGAAACCACGCTTGTGTGGAGCTTCGACTCGGATGTTGGAGAGACCGCACACGGTGAGCTTGCCTCTGAAAATGGACTGCCCTTGCGGGCTCTTCGCTAGGATTACAAGCGCAAGTGGGAACTGCTTGCCTCGGCGGCTGTACATTATGTGCACAGATTCGACGGGGAAGCCTTGAGAAGACAAGTCCTCTTGGATTTGCTCGTTCGAGAGCTCGAACGGCACGTTCCTGAGGACGGCACGAATATTACGCTCCACAGGGAGGGCGTAAGTGTGGTACTCGAGCTTCTTGTCAGCAAGAAGCCGAGTGAAATTCCTGAAATCAGAAATTGAGCAGCCAACGACCTTAATAGAGTCACCCACATTGGATGCCTTACTTTACTGGATCTACGGGGTGTGCGTTCCGCAGAGAGCTGAGACCTCGGTCCAGCGGCTCTTGTCCCGTAGAAAGACGGGGGGCGGAGACTTGACTTTCGGCGGAGCCGAATCTGATTGCGACGCAGGCTGTGACGCCGGGATCGCTGAAACAAAAGGCGCAGGAGCAGACGCCGGTGCGACATTTTGCGGAGCAGAAACAGCGGCTGGAGCAGCTGAAACGGATGGAGATAAGTTCTAAGAAGCGTCTTGCTTCTTCTTCTTAGACTTGGACTTTTCGCGAACCTCTGTGAACGGAGCAGGAGATTCTGGAACTAAAGGAGTGGAGTCGGAATCACTACCCGGTGGGGTAGTTTTCCGTTTGCATGCGGTGGAATCTACCGACATGCAGTCTGAAAGAGGATCGACGTACTCAGAGGGATCTGGAGACGCCGGAGAATCGGTTGGGAACCCCTGAGAGGAGGAGGCGACCTGAGGACGAGTGGACAATTGCTCTCGCAAGGATTCGATTTGAGCGAGAAGGGCTTCCTTCTCGGCTGCATATTGGGCTTCCAGTGATTGTTTTTCGCTGGACAACTGAGTAAAATCGAAAGACAACTGGCTGTATTCTGAGGACGAGGAACGAGCGGATAGTTCCGCCTGCAAGGAATCGATCAATTCTGAAGTGTGTATATTTTGTGATCCTTTGCAAATATATATAATGCTAGCACATAGAAACATGTCTGTGAGTATATTCTGACGACCGGCTGGTGTAGCGGTAACATAAATTGCCTTCTATGCCAGAGGTCCTGGGTTCGAATCCCGGCGGCGGCGGATATTTGTGTGATGAACACAGATATTAGACGTCAAGTCATGGATGTTTATATGTTTATTTAAGTTTGTTCTAATAAAAAAATATGTATTTATTCAATATTTATGTTTATATATTTCTTAAGTATATCAGTTATCTAGTATCCATAACACAAGTTCTTTAAGAAACTTAATTTGGGCTAATGTTGTGTGAGTGTCAGAAATATTTATTTATTTATATTCACTTTCAGTAGCAACTATTTTTCATTACAAATATTATTTAAAAGCTGCAATAATCTTGTAAGCTTGTTTTGTGCTTCTTAGTTGATTTTCTCGTATTCCCTAGTCAGGCTTTTTTGTTTTTGTAATTATTTTTTTTTTGCAGATGGAACCCGAAACTAAGAAAAAAACTTGGCCTGTTCTCATTTTCAAACCCACATTTACAAGATTGCTGTTCTTTTTCGGATTCAAAACTATATATCCACGTTTTTGTCTCACAGGTAAAGGATTACCGAGGACGTTTTTTCTTCAATTAGCGGTTAAACAGTAGCCAAATTATTTTCGTTAACGACAGTTGATGACCGCCCTTCACGATATTCGTTGTGTAGGTAGAGAAACCCGACCTCTTTCAAAAGCATACCTTCGCCTCACGGTGCTTAAACAAGGTGCGTCTCTCTCAAAAGCATTTTGAAGACGAGCGCCACAGTCTTGCGGAGAGAGAAAACTTTAAAAATCATAAATATATCATTGATCTAAAATATTTTCGACTTAATACCATTTTCGTTGTGGTTGTACGTCCACAACGAAAATGGTATGGTTTGATAAAAAATTATTGACAAATGATTTCTCGCCATTTTTTTTATTACTAAGAAGGTTGCAGTTGCAAGTCATTTCAAAAAATATATTATTCGAAATTCAAACAGTTCCGCTTAGCAAAAAGTGCAAAGCTTTTTATACATAAAATACTTTTAGAATTTTTTGAAGTTAGCTGAAACGGATATTATACAATATCCATTTGCCGTTTACCTACAATGCAACGTTAAACCTCCAAAAAATAGTGCACATAATGTAAAAACCTACGAAAGAGAAGCCCAGCGAATTGACTTAAACTGCATACAATTAAAATAAAATGTCACATAACTATAACTGCCTTTCAGTAAAATTCCTTTTGTACAGAAGGCAGCACATCAAGCAAGCCTGTCAAATTTCCCCAACTGGTTTAAACTTAATGTTGAGGGCATAGAGTTCAGATTCGAATAATTTTTTTTGACAGATTTGTAACTCTTGATGTGTTGCCTTCTGTACCAATAACTACCTTTAATGTTCTTAAAATATGTTTTATTAGCTTTTGCCTGCGCCTTCTTAAGCGCTTACACATTGTTTATTTTATAGGTATAACCGAAAAGTGCTAAATACCGTTCCTATGGGTATTTCAGAAATTCCTTCCCTTTACACATCTTAGTTCCACATCGGTGCTTTTAAGGAATAAGATTTTTCATTCCAATTAAATAGAGCTATAAATCCCGTTTTCTTAAGAATTATAGGGATTCCTTCCTTATTTAATTGAAAAAATGTGTTAAATAAAAATAGCCAGACCAGGACACTAACCTAGGACCTCTCGTTTGCCGGACGAGTGCTCTCCCACTGAGCTACCGGGTCCTGGCGGTACGCCTCAAAACTACTTAATACATTTTTGGTTTTACGTTATATTGCTAACGTAGCTCCATCTAATGGTATAGCTTTGCAGCTAAGACCACCCAAGATCAATTTCTTAACAGAAATTGTGAATCTCAGTTAAAGTGAAGCATTGCAATGTTTAATAATATTTAAAGTTTTTTGCATTTAAGATGCTTAATTACTCTTAAATAAATGAAAAAATGTTTTAAATAAAAATCATCCGACCGACCGACATTTTAAATGCAAAAAACTCTAAAATATTATTCCTTCCTTTTATGCACCAGTCTCTACACCCCCTACGAAAAGTAAATTTCAGCTCTCTACGCCCAGCTGTAATGGCGTACGTCGTCTGTCAGTCACTCAGTCAGTAACAGAACAGTTTTATATGTAGGTATATCTCGATTTCGATTCAATTTCTTGACGACCTCTTTAGCGACGGGGTAAACCTGTCTGCCTAAGACGCCAGTGGTTGCGTGTTCGATTCACGCCCGAAACAAGAAAAAGAAATGTTCCGTTTCTGGGGTTTATCTACCTATATAATATGTATTTATATTCTAGGTTCCCCCTAGTTCGCTACATGGTATCTCATAACACAAGCTTCGTTTACCTTGAGGTCATGTAGTTGGTGAAATGTCTGGGGATTTAATTAATAAATTTATTTTATTGGTGTTTCTATGAATATGCTTAAGTCATATTATGATAAGTGTATCTAGAAATTTAGAATGGGCTAAGCATAAACTTTCATCTGATACCTGTATTGTTAAAACTGGAAATCATTTGGTTTTATCCCACCCATTGTTAATTTACAGGCGCAATCTTGGAATTTCATACAGCCTATATTCCTCGCGCAATTGAAACGAATCTATTGATACCTCATTCGTCAAATCCATCCATCCGTTCAGTAGTTAAGAGGGAACTAGAAACAGACCTTCACACGTTATGCGTCCTCCCTCATACCTCCTTTGCGTCCCTTAGCCGGGTTTTGAAAAAACAGCTAACCTGACTTTTGTCTTGTTTAAAATAAGTATGATATTATTCGTAGGTAAACCTTTTTCTTATAAATTTCACTCGGATAAAAGGCTGGCTATCAACATCCTTAAATATTTCATAAAACAGCTAAGAAAAGTAAGATACTTTGATAAACAAGTCCATTTTTAACCCTCGAAGCCTCGCTATAAGGCTTATATTTGAATAGAATTAACACAATACTGAATTTACAAGTCCTGTCTGGCGTTTTAATTAAAAATTTATTATGCCATTTACAGTTTAATCAAATCACATTTAGAAAGCTGTAAATTCAAATTTAATAAATTAAAACTTTATTAAATACATACTTAATTGTTTTTAAGGTTTTAGAATTGGATGTACAACGAGTTTTGTATAAGGTTGTTATTTGTACTTTATTAATAGTTTACAAGTCCTTTGTTTGTTTGACTTAATTATGTGTACTTTATGCGAATTTCATCTGAAATTACTTAAGTTTTGTACATTCTGCCAATATTGTATTTCAGTCTTTGCAGAACATATAATCAACGAATGCAGAACATTTAACAAACTGACTTCTTAATGCAATTTTAAGACATATGGTTTTCTAATGGATACCACCAGAACCAGACTAAATTTATATGTGATCACATGAGAAGTGGTCCTATTTAACAGCTATCTAATAGAAATAGGACCATCGGTTCACATAGTCAAAAGTTATGAGGTCACGACATAAAAAAACATACAGTCGAATTGAGAACCCCCTTCTTTTTTGAAGTCGGTTAAAATGTAGTTTAAGGATATGAATTTACTTTTGTAAATTGTAGAAGATTGGCCATCGCAGTATGGTCATTATCGACGGAGAAGAACGCATAACTTCACGCCTGTATTATGGGGTAGGCAGAACACCAGAGGTTATAAAACCATCTGATGTCACGTTTAACAAATTTGGAGGCATTATAATGGTGGAGACAGACTATTGCAGTGAAAGGGGGTCAGCCTATAGGAAATTTGAAATCAGGACCAGCAAAATGAGAGGTAGGAAATAGCAAAATAAAATATACCTAGACTTGGTTTATTTTTCACTCCAAAAGTTGAAATTTGGTTTAGAGAGGTAACTTCTGATACTGTATTATTTAATCCACTGTATATGGCGTGCACTACAATAATAGACTACTGACTTAATATCAGACATGAGTTGTGAGCTTTAGAGGGCACGTGAAGCTGACGGTCCGGGGTGCCCTTCATTATTAAAGTCATTTTGGCAGCCTAAAAATGCTAGATGCAACTTTAGGTGCAGCCCTTAAGAAAATGTTTTGGAAACAATCTACTACAAATTAAAAGTGGCAAGACATTTGGTATTTTTTTTTAAAAGGACGTCAGAGTTTTACAAGCAAAAAAGATTAGTTTAAAATATTTTAAAATTGATATACCAATCACAAAACCAATATCAGCCACTGTAAAAACTAATCCACAATGCATAGAATACGAAACGCTATTGAACGCCAGCAATGGCAGTGCCAATCGGTCCCAAATGGCGAATCAGGAGTGCGAATCGACGCGGCGTAATTCTGTAACGTAATTACATTGACAGACGGACACGGATTTCCACTGGTTCTGTTCACATGTTCACACTTACTCATCTATATTTTTGATTGTCCATTATTGGAGATACTTAATACAAGCAATTTCTGTCACAAATGAAGGTTAGATAGAATAACCACCACGCAGTTACATACTGTGAGGCTGGTCTTGGGTATAATCCCGATTTATTCACAACAATATCTTTTTGCGCGAGTGCGTTCAATTGCTTTACAATTACACTCCTTAACCCAATTAACTGTTACTTTGAGATGTGAACTTCCATTCTGAACTGGGAGCGAAGGAACATAGAATGTGCCAGCTGGTTCTCTTCTCGGGCATACTGTAAAAGTCAGTTTATGAGCAAAGGTTTTATTTGAAGTTTTTTTTATGGGCAATAGGCTTACCCCCTGTAACTGTAATAGTCTCTCTACATCATTCTAATACCTCCAAATTTGTCAAACGTGACATCACATATTTTTATAAACCTCTCTGGTGTTCTGCCTACCCCATAAGGGATACAGGCGTGAAGTTATGTATGTATGTTTGAGATGTGTCCTAATCTTCCTAACCGAACATGCGTCACTGGTCACCCTCCTATCGCAATATACCTGCGGTGGTGCTAGGATCGTATAACGATTTAGTCAATCATTACATTTAGCGCCATCTATGTAATCTACCATCAAAGTCATACAAGCTATGAATGAAAACGTTCACTGCATACAATCCATTTAGCGGTGTCAGTATTTTGAGTCGGTATTAATTTGATGTTATCATAACCAAAGATAATAATTGTTAAATAACTTATAACTGTGAATATAAAATAAATAAAAATAAAACACTGGCTCTTCGTACAATATTGCCGGAACAAACTGATATGTGGCGGTACACTTTGTATTGATTTTAAAAGGTATAGTCATTGCCGGAACCTGAAAGGCTGTTGCCAAACGGAGTATGACTTTTACGATACGATTTCCATGTTTTAATAATAATAATAATAATTTGGTCAGAAACCTTGAAAGGCTGGGATTCGGTGGCGGTTCGATTCCAGCATGTATGCAAAAAGCGGTTTTGCTCGAGACTGCCCGAATCGTTCGCCGGTTTCTGTCTCTCTTGCCCTGATCCCCGACCGACTGGTCCGATTGTCGGTTCTTTTCCGCCGAAAGGCGAGTATTTATAAGTATGCGTAATAATAATAATAAAACTCTTTATTGTACACCAACATGGTTACATAGTTTAAATGAAATAACAATTACAATTAACATACAAAGGGCGGCCTTATCGCCGAAGCGCGATTTCTGCCAGGCAACCCAGTAATATTTACTTTTATGAAAAAAAACCTTTCTTGTGACTTTCGAGAACTGGTCATCGATTTGTTTTTGAAGCTTACGTAATACATACTGGGAATAGAAAAAAAATGAATTGTTGAATAACGAAAGAGCAGTTTCGTACAGTTTTATTTTTACTTTTTTGATCGTTGCCTAAACCCACGTGTGAGCACTAACTGGTGATGACAGCAAAAAGGCTAAAGCAAAAAGGCAAAACCATCTGATGTCACGTTTGACAAATTTGGAGCTCGCAAAAACGCCAGTAAAACCTCTGTCCCTTGACTGACTTTTACAATATGCACGGAGAGAACCAGCTGGTACATTCTATGTTTTTCTTTCGCTCCCAGTTCAGTTTACTATAATCTCAACACATTGCTGGAGCGGTGATGTGTGGCGGCAGCATCAAGGGTGGTCGCTAGCCAGGGTCAGGGGGGGTCACTCACGGCCAAAACTGCGTCGCCGGGGCACGGTTCTACCTATACAAAAATGCCCGATCGCGTGTCCCCGTAGAGGCGTTTTTGTATGAAACCGCGCCTTTCCACCGTGGTCGGCGCGCCGCGTCGGCGCCTGCGCCCCCGCTCGCGGTCTTTCGGCTTGCAGCCTTACAGCCCGTTCACACATGGTCCGTTTTACTAGTTACGTTTTACTGGATACTTTTTTTGTATCGTAAATACTGAATACTGTGCCATATGTGATGTCGCCCATACAACTCCATGCGCTATCGATGAAAAAAAAACTTATCCGGTAAAACGTATCCAGTAAAACGGACCATGTGTGTACGGGCTGTTACGTGAACGTGACACTTATTCAGGGGCGGTAAAGCTATTCTAAGCTCAACTGCTATTGACTCTACGTAGCTTAACTATCACCCACGCAACTCCTAATTGTATGGAAAATTTTTGATGAAACACAACTTTTCTCAATCAGCCTTAAAAATTTTGAAAAGATACAATATTTTTTTTGTATATCTAAAAGATAAGCTCACCTCACTTTATTATATTAGATTAGCAATATATTGCAACTGCTATGGCATTTAAAACAACTCAGAGATCAGAATTCATGACAGGACCTTTATTACCTATAACACGATAAATTCTTCAACAGTGAGTCTTCACAACTATTTAGCATAAACTGTAACGGTACGAAATATCCGTATCAAACTCGCGAATATTGCAAATAGTTCCGATGACGCACAACCCTACAATCCGTCAACCCAGCCTGACCTAGGAAACCCTTGTCAAGGCACAGATGTTGGCCCAAGAGGTAGCCCTTATGAAACAATGTATATAGACGGACATTTTAATCTTTTGTTGTGTAAGGCGTAAGTTAAAAGCGAAGCGTTATGCTTAAGGTTTGAAACCAAGGTGATTTTTTTTTAACAACTAACGCTAATTTTCCTCCACACTATTGTAAACGGCGTTTCTTTTTTATATTTCATTTTTTTATTTCAAACAAGTTTCCAATCAAGGTCAACTAAGATCGCGCTATGCCGTCAAGTTCAAGCGTTTGGTTGCACACAGCCGTCTACACCTTTGTAAACTAGAAAAGTGAACTTGGTTTATAACTTTTGTTTCAAACAGTGTAGCTGGCGTTTTATGCAAACGGAGTTGCAATAAAAATCCGAAGACAATTGAATGCTTGCGATTCAATTAGTTTATGATAACTGCGATTTGTGAAAGTTAAAGAGTTTTTGTCCCCAAAAACAAGTTGAAAAGGCAACTTGTTATTATTGAAATAATACCGAAAACTATCACCAGCGGAGTGATGGTTCCAACGGCAGATATTTTAAACTATTGCGTTTATTTCAACCAATTATGAATTGAATTTAAGGGATTCGTACAACAAATATCGTCGAAAATCGTGTAAAGAATCACATCACATGTGCGTTTTATTCCGAAAAATCATCTAAATGTTCTCTAAAAAAAATCTCGAGTAAATAGCCACGCCAAAATGCTTTAGTTTTAATCTTTGTTTTTTAAAGTAAAGCGACGAAAAACAAAATATTTTGAAGAACCAAGTAACATTATAACTTGCACCACACGATCCTGATACTGAAAACCACGACGAAATTAATGTTCCCACAGGCTTGTTCCTATTGGTGGACTGTGCCGATTGTTGTGCTAACTTCGACCTACATCACTGAATTTTACGACACATTCTTGTTTTTTACGGTGTTATTCCTAAGTGAAATACAAGGAATAGTATAGGTTATATTTGTGGTGCCCTGTGTCCGTGTTTCGCTCAGAATTGGCTCAATGAAAGTTACTTTTACTACTACGAGTGTCAGCGCTAGCGATAGATCAGCGATATTAGGATGCCCATTTGACTTCATGGTAGCGTAAGTAAGAATAATATAGATGGCGCTAATTTTTATTTATAAATAAGGAAATTGAACAATTGACTAATTTTTATAGATGGAGTTAAATTACTTATTGTTATTCGATCCCATTACCGACAATAGTATATTATAGTATTCTGCAATAATCCGGCGATATAACCAAGCCCACATTCTCAGTACTTAGTACCTAACTGCCCAGTGATTATTCTATCGTGTTTCTTAGCTTGATTGCTTACATCAAGGTAAAACACATCACCAATGCTTACAATAGATTATCAGCTTTTTTTAAGAAATCTGTTTGTTAAAAAAGATCCCAAATGGATCCTCAAGAAAGGATTGCACAACTTAGTTGCCTGTAACGATACGCTTATTTAGAAGTGGATAACAATTAATACATTACAATAATATTAATGAGCATTCAATATAACACTATCTAGCTAAAAGCTTAGAAGAGTTGAAGATATATTGATAAGATCGAGAATATTCTTAACATATAATCAGCTGTTTTTACAATGGGGCTAAATGGTGCTCTGTAAAAATAGCGCATATACATATACTTTTCTTAAGGTCTATAATTTAATTTGTATTTATATGTTCTTAATAATATGGTTATTGCTGCAGTTATTTCCGTTGTATCGCAGACTTGTAGGGTTCCATATAAACAATTGAGTTAGTAGGCGACCCGGTCGTATTTTAGCATTCGTTACCAGTTTGCTGGCAGGGATATTATTGGCTATTGACCTTATGTAGAAACAAGGAATGTAAGCTATTTCGATTTCTGCTCTTCTTGAGTTTCACTATATTAAATAAAAACACAATGTATCAATGAGGAATTCGGTCAGGTGTAAAATTTGTTGCATTAATGTGATTTATTTAATATGATTTATCTTCAAAGAAAAACAAAAGTCACATGAAGTTTTATTAATATACAAAAACTGTTCCGTTACTGAGTGACCTTCAGGCAATGTATATAAGCCATAACTACTAGGTGTAGAGTGCTGAAATTTAAAACATACGTTCCTTAGGGTGTAGGGGTGCACTAAGGAATAAATTCCCGAAATTCTCACGGGAACGGAAAATATACGACTTTTTAGATTTTATGAAAAATATTATTTCGAAGCCATTGAAATTACAAAACACCCTACTTTCATTAGAGAAGATGGTTGGAAACTATCACCGACATGGGACCCTTTCCTGAAAAACATTAAATCTAACATCCAGCAAGCTGCACGACCTGAAATTCAAGATACTGTCAGCTCATTTCCAATCAGAACAATCCAGAACGCTACGCTCGAAGACTGAGAAACAGATGGAGGTGATGATGTATAACTTTTCAACCGACTTCCAAAAAGGAGGAAGATCTCAATTCGAATTTATGTTTTTTTTGTGTCTTTGTTACACGACATTTTGGTGTGAATTATGAATTGATTTTGAAAATTGTTAGATCATATGATAGAGGATACTTCATAGTTAGTCGTATTGAAATTTCATCGAAATCGGTTGAGTACCTCATTGAAATTTTCAATCTTTTGAAAAAATATGTATGATTTCGGACAATGTTTACGATGATGATATTCTCAACTCAGTTTAAGTTTTGACGTGAAGTCGGTTTTTTTAATGCTCTACATTCGTTGATTATTACACTGTCAAGACGCCTGACACCTCAGTCGCTCGTGACCACGGGGTCTGCAAAGACACCGAAACGTCGAGTTAAAATGTAAAATATAAATTAAACGTGATAAATATGGTTAAAAAGTGTTTTATTTAAAAAAAACCCCTAGACAATCGCACCCACTACATGTCCTCAAAGTAAGCAAAGCTTGTGTGATAAGATATCATGTAGCAAACTATGAAGCCTAGAATATAAATACTAGTGATGGGCCGAATGTGGATTGAATCGAATTCGAACTTCGGCCGAACATTCGGTACATGACAACGCTGAATTCGAACTAATAAGACTACTTTTTCAACGTTTTCAATTTAACCTACCTATAGATATACCTACTCGCTCTTACGATTATTTTTCGTGTTCCTTATGTTAATAAATAAAAATAACAGTACAAATGATTGATTTGATTACATGTTATGATTACCTAACATGATTATGATTAAAAATAAATAATTTTCTTTTCATACCTAATTCTGAGTTTTGTTTCATTAAAGTAATATAATTCTATTGACTCTGAGTTCTCAAGAAATAACAAAGTTTGTGACTCCATAATACATTTCACCTGACTAAACCTAAAATTAAATAAATTATTTTAATTGAACATATTTACTATCGATGCTCATTCTCTCTCGCAAGGGATATCAGCGTGATATGTATGTATGCTGGTTCACCTACTACTACGACGATGATGTAACAAATTTCGGCTGAAGTTTGGTATTATGAACCGAATTTCGGCCGAATGACGAAATTCGGTTAAACCTGCCGAATTTCGGTTAAACCGAATGTGAAACGAACTTCGGCCCATCCCTAATAAATACATAATTATAGATAAACGCTCAGACTCGGTTTTTTTTTTCTTATTCCGTGCGGGGGTCGAACGATTGATTGTAGCGTTCAGAACACTGTCACTGCACTATCGAGACCGTCAACACTGGTACTGGTAAATTTACAAATTATTAATGTAATTAAAAAACTAATATTAATATACTAACTAATTTTTGTTCAGAAAACTTAATTTAATTTAATTTATGACCACATCGCTTCACTATAGGCCAAAGTTTGTAGGTACTTTCATGCTTTTGAATAACTACTGGTATTTAACCTTATCTCGTCGATACCTTATCCTTAGCAGATTATAGACCAAGTGTTTTAGTATTGCCAGAGGCTACGTAAATTATTTGAAGAACCTGAGAGAGCTAAGGCAAACTATCTTAAAGTTTACGTCGACACACTGCCTGTCGAAGAACCACTAGAACTTACAACAGAATCTCTTGAAAATTCAATAGAAATTTGTTTTACCTGACGTGACAGGTATACAATGTAATTAAAATTTAAAACTTCATAAACATAGGAGTTACTTTATTTATACCAACGCAACAAATAAAACAAATATTTCTGAACTTCACAACATTTTCTAGCCCAAATTAAGTGCCTTAAGTGCTTGTGTTATGGATAACTAACACTGGAGATTTTAGCAACATTTTTGTATGGCAGTACTAACATGAATGTCAAATTCGTTGTTCTGGTGTTACTCATGTCAATCGAACGGAATATTTTTATTACAATATAAACTTAAATAAAAATTATTTGACGATTAATCTGTGTCCATCACTCAAATATCCGCCGGAATCCGAACCCAGGACCTTTCGTTACCTGTCACTACACAAGCTGGTCGTCAATAAGTATACAGGGTGACTGGTGGGTCCCTTTCGAAATTCCAGAACGTGATAGTTTGTGATCAAACACATATGAAGAGAAAAAAATAAAATGAAAAACAAAGATTAATTATTTACTGAGTAAACTTAACCGAAAGTTAAAGAATTCATTACGCAACACATGGTTACATATTATGTGTAATGCAATAGATACTTAGCGGGAACTGTATGCGTGTTGACTGGGGCGCGCGTCGGGAAAAGTATAGTAAGGTTTCTTTATTATAAGCTTTTATTTAGTTTCACCTGTACCTTGTCTGTAATAATATCTTACAAGTTAAATTTGATCCACTTTCTGGTTTCCGATTGAGCTAAAATTTGGCATGCATGTATTCGTTTGTAGTCGTTTAGTGGTAACTTGGTTTGGCATCTTTGTTTTTTTTTCACATTTCATTGTATCGGTACTTTCTACTTACTGAAATTAATTAGTTACAATTTATATAAAACTGTTCCGTTACTGACTGTGACTGACAGACAACGTACAGCCGTAACTACTGGGCGTATAGAGCTGAAATTTGGAACATACATTCTTTAAGGGATGTAGGGGTGCACTAAGGAAGGAATCTTGAAATTCCCACGGGAACGGGAAATATAGACTTTTTAGTTTGTATGAAAAATCTTATTCCTTGAGCGCACCGATGTGAAACTTGGAGTAAAGGTTTTTCAATGTGTATCTGGTTGTGTTATGAAAGGAATTCCCGAAATTGCCACGGGAACGGGAAATATATGATATTTTAGTTTGTATGAAAAAACCTTATTCCTTGAGTGCAAGGATGTGATACTTGGTATAAAGGTTCCTTAATAAGTGTCTGTTTGTTATATGGAAGTAAATTCCCGAAATTCTCACGGGAACGGAAAATACAGGACTTTTGAGTTTATGCGTGTACTGTTAGGATGGCAGCCTGTGGGTCCTTTTTAAAAAAACACTTTTATTCACTGCTGATTATAATTTAATTTCACCAAGATGTTACAGGTTTAATGGACAAACTGCTACTAACAATTATTAATTACAAAGGTATAAGGATGACTCTAGAAAGCTAAATTAGCATTATTACGTAAAGATGTGGTTACAATAAAAGGGTTGCTTACTAAGCATTACATAGGAGTAAAATAGGTTTATAACATCTCCCCCCTAAAAGACGTAGGTTATCCCTTAAGATAAACGAAGGGTAGATGAAGACAATACAAATCAACATTAAACATTAAACAAAACATAAAAATTAAACAAAGTCATTTTAAAAGTATCAAGTACACAAACATTTCAACAGTGATCAAATGTTTAAAACTAAAATAATTGAAAATACAAAACAGAATGTTAATTAATAGTAACCATAAAAGGTCAAACACTCATACTTAGTAGTTTAACATAGACTTATTATTATAAAAAGGGTTTACATATAAAAACTTAATATTAATACAAAATTAGTTTAAACATAAATTTTTAAAAATTACTTATATTTCTAGAACATTTTTCAGTGTTTCTAAACATAACTTTATTTTTTGTCATTTTTAATTCTGGTAAACTTTTAATTGATTTATTATCATTTTCATATGAGTCATCAGATATTTCTGGTAGTTCAACAGAGGTAGTAAGTGTCGAAGCACTTTTATTCAATTTCTTATTATAGCACTGATTATAGATCTGTATACAACATGATTGATTATCTTTAAGTTTTGAAAAACATTTTTTATATATTTTATACAAGAGAAAACATAAAATTGATATTAAAGTTACATAAGTCATTGCGGAGTAATAACTACCATATTTTAAAATATGAGATTGGTTCTCAGATTCATTGATTTCTTTTTCAAGACTATTTAATTTTTGAGATGCAAAGTTCAAAGATTCTAAATCTATATTAGATAACGTAATTGGAGATAAAGTTTGCAAAGTTTTATTTACCAAATTATACTGACAGCAGTCGTCTTTAGTTATATCAAATTCAATGGACAGCTGACTTGATAGTTTGTTTGGTTTTGATTGAACAAATATATATCGTCCATCGTTCAACTTTTGCCATAAATTAATGTTACCATGAATGATTTTAAAATTACAATTTTCGGGAATCGATAAATTTATATCTGTTAAAAGTCTCGTCTCACAAGACGGATTATTTATAGTTGACAAAATAGTAGGTAAAGGACATATTACATATTCACGATTTACATTTTTACATTTATTTGAACTATATGAATTTAAGTGTGCATAACTTAATCTATCATCCGTTACAGCTAGGTAAGAATAAGAAGGATGTATCAGAACATATGTTTGAAAGTTTGTATCTTCTCTAGGTGTAGGTAAAGGATAAATCTTGTAAATATTAAATTTAATTGGATTAATTAATGGAATTTGCAAAACAAACACTAACTTATTATTATAAGTGTAAGAAATAAGGGTTGATAAATCAATGATTGTATGTATATTCCCTAAAGATAGTGGAACCGGAAATTCAGAGTTCCTTTTAATTAATTTACTACTTGATAATTCAAAATATAATTTAGTTGGAGTAATAACGTAAGGGTGTAAAATATTAACTTTAGAAAATTAAATAGAATTTAAAATAGTATCTAAGATATTAGAAATTGATAACAAAGAACCTTCAATAATGTTTAATAGAGAATTCAGTTTTTCAATGTTTATTAACTTTGAATCCAACTTTGAATTTTCTGACAGTATATAATTTAATTTTTCAATTTGCTTATTAAGTTTTATTTCATTGTCATTTAATTTTTTAATAGAAACATTAAAACCATTAATCGTTGATTGCACAATATGAATGTTTTGTTTCATTAGAGAGTAAATATGATTTTCATTTTGTTGACTTGAAGAAATCGCCTCGTCATACTTCCTAGCATCATCGGCGTCAAGTGTACCAAAGAAAAATTTTAAAATTTCACCACCAAACTCGAGAGCTCGTTTGAAACGATGACCTGAGTTTTCAGAGATAAGGTGAGATAATGAATCATATTTAAGTTTATTTGCATTCATTAAAATTTCCAACGGATTAATAATATCTTGACAGTTTAGAAAAATAGCGTCATTCTGAGCTTTTTCACAAAAAATTGAAATACTGAATAAAGAAGTTTCTATCTGCTTAAGATAAGGTTCAACTTGTACTATATCAACATAAGTTACAACATTCCAGTAGTCATTATAAAAATATGCGGTAGAGGTAGGATCAAAATATAATCCAGGACTATGAACGATGTTATAAACAGGACTCTTTGGTTCTGCGTAAATTCCATAGAACAACGTTCTGAAATAATAATAAAGTAATAGGTTAAGACTAAAATTAAGTAAAAAGATAGGATTACGTTCTAAATATATAATAAAAATAAAATTATAGTTATTTGTATAAAAATAAAACAAAAATAATGTATAGTAAAATTTTTAAAATAATATTTTAAGATGAAGCAGGTTTTACTTCATTAACATGGTATTTTACATGTTTTCTACCTACTTGTAAAGTGATATTATTTTTGTTATTAATTTTTATAACTTTATATGGGCCTTTCCAAACGGGTGATAAGGCTTTACGAAGACGGTGATGGCATTTTAAATACACCATGTCTCCTACTTTATATGAAGTTGACTTCGACTTAGAGTCATAATATGTTTTTGATCTTTCTTTGCTAGTACTTATGTTTTGAAGAGCTTTTTCTCGACTAAAACGCATACGGTATTGTAATGCTCTAATATATTCTTGGTAAGTTACATTAGTATTAGTTTCGTAAAGAGAATTAGGTATATAGGGTTTATAACCATATAAAAGTTCGAAAGGGGTAAATTCTGTTGTACAGTGCGGAGTAGTATTATAAGAAAGTATTGCTGTGGCAAGATAACAATGCCAATCATCATGGTTATCATTTACAAATGATTTTAAATACTCTTTTAAAGTAGCGTGACTACGCTCTAATGCACCGTTAGTTTGCGGATGATATGGTGAAGAAAATAAATTTTTAACTTTTAAAATATCCGTAAGCTGTTTAAAAAGATCAGACGTAAAAGATGTACCTTGATCGGTAAGGATCATCTTAGGAAAACCAAATAATGAAAAGAAGTGAATTAAATTACGTGCTATTTCATCTGTAGAACAAGTGATCATAGGGTATGCATTTGAAAACTTAGTGAGATCATCTTGCATAGTTAAAATATATTTAAACTTTTGAAGTCCAGCTTCTGGTAGCGGTCCAACGATATCTAAGGCTAATCTTTCAAAGGGTTTTGTACTACTAGAAGTAATTACCATTGGAGCTTTATTCGAGCTACGGAGAGGTTTATTGATTTGACACATTTTACAATCTTTAACAAATCTTTCTATATCGGCTCGCATGCCTTTCCAATAAAAAGAGGCTGAAATTCTACTTAACATTCTTTTCACACCAGGGTGACCAGCAATGGTGGTACCGTGGTTTTCTTTCAATATACTTGGAATTTCGTTTGGGGTTGGGTACAAAATTTGATTTTTGTAAATATGTATTTTAATATTTGTACCATGAAAAACAAACGAAATAATATTGTAAATTTTAACATAATTTAATTTAGTGAACGGTTCGGAAAAATCGGAAATTGCTAATTCTTTATCATAATCATTTTCCGAAATAATTAGATTTCTTAATTGCATAAGTAAATTATAAATAGTACGATAGCTTGTTTCATCGTAATGATGTACTTTAGTGTACAAGAAATAAATTATTTTATTTATAGTTTCAACGCGCCGTACTGTCTCGGGCTCGCGTTCTGAAGATAGCAATTCAGCAGAATTGTCTATCAGTGATAATAACTGTTCACAATGAGGCATAGAATAGTCCAAGTCCACTGAGACGGGACAAACGATTAATTTAATTTTTGATAAATGTAAGCTTTGACTATGCTCTTCTATTTGGGTATCATTACAAATAGTTTTAGTAAATTGTTTTTTAAAATATTGCTCGTAAGTAAATTTATTGATAGTAGAATGAGTTATCGCATTCACCGGATAACGTGATAATGCATCAGCATTTGAGTTAATTCGACCAGGCTTATAGACAATCTCATAGTCGTATTCTTCGAGCTTTAATCGCCAACGAAGTAAACGTCCACCAGGATCTTTAGCGTTAAACAACCATGTGAGAGGTCGGTGATCTGTGACGATCTTGAATTTAAAACCATAAAGGTATGGTCGAAAATTATTTACCGCAAAAAGAATAGCAAGAAGTTCTTTTTCTGTAGTAGAATAGTTTCCTTCTTGTTTATTTAAGGTACGGGACGCGTAAGCGATCGGTAAGTCTTTGCCGATTTCGCCTTGAGACAAAACTGCGCCTACAGCGTAGTTAGAAGCGTCAGTAGTTACGATAAAATGTTGTGAAAAATCTGGGTATTGTAATAAGGGAGCTGAAATTAATTTATTTTTAAGAGTAAGGAAAGCTTGCTCTTGCTCGTGACCCCAGTTGAAAATTGCATCTTTTCTTAATAGAGATGTAAGAGGCTTGGTAATAAATGAAAAATTTTCTATAAAGCGACGGTAATAACCGGTCAAACCTAAAAAGGATTTAATATGCTTTGGATTTTGAGGTGTCGGGAATTCAGAAACAGCCTTCACCTTGTCAGGGTTTGGCGAAACACCTTTGTCTGTAATTATGTGCCCAAGATAGGCTACTTCTCGTCTTAAAAACTCGCATTTATCGGGTTGCAATTTTAAGTTAGCTTCCCTAAACCTGTTAAATACAAGTTCGAGTTTTTTTATATGCGAATCAAGGTCATGGGAATAGAGGATACAGTCGTCTAAATAAATATATAGATGGAGACCTTGAAGTCCAGAAAGCACTGAATTCATCAGTCTCTGGAACGTAGATGGAGCGTTCTTTAGACCAAAAGGCATTCTGGTGAATTCATAGTGTCCAGATAAGTTATTTGTGGTGACACTAAATGCTGTTTTCTCCATGTCTTCCGGGCTACTTAGTTTTAATTGATGAAATCCGCTTGCAAGGTCGAGTACACTAAAATATTTCGAATGACCTAACTGATCAAGGATGTCAGTAATTAAAGGCAAGGGATAAACCTCGGAAACCGTAACGTCATTTAAACGCCGGTAATCAATTACGATTCGCCACTTTTGTTTTCCTGACGAATCTAATTTTTTAGGGACTACCCATATGGGTGCACTCCAGGGTGAAGTCGAAGGTCGGATAATTTTTTGGTCCAACATCTTAATAATTTGCTTTTCAACTTCATCTTTGTGAATTTCGGGAAAGCGATAAGATTTCACATTAATTGGAGCGGCATTCCCAGTGTTAATACTGTGTTTTAAAACATCAGTATGAGTTAAAAGTTCACCTTCAAGATGAAAAATATCAGTGTAGTTAGACAAACAATTCATTAAAGTTTTCTGTTCTTGAGAATTCAGGTGTGAACATCGAATTAAATCTAAAACTTTACGTGAACGATCAAAATTAGAGTTACTTAAATGATTTATTTCGTAACATTTTTTATCATTACTTGAGGTTGGAAAATCAAATGGGGTTATCTCAACCTGAAAATTATTAACTTCAATTTGAGTTTCTAAAGTGTTTAAAACAGAAACATTAACTCGATTATTAGGTTTTAAACATACAATGCAGTTGGCTAAAAATACGCCTTCGCAAATTTTATGATCTAAGATTAATGCTTGCTTATTATTTTTAAATTCAATTAAATTAGAAACTTGACATTCTATAACCATTTCTGACCTCGGGGGTATAATATAACATGGTTTTGAAAAATTAATAGGTATAACATAACCTTTTAAATTTAAAGAATTGGTAGAATACTGAATGTCGATTTTAAAATGTTGAATGAAATCACTACCAATAATTCCGTCATATTGTAATATAATGGAATCGCTAATTGCGTGAAAGGTATAATTAAATAAAATCTTAGTTTCTTTTGAAATAAGATAATCCAAATTAAGTTCAATAGAACCTAAAGATTCGCAGAACGAATCATTATCACTTAAACCTTTTATTTTTATAATATCAGGCCCTAATACTGGTTGACTCAATAAACTAGAAAATTTCACGATGGAAATTGAAGAGCCAGTATCAATTAAAAAACACAAGGGCTTCTTATCATTGAGGTTTGTCCTCAAATAAACGTGAGGTAAAGAAACTTTATTATTAATATTATTCATAGAAAAAGTATTCTCACGTAAGCGATCTCTAAATAGGGAACTCGATTTTTCACGAGATGAGATATCGCATTTATTTATTTTTGAAGTCTCTAATATTTTATCCTGTGTGGAAAAATTGTTAACACTAGGATCATTTTCTAAAAACTGAGACATTTGAAAATCCTTAGATTTAAGAATCGTGTCATTCGAAAAACAAGTTTGAGGTTTCGATAGACACGGGACCGAAACCATTTTTAGTTTAAATTGTCATCGTCATGTGACGAAATTGTGTGTGCTTTAACGACGTGCAAATTAGGTTCATTTTTGTGCAAATGCTCATTCGAACTAGGAGAGCTACGAAGATCGGGACGGGTGTTATTATTTTTATTTTTTAATTTAAAACACTCATTAATTAAATGTCCCCGTTTCTTACAATAATTGCATAATTTATTGGGATTACGCTGAAAATTATTATTGAAATTAGGTTTAGCCTGAAAATTATTTTGATTAGAGTTTTGACTAAGATTTACTTGATGGAAACTAGGCTTTTTACTTTTATAACAGTCCGAAGCTAAATGACCATTTTTATGACATACCGAACAATATTTGGAGGTTGAGGGCTTTGATAATCTTGACAAATTAAAAAGTTTTTCCTCCTCTATGGCATGTGTTACAGCATCTGATAAGCATTTAGGATCCCTACAGCGAACTATAGTAGTTAAATGTGGATGTAATCCTAACATAAAGGTATTTAAAGCTAGATTTTCCATAGCGGCAAGTCTACCTAATAATTCCTTTTCATCCTCACAGCTGTAATGGATATCAGATTGCACTCTAGTCAAACACATTTCTAATCGAACAGAATAATGCATCACATCTTCGTTTGGCATTTGTCTACAATTTTGAAGATCTACTAATAAATGAGTGGAGTGTTTCTTTTCTCCAAATGTGGACTTTAAAAATCGTTTAATGTCTGTCCAAGACTCGAACTTTTTGAGACAACATGCTAATAGTGCTTTGCCTTCAAGTTGTGATACAATAAACTTACACAAAACTTTTTGTTGTTCTGTACTGCTCAACGCAATTGCATTTTCACAATTTGTTAGAAAGCCAGGCAATGACTCACGGTCGCCATTATAAGGTTTAATAAATTTTGTCAAAACTGTGAGAGGGACCTTATCAGACATTTTAGATTTAGATATTTGGGTTTGTTCGTCTGATTCGTAATTGCAATTAGAGTCAGAGCTTTGGTCGTCTTTTAATTCTACCTTTTTAGGAGGCATTTAAATTATTTAAATATTAATAAAATGCGTACAGAAAAACAAAAATGATCAATAAAATCGATATAAAATATTTAAAATAAAAGTTTTAAAATTTGAAAATAAAGAACCTTGTAAAATGTTTATAAGTATTTTTAAAAACACTTCACGCACACAAACACAAAAAAAAATGCACTTACAGAAAAACTGCACTCACGATCATAGCTTGAATATGATATTGCGACGTCAACGGGAACCAGGCGGCGGCGACTTAGGGAGTCGTATTGCAGAGCCTCGGTCGCGTTGCGCAGACCGTGGGAACAAAGATTGGGAATCTTTGTGATGGAAATGAGCAGCAGAAGGTCTGATGAAAAGCCTGATGCAGGCTCACACTCGAGAGTGGAGGCTTACTGTCGATCAAACCAGCAGGAACGTGATGATGCGGGCTCACGCTTAACAGCGGAGACTTATCGTCGATCAGGGAGCAGTAGTGCGGGCTTGGACTAAGTCGTTAGCCAAGTCTTATCGTCGACCACTATTACACTCAACAGGACTTTATACCACAGAGCCAAATTATCTATGTGTTAAAAGAAAATTACGAAAATTTTAGATTCGAAAATCACTCGCGATTAACACAATTTTTTCGGAACTAGAGTTTTTCCCGAAAAAAATACCACTTCTGACACCAAATTTGTTAGGATGGCAGCCTGTGGGTCCTTTTTAAAAAAACACTTTTATTCACTGCTGATTATAATTTAATTTCACCAAGATGTTACAGGTTTAATGGACAAACTGCTACTAACAATTATTAATTACAAAGGTATAAGGATGACTCTAGAAAGCTAAATTAGCATTATTACGTAAAGATGTGGTTACAATAAAAGGGTTGCTTACTAAGCATTACATAGGAGTAAAATAGGTTTATAACAGTACGAAGTCACGGGCAAACGCTCGTTAGTTATAAAAATTACTTACCGTTTATCCCATAGCACACAATTTCATAACTTTGCTAGAGAAACACGCGCGGTTTCGCCTTAACATCCAAAAACGCGATAAGAGTACTAAATCGTACGCTCAGGATGCGCGGGATTTTTTCTATGGAGAATTTACGAAAAACTTATCTAGATCTTAGGGCTTGAAAAAAAGAAGACTTTGTTTGTAAAGGCAAAAAAAGTACATGACGATATTTATTGGTTTCTTCAGTCTTTAAAAAGTATTTTTTTTAATCATTTCATATTGATTTACTGGATTAAATCTGAAAAATACGAAGGCATGTTCTTGCATTTTTTTTAATTTTGAGCGTTTGTTGACGTTTATTAAATAATAAATTTTATTAAGAGTTAAAATGAGCATGAAGATAATTTTTAGTCTTTTATTGTAATATATGCAAATTTTTACCATTATCGATCATCTAAATAGATTAAATATGAAAAATCGTAAAACTCTTTTCTGTGATTCTCACGATCTGGGTCCTTAAAGTTTATTATTTTATTTTTAGCGTATTTAAATAAAAGCATGTTTTTAAAAAGGTTTTACTTTTATTTTTGTTATTTATAAGGATTTCTGATGAAAAATTAAGTACCTACTTTCATTACATAATTATGATAAGGCTTACTCCCGAAACTGATTTCGATTCACGAGTCTGATTTTGATTTACGTTCGATCCTGGTCGGTACTACCGAACGAAATCGAATCGAGATCGCGATCTAGTGTTATCAGCGCCGTTAGCTGGATCCGGTTAATGACGTCTCGTCCGCAGAGTAAAAGTGTTATAGATAATTATGATTTACCATAGAATTCGTCATTTGTGACAAGATTTAAACAGTAATATTCAAACATGGTTAGTTACAATTTGGGCCACCGCTCAATTCGGCGCTACTATCGGTTTCGGGAGTGTGAAAATGCTAGAGATCGAGTTGATTTGATTCTCGAGCGCGTCGGGAGTAAGGGCCCAGAATCGAGTACAGAGTGCTCTCCTTCAATATCTAAAATTTGTCAACAGTCACCCTGTATATGTATAATGTCGATCTTTTAGTCGCAAACTCATACAGGGGTCAATAGTATTAGATATATTATGCTCAAAAAAGTTTTCGAAAATATACCAAGAATAAATTCAGAAAATTTGAACATGCCGTTAATAAAAAAAATGTGTATAAGTGATTGTCGTAACATATTTTTAGTACATTGACTATAAAAGTAGGCACTACGGACATTAACTGTTTTTGGAGATAAGGTATTGCTGTAGAGTTTACTGCCACTGGCTAGGCTTATTATTTTATTTTAATTTTTCATTGTTATTCATTGTTATTGTTACGTTACTAATGTGAATAAATTGCTGGACTGGGAGCGAAAGAAAAACATAGAATGTGCCAGCTGCTTCTCTTCCATACTGCATACTGTAAAAGTCAGTTAAGGGACAGAGGTTTTAAAGGCGTTTTTGTGGGCGATAGGTTGATCCCCTGTCACTACAATTGTCTCTCCATGTTTATAGTACCTCCAAATTTGTCAAACGTGACATCAGATGGTCTTGTAACCTCTGGTGTTCTGCCTATCCCATAAGGGATACAGGCGTGACGTTATGTATGTATGTATGTAAATCTTCATTAATTGATACACCAATAATTACCATGGGATCTCAACTTTCCAAACGTGAAAAACTGCTCCATCATATTTTTTTAATAGGTATCATATAACATACTGGCTGTTTCGCTCTTTCAAATACCGCGGGAATATTGGGATAAAAAGTAGCGTATGTGCTATTTCATACTGTACTTTATCACTATGCCAAATTTCATTCAAATCTGTTGAGCCTTTCTGCCGTGATTGAGGAACAAATATTCATACATCCATACATCCAAACTTTCACAATTATAATATTAGTAAGAGCAAGAAAGTAAGATAAGATGGTAGTTACAGGAACAGGATAATTACATGCTTATCTCTTAGAATTTAAAATGTATTACACTATGAAATTAAAATAACGTAATATTTTAATGAATGTCAATTTCTTTTATTTAATAAATAAAATAAATAAAAATCCCCAGACAATCACACCAACTACATGGTCCCAAAGTAAGCATAGCTTGTTTTATGGGATACCATGTAGCGAACTAGGGGGGAACCTAGAATATATATACATAAATAGATAAACACCCAGACACGGAACATTTTATTTTTCTTGTTCCGTGCGGGAATCGAAACCGCAATCGCCGGCGTCTGAGGCAGATAGGTTTACCCCATTGCCAAAGTGGTCATCAAATAAAAATCCCCAGACAATCACACCAACTACATGGCCCCAAATAAAGCAGAGCTTGTGATATGGGATACCATGTAGTGAACTAGGGCGGAACCTAGAATATAAAACGCCCAGACCCGAAACATTTTATTTTTTTCGCTCCGTACGGGAATCAAATCCGCGACCACTGGCGTCTGAGGCAGACAGTTTTACCCCATCGCCAAAGTGGTACCCAAGTTACTGAATTCCACGAATTTACTATTATTATATAGATTTAGAATAGTTTTTTTTAGGAATAGAGGTTTCCTGTACATCGCAGTATAGTTTCAATATCTGCGGCATTTTATGTAATGTAGAGTGATGTAAAAGTTTGTCTAGAACGCGATTTTAATCTCCGTAGGTACTTATTAGTTACTTGACACTAACATTAAACAGCACTCCAAATGAAAATTGTTCAATTCAGTTGCCTTAAGAGTTCTCATTTCATACATTTCTCTGTACAAACATAGAAGCGTCATAGCGTCATAATTTGCTGTTAAACTCCAAAAAAATGGTATGATATCGATTGTTCTTGTCAGTATTTAAGATTGTTGCCGGTCAGCATAAGGCTAAAGATAAACATTATGAGATTATAATCATTGAAAAATCCTTATCTTTGCATAAGTAATTCGTATTTATACAAGAACAAATTAAATTTATATTTTCCACGGACCTAGTTTATTTATCAATTAACTTCAAATAAGTATTTTAATACTAAGAAAGAAAGAAAGAAAATATTTATTTAAGTAACTATCGCAATTTCCACAATTAAAACATATCTTATATACATATATAGCCTAGTTCTTATTATACATAAAAAAGAACGATAGTTAAAAAAAAGGAATCAGACTCAGCTTAATGTCGATTGATCCAGTAGGAACATCGACGCTGGTTTTCAGTCCATCCCTCTGTCCCCTAGGTGTTCGGGGAGAGGAAAAATGTACTGGGATAGTCCCACCCTAAAACACTAAAATTTATACAAAACACAAAAAAAAAAATTAAAAAGCATTATAAGCTGGGATACAAATAAAAAAAAATATATTAGTATGTGGCACGGCAGAAAAATAGTAATATACATGGGTACCTATAAAAATAATAATATCTACATATTAATATTAAACATATAAGCAGATATAAAATAAATATACAATACAAACATATTACCAAACTAGATATTAACGGAGTCATTGTAATGTCTGAAGAATTTTTTTAAATTTAATTTTAAAAGTATGACGACTTTATCTTTACTAAGCTATCTTTGTTATACGAACACAAGCCCCATAAGCATTTTGTGTTTCGATTTCTGTAAGAATATTTCGTGCGTCTCACCAAACATGTCAACTTCCGTTTGAAGCTGAGTGAAATAGCAAGATGGTTTTGCCGAACACAACTAAGAGTTTGGCTTAGCAAACGGCGGGCTCTTAAACTTGAGCTCTACATACTTTTAACGGTGATGAAACACGCATTGGCTTCACTTTCACCTGATGGTAAGTGATGATGAACTCGAAGATTAAAGCACATAGCTTAGAAAAGAACTGCCCCTGCATGAAACAGTGCCAAAACACAGAACTGCTGAAGTGTTATAATTTTATAACAGTCTTTATAAACGTTGTCGCTTGCTTAACGGACCCTAAAAATTCCTAGTACAAATTCACAATAATAACTTCACGCTTGTGTCCTTTATAGGGTATGCAGAACACCAGAGGTTATAAAACCATCTGATTTCACGTTTGACAAATTTGCAGGCACGATAATGGTGGAGATGGAATATTCCTTAAAAATTTTACCTTAAAAATTTTATTGGTCAAATCGAGAAGATTATATCGGTCAAATGATCACCGTTACAATTGGTTGCCATATGGGATCATTTTATGGAATTTCATTTTTATTTTATTGCATCACTTCAGAGAAAACTTCGAGCGAAAGATTCTCGCACTCGTGTCGAATGTTGTCCTTGAGGGCTTCCAGAGTCTGGGGCTAGTTTCACGGGACTTACAAAAACCTCACAAAAAGTCTGGAATGCATTAATCGGGCGATCTGGTGGGCCACTGCAAATCGCCAAAACGAGAGATTAGACGACCTGGAAACGCTGCCTTCAGAATATCGGTCATGGCTCGTGCAGTATGTGACGATGCCCCGTCCTGTTGGAACCACATGTCTTTCAGTCCCAATTGGTCCAATTGCGGCAGAAAAAACTAATGTCGTTCAGCCAGCGGCATTCTTGAAAAATATGGCCCGAGGACTCCTATAGCGTGAACAGCGCACCACACAGTCACTTTGAGCTGGTGTAATGGCACCTCGATTTCGATGACTCGTGGATTTTCGGTGCCCAATGAGGTGAAAATGAGCCTCATCGCTCATTATGATTTTGGTACAAAAATCGTGCACTTGTTTCTTGAGATTATTCCGCGTTCTTGGGGAGTGTATCGCTAAATATTTTGTTTGCTTGTATTCTGCATCTATCTAGTCCAGAAACGTCAAAAATATTTGCCATTGGTGACCATCTGTTGCCGTGCCAAGAGTATTTTGCGTCGGTTTTTTTTTGTCTCTTGGTCTACTGTAATATCTTATTTAACAACTAGTTAAAGCCGAAGTATGTGATGACTGACTTCATCAAGTGTTTTGTGAAATTCTTAAGATGAATAAAACTTTTTGAATTATGAAAAATGAGAGCATCTTCCAATAGAGTGATTTCTTTTGGCCCACCTTGTAATTAATAGAAATTCCGATTTTATAACGATTCTTCAAATAAATCGATACAAATGATTTGAATTCTTAGTTCAAATTTCAAAATAAATTCTATTTTTTTTTCTATTTTTATGTCATTTCTCAAAAAGAGATATTACTTACATTGCATTTATTATATATTTATTTGGCATTGAAGAGGCTTCCTATTGCTTTTTATTTGAATAAGCTAGCTTTTATAGTTTGAGAAATATCATGAGTTTTGTCTCCGACCTAATTCTTTGCTCTCGAGTGTAGTTGTATTTCGCAGCTTGGTTTTATTTTGTGTTTAGGTAAATTGAGTTTAAGTTTGACATTTCAAAACTAGTCTTTGAATTAATGATCTATGTAAAATACATGTTGTATACTTACTTGACCATGTGAATACAGGGTTTAATATGTTTTTTTTACCTATGTCCAATTTTGTCATGCCATTTCACATTTAATAGGAACAGACAGCCCTTCAATGGTCTACTACTTTATGTTTTTATAAAAACAATTTTAAAAATCTAAATTCGGTTTATAATAATTACTAGAAAAAGCCAAAGATAAAAAGATAATAGAGAAATATTGACATTCTATTAAAAGCCTTTGAAATATAGCCAATTCATTGAAAATATAGAAACACGTGAGCAGAAGCTTTCAAAATACAACTCTACTTGTTCTAGTAAGAATAAATGCTTTTGCTTTCCGCTATAGGGTTCTCGGAGGAAATCTACGCCCCACAGTGCAACCTGAGAGAATGAAAAATCACCCTATTTCTCCTCAGACATCTGCCGGCTGATTTAAGAAAAGTGCATCTCATGATAAAACAACAGTTTGCGAGATCAATTTTGGCAGTAGCTTCTGGTTTATACTTGTCAAAACGGAGGAGGTTTTCAATTTGTGTATATGTAGTCTTTGTTACACGATTACGCACAATTATGAATCGTAATTTAATGAATTTACGGGATTCTTACCATGACTTCTGAGTTTTATTTCGCGCGTCTGATATTTCGATGCTGATACAAGCACTATGATCGCGGACTGACAGATGTAGGTAGGTGGCGATGGCAGTCAGAGGCAGATAAATCGATCTAACCCCTTCCTTATTCGTTTTGATCTGCTATTACTGGAACTCACATTAATGTCACTTTTGCAAAACACGCTAACTGTCATCGCCACCTGCCTACATCTGCCAGTCCGCGATCATGGTGCCTGTAACAGCATCCCGTAAATTCATTAAATCATAGTGGAAATAACAGCGATAGTTTAAAAAAATAATAATGATGAATTGAGTCTTGTTTCATATGATAGAAGATACTTTCGAGGTAGTCCCGTATAAATTTAATTGAAATCGAATAAGTACTTTTTGAAAATTTCGAAAAAATAGAATCTATTTTTTCGAAATTTTCAAAAAGTACTAGTAAGTAAAAGATATCTGATATCAATACTATGAATTGTACATTGATGACCTAATACTGCAGCTAAAGCTTTAACTAGGATTTTAATGCTCTGCATTCGTTGATTATTTCATTAATAATAAATTGGCATATTCTTTTCAATTATTTAAACATGCAATTTGTACAGTCACGTCTAATAATATGTCTACATTTTCATTGGAATTTGAACGTTATCGTTATCATAACCGAGTAAGTTGCTAAGTGTGTACATATTAATGCACGCGACTGTACTAATATACAGAGTGCGAGTTTTTCAACTTTTCCGTCACGTTAATGTTAACTTCATTTTGTATGGGATCGAAGCAGCGCCATCTAGTGACAAAATTGGAAAACCGTATTTCTAAGAACGTGATTGGTTGTTTCAAGTGGTTTGCTCGATTAACGCGATAGTAAAGTCATTCGAATAAACTCGCACTAAGCCAAAGATCTCTTTATAGTTTTCACTTTTTATGCAATTATGATGTTATTTGGAAGTAATTGCTTCACACCTGTATTACCTTTCTATATGTTTTTTGATGTAGCTACGGTGTACAGTAAGTATAAAGGTATAAATAAGCAAACAGGCTCCAAGGTTTGCACCACGGCATTGACAATCAAAGCATTTTAGTATATCTCAAGAGTTTGGCCATAGCACCATTTTAACGTTTGGTGACGCCACTTATTACTGGCAATTACAACTTGATATGAGTGATAGACAATCATTCGCCATTTGATCACAAGACGCTTATGAAAGTCTTACACATATTCTGTTGTAAACTGCACATATTTGCTGTGTTTATATTATTTCTTGCAAACTCAGAAGTAGCGTCAAGTGAAGTTTAGTTTATCATTATGTAACTGAATTGTTGTCGTGATGCACTTCATGATGACATATTTCGACGAATAGCTTTTAAAGCATCAAACATGGTAGCAAGTGTTGGTATTTGATTATTTTACTTTGTGGTTCCTTAGTTCGGTAGTATTGTTATGTAAAATTAGCACCCTTTCTTTCACATATAAAATACAATATTTATCAACAAAAATAATAAAAAATCGCTATAGTGCATAGTCCACCCAAAAACCTCAAGCACATAAGCGCCGCCAAGCGGCAAAAAAGCATGCAATCCAAACTCCCTATAATATTGTTGTGTCCTATCTGTACTTGTACATAATACTTTATAATCTGTGGTTAGCACGTTGCACGGCGTTAGTACAGATTACTTTGTTTAGAGCATATTGTCAGTTTTATTACACGTCCAGTCTTTGTGTCGATAATAAAAAGAAATGTAAGTCATCTCTACGAGTTCAGTCACGCAGGTTTGTGGAGGCGAGGGTTGATGATTTCTATACATGATTATAAAATAAAATGCATCCCTGATGTGTTGGACCTGAGACAGAGCTAACAGTCTTCTAAGAGTATTGAAGGATAGGGTAAATAGCTCCATATTAAAACATTAAAACAGTTGCCATCTGCAGTCGAACGTAAAACCTACGTATTAACATTAATAGACAGGTCACTGGTACATGGCCCGCCATACAATCAGAACTTTTAGGTAGGATCTCCATCTAGGTTTGATATTATTTTCAATAGGTCAAGTAGAATATAAAAAAAATAAACCCAATTACCTACAGGGTTGCCAACTTTTTTTTCTAGAAATAAAGTATATTTGAGTCTGAAAAGAATATCAAACAGTATTTTGGAAACAGTGTATATAAAAGATAAAATATGTGTATATAAAATAACAAAGTTGTATAATAAAACTTTATTTTATTATACAATTTTGTTCTTTATTTTTAAGTCTCTTATGTAAAATTTTAGCGAGTCTCATCATATTTTGTTGCATTCAATTTTCTTTTGTTTCTAACAGCTATAACTTTATTTTATTTTTAAGTCATGTCTTATGTATAACTACTCTACAAGGTACAGGATTTCTTTGATTAAGTTTTTGTCTTTTTTGTTTTTGTCTACCGTCCGTGATTAAGTGGAAGACCACAATGGAAGACCAGCGCTAGTACTACGCTAGCATGTTGCTGAATTGTAACCATTTTGTGGCAAAATTTTCGTCCATTTTTTAATTTAGTCAATTTTGACCATTTTATTTTGTCACAAATAAAGATTTTTTTATTTATTTATTTAATAATTTAAATGTTTTAATCACATATAAAAATTTTAGCTTTTTATGTTGAAAACAGTATAAATTGACCTTTAAAAGCAGTACGGTTGGCAACCCTTATAACCTAGAAAAAAGTCTAAATTGTTTACTAACTAGGATCAAGTGTCCGAAACCAATATTTTATAACATTTTTAATATACCATTAGTAAAAGTTATAGGGTTCATTAGGTAATTTTATAATGAATAATTGTTGGACACAAAGCGCCATCTACGCCTAAAGTAAACTCATATCTATTTCAACTTCATACAAACGAAACGTGAGCTATACCTACGCGGCACAGTCACGACTGGCAGCATGCCGAAACAGTTTTTGATTGAGTTTTGCATTAAAATGCGGATTTTTTATACTTTGAAAATTCATAATAAATCATTTCGTACGTCTGTGTCGAGGCGAAAGTGTAAACAAATTATAATACTCTTTATTGCCAAATAAGATACGAATACAATTTCGTGGTAATGTCAAGCATAGAAACAAGCATAGAAAATAGACAATTAGGCGACCTTACTGCTACAAGCGATTTCTTCCAGATGACCTTACTTAAACTGAAGTATTTTTCGGTCTTTAATTTATAAGACCCATATGTTATTCAAACTAATACAGGGTCTTTGACCCATAAGGCATTTATATTGAACACTTCCTATACAGTTCAAAAAGTACCTTAATTTACAATCACAAAACTAAATGGAAGTGAACACAAAGTAGAAAAATGTGATTAAAATGCTGAAGGTGGGCAGCCCTATCGCATTTGTACGTAGCGCGGCGCTACTGTAGGCATTTATTTCAAAGATGCGGCCGAGTGCAACGTGCACAAAATGTTACATTACTAGCAATCTGTACGCACCATTACACTCTCAGATTAAGTACCTAATCTGAGATTACACTGAAAGTTGAAAACGTCATTGACATCATGACATTACTACCTGTAGCTATTTTTATTTAGAAACAGCAAGATTTGAAGTCAAATCAGACAAGGCATCTGGCGTAATACGAGAATCCTGCTGGTTTACAAAGCGTTCACAAATTTAAATTATGACTTTGCGAGGCCTTTAAAACTGGACTCGGTTTCAAAATACTGTAGGTCAGTTTTTGAATTGTTTATTTCAGTAAAAGTGCGTTTGTATATAACCTTCTTTTGTAAGTAAAAATTTCGTGGTGAAATCTTAAATGCTGAGCTATATTATGGCTAAGTGATTGAGTTCTGAATTTGATTCCTATCCAAACCAAGTTTGAATCGCGCTGTTATCGAATGGTCAATAACTACTGGATATATTTATTTATCTATTATTTATGCACCAATATATACATTTAATTAAGTTTAATTTGGGTGACAAACAGTGATAATGGTTAATAATATGTTAAAATTAAATTAAAATCATCAATCAAGAGAAGTCATTCAGCTTTTGGTACTAAATTTAAACATTTATAATAATAGATTCACTCACATTTCAAATTGACTATTGAACTACTAATTATTAACGTATTTCTTCGTTATCTTTCCTCTTAGTCAAACCGGATGTTTTTCCGACTGAAATCGTTTTCGGTTAACACCAATCGGGGCCCAATTTCCGGTATAATAATTGCGTTTTAATTATATTAGATATCGACTCAAAATTTTAAACAGCGATGGTTGGAACTTAAACATGAACATAAACGCTGATATGAATATTAATATAGGTACGTATTTTTTGACTTACTTACAGAAAAATTCGTCAAGTGTATTTAAGACTTATTTGTTTACAAGTATGTAAATCAAAATATATATAAAACTGTTCCGTTACTGACTGAGTGACTGAGGTACTGAGTGACTGACAGACAACGTACAGCCGTAACTACTGGGCGTAGAGAGCTGAAATTTGGAACATACATTCTTTAGGGGATGTAGGGGTGCAATAATGAAGGAATTCCCAAAATCCCTACGGGAACGGGAAAAATAGGACTTTTTAGTTTGTATGAAAAATATTATTCCTTGAGTGCACCGATGTGAAACTTAGTGTAAAGGTTTTTCAATGTGTGTCTGGTTGTTTTATGAAAGGAATTCCCGAAATTCCCACGCGAACGGGAAATATATGATGTTTTAGTTTGTATGAAAAAATCCCATCCCTTGTTGCACGGATGTGATACTTGATATAAAGGTTCCTCAATAAGTGTCTGTTTGTATTATGGAAGGAATTCCCAAAATTCCCACGGGAAGGAGTTGGACTTTTTATTTTGTATAAAAAATCTTATTCCTTGAGTATACGGAGTTGATACTTGGCAAGAAGTTTCAAAGAGTGACTGGTTGTGCGACGAAAAAAATTCCCAAAATTCCCACGGGCACGGGAAATATATGATTTTTAGTTTGTATGAAAAAAACTTATTCCTTGAGTGCATGGGTGTGATACTTGGTATAAAGGTTCTTTCAGTGGGAGTCTGGTTGTATAGTTTCTGAAATTTCCACGAGAAGGGTAGTTAAGCGCATACGAAGGTGCGGAATAAAGCAAGTATATGTATAAAAGTCAGCAGTATTTCATATAAATATTTAAAAAAAAAATCAAGTAATAGTTCGTTTTTGACTTTGACGACCCTATCTCCATGTCCGTGTCCGTGTCCTCGTCCCTGTCTCTGTCCTGTCTGTGTCGTGTCCATGTCCACGTCTATCTCCATCCACGTTCTCTCTTTTCTCTCTCACCTGTATCGCTACATATATCTCTATGTCTGTGTTTCTATCTAGTACCTCTTTTCCTAATGTATAAATATAATAGTGGACTCCAGAGAGTCACTAACCCGTTCATGGGTCAATGTGTACGCTTTAAACTGTGTCAATTTCAAAAATATTTAAGATAAACCCTTCGATGGTGTAAGGATAAGTATTGTATGAAAAGGACTATTCTAAGATATCCGGATGCAAGTGGATGGGATTCATTGGCTGTATACTGTTATTGTGTATTTAAAAAAATGCATGATTGCTGTTGAGTTTCAGAAAGTATTTAAGTACACTTGAAATAAGTCAAACTATTTACAAATTAAACCGAATCTATCACCACTTCTGAAACTCAACAGCTATCACGCATCTTTTGAAAATACACAATAACAGTTTACAGCCAAGGAATCCCATCCACTTGCATCCGGATATCTTATTTTTTTTTTTACAAAACGAACGACAGCGTCTTGTTTATTTTCAATCATTCTTATTCAGTAGACTACGAAATTTTGAACTGGTATCATTATTTTTCTATTTAACATTTCGGACTGTCAGTTTACTGCATTAAATTATTTGCTAGGGTATAGGAGTGTTTTTAGATTTCTCGTCTTTTAGATTTCAAGCTCGAAAACACAACCCGAATCTGTCAGCATCTTTTCTAGCTGCACCATCTCTCTTCGAAATTTTCTACCAATAGCTCTGGCAAGTTTTGGTTTCCCACTTTCATTTGAAATCCCATTACTTGCTCACGCTGATAAGCTGTTCCAAATTGACAGAACAGAAACAAGCTTACGCGCTTTCAAAATGTTTGCTTAAGATTCATATTTAGCTAACGAAATTCTTGGAAGAAATATGCAAACAATATCTTTTAGGTCTTTTTTTTTTTTTTTTATAAAATATGGATGGGACGTTTGTCTTCCATGACACCTGATGTTAAGTGAACATGAAGACTAAGGTGTTACACGTCCATCCACGAGAAACCTATTCACTCGACGCTTAAAAGTACTAGGACTATACTGGTCAGGGAAAATAGACGCAGGCAGTTCATTCCAAACCTTGGCAACCCGTATCAAAAAGGAACTGTCAAAGCGCTTAGTTCGACTTTTCGGAATATCAACCACATACGGATGGAAGTTCTGTCTGCGTCTAGTAGTCCGATGGTAAAAGGGTGAGGGTTCAATTTGCTCAAACTGTAACGTTGTACATTAATAATTAAATTAAATAAATCACTAGAATATTTACAAGCACTATTTATTAATCAAATTATTATTTATTCTCCAATTTAAAACTTAGCATATTTTATAAAGGCAACATTATTGTTGACCGAGTGCGCGCGCTGTGTGAAGTAGCTACGTGTTTTTTTCGAATTGGAATAAGACTGAACGCGAGACTGACTCACACGCCGGCAGACAGTTGACCTTTGTCAAGTAGAACGCACGCCGCTTATTCTCGTCGCTCATTTTACGCGATTAAGTGTTCGTCCCTAACGTTCTCTCGTCATCTGTTTTTGCAACTATTTAGCATAATTGGAATTGCTCGGACGAGCAATTATACTTAATAAACAATAAGTTCGGTTGTTGTGAGTGCAATTCGTCCCCAGACTGGGTAAGTGGTGATAAAGTATTTTCTGTGCTTGAATAGTCTCGTTCGCATTTTAATTGTACCTAATTATCGCCTAATTATGCTTTTGCCTATCCTTGTGTACCTTATTATTCATTTAGGTACTTGGTTAATTTTGACCGTTAGCGTATTATCATTTTACCCTCACTTTTTTTTAAGAAACATAAAATTATCTTTTAGCTTAATTTAAAATGAAATGAAATGAAAAATGAAATATATTTTATGTGAGAGATTTTTCCATTTCGACGTTCAAATATAGATTGAAGTATTACTAACATTAAAAGTTGTGGACCATTATTTTAGTTGAATGTTGAATATTAAATTACATTTTAAAATACATACAACACAACATATACCTTTATTAAGGATAATTGAATACAGTTATTGATTTACTATGTCATAAAAATTTAAAATAGGTAATTTAAGATATATATATATATTTTAACATTACATTACAAAATTATTCTTCTCATTATGTTTGTATTGGAAATATTCATTTATAAAAACACTTTTCGACTAACCACACATGAATTGTATGTTTAAAATTATTCAATGGTAAAGTTTTGAAATCATTTGGTAAAAAGTTATAAATTTTGATAGCCATTAATTGTATTTTCTCTCCGTATCTGATTGTGAACAGCCACGGCAACACTATATTAATAGTACTGTGCCTGTTTGCCGTGACTGCTCACCAGAAACGCTGGACGGTTTCCTAACGCGTTCGTCGTTGGTGAATTCCAGGGAACAAAGTTGGGGCTGCTTAATTTCTTGCACTGCACTTCCGCACTGCACTTCCGTCCCGCTCGCTTCGTGCACCGCTTTGGGCTTGTTGCTGTGTTGCCGTGCCGCCGTTGCTGCTGTTGCGGCCAACGCCACAACCGTCCCCCGGCCGACCCTCGGGCTCTTCCCCGGCGCGCATCAGGGCAGTACATCGCACAACAAAGCAGATATTGATAAATGTACTAGCGATCAATTTGAGTTCCATTAAGTACCCACGCTCAAATATTTTTTATATTTTTTTCCGCACTTAAATTTTGTGAGCCGACTGAGCCGGCCGGAATAAATTGTTACATGACCTTAGTCTGGTGTTCTCATTTCGTACCTCCTCTTCCACAACTATTAGGCAGGCAGGTAGACAGGACCCAGGCTAACGGTACACTGGCGCCATAACGTGGTAGTAAATCGCTTAGTACAACTCAATATCTGTTTTCTTTGTGTTTTGTGTTTGTTTGTGGCTTGTTTTTTTTTGTATTTTTGGTTTTTGTTTGTTTTTTTTTTGTTTTGCTTTTTATTCAATTATATATTTATTACTTAAAAGAAAGAAAAAAAAAAGAAAGAAAAAAAAGAACCAATTACTTATTGAAGTTGATTGTAACAGTACGGAGAACAGTGTAGACGGCACGATTAAGTTGTTGCGTTTTTTATTCTTTTTTCATTCCGAGTTCACTAATAAATATTAGTGTTATTTGCAACATATTTTTCGTGGTATCGACACTGATATTTTGAATCAATTATTTTTTGTTGCGTTTTTTGTTTTTTTGTTTGCAAAACATTTTTTTTTTGTTGCTTCTGTTTTTTTTTGTTGTTATCGTCGCTTATCACCACTCATCATTCTGGTCGACTGTTGTTCTCGCTCTTTGACAATGCTGCCTGTTAAATATCTTTCACTTCAAAAGTCGGAGCTCGAATATGAAGTTAGGATAAGAGGTGCTACTGCCGCGTCTTCTGTCGAGGAGTTACGCAAACAAATCGTAAAGTTGGCACCAGATCTTCCATCTGAACACATACTCGAGTCTCCGATCGATGTCAGGCAGGATCTCAAAGGTTGTTTAGAAGTACTCACTAAAGTTCAGACTAATCTTGACGTACCTGAACCTAGTATTCCTACATTAATGAGAACTCAAAATATGTTGAATCACTTACATAATCGGCTTGCTAGGATAACGGCTAGCGACGAACACAAAAATTTATTTGAAGACGTTCAAAGAAGTTACCTTAACTTTTCAAAGAAAATCTCGGTTATTCAAGCCGGAAAGTCAATACCAGGTTCCTCTAATACCGCATCCACTGGTGACTACTCTAGCACTACACCAGTTTCCGAGTTGCAAAATGTTATTTCGGTGACTTGCGATAGGGGTTCTGCTGATATTAAGAAACTTAAATTCGATGGCAAAACTTGCGTGCGTTCTTTTATACAGCGTGTAGATGAGTTTATTGAAGCCCATAATATACCAGCACCTAAAATATTAAATTATGCCTTAGAAATATTCCAGGACGATGCTCTTCATTGGTACCGTTCCGTAAAGGATAAGGTTAATTCTTGGCCAGATTTAGCAGCCCTATTGAAGGCGGACTTTGATCAGGCTGATTATGATTATAGGCTTATCTCAGAAATCCGCTCCCGCACACAGGGAGAACGTGAAAATATCACAATTTTTTTGTCAATTATGGACGGAATGCTCTCTCGCTTATACAAGCCCTTACCTGAAGCGGATCGGCTCGAGATTCTTCTTCACAATGTCAGGCCTTGTTATGCCAGCACCCTTGCTTCAGCACCCAATATTGACTCTATTGATTCCTTGCGGTCATTATGCCGAAATTATGAAAATATTCAGGCACGCCTCTCACGTTTTCAAGAACCACCTAAAGTAACTTCAGAAACGGTTGCACCTGAATTTGCTTATGCTAGGGGGGAGTCTAGTAAAAATAAATTTAGTAGTAATGATAATAATAAACAGAATTTTTCAAACCATAATAATTTTAATTTTAATAAATCTCATAATTACAATAGAAATCATCAGTATAATAAGCAAAATCAGTATAATAAGCAAAATAACTATGTACATTCAGTGGAAGTAAACAAAAATCAACCTTATTGTTATAGATGTAAAGTTAATACACACCACATCCGTCAATGTCCAGCACCACGTGATGTTTTCTGTTTTAAATGCGGATTGAAAGATGTCAAGTCTCCTGATTGCCCCAATTGCATTAAAAATAAAAACAGTTCAAAAAACTAAAACTGCAGAATTGTAGTAGTTTTGATGATGGCGATTGGCAAGCTTGGCTTAAATTCATTAAAACTTTTACGTCTACTTACAAAATAGCTACAATTCTGCAATCTAAACCTTTCAATGATTCTAGACCTTATATTAATATTAAAATTAATGATATTGACGCTTGCGGTTTACTGGATTCTGGCGCTGCAGTAACGATCTTAGGCAATAATAGTCACAGATGTCTCATCGATTGCACTTTGCACCAGAACGAAAGCATTAATATGATTGCTGCCGGTGGTCAAGCATTAAATTCTATTGGATATGTAAATTTACCCGTCACGTTTGAAGACCAATTCCATATTATTAAAGCTTATGTCGTCCCCGAAGTTGAAACCTCCATTATTTTAGGTGTAGATTTCTGGCGACTTTTCAAGATCTGTCCAAAGTTTGTTAACTGCATTCAAATGTCACATAATTCTATTTCCGAAATAAAGGTCAATACTGATGAAGCTCGTATACACTCTTACGACAACTTATTAGATTCCCAAAAATCTATTGCCGATAATGTTAGAGCTCAGTTTGAATCTATATCTACCGAAAAAAAGGGTTTAGGTAGAACTAATGTAATTTCGCATCGTATAGATACTGGCGATGCGCAACCAATACGACAGCGCTATTATAGGATGTCTCCCGAAAAACAACGGATTCTGACTGAACAAGTAGACGAAATGTTGTCTCTCGATGTTATCGAACCATGTGAAAGTGCTTGGTCGTCCCCAGTACTTTTAGTTAACAAAAAGAACGGACAACCTAGGTTTTGTCTTGATAGTAGAAAGCTGAATTCCGTTACTAAGAAAGACGCCTATAATCTTCCTTACGTTTCAGAAATTTTAGATAATCTCCGGGATGCAAAATATTTAACTAGCATAGATTTATCTAAAGCATTTTGGCAGATTCCAATTGCTCCCGAAGACCGTAATAAGACGGCATTTTACGTACCTGGTCGGGGCACGTTTCATTTTAAGACCACTGCTTTTGGCCTAACCAACGCTCCTGCTACTCAACAGCGTTTGGTTGATTTGTTGTTCGGAGATATGGAGTCTAAAACTTTTGCTTTCTTAGACGATATTATTATTATTAGTTCCACGTTCGAGGAACATGTATCTCGTTTGTTGCGTGTATTAAATAAATTACAAGAAGCAAATTTAACTGTGAATTTTGAAAAATGTTGTTTTTTTAGAAGCCAGCTCAAATACCTCGGTTATGTGGTAGATGCTCATGGATTACGAACAGATCCCGAAAAAGTAGAAGCGATTTTAAATTTCCCGACTCCTACCAATAAAAAGGAACTGAAACACTTCCTCGGTACTGCAACCTGGTATCGTCGTTTCGTTCCGAATTTTAGCACAGTCGCAGGACCTCTCAATAAGCTGACTTCTAACAGTAAAAAAGCACCTCCTTTTACTTGGACACAGGAAGCTGATACCGCATTCAATGCTTTGAAAGAATGTTTAGTTTCTGCACCGGTCCTTTCTTGTCCAAATTATTTAGAGCCATTCGAAGTCCATACGGACGCTAGCAATTACGGAGTGGGCGCAATGTTGACGCAGACACTAAATGGAAAGGAGCACCCTATAGCCTACATGAGTAGATCTCTCACTGGTGCCGAAAGAAATTACAGCATCACGGAGAGAGAGACACTCGCTGTGCTGCCTGCTCTCGAACACTGGCGGTGTTACTTAGAGAACGGCCAGAAATTTATAGTTTATACTGACCATTCTGCGTTAAAGTGGTTTCTATCGTTAGAAAACCCATCTGGGAGATTAGCACGTTGGGGTGTACGTTTGTCCTCATTTAATTTCGAAATTAAACATCGTCGCGGAGTAGATAACGTTATACCTGATGCTCTCTCTCGGGCAGTCCCTATTGCCGCAATCTCACTCTCTAATTCTATATTAAATACAAAAGATGATTGGTACAAGAAAATTTATAACGGTTGTTTAAATTCCCCCGTAACTTTTCCAAATTTTAATATAAAAAATAATTCCCTTTTTCGTTTATCTAAAAATAAAACACAACTTTCAGCTGAGTTCGAATGGAAAGAAGTTGTGCCTATCGAGTACCGTGATAAAATAATAGCAGAAAATCACTCTGAACCAACTGCTGGACATTTCGGAATTTTTAAGACCTACCGTAGGCTATCTTTAACGTACTACTGGCCAGGAATGCACCAAGATGTCGTGAAGTTTGTAAGCTCTTGTTCCGTTTGCTTATCTTATAAGGCACAAAATCACACTACATTGGGAGAAATGGGTCGACCGAAACAATGTTCGCGACCGTTTCAAATGATCTCAATTGATTTTGTAGGACCTCTTCCGGTTTCCCGAAAGCAAAATAGTTACATTCTAGTCGTCACCTGTTGTTTCTCTAAATTCTGTCATATTTTTCCCTTACGTCGCGCGACTTCAGATGCAGTCATAAAAATTTTAGAAGAATCCATATTTTTATTTCACGGAGTACCGCAAACTATTTTTCTCGATAACGGTAGCCAATTTATCAGTTCCAACACTGAAGCCTTGTTTAAAAAATATAACATCCCTAACATTTATTTCACACCTCGGTATACGCCGCAAATTAATACTGTGGAGCGCTATAACAAGACAATTGTAACTAGCCTATCTGCCTTTGTTGAGAATGATCACAGAACCTGGGACACTTTTATTCCCAAGGTACAATTCGCGATTAATAACTCAGTTAACGAGGCAACTGGTTACACTCCCTCCTTTCTCGTCTATGGTAGAGAGCTTGTTTTGTGCGGATCCCACTACACCGATACTGACCTAGGCGATGAAATATTGTTTTTACCACGGGATATTTATGCCGAAAACCTTGGTTGCCTTTCCGCCGTATTTAATGATGTGCAAGCTTCATTATGGCAGGCACATGTAAGGAATACTGCGCATTACAATCTGCGACGAAAACAGGCCGAATTTGAGGTAGGCGACCTTGTTTATAAACGGACCTATTTCCTAAGCGACAAGGACAAGTACTTTAGCAAAAAGTTAGCGCCCAAATTCATGAAATGTCGTATTTCGGAAAAGCGTTCTCCTCTCGTTTACGTCTTAGAGGATATGGCTGGTAAAGACTTGGGTGTGTGGCATATTAAGGACTTGAAGTTGGTTAAAAATATTCGTATATAGGTAACCCTTGTTTTAATTTTTGTGATATTTCAGCGTTTTACCTTACCGTAGTTTTGTCATCTTGTAATGAGCATTAAGTCATACGTGCAATATATCACGGATGACTTATTTGTGTAAGAGTGCGTCGACTTTGTGATTTTATCGTCGCCGTTTCTGTGATAGGTTAATTTTGAATGGTTAAGTATGATAGTTAGATGAATGTTGATGAGTAGACGTGAATGCTCATTGCAGCCCTTTCTTACAAGGCGGGTTTTATTAGGTAAAACCCTTTCCGTGGAGCGGGGGGTATTGTAACGTTGTACATAAATAATTAAATTAAATAAATCACTAGAATATTTACAAGCACTATTTATTAATCAAATTATTATTTATTCTCCAATTTAAAACTTAGCATATTTTATAAAGGCAACATTATTGTTGACCGAGTGCGCGCGCTGTGTGAAGTAGCTACGTGTTTTTTTCGAATTGGAATAAGACTGAACGCGAGACTGACTCACGCGCCGGCAGACAGTTGACCTTTGTCAAGTAGAACGCACGCCGCTTATTCTCGTCGCTCATTTTACGCGATTAAGTGTTCGTCCCTAACGTTCTCTCGTCATCTGTTTTTGCAACTATTTAGCATAATTGGAATTGCTCGGACGAGCAATTATACTTAATAAACAATAAGTTCGGTTGTTGTGAGTGCAATTCGTCCCCAGACTGGGTAAGTGGTGATAAAGTATTTTCTGTGCTTGAATAGTCTCGTTCGCATTTTAATTGTACCTAATTATCGCCTAATTATGCTTTTGCCTATCCTTGTGTACCTTATTATTCATTTATTTCAACTAGGTACTTGGTTAATTTTGACCGTTAGCGTATTATCATTTTACCCTCACTTTTTTTTAAGAAACATAAAATTATCTTTTAGCTTAATTTAAAATGAAATGAAATGAAAAATGAAATATATTTTATGTGAGAGATTTTTCCATTTCGACGTTCAAATATAGATTGAAGTATTACTAACATTAAAAGTTGTGGACCATTATTTTAGTTGAATGTTGAATATTAAATTACATTTTAAAATACATACAACACAACATATACCTTTATTAAGGATAATTGAATACAGTTATTGATTTACTATGTCATAAAAATTTAAAATAGGTAATTTAAGATATATATATATTTTAACATTACATTACAAAATTATTCTTCTCATTATGTTTGTATTGGAAATATTCATTTATAAAAACACTTTTCGACTAACCACACATGAATTGTATGTTTAAAATTATTCAATGGTAAAGTTTTGAAATCATTTGGTAAAAAGTTATAAATTTTGATAGCCATTAATTGTATTTTCTCTCCGTATCTGATTGTGAACAGCCACGGCAACACTATATTAATAGTACTGTGCCTGTTTGCCGTGACTGCTCACCAGAAACGCTGGACGGTTTCCTAACGCGTTCGTCGTTGGTGAATTCCAGGGAACAAAGTTGGGGCTTGCTTAATTTCTTGCACTGCACTTCCGCACTGCACTTCCGTCCCGCTCGCTTCGTGCACCGCTTTGGGCTTGTTGCTGTGTTGCCGTGCCGCCGTTGCTGCTGTTGCGGCCAACGCCACAACCGTCCCCCGGCCGACCCTCGGGCTCTTCCCCGGCGCGCATCAGGGCAGTACATCGCACAACAAAGCAGATATTGATAAATGTACTAGCGATCAATTTGAGTTCCATTAAGTACCCACGCTCAAATATTTTTTATATTTTTTTCCGCACTTAAATTTTGTGAGCCGACTGAGCCGGCCGGAATAAATTGTTACATGACCTTAGTCTGGTGTTCTCATTTCGTACCTCCTCTTCCACAACTATTAGGCAGGCAGGTAGACAGGACCCAGGCTAACGGTACAAAACAGAGCACTCGCGCACTCACCAAAATGTATCCTGTAGTACACGGTTAAACAAGCAACCTTACGACGATGCTCTAGGGTCTGTAGTTTTTTGGTCGTAAGGTCGACGTTGTTAATTAATTTACGGGCTCTTCGGTCAACGGAGTCCAGCGCTTCTAGTTGATATTTGGCTGAACCATCCCAAAGATGACTGCAGTACTCCATGCATGATCGCACTTGAGCTGTATATAAGTTAAGAAGCTGTGCAGGGCTGAAGTACCGCCGTACCTTCGAGATGATTCCCAACTTTTTCGAAGCTACTTGAGCCATGGACACAATTTGTTGACCGAAGTTTAAACTGGATGTTATAGTTACGCCTAAAAGCCCTAGATGGTCAGTGATGGGGACAGATACATTTTGGAAAGTGGGCGTTAATTTGAAGGTGCTCTTTTTTGCGGAGAATAGACACGCCTGAGTTTTGGACGCGTTGAATTTGACCAAATTCGACTCACCCCAATCGGATACTTTCCGTAAGGTCAAATCAACGCACTCAATCATTGACTTTCTTAAACTCTGGATTTCACGGGGGCTCGCTCGCGCATTGGATACGTATCTCTCTACAACAGTGCTGTCATCAGCATAACTAATAATGCCCGGTGTTAAAAGGTCATTAATGTGCAGCAAGAATAATGTTGCAGAGAGAACAGATCCCTGAGGTACCCCGGCATTAATTGCCATTTGGTCGGAGGAGAAACCATCTAAGACTACTCGAATTGACCGTTCCCTCAGAAAATCAGATATCCAGTCGCAGAGCCCAATCGGTATGCCATAAGCTGGAAGCTTACTTAAGAGACCATCATGCCAGACCCTGTCAAAGGCCTTGGAAATGTCTAAGGATACAGCTATTGCTTCACCATGACCCTCCAAGGCCTCGCTCCATAAGTGAGTGGCATACACGAGAAGATCGCCGGTCGAGCGCCCGTTGCGGAAACCATATTGGCTATCGCTTAGGAGCTCGTTGGTCTCGAGGTATGCCAGGAGTCGATTGTTCAATACACGTTCCATGACTTTGCAAAGTATGGAAGTGATTGAAATTGGTCGATAGTTGACAGGATCGGCACGGCTTCCCTTCTTTGGTACTGGTTGTACGTTAGCAAGCTTCCAGGACTTGGGAACCTTACCGGATTCCAATGAAAGTCGATAAAGACGCGTCAAAACGGGAGACAACTCAGCTGCGCAGCGTTTTAAGACCACTGCAGGAATACCGTCTGGACCACTAGCTTTGTTCTCGTCTAGGTGCAGCAAGCATTTAAGAACCTCCTTTTGGCGAATGTGAACGGTACCCATTGTAGGTCCGAACTGAGGTAATTGGGGTGGGATTTTTCCTTGGCAATCTAGACGAGAATTTTCTGCGAAGATACTAGCAAATAAATCTGCTTTCTCCTTAGCAGTGTGGGCCAGAGAACCATCGGGTTTCCTCAGTGGTGGCAGCGACGGGCGACAAAAGTTCGTTTCGACCGACTTGGCAAGGGACCAGAAAGCTTTACTTCCCGAAGGGTATGCTGCTATTCTGTCTCCGATACGGCCTATGTGGGCAAAACGAGCTCTTTTGATTACCTTTTTGCAGGACTTGGCGGCAGCATTGTATCTTTTCTTATGTTCATGCGAATCCAGGGCTTTGCTTCTGCGAGCATTTGCCCAGGCTTTGTATGCTTCCCGCTTTCGCTTTTCAGCGGCAAGGCAAGCAGTATTAAACCATGGGCGACCTTTGGTTTCAAGGGATAGATCAGCGTGGGGAATGAAGTACTCCATTGCTTGAACTATCACACTTGAGACAGCATCAGCGCAGCACGATGGATCGGTTGATGTGAAACAAGTTTGCCGCCATGGATAAGATGCGAAGAAATGTCGCATTTCATCCCAATCTGCTGACTTGTAACGCCATACTCGCCTGGAGCCTTTTGGGCGGGTGTCAGGTGGCGAGTACAGCGATACAGATTTCACCATACAGTGATCGGATGTCCCTAAAGGTGCAGTGACGGACACCGAGTATCTGTCAAGATCGGTTGTCAGCAGAAGGTCCAAGCAATACGCAGTGTGGCCAGCAACGTCAGGGATGCGCGTAGGTTCGTTAACAAGCTGTGAGAGACCATAAGTCAGCGAAAACTTAAAGGCCTCTCTGCCAGCATGGTCAGTGGTACGGGTATAACCACTGCCCGTGGTGAGCATTAAAATCCCCCAGAAACACCAACTGCGCCGTTGGAAAACGTTGCTGAATCTTATCTGCTGTATTGCCAAGGTATTCCATAAGCCTCGTTGTCTCCCGATCTCCGCTATGTGAACGATAGATACAGGCGTAAACCACTTGGTCTAGGCCAGTATCTATGTGAACCCACATGACTGAAAGGTCCGGCACTTCCAAGTAACGGAGACGCTGATAACAGATCACGTCACTGGCATACATGCACACCCCGGCGTGCGGGCGGAAAAGAGACTCCAGGATATAGCCTGGGTAACCAAGGTATGCCGAGTCTGACGGATCGCAGATCTGCGTCTCCGTTAGAAAGAGTAGGTGTGGTCTCTCCGTCTCAAGATGGTGGTGGACATCATTCAGATTGGAGTGCACTCCTCGGATGTTACAGAAGTGCACTTTAAGGGAGAGGAAGTGCAACCGCTGTTGAACCGTACTCTTTTTAGGACCTTTCATTGTGAATTGGTAGTGGAGTGAATAGGGAGGAGAATAGAAGTTGAGTGAAGCGCTGCAAATGGAACCAAGCAACTCGTAGGAAACAACGCACCAATGGGGAACTCACCTGGAGACTGCGGGGACGCCCGAACCCCCCCGAGGTCACCATCGGGTCCTCTCTAACCGGTCGCCAACCGGCACGATGGAGCCTCCCGGGATTTTTCGCGAGGTGGCGGGGCAGCCTTTCGCATGTGGCTGGCATGCTACTTGGGCCCCCTACTACCTGCGGTCGGCCAGCGGTGCACCGTGCTTCGGATCCCGCTACCCTCCAAAACGAGTTACCCGGCGAGTCATTATCCTACGAGTTGTAAACAGTTTTCCGATGCAGCACGATTACTCAGACCTATCCTCCTCAATGGCTACACTAGACATCATGCCGGAACGCGACTAAGTCAATAGGCGGCATGGTTTTGTCTAGTGGGTGGTGACAAGCCACGGCCGAAGCCTACCACCAGATTTTACTGCTCGTTTAGCACCACCCAGGGACCACGTACAAGGCATCGAGGGCTAAACCTTGCGGACGCGAGCAGTTTTCAGTCTCCAAAAAAGTCTGTGGCTGACGACACTGTTGTGTCTAACCCCCGTGGCATACAACCCCGATTACGTTTACTTTTTATTTATTTACTTACACTTTATTGCATATTTACAATAATACATATACAGAACAAGTAAATTGCATAATTCAACAGTAACACAATTGGCGGTCTTATCGCTTGCAAGCGATTTATTCCAGACACCCAGATTTCATTTTCAACAGACTTAAAAAAAATTAGGAGTTACTCAGTTCGTTTGTATCTTTTTTTTTAATGTTTGTTACCTCAGAACTTTTGACTGAGTAAACTGATTTAGATGTTTCTTGTTTCATATTCCCATTTTGAAATCGACTGAGCACTTCATGAATTCTTTCAAATATGTATGAATTTATGTTATTTACGACCTTCTACTTCAGCCAGTTTTGACGTGAAGTCGGTTTTTTAATGCTTTGCATTCGTTGATTATAATTAAATAAAAAGAAAAAGTTGAATATTTTTTCCCAAAAAAAAATAATAATATACCAATTAGGATTTGTATGAAATTTTGCATAGTAATAGTGCACAATTTGGAATAGCACTTTTTATTCCGATATTCCTGCGATATTAGAAATTGCGCGGGTAAAACCGCGTGAAATAGCGAGTTTGATTATACTTAATTATGCCTGAACAAACTTTTAAAACATAAAATTACAGATCCTAACTCATCATAACTAAATGAACTTTATTACTAAATGAACTTTATTTGAATAAAAATGCCTTATTATTGTGGTGGTTGCAAGGAGGAAGTAAAAAGGCACAGGGTTGTGTGTAGCAAATGTAAAAATAGTTTTCATCAGTCCTGTGTCAACTTTTCTACAGCCAAAACATTGCCCTCCTCGAGAATACCGCCTGGTTGGCTGTGTCCAGATTGCATTGGCAAGGCCCGGAAAGTTGAGAATAACGGACATAACACTCCTGTACGCACTTCTAGAAGTGAATGCATTAAGAGTGGCACTGACACTGAGGCTTACTCTGATCCCGAATCTGACTCTGAGAATACAACACACGCGACTTTTGCACTAGATGAAAAACTGAAGCAACTTATTCAGACTGAAATAAGGAGTGCTTTGACACGAGAAATTCCTGGAATACTGAAAAAAGCTCTGAAAGCTGAATTAGCACCCCTTATAGAAGACCTAAATGAAGTGAAAATTGCCGTACAAATTATCAGAGATAAGACTGAAGAGTTGGATAAGTCTATGAAAGGTTTCAGTACCAAGGTTGCAGCTTTAGAATCAGACAATAGCAATATAAAGAAAACCGTAAGCCTTTTCGAGAAGAGACTGAATGAACTGGAACAACAACTTCGAGAGTCAAATTTGGAGCTTAACGGTATACCAGAATCGAGGAGTGAAAATTTTAACGAAATCCTCTCAAATTTATCAAAATCTCTATCCTATGAACTAAACCTATCACAAGTCATAAGCTGTACTCGAGTTGCCAAATTTAGTAATGATCAGCGCAGACCTCACTCTGTAGTGGTAAGATTGGCTAGTCGACGCCAACGAGACGAACTATATACTTATAAAATCAAAAATCCTAATGCCCGTTTTCACCATCGTTCCCTAAATTTAGGGAGGCACTTAAGATGTTTTAAGTGTTAGTTTCGTTTTCACCATCACTTAAGGGACACTTATGATCCAAAGGGATCCCTTAAATTTGGGGCCCCGATATTCGGCATCTTAGCGCTAAGTGACACTTCATTTTCTTGTTGGACGTGCATATTTTGTGCAAAATGGAAGATTTTATTTACAGTTTAGAAGCTATAGAAACTGTGGATTTAGTTACGAATCATAGTTTATTTAGACGGCCACATATTTATCGCGAAAGACCGGACTTATTTACGAAATTTGACAATCAGGACTTCTTCAAAAGATTTAGGTTATCCAAGGACAGTGTGTTATTTGTGTTAGAAAGAATAGAACACTATTTAGAATATAAAGATAACAGGTATGTTTTTTTAAACTATTAAATACTTTTAAAGTAGGTGCTTTATTACTTCTGTTATTTAATGTTTTTCATATTTTGTGTTTAAACATTTGACACACAGGGTACTTAACTAATTTTACTTTTTATTATTTGCAGGAATAAGTCAGTACCTCCAATTAATCAGTTGTTATGTACTCTGAGGTTTTTCGCAACAGGAAATCATCTACTTGCAGTGGCTGATATGGGAGGAATCAGCGTAGCTACTTGTAGTAGAATAGTAAAAAGGGTTTCTGAAGCTATTGTTACACTACGAAGTGAATTTATTAAATTTCCAGACACCGAAGAGCAAAAGTCTGTAGTGAAAGAAGGTTTTTACAAAATTGCTCGCTTTCCAAATATTTTAGGTTGTATAGATTGTACACATATTAAAATACAATCACCAGGTAGGTAACTATACACAATTGAATTGAAATGAGATCTTTTAAAAATACTCAAATAGTTTAATTTTTACAGGTGGAGATGATGCTGAAATCTTTCGTAACCGAAAGTCCTACATGTCAGTCAATGTTCAAACAATAAGTTCACCAAATTTATTGATATCTGACGTTGTTGCACGTTGGCCTGGATCAACACATGACTCTGCTATTTACCAAAATAGTATGAGATATGCCAGATTTGAGAGAGGTGACTATGCTGGTGCATAGTCATAGTCACCAATATCAAGTGCAAGATTACAATATCCAGATAACAACACGATAATCCAAAAAAAATATAACCTATTTTTCTACAAGCGCAACGCTGCTGTCTAGCTAGTGTCATCTGTAAGTCAAGTTGCCACTATTTCACAACTAAAATCTTTTTTTCAATGGCAACAGCGTTCCGCATCAGCAATTTATTATAAATATTGGACGATATTTTATTTATTTTAAAAGAAATCATGTTTATTTTATGTTTACTTTGTATTTTGTCGTATTATTTTGCATAAATCTACATGATTTTGAAAAGTACGATTTTCATACGCCCTGATTAAAAAAAAATTGTCACTTAGGTAAGTGGCCCTTAAGCAGGTATCCCTTAGCTTGGTGAAAACAAACTTAGGTAAGAGGCTGATTTAAGGAGTCCCTTTGGTTAAGAGACCCTTAGTAAGGAAGTGTTTGAGGGAACGATGGTGAAAACGGGCATAAGTTACATAAAGTAAGCACAATCAAAAACTGATAATTCACTTTTGACAGTGAATTATCATTTCGTTTGCACTACGAAACTATTGTGAAGAATGCAAATAAACTCCTCGGATTCATTATCAGGACAGCAAAACCTTTTAAAAATATTAGTAGCTTAAGTATACTTTACACATCACTAGTGCGCAGCACAATAGAATATTGTAGTCCAATCTGGGATCCCATATACGCTGTGCATCGAAACCGAATAGAATCCGTTCAGGTGAAGTTTGTCCGTTACCTTTGTACTAGAACTAAGCAGAGAATGGCTCTTCCCGATTACGATGATAGATTACAACATTTCCACCTGGTCTCTTTATGTTCACGGCGGTCGATAGCATCTCTTGTTAACTTATATAAAATTGTAAATAATCACATTGATGGAAACAGTATTCACAATTTTTCTTTTAGAGTCCCTATGAGATCTGTGAGACATCAAAAACTATTTAATTTACCCAAAACTAATAACAATATATCTTTCAACAATCCCCTTTACAGAATGTGTCGATTATACAATAGCTTAAGTGATGATATTGATTTGTTTAATGATTCACTACCCTCTTTTAAAAACAAAATATTGAAAAATAATTTATAAGTTTCTTGTTTTTGTTCTTTGTTTTTTTTTTTATCTTAAATATTGTTTGCTAGCCTAAATTTAAATGTATTCTATATTATTTGTGCATGATTATAATTGAATTGTAAGCCTGAAATGTAATTTTCTAACTTTAGTTTAATCTTATTGTGAAAAGTGTTTGCAATTTGTTATTATGCCTTGAAATAAATAAATAAATAAAAATTACTCTGTAAGGACTAGGAACGACCATAAGTAAGCGTTTCCCAAATTAAGGCTGGATAAAAGCAGCAAACCATTTATTGGAATGTCAATACGTATATACAGTGTGTCCGGTCACGACCTAGCGATAATTTAAGGTTACAAAATAAACCTAATTTCATCGACAAAAACACCCATATATGGGGGTCTACCCCCCCTCCTGTCGGAATGGCCGCCATTTAATTTTTTTTTTCATTCTTGTAGATACCTCTGCTGAAAGATGCCGATTTTTCTGGACAGAAAGATCCAACAGATGTAAAAATTATTTTAAAGGTAGAAATAGCAACTATCAAATAAAAATAAACATTATGGAAAATTTTCCCTACAAAATATCTTAAAACCTTCACAGTGCTAATTTAAGTGACAAAAATTGACGGTTTTTTATATTTTTCTTAACATATTTCAAAAACTAGCACATTGATACAATTTTTTTTACTACTGTCCTAATACTCAAGGATATTACTTACAAATTGACGTTAAAATTATTGTTTTTAATTGCATAACTCGAGAGTTAGGGCTGCTTGAATATGACCCCTTTGTGAGGGTCCCAAACCCATGATCCCAAAACCAATAGAGCTAGCTGCTACATTGAATAGGGTTTTTGTGACAAGGACGGAAAATTATTTGTATTATTTTAGAGCGGTGAATAAGTAGGACAAAAAATTATGTTTGATCAGCTCAGGTATCGAAGATAAATGTTTGTTAGATAAATTAATAGCGCACTACATTCATGATCCTCGCAAAAGGGTCATGTTCAAACAGCCCTAACTCTCGAGTTATGCAATTAAGAACAATAATTTTAACGTCAATTTGTAAGTAATATTTTTGAGTATTAGGACAGTAGTAAAAAATTTAGTATCAATGTGCTAGTTTTTGAAATATGTTAAGAAAAATATAAAAAACAGTAAATTTTTTTCACTTAAATTAGCATTGTGAAGGTTTTAAGATATTTTGTAGGGAAAATTTTCCATAATGTTTATTTTTAACCCCCGACGCAAAACGAGAGGGGTGTTATAAGTTTAACGTGTCTGTGTATCTGTGTATCTGTGTATCTGTGTATCTGTGTAGTTGTCTGTGGTATCGTAGCGCCCAAACGGATGAACCGATTTTCGTTTAGTTTTTTTTGTGTTATAGATAATTTTATCCCGAGTGTTCTTAGCCATGTTTCATGAAAATCTGTTCAGCTGTTTGAAGATCATCAGCTCTTTTCTAGTTGATGAGGGGATCTGACTACCTTCCATATGTCCTTTCGATGCGAAATTTGGTACCGTATTGCTTCAATTATATTGAAAGTATATGGTAAGGTTACAATGTCCTGATCAGCCGTTTGAAGGTCATCAGCACTCTAACAGTTGATGAGGGGATCTGACTAAATTCCATATGTCGTATCGATTCGAAATTTGGTGCCGTATTACAAAAATGATATTGATAGTATATGCTAAGGTAACCATGACCTGATCAGCCGTTTGAAGGTCATCACCTCTCTAATAGTTGATGAGGGGATCTGACTAACTTCCATATATCGTATCGATTCGAAATTTGGTTCCGTATTACAACTATGATATTAAAAGTATATGGTAAGGTAACCATGACCTGATCAGCCAATTGAAGATCATCAGCTCTCTAATAGTTGATGAGGGGATCTGAATAGCTTCCATATGTCGTTTTGATTCGAAATTTGGTGCCGTATTACTACAATTATATTGAAAGTATATGGTAAGGGAACCATGACCTGATCAGCCGTTTGAAGGTCATCAGCTCTCTAATAGTTGATGAGGGGATCTGACTAACTTCCATATGTCGTATCGATTCGAAATTTGGTGCCGTATTACAACAATGATATTAAAAGTATATGGTAAGGTAACCATGACCTGATCAGCCAATTGAAGATCATCAGCTCTCTAATAGTTGATGAGGGGATCTGAATAGCTTCCATATATCGTATTGATTCGAAATTTGGTGCCGTATTACTACAATTACATTGAAAGTATATGGTAAGGGAACCATGACCTGATCAGCCGTTTGAAGATCATCAGCTCTTTTATAGTTGATGAAAGGATCTGACTACCTTCCATATATCCTATCGATTTGAAATTTGGTACCGTATTACTTCAATGAAATTGAAAGTGTATGGTAAGGTTACAATGACCTGATCAGCCGTTTGAAGATCATCAGCTCTCTTATTGTTGATGAGGGGTTCTGACTACCATCTTCTTAATATTAAAACCTACTTTAAAAAGTACAAAATAAAAGTAAAATTAAAAATTTTAAAAACCCCCTGACACAAAAAAAGACCTTAAAAACTAACAAATAATATTTTAAACCTATTCTAATTATTATCGTCCCATATATAATTGACTGTAAGACTTGTACTTTAAAATATTTTTATTTTCCGAGCTTCGTCGCTGCGTCGGGGACCGCTCAAGTATATAAAGTATTAAGCCAACAACAGCTAATTTATTATTACATTTAGGTATGAGCGATCTTAAGTTTCATGCATAGTCTACGCTCTGCGTAATGCCGCATTACGTAGAGCGTAGACTACGTAAGAGCGCGGCGAGCTCGGTGTGCGGCTTGCGGCGCGGGGGTGGGCGTCACCAAGTGCGGCGACCCGAACGGGCAGACACGTGAGGGCAGACGACGTTGACGGTTGTGTCGATTTTACGAATTTTTCGGAGTGAATTCTTTTGATGCAATCTGCAACTGACAACTGTTTTTCTCACTTAGCGGTCCCCCGACGCGGCGACGACGCTCGGAAAATAAAAATATTTTAAAGTACAAGTCTTACAGTCAATTATATATGGGACGATAATAATTAGAATAGGTTTAAAATATTATTTGTTAGTTTTTAAGGTCTTTTTTTGTGTCAGGGGGTTTTTAAAATTTTTAATTTTACTTTTATTATTTGATAGTTGCTATTTCTACCATTTTTTTTACATCTGTAGGATCTTTCTGTCCAGAGAAATCGGCATCTTTCAGCAGAGGTATCTACAAGAATATAAAAAAAATTAAATGGCGGCCATTCCGACAGGAGGGGGGGTAGACCCTCATATATGGGTGTTTTTTTCGATGAAATTAGGTATATTTTGTAACCTTTAATTAACGCTAGGTCGTGACCGGACACACTGTATAACAAAATTCCGAAGTCAATTCAATCCCTGCCGTTCAATAAATTTAACTCAATCATTAAAAACACTCTATCTTGAAAAGCTTATTATAAAACTAAATATTACTTAGACGATAAAAAGGCATGGGATTAAGCACAACAGGATATTTCTAAAAGCTTCTAATTACTTAATAATTTGGTTTACGGCTTGGCTGTGCAGTATACATATGGCATACTGGTGACTGTTCCACTCACTTATTTCCTTGTCAAGACAACAGCAAGAACGTCATGCTCCCTCAGGCGGCATGGCTAGTGGTAGCGTCGGGTATCGGGTGACCCTCTTCCTTAAAATATGGTTGCGGAGGGTGATGGCTGGTGCTTGCGTTATACTAGTGAACGGGTGCTACTAGCGGCGCCAGGTCGTTTTGCTAATGATACTATGACTATTTTATTCCATTCTTGTTCAAACACTCTGGTCCCAGTTCGTTCGTAGTGTGCATCCATAGTTCATTGCACCTACTATGTAAGCAATTTGGTTGTGGCATGACATTGGCTCTCACAATTAGCTGTCTTGTCTTTGTTGTTTTTTCATGTCACGGTCAATTTGTACTGTACCTATTTGAATTAATTTGATAATTATGACTGAAAAAGAGTGCCAAGAGTTTTTTTCCGCCGGCTTTTTTTGTCTCATGGTCTACTGTAATATTTAATTTAAAACTATCAACAACTAGTTAAAGCCGAAGTATGTCATGACTGACTTCATCAAGTGTTTTGTGAAATTCCTAAGATGAATAAAACTTCTTGAATTTTTTGAATTTTTAAAACTACACAGTTAAGTATAACCACTTAAATTAAGGCTCAGCTTTGTAGGTACGAGGATAGGTGCATGGAAGTATCCTGAGTCTCAGAGTCTACTTAAGGATACTTTAAGCAGTCGAAGGATATGTCAAGGGTAACGTGTACTTATATTTTGTAGTCTTTAGGGTTTGTTAGAAGCCATTTCGTCGCCCTGAAAATTCTGACGTTCAATGGGTTCACTTGGTGGTTTATGGCCTATTCCACCTCGTTACCCAGGGGAGAGTTTCAATGAGCTTTGATGATAATGTAAATTAATTCTGCCAAAACAAAAAGAAATTACTACATACATACATGCATAACGTCACGACTGTATCCCTTATGTGATAGGCAGAGGTATTAAGAACATCTGATGTCGCGTTTGACAAATTTGGAGGTATTACAAAGATCGAGACAGACTATTTTAGTGACAGGAAGTCAGCCTTTCACCCACTAAAATGCTCTTAAAACCTCTTTCCCTTAACTGACTTTTACAGTTTGCCTGGGAAGAGAAGCAGCTGGCGCATTCTATGTACTAGGTACATTCGAAGAAAATTTCGGAAGTAAAACCTATTAAATTTAATTGTGGTTGTAACATTTGATACGAACACTGTAATTTCGTCATTAAAGGTATATTAGATGAAACCAATCCAATAAAGCACTAATTAATCACTAATTAATTTCAAATAACGACTTTTTTTGAATTACGTTCCCAGCCATTTTGTTATTGTTCCCAAATGGTAAAACTAGCAGTAAGGAGTGAAATGTTTTTTCAAATATTCAGTCTCCTTATTTTAATTCTTCAAGGAATTGAATCAAGAGGTAAGAGATGTTTTCTTACAATATGCATGATAAAGTTGTTTCTGTGGTTATTTTGTGGTATGAATCCACCACAACACAATGGACCTTATCACCACTTTCCTTTCTGGTGAGCCTTTTGTATGGCCGTATACAGAAAGAAAGCTGGAAACTTATAAGCTCAGCGTTGATAACCCGCGCAGGAAAATATATGAACGCGCTGGTTAACGCGTGTTGATGCTGGTCGGAACTTATAGGCACCGTTGAGTGCTTATCGGCGCGGGTTCATATATTTTCCTGCGCGGGTTAGCAGCGCTGACAAGCGTTGACATCGTAGCATTGTGCTCACCCTTAACAAAAAATCAGCAATCTATGCTCTGTTCTGATAATCTCCTCAGACAACCATAGTACCCTCCAACCAAGCGGACATAATACATTCGACCGCAACATAAGCTTAAAAGATCCATTTAATTAACTATTTGTTGTCCTTAAAAAATATTTTATGTTCATTTTAATCATGCTCTAAAATATATGCCATAGGTCTACACAACAACTATAAAAACCATTAAATTTTGTGATTAAGAAATTAATCTGTTGCAATTGATAAAAGTCATGTGATCCCCATAACATACATACATGATTTCACGCCCTGGGGAAGGGAGAACACCAGAGGCCATAAAACCATATGATGTCACGTTTGACAAATTTGGAGGCAGTATAATGGTGGGGAGAGACTATTGCATTGATCAGATATCACCACATTTTTATGCCTATCGCCCACAAAAAAACTTCTAATGAAACGTCTGTCCGTTAACTGACTTTTACAGTATGCCCGGGAAGAGAAGCAGTTAGCACATTCTATGTTTTTTCTTTGCTCCTAGTCCATTACTAAAGCTTGCTTTCGAAGTATATACTTGGTTTCTCAGTTTGAGTAATTATTTACATTACTATAACTAAAACATATAATTTTTTATACCAGTTCCCCCGGATATTTGTTTCGAAAGACCTCGATTCGATGACTGTGGTCAAGCTCCGAAGCCAGTCATGTACTACTACAAGGAAGGCTCCCGCTGTGAGGTGGGATTATGGAAAGGATGCCTTCCAAATTTAAACATGTTCAAAGACCAGTATGAATGTGTCACCACTTGCATCTTTGGGGTCAGAGCTGAAGCTTTTGACTACCACAACTTGAATGAATTTGATGTAACGGAATTTACTGATTATGACGAAACAACAACTATGCTGGTTAATGTTACGAGTAACAGCACGGGTAACGGTACTACGCCTGGAAAAGTTAAAGCAGAAGAAGGAGAAGAACCTGAAGGAGGAGATGCTGAAGGAGGAGAACCTGAAGGAGAAGGAACTGCAGAACCTGAGCAAGAACCAGAAACTTAATAACCTTAGATGAAAGATAAAAATGGTATTATGATAGTTTTAATGTTTTTGCATTTTCGATATCTATGAATGAATATACACCTACTATTATTTTATATTTTTTTTATTGAAATTATTTTTAAGAACATTTATTTGTATTCCATGAAAATTGCGGTATCAAGGTGTGGAACAATCTGCCTGCGTCTGTTTTTCCTGACCACTACAGTCCTGGAACTTTTAAATGTCGAGTGAATAGGTTTATCGTGGATGGACGTGTAACACCATAGTCTTCATGCGCACTTTCCATCAGGTGGCATGGAAGACAAACGTCATATCCTTACAATATAAATAAAAAATCATCATATCGTACGTAACAAAGTAATACGGTTTTCTTCAGGTAAAAGTTTTTGCTTTGGTACGATGCTCAAGATCAGTTGATAAATAGAAAAATAATTAATCTCAATACAAATTACAATAAAAAATTTGTTACTAATAATAAAATCGTATGTAAAGGTAAAACACTTTTACACGAAAGAAAACAACTCAAATAATTAAATATTCAAAATAACACAAGTTCCTTTAAAATTAAAACAAACCACATAAATTCTTGCTGAAAAGGCACTGATTCAGCACGAATGTTGCGAACGTTGCAACGCTGGACTTTCGTCAAGATCCAGGTGTGACGTGCTGCGCGTCATACACCGGCCGCGCCATCTGCTCCGCGGAACTGTCAAGTGTAGGCCAATGAAATGGAAGGGTATGGTAATATTTATTGAAACAAAACATCTAACCAAGGTGACCTTGCTAGTTTACAACGTGTTTACAACAGTGAAGATGGCTGTTGACAACCAAATTACATGACCTTGGCGGGTTGGAAACGGCGGTGTTTAGAAACACAGACATACATCTACATAGACAACGCAAGTGCCACGATTTGTATTGGAACCAAGCGTGCCGACTTTTTAAGACCTATTGTGACGTCACAGCTGATATTTATTACTGGGAAATACAAATAGATTCAGAGACACCGATGCCGCCGATGAAATCGATTATTAAGAACGATATTGATATTGTGGACTCGATTTTCTAACAGACATACATACGCGCGGATTAAATCTAGAGGCGACCAACCTTGACGCTTGGTCGAGGTTTGGACACGCAAAGGACATGCATTTGCGTTATCTATGAAGATGTATGTCTGTGTTTAGGACAGTGTGTACGCTTGTTATTGTATATTTTACTATGTAACTATAACTATAAATGACTCGAGTTTTGTAGCTTTTTAGCCTGCGTTTCAACCTTTACTTCTTTGTATCCTCAATTGCATACAAAACTGCCATCGCGAATATCGAGAGATCAGAGCGCACTGACGATTAAGGGGCGTGGCCTGGCGTGACCTTGGCTTGTGTTCTTGTTTGTCTCCTTGTTGGCAACCACCGTTTGTAACAGTGTGGATGACTCGGAATTGGTTGTCAACAACTTAACCTTCCTTAACCTTGGTTGGAAGCATTGGTTTTCAACATGTTTTCAACAGTCTAGCGGCCCCTCGTATAAAAAATATGGAATAGAAATTAAAATATAATGACATAGCTATATAGCTGTCACCCACGACTTCGACCGCATGAATATCTTACTATAGCCTCCTATATAGTAAATCTACGTAGGATTTTGCTTGCTAAGTTCAAAGAGTGTCTTAATGTGTATGTAAAAATTTAATAAAAAGGAGTGTGCCTTTCAAAATATTTTATTTAATGGCAAAAAATCGTCAACTTTAATTGAAGATATAAAAAGTCGACTATCTATAAAACAACTGAACGTAAAATCAAAAATGTGCTGTGTAATTTCGAGGCGTACCGCCAGGCCAGGGTAGCTCAGTGGAAGAGCACTCTTCCGGCAAACGAGAAGTCCCAGGTTGGGAGCCCTGGTCGGATAATTTTTACTTAACATATTTTTTCAGTGATTTAACTATAATTAAGCATTTTAAATGCAAAAAACTTAAAATATTATTTTCTAGAAAACTGTTGGGTTTGGGTAGAGTGTTTGATAGGGAAAACAAATAAGACGGTACTATATGCCCTTAACAGATTTGATTTGGATCTGCGTCGACTTAGCCTGTGGTTTATTTTTCACGTCTAAACCAATTTTTATGATTTTTGGAATACATGTAAAAATGATCTCGAGAAAGGACATAGGGTACTTTATTTTACAAAAATCAAGGTGTTTGTCTGTCCGTTACGTTTTAACGCCTAAGCCGCTTAAGCTGTTTCTATGATTTTTGTTATACGTATAGAATAGATCTAGAGAAAGGACATAAGCTACTTTATTTTTATTTTGACGACCACTTTGGCGTTGGGGTAAACCTATCTGCCTCAGACGCCAGTGGTTGCGGGTTCGATCCCCGCACGGAACAAGAAAAAAAAATGTTCCGTGTCTGGGTGTTTATCTATTTATATTCTAGGTTCCCCCCTAGTTCGCTACATGGTATCCCATAACACAAGCTATGCTTACTTTGGGGCCATGTAGTTGGTGTGATTGTCTGGGGATTTTTGTTTTAATTTTTTTTTTATTCTCTAAGAATCATCCAGTAAGAAGGTGAAATAGGAAAACAAATTTTGTATGGAGATAATCGCGTTCGATTGAATTGAAACTCTTTGTTATTGCCTAAAAGAAAAGTAAATGAACGCGTATTTAAGCATTTTCGGATATTCACCCATCATCATCATCATCACAACTCTTTGTAATGAGCCCACTGCAGGGCATGAGTGAAGAGGAGGTATAAGCCATAATCCTCCAAGCTGGCCCAGTGCTGGGTGGTGGATGCCAGAATGTTTAGGGCGCCTAGATGGCTTCTGACAAACCCTAACGACTACTGTGTACAAGTATACAGCACCCGGGACCGACTGCTTAACGTGCCCTCCGAAGCACGGAAGTCGTCGTGAGTGAGATATGAATGGTCGGCGGTCACCCATCCAAGTACCGACCGCGCCGAACGTTGCTTAACCTGTGATATCGTATGATTCACACAGTAACCACGGCGCCACGACGACTTCCACCCTTCACCCAATTATTACTTTCACCCAATTAGGGTTAAATTAAGTATATTTTTAAGGAAGAATAATCAAAATACATCTTCCTGCCTAATACACGGTTCGATTTTTATATATACACGACTTTTGAGAATGAATTAAGGCTATTTATTTATTATTATTTATTTAAAACTTTATTGCACAAATAATTGGAGTACAATGGGCGGACTTAATGCCATTTGGCATTCTCTACCAGTCAACCACCACAAAAGCAGAGAAGTTAAATAAGTGGTGCAGATTATATTATAAACTAAAATAGGTATATACATAATTAATAATACACAACTACATAAATAAATATACATATATACTCTATACTATAATATGTATGAAATATATACATAAAAGCTATTAAACATATATAAAAATAAACAAAGTGAAAATTAGGATGATTCATTTGCTATCTTGAAAAAGTGAGCTCTGACGCATTGTTTAAATGACAGTTTGCTAAGGGCTTTTCGTAGGAATACAGGTAACTTTTCCCACAGCCTTATTGCCTGAATAACAAAAGAGTTTGAAAGAAATCCAGAATGGTGTAAAGGAATATGCAGGCTAAGGTTATCAGAAGATCGGAGATATCTATCATGAGATGAACCAAGATACTGGAATTTACATTTTAAATATTCCGGGGCGCATGGATTATTTAGAATGGAATAAAGCATGCAGAGTATTCGGATATGCCTACGTTGTCGAATGGGAAGCCACCTTAGTTGTTCTCGAAATATGGATACATGATCGTACTTACGTAAGCCAAAGACAAAACGAATACAATTGTTAAGGAGACGATCTAATTTTGTGAGGTAAACTTCATTGAGGTCTGTGCAGCATACATCAGCGTAATCAATGATGGGAACTATAAGTGCGCTAACAAGTAGTAATTTTGTTGATTTTGGCAGACAATATTTAAATCTATAAAGTGACCTTAGCGATGCTGTCACCTTGCGGCCTACCTCCTCAATGTGCTTATTCCAGTTTAGTGTTGAGTCAATGTGTAAGCCGAGATCCTTGACACATGAGCTGTAGGGAATGGTAAAATTGTTAAATACAAGCGGTGGTGCCGAGGACCTGTCTATTTTAGCTAACTGACTCGAACTGCCTATTATTATGGCTTGACATTTGCTGGGATTCACTGTGATTCCGAATTGCTGTGACCAATGAAAAATATGTAACAGGTCTAAGTTGAGCAGATCCACAGCAGCGTCCACATTCAGGATGCTAGCACGGGCGTAGAGTTGCAGGTCGTCGGCATAAAGGTGATAGGAACACTTGATATTTAAGGTAATAAGATTAATGAATATGGAAAATAATAATGGAGAAAGAATTCCACCTTGTGGTACGCCAGTATTTAAGTTGACCCAGTCAGAAATTGAGGATCCATCAGGACTAATTTTGATAGCTTGTTGGCGACCACGAAGATAATTAGAAAACCACTGCGATACTAATGGTGAAATACCGAGTAGATTAAGCGCAGCGATAAGAAGATCGTAATCTATGGTGTTGAAGGCATTTGAGAAGTCAATGAGAACTAAAACCGCCACCTGGGCAGACTCCATACCCGTTCTGACATCTTCTAAAACATTAAGAAGTGCTGTGGAGGTGCTGTGACCAGGTCGAAAGCCAGATTGATACGGGTTCAGTAAGTTATGTGAAAGTGTGAAGTCCGATAGTTGTTTGTGAACTACAGCTTCAACGACTTTGGATAGGTACGGCAATATGGATATAGGACGAAAATGGATCAGTAATGATGGGTTATTGCTTTTAGGGAGTGGAATTATTAGAGCTTTACACCACATTGCGGGAAAAGTTCCGGTAGAAAGAGAAAAATTTACAATGTGCGTAAAGATAGGGAGAACCCATTCTAACATGAGCACCATCATCACCCTTCCGATTCCATCAATACCAATCGCATTTGATTTTAGAGCTTTAAGTATTTTAAGAACTTGATCATTGGTTACGGGTGAAAATTCAAATGTTTCATTAGTAAGCTTAGGGAGAGAGGATAAGAAATTTAAGGTATTCGTCTTTGTTGAGCTATCGAGAGATGGGCATGAAGCAAAATGTTTGTTTAAGTCATTCGGGGTGAATGAATTATAGTTCAAGCCAGCATACTGTGAGCCTAGTCCAAGTGACTTTATGAATTTCCACACATTTGCCGGGGAGGAGTCAGTAATATTCTCATGAAAATAACGGCGTTTTGAATTTCGTATCACCTGATTGCAACGGTTTCTAAGAGATTTATATCTGCTCCAGTTTTCTTCTGATCTATTCCTCTTAAATTTTAGAAAGGCTCGGTTCCGCTTTGACATAGCGATTCTCACTTCCTGATTAATCCAACCTGCATATGGTCTTTTAATTTTTACATTGTGAATCGGTGCATGAGTGTCAAAAATCGAAGTAACAATATTACAAAAGGAATCAATCTTGTCAGCGATTGTTGAAGCTTCGAAGACGGTTGACCAGTCAATTTCAGAGCATTCCTTTGTAAAAAGTTCATTATTAATACGTGTATAGCTCCTAACTTTAATATTTTTCGGTAACGATTTTCGAAAATTAGATTTAAAACTAGCGTACAAAAGGTCATGTCTTGAAAAACCTGGAGCAGCTACCTGACCATAGCTTGATATAAAATCTGAAGGGGAAGTTAAAATTACATCTATCCAAGTGTCGGCAGTTCCATAATTGTGATGAGTGGCATTAAGTGTAAGTATTTTTAAATCAACTGCATTAACTAAGCTACGCAATCTACGAGATCGTGGACTATCTGTAAGAAGGTCAGTGTTAACGTCACCCATGATCAGATGCTGATTGTAATCACAAGCTATCACCTCGAGTTGCGACTCCATTTCGGAGAAGTAATCGCTAGTTGGAGGGCAATAAACAACTCCGAGGCAGTATTGCAAGCCACTCAAGCATATCTCAATGAAAATATATTCAGCACTGCCCGTGTAATTTGCTGGTGATGTAGATATAATTTTGTACTTTACTGAGGAGTTCAGATAAATCGCTACTCCACCGCCACGGCATCCAATCCTATCATTACGAATCAGCGTGTACCCTGGGAGGTTGTATAAGTCAGAACTAAGATTGGGTTTAAGCCAGCTTTCAGATACTAAAAGTGCTTGAGTGATATCGGGTGTAAATATGCATAGCTCAGCATAATGCTGCGGTATGCTCTGAGCATTGACATGGCAAATATTAAAATTACCGGCTGTTAAAAAACTCTTGGGGTCCAATAAAGTAGGTGAATCGAGATCAGCATCACTGAGGGAGCAAAAGGAAACCTCGCTATCCGAGTTCATGATAGAGTGATATGAATCATCAGACATTATAATAATAAAATAAATATGTGTATAAATATCGACGGTGGAATGAAAAAAGTTACCAAGCGCCATATTGCAAATTTTATAGTAGCGCCGTTTAAAGATAATTTTTTTCTTAATAAAATCGTAAAAAATTGGATATAAGAGGTATTTGAAAAAATCAAACAGAATTTTAAAGTGTTTTAATGCCTTTATAAATTGGCTTTATTAAAAATAAGAAAAATTTTATATTTTGCAAGATAGCGGCGTTTGGTTACAATTTACCTGAAATTCAAAGCAGGTAAAAGTTACCAACCGACAAAAATATTTTATCTTTCAAGCTGGTAAAGATGTCTAAATATATTTTTATCTTCAATTATTTCGAAACAAAAAGGGACAAGCAGATATTTTTTTTTTAATTGAACAAGCAAAGAGGTCTACCTTTCACAAAATCGTGTTATTAAATCAAGCAATGTTTACTAGATAACAAATAAAATTAAGTTAGCGTAAGTAATAATTTACCAACCACCACATAAATTTGATCTAGAGCTCAAAGTTTTTACATTCAGTTAGTAATTTTGTTCAGTTCACTTAGGTTCATATTAAAGAAAAAACTTATCAAGTATAAGTTTGGAATATGGCTTTGAAAAAAAAAAAGACAGTGTTCAATTGTTTTATAGATTTGTTTATTTTAGAATCAACTTATGCTACAAAATCAGTAAAAATTCAAAACAACCTATTTTGTATTAGTTTCACATTATTTGGTATATTCTTAACGTGAACTTTTAAATAGACTAAGCTAGGAATTCTAAACGAAAATGCAAGATATCTTTAAATAACGGTATGCGATATACCTTCAAAAGTTCGTAATATACTTACTTAACATAGCTTTAAATTGTTTTTAACATTTCAACAAGTTAAGTCCAAATCAGCTCTCAAATATAAAACGATATTATCTATCATTTAAAATATTCATATTAAAATTATCTTCATTATTTTTACCGTAGCTGTTAACACTCGTAGTCCTCGATAACTGTTCATTATAAGTCTGATCTTCCTCATGAACACCAATATCTGTCAGAATATAATCACTATCTGCAAGAGGGTGTTGATCTTCTGCCTGATTCAGTAGAACATTACTAGGTTTTACAGAAGGATTGGATGGTCCGGCAACAACTTCGGGTGAAAGTGTTTCTTTTTCATAGCTAAATTATTTAGTGACATAATTTTGATAGCATACTTTCGACTCATTCACAGATGCATGTTTCTCTGAAACTCTAACATGACATTTCTTCCAAAATCTCATCGTCCTGAAAATGATAACATTTTTTTACATAATGAAGTAGATAGGTTATGTAGTACCTATAACATGGTAACAATATATCTTTATGATTATATTTATACTGGGTGACAGGTGGGTCACTTTAGAAATTTGAGGACGTGACAGTTTGGGATCATACACGAAGAGTAATAATATTATAAATATTAAACATTTACTGAATAAACTTAATCAAAAGTTAAAGAATTCATTGCGCAAGACATGGCTACACTGTTAACTATAGATCTTCCGGGATCTGAGGGCAAAAAAAGTTAAAAAAATAACGATTTTCATATGGCAACAAAAATATGTCATCTGTAAACTGAAATTTCAAGGAATTGTTTTTGGTTTGGCTCCAAAGAACATTGGCTACGTAGTATGAAAATTTAACCCAGGCCCGGTGCAAAGAAATTTATCTTAAAATACCGTCAATATTGAGTAATATGGGGTATGACTGAAAAATTTTCCTGAACGTTTATTTAAATCATAATATTTTTTAACGTTTGTCCGCTTCTTCTCCTGAATGACTAAATTGATTTGAATGAAACTTGGTACATAGATAAATTAGGGCCTAAATCAACATCGCTCATGAAAACGAAGGCGAAAATGGGTCCAATATACTATAACATTTTACTGAAACATTAATATAATCCCTGGCTAACTTCGAAAGCAACTTCACACTTAAAGAAAATTATTTCGGTCATTCCAACTAGACACTATTTAATTTACACATTTTAGGTAATGAAATGAAAACCTGAAATACACATTGCCGCCGAGCCTGGGTTTTTTTGGCCATTGTCCTTTCCCTTGAGAATTTCCCCAGAATTGCTAGCGTTGATTTCTTTTTTCCCTTTTTGTCATCATATTCTGGAAGACCTATTCTTACCACGTACCTACGTACGCAAGGCGCTTTCAACACAGAGTAGATAAGTAGGTAGGTATAGACAACTTCTTGAACGGTCGTCTAACCACGAAGCATTCATGAACTCTTTATTTATTTATAGGAAATTCTAGTGAAAAATTAAGTACCTACTTCTATTATAATTATGATCAGAATCGAGTACAGAGTGCTCTCCTTCAATATCTTAAATTTGTCACCAGTCACCCTGTATACCTTTTGACATTTAAGTTTCAGGTAAATTAGCAATTGCATTGTATAAAATAGCTCAGATTGGCATTAATCGTAGAACCTAAAAATGTATAAGATTGAAATGTAATGAAATGTATAAGTTAGTATATAAATGTAGACTTTGTTTAGTTAGAGCTAGTTTATACGATGATTTGCACTCTACGATAGTGACATGGTCAAATTATTGTACCAAACTCTCAAAAAAAATAAAGAATTTAAAAAAAAATGTTTCAGGCATCTACTTCATTCACTTTGTCCAATCACGAAAATGGATTGGCAAGTAAGTTTTATCCGATGATTAGCAACGCCCTACGCTTTTACTAGCGTTAATTCCGATCCCTTGGGAATTTTGGGATAAAAATTAGCTTATTTGTTCTGACTATAAAGTTTCATCCAAATCCGTCCAGTTATTTTTGCTTAAGACGACACATCGAAATGTTTTTTCTTGAAATCTTAGCACCTTAACACGCCGACGACATAAGGTCGCGTATTGCATAGAAATCGCCACCATCGATACCGCTCAGACACTGAAATCGTTTCAAAAATCGATAAAAAAATAACGGTAAATGCTATGTAAATTTTGAGCAACCAAAGTCCGAACAATAATGTGAAGATTGAATTTAAGTAAATTCTAAGCATATGGATTGCATAACTACGTAGTAATTTTAACAAAAGTATTTTTTTAGACGTGTTTTCGAAAAATAAAACTATCGAGTCAAAATCATCAAATCATGTTTTCGAGCAGGCAAAGTAAAGATAAAGATATGAATTTACACATATCAAAATTTCAGATCCACTCGTCTTGTCATATTCTCATAGTTTGCGATGAAAGTCAATGCATTTTTTCAATATGTCGCCTTAAGAGAGTTAGTAACATCTATACAACCAAAATATACCTACAAAGATCCATCATACATCCATTATGTAGCTACACATCCATACATCCAAACAATAAAACTAAAATGGACTTTACCGGCTCTGGTTCAGCAAAAGACAGTCTTTTGCGGACTTTGTTGAATCGTTTTTTAAATTGGCCCTTTCTTCTGGGATTTTCTCTTGCTAAAATATACATCATAACACATTACCTCGTATCTATTTATTTTGAAATGAGATAAGTAAATAAAATATAATAATATATATAGGATCGATGTCAAATCGTTATTTTCCACACCCGAAATTAATAAAGCACGGCCAATTATGTTATCTATTCGCCGACTTCGATTGATGTTGATCTAAAATAGCTACAATTATTTAGAATTTGTCACACATATACGCTTGAAAATAAAAGTTTCAGTTCATACCAAGTGTCTTACTACACAAAAAGATCATAAAAAAATGCGCGATAGTGTGCACGCGGCTTACCTTAGCGACACTTACCTGGAACTGATCGATAAAATCGTTACCATCCACCACAGTAGCTATGATTCACAGCGGTGACAAGCGACAAAGCGTCAAGTGTTTGTTTGGGTTAACCACATTTAAAATCAAAATAATTAATTCAGTAATAAGTATCCAAGTGACACAATTTGAAAAAAAAAGGCAGGTAAAAAGTTACCAAGCACCACTTATTATCTTATTTTCGGCGAGTAAAAGTTACTATATCGAATCTTTGGTATGATTCCAGTTTGCCAAAAAATACTAAACGACAGAAAAAATATCTTAAAGATTTGTAAAAGAGTCAGAAATACCATTAATAAATAAATGTATTTCAGATGAAACTTCCCAAGTACCTATTTGATTCCAACAGTGGAAAGGTAGAAATAACTTACTGTAGTATGAATTACAATTGTGTTAAGGCTAAAATTACCAAATGAAAAAAATACGAGTAGATATAACCAAATACAATTTTTTTTAAAACGTGTCAAAATTTTGTCGCTTGGTCGCCGAAAATAAGAAAAATGTCCGTTATTACGGAGTTCCTAAGCGACATCAAAAGTGCTCGTAGAGACATGGGACTAAAACTAATCGATAGAGAAAAATTCGCTGATTCTGAATATATAAAAAACTCATTTTGGTCCCTTATGTCGCTTGGTAACTATTTTCATTCCACCGTCGATATATAAATCAAACTATTTTACTAACTAATATACTAAACAATAAGTAAATAATACTACATATACTTTTTTTACTACAACCAATTAAATTTAAAAAAAAATATATATATATTTAGCATTCTGCCGCTTTTCTGCCGGTTCACTTTAACATAGATTAAAGTAGATACAGACTTAATATAACAATATGTAACAATGTTTAAGTAAATTTTAAGTTAAGTATAAACAGCAATAGAAAACTAAAATCGTCAAAAAAATTACTAAAATACATAAAACACTTTGAGTGTGTTTCGGAACTTAACTAAGGGCGATTGACAGTGAATGACAGTGATAAAGATGGCAAAATGACAGACGATGACAGAACATTTACAAGTCAATCACTCAACCAACCAACAACAACAACCAAAACATAAAATACATACACCCTCATTGTGATGATTTTAAAAAAGCTATAAAAAATAAACTAAAAGGAACCTTAGCGTCATAGTTGGTTACTTCCTCCGAGTGCTGCGTGTCTTGATAGGTTCCGTACGTACATGCGCGGCTGCAGAAGAATTTGTAGCCGGTACATTGTCGCCTGTGGTTGAGATATGCTTCGATGTGAGAACTTCCAATTGTGCTGTTGAAGATATACGTTGTCTCGAACCATCTGGCAACTTCACAAAAATGGTACCATCAGATGACCAAACGCTTCGTAAACCAAAAGCTTTGCGAGTAGACAGGAACAGAGTTTGCCGCATTTTAGTTAGAAACTCGGCTAAGACGTATGTAGTGCCCTTTAACGACGTCTTCTTGCTCCAAATAACTGACCGATCAGAGTAGTTGAAGAATCTGATAACTATTGGTCGAGGCTTATCAACTGACTTACTTCCAAGTCTATGGCAGTCCTTGATAGATGTTGTATTGAAGTCTAATACATGAAGCTGTTTATGAAAAATGTCAGTCACCATGTCGGACAGCTTTTCACCACTCACCTCGGGGACCCCTGACAATAGCAAACACTTTCGCCTCTTTCGTGTCTCAAGGGAATCTACTGAATCATTCAATTCAGAAATTTGTTTACGCAGTATACTCAAAATGCTCCAGACAAGATTTTTGAATTCAGCAAATTCCTTGGCAACTCGGCTGATGTCTTCTTGTGGACGGGGTGCAGATGTCTTCAAGAGTGCTTCAAAATCATCCATTCTTTTGCTTAATTTTGATTCTAGATCTTGTTGTGATTCAATAACACTGGATATTGTTGCCGTTGTGATGTGTTTAATTTTGTTATGAATATGAGCTATAGTCACCGGCAGTTAAGGGCAGAATATCAGGTAATTACAGCATAAACTCACTGATTTATTATATGTGCTGTAAATATAGGGCTATTACACCCAAAATTTACTTTTATAAATAAAATATAATAAACTTTTCTATTTTAAAACTTTAAAATTAGGAGAACATATGTTGCTTGTTTTATTTCTACCCACAAAAAAGGCTACATTATTATTCTAAAATCAAGCATTCATCCATCCATCAAGGAGATGAAGAAACAGATGAATTTTTAAATAAAACTACACTTTAACCGGATTAATTGCGTATAACTTATATTTTACATTTTAACTCGACGTTTCTTTGTTTGATTTAATATCTTTGAGAATAGGGTCCCATGCTGGTGATAGTTTCCAACCATCTTCTCTGTTGAAATTAGGGTGTCTTTTAATTTCAATGGCTTCTCTGATCATCCTAGGTATGTAATGGCAGATAGAACTTTCACAGAGTCAAACCTTAAATAGTGGTTGGGCTTGTCTATGGAATGCTCATAAACTGCAGACTTGGTTACTCTTCAGTTTTTAATGTCAGCTATGTGTTCTTTAAAGCGGGTTGATACACTTATTTTAGTTTAAAAAAAATGTTTGATTTTTGTAAGTTTGTTTCAAGATCGTTTTTACAATATATTTGAAAACTAACTGTGAAAGTGGCAATGCTGCCACGATGACGTGGTGGCAGTGGCTGTGGTGGCGCCGCGGGGCGGTCACCGCAGGCGGGGAATTGCATATCATTTATAAACTATGTTAACCCGAACACTGACACGGGCGGACGTAGCTGTCAGACGTAGAGTCTTCTTTTTAAGTTTATTAGGGTTGAGAGTCGTTTTCATTGACCTTGACTCACTAAAACTGTGTGTATTATTAGGGGAACAATTATAAAAGCAATATAAAAAGATATAAATGATAATCCCAACCGAAGTTCCTTTGTATTTCAAAAGCCTACAGTTTCCTTTGCAGGAAGCTTTCGCAATGACAATAAACAAAGCACAAGGACAAACAGTGGAAGTTGTAGACGTTAATTTGAAAATGCAATGTTTTTAATTTCACATTTTTCCTATCAAGCATTTATACATTTTAGCGCAGAAGGGCAAAACGAGAAACGTTTACAAAAGTCCTTATACAGGGTGACCGGTGAAAAATGTTAGATATTGAAGGAGAGCACTCTGACTGAACTCGATTCTGATCATAATTATGTAATAAAAGTAGTTACTAAATTTTTTACCAGAATGCCCTATAGGTAAATAAATACTACTACATATGTAACTATTTACTTACCACAGAAAAAAAATCGTAATTTCGTAATTCGTATTTTCGTACTACTTTTTTACAATTTATCGGCACCAGTGCTGAAAATTTGCGAAAATGTTTATATACTAAAAAGATAGACGTTAAAATAAAAGAATAATAATGCCATCTTCTTTAACGAAACTCATACCCACTACTCTCATATTAAATGATACAGAACTTATAAATATAAACCAAAAACTAACAAAATCATAAAATCCCGACATAATAGAGAGACACTACTATAACTATAATTCAATTTTCATCTAATACTTTAATTACCAACAATTTGTCAACAAAGCGCAAAACATGAAATCCCTAAGTGCCCATTGTTAGTTGAACGCATTATTTGGGCCTCATCCCTACTTAGTTGAGGAATAAACCACACCCAAAATAATAAGCAAGCACTTAATCTGAGAGCTGTCGATTCGGCCAAGCGGCATAAATTGAAAATCTACTTGAAAACAAAAGCAGGCAACCTTCTGAAGGGACTCTGAAAGGGCCAGCCTCCTATTAATGGAAGGACGGGTTGAACGAAATTTTCGGACCTATTTGCATGTTAACACGGTAACCAGACAATACGATAATTAAATAAAACTCCGATTTTGAGTGTAATTTGCATAGCTGTTTCTCTGGTGATTTTTAAATTCTTGAAGGGCGTGTTGGATAAGTAAAGAGATTAAAATTACCTATACGAAGATAGTGATCGTTTTTTTATTAATTAAATGTTTAAGTGATTGATTGAATCAGGCGTTACTTTGCGGAAATCCATGACAACTACTATAAAAAGTTATTTTTCTGATTCCGCGACTTGTACTTGCACTAAAGATGCAGGATTTTCATGCGCAGGTTCACCGCCCTCCCTCCCTCAAGCAAGAAGCAAGAGTGTGTGTTTCCAGGTGTGTGTTCATTGCATGTCTTGCTTCTTGCTTGAGGGAGGGAGGGCGGTGAACCTACGCATGAAAATCCTGCATCACTAGTGCAAGTACAAGTCGCGGAATTAGCAAAATAACTTTTTATAGTAGTTTAAATGTTTAAGGTTTTTCCAAGAAAACTCCAGAATTTGACATTAAACCTCTAACAGTACTTCTGTTTATGAAGGTAAAATTTTAATGTCTGTTTTGGATTGTCTTATTTCTATTGTATACAGTAATATGAAACATCTGCGACTCACTGACACTGCGAAAAAAACTGAAGGGATTTAAGAAAGTATTACAAAAAATATTTGAGTGTTTCTTTTGGGATGGATTAAAAAAAAAGCACTTTTGGTTGTTTAAATCATTTTAAAAACATGCTTGGCAACTTTTCTTTTATTTAAGTTATCATTTACTATTGTAGCTATTGTATCTTTGGAAATAAGCTACGTAAACTAATCAAACGGATTTTCCCCCTTTTACTTATGACAAAATCAAAGAATAAAAATTTAGTTCATTATTTTTTATGCTTACATTATAAAAGTAAGATTATTCAACCGCTTTAACCGATATTCATGGGGGCAATGTTGCGGGCAACAGCTAGTTGAGAATACTATGACTTTAGTTTTTCCTTATAACTGCCACCAACAAACTGAATCATGACACATTTTGCCGATAATTCGTTTGAAACTTTCAAACTTGTAAGGTCTGTATCGTATTATATAGACCTTACAAGAAATACAGCAGTGTCAACAGTAAGCGAGCTATGGCATAAAGTAACACTCTTAACGAATCTTACAAATAAAAATACTCAGGAAAAAATAGACTTTTTCGTGAAGGCTGGGCTTCTTTATAATATTTTAACAACAGCTCGAATAGATCGCACCATAATCAGATAAAAACTGGTGAAAACCGAAGGAGCTGATTTTTCGAAGTTTAATTGCAGCTATGTTTATCCCTTTGGTCCCACACCGAAACGGTCCAACGGGACGATATTATTAAGACTCCGCTGTTCGTCTGTCCCCAGATGTTATATCTCATGATCATCATGGCCGTGATCTGTTGATTTCTGATCACGGCCTCACAAACTTAATTCAAAATTCAGAACAAAATATATAGAATTACTAGGTGGACCCTAACCCCATGGATACTAATTTCTAGAATTAATAGTCCTCATTCTCTACTTAGCTACTTAGCATATAGTTTTCTGTATTCATTAAGAAATACAGAGAACCTACTAATAATGCTAAATCGGCGTGGCATGTGCGTCAAAAGTACGCGAGCTTACTCTCACTCACTGGAAAAGCAACGACTTCCTCTGTTGGCAATTAGAAGTATCTGTTAGGCTAAATTCACCTTACTGCAGCAAAGCCTTAAGAGTCATAATTCTGTCATAACAGAAACAGGAACTTAAATGGCAGAAAGATGTTAAAAAAGCATGTGGGTGGTTGCTGTTACTCCCTTAAGACAGAGTAGCTACAGCTGGTTCATCATAATAATATATATTATTTGTTTGATAGATATACGTACATGGGGTCCCAAAAGTTTCTTCGCACGGAGATTTTGAGCATTTTTTATACATTTTAAGTGGAATTTTCAATAAGCATTCAGTTTGACCCATGTCTAATAAGTTTATATTTATTAACAATTTACATGTAGTTAGCTCTCTGGGTCAATCTCCAGTATAGGCTCTTGGTGGTTTTGAGAAATAAAATCACTTGAACTTCGATATGAGCGGACTAATAGGTTCACATGATGTTATATAAAAGATAGCCGTAGTATGTGCGGGTGTCCCGAAGTTAGCGTAGCAAGTCAGTAATGGCCACCTGTGTAGCTGTGAGAGATCTACTGTGCCCATCTGACTCGGTATGAACATCGACCACTCGACCTAGCAGCCATAGAAGTGGCGGAAGATTGGCTTCGCGCACGACGACCATTGTTCTTGTCTTCAGGTCTTGCGTGTCAGTCTGCCATTTATGCATGGTCTTTATTAGAGAACCACTGCCAGAAGTGCTGTCGTAGTTTCTCTATGCGCACGTAGCGAGACAGCCGCTGGATGTCTGCATCTGCCATCTGAGGATGAGGGTAGTGAGAGGACGTCCGATAAGAAAATGAGATGAAGAAAGGTAAGTTAGATCTGAAGGATCAGTAGATAACGGCGTCAGCGGGAGTTTAAGACAGCTTCTATTTGGATCAGTTTTAATTTGTTTTGCTAATCAGTGATGAAATACGTAAAGAGCTTCTGAATAGTTCTACTGTATCTTATTTTCCTTAGAAATTTATCGAAATTGATTTGTGATACATTTTGATTTGGAAACCTGTTAAAAGTTCTTACAATAGTGAGCTAATAGCAATTTAACGTATATTTCATTAAAGAAATCACTCATACTGAGCTCTACTGTTCAAATACTGAAGACTCATTGGCGTATAAAATAATAATTATACATTCTCGATGTTTCGGTTTTTTAGCATACCTTGCTGATACAAGTGAATGTCGTCATTGGGGAGGACATCTCCTCAAGAAGTTAAGGGATGTTATTAGTTGTACTTGCCGTACTCTTATAACACTAAACTGCAATTTTTATTTGATCTACCTTAGTCCTTATGTTTCGCGTAATATTGTATTAAATTTTCACAACTACAATAAATAAAATACTTATTGAACCATAGTTTATTGCAATATTAATTATATTTTAAAATACTTAAAATAAAAATATTTGCAACTAACTCTTCCAATTTTAAAGTAATTCAGTGTAATATAGAATATGATATTAACTAGATTTTATTGAGTTTGGTTACATTTTTATTATTTTGTTCATGTTTGTTGTCTTTACGGACTTCAATTTCACGAATTATTGACGATGGCGTCAGGCAGACCCTTGCAAAATTTACCAATCCTCTCTTTCCTCTGTGTTATAGTATAGGATTGAAGCGTTCAGGCATAGTATGACAACATTTAGAGTTTTAGATCTTACAGCTTGTAGGAAGTTGTATTTAATACAACTGCCTACAGGGGAAGTCATAAGATATTGCAGGTTAAGAAACTGTCGGTATAAGGATAGGTGACAGCTGATTATTAATTTCTTACAACTTCAGTGCTTCGGAGCGCACGTTAAGTAGTGGATCCCGGGTGCTATATACTGATACACAACAGTGATTAGGGTTTGAAAGAAGCCGTTTCGGTGCCAAGAAAATTCTGACATCCACCAACCAACACTGGGCCAGCATGGTGGACTATAGCCTAAAACCTCTTCGTCACCTCGTAAGTGGACGTATTACAAAGGTCTCAATTCTGATGATGATGATAGGGCCCTGATCTTCTTCTCATACAGTGTATATCTTATGATATAGAGGGTAAGGCAACGTTTGCCTGGAAATGCCAACCGAGATACAATAAAATATAATTATACAGGTAGACTGGTGAGTCACTTTCGAAATTCCAGGACGTGATAGTTTGATGAAGAGAAAAAAAAACATCAATTGATTATTCATTGAGTTAACTTAACTGAAAGTTTAAGAATTCATAACGCAACCCATGATTCCATTGGTAGCTAATGACCACGGACATACGCACGGCGCTTTCAACACAGAGAGGCTAGGTAGGTGTAGACGACTTCACGAACGGTCGTCAAGCCGTGAAGCATTCGTGAACATTTTATTTATTTATAGGGAATTCTAATGAAAAATTAAGTACCTACTTTTACTGCATCAAAGTGCTCTCCTTCAGTACCTAAAGTCACCCACCAGTCACCCTGAATATAACTTCGAAAACGAATATCTTAAAAGAAACTATAACGTGGAAGAGGCAGACAGAAGAATCAATGCTATTTAGAAAAGACACTGGGCCCAAAAATAAATCTTGAAAGGAAATTTAAAGAGGAATATAAGAGACACTTGCCAATTTTGAAGCCTATCTATATGGCCTATTATGGAGTCAAGTATGGATGTCAAACTTGGATATACGCATATAAAATCAAATCAAAATCACAACATGCCAACGAGAAATGAAAATGAGCAACTTGTAATTTGAGACCCTGGATAAAATAAAAAGTCCAGAGATTAGAAGAAAAACCAAACTGACAGATGCTCTAGAACAAGCTCTGAAGCTAAAATGGTAAGGGCGTGACCAGAAATAATAACACCTTACGAAGTACCCGGTGGAAGGGACCAGAGTGGAAAAGAAATGTTGGAAGGCGGAGAAAACGATAGTCTGATTATATATTATCGGTTAGGGGCATTTTAGATGAAGAAATGAATGGATAGTGGTACATGGTAATCAATGGAGGAGGCTTTTACCCAAACCGGGTCCATTGTTATACAATTAGTTCACCGAGATTTGAGAAATATATTATTACTCACCCTAAAAATAGAACAAATAATGCTTTTTTATTTTTACTTTGGGGTGCTAAACAAATTTTGGTGCATAAATAAATGTGAGAAATTTGTGAACAAAGTTCTTACCACTAAAGCTAATGTTATTGGATTGTCACCGTTGTTTTCATTCTTATTCTTATTTCGCGTCTACTTTTTCGATAAAACAAAATTTATCCTTATACATACGCAATAGGGTTATTATCATAATAGCGAGAGACAATTTCTTTTTGCAATGTAATCGGGAATATAGAATTGTATTATTTTTAGATTGATTTTACATGTTTTTGTAAGAGCTGAATGAAAACTGCTATCTATACGATTTGAGTATAGCTTTTATAAGTGAAACCTAATAATAAATAGGCGATTATTCATGAAGCGTTATCCATCCACAAAGTAATGTCATGTTTTTTCAGACCAGCATTGTTTGAACACTGTGTGTCTAAATGTTAAATTATAAGTTAAAGGATGATGCATAACTTTGTTTGAGATCTGGTACCCGCTTCAATAGACATGTGTGATATGTCTTTCATCTTCTATAACAAGAATTGGTATGGCGCCTGTCTTGATTCTGAGGTCAAGCTGATAACCAACCTAATATAATTAACCAAATTCTCCGAGAAAAAAACTTAGATTCAGGTATGCAACAGATAATCAGGGCGGTGGTGTTGTTTACTATATTTGCTATAGGCGATCCGTCTGCTATTTTGGCTCTGAACTAACGGTCAGAACTTGGCGCGATAGTAACTTTGATTCAGGTTACTTAGACCTATCCAACGGCGTATCCTACATGACAATTGGAGTTGATTACCAAAATTATAGTCTGACATTTAGGACCTTATAGCTCTGAACGGGCTAACGATCGGAATTTGGCGCTATGGTGACCTCCATTCAGGTTACTAAGACATATTCAATGGCGTATCCTATATGGCTATTGGAGGTGGTTACCAAAATTATAGTCTGACATTTAGGAACTTATAGCTCTGAACGGACTAACGATAGGTACTTTGTGCAATAACTTTGATTCAGGTTAATAAGACCTATCCAACAGCTTATTCTACATTGTTATTGGAGGTAGTTACCAGAATTATAGTCTGGCAATATTAGTACCTTATAGCTCTGAGCGGACTAACGATCGGAACTTGGCTTAATAGTAACTTTGATTCAGGTTACTTAGACCTATTCAACGGCGTATCCTACATGACAATTAGAGTTGATTACCTAAATTATAGTCTGACATTTAGGACCTTATAGCTCTGAACGGGCTAACGATCGGAATTTGGCGCTATGGTGACCTCCATTCAGGTAACTAAGACATATTTAACGGCGTATCCTATATGGCTATTGGAGGTGGTTACCAAAATTATGGTCTGACATTTAGGAACTTATAGCTCTGAACGGACTAAAGATAAGTACTTGGTGCAATAACTTTGATTCAGGTTAATAAGACCTATCCAACAGCTTATTCTACATTGTTATTTAGAGGTGAGTACCAAAATTATGCATCGTCCTTTGTCATGAAATAAACGAAACACCGGTGCGAGCACAGAACTTTATCCACATGTATATTTACGAATGTTCGTATAGTATGGAGTCGGTTGCAAGTTTTAAGTAACATTGAAACTTTTTATTTTATAGTTATTTAAGAGTTAGGAGTTAGGTTATCATTCAAAATTAACAAGGCACACATTTATTTAAGCTGGCCGTACAGCAATGGATAGATTTCAATTATTCCTTATAAACCGTCTCGATACTATACGAACATTCGTAAACATACGAGTCGACAAAGTTCTGGGCTCGCACTGCACGTTCGTTATTTTTATATAAGAATTCGGACTAAAATTTCAAATTTTCAAATAAGGATTATATACGTTTTTCAGATTCTTATATCTATGGTAGCAAGGAAGTGTTATTTATTTACTTACCGCCAGGTTATAGAGCAATCAGTTACGTTACGACTTTCCAAGACTGGCTCAGGTGAAGGGGCTAACTAGGAAAGTTTTTATAGTGCCGATATGTAGTCTCTATTTTATAAGGTTACTTCTTCTCACAATCACAAACTCATTCGACCATATTTTACTTGTTTGCACGATTCATAATTTTAGACAAAAGACTTTGTTAACCCAATTTTATTATACTATACACTTAATTTGATGTTTTGTTGTCTGTACAGACGACGTGGTCGCAAGTGACTACTGCGGAGAAAGGGCTCAGTAGAACTAATAAGTTTCCTTCCGTACGTTCAGAGTCATTACATCAATTCATTTCCCAAATGTGAACTTGAACCCAAGACTTCTAACAACAAAGACGCAAGACGGCGAACACTCAACCACTGCTCCTTGACGTCCAAACTACACTGAATATTTATAACATTTTTTTTGTTCATCAACAGCCTGAAGATGTCCACTGCTGGACATAGACCAAAATTCTCCACGTCGTTCGGTCCCGCGCCGCCCTCATCTAGCGTTCACCGGTGACTTTGACCAAATCGGTTCACCTTGCGAGAGGCCCATCTACGCTGCGTCTCCCAGTACGTTGCCACCACTCGAGAACTTTTCTGCCCCAACGGCCATCTGTTCTGCGAGCTATGTGCCCTGCTCATTGCCACTTCAGCTTTGCAATCCTTCTGGATATGTCGGTGACTATGGTTCGCCTGCGAATCTCCTCATTCCTCATTCAGGGAAACTCCGAGCATAGCCCTTTTCATTGCCTGCTGAGCGACTTTAAGCCCGTTTATATTGCCCATAGTTAGCGAGGACCTCGTCTCCGTGCCGTATGCCATCACTGGCAACACATTTTTTTTGTTATACCAAGTTTATATTTAAAAAAAGCATTTTTTAAAAACAAATCCTGAAGCATTTTAAAATTGGAATAATTTGAATGCATCAATGTAACAAAGTAAGTCTTCCGAGCTTTCCGAGATTGTACAGATCGAATGCTTGAGATAAAGTTTAAATTCAACAGAAGCTTTGACCGAAATAAGGTTTTCTTATTGACTTTTGAATTTGGAAGCGTGTGAGAATATTTTTCTAACAGAAATATACAGCTGCGATGTTTAGTTTCAAATATATAAAGTATGTATTTTCGAACTAGTGTTTCTTCCTTCTTTTTTCAAATTTTGTTTTTCTTTAGATATTCAATATACAGAGGGATTGGAAGTAAGGTGAACCAGATACAGATAATTAAGAACCATTGAAGCCATGGTTGTCTTAGGCGAAGTCTAACAATTATTTTTTAAAACCTTTGAATTTATCGTGTATAATTTATATTTATATTTTATTTATTTATTTATTTATTTAACAATTCATGTACACAAGTAACGATATAGTTCATAAGAAAATTACAATAGATTTAGTACAAAGGTACTGCTTATTCCTAAAGAAATTTCTTCCAGCAGACCTGAGACTGGAGAGTTTGATAAAAATGCAAAAGTAGTGTGTACGCAGAATAATTATATTTAATTACATATTATGTAAACAATACATATATACCTAAATAAAGTTACTTAAATATACTAATACATACTAATAATACATACATACATACAATAACTAATACTTACTAATATATATACTAATATATAAACTACTTTCAACATTGAGAAAAGTAGTGCTCTCTAACTTTTTTCTTGAAAACAGATATTGATTTTGATTCACGTATAATGTGAGGTAGTGAATTCCATAATCTGACTGCATGAACTGAAAAAGAGTAGGAAAAATAATCAGTTTTATGAGTGGGCATAAGTAAAAGACTACGCACATGTGCTCTGCATGGCATGTCCTGAGAGTGAGTGAAATTAAACCTGTTGCGCAAATAGGGAGGAGTAAGTGGGTTAAACAGGATATTGAAAAGTAGACAAAGGATTCTAATGTTTCGTCGGTACCGTATTGGGAGCCATCGAAGTTGCTTTCGAAATTCGGAGACGTGATCAAACTTTTTAAGTCCAAATACGAAGCGAATGCATTGATTTTGCAATCTTTCCAATTTGTTCAATAGCTCCTCCGTGGCATCCAAATAACATGAGTCGGCATAGTCCAGGATGGGCAGGACCAGCGACTGGGCAAGAGAAATTTTAGTCTGAAAAGGCAAGAAACTTTGTAATTTTTTAAGTGAGTGCAAAGTGAAGTGGACCTTGCGACTGATTTCACTGACATTTGCGTTCCATGTGAGGTTGGAATCAATAATTAATCAATGTTTAATCAATGTCAGGCATCAGATTGATAAGTGGAGAAAGTTTTAAATCATCCCCATCTGTTTCTCAGTCTTCGAGCGTAGCGTTCAGCAGGGCTAACACAAAATGAGCTGACAGTGTCTTGATTTTCAGGTCATGCCGTTTGTTGGATGTTTAATTTAATATTTTTGAGAATAGGGTTCTATGTTTTTTATAGTTTCCTACCATCTTGTCTGTTGAAATATAAATGTAAAATATTAAGTATACGCATTAAATCCGGTTAATAAGTGTTTTATTTTAAATTATGAATCATGAAAACTTAAGTCTTTTTACCAAAAATTCCAAAGTACCAATCTTACAAAATATGCTTGAAGCATCTTTGTTATTTGATTTTGTTTATACAGACGTTTGAAGTTCGAGTAACAAATTTAAAAAAATAACCATACCTTTTTTGACCTCATTTAAAAAAGACGGACGTAAGTTTTGTGCTTTCAATCCTTTTTGAAAATATACTTCATCATCGTTTTAGGCATCATTTACGCTGATACTTTAATATATATATATATATATATATATTGAAATTAGAACCTAAAACCAACTTTAGGGAGAAAATTTTGACTTTGAGGTAGAATAAGTAAAAGCAACCTTATTTGAAATAATTTACTCTTGACATTTAAGTGGCTGCCGCGGTTGCTAATTCTGTCACGGTTTCTCACCTTCGTTGTTGTTATTTCTAACTTCATCTCCAGCTTCATGGTCTCGAATGCTGCATTCATTATCTCTATCAATTCTCCATTCTATTTTATTTTCTAGTTGCTTCGCGCGGTTTCACCCACGCAAATTCAAATCCTCTGAGATATCGGGATTAAAATGTGCTCTTTCAGATGGTACACTATCATCATCATCAACAGCCTGTACATTATCACTTTGCCAATTTCATCTAAATCCGTTGAGCTGTTCTGCAGTGTTTATGGAACCGACCTCCAAACTTTTACATTTAAAATATTTGTAAGATGTTTTTGTGAAAGCTTGCATTATATGGAGTCTGTTGCAAGTTTAAAGTAAGAAAGAAATTCATTTATTTTACAGTTATTCAACAATACAACATATCCACAAACAAACAAGTTTTTGCAAATAATTTAATGCAGTAAAATGACAGTTCCAGTGTGCCCACTTTAGGCAAGAAAAAAAAATAGTGACGCGGTTTAAGTGAATAAATGTTTTTTTTTTATACAAATCTTAACGATAGGAAAACAGAATATTTTGACTCAAAAAACATGTTTTACCTTCATTTTCTCATTTATTGAGTAGAGCTACTGCACTTCACTTACTTTTTTGTTGTCTTTAAAAAAATTGCAAACAACTACTTTTACTTTAAACGAGATCGTTTTAAAGAACTAGGAATGTTTATTTTCGTTAAAGTTACTGTAAAGATAAAGTACACATCTCAAATTCACGTGTTTATACATTTATTGAAAATTTTATTCTTAATGAATGAAAAAGATCCATTTAATTTCAATCATTCTCATTCATTACCTTACACTACGAAGTTTTTAATTGGTATCGTTTTTTTTCTATTTGACATTTCGAACTCTCAGTTTACTGTATTGAATTATTTGCTTAGGTATATGTTTTTCGTGCGGCAGTGGGCAGGTTTTAATAATTGCTTACAAACCGATGCAATTCGAACTTACGCAAACAAACTGTCTTATATCAAAAAAATCATTCATCGGTAACAAATTTGACTGGCGGTCGTTTAATTAAATCAACAATCAAGTATTTATCAAATAAACAAAGCCCAAAAAAGTTACTTCAGTAAACAAAACACAACAGGGTTCAATAAATTGTGAATTCAACATTATTTGACCAAATTAATACAATCTGAGCGTGCGCAATACATGCTAATCAATTATGATTACAATAGGATCCGTAATAATATAAATTAGAAACCAGAATAAGGGACTGTTAAGCTAAAAAGGGTCGTAAATTTTATACTAAGCTCCTGATATCGTTTGGAAATGAGAAAACCTGATGATTTTTCATTTAGGTTTAAGTTGAAAGTTAATTTGGCTTTATATCTTTTTTGGTTTAAGAAAGTATTTTTTTATCATTGGTGACTGAGCCCTATTCGATTTCAGCCTTGTCTTATGTTAACTGATGGAGAATCCCAACATTCAGCTGTTGGGCTTAGAATTTAAAATAATAATCAATATATATATAGATAAAACTGTTCCGTTACTGACTGAGTGACTGAGGTACTGAGTGACTGAATGACTGACAGACAACGTACAGCCGTAACTACTGGGCGTAGAGAGCTGAAATTTGGAACATACATTCTTTAGAAGATGTAGGGGTGCACTAAGGAAGGAATTCCCAAAATTCCCACGGAAACGGGAAATATAGGACTTTTTAGTTTGTATGAAAAATCTTATTCCTTGAGTGCACCGATGTGAAACTTGGTGTAAAAGATCCTCTATAAGTGTCTGTTTGTATTATGGAAGGAATTCCCGAAATTCCCACGGGAAGGGGTTGGACTTTTTAGTTTGTATGAAAAATCTTATTCCTTGAGTGTACGGATGTGATACTTGGCATGAAGGTTCTTTAAAGAGTGACTGGTTGTGCTACGAAAAAAAATCCCAAAATTCCCACCCGCACGGGAAATATATGATTTTTAGTTTGTATGAAAAAAACTTATTCCTTGAGTGCATGGGTGTGATACTTGGTATAAAGGTTCTTTCAGTGGGTGTCTGGTTGTATAGTTTCTGAAATTTCCACGAGAAGGGTAGTTAAGCGCATACGACGTTGCGGGATAAAGCTAGTATCATAATAATAATAAATATTTCTGACACTCACACAACATTATCTAGCCCAAATTAAGTTTCTTAAAGAACTTTTACTATGGATACTAGATAACTGATATACTTAAGAAATATATAAACATACATATTAAATAAATACATATTTTGGTCGTCGTCGCGGCGCCGTGGTTTCTGTGTGTACTTGGATGCGTGACCATTCATTTCTCACGGCGACTTAGGTGCTTCGTAGGGCACGTTAAGCAGTCGGTCCCGGGTGCTGTATCCTTGTATACAGTAGTCGTTAGGGTTTGTCAGAAGCCGTATCGGCACCCTGAAAATTCTGACATCCACCACCCAGCACTGGGCCAGCTTGGTGGATTATGGCCTAAAACCTCCTCATCACCCAGGGGAGAGACTCATACCTTGCAGTGGGCTCATTACAAAGAGTTGTGATGATGATGATGATATTTTTTTATTAGAATAAATTTAAATAAACATATAAACATCCATGACTTGATGACTAATATCTGTGTTCATCATACCGATATCCGCCGCCGCCGGGATTCGAACCCAGGACCTCTTGCATAGAAGGCATTGTATGTTACCACTACACCAGCTGGTCAACTATAAAATATAAGAAATATGTTTATTTCAATTTTAATGTTTCATTTTGAAATTCGAACAGTTATATTGTTTAGATTGGGTCTCTGTCCGTGTTTGGGGTCACCTTAGAATAGCCTTACAACCCCTGGATAACCGAGTCGTAAAAGGCGACTAATTCGCTTAGTGGTAGGATCCCGTCAGGGTCCGCCATATATTACCACTCTCTTGATGTGTTCCGGCAATATTTTATAAAGAGCCAGTTCTTCCCTATGCTCGTATTTTTTCATTTTCGACCTCATCTTCACTTACCATCAGGTGAGGTTGAGGTCAAATGCGGGCCTAGTCATTAATAAAAAAAACTAGTTAAAATACTTGTTTATTTATTGACCACGGCATTTTGATCCATTCACAATAGCCACTGTTGTCAACAATTAAGTAATGTATTGCTCGTATTATGAAACCTTGTTCAGATTGCAAATTTACTTATATTATACATTTTTTAAGGTGTTCTGAGGATAATTGACAGCGAATCTATTCTTTATGTAATCAACGTAATCTTTGATAATATTGGCCTGCCGACTCCTTAATTCAATATGTATTTTATTTGGGTGTGTAACAATTGATAAGACCGCCATAGGTAGGTAATCCTTTTTGCTTTTATTCATTTTGTAATGGTAAACAAAAAAGAGTAAATAAATTTAAAAAAAATCAAAATTTCTAAGGTTTACAAAATATAACACTGATAATATAATTTTGTTTAATATAACGATCTTATAAATAATGAACTATTGGTAATTTTAATATTTATAAGACGTAATAATAGACTTTAAGTTGATTAATATAAATTATTATTAAACTCGACTGACTTAAAAAAACAAGGCCGTATTCAAATTTCAGTTACCATTTCAGATGTGAAATGGTAATAAATTCGGTTTGGAGCAAATATTTAGATTGAAACGTCTCCAGCCCTATGGGAATTGCAGCCCCTTCACCCTTGCTTATTGAAGCGCGGGCAGCATGCGAGCCATAACGGCTGAGGCTGATTGCCGAAGGCAACCAGCAAGCCGATGCCGCGAAGACGAACAGGCGGGGGCTGCTCTCTACTCTAAAAACACTTAAGGGTGAGACAAAAAGTACTGAGTGTAGTCGGAGCTATGGTTATCGAGTTTGGGAGTTTTGAGTTTAAAATTAAATATTCTGAATGCTATCGCTGTCAGATTGTGTAAGGATAAAGACTCTAAGAAAAATATAACAAAAACTGTCAAAAAATCCTACACTATCAAAGATAGGCAAATAAGTCGACAATTTTTATCGCATTGGGATCAACCGTTGATCGACACTTGTCGGAAGAGAATTTCACTTCACTATAATAAGAAACCCTGATAATAAGTACCCTAAAAGCTTTTAGTTGATGTCTTATCATCATCATCATCATCACAACTCTTTGTAGTGAGCCCACTGCAGGGTATGAGTCTCTCCCCTGGGTGATGAGGAGGTTTAGGCCATAATCCACCAAGCTGGCCCAGTGCTGGGTGGTAGATGTCAGAATTTTTAGGGTGCCGATACGGCTTCTGACGAACCCTAACGACTACTGTATACAAGTATACAGCACCCGGGACCGACAGCTTAATGTGCCCTCCGAAGCACGGGAGTCGCCGTGAGAAATGAATGGTCGGCGGTCACCCATCCAAGTACCAACCGCGCCGAACGTTGCTTAACCTGTGATATCGTATGATACACACAGTAACAGTCTGTTAACTACGATTCATATTGCTACAAAATTCTTCACGATTTTCAATGTTAATAAAAATAACACAACGAAAAGCAGGAAATGGGTAGATCGTGAAACAAAGCATTAGTTACTATTTCTTTTTTGAGCATAATATATGAAAAGACCATCATAGTCTGATCTTCATATGTTTTTCTTTTATGCCAGTCAAGAGGTTAAGAAGTTCTGGATTTTATAAACTACTAGCTTTATCCCGCAACTTCGTATGCGCTTAACTACCCTTCTTGTGGAAATTTCAGAAACTATACAACCAGACACCCACTGAAAGAACCTTTATACCAAGTATCACACCCACACAAACTAAAAATCATATATTTCCCGTGCCCATGGAAATTTTGGGAATTTTTTTCTTGGCACAACCAGTCACTCTTTGAAGAACCTTCATGCCAAGTATCACATCCGTACACTCAAGGAATAAGATTTTTCATACAAACTAAAAAGTCCAACCCCTTTCCGTGGGAATTTCGGGAATTCCTTCCATAATACAAACAGACACTTATTGAGGAACCTTTATATCAAGTATCACATCCGTGCACTCAAGAGATGGGATTTTTTCATTCAAACTAAAACATCATATATTCCCCGTTCCCGTGGGAATTTCGGGAATTCCTTTCATAACACAACCAAACACATATTGAAAAACCTTTGCATCAAGTTTCACATCGGTGCACTCAAGGAATAAGATTTTTCATACAAACTAAAAAGTCCTATATTTCCCGTTCCCGTGGGAATTTCGGGAATTACTTCCTTAGTGAACCGCTACATCCCCTAAAGAATGTATGTTTCAAATTTCAGCTCTCTACGCCCAGTAGTTACGGCTGTACGTTGTCTGTCAGTCACTCAGTACCTCAGTCACTCAGTCAGTAACGGAACAGTTTTATATATATTGTTATTGTCTTCTGTCAATAAAGTCGAACGCTCTGAACGCATCAACAGCCAAATATAGATGAATTATAAAGCTTGAGCTCGCCTCCCGCCTTTTTATACCAGACCGCGCCGCGAGCCGCGTCGAGCGCGGCAACCGTTAAGCAAAAATAATCCTTATATCATTCAGTATTCACGCGCGATGGGTTATTAGCGTATTTCATGTATAAGTTTGGTGTTTCTTTACCGATTTCCATGATTCTTTTTTTATTGTATAGGTAATAATGTTATTTTTTTTAATTAGGGATGAGTGAGAGTATTATAAACGTAAGAGTAAATAAATATAATCAGAAAGCTCCGAACTGCTAAGCTATCGGGATTTACACGTGTTATTGTGAGTAAACCATAAAATATAGACATATACTGTTGTGGGATATTTTTTATATAATTTTATGAAGAATATTTCTGTCATACATGATTTCTATGTAGCTTTAACCATTAAGGCTGCACACGCGACGGAAGCTTAAAAAATGAAGTAATTTCTCCCGTTTTCTCAACATTTCCCTTCACTGCTCTGCTCCTATTGATTGTAGCGTGATAATAAGTATACTATAACCTGCCCAGGAGTATGAAGAATAATTTTACCAAGTTTCGTTAAAATCCGTCGAGTAGTTTTTGTTTCTATAAGGAACATACAGACAGACAGACAGACAAAAATTTTACTGATTGCATTTTTGGCATCAGTATCGATCACTAATCACCCCCTGATAGTTATTTTGAAAAAATATTTCATGTACAGAATTGACCTCTCTACAGATTTATTATAAGTATAGATAGATAGATAGATAACGAAAACATAGATACTATCTTAGCAAAAATATGCATACAATGAACGAAGGCTAAATATTTACCATGTATCTTTAAATAGTACCCACAAGTAATATATTGTTTAAAGCGTATGGATAAAAACGGCACTATAACAGATAAGAATCTAGTATCAAAAATACGGAAGTCACCAGGACACAACAAAAGTAATAATTTAGTAAGATGCTGGACTGGTAGAGAAAGAAAATCATAGATTGTACCAGCAGCTTCTCTTACCGGGCAAACTGTAAAAATCAGTAAAGGGACAGAGGTCTTATCGAAGTTTTTGTGGGCGAAGTTTTTTGATAGGCTGATAGACTCTCTGTTATTGCAATACCTTCAAATTTTGTCAAATGTGACATCAGATAGTTTTATAACCTCTAATGTTATATAGTGCATAAAGTATACAACAGTGAAGTTATGTATGTATAAATAAATTAAAATAATACGAATCGATACTGCCCGAATCGTTCGCCGGTTTCTTTCTCTCTTGCCCTGATACCCGAAACTTTAGGGAACCTGATGGGCATTGCAACTTGAAAGAGGATAGAGGAGAGTGTTTTGTACTCGTATTCATGAGTGATTTCTTCCAGGCAACCTTTATTTTACAACAAGAACAGTACAATTTACAAAAAAATTAATTAAACTGGCACTGTGCTACTTCAAATGTCTAAATGTAAATCTGTAGAAGTAAAAATTCTGTACATTGAAAATATCATAAATAAATGTCGGGGGGTGTTACTAGACCAGCACAGAACCCAAAAATGTGATTAATTTTTTTTTGTCTGTGTGTCTGTCTGTTTGTTCAGGCATCACGCAAAAACTACGGGTTCGAATACGATGAAACTTGGTATGATTATTTTTTTATATAAATTATTAAACACTTTCAAGTTTTTTGCTTCATTTGATTAATTTGGTGCTTCTTTTGTAAATATTTTATGAAGCTGTTACTTTGGTGCGAGATTGCAGATTGTCTTTTTTTAGCATGTTTTTAGATAGGAGTTGTTGTTGTTGTAATAAATCATTGGAGAAAATATGTTAAATACTTGTATTAAATAAAACACTTTTTAACCGGATTTATCGCGTATATTTACATTTTAAGTTTTAAATCGCGTTTCGGTGTCTTTGCAGACCCCGTGGTCACGGTTAAAAAGTGTTTTATTTAATAGGATGAATCGCAAAAACTTAAGACAATATTATTTTTTAATATTTTAGGCACCACACTAGGTAGTTTTCATCCCAAAAAAGTATATGCAATAAAAAACAAACTGAATTTTGCAGTTCGATCTCTAGACCCTATTAGTGTGCCAACCGCAAATAATAAGTTTGTCGTAGGTTAGCGCTGAAGGTTGAATTTGGCTTGCACCGTTCGCAATTCGTGCTTTTCAGTGCGACCTTTTTATTTCTTTTTTTTTTACTAAGTACAGTTTAAGGTAGAGTTATTTAGGTTTGTCTTTATAATTCGTAGCGTGGGTATAGATTTTATTTTTAAATTATAGGCAGTATATTTGATATTGTACGTTGTGACCATAGGTTATTTTATAATACCTACTGTGTGGTGAGATTAATCATAAGTATAGTTTTTTTTTAATCTTTACTTAGAAAGCTATACACCTGATTCGTTCAGGTATTAGGTTTTAGGGTTGCTTATTTAATGAGTTTAATATTAGTTATCATCAGACATAGGTTTATTTAGGTAGGTAGGTAGGTATTTTATTTTATGTTATTGTATTTATTGTTTTAGTTATGTAGGTACTTAGGTTTACTTTTATACGGAGCAGACCTATAGATTTTAATTTCAAGTATAGGTAGTAGATATTAGGTCCTTACATATGAAATTGGCGTTTTGTATGGGAGGAATAAAAGTACATAGTTTATTTTTTTAATTATTCAATCAAAGTATGATATGATGAAATAACGTGAAATTTAAATTTTCCATTTTGTAAACTCAATGACGCAGAGAAAAAAAAAACTAAAGAAATACGGTTTTCGAGATACAAATTGATGAGTAAATAGCTGTATAAATTTGAATTTGGAATGCTGAACTAAACAGGAGATATTTGAGATTAAAGTGGCCAGTAAGACAAAACACTAATTTGATATGTAAGGATAGTGTGTAATTTATTTTTAATACCTAATCTTATGTAGGATGAGTCATTCGTATAGATACTTATTAGTTTTTTGGGATTTTGCTTATTTATTGTTATATACATAAAAGCTATGACAATAAATAAGACACAAGGTCAGACTCTAGGAGTTGCTGGTGTCGATCTTAGCGTGAGTTGTTTTGCAAATGAAGAAGAGAGAGTTGGCAAAGAAACCTTCATGTTCATATTTCGGATGGGCTCACTGGCAATTTCGTTTATGCTCAAGGTCTCAATTGGTATCTAATGGTGAATATCTGTCGTTACCATTATCTTTGTGAGCATTCGTTGCAATGAACGTCAGCTTCAGTATCAGTTATCCTGCTAAACAGTTACCAAAGTCTACTATAAAAAACTTACAGAACGCGAGCAATGCCGCGAGCAAAGAAATCATACAAACTCTTAGGGTGTTGAAACACCAATCGATTGACGTTGACTAATCTCTTCTACCATAGATCGACGGTCGATCGATTGATAAACACCCTTAATCACCGCTAATGAGATACAATTGGTTTTGTATTGTAACTAGCTTAATCCCGCAACTTCGTAAGCGCTTAACTACCCTTCTCGTGAAAATTTCAGAAACTATACAACCAGCAGGCGTAGCACGGCTTTCATAAGAGATAAGTCACACGACAAGACATAATTTTGTCACAGTCCGGTAATTTGTCTTATATGACAGCACGGGCACACGACGTGACAAAAATGCTTGCCGCGACATATCTTTGTCTTGACGTTTATACAAAGAACGAGTTTAACAACTTTAAACCTCCAAATGTAATGTTTTAATTGGTGAATTTTTAGTTTTAATATTATTTTTAAGTTTTGTGACCATGTCAAGGGCCAAAAAGCAGTAAGTACCTTTACCTTTGAAGTCTTAAAAGAATCTGATTATAATAATTGATAGACATAATTATTATTCATCATCATCATCATCACAACTCTTTGTAATTAGCTCACTGCAGGGCATGAGTCTCTCCCCTGGGTGACGAGGAGGTTATAGGCCATAATCCACCAAGCTGGCCCAGTGCTGGGTGGTGGATGCCAGAATTTTCAGGGCGCCGAAATGGCTTCTGATAAACCCTAACGACTACTGTATACAAGTATACAGCACCCGGGACCGACTGCTTAACGTGCCCTCCGAAGCACGGAAGTCGTCGAGAGAAATGAATGGTCGGCGGTCACCCATCCAAGTACCGACTGCGCCGAACGTTGCTTAACATGTGATATCGTATGATACACACATTAACCATGGCGCCACGACGAAAAAATAATCTCACAACCTCCGAACCGCAGTGATAAAAAACGTTTGGCGATGTGTCAAATTGTGACAAAAATAAACAAAACGATGCCGCCATGCTATTAAATAAGAGATAGAACTTGAAAGAAGTCTTAAACATTTGTCAAGATGTGTTTGTCACGCATTCTAGATAAATTAAACTTGCCCCGTGCTGCTGTATAAGACTAGCAATTATGTCGCTCAAATTGTGATATAATCTGTGACACAAGTCTTGTCTTGACAAGCCGTGCTACGCCTGCAGCAGGCGTCAAATTGTGACAAAAATAAACAAAACGATGCCGCTATGCTATTAAATAAGAGATAGAACTTGAAAGAAGTCTTAAACATTTGTCAAGATGTGTTTGTCGCGCATTCTAGATCAATTAAACTTGCCCCGTGCTGCTGTATAAGACTAAGCAATTATGTCGCTCAAATTGTGATATAATCTGTGACACAAGTCTTGTCTTGACAAGCCGTGCTACGCCTGCTGACTCCCACTGCAAAGAACCTTTATACCAAGTATCACACCCATGCACTCAAGGAATAAGTATTTTTCATACAAACTAAAAATCATATATTTCCCGTGCCCGTGGGAATTTTGGGATTTTTTTCGTAACACAACCAGTCACTCTTTGTAGAACCTTCATGCCAAGTATCACATCCTTGCACTCAAAGAATAAGATTCTCATAAAAACTAAAAAGTCCAACCCCTTCCCGTGGGAATTTCGGGAATTCCTTCAATAATACTAACAGACACTTATTGAGGAATCTTTGCATCAAGTATCACATCCGTGCACTCAAGGGATGGGATATTTTCATACAAACTAAAACATCATATATTTCCCGTTTCCGTGGGAATTTCGGGGATTCCTTTCATAACACAACCAGGCATATATTAAAAAACCTTTACACAAAGTTTCACATCGGTGCACTCAAGGAATAAGATTTTTCATACAAACTAAAAAGTCCTATATTTCCCGTTCCCGTGGGAATTCCAGGAATTCCTTTCTTAATGCACCCCTACATCCCTTAAAAAATGTATGTTCCAAATTTCAGCTCTCTACGCCCAGTAGTTACGGCTGTACGTTGTCTGTCAGTCACTCAGTCACTCAGTACCTAAGTCACTCAGTCAGTAACGGAACAGTTTTATATATATTGATTAGCCACAGAAGGTCGCGCCGAGAAGTATTAACAGAGAAATAGTAACAAAAAACAAAACTTTACACAAAAAACTCATAGATAAGTTTCGTCGTCCACGCGAACGAAATCGCGGGCACAGCTAGTAATAAATAAACATAACCAAAAAAATCCAAGAACAAGCACGATATACATTTCATCCCAAAAACACGCACTACTGACCTACTTTAATACACAAATTCGAATATCTCGTTTAACATACAGAAAAACGTGACTTGACTGCCATCGGCCGCAAAGCCAACGTTTATTTTTCACGTTCGCTGAAGCTCGCTTTATGATGCCTTAAACATAGCATGTGTATGGTAATGATTGTTTCACCTGACGGCTTTGAAAGAGAGACAAGTTTTGACATCATCGAAAGTTTATTTGAAAGTTTATTTTCAACACACTTGCTCGTAAAGTGAGCGTTATTCTATTGAATTTAGAACTATAAACTGGGCTATAAGTCACGCGTGCATAATATATTATACCCTAGTGCATAATATAATGAATCCTACAAAGTTGAATTGTACCTTTGTGCAAATTACATGCGAGTAAACAGAGCATATTTTATTGGTCCGGGTTATACATTAAATATTTTCAGAAACAACAAAGAGATTTTATATCACTTTAAATCTATATACATTTTTAAATGTTTGCGCCTTATATTAGTATAACAAATTTGTATATCAAACAAATTATTCACTATTTACAATAATTTGTTATAAAATATTAAAATATTTGCATTTACCACTCCAAATTAGACATTGACACATTTGGCGAAAAAAAACCTACGCGCATGCGCGAGGTTCGGCGCCATTTTTCAATCACAATTCACAGCTTTGTTATCAAGTGTGTTTGTTATTATGACCACGTATGTCTGTCTTTTACTCACAAGTGTGTTGAAAATCGTCGTATGTCACTCGTGAGCGTTGCTAATTACAGTCTCGGCTCATTATTAAGCCTCGACTGTAATTAGCAACTTAGCCCACTTGTTACATAACTATTACATACTATAAGTTAATTTTTATTTATCACATTTTTCATTTATTTAAGAATAATTGAGCATTTTAAATGCAAAAACTTTATAAACATTTTTAAAACATTGCAATGCTTCACTTTAACTGGGATTCACAATTTCTGTAAAGAAATTGGTCTCGGGTGGTTTTAGCTGCAAAGTTATACCATAAGATGGAGCTACGTTAGCAATATAACGTAAAAACAAAAATGGTAAGTAATTTCGTGGCGTACCGCCAGGCCCCGATAGCTCAGTGGAAGAGCACTCGTCCGGCAAACGAGAGGTCCCATGTTCGAATCCTGGTCGGGTAATTTTTATTTATCACATTTTTCAATTATTTATGAATAATTGAGCATTTTAAATGCATAAACTTAAAAACATTATCAACAAAAGTATTTTTGATCATCGACTTGATTGGCGTGGAAATGCCGTACAGAAGACATTTGTTATTGAAGGATCGATTTTAAATAGCTCTTTATGACATGCCCTGATATGCCCCTGATATGCGTGTCGTAAGAATTAGATAGTAACCTTTGATAGATGGTAAAATTACTACCAATTCTCTCGGACAAGCATTCTAAATATTTGTTTCGAACTCTTTATCCCTTTAACATCATTCAAAACTTTGCTTAAACCGGACAAATTTGCGGCTTCGTTTTCCAATACAATAATAAGGTATAAAAATACTATCTCTGCCGTACATATCTCTGCCGTACATATCTTAGGTGGTCTGTCATGTAAACGATGCTTCTCTTAGCAAACTTTATAATTACAAGGTCTTGAGTGTTGTCGTAAAGTTGCCATTTTGGTGGCGCTTCTGAATACATTTCGGGGAATATGCCAGAGGGACCAATCTCAATATAATCTGCCAACACTTCAACGTCATTTTACAGAGAAGGCAGAAGTTATTACGCTTTTTAATTAAGTAAAAAGCTTTTATATAGTTTTGCAACGACTAGTTATCGAAATCGAACCGATTCAGTTTGTGCATGGAAACTAACTATGCTAGTTAGTACAGTCAACATAAAAATTCACTACTTTTTCATTTATCGTTATTATAAATACATAAAGAAATTTGTCTGACATTCACCAACTTTATATTACCTAGCTATCTAAATTGAGTTTCTTAACAAACTTATTAATACTAGATAACAGGGTTGTTTTTTAGTCACCGGTAAAATTGTTTTACACAATAAATACCATTAATAGTAACCGATTATGTATTCACCAACATATCAAGCAAATCATGGTCACTCTAAATTATGAATGATTACCATTAAAATAAAGACGACTACGCGCTGCTACAAAACATCTTATATTACTACGTCGTAGTGTTATCAATAAAATACCGCGGGGTAGTAGCTGTGTTCATAAACAGTGACTATTTGTAAAAAAGTTTGTGGTGCCATCTTTAATTTATTTACTGAGCAATACTAAAATAAATATGCAGGTACTTTTATATTGTATCAAAAAACATAACATTTAAATTTGCCTGGTGACTAAGAAATAAACTTAACAAAACATAAAATTCTCTGACGCGATCATCTCACCTCTGGTAACCACTACGCTAGCCAGTCTTCAACCATTTTGATAATAAGTTTCTTCGAAATATATGATACGATTTGACTCAATTTTTTCTTTCCTTTTTCTTTTTTATCGTACCTCCGCTATGTGAGCATAGTTGCTATCCGAATAAAAGGAAGGATTAGCCAGTGAAACAATAGGAACAGTATGCTTTTTAGAGATTCAGGTTTTCCAGGTCGCAACGCATCTAATTAATCTCCTATTATTTATTTTCCATTGAATTTTGTGCGCGTTGGTCCATTTCAGTGAAATACAAAAACAAATATTTGATATACTTAAAAATAAAAAGAGCACGTTTTTTTTTCTTTCTTTGAAACGCCAACTTACTGAAGCCTCTTCTTGATTTTTTCAAATAAAATGTAAGTGATCAATTAAAATATGGAGTTGTTTGCCTTTAAAATATATTGTATTCCCATCGTAGATTTTTTATTATAGATTAAACCAGCGTTTGACCCCAATGTTACTTGATGGTAAGTGAAGATGGGGTCAGCACAAAATATTACCAGTGCATAAAATATTGCCAGAACAAATCACCGCCGGAGAGGTAATATTTGGCGGCAAAGTTTATAAGAAGGGTGGTTCCTAATGAGTCGGATCCTGACGGGATCCAAACACCAAGCGGGAGACTATCGGGGTGGATCTAAGTTTAAGATTTATCAATTATTTTACCAATTTACTTTAACAAATATGTATAAAGAAAATGAAAATATAAAAAAAAATATATAAATTTATGCCATACCTGCTTCAACTACTGTAATGAAAGAAATAGATTTAATACAAAGCAAATTTAATCTAATTAAATAAAAAGAACCAAAGAAACATTTTCATTTTAAATTTTAAAAGCAATTGGTTTAAAAGCAAAAGTGACAAGAGGTATGGCTTCATACCGTTAGTCTAATCGCACCCCAGGTCTGAAGAACCCCAAAAGTTTCTTTAATAAAGGCAATATTATATTTTTCAAAGATAACAGATCCAGTCAACGGGAAAACAAGTATTTCAGGAAAGATGTCTCAAGCTCATGATATGAGCAGCCCCAATACGGTGTGTCAGCGACGTCACACAAGAATTTAATATCTAACGGATGCTCAGTCGATCGCTCTTGCTCCGCTACCAGAGACGCCGAATATTCATTTTAAAAATCTATTTTAGTGTCGCATTCTTTGCTTTGGCTGCCTTTTTAGTACTTTAAAAGTAATATTTTACAGTCTCATTCATAATGACTTATCGGAGCCTCGTAGAGTCTTTATAGGACATTTATCGAAAAGTTTAATTTATAGTCGTTTGTTAGCTCTGCACAGCTTATTATCTCTCCGATTAAGTTGCTTTGATTTAACGCTTGTAACCTATTATAAGCTAATTTTAACATTAAAATTAGAAATAAATTAAATTGGTTTATTGGCGAACATTAATCAAAACTTGATAACTTAACTTGCTTGTATAAAACAGAGTTTAATCTGTTTGCTTATCTCATCGCAATTAAGTAGAAAATTTTAAAAAATCCTGCTAAGATTAAAATTTGAAACTGCAAATAATGGTTGTCTTTTAGGTGTTCTTAGGCGCTGCGCTAACGCAGATACTTTTATTGCAAGTACAGCACGTCATGACAGGGAATCGTACGAGTAGTAGCCGTGTCATGTAGCGGTGTTTGGACAAAGTCGAACGTTGCTACTATTGGTCATTGGTAATAGTAGCTACCTGTGTCCAGCTCAGTACAATTGTAAATAAATGTATTAATATTGCTTGTGTCTTCAACTGACGACTTTTATGCTCGTATTACATAACGAGACTTAATACTCGTTTCACGTAAGCGTTGTTCACCAGCTGATTCTTGACTTGAGCTTTAGTCTTATTACAAAACAATTATCAAAACCAGATTACCTGAAACTAGTTTCAAATATCTGACTCAGTTGATACTGGGTTTTCTTTGAAAAAAATTTGTTTCCCATTACCTACATTTAATAACAAAAAAGAATGGTCTGTTACGTTATACGCAACGTTTAGATTACAATGTCTTACAAATTGCGTTAAATTCTATATGATATATGACAAAATTGCCAATGTTTTGAATTATTTATCTGTTTTTCGATAGAAGCAGTACGGTTAAATTATAACTGTCGCTTCTTTTTACTATGAAAATATATATACTTATATTTATCACTCAAAAAAAAAATGAAACGTAAAAGAATCTACAGCCCCATCAATATTAGGCAACCCTGGCCAGGTACCAATTTTCCCTAAATTATTAAATTGAGTCCAGACATTTTGCATATTCTGAGGAAATTTTATAAAGCGTTGACATAATCGGGCCAATAAATTAGATACTTTTGCAATTATTATTGACACAACAGGTTGTGATAAATTCAGTAAGTCTCCACACAAAATCTGAAATAATAACATTATATACTAACATTTTTTTTTATTAAAATCATACAACAATTGGTATCTTATCAAAAATTTACCAACATGTAATAATGCCCTAAACTTACTTGAAATGATGTTGAGGCATAAAATCTTAAGCACACGAGAATTTGAAGTTCAGGCGCAATGGGGCACCCTCGCTGATCAGATTTTGATAATTCATTATAAATCATGGGAAAAATTACATCTTTTACTGTAGATTGTGTAAACCTATATCTTTTTTAAAGTTTAGCTCGTCCATGGCGAAGGGATCCTGTACATCTCGTAATAATTGTCGTGGAATACGCACTTCGCGTATAAAAATATTATCGTAATGGTCAATATCACTGAAAGGATCCATTGTAGTTAATAGAGATCACTATTAAACAAGGCACGAATCGCTTACCTATCTAGTTTTTCTCTAAGCCACAGTTCACAACAACACAAACTTAATTTAAAGTACGCTCAAGTATGGTAGAAAGCACACTCAAGTGAATACAGTTGTGAAACTAGTTTCAATCATTGGCATATGCATAAGTAAAGTTTTATAATAAGCGTGAACACAGTTCAAATCATTTAGTACTCAAGTGATATCTGGTCATTGAATCTAGTATTAGGCAACGTTTTGTAATAAAGAAAGTCGTTGATACTAGTTTCAAAACTAGTATCAACACATGAGTACTATTCTGTAATACGACCATTAGTATCCAGCTATCGACACCGAATACCTTTGATCGTCAAAGTATGTGTTATCAATGATTAAGTGTCCATGAATCAGAATCAGGGTCGTGAGATTGTGTTAATGAATAAGTGTTAAGAAAAGTCAACGGGATACGAAAAATTATTTTAATGCCCAGAGTCTAGATGATTTCAAACTGCATGTATAAATCAAATATTCATCGACACGAGACACAAAATCCCTTCTTCAGCAGTGAACTTACAAAAATATGACAAACGTACCATGACATAAGATTTCCATATAAAAAATTTAAACAACAACTCTGTTGTTATTAAATTAATAAGACCTTTTTCCTCAAAGCATCCTACCTCCACTATGTTGTCTTTCTAATAAAATTTAACCTCACCTAACTACACAGTCTCAAATAAAATAACTCCCAAAGTGGCATGAAATTACAGCGAAATTCCACGACACAGCAAGCATTACAAATAACCTAACAATAAGAACTTTACCGACGATATCTAAATACCGTAAAGAAAAGTTTGTAGTCGTATTTATTACGCGACTCCCTGGAGACAAGGGTCGTATGTGCTATGCAGGAATATTAAACATTCGCTTTGGAATGTTTATGTTTGAATATAAAAATAACGGATAGGCTATCAAAAATTGTGCATGTTGCGGGTATGCATGTTTAAAAAAGTCATATTATATTTATAAAATGGCTCTAAAATATTTGTTCGTGAATTGGAAAAAAAATTAAGTTAATTTTTATATTAAAAAAACGGTTCATTTTTCAAAACGAAATAATCCCCGTTTCGTTCCCTTAACATAGAGTAGGCTTCATTATTAAATATAATAATTAAATTTCTTATACGTAATAATATTTAATTATTGACAGAGTCATAGTAGCGATTCTTATTTAAGATTTCGTATGAGTAGAATACAGTTTCTCCTAATAATCTCGCATAATAATCTTGCATAATAATCTCGCGTAAGAGTAGCTGTGTTCCAGTCAGCAGGAAAGAACAGCCAATCCAAAGGGACAAAGGCAATTTAAAATATACAAAAGTACACTATTATTTGGGTTTAAAATTCAGTATGTTTTTGCTAGTCTAGCTGAAATGTAGGTGGTAATTACAATTCAAAGAAAGAGTTAATTCACACCAAAAAGTTTGAAGTATAAAATATCAGGCTTGTACCATCAGTTAATTTATTGAATATATTTATTTATTTATTTGAAAAGCCACACCAACAACATATATACAAAGATTTTCAAGTTATATAGTTAAAAGATAAAAAGTCCTAGTACATATGTCAATAACAGGCATGTACAACGTTGACAAACTGAGTCCAGTAAAAATAAAATAAGGTAGGTATACAAAAGCAGCTTGATGAGTGTGAAGTTAAGCAAAAATTCAGAAATATGTCAAAAACTAAAACAGAATATGTAAATAAAATTAAAATTAAATAAGATTAAACTAGATAAAGTCATCATAATAAAATCATTGAAAAATATTATAAAAATTCAATGGAAATCTGTTACGTTGAACACACTATAAATAATATAGTATAATAGTGTGTACATATTTTCTTTGTCCAAATAAAACTATCGGAATAAGGGAAATGCAGTTTTTTTTCAAACTAAGCCAAAATAATGCCTATTTTGATGATTTTACTTTGCAAACAACTAACTAAAAAAACTATGTACAATAAATTCGAAAGCAACAAGGTTGTTACATTTGTTTCACACGAGATTCAAAACATTGGTAAAAGCAAAAAACGTATACTAAATCACGGTAAAAGCGACTAAAATTTCTACTATCAACTGACTTACTAATGAATTCATGAATCATTCGGATTGTTTACAAATAAGCTGCTTATTTGGGGTTTAAAATAGATCCCTCGGTCTTTGATGTTCGATTCTTGAAATATATAACGGCCTCATGTTGTCTACGAAACACGGTGTTTCATTGTGAATGTGAGTAACTGTAGTGAGTGAATGGGTAGTTCTAAGTAAGTGGTTCTCTGTGCTACGGTCCGATTTTCAAAGTTGGCAAGTAACTATATCTAAGATAATAACTTTGATAAATCGTTCGTCTGTACTAAACATTTGATTTAAATAATTAATTCATAAACAATTTACTTTCGAACGGTACCTACAAAATAATAATCACGATTGCCATTTTCGAATATTCCTAACTCTATGGCTCTAGGTGCCATCGTATTTCTAAAGGGCTCGAAATGGAAACATCAGAAATAGCAAAATTAATAGAAAGCACTAACCACCCACATTCGGTGAAGGTTTTTTATAATAGTTTTGAAAAGGAACGACCTGCTCGTGACTTACTTGTTTACTAAAAACTGGCGACGCACGAACGTCCCGGCAACCGCACCTCCTTATTATGTATTTGATTATTTTATTAATAAGCAGTCAAGTTTGAATCTGAAGCTCGTCTTTTTTTGTCTCCCGGTCGTCCAACATCACATGATTTGTTCCACTTTATGAATTCAATAATAACTGATATCGTCATGAACAAGTTCTGCACTTATGTTTTTGTGCGTTTTTAATTATTTTTTTTATAATATGTGGATGGGACGTTTATCTTCCATGATACCTGATGTTAAGTGAACATGAAGACTAAGATGACATGAAGACCATCCACGAGAAATCTATTCACTCGACGCTTAAAAGTACTAGGACTATACTGGTCTGGAAAAATAGACGCTGGCAGTTCATCCCAAACCTTGGCAACCCGTATCAAAAAGGAACTGTCAAAGCCCTTAGATGGACTTTTCGGAATATCTACCACATACGGATGTTCTGTCTGCGTCTTGAAGTCCGATGGTAAAAGGATGAGGGTTCAATTTTGTTCAAACAGAGCACTCGCGCACTCACCAAAATGTATCCTGTAGTACACGGTTAAACAAGCAACCTTACGACGATGCTCTAGTTTGTAGTTTTTTGGTCGTAAAGTCGACGTTGTTAATTAGTTTACGGGCTCTTCGGTCAACGGAGTCCAGCGCTTCTAGTTGATATTTGGCTGAACCACCCCAAAGATGACTGCAGTACTCCATGCATGATCGCACTTGAGCTGTGTATAATTTAAGAAGCTGTGCAGGGCCGAAGTACCGCCGTACCTTCGAGATGATTCCCAACTATTTCGAAGCTACTTGAGCCGTGGACACATTTTGTTGACCGAAGTTAAAACTGGATGTACAGTTACGCCTAAAAGCCCTAGATGGTCAGTGATGGGGACAGATACATTTTGGAAAGTGGGCGTTAACGCCTGAGTTTTGGACGTGTTGAATTTGACCAAATTCGACTCACCCCAATCGGATACTTTCCATAAGGTCAACAACGCGCTCAATCATTGACTTTCTTAAACTCTGGATTTCACGGGGGCTCGCTCGCGCATTGGATATGTATCTCTCTACAACAGTGCTGTCATCAGCATAACCAATAATGCCCGCAATGTGAACGCAATGATTTTTGGCAACGCATTTCATTATTTTTATTATTTTAAAGACTGTTTTAACTAGAACAGCATTAAACTCTAAATTATTTACTGGTTTTCAAAATTTTAACTTGAATTACCTTAAATAAAATAAGGGAAATTTATTTCTACACTTAACGATGTTAACTCTAACGTTATTGCTGCAATGACAGATTTACTGATCCTGATTTTACATCTCCCTAAATATTCTAAACGTAAGTAGGGGTCATCTGTCAAAGTGACAGGATTACTTGACAGCTCAGGAGTTTATTTATAAATGTCTTGTAAAGGCAAGGATTCACAGATTTTATGATCGGGTTTCTACAATGACTTATTTATGGGATATACTTAAATATGCTTGATATTAAAATTCTTACTTAAAAGATTCCTTGTAGTACGGCCAAATACTGTATCCAAAAGTTAGCTATATAGGGTTGGTTTAAAATAGCTTAATCACCCCAGAATAAGCATTTTGAAAAAAGCGACTTATCTGGATGACCCACGCTTGGTGCCAGGATACTGGCTGGGTCCACCAGGCTAGCGACCAAACTTCATATAAAATTTGCCGCCAAATATCCAGTGATGTATTTAGTTCACACGATTCATAATTTTAATAAAACTACTTTTTAGCCGGATTAATCGCGTATAATTTGCTTGGTGGTAGGATCCCTTCTGGGTCCGCCTGGCTAGCGACCACCCTTTATATAAAGTCTGCCGCCAAATGTTACCGCTCCGGCGGTAATGTGTTCCGGCAATATTGTATAAAGAGCCAGTTCCTTCCTAAACCCGTGTGCTTTCATCTTCGACCTCATCGTCACTTACCATCAGGTGAGATTGAGGTCAAACGCGGGTTTAGTCACTTATAAAAAAAAAAAATTTATATTTTATATTTTTACTCGACGTTTCGGTGTCTTTGCAGACCCCGTGGTCACGAGCGACTGACCACGCTCGAGTCGACAAATTATACGTGATTAATCCGGTAAAAAAGTAGTTTTATTTAGATGTATTTAGTTACACTATATTTTTTTAAACTCGCGTGCTATATTCGACCTTATTGAAACTTACTTTCAAGTAAAATGGAAATCAAGTGAAATGAAAGGCAGGTTTGGTTACCAATAAAAAAATTAGTAAATGGAATCCAGATCATAATTAAATAAATAAATATTTCTGACACTCACACAACATTATCTAGCCCTAATTAAGTTTCTTAAAGAACTTGTGCTATGGATACTAGATAACTGATATACTTAAGAAGTATATAAATATTGAATAAATACATATTTTTTATTAGAATAAACTTAAATAAACATATAAACATCCATGACTTGTCGACTAATATCTGTGTTCATAACATCGATATCCGCCGGAATTCGAACCAAGGACCTCTGGCATAGAAGGCAATGTATGTTACCACTACACCAGCCGGTCGTCGAATTAATGTTATAGGTTGAAAACTTCATAATGTTTGATCTCCTCGTTGAGTATCTGTGTCTAATCTTTATGACTATGTCTAAGCTTGGCTTTTGACAAGAAGTTACGGAATGTCTATCTAGACAAGCGATTTCATTATCGAAGTCACACAAGCTTGGCGGCAGAACCACTTCAGTGTCGTACTTCCTGGTGACTGAGTCTCAAGAGACCCTCCCTTAATATAGGATCTTTTTTATGAAGATCAAAATATTTTGGGAGAAGGTTAAGTGTGGATTCAGTTTATGAAAAAAATAATTTTGTTGGGTGAATTGATATTTTATAAATTCAAAATTCAAATTCAAAAAGTTTTATTCATCTTAGGAATTTCACAAAACACTTGATGAAGTCAGTCATCACATACTTCGGCTTTAACTAGTTGTTGATAGTTGTTAAATAGGATATTACAGTAGACCAAGAGACAAAAAAAGCCGGCGGAAAAAAACTCTTGGCACTCTTTTTCAGTCAGAATTATCAAATTAATACAAATAGGTACAGTACAAATTGACCGTGACATGAATAAAAACAAACACAAGACAGCTAATTGTGAGAGCCAATGTCATGCCACAACCAAATTGCTTACATAGCAGATGCAATGAGCTATGGATGCACACTACGAACGAACTGGGACCAGAGTGTTTGAACAAGAATGGAATAAAATAGTCATAGTATCATTAGCAAAATGACCTGGCACCGCTAGTAGCACCCGTTCACGAGTTAACGCAAGCACCAGCCATCACCCTCCTCAACCATATTTTAGGGAAGAGGGTGACCCGATACCCGACGCTACCACTAGCCATGCCGCCTGAGGGAGCATGACGTTCTTGCTGTTGTCTCGACAAGAAAATAAGTGAGTGGGACAGTCACCAGTATGTCATATATATACTGCACAGCCAAGCCGTAAACAAAATTATTAAGTAATTAGAAACTTTTAGAAATATCCTGTTGTGCTTAATCCCATGCCCTTTTATCATCTAAGTAATCTTTAGTTTTATAATAAGCTTTTCGAGATAGAGTGTTTTTGACGATTGATTTAAATTTATTGAATGGCAGGGATTGAATTGACTTCGGAATTTTGTTATATATACGTATTGACATTCCAATAAATGATTTGCTGCTTTTAGCCAGCCTTAATTCAGGAAACGCTAACTTATGGTCGTTCCTAGTTGTTGACGCCTCAACTACAGTACACGGTACCGTTATGTGTACCCCTCGCGCGCCCGCACCCCCCGCTGAGTCGCCGCGCTGTCTGGCAGTGCGCGCCTCCTCAGTCAGCTGCTTAACGCCCGCACGACACCTTGCTTACGCGCGCGCGCATCTTACTTAGCTTGTAAATACGTAATATAAACTCCTTGTTCACAATAAATGAATGTATACAGTCCACGCCTCAGTTATTGAAGACCACTTTTCTACACTAGTCCTTACAGAGTAATTTGTATCATGATTATCTTTCCTAGTTTTAAATTTATTACTATTCTTATAAATATACATAATGTTTTCATAAATATATTGTGATGCAAGGGTCAAGATACTCTTTAAACTTTTCTCGAAGAGATTCTCTGTTTCCAAGTTTATACATTCCACGAATAGCCCTTTTCTGCAGTGTAAATATCGTGTCAATATCTGCGGCATTGCCCCAAAGTAGGATGCCATAGGACATTATACTATGAAAATAACTAAAATATACCAACTTTGCTGTATTAACATCAGTCAATGAGCGAATTTTCTTTACCGCGAACGCTGCAGAACTAAGTCTACTCGCTAGTTGTGAGATATGGGTGCCCCATTGCAATTTAGAATCTAAGGTAATTCCAAGAAAAACAGAGTTATCTACTAGATTCAATCTGTTCCCATTAAGCCGCAGATCAGACTCAACTTGTTTTACATTTGGTGCAGAGAATTTTATACATTTAGTTTTTTTATCATTGAACGCTAGATTATTTATATTGAACCACTGAACAAAATTTGCGAGAGCATTGTTTACATCGTCGTAGTTTATTTTCTGTCTTATCATTTTAAAAATTAATGATGTGTCGTCAGCAAACAATACAATCTCATGATTATTGCCTTCCATATAGGGTAGATCATTTATATAGACTAGAAACAAAAATGGGCCCAGAATTGATCCTTGAGGCACTCCCATTCTCACAACCGACCCAGCCGACCTTTTCCGGTTTACCTCAACCTTCTGAATTCTATCACTTAGATATGAATTCAAAAGTTTGAGGTCAGTGCCTTTAATGCCGTAGTGGTGGAGTTTCCTGATGAGAGTGTCATGCTGAACACAGTCAAATGCCTTAGATAGGTCACAAAATACACCTAGGGCATCCTCCGACCTCTCCCAGGCACCAGTGATTATTTCAAGTAGTTCAACGCCAGCATCAGTTGTTGAACGGCCCTTTGAAAATCCAAATTGTTTATTATGAAGTAAATTGTTATAGGTGAAATGGGCCAAGAGTTGATTAAGAATATTTTTTTCAAAAATTTTACTACAAGTAGGTAGATTTGAAATTGGTCTAAAATTAGTAGGGTCTGTAGTGCTACCCGACTTAAATAAAGGTATAACCTTAATATGCTTCATTAAATCAGGAAACTCCCCACTAATAATACAGTTGTTAAATATTTCAACAAGGCAAGGAGCTATTACATCTATAATAGAATTTAATATTTCAACAGATATGCCCCAGAGATCAGTTGTCTTTTTAGTATCAATTGTCTTAAATGTTTTAATAATATCCCCGGTGTCTATGGGTTGGAACTTGAAAGACACCTTGCACTCACTTACATGATTTTTGAGCAATGATTCAGCCGCCACAGGTGATGAGTTTAATGATTGAGTAGTTGAAACTGGAATGTCAGCAAAACAGCTCTCAAATGCTGTCGCAACATTTTCATCTGCTTTAATTATTGTATTGTCAATAACAAGCTTAAACTCACTATTGCGATTCTTAACTTTCCCAGTTTCCTTATTAATTATATTCCCAGTTGTTATAATTCTCATAAGTTAACAATATTTAAGTTTAATCTGTTATTTACGACTAAATAGCAGGAATTAAAACGTTTTTCTAACTATTTCTATTAAGAAATACGTTAAGCCCCGAGTTTTCAATAGTCTGAAAAATTTGGTCACATAAAAGAATTGTAAAACTTTAATTTAGAAAAAAATACATGTATTTTTTTTTGTCATAAATTGAATCCACATATTATTCTTAACCTTCTCTTAAAATGTTTTCATCTTCAAAAAATTACCCTGTAAATGAGATCCGAGAGACTTGAGGTACAATCAGAATCGTTGCGTCAAGCTAGAACTATTGTTATGGTATATACAGCAATTTACAGTGTTACATACTTAAATTTTGATCCGGTAAAATCTTAGTGGTTGATGTATAATATTATAATCTATCTCAATAGTTTGGTCTTAAATGGAAAAGTAATTATTTAAATATGACTATAATTTCAGAGATGAATTTGTCGAAATAAACAAATTCTAAAGTGTTTTAGTATAGACAAGTGAGTTATGCGTTGATTTTTTTAAGGACTTTTAATATAATACCATCGCCAAAAATCCCACATTAAACATTTTCCGCGTTAAATTTAAGGCGAGGATGCAGCGTTTTTACGCTTTTTTGAACGTTTATATACCGAGTAATGTATACATTTTGAGTCTGAAAAAAATATTCACAAAAATTAAGCATATAACCAACCGCTGCGTAAAGATACAAACATATTTTATGAAAATTGGCTCGATAAAAAAGTCACAAACATAACACTAATTTACCATTGTAAACGGATATTGCTACGAAATACCATAATAGATTCATATAATAAATATTTGAAACATAGCTTCCATGCTGGACTGGGAGCGAAAAAAAAACATTGAATGTGCCAGCTGCTTCTATTCCCGGGCAAACTGTAAAAGTCAGTTAAGGGGCAAAGGTTTTATTGACATTTTTGCGGGCGATAGGCTGACCCCCTGTCACTGCAATAGTCTGTCTCCATCATTTTAATACCTCCAAATTTGTCAAACGTGACATCAGATGGTTTTGCAGCCTTTGGTGTTCTGCATACCCCACAAGGGATACAGGTGTGAATGTATAAATAAATAAAAAATCCCCAGACAATCACACCAACTACATGGCCTCAAAGTAAGCGAAGCTTGTGTTATGAGATACCATGTAGCGAACTAGGGGGGAACCTAGCATATAAATACATATACAGGGTGCCCAGGAAAGAATGGATAACCTCTGAAAGGCTAATAGTAGAACTAAAGGCAAGCCCAAAAAAAGATTTTAAAAAATTATAACCCTTACACTGCTAGAAATATGGCGCTTTAAAAAAAAAACATTATTTTTTTTGTCTGATTTCATATTTTTACTCGTAACGAGGTCAAATCAGTTAATACCATAATTATTCTGTGCTTAAAATATTTAATATTAACCGCATCAGTGAGTAACTATCAAATAAAATAGCTAACTGGAATATTTTTGTCAAAAAATAATGTTAAACTATTGTTTTGTGTAAAATTAATGAAGAAATATTTTTGATGTGAAACTTTAAACAGCTCTGCTGTAAAAAAATAATATGAAAGCAACAGTGGCCAATCATTTCAAAATATTTCTGGTTTTATGACGTTTCTAAAAAGATGTAATATGTCGTTATTGTAATGAAAAAATATTGAACTATTGGTATTAATGTGTAAAATGGGATAATTATTTAATACTAGCAAAATTAAAAAAAAATCAATAAAACAAAAAGATATTATTTTCAATTGATATTTATTGCCTACACATTACAATAATTTAGAGCAACTGTTCAAATTGTCTGCCCCCCATCCTCATACAGGCCCTACATCTACGAATAAAGGATCTTCGAAGATATAGCGCGTGACGTCGATCATTGATTTTGTTTGCAGCGGCCTGAACACGCGGGCTCGTAGATCTTCTAATGAAGTTACTGGCTGCCGGTAAACCTCTTCCTTAAGACACCCCCAGTAAAAAAAAGTCCAAAGGTTTTAGATCCGGGGATCTTGGGGGCCATAGAATAGGTCCCAGGCGGCCTAACATCTAACGACAAAATTGAACTCTAAGTTGAAAGTCTCTTGGAAGTAGAGTTTGCACGCGTGTAAAATGATACGCATGGAATCTGTTTTTTTTTAAAACATTGTGCACGGTTGATTTGTCTATGCCCGTGCGGCGAGATATTTCTCGCGTTGAGATCGTAGGGTCTTGCTCAACTTCATTGAGGACATCTTCTTCGATGTCAAGCCGACCAACCCTTCCGGGACCAGCACCACCGACACCGCCACCAGGCATTCTGACTTCAGAATAACAGCCATGAACCCTAATAAAAAAACGGTAATCTGGATGACGTGAATTAGGATACCGTTCGCGATAAAGAGCTGCAGCAGCATTTGCATTACCTCTACACTCCCCATAGATAAACTGCATATTGGCATATTCTTGAGACGAATAAACGTATCGCAGCATGTTGACAAAGTCCATTAAAATAGCCAAGGTCGTCGTAGAATCACCAATCGAAATTCCAATCACTGTGCTACACAAAAGTCCGTTAAAATAGACAAGGTCGTCGTAGAATCACCAAAGTATCACTATGCTACACAAAAGTCCGTCAAAATAACCAAGTTGTCTTTTAAAATAATAGGAATAATAAGCTTAATTAACAAAATACGTGTGACGTAGAGCAAGTCCAGAGATTCACTAAACAATACAAAGAAACGAACGAACGCACCGTGAGGCACCGATCCAGTCACATGATGATCTTTCTGTTTCACCACCGTACCTGTTTGATGATTCTCTTTCTCTTTCTTAGAACCGGGGCTTATTATTATTACCGGGGCAAAGGATGAATCACATACAGGGTAGGGCGCAGATAACCACAATTTAAAATGATTGTCAACATTATTTTAATAATTTAAACAGTTTTAAGTTTATTCCTATGGCCAGGATCAGGATGGGGGGCAGACAATTTGAACAGTTGCTCTAAATTACTGTGATGTGTTAAAATACCTATCAATTGAAAATCATATTTTTTTGTTTTATTGATTTTTTTTTTAATTTTGCTAGTATTAAATAATTATCCCATTTTACACATTAATACCAATAGTTCAATATTTTTCATTACAATAACAACATATTACATCTTTTTAGAAACGTCATTAAACCAGGAATATTTTCAAATGATTGGCCACTGTTACTTTCATATTATTTTTTTACAGCAGAGCTGTTTAAAGTTTCACATCAAAAATATTTCTTCAGTAATTTTACACAAAACAATAGTTTAACATTATTTTTTGACAAAAATATTCCAGTTAGCTATTTTATTTGATAGTTACTCACTGATGCGGTTAATATTAAATATTTTAAGCACAGAATAATTATGGTATTAACTGATTTGACCTCGTTACGAGTAAAAATATGAAATCAGACAAAAAAAATAATGTTCTTTTTTAAAGCGCCATATTTCTAGTAAGGTGTAAGGGTTATAATTTTTTTTAATTTTTTTTTGGGCTTGCCTTTAGTTCTACTATTAGCCTTTCAGAGGTTATCCATTCTTTCCTGGACACCCTGTATAGATAAACACCCAGACCCGGAACATTTTTTTTTCTTGTTCCGGGCGGGAATCGAACCCGCAACCACTGGCGTCTGAGGCAGATAGGTTTACCCCTTCGCCGAAGTGGTCGTGTATGAAAACATCAAACGGACTTCTCTTAACTGAAGTGTAAAGCAAAATTCGCTAGCGATATTTGGGCGGGACACGTATGGAAAAACGCGGCCTTGCTACAAGAGGCCCTAAATACAATTAATTTATTATATTTAAGAAAAACATAATCTTACAAAAGTGGGGTTTGAATCGAATATAGTACTTGTAAGTAGGCTCTATAAATCACTAAAACAGAATTCTATGACCTTAGACTTTTTAATTTCACAGTGGCCGATCTGTCCCATAAAAAAATTCTAACAAGAATATTGGGCGTAAGAAGAAATTTAAATTCTCCTGTATAAGGCCGAAGCAGCAATTTTTATGAAAGCAAAAAATGCCGAAAATTTTCTTAGTAGGAGGTTTTGCACCACGGGTAGCCTTTATAAGGCATGCTATAAATCAGGGAGGAAAAATATTTAAAAGCTTCGCCGTACTAAGATTCTTTAGTCCTTGTGTGCGAAAATATATGAAATAACGTCTTAGGGTAATAAATAAAATTGTCACTGGAAAGCTATCAAGTTTAGTATAAGAGCAAAATAAGTTTATGTTAAAATATGTCATACGTAAACTGAACATAAGATTTTATGATTCATCTACCTTAACATGAGAGGTTGTTAGGATGAAAGGCTCCGTTTCATTCCTTGCCGTAACCTGTGCCAAAAAATCGCGGAAATTATTCACAAATCAAGCAAATACACAACATTTAAAGTTGAATCAGTAACTTAGGTGTACAAACGAAAAAATAAAACGACGGTATTGCCATAAATCTCCACAGTTATCCAAAATGGCCGGAAATACTTACTGTATGTACGTACTCAATATATCAATAAAATGTGTTCCAAACTTATGGAGATTTGTCTTTTGTTCTTAGAGTGTATAAAAAAATAACAAAAAATTAAAAAAAATATATTATTTCTTTGAAGCATTCGAGTTTTAAAACAAAATGTTAGAAAACGGTTAATGAGAGATCATCTTGAAAGGTCCGTTACTACCGTACTTAATGTACGGAAGTGACATTTCACCACTACTAATATCTATCAAAAATACACAATATTTTTTGAACTCAGTTTGCTTTTCTAGTTTTTTTTATTGAAATCATAAAAAATCAAAAATAAAGGAATGTGAGTAAAAATATGACTTCAATATAGCGTCGTCAGTCACTTGTGGTCATTTTCGATTCAATTAGTTTTTTCTTAATGTACACGAAAAATAACTAACAATTTAATTAGCAGTTATTTTAAGTGTTATGCCACAACTTTTTTCTTTGGCACAGGTGCTGACCAGACGTCCATACTAAAATGAAACGTGTTATTTGTAACTGTTTGCTGGCGTTGGCTCAGTTCAGAATAACCCTACCGCCCTGGAATAATTGTGTTGTAAAAGACGAATAAGCCAAGTGGCCCCCACTTGGTAGTTTTAGAGGACCCCAATTAGGGTCCACCATAGGGTCCATGTAGCGACAAGCAATCATATAAAATTCAAAATTCAAAATTCAAAAAGTTTTATTCATCTTAGGAATTTCACAAAACACTTGATGAAGTCAGTCATCACATACTTCGGCTTTAACTAGTTGTTGATAGTTGGTAAATAAGATATTACAGTAGACCAAGAGACAAAAAAAGCCGGCGGAAAAAAACTCTTGGCACTCTTTTTCAGTCAGAATTATCAAATTAATACAAATAGGTACAGTACAAATTGACCGTGACATGAAAAAAAAACAAACACAAGACAGCTAATTGTGAGAGCCAATGTCATGCCACAACCAAATTGCTTACATAGCAGATGCAATGAGCTATGGATGCACAATACGAACATGACATACTGGGACCAGAGTATTTGAACAAGAATGGAATAAAATAGTCATAGTATCATTAGCAAAACGACCTGGCACCGCTAGCAGCACCCGTTCACGAGTTAACGCAAGCACCAGCCATCACCCTCCTCAACCATATTTTAGGGAAGAGGGTGACCCGATACCCGACGCTACCACTAGCCATGCTGCCTGAGGGAGCATGACGTTCTTGCTGTTGTCTTGACAAGAAAATAAGTGAGTGGGACAGTCACCAGCATGTCATATATATACCGCACAGCCAAGCCGTAATCAAAATTATTAAGTAATTGGAAACTTTTAGAAATATCCTGTTGTGCTTAATCCCATGCCTTTTTATCATCTAAGTAATCTTTAGTTTTATAATAAGCTTTTCGAGATAGAGTGTTTTTAATGATTGATTTAAATTTATTGAATGGCAGGGATTGAATTGACTTCGGAATTCTGTTATATATACGTATTGACATTCCAATAAATGATTTGCTGCTTTTAGCCAGCCTTAATTTAGGAAACGCTAACTTATGGTCGTTCCTAGTTCTTACAGAGTAATTTGTATCATGATTATCTTTCCTAGTTTTAAATTTATTACTATTCTTATAAATATACATAATGTTTTCATAAATATATTGTGATGCAAGGGTCAAGATACTCTTTAAACTTTTCTCGAAGAGATTCTCTGTTTCCAAGTTTATACATTCCACGAATAGCCCTTTTCTGCAGTGTAAATATCGTGTCAATATCTGCGGCATTGCCCCAAAGTAGGATGCCATAGGACATTATACTATGAAAATATACCAGCTTCGCTGTATTAACATCAGTCAATGAGCGAATTTTCTTTACCGCGAACGCTGCAGAACTAAGTCTACTCGTAGTTGTGAGATATGGGCGCCCCATTGCAATTTAGAATCTAAGGTAATTCCAAGAAAAACAGTGTTATCTACTAGATTCAATCTGTTCCCATTAAGCCGCAGATCAGACTCAACTTGTTTTACATTTGGTGCAGAGAATTTTATACATTTCGTTTTTTTATCATTGAAAGCTAGATTATTTATATTGAACCACTGAACAACATCGAGAGAATTGTTTACATCGTCGTAGTTTATTTTCTGTCTTATCATTTTAAAAATTAATGATGTGTCATCAGCAAACAATACGATCTCGTGATTATTGCCTACCATATAGGGTAGATCATTTATATAGACTAGAAACAGAAATGGGCCCAGAATTGATCCTTGAGGCACTCCCATTCTCACAACCGACCCAGCCGACCTTTTCCGGTTTACCTCAACCTTCTGAATTCTATCACTTAGATATGAATTCAAAAGTTTGAGTTCAGTGCCTTTGATGCCATAGTGGTGGAGTTTCCTGATGAGAGTGTCATGCTGAACACAGTCAAATGCCTTAGATAGGTCACAAAATACACCTATGGCATCCTGTGACCTCTCCCAGGCACCAGTGATTATTTCAAATAGTTCAACACCAGCATCAGTAGTTGAACGGCCCTTTGTGAATCCAAATTGTTTATTATGAAGTAAATTGTTATAGGTAAAATGGGCCAAGAGTTGATTAAGAATAATTTTTTCATAAATTTTACTACAAGTAGGTAGAATTGAAATTGGTCTAAAATTAGTAGGATCTGTAGTGCTACCCGACTTAAATAAAGGAATAACCTTACTATGCTTCATTAAATCAGGAAACTCCCCACTAATAATACAGTTGTTAAATATTTCAACAAGGCAAGGAGCTATTACATCTATAATAGAATTTAATATTTCAACAGATATGCCCCAGAGATCAGTTGTCTTTTTAATATCAATTGTCTTAAATGTTTTAATAATATCCCCGGTGTCTATGGGTTGGAACTTGAAAGACACCTTGCACTCACTCACATGATTTTTGAGCAATGATTCAGCCGCCACAGGTGATGAGTTTAATGATTTAGTAGTTGAATATAAAACTTGCTGCCAAATAATACCGGGTAAAACTTCATATTCTTAAGAAAAAATAGAATGTGCCAGCTGCTTCTCTTCCCGGGCATTCTGTAAAAGTCAGGTAAAGGACAGAGGTTTCATTTGAGATTTTTTGTGGGCGATAGGCTAACCCCTGTCGCTGCAATAGTCTCTCTCCACCATTGTAACGCCTCCAAATTTGTCAAACGTGACATCAGATGATTTTATAACTTCTGGTGTTCTGCCTACCCCATAAGGGATACAGGTGTACTGTTGTATGTAATACCGGTCCTGTGGTCAGGTCTTTACATTTGTTCGGAAAACTCACAGCTAGAAATATAACATATAGCTAATCTAAATGTCCTCCATTTGGTGGTAGTGACCACCTTCCATATACAACTGCCGCCCAAATATGACCGTTGCAAAAGTCTTAATAAAAAAATTGTTTGTATCATCAGATTTAGTTTGATCGTATTTAGTTTAACCATGCCCTAGCTGTTTCCTACTGCTTTACTTTAATACTGAATCAGTGGAAAATGCTAAAACAAATGTAGTTACTTTATCAAAGGACATGTTTCCGTTTCTTTGTATCTGGGGCTAGAATGTGAGCACAAGGATATATTGAAGAGAATAATTATACAAACAAATAGTAATCAGTCAATTTCAGATAGACATCGTATTAAAAAAGTGCAAGTATTAAAAAAGCACAAGATTTATTAAAAATCGCTTCTCCCTACATAGACATTCCATTCCTCCTTACTTCAAGTGACAGATTTGTTCCAAATGACAAGACAGATGACATGACAATGACAGTTTTGACATTAACTGTCAAATCAAAAATGTATCAAAAATGGCGAAATGTAAAGACGACCTAGCATGGCAGTTGCCATTGACATTAAACTTTAACATTTTTGTGCGCCATTAATTAAGCTTATTGTAATTTTTCGATATTTTTATCGATACCAGCATAATTTTAGCTACGTTGTGGCCCAGTGCTTATTAAATATTTCAATTTGGAAACATTGCCTTTCCTAGTATTAAACTCCTACATAAAGTTTAATTCCTAATTTCAACCCCGAGCCTTTTATAACAAAAGGTGTGATTCTACACTTTACCAAGGTCTAGAGTAGTTTTGTGTATAAGTGATGATATGACTTTGTTTGGCTTTCTATCATCCTATTAAAACACTGATCGATATTTGAAAACAAACTGAAGTTTTTTTTTCGTTATTTCTTTGCAAGTGCCTAAATACATGGTTTTATGTCATGTCCATGAATATACTGAATTTTCAAACCAATTTCTATTCCCTATTTCAACACAGTGTTTTTTTCCTGACGCAGCATCATAAAAAAAAGCCTAAATGAAAAATAAAGCTAACACATATACTATGACGACCACTTTGGCGTTGGGGTAAACCTATCTGCCTCAGACGCCAGTGGTTGCGGGTACGATCCCCGCACGAAACCAGAAAAAAAAATGTTCCGTGTCTGGGTGTTTATATTCTAGGTTCCCCCCTAGTTCGCTACATGGTATCCCATAACACAAGCTATGCTTACTTTGGCGCCATGTAGTTGGTGTGATTGTCTGGGGATTTTATTTATTATTATTATTCCTTATTTCTACACTTTACCAAGGTCTAGACTAGTTTTGTGTAAACGTCATGATATAACTTTGTTTGGCCTTCTATCATCCCATTAAAACACTGATCGATATTTGAAAGAAAAGCTGAAGGATTTTTATTTCTTTGCAAGTGCCTAAGTATATGGTTTTATGTCATGTCCATGAAGATACTGAATTTTCAAACCGATTTCTATTCCTTTTTTCAACACAGTGTTTTCTGACGCAACTTCATAAAAAATTGCCTAACATGCAAAATAAAGCAAACATAAATTACTTAAAATCCTACACGGTACAAACCCACATAAATTGTTTTTTTTTTTTGTTATTTCTATATCAGGCAATTGTATTTCGCTAACGCATTGAAATAACAAAAGTCCACTGGCTATCACTTAAGTCATTTGTACCGGTCGAAAACACCACTCTTTTAGGCACGTAACAACGTTATACGATACATAATTGTTTATGCAGTTAGTCCAAACAATTTATCGATATGTTGAACTGGATAAGGTTGAAAATCGAATGATTCGTTGTAAGTTTTATCGAGTGGTTGGACACGTTCCGAAGGCACACAGCAAATTCATTTGGCGATTCCATTCGAATTACTCCTTTGATTCGATTTTAGTGCGATCACAGGCTTAACGGGCGCGTTTCGGTTTTTAATTAATAATAGATAGGCACGGAATTGCTCTTGCGAAACGGCTGCTCGCGACAGATATGCAAAAACTAACTTTGTTATTTGCTTTCAGAATTGTTTTTTTGTGATTTGCATTTTTTATCTGTGTTCAATTTGTTTATTTATTATTTAAAAGCCGTTATACTTTTTTATTAAGCATTGCGTTTGATCTGAGTTTTCGGAGTAAGTTTAAAACTAGTTTAATATAAAAGAACTAGTTGTTTCGCGTGGTTTCAACCGCGTGATTTCAAATTCCGTGGGAATATAAAAGTAAGCAGTAGCCTGTATGAAAAATGTAATTTCATCCAAATCCGATGGACCGTTCAGCCGTGATTTGGGAACAATCATCTATACATTCAGACATCCATCCATCCAAACTTTCAATATTTCTAAAATTTAAGAATTTTAAACGAGAATAGAACGAGAAGGTTCTATTCTCGTAATTAGTTTTTAATATTCGAGATTTGATCGATATTAATCCTCCTATGAAATTCTCCTCAGTATGATTGACATGTCAAAATATGAAAACTAAATAAAATAAAATATTGCGGAACGAAATACTCATCATTGTGCAAATCTATAGGTACCAATTCAAACTCTATCTCAGTAATAAATAATTTAAAGAATTTATTTATCAAAGCACCAATCGCAATTTCTCGTGCAAATTAAACTTTGTAAAACCCATTTAAATAAATAAAAATATTGTCAATTTACCGAATGTAAAAGTAAAAAAGTCGTATCCCATTTGGCCACAGTTATTTTGAGTGCATGTTACATAAAACATTAATTCAATTTTCACTATTGGCACCAGTGCAAAGTTGATGGAGTTTTTGTCGCAAAAGTTGTTTTAACATACCTTTATTGAGTTCCTCTGTAATTAAAATAGCTGGTTTTAAAAATGAAGTAAAGGGAATTTATAAAACATCAGATGAATAATTCAGAATAAGGAAATAGCAAGGCAAAAGATCTAAAATACAGAAAATTTGATATAAGAGAATCGCGGAAGCAGCTAAACGTTCTATTTCACGACGCAATCAGCAACTGCAGACATAATCCAATGTGGCCGTCCATCCAAACAGCCATAAGCATATTTCCAATCAAACCGCATACAGGAACCCAGATATACATTCTCGATTCTTAATAAAATGCGTTGGTAAATTTCGATTACTCGATAATTTGAATCGTAACTTCGAACAACACTATGTTCGAAACTCAAACTTCTGACTTGAGGTATAAAGGAGAGTTTAGGTTATGAAGGGGAGGAGTTTATGATGTTTATACAGGGTGAGGTGAATACATTGGATCGTGGCGTCTACCAGGGAACAGTGGAGTATAAATAACGGTGCACAATAAACTTCAGCTAAATCAAGGAGCATTGTTGAAGGGGGGCTTGTTAGCTGTTCCGAACGCGACCTCCGATTTTTTATTTGATATCTCAATAAACCCTTGTGTTTGTAAGGGTATGAAACTGGTCCGAACCGGTTTTTAAGATATTTTTGTATAGAATTTTTTTTCCCAAGCAGTTCGTGAGTGTTTGATTTATAAATTTATTTTGAGTTTTGTTTGGTTAGGTCTGTGAATGTTATGATTTTTTATTGGTTTAACACAGTATAAATTAATTGCCTTTAGGAATGTTGGGTGCATGACAAAAGGTTCAGTTTTTAATCAAGTCTTTGAAATTTTAACGCCCTGTAATAGCGATAAATTTTTTTATAATATGACATGACCGCATGTTGGTTTAATTGGTTTTGATGTTGTCTTTGAACCTCTTGAACATTATAAGATTACAAATATATATCTGTGGCATATATTACAATTCAAAATACAATTAAGATACCTACTAATAAATTAAAAAGTAATACAAATTGCAAATTAACCAATATAAATAAATAAATATTTCTGACACACAACATTATCTAGCCCAAATTAAGTTTCTTAAAGAACTTGTGTTATGGATACTATATAACTGATATACTTAAGAATATATAAACATACATATTGAATAAATACATATTTCTTATGAGAAAATAAACTAAAATAAACATATAAACATCCTTGACTTGATGACTAATATCTGTCTTCGCCGCCGGGATTCGAACCCAGGACCTCTGGCATTGAAGGCAATGTACGTAACCCCTACACCTGCCGGTCGTCAAATATGAAACGTTAAAAGCCAAAAAATCTTATGAATGCTTGATTATCACCGTGGTGCAGTGGTCTAGACGCTGCTGCGCACATCGTGAGGTCGGGGGTTCGATTCCCGCACGGAACAAGACAAAAAGGTAAGAAACGTTTATCAATACATGTTCAATATTGCTAGATTCCTCCCTAGTTCTCTACATGGTATCTTATTGCTAAGTTTGAGGCCATATAGTCGGTGTGAATGTCTGGAGGTTTTTTTATGCTTTGAGTCAGGAATATACTGTTGACCATTTTTGCGTAAACATTGCCTTATTTATTTACTGTGACATTTTTTTATTGAGTATTGCAACTCTGTCAAAACTTTAGAACAAATCTTTTGACGAAAACAGATCATCAATTTTGTAAATGGTGTTTTATGTTTTAAGTTTCAATAAAACGAGTTTTTAATGGTCACCGTGGTCAGATGTTACCACAGATATCTGTGGATGTTACTTAACAAACACAGAAATGTACAGTTAAATAAATAAAATCCGCAGACAATCACACCAACTATGAGATACCATGTAGCGAACTAGGGGGGAACCTACAATATAAATACATATATAAATAAACATCCAGACCCGGAACTCTTTTTTTTCTTGTTCCGGGCGGGCATCGAACCCGCAGCCACTGGCGTCTGACAGTTAAAATGTAAAGCATAATTAAATGCGAACCAATCCGGTCAAAAACTTATTTTATGTAAGTAATCAGGATATTTTTAGAACTTTTAATAATATATTTAAATCTAATTTCTTATTTTCTTAAAAAAGAACCTTATTTTATAGGTTGGGGAAAAAGTCGTTTCGCATTATAGTATGTATGAACTTGTAATAAAATTTCTTTCGCTATAGTATTTGTATCTGGCTGGTTTTGGTATCATTGAAAGTTAAAATTTTAAAGAACATAATTCCAAATTCAAATTAGGAAAATGTGTGATTTTCATTTGTTTTTCGTACTGTCAAGATGAGTGTATCTAATAAAGAAATTCGATACGTTTTAAAATGTTACTACAAAAAAGGTAAAAATGCAACGCAAGCCGCGAAAAAAAATTGCGATGTTTATGGACCTAGTGCAGTGTCTGTGAGAGTAGCACAAATTTGGTTTAAGCGTTTTCAATCCGGAAATTTTGATGTCAAAGATGCACCTCGCTCTGGTCGCTAGTTACGACGTAGCCGAAGAACTGGGAATTGACCACAAAACAGTTTTGGCGCATTTGAAAAAAGCTGGGTACACAAAAAAGCTCGATATTTGGGTACCTCATGAGCTCACTGAATGAAACCTAATGAACCGTGTACTCATTTGTGATTCTTTATTATGACGTAACGAAACCGAATCATTTTTGAAGAAGCTGATAACTGGTGATGAAAAGTGGATCATGAACGACAAGATCGTGAGATAAAAATAAATAAAAAAACTCATAAAATTTAAAACAAAATAAAAGCAAACTAATAACTTCTTTTTAAGAAAAAGTGAACCGCCTTCAAAAAAACAACCCACTAAAAATTTTTAAATAATTTTTATATACGCCATTCTAGTCCTGTTCCAATTCCTTCCCTATTACTATCCCGGATAGCAAATTTCTACCAAAAATGAATTAATAATGTAATAAGATTATTAATAATTCACCTGGGTAGGTATTTACATAGTTTTTGAGTCGGTGCCAAACACACATCTATAGCCACCTTGCAAAAATTAAGAGGGTTTGGCTGGGAGGTGTTAATGCATCCGCCGTATAGTCCTGACCTTGCACCTTCAGATTTCCACCTGTTTCGGTCTCTTCAGAATTCTTTAGGCAGTGTTAAGTTAACATGAGGACTGCCAAATCCACTTGTCGCGGTATTTTGATGAGAGATCCCAAAATTTTTATAGCAATGTGATCATGTCCCTACCTACAAGATGGCAAAAGGTTATTGAACAAAATGGTACATACATACTTTAGTTAAATGTCAATAAACTATATTAAAAAATGTTTTGAATTTTCTTAAAAAATGCGAAGAAACTTTTTCACCAACCCAATATACTAACAAAAGCTAACAGATATTTTAGGGTTGTAAGCCGATTTTTTTCGTGTATTGGGTTCCGAATACGTTTGAAATAAATATAACGTGTTGTAGATTCCTGCCACGTACGGATATGATCCCTTAGAGTGCAGCGGCTGGGCTTGTCATGATAAAAGTGAGATGGATTATATTCATTGTGAATCTAAATTTTTAGATTTCGAAGGCTAATAAAAACTATGAACATCTAAATAAATATACTTTTGAAAATATTGTAATAAATAATGTAATAAATAATGTAACCCTTAAGAGAAAGCTGTGTATCCTAAGTAACAGACACTACTCTGAGGGTCTCAGAAGTATTGAAGATGCATTTTCATATGAATTTAATTTCTGCCGCTACCAATTATCTAACACTAATATTAAGAAATTGTTTACTTATCTAAAGCATGAATACAATAGCATTATTAGAAGATATTATTAATTTAAATAACTTTCAATAATTTTATATTTGACGAGCGTGTGCCCGCGACTTCGTACACGCATAAACTCAAAAGTCCTATATTTTCCGTTCCCGTAGGAATTTCGGGAATTCCTTCCATAATACAAACAGACACTTATTAAGGAACCTTTATACCAAGTATCACAGCCGTGCACTCCAGGAATAAAGATTTTTCATACAAACTAAAACATCATATAGTTCCCGTTCCCGTGGGAATTTCGGAAATTCCTTTCATAAAACAACCAGTCACTTTTTGAAGAACCTTTATGCCAAGTATCGTATCCGTGCACTCAAGGAATAAAATTTTTATTACAAACTAAAAAGTCCTATATTTCCCGTTCCCGTGGGAATTTCGGGAATTCCTTTCTTAGTGCACCCCTACATCCCCTAAAAAATGTATGTTCCAAATTTCAGCTCTCTACGCCCAGTAGTTACGGCTGTACGTTGTCTGTCAATCACTCAGTAACTCAGTTTTTTTTTTTTTTGTTTTTCCGCCACAGAAAATTTTGGCACCCCCTAAAACAAGCTTTAACCAGTAAAGCAAGCTTTAGCGGGAGGAGGATGAATCCTATTACGGACGAATGGGCATTCTATAAGCTGTTAACCCCAGTGGCAAACGGAAAATAGAATGCCCAGACAGTGTGGAGACTCACTCAGTGAAGCCGAGCATACCCACTAAACATCCCCCTTTACGACCTACCTTAATCCAGGTTCTTGATCATTTATCGGAGCGACAGCCAATTGGAGAGAGAGGCTGCGCAGTGAGCGGCATCCAGACGGCTGCCACCAAAAGGAACTGAAAGTGAGAAAAACAAAGCTAAGATTAGCAGAAATGACAAAGCTGAAACTAAGAGATTATCTAGAGTGATCAGACTCACTCTGAGATAGGAATGCTGGAAAGAAGGACTACGTTTAGAAACGTTGAGCTTGCTGGAGTTTCCTAATAAGGGGAGCGAACTTGGTTAGGACCGGAAGAGCACCGTTGAAACCCTCTGGGCTGGCGTCGAGAGCGGCGCCGAAAGCCAGGATCTCGTCGATGGGAGCGAGCTGGATCCAGAACGCCATGCGGTCTTGAGAACCATTTGCGTTCTGGCACTGGGAAGCCGATTTGGCAGCCGGTTGCGATTGAGTCGCGACCCGGCTGCGCTGACCTGGAACGATAGAAGTCGAGGCCTTAGGGGCCTTTGAACTGACTGGAGGGGCGTCCGAGCTAGGCTGCGGTCGCTCTCTCCAGTTCTCGATGGGCTTCACGGTAGCCCTGGCAGCACGCGGTGCCTTGGGGCAGCCGCGAAAGTTTGCTGTGTGGCCTGACTGGCCGCACAAGACGCAGGACGGAGCGGTGGGCGATTCGGGAGTGCGAGAGCACTCCTTAGTCCCATGCGGATCTAGGCACTTGACGCACCTAGGGGAAGCATGACAATTTGCCGCCGCATGACCATACAATTGGCAGCGGTGGCACTGACCTGGAAAACCACGCTTGTGTGGTACCTCGACGCGGATGTTGGAGAGACCGCACACGGTGAGCTTGCCTCTGAAAATGGACTGCCCTTGCGGGCTCCTCGCTAGGATTACTAGCGCTAGTGGGAACTGCTTGCCTCGGCGGCTGTGCATTTTGTGCACAGATTCGACGGGGAAGCCTTGAGATGACAAGTCCTCTTTGATTTGCTCGTTCGAGAGCTCAAACGGCACGTTCCTGAGGACAGCACGAATCTTACTCTCTTCAGGGAGAGCGTAAGTGTGATACTCGAGCTTTTGATCAGCAAGAAGCCGAGTAAGATTCCTGAAATCGGGAATGGAATTGACAACGACCTTAATAGAGTCAGCCACGTTGGATGCCTTACTATACTGGATCTTGGGATTGTGTCTACCGCAGAGAGCTGAGACCTCGGTCCAGCGGCTCTTGTCCCGTAGAAAGACGGGGGGCGGAGACTTGACTTTCGGCGGAGCCGAATCTGATTGCGACGCAGGCTGTGACGCCGGGACCGCTGAAACAAAAGGCGCAGGAGCAGACGCCGGTGCGACATTTTTCGGAGCAGGAACAGCGGCTGGAGCAGCTGAAACGGATGGATATAAAGTTGAAGAAGCATCTTGCTTCTTCTTCTTTGACTTTTTGCGAACCTCTGTGAACGGAGCAGGAGATTCTGAAACTAACGGAGCGGAGTAGCGCAATACGAACACTCGGGAGCGGCCGCAGACACGACCGTTCGGGAGCGAACGCAAACGGGAAGTGATGTCAGTAACTCAGTCAGTAACGGAACAGTTTTATATATATTGATGATCTGTACCTAACTTAATTGACAATATTATTTTTGAGATTTTTAACATTTAAATTGTGATTTTATTTTATATGACTTATGAAAGAAATGTAAAAAATAATAGACAGGTACAATAAAAATTTGACATTTTAGTTGATATATTAAAATTCATATGCCAATATAGCGAGTAGCGAGTAATAACTGTGCCCATAATATTTGTAACATCCCTACGATGTAACTACCTATGATTATGAATAAATGATTTGAATTTGAAAGATACCTATCAAATTTTTGCCGATTTGTCAAAATTTCGTTTTGTTGCTAAAAATAAACGATTGTTTATGTTTTTAAAATAAACAAAGAACAAAATGTGGTCTTTAGACGGTATTTAAATTAAATAAAATAAATTCGAAAAAAATATTGGATATTTTGGAGTCAATTGTTTTACACATCTGTATTTTTTAATTGTGCATGATCATTCATTTACAATGTAATTTTCAAAGTTAAGCCAACGCTGTATTTGCTATTTTACAATGGAATTACCTAAATGTCGTATAGAGGGAAAAAGCTTAGGGCAACACAGATAAAATATGCAACTTGTTCAAAGTGCAGCTTTTAATCCGTCAAAAGGTCTTTATTTTAGTATTATTACATATTGAGGATTGAGAAAAGTTAATCCATAAGAAACCTAAGATAATTCTCAGAGATCTAAATAAGTAGCTTCTTAATATCATCTGCATCACATCTCATAATCTTTCTACATTTACATTTTCCATTTCCCTAGTTTCCATTCTCTATCAGGGTATACGTTAATCTATACTAATATATAAAGCTGAAGAGTTTGTTTTTTTGTTTGTTTGAACGCGCTAACCTCAGAAACTACAAGTGGGATTTGAAAAATTCTTTTTGCATTTGATAGCCTAAACCTTGAGGAAGGTTATAGGCTATATTTTATCCCGAAATTCCCACGGGATCAAAAGTTAAACGGGTAAAAACGCGCGCGGTGGCTAGTAGTAAATATATCTTATTCCCATTATGTGGAACAGTGGACGAATATCCATCTGAAATGCAAGTGGTTGCGGATTCAATCCCTGTTACATGACCAATGTTTCAAACGATATGCAGATATTTTTCAGAATTCTAGACGTTTTTTATTTATGAAAGTATGTCAATAAGATTTCTTTCTATCAGCAATTTTTTTCCCAGATTTGCTAAATATTGTGGCTACATGGCTCTGGTGGAAAATAATAGCATTATTTTTTTCTCGACTGCGGCGAACCAAAAAGGAAGGTTATGTTTTTGATCTGTATGAATGTATGTGGGTATGGATGTTCATCTGTTCCCTAATATATTCTAAACTAGTCATCATAATTGGAAGTATATTTGGAAGCCTTTTGATTGTCCGCTAGTTATAGGCAACACAAAACGTTAAATTGACTACAGCGCCCATTAGGAGACTTAAAGTAAGAAACTAAAAAACAAATATCTTTACGGTTTCAATATTAAAATATAATGTAAACAATGTCACTCCAAAATTAGTGAAATAATAAAAAAGTTTGAAAACTAAAACCTGACTAATACTAAAAACACGCTCTAAAAAGAACAAGAAAATTGTCTCTGCTGACATATTTATGTATTTTTATAGGCCATACTGATAGAGATTTTAAAGCATAGCCGTGGTCGTATGCCACCTATTATAGCAAAACAAATTAATTACTATAGTAAAATAAAATCAAAGCGGTAGTGATGACGTAGAAAAAACTATTTCAGCGGAGACTTTTTTCTTGTTTCGTACTTCTTAGAGCAAGTTTTTAGTAACATCAAAATATATTAAATAAATGAAAACTGTGATAAATAAAAATAATTTCGAGGCGTAGCGCCAGGCCCCGGTAGCTCAGTTGGAAGAGCACTCGTCCGGCAAACGAGAGGTCCCAGGTTCGAATCCTGGTCGGGTAATTTTTATTTATCACATTTTTCATTTATTTAAGAATAATTGAGCATTTTAAATGCAAAAGAACTTAAAAATATTATCAAAATATATTACCTAAGTACTTATAAAAAAATCAATATATCATTATCAAACTCATTTAAAATACACTAAAACCACTATAAACAAATGAAACACATTAAAAAGAAAAAAATCGTTGAAAGTTACAAAATTACCCTTTTAACAACATAAAATCGCCATCGGCATAAAAAGACCCAACCCAGAATAATTTATCGGAGTCATAAATCATAACTCTATGCCGAATTATTTAAATGCCATAATGACTCACAACTTAAAGTAAAGGGAGCACCCTGTGTTTATCACGCTAGAACCCGAAGATTATGAAAAGGGTTAACAAATGCCTGTTGGAACGCCATTTTGCTTTTTTATTCGAAATTCGTTGTACGGATTCTACGAATGTTTGAATGCTGTTCGATGTTCAAATTGTCTTAATTTCGAGTTGTAGTAAATAATGATTTATGGTTCTGAATAGCTATTATGTTTTTTTTAAATAGATATTTAGTGTAGTAACATAAAGTAGATAATTCACGATATCTTAATATATAAAATCCTCGTGTCACAGTTTTCGTTGCCATACTCCTCCGAAACGGCTTGACCGACTTTGATGAAATTTTTTGTGCTTATCCGGTATCTATGAGAATCGGCCAACATCTACTTTTTTATGTTATTTGTATGGCAAAACAACGTTCAGCTAGGGTCAGCTAGTAAAGGAATAATATTTAAGTTTTTAATGTTTGTTTTTTATAGATCATTTCGAAACGATAATAGAACGTTACAATAGCTTTTCGCTAAGGTTCGCTGAAGACAAGACACCATTTTGTTTGTAATCTAATATAATAAAGCTGAAATGTTTTGTGTATTAGTTTGAACGTGATAATCTCGGGAACTTTTTGTCAGATTTGAAAAAATCTAATTATATTACATACTTTTACGTTGTCAAAAGTTTTGCATATGGAACCGCGCAAAACTTAAAATAAAATAATGGATGTCTTTTGTTTAGAGTTGCCAACCATACTGGTTTTAACAGTATTATACTGTTTTATGTTATACTGTTGACCGAAAATAAAGTATACAAAATACTGTTAAAAATACTGTTTAAAGACGCTCTACAAATATGTGTTTAAAATATTAATGAATTGAATACTGTTTACTTTTCCAAAATACTGTTTCATATTCTCATCAGACTCAGATTTACTTTATTTCTAAAAAAAAAGTTGGCAACCCTAGATATCTTCTTCTCAACGCACTGTAGTTGTATTATGTATCTTTACAGTTATCTTTACAGCAGTGCTAGCACGGATCTTTTGTCGATCGTAAGTTTACGAATGCTCGTATAGTATGGAGACGGTTTTGCAAGCAATAATTGAAATCTATCCATTGCCGCACGGTCAGCTTAAATAAATGTGTTCCTTGTTAATTTTGAATGTTTGTTAACAGGTTCTACTCCTAAATAACTGTAAAATAAAAAATTACATTGTTACTAAAAACTTGCAACCGACTCCATACTATACGAGCATTCGTAAACTTACGATCGACAAAAGATCCGTGCTAGCACTACAGTTTCAATTTGTTGTGGCCTCGTTGTGGCGCCGTGGTTACTGTGCATATCAAACGATATCGCAGCTTCAGCACGCTCGGCGTGACCGGTATTAGGATGGGTGACCGCCCGGCCATTCATTTCTCACGACAACTTAGGAGAGCACGTTAAGTAGTCGGTCCCGGGTGCTGTATACTTGTGTACAGTAGTCGTCAGGGTTTTTCAGAAGCCTTTTCGGAACCCTGAAAATTCTGACATCCACCAACCAGCACTGGGCCACCTACTTTCTAGTTATAACCGCGTCGCTGCATTCAGATGTCATTCACAGTCATCAACATTTTAATATCACTTAAATATCGTTACCTTTTTTTATCAAAGACTAAGCCGTTTTAGGGCTATTATAAGCACTAAAAAAACAACATAAATTCACGAAAAAGCAATCAAGAAATTAAAACATACATTTAATTACGTTTCAACCCTCCACGTCCACACATTTTTTCACCGGACACAAACGTTTAAGACAAAAGTACATCTACGTGCAAAAGGAAGTTCTCGCAAAAAGTTTAATTGAATCTCTCGTGTGGAAGATACAATTACTTTTTTTTCTTCCACCATCTTGTTTTACACTTGGACGACGACGTTCGGACGTTTTAATTCCAGTGTTGACAGTATTTTCTTCTTTTTTTTCTCAAGAGTCAGGGAAGGAAAAGTGAGACAGTGATAGTGCAGGAAGCATCGTTTGTAAATAAATGAATGTTTCTTATGCCATTGCTTCACCTGACGTAAGATTTAGATTATTCATTTAGATTAAAAAGGCTTGTTATGGTAACTAGATAATTGATAGAGCTCTAATTCTTTATAAACGGCTTCTATAGGTATGTTTAAGGTTAAAATCAAAGTATAAGTATCAAGTCGAGCAAACAGATATTCTAAGAAATGCTATTTGCATCAGAACATTTATAAGAACCCAATAAAATCGATGTATTAAGCTATCCTCGACATCTATTCAACGTGTCAAGGACGTCAGTAATTATACTACATATCGATATTAAACACAATAAACTAAGGAGAAGACTCAACAGGTAAATTGAAGTTATTTAAGCAAACGAACATCACATTACAAGAAATATCACGCTCTCCTTGTGGAACCTGGAACCTCTTGTCTTTATTGAAACACAGCTGATTTATGGATTTCAGTATAATAGTCGACTTCTTAAAATTTTGAATTAATATTTACATACATACATACATAACTTCACGCCTGTATTCCTCATGGGGTAGGCAGAACACCAGTGATTATAAGACCATCTGATGTCTTGTTTGATAAATGAGGTACTATCGCCAACAAAAATGCCAATAAAACCACTGTCCCTTAACTGACTTTAACAGTATGCCCGGGAAGAGAAGCAAATGGTACATTCTTTGTTTTTCTTTCGCTCCCAGTCCAGCATTCCAGCACTCAGTAATTATTTACTGAGTAAATAAAACCGAAAGTTAAATAATTGATTACGCAACGCATGGTTACACTAGCATTGCAAAGATTCGCTTGCCAGGTCAAGTTCCGCGATTGAATCAGACGTAAGTAAAGTACATGGTGACAAAACTTTATCTATTTATAGGGAGTTCTAGTGAAAAATTAAGTACATACTTTAGAATCGAGTACAAAGTGCTGTCCTTCAAATTTGTCACCAGTCACTCTTTAGAGTGAGATGCAAGCAAGACGCAAGCCACATGACATATTGTAACAGAAACGAGATCACCATTTTTTCTAAACCTCTTTGAATGTTTATTCGTATGGAATAATTACTTAATTTATAATACACTCATTTGAATTTACTTTGCTTATTGTGTATCCTTTGCCGACTTTACTGAAACTAATTTAAATTTAATTTACATTCTCTCTGAAAACCAAGACACTGTTGCTCCTTTCCACTTTCTGAAAACCATTTTGAATAAATCAGAAATTATGGATTCCGTACATTTGCTTTCGTTTTAAATAGGTATGGAGGAACGAAATTAAAATTTTGGCAATAAAATTACAACTTCGTGTTCCTGTGCTTTGCGGACGTGACCTTATTAAGAATTATTGGCACTTACTTCTTTAAGACAGGTCTTTGGAATTTGGCAATTTGTAGAATATATATTTCTCAAAGTGAATCATTCATCTATTAGAAATAATTTATCAGGCTTATAGCCATAAATTACTTTACATTTTAACTCGACGTTTTGGTTACAGTACTCGTGGTCACGAGTGACTGATGACGCAATAAAATAAGACTAAAAAGGTCTTATAGTTTATTTATTTATTTAAGGGAACAAGTGAAAGAGTTTGTATACTTAGGGTCCTTGTTTACAAGAGATGGGAAGTGTGAAGGTGATATTGAAAGGAGAGTAAAAGCAGGAAATTCTGTTAATGGCGACTTGTACTGGGTTATGGCAAGCAAAATTATACCGAATAAGGCTCGTCTGGCCATACTTGAAGGAGTTTTGGCGCCAACACTTATGTATGGTAGTGAATCTTGGGTGTTGCAGAAGAGACATGAAATTAGGATTAATGCTGTGGAGATGAGAGCTTTGAGAAGCATGTGTGGAGTGAAATTGAGTGATAGGATGCGCAACAGTGAAATAAGAAAGAGATGCGGATTGAAAGAGGATGTAGTGACTAAAATTGAAAAGGGTATGCTACGGTGGTTTGGACATTTGGAAAGGATGAGTGAAAGAAGATTTACGAAAGAGGTGTACAGAGCAAGAATGGATAGTGTTGTTGGAAGGGGCCGGCCTAGACGAACGTATGCCGATCAAATTGGTGACATTTTGAAAAAGGGCCTAGTCAAAAGTACCCGTAACCGGCGATCATGTATGAAAAGATTGATGAACGTGGAAGAAGCGAAAGAGGTATGTTTGGATCGCAGCAATTGGTGTTCCCTTGTCTCTGCCTACCCCAAGGGGAGACAGGCGTGAGGTTATGTATGTATGTATTTATTTAAAAAAGACATGCCAACAACATATATACAATCAATCACAATCATAGGTCTAAAATGTCTTAATTCTAATATATACGTCAATTCTAGGCACATACAGCATTCTCAATATTTTGCGCATACCCTACCTAATGAGACGAGATATTTGACAGCTAAAAATTTAAATAACATCGAAATAAATAATACATAGTTAAAACTTACAACATTAAAATATAAATTAAAATACAAAATGTCAAAAACGAAAAAAAAAGAAAAGAAGAAGCGAGAACCAAAACCAACGAACATCCGCGAAGCACCAGTATGTATCAATTAGTCAAGCAACACTTTAAGCAACAAAATAAGATTAAAACCAATTTCTTAGTAATTACTAGATACAAATTTCCCATTATAAAATAGGTACATGTAACCAATTGGGGACAACTACGTAAAACGAACTTCTGACCTAAAATCCACATACAATAATCCAACTTTAAACAAAACTAATTTACCTTAAAATTTATTTGATGTTTTACCCAGTCTTCATGACATATTATTATTTATACCGGTTACCAAGTAAATTTAGTGAAGCGTTAGGGCCGTCACACTCTAACCAAATAGAGCGGCACCCTAGAGGGCCATATGTCACTGCGACGGAGGGCAGTTAGGCCGACTACAACTAAGACTGGAGAAATTAATAATAAGCTGCGTAAATACAAGTGTTGGTTTTGAGGGGAAGTTATTTTTGAATCGAATTAGGTCAAAAGTTGGTGTTGGATAATCAGTTTGTTATTTAATCAACCTATTTTAAACTAACTTAATTCCTGAATATCTCAATCTTGATCTCTATATTTGTACGTTTCGTAAACGAGTTAACTAAAGCTGTTTATAGACTTAAAGATATGTAAGTAAAAAGGTCTTAAAGTAATAAGACATAATATTTCATAAAACTTTTTTTGCTTTAGATATTTTAATGTACAAAAGTAATAAGACAAATTTAAAATAGTATATTATGTAACAAGTGAGCGAAGTTGCTAATTACAGTCGAGGCTGTGATTTGAGCCCGAGCCGCAGGCGAGGGCTTAATAATGAGCCGAGACTGTAATTAGCAACGCTCACGAGTTACATACGACGTTTTTCAACACACTTGTGAGTAAAAGACAGACATAAGTGATCATAAAATAACAAACACACTTGATAACAAAGCTGTGAATTGTGATTGAAAAATGGCGCCGAACCTCGCGCATGCGCGTAGGTTTTTTTTTCCGTCAAATGTGTCAATGTCTGTATAGCATATACAGCCTATTTTAAGTGAAAATGTTTAATTTGGAGTGGTAAATGCAAATATTTTAATATTTTATGACAAATGATTGTAAATTGTGAATAATTTGTTTAAAATACAAATTTATTTTACTAATATAAGGCGCAAACATTTAAAAATGTATATGGATTTGAAGTGGTATAAAACCTCTTTGTTGTTTCTGAAAATATTTAGTGTATAACCCGGACCAATAAAATATGCTCTGTTTTCTCGCATGTTATTTGCACAAAGTTACAATTCAACTTTGTAGGATTCATTATATTATGCACTAGGGTATAATATATTAATGCACGCGTGACTTATAGCCCAGTTTATAGTTCTAAACTCAATAGAATAACGCTCACTTTACGAGCAAGTGTGTTGAAAAGATACATTTTATGGTTAGGTAATTTATCATACATGCTCGTACTAACTTAAATAAATGTTAAGGTGAGCCTTTTCTTTAATTTTTGTGCCCAAGAATATTAAAAAGAAGAACAGGAAGTTAATAGGTTTCGAGTAAGAACTTCATTATTTTTAAATCATGAAAGTATGTAAAAGAGTAGGTATACCTAAGCTTCATACATTATCCGCCTTGGAAGCAGCAATAGGGAAAAAATACTTTTTGTATAACTAATGTGGTAATTTTGTCCGATATATTATGACGAAATGGACAATTTGTTAAATTTTGTTACCATCAAAAAATGACAGATTTGGAGCTTAAATTTGCCTTGATAGTATAATATAGGACTGAAGTAAGTAATTGAAAAAAAGTGAGATAGCAATATGAATATAACTATAGAGACTTTGTCGTTTTTAATGAGCTTTTATTTAGGTCATCATGATTGGAAAAACAGAATAATTCGAACATACTGTGCTTTTTTGGGATTGAGAGATGAGTAATGAAGTGATGGACACCAGATCACAAAAGAGGATTAAATAAGTACCCCAGAGAGTATCAATAGGTAAACTATTTGATACATGATCGAAGAATATCAATTTCTTAAAGTAAATAAGTGCTGTAATAAATATTTGTTATGCAATTTTCCTACACAGACCATAAGGAATAATTGTTATTATTCACAATATGCTGATGTGAAATCATATTATCCTTTAATCGATACTATCAGCTGCAATCAAAAATAGTCGTATAATCATTATAGTTTCGTGATAACAGTGCCTCGTTTTAAAAAGATGTGTAGGTAAACTTTAAAAATATATGTTTTGGATGGCAAATTTTCTGTTTCATCGGTATAGAAATATGTAACTAACGCAATTAAATACCAACGTAAATAATTATCGTTAACATTGTGATGAAACATAAACTAAAATGATTTAATAAATTTACGGGATTCTTACCACGATTTTTGATTTTATTTTCGCGCGTCCGATATTTCGATGCTGTTACTAGCACCATGATCGCGGACTGGCAGATGTAGGTAGGTGGCGGTTACAGAGGCAGATAAATCGATCTACCCCCTTTCTTGTTCGTTTTGATCTGCTACTACTGGAACTCACATTAATGTGACTTTTGCAAAACACGCTCACAGTATCACTGGGTTTTTGACCGGACACACCACTTAAGCTGTTTTTTGGTTTAGTAATAAAATCGTGGTAAGAATCCCGTAAATTCATTAAATCATAGTGAAAATAACCGCAATAGTTTAAAACAATTGTTATAAACTAAAATCTACTTTAAATTAATTTCATTTCTGTTCTGATAAAAAGAAATTATATCTGTCTAGAGTAGAATAATTCAATTTATCGGAAAAAGCTTAAGGCTGTTAAAAGCATGATGGAAGATTTAAAAACTGACATCAGCATTAAAAATGTAGGCCATAACATTAGACAATGTAATAGCATACCTTTTGTTTGGTTCCTGCAAGATAAAACGATTGCATACAAAGAATAGGTCATTATGTATTTTATGGCAGCCATAACTGTGTAGTGCTGGTGGACGCCTTTCATGCAACTTAGTAAAGTTACGATTCTATGGTGAACGTTTGACGGTATAGTCAGACAATGTTTTACGAAGAACTAGCTGTACGGCACGGTTTTATCAGCGCAATTTCTAATCCCTCGGAAGTATCGAGATAAAAAGTAGCGTATATGCTACTCCAGACTGTACACTATCAATATGCCAAATTTCATCCAAATCCGATGAGCTGTTCTGTCGTGATTTAGGAACAAATATTCATACATCCATCCATTCAAACTTTCACATTTATACTACTAGTAAGACCAACTGTTACACTTCGATCGCGTTTAAGCTTTCGTCAGTATGTAGGATCTCACATTTTAAAGTGCAATTGCTTATGAAAAAGGTTCTTGAGCGATTAAAATTCCAACAGCGCCATCTAGAACTAGAGCGTATAACTAAATTTTTGTTACAAATATAATCCTTTTAGAACCTGTATGTTTCCGAGATAAAAGGTAGCCTATGTAGTATTCCTGACCAAAAGCTATTTCTGTGCAAAATTTAATCACGATCCATGATTGAGGCACAAACATCCGTACATCCATTCAACTTTCACATTTATAATATTAGTAAGAATAGATGTGGCAGCCGGCATTGTTGGGGAGTAGTTTAGTTATGACTTGTTGTAGTCTTTTAAATCGGTATCAGTTTTTTTATGTTTGGTTGATTTGTTATTTTATTATTAAGAATTTGTTAAAACATTTTTGCTTCTATGCTGGACTGGGAGCGAAAGAAAAACATAGAATGTGCCAGCTGCTTCTCTTCCCGGGCATACTGTAAAAGTCAGTTAAGGGACCAAGGTGTAATGGGAGGCTTTTTTGTGGGCGATAGGCTGACCCCCTGTCACTGCAATAGTCTCTCTTCATTATTGTAATGCCTCCAAATTTGTCAAACGTGACATCAGATGGTTTTATTACCTCTGGTGTACTGCCTACGCCATACGGGATACAGGCGTGAAGTTATGTATGTATGTATGTATGTTAAAACATTTTTTTTTATGTTGTTTTCACAAACATGATTTTTGTAAGAATGTTAGACCGCTTAGTAGTACTTACTCAATACACCGTTTTTTTCTCATTTACTTCCTGTACTGTATACTGAAGTGTAAATTAATAAAAAAAATTGTGTTAGTAGCTAACTAATCGTGATGTTGGATCAAATATGTAGAAAATTTCTGAGGATCACCAAATTTGTAGAAAGACGAGACGTTTTCTTTTATAAGGTGTAAGGATATACGTTTATTGAATATTTGGCTTGTAAACATTATACCTATAATGAACCTAAACTCTGTAATATTAATCTCTGTATTTGTGTATTTAGAGGTATAATTGGCGTTTCTTTGGGCGATAAGCTGACCCCCTGTCACTGCAATCTCCATCATAATAATACCTCCTAATTTGTCAAACGTGACGGTTTTATAACCTCTGATGTTATTCCAACCTCAAAAGGAATACAGGCGTGAAGTTAAGTACCTTCGTATGTATGCGATAATAAGTTAAAACTTATCATTACTTGTGATAGCTTGTGGTGTGGGTTTCCAGGTGTGTGTTCATTGCATGTCTTGCTTCTTGCTTGAGGGAGGGAGGGCGGTGAACCTACGCATGAAAATCCTGCATCACTAGTGCAAGTACAAGTCGCGGAATTAGCAAAATAACTTTTTATAGTAGTTGTCATGGATTTCCGCAAAGTAACGCCTGATTCAATCAATCTTATCATTAGGTTTATCACTTTTTTGCAAATAAGGAAAAACAAAGTAAAATCCGTTGTTTTTAATTGGGTCAATTTTTTCTTTATTTATTTTGAACAGGATGGTGCGCCAATTTTGAGTATTAATAATAGTCGAGCTTCAGTAAATACTTTCAATACAAACTGAATTTCTTGGAGAAAAAACTCAACAATACTTTCGATAAACGCCACACTACGATGATACAGACACATAGATTTATATGAAGTCGTGGCACATATCTTGCATCTAAAAAGTATTAAAAAATATTGCATTTAAAAAGTGTTATATTCTTAATGAAATAAAATATTTGGACGATATTACAAAATTGAATCATCAAATATTAAATTGATCTCAAACAATTAATAAATTATACACTCAACCGTACATATATTCACATGTAAAAATAAATTGACTGATAATCAAATAAGACATTCAGAAGCTACTAAAAATCTGGTTAACTTACTCACAATTTTTAATAAGGCAATGGCGCCTACTGATATGAAAATATTTCGTGTCAATCGTATATTAATAAGTTGGTTACTGAACCTAATCCAAGATAATCCGACCCGTTACATAACTCAGGACCAAAAAATATGTTTACAACATTAAGTCCACGGTTAATAAGAAAGGAATTAAATTTTGATTGGTAGACATTTTATTCAAATGACAATTATGAATATTTTCTGAGAGGCGTATTTTGAAGAGTTGATGCAACATTTTTTTTATAAATGGGTTAGGTTGATAACTGTTTGAAACTATTGCGGTTATTTTCGGTATAGCTTAATGAATTTACGGGATTCCTACAATGATGTGTGATTTTATATTTCGCGCCTCTGATATTTCGATGCTGTTAAAAGCACCTAACAAGAGAGAGAAATAAGATTTAAATTTTAGAGCAATTTTTTTGCCATTTATCACTTTATTTACTAAGCTATGGCTAAGATGGCTAAGTCAATTTTGAACAGAAACATAGGATTTATAGTAATTTCACCAAAACTTTGCATGGAGGTCATATGAAAAAAAAAACATTATTTTTAAATGGCAAGAAAAACATTACTTTGATAAATAAATAAATAAATAAAAGACTAGATGGCTCCAAACTAAGTAAAACTTGTGATATACGATCGCATGTAGTCGAACTTTGATATCGAACTAGCGGGAGACCTAGAATATCGGGCCCAAAAGCCCAGAACATTTTTTTTCTGGTTCCATGAGGGGAACAAAGCCGCAAATTCACGATTTACGTGCTAGCGTCTTAAGACACTGCTTTACGGAGGTCATCGCAAAATTACTAACTCCTCAAAACCTTAAGTCTCTTATGATTACCTTGTCAACAAAGGCACCATAACCTGTAATTTATAAAACACGATAAAATGCGATAAAAAAACCTTAATATTCAAAGAATTAACAACTCACATGATATCCTCTCAACTACTACACGCTAAGTATTAAAAAGTCATATCTGTGAGTCTGCATGTCCTCTTTAATTTATTCAGAGATACTTATCTCTACAGCCGCAGCACGTAAATAAGGACGGGCCCTTTGTCATAGATCCTCAGTTTTAATTTATTACTCGGGACTATTTCGAATATTATATTAAGGAAAGGATTAAATATTAATTTTAATTTTAGAACTATAGCTTTCTGTTTTATTTTGGTATGTCGTTGATCAAACACGAATATTTCAAATTGAATAAACCATTAAAAATTCTTCAGATATTTGACATCAACTTTTCTTAATTAATATTTAATTTTAAAACGAAATGTTTAATTGCGATGTCATTTCCACAACTTAATTAGAGTATGTTTTCATTAATAATAATAAATAAAATCCCCAGACAATCACACCAACTATATGGCCCCAAAGTAAGCATAGCTTGTGTTACGGGATACCATGTAGCGAACTAGGGGGGAACCTAGAATATAAATACATAAATGGATAAACACCCAGACACGGAACATTTTTTTTTTCTTGTTCCGTGCGGGGATCGAACCCGCAACCACTGGTGTCAGAGGCTGATAGGTTTACCCCAACGCCAAAGTGGTCGTCATTCATAAAATAAGTTAGTAAATACCGGTAAGCAGATCTTGAACGAAAATCTTAAATTGGTCACTCATAGTAGGTTCTTCATTGTTACTACTTGAATTATTCTCTTCGAATAGTCGAATGAGCATACCTTTAGTGGAACATTCTGTTGTCGAAATAGCATTTTTTATGACATATATACATACATAACGTCACGCCTGTATCCCTTATGGGGTAGGCAGAACACAATAAGCTATAAGCCATCTGATGTCACATTCAACAAATTTTCAGGGAATATAATGATGAAGAGAGACTTGCAGTGATAGGGGGTCAGCCTATCGCCCACAAAAACGTCAACAAAACCTCCGTCCATTAGCTGACTTGTACAGTTCGCCCGGGAAGAGAAGCAGCGGGCACATTCTATGTTTTTCTTTTGCTCCAGCATGGAAGTAATTTTTTTATGATACACTGATTATATTATAAAGTAAGTACGAATGAGCCTTAGATAGATTAACAAGCTTGAAAAGGAATTCCTCAAACATTGCCAAAATTCATAACAATCTTGGTTACTAACTTTGCGGGCCCTTAAAGATATGCCCTTATTCAGGGTTGATACAATAAAGCAGTGAAGCAATATGAAAATAGCATCCCATAAATTAATCTACAAGGAATAACACTACATAATTAAATAATAATCAACGAATGCAGAGCATTAAAAAAATCGACTTCGCGTCAAAACTTTGGCTGAGTTGAGAATGTCATCAACGTAAATAATTCTCCGAAATCATACATATTTTTTCATAAGTTTGAAATTTTCAATGAAGTACCTAACCGATTTCAATGAAATTTATATGAAACCAACTATGAAGTATCTTCTATCATATGAAACAACAATTTTCAAAATCAATACATAATTGTCTGAAATACATAAATTGTCATGTAACAAAGAACCAAAAACATACTGACGAATTGAAAACCTCCTCCTTTTTTGGAAGTCGGTTGAAAATAAACATCGTAGGCGTGAATCTGTGAACAAGAGCTATATTAACAGGATGGTTTGCTATTTAAGAACATGCATCTAAATATAAACTGACAACCCTATTTGGGTTCGACAACTAAAACTATGAAGCTAGCGAAAGATACTTATTTCTTAAGTCTTTGTCTGAGAAGCAAAATTGTGCATTTATTATTTAACTGATGTTGGTAAATAAAACAATAAAAAATGGTCTTCCAAAAAGTATTTTGTTTGCTTTCTGGCCAAAAAAGCGCTAATCTAGACATTCTCACATAGAAAAATATCTAAACTTAAAATTAATTGAAAATGTTTTATCGATTGATTTCTCTAACATAGCAACTTATATTGATAATTTAACTAAGAGCTTAATAGTTTTAAATTAAATCTAATTGTTATTCTACGGTATATCTATGCGAGATACTGGTATCTGTACTACGAGACCTGTATGACAGATCACCAACCTCTCCAGGCTCCGGACAAGTGGTTAATAAAAAGAAATGGGTTACAATATAAAAAAATAAATACAATGATAACGGCGGTGCTTATGTAGCAAGGTGTATATGTAGTTTGTGATAGTGTGATGTGTATTATTGATAAAGTGTATGAGGTTGCGTAAGTGTATGTGTGTGAAAATGTGTGAACTTAGGTATATGTGTATACATGAATGAAAATACCACTACTATTAACATGATTTCATTTTAAACATAACATAAAAAAGTTTAAATATAATTTTCGAATTTTTAGAAGTTTATTTTAAAATTATCATATTTAATAGTCGCTAGAGGCGATTTATATATTTGCAACTTACGTACATATATTTAATTATTGAAATTCACTAACAAAGTAAAACTAAAATAATATAAATGGGTTATTGTAAAACAAAAGCATTCCTTAATTTCCAAAAACGTCCAAATATTTTCGCAACATCGCCTATGTCAACAGTTTAAGTAGTTAAACCTATATTTTTGGGACTCGGTCTAATTAACGGCACGTGTGGATAGACTCATAGGATAGGAGCGACTACATTTCATAAATGTCAGCTTATGACTAATAATCAAGACAAATGTCATGTGGAAGTGACGTTGTCAATTTTATAAAAACTTAAAGTGAACTGGTTGTGAGTAACTATAAAAAAAATTTTTATAAGCCAAATTTGAGGAAAAAAACTGAACTCCAAAATCATGTTTTTTTTATAGGATGTTTGTCTTTCATCTTGTCAATCATTTAAGCATTTCAATTTTACTAACTAGTATTTATTAGGTACTTAAAAACATCCTCATACACATACATACATACATAATGTCACGCCTGTATCCCTTACGGGGTAGGCAGAACACCAGAGGTATTATAAAGATATTATAAAGAGGTATTTGGAGGTATTATAAAGTTGGAAAGAGACTACTGTAGTGACAGGAGGTCAGCCTATCGCCCACAAAAACGCCTTTAAAACCTCTGTCCCTTAACTGACTTTAACAGTATGCCCGGGAAGAGAAGCAGCTGGCACATTCTAAGTTTTTCTTTCGCTCCTAGTACAGCATGGAACCTGTATGTACCAATGATCTATTAATTGATTGAAATAAATGATTTGAATTTGAATATTAATAATGCTACATTGTCGCTACGATGTAGTAATGCTACGATGTCACATTTGACAAATTTGGGGGTATTATAACGATGGTGAGAGACTATTGCAGTGTCAGAGAGTCAGCCTATCGCCCACAAAAACGCCTTTAAAACCTCTGTCCCTTAACTGACTTTTACAGTATGCCCGGGAAGAGAAGCAGCTGGCACATTCTACGTTTTTCTTTCGCTCCCAGTCCAGCATGGAAGTAAAAACATCCTCCTTTAATAAATAAAGAAGACTTCTACTACTGCCATATTCCTTTAAAAGTGTCTTATTTCATTCGTGTAGGGTTTAGGTTTATAATAACCCTACCGCCCTTGGATAAGCATGTTGAAAAAGGCGACTAATCCGAGTAGAATCTGCTTGTTAGTACGAGTAGGACTCCTTCAGGGCACGTCAAGCCATCGACCACCCTTTATATACAATTTGCCGATAAATATCACCGCTTCTACTGTGTTCGGCTATATTATATGAAGAGCCAGTTTTTACTTTAGCCCCTGTGCTGTCATCTTCGACCTCATCTTCACTTACCATCAGGTGAGGTTGGTGAAAAATCATTTCAAAAGCAAAAATCACTAATGATAACGCACATCGTAAAGCATATACAACGTGTAACATAATGAAGAGATGATACTTAAAGGGATTGTATGTTTGATCATCAAACATACAATCCCAATAAGTTACAGTAACAATAAGTTACAGTAACATAAATTTCTTATCCTTATGATTCGGCCGAAAAATAAGTTCAAAGTTTAGATCAAAATATTTAAGTGTCAGCCCTAAAAACAGCTGTTAGCTTTTGATGAAATCTATTCGATAACAGATGGCGTAAAAATAAAGTGATGGGTAACTAAGACAGATACTACAAAGTTCAGCCTGTGCGAGAAAGATCATTAGGTCACTGACTGCGGCACAAGTCTTGTTTTAGCTTATTAGGTTGACTAGGGTTGTCAAAATATTTTGTTGTAAAATAATTAAATAAATTTGTATGAAAGTCTAATTTTAAGTCTGAGCATGCTAATTTTTACTGTATATTCTACGTATGGTATAGAAGCTAACCCTTAAGTTTTATCTCTCCATTTTGTTACACGTTGTATTGCAACCAATTTGTTTAAGAACAAGGAAAAATTCAGTTTACTTATTATTTACTTAGTTTACTTACTATGAAGACTATGTTAATCGAACCCAGAATATTGTACCACACAGGTCATAAAACCCCATTGAACTAACTTTAACTTTGTTCTTGTATCACTCATCCACTATCCATGGGTGGCAGAAGCATGAATATCAGTTCCAGTACAAAAAAAGTTCGATAAAATCGATTTGTATTGCAGCTATTTAGTATTCTAAATATGAAAAAAACGAAGTTCAACCTATAAGGTGAACCATAAAAAATAACAACACTTAAAATGTTTAAGCTTTTGAATCAAAACTTATTCGTTTAGCCTCCTTCGTACGAACAAAGAATAAAAAAATGTGAGTACCACCGAAACAAATTCATTAAGCGTTCAGAACGCACCTCATTTCGTTCACAGCTGGTAATTTTTGTGAATACAAAATATGTACTTAAGGTGTAAAAGAAATCTTTTATATTAATCCCCTGCTGCGCTCACAAAATAAGTGTATCAATTATATAACCCCTATGGATTTTGAAATGAAATATGTCTACGATTTAATTAATTTAATATCTTGTTAGCTGAATTTTGATGGTTAAATTATAGTTCTTTAACTTTAGGGTAAATAGAACTTTAAGTAACCTACTTAGGTTGAAAAGTCGGCTTCATAGACTTATTTAGGTTTGTGATTGGTGTAGAATACCAGTCTTGCTTAACCGTATCATAAAACGAGATTTATTTTCTTATCGATAAAACTATTTTATACCGTATTAATGACGTATACCTAATTAATTTATTAAAGTTTCGGTAAATAAGCTATTTTCTTATCATTGACTAAGACCGCGCTTCACCTCCATGGTCAGTAAAGGTGTGGTCAAACATGATAGCGTTCACGTGGGCTTACAAAGGAACTGACTTTACAGGATTAATTTTAATGAACGCATCACCTCTTGCGAGCAGCCTTTATACGTCAATCCCAACAACATTTGTTCTACGACTTTTTACAAATCTTGATAAATAACACAAAAAATAAAAACAAAAAAGACGTGTGGCACTCGGAGACTGCCGCGGTAAAGCTATTGCATAGCATTTTTTATCAACTTATGCAATTATAATTATTTATTATTTGTCCGTATCGATATCCGGAATCCATCTTGAGTCAAGCACCTGTCTTTTTTAGCGATGTTTGGTCTAGTTTATTCTTTTATACACTTACTTGACTTCCGTTTTATTGTTTTACCGCCAAATTGTGTCGGCTTCGTTCCGGTTTGCGCTTGGATTTTAAATCATTATAGCGTCGTTTTTTAAAGCGAATTGGTCTAGTCGTAATTAATAATTGCGTTTTAAATTATTAATTCAATTTAAATATTTGATATATTGCGCCAGTATCTTAATTGATAGTAAAAATAACAAAATTTCATAAAGTTACTAGTTGAAATAAGTGTGATGGAAAGTGATTGTGAAAATAATATAAGTGATACGGAGAATCCAAGATGGCGTAAGAGAAAACGCGTAGTGTCTTATAGTTCATCGGATGAAGATTCTTCATGGGAATCCAGTAAAGAGCCGAGAAGGTACAAAAAACCAAAGAAGGTAGGAGATTTAAAGATCGAATTTTTATCTCAACAAGTTGCATTTCTGACAAATCTAATTACGAATAAAGCCAATGACAACAAGCAAAATTCGCATATCTCACCATCACAGCAACCAACCGCATCCACTTCAAAAGAAGTTATAAATAATTCAGATGAACTGCTTTTGTCAGTACGTAATGACCAACCATGTACAAAGTTAATGTTATCTGATTTTTCTACTACAATTAAGGAGCCTGTGTATCCAAAGGCAGATGATGATCACCTACTTAAACTTAATGATTTACAACATTTTAAACGTGATGATTGGAACTCGATACGCTTCTCCGAGGCTCAAAAGAAATATGTGGCATCCCCTGGCTTTATTGAACTTAGTGTCAATGATGAGTTAGTTCGCTTAAACTCCACAACTACAGATTCATCAGCTAATTCGAAAACGTATTTGTTAGAACGTACATTTGCAGCATTAACGAACGCAATTTTTACACAAAAGGATGAACTTCGATCGACGTTGCAAAGTATAATAGATTGGTCAATAGAAAATCAAGTTCAGCTGTCACCCCAGGCCTTATGCGAAAAGATTTCTCAGATTTTTAAAGATTCTCAGTATAACAAAATAACTGATGACATTTTGCAAATTGTATGCGGCAGACGAGCTGATTGCATACAAACGCGGCGAGAGTCATTATTAAACAAAATTCCAGATGCTTTTCATTCTGAAGCGTTACACAAGATTCCACCAAATGCTAAAAACTTATTTGATGACGATAAGTTGTGTGCGTATGTTCAAAAGATTGGTGGCCTGGATAAACTGTTTTCTACAGTTATTTCGGACACCAGAGTGCCAAATTCACGAATTAATCAATTTAACAAAGATTTGCAGAGACCCTCAACAAGTAAACAGACAAACGATACCTTTCGTCGCAGTGGACCACCTGTGCCGCGAAAGAATTTCGGACAGGAGTTCAACAAACGATCAGGCCCAGGTAAATCTTCAGGAGGCAAACATAAATCAAACTACAAAGGTAAGAAACCACGTTCATATTCACCAAAATCTAGAAATCGTAGAGCATGACTTAGAGCGCTTTCGTGGAGGCTGTCTGGCGCAATTTCAGCGTGTTTGGAACAGCCTCGGGGCGCCACCCACCATATGCAAACTCCTGAATGGCATTCGAATACCTTTCATGCTAAGGCCTCCATTAATATACCCGAGTCAGCTAGTTATGGACAAGTTCAAGACAAAATCCAGCCGACAAATGTCGATACAAATACAGGGTATGCTGGAATCTGGGGTTTTGGAAAAAGCCGATTTATCTCCAAGTTACCTTACAAAATTTTTCCTTATACCGAAACCAGACGGGACCTTTCGACCTATTCTCAACCTGAAACAGCTCAACAATTTTGTAAAGACAAAACACTTTCAACTGTTCAGCCATTTTCGTGTACCGAGTTTCTTACAGAACGAAGATTGGATGGTAAAGGTAGATTTGAGCCAGGCCTACTTTCATTTGGCGATTGCCAAGGTGCATCGCAGATTCCTGAGGGTAAGTTACAACGGCAAATTGCTCCAGATGACCAGCCTGCCTTTCGGTCTTTCCTCGGCGCCTCAAACGTTCGCCTCACTGACCAACTGGGTGGCCGAGTACCTGAGAAACCAGAACATAAGGTGCGTAGTTTACCTCGACGATTTTTTGTTAGCGAATCAATCACGCCACAGACTACAAGAACAAGTCACATATACAATGCAGTTGCTCAGGAAACTCGGTTGGACGATCAATTTGAACAAGTCTGTATTGATTCCGACTCAGCAGTTAGAGTTTCTGGGTGTCACGTGGAATACCAAGTCCAACAACAGGTCCCTGTCGAAATTGAAATGCCTTACGCTCCGCACGGCACTTCAACGACAATTAACGCAAGGCAAGTGGTCCCTCAAACAGGCCCAGTCCCTAATGGGGAGACTCAACTTCGCCTCATTCGTAGTACCCAGAGGGCGCATGCACTGTCGAACGATGCAGTACTACAGTCGACGGCTTCCCAGGACGCATCCATTCAAAGCCTTTACGATTCCCGAACCGGTTCTAAGGGATTTGAAATGGTGGTGGAATGCGGCTCACGGCTCTCTGCCCATTCACCCCTCTCCTCACACGCACGTGTTGACGACGGACGCGTCGGGCACGGGCTGGGGCGCGCAGCTGGAGCGGCGCGAGCTGGCGGGGCGCTGGACCGCGCGCCAACAGAGCTGGCATGCCAACCGCAAGGAACTGTTCGCGGTGCTGGCGGCGGTGCGCTGCGAGCAGCACACACTGACGAGCGCGCGCCTGCTGCTGCAGACCGACAACCGCACCGTGGTGGCCTACGTCAACAAGGAGGGAGGTACCAAGTCCAAGCCGCTGCTGGACCTCACAATTTCATTATTGACTTTAATGGATCGATTAAATGCTACGTTGACAGCGCAGTACTTCCCGGGCCGCTTCAACGGGGAAGTCGATGCCTTGTCGCGAGGCAGACGGAAACCGGAGTGGCATCTGACGGGTCGAGCTACGGAAACGATTTTTCAAATGTGGGGCCGACCGAAGGTGGACCTCTTTGCATCGGAGTTCGCTCACGTAGTCGAGAGGTATGTGACATTGGACCTTCTAGATCGACAGGCGATTGCCCACGACGCCTTTTGTCACCAGTGGAGTTACGACCTGGGTTGGATATTTCCGCCCCCAAACTTGATTCCGAAAGTATTGTCCCACTTGAACACGGCGCGAGGTCGTTATATAATAATAGCACCGAAGTGGAACAAGGTCTTTTGGAGAGCCGACCTAGCCCAGCGATCTTTACGGAAACCGTATTTGATTCCGGACCTTCCACAGGTGCTAATAGACACAGAGACGGGGCGACATCCACCTCAAATTCAGGATATACAACTCGAAGCCTGGCTAATTTCGGGTGGGCTGATTTAATTCAAGACTGGTCTGAATCTGAAAAACTTCTTCTATTGTCTAGCTGGAGAGTGTCTACATTAAACACCTATATGCCAGCTTGGGCCAGATGGAAAGCTTGGTGCATTTTCAATTCAGTTAACCATAACAATCCCGAGCCAGTACAGGTCGCTCGCTATTTAGCACATTTACACAACGATGAGAAACTAGCATACAGAACCATATTAATTCATAAGTCTGTCATCTCAACATTCACTAACATAACTTGTAAAACAGATTTGTCTTCTAACTTTTTTATAAAACACATTTTAAAAGCTATTTCAGTTGCTAAAGGAAAAAGAGTCAGACCCCCAATTTGGGACGCAAGAGTTGTTATAAGATATCTCAGCTTGAACTCTCCAGATCTAAACAGTCTATATCAGGTCAGTAGGCGCGCAGCGATATTACTTTTGTTGACCTCGGGCCGGAGAGTCCACGACCTCACTCTTATTGCAGTTGATTCAGAAAGTTTTGTAGATGAAGGCGACTCGATTGTTTTCTGGCCTATGTTCGGCTCGAAAACCGACAACGCCGACTACCAGCAGTCCGGGTGGAGACTGCGGCAACATCCCGACACAAACTTAGATTGCGTATACTGGGTTAGAAAACTTATAGAGGTATCACAGGAACGACGACAATTATGTAACTGCACTCAATTGTTTATAACAGCTAGAGGAGACCCTAAACCAGCTTCTCGGACGATAATTGGGAACTGGATAAAATCTGTATTGCAGGAATCAGGTATCACTGCTAGCCCAGGATCAGTTCGCTCTGCAGTGGCTTCCTTAAATTGGTTGGAGAATTATCCAATAGATATGATTTTGGAAACGGGAAACTGGAAACAGGAGCATACCTTTCGAAACTATTACCAAAGACAAATTCGTCAGGCCGGTGACAATCATATTAACGAAACAAATTCATTGTCTAATTTCTTTAAACCAGAACGTTGATTTATCGATTGTTTTCTTTTTTGAATAATACCTTTATTTTGCACTTGCTACCCTTTTTATTTTCTATCTATTTTATTTTACAGGAATTTGTTAGTAACCTAATCGTATATAATTCACACATTATAGCATCGTTGTTTGCGCTTGGCAAACCCTTCAACCAGGAGATAACAAACACATCACTCAAGATGGATTCCGGATATCGATACGGACAAATAATAGAGAGTTTTACCTTAAAATAAAACTTACCTATTATTTTCCTGAGATATCCGGAATCCAGGTAATACCTACCTGGTGCATCATGAGCATAATGATTTAAAATCCAAGCGCAAACCGGAACGAAGCCGACACAATTTGGCGGTAAAACAATAAAACGGAAGTCAAGTAAGTGTATAAAAGAATAAACTAGACCAAACATCGCTAAAAAAGACAGGTGCTTGACTCAAGATGGATTCCGGATATCTCAGGAAAATAATAGGTAAGTTTTATTTTAAGGTAAAACTCTCTATTTATTTTATTAATGCAGTAATGTTTGATCTAATATGAAGTTCCACAAGTTCCTAGTCGATGGCGCTGATTGTTTATTAAAGCCCGCATGTAAAGTTATGAAATCAAAGTATCACCGCTGTGCCAGTCGGAGTGGGGGGTGTGAGGTTTTTTTCGTTACGGAATTTCTGGACTCGGTCCCCACGCTCAAGGCACGCGATAGAAGCTATGCAATAGCTTAAAAATGTTTACTCCTTTTTAAATATTTTGTAAGAAATACCTATTATTACTATGAAGCGATATTTTACTGCGCAAGATGCGTGGCATACTGTACGCTCAGAGTAAATAGATTTACGCAGAGGCTATAAATATTTTTTTTATAGGAAAACTAAAATTTAGATATTCGGCCACAGATTTTATGTTAAGGATGGTTGCTAGTTAGGTAAGAAGGGCCCCTTCCAAAAGCGGTGTCCCTCGTATTAGTTTCCTTTTACGACACGCTTATCTAGGGGAAGTATTATAGAATTATTATAGAATCAAAGATATTTTATACATACATACATAACTTCACGCCTGTATCCCGTAGGTATGGGGTAGGCAGAACACCAGAGGTAATAAAAAGGCAAATTTGGAGGCATTATAATAGTGGAGAGAGACTATCGCAGTGACAGGGGGTCAGCCTATCGCCCACAAAAAAGCCTCCTATAACACCTCTGTCCCTTAACTGACTTTTACAGTATGCCCGGAAAGAGAAGCAGCTGGCACATTCTATGTTTTTCTTTCGCTCCCAGTCCAGCATGGAAGCTTTATAGATTTTACAGCATAGCTTTTATAGAAATTTTATTTTTTGATAAATTCGACCTATTGTATTTTATTATTATTACTAGCCCCGGGTGCCCCAAAATTGGGCAACGGCATCTCTTTTTCTTTCATTTTAGGCGATCAGCTGTTTCCGCGGACCAGTTTGGGCTAAATGCATCCAGATCATCCTTCCACCGACGGCGTGGTCGTCAGCTCGAAAATGTTGCAAATACCTAAACATCACAGCGAAGGATTTAAAGGTAGCTTCAAATACTCTGCCTCTAAAATATGGAACAACCTCCCCCCACCACTGCACCAGCCAATGTCTATCCATACTTTCAAATCGAAATATAAATCTATTCTCATAGAAAGGCAGATGCGTGAGTGAAGACATAGCTTAACAATACATAATATGTAAGTATGTAGGTACTCTATTAATATGTAATAATTTGTGAGTGCGTATGTATAGTATTTGTATGTATTTATGTATATGTATGTATGTAAAATGTAGATATTAAATAAAGATAGATGTGAACTATTCCTTCCTGATCTTGTTTGTTTTTTTTTGTTGTTTTATTTTATGTATAATGTATAGAGTCAACTGTATTGTTTTGTGTCCAAATTATTATTTTTTCTATTTCCTATATAATTAAGGGTAAGACTGAAAACCAGCCTTTTTTTTTTTCACTTGTCAGCAATACGCTGAGTCTTGTCCAGTTTCCAAAATAAATGTTTTTTTTTTCTGTATGTTATTTGTGTGTTTGTGGAAATAAATCATTTTTTCATTTCATTTCATTTCATTAAAAAATAAAAATAAAATAAAATTCCCATACAATCACACCGACTACATGGCCTCAAAGTAAGCATATTTATGGGATACCATGTAGCGAACTAGGAGGGAACCTAGAATATAACAGAAACATATACACCCAGACCCGGAACATTTTTTTTTCTTGTTCCGTGCGGCAATCAAACCCGCAATCACCGGCGTCTTAGGCTGATAGGTTTGCCCCATCGCCAAAGTGGTTGTCAATTTACAGTTATTAACAGAAGCATCGTACCTACAGTAAAAGTTAATCTGTATCGTGTCAAAACAAAACATTAACTGAAATACCTATACGTAGCAAGTAGGTGTATCTTATGGCTTTATTAGTTTTAGTTCCACTTAATCTACAATTTAAATCAAAGGCGGCACCCATAAGATGGTCACTGGCGGCCATCTTCCCGCTGTCATAAAGTGGGAACACATAAATAACGAGGCGAGTAACTGTGGCGGGCATTTTATGTTGGGTTCTGTTCTAAATCCAAAATAAATAACCGTCATGTTATCGTAAAGTTCCATGAAAGTTATCGATTTTATATACTAAAGTTGAAGAGTTTGTTTGTATATTTGAAAGTGCTTATGTCAGAAATACGACTGGGATTGAAAAATTATAAATTACTAGATCTAAAAGGTCTTGGTAGATCTAATGGTCGCAAACCTGTCATTTCTCTTGTCCATTAAAATTACTATTTAAAAGTACCACCTGAAATTAATTGTTAATTTAAAGCAGCGTATGGTTAATTATTATATCATGACCGATGTAGGCAACATTTTTTTTATAATTCTAAATTTCATTATAAACCTTAAAAAAATCTATAGTTTTTTAACAACTTTTTATTTTGGTTAGTTTATATTCATTTGAAAAAAACTACATGTACTAAACTACTACTAAAGACTACATGTTTTCAATTTATAGCTTTTTGTATTTTTATACCAGAAATAAGTACTACAGTCAAATATTCAGTCAACTTTGTAAGGGGAATACTCGATCTTTGTTCCACGGATATCTATGTACCCAAAAATTATAATAAGAGGGATATTAATACGATGCTTTATTTCTCACAAAAACTCAAAAATCTAAATAATAAAAGTAGTGAACCTTTTTAAACAATTTTTTTTTTGTTTTTAGTAAATACTATTATATAAAAAAAGCTACGGAATCCTCAACTACCTGCGATTCAGTTCCAGCTGTTTTATATTTCGTTTGATTTGGATCTTTTTAGTTGAGATGTGACTTAGTAAAATGTCACATCCATAGTGACAAGCTTTGAAATTGATACGTTTAAATAAGTAAGTATTTAAAAATAAAAACTCATGTTTTATTTTGTAGAAGAAAGTTGTTTTGAAAGTTTAAAAAAAATATTCTTATTTATTTGCAATAACGAGCCATCATTTGCCTCATTACAAGTTTTTACAAATATCCTATGGCTTAAAAATGGAGATATATGCTGTGCACTTAATTTTATATGAGATGATGACACAAATTTAATTATCAAAAAATTCAAAAGCTAGTAACGCTTTGTATAAGGTATTTTTAGTTATAATGTTAAACTGCTCCATAGTTCATGATTGCTTACTTTTGTTGAAGTAGGTATTTTTTCGCACAGTTTTATCGAAACTGAAATAAATAACTAAGTATACGAATACTATGTTTTTAACTTTTATAATAAAATTTCAAAATATTGAAGATTAACGCTTCGATAGATTTAAGGATAAGTGTTATACTATAAAGTTTTAGTATAAGATATCCGGATGCAAGAAGATGGGATTCCCTGGTTGTTAATTGTTATTGTGTATTTTTAAAAGATGATTGCTGTTAAGTTTCTTGCTACTTCTTCTCAACAGATCGACTTTCCGAAGTGGTGGTAGATTCAGTTCAATTTGTAAATTGTATGACTTATTTCAAATGTATTTAAATACTTACGAAGTAAAGAACATTTGAGTTTGAGTTTGACTGCAAAAACCTTTTAATCGGGTTCCATAAAATAGCAGTAAATCTCTCGAGTGACATTTTAAAGAACCGCAAAATGTAGACCACAATATGTCAAATATCACAAGGTGTAAAAATTATGACACCTTTTTGTAATTACTTTTTTAACGTTGTTTAATGTAAACGACTGGAAAGTAAGTATTTTAAACATTAACAAACATACCTGTTATACTGCTATTAAATTAAATAATCTTTTAAAACATACAGGGTGTTTGGTCCATCGCCGGCCACATTGATATGGCCTGTAGAAAAGGTTACCTGCTATGGCCTAGTAGCCATTGAAAATTCAAAAGCCAAGTGGTTTTATTTTAATTTAATTTAATTTTAAAACTTTTATCGCCCCGAAATAATCATAAAAGTGTAAAAATAGAAAATTGTATTGAGTGTAGGCAGAGTATTTTGATTTCATTTAAATATGTACCGTTTTAGGCTTCTTTTGATACCCAAAACATTATTATGAGTTAACTTGTTTTTGTTTTATGTTTTCACGAAGTTTCGGAATCGGAAAAAAATAATTCAGTCTTTGGTTTTAAATGGGTGTAAAAATAAAAAAATAAAATATCTTCGTCTTCCAATTTCTCAAAAACTTTTCTTGTCTTTCTTCTTTTGAATGATATGCCACATGCTATAAAAACTATTAAGCATCGCGAAATTTTTTAAATTAATTAAAGGGGTCAAAATTCAAAGTTGTGGTAAAAAAAACTTTTTTGCATAAGTTTACACATGGGAAACAGGTTGAACCTGTTATATCAGTCTTGCGAAGAAAAATATATCTCTATAGATAGATTTATTTTAGTTAAGTCTTAACCGCTTCTGCTACCGCACTTTTGTGACTTTTTTAATCAAGTCAAGGACTTCACTATAGCCGAAAGGGGTCAGGGATTGGTGCAATCACTCATTAGAAACCTCTGGTCCCGCCGTCACCTGGTGATGTCGTCCAGAATATCACCAGAATTTCCTGGAATTAAAAGGAATTTCCGAAAAAGATCCAGATGGCATGTAGACCTTTCATGGCATGCAGAGAAACTCCTAAGCCACTCATTATTCAGCTGGCGACCGCCTTAGCACCAGTGAAATCGGGTTTATTTTTTGGAGAGGTTTTCTATCTCGCAACCAGCAGGTCCCCAGCCCTTTTTCTGCCCAGGATTACGAGTTAGCCGACAACTTGGAAGCCATGGCAATCCAAGTTGCCACCCGTTCATAGCAGCACTGGCGTTAGGTAGCAGAGGCGGTTAAGACTCGATTAAAATAAATCCTAAGAGGAGAGTCCAGGTGCGGCTTCACCTCACCGGTCTATCGGTTATTTATAGTTTCTATAGCATGTGGCATATCATTCAAAAGAGGAAATACTAGAGAAGTTTTTGAGAAATTGGAAGACCCTGGTGGCCAAAACACCGTATTTACTTTTTTTCGATTCTTAAAATTTGTGGGAAAATAAAACAAAAACTAGCTAACAATGATATTGTTTTGAACGTCAAAAGAAGCCTAAAACGGTACACATTTAAACGAGATCAAAATTAGCTGCCTACACTGATATATTTGAATAGCAGATTAACTATGATAGGTGGGTCAAAATTACGAAAGAAAAAAATTTCATTGATTAAAAATTCAAAATTTTTCAAAGTGATAAAAACGTAAGTTTTATCTGTAGTTTATGACTACACAGCAAGTAATAAAAACGTTTCCATCTAATTGTACGTAGTCATAAAATGTACATTAAACTAAAAATTTACGCAACAAGAAGAATTTTGAAAAATTAAATTAGATTATTCGTGTAACTAATAACTATTTCGAACTGTTGCGGTAAATATTAAACAAAATCTACCCGTAGTTTTAGCCTGCGAAATGTCACAACTGTCAAAGTTCTGAAACTCTATTGCTAATCTCTATTCCAATTCAACTACTATCAAGTGGTCGCTAAACTCCGTTTTGGGACCTATCATTGACTTTCGCGTCCTTAGTCTATGGAAACATAGGATGACGAGCGTTATCCCAAATATATACTAATTCATATTGGTATATACAATTCAATTCAAGTATACACTAATTATATATATGTATATCCAAGTATATCCATTCGCGTCATACTCTGGGTACTTGGCTGATGAGAACTAGTAGGAGCAAGTTCTGGCCTTAGTTAAAAAACTGTTTAAAGCTACCGGTGAATGTAAATCTACCGGTAAGATTAAAAATAAGTTTTGCATACGTGAGTAGTATATTATTGGGAACTCTACCCCACCAGCCGATCTCTACGCTGAATGCCCAATAATATTGTGAGGCAACGTAAATAATAAATAAATATTTCTGACACTCACACAACATTATCTAGCCCAAATTAAGTTTCTTAAAGAACTTGTGTTATGGATACTAGATAACTGATATACTTAAGAAATATATAAACATACATATTGAATAAATACATATTTTGTATTAGAAACTTAAATAAACATATAAACATCCATGACTTGACGACTAATATCTGTGTTCGTCACACCGATATCCGCCGCCGCCGGGATTCGAACCCAGGACATCTGGCATAGAAGGCAATGTATGTTACCACTACACTAGCCGGTCGTCAAACGTATAAGGATACTAATGAAATTTTTTCAAAAAATTACAGTTTCCACTGATTAGTGTAGCAAAACGTTGTAAGAATATGGCACTGACAAAGAGTAATGTTCATAGCTGCCTGTCAGATTTTTGACAACTCATGAAATTTATTAAAACAACATATACCTAGTGCAAATAATAGCTCATGTTCGGTTAATTCCAAATCATTTACTTATATTAGAAATCGCAGCAAGGATTTTATAATTTTACCGTCTCAAGTTACTCAATAGACTAATATTATCAAATCCCGATATCGTTTCTAATAAATTAAATCAAGTCTGCACCAATAGTTTAGATATAAACAGGCAGCATTTCAATGGCAATATCATCTTTATACATTCACATACCTAACAAAAAGTAGTTTGACAGGTCAGAGACTGTATGGACCGTGAACATTACTCTTTACATAAATGAATATTACGTACTTTGTGTGAGTGAGAAGTGAAATCGATGCAAGTGATATTGAGTCTAACGAAATGTCCTTTCGAAATGGAAAGTTTATGAATAATTTTCATTGGTATCCCTATACGTTGTCTCACAATATTAATATACTACTTACGTGGTATGCGTGGCTATGCTTAGCTCTATCATCCTTATGTAATCATGATGTAAAAATACAACTAACACAAGTTACCCCGATTGGTATAACGAGTTCCACTTAACAAGCAACCACTCTTTAATAGAATTACCAATAAGCAAAGTAGGCTGCCAAAAATGATGAGTTCTGGAAACGTCCTATAGGACTCAACGCCTTCCTTATCCCGTGTGCTGGTCCCTCAATCTCATCGCCACTTATCTTGAGATTGAGGTCAAATGCGGGTAGTTTTATGAAATACATACATACACATACATAACTTCACGCCTGTCCTTATGGGGTAGGCAGAACACCAGAGTCTATAAAACCATATGCTGTCACGTTTGTCAAATTGTGAGGTTTTATAAAGGTGGAGAAAAACTATTGCAGAGATAAGGGGTCAACCTATCGCCCACAAAAAATACCTCCAATAAAACCTCCGTCCCTTAACTGACTTTTACAGTATGACCGAGAAGAGAAGCAGCTAGCACAGCTAGCTAGTCCAACATGGAAAGTGAATAATTATGAAATATATATTGCAATAAAATGATACATTGCTTTATTGTAATAGAAATTTTTAAAAATCTTCTTAACTTATGCAATTATGTCATTGTACTATTACTTAACTTAACTTTCTAAGTATAAGGCGCCCTTTTAGCCCCTTTTACATATACAGTGACCCTCGCTGGCATTAGCGATGGTATCTTTGCACTTACCATTCCTATTTTGGGTACAATTTACCCAGCGCAGCAACTTCACGCCTTTAATTCGAATTATTTTACGTTACGACATTTTGAGTTGACTATAAAACTAAATCCTGATAGAAAGTATACAGTATCAATGAGAAAAAACTGTAGTATTTTTTTAAGGGTTTCAAAAGACGTTATTTCGAATTTTATGTAGTTTAATTAACAACAGGCATAGGCTTTTCGATTTTCATTGCCTTTCCTGACAAGCTCTTTACTTCAGTTTTTAAAAGTAAAATATCTTAAACTATACACCCGGGTTTTTTGTATGTAAAAAATATAAGAATATTTTTTAATCATCATTACAACTCTTTGTTATGAGCCCACTGCAGGGCATGAAGCTATCCCCTGAGTGACGAGGATGTATAGGCCATAATGCACCAAGCTGGCCCAGTGCTGGGTGGTGGATGCCAGAATTTTCAGGGCGCCAAAATGGCTTTTGACAAACCCTAACGACTTATAAGTAAACAGCACCCGGGACCGACTGCTTAATGTGCCCTCCGAAGCACGGAAGTCGACGTGAGAAATTAATGATCGGCGGTCACAACGTTGCTTAACATGTGATATCGTATGATACACACATTAACCATGTCGCCACGACGACTTTTTTAATGAAGTCTCTAAATAATATACAATATGCAACAATTTTACGAAGCGTAGAAAAAAGTTCAAAAACTTAACAGGGTAATTTTACGTATATATGTTCGGTCTTATCTTAAACTTTAGTTATCTGCAAAGTAAATCCAAAAACCTTCAATTATAAATCTAAAAAAATCACTGCCATTAATTTGGACCAATAGGAAAATATATTCAAACTTAAGTCTGCCATTAAGTTTCAATATCTATTATCCGTACCAATAGAATTCTGGAAAAGTAATTGAATATAAAGACGCACTGAGAAATAACTACCAACTACATGATAAAAACTGAACGAGAAGCCCACGACACCTTGCGGCCTTGCCATCTCAGATCGTTTGATATGATTGTTTCCAAGTCTTCATGCAAATTTATCCAGGCCCGTGAGAATGGGAACTTCGTAGGATCATAGACCAATTATTGAGCCTTGTGGAACAGATAAAACACTTCGTTACGAAAACTGGGATTAAGCTATTTTCTTAAGGTGCAACGAGGTAGGTATTATAGTCATTTAATTACTGGCCTCTGTGTCACAGCTTTAATCTATTTCAGGGGTCCAGAGTTGTTTACAAAACTTTTGCTTTTTAATATGTTGATTACGATTTTAACTTAAATGTAAACTTTTAAATTTTGGAAATATGGAAGATACTATAATAACACAAGAGAAGTCGCTTAGCCATTAAATAAATGAAAAAATGTGTTAAATAAAAATCACCCGACCAGAACTCGAACCTGGGACGAGTGCTCTCCCACTGAGCTACCGGGGCCTGGCGGTACGCCTCGAAATTTAGTTTTTAGTCATCAAAGCAGTGTTAAACTTACCGTGATAAACCATGTCCTGTCAGCTACCATTTGGTTAACCCATTTCTTTATGACCGGCCATCTACCATAACAATATCGCTGCGGCTCTTCTGATCGATCTGAATAGTAACCTCCCTTTATATCTACTATTATACAGGGTGACTGGTGACAAAGAGTAATGTTCACTGGCCATACAGTCTGTGACCTGTCAAACTACTTTTTGATAGGTATGTGAATGTATTAAGATGATATTGCCATTGAAATGCTGCCTTTTTATGTCTAAATTTCTTAGAAACGTTATCGGGATTTTCATTTCAAGTGATACATATCAGATGATACAAGTAGTCTATTGAGTAACTTGAGAGGGTAAAATATTGAAATCCTTGCTGCGGTTTCTAATATAAGTAAATGATTCGGAATTACCCAAACATGAGCTATTATTAGCACTATATTTTGTTTTAATACATTTCATGAGTTTTTATTTTAGTTAAAATTTTACAGGTCAGCTATGAACATTACTCTTTTAGATACTGAAAGAGAGCACTCTGTAAACGATTCTGATCATAAATATGTAATAAAATTAGGTACTTAATTTTTCACTAAAAATCCCTATAAATAAATACTACTATGTTACTGTTTACTTTACTTACGCCTGAGTCAAACGGGACACGTGACCTGGCACGCGGATCGTTGCCAACGCCAGTGACCATGCGTTGCGTAATGAATTCTTTAACATTCGGTTAAGTTTACTCATTAAATAATTAATATTTATTTTTCATTATATTTTTTCTCTTCATGTATGATTTCAAACTAGCACTTCCCTGAATTTCAAAAATGACCCACCAGTCACCCTGTATATTGTGCGGCTTCTACAACACGTTATTGTCGGAGGAGTCCGACTAGTTTCGGGCTCTAATGGGTTAATTCTTCAGGGATGAGTTCAGATGTTGAGTCTCAGGCAAGGCGCAATCTCACATAAAGTGCTTACTACCTAAAAACCTCGAAGTTTTATTCAGACTGAGCATAGCTCGGTCGACCTTACAAATCTATACTTATATTATAAAGAGGAAACCTTTGTATTTTTGTATGTTTGTATTGAATAGGCTCAAAAACTACTGGACCGATTTCAAAATTTCTTTTACCATTACTTAGAGGGATTCTTCCGAATCCGTAAAGGCTACTTACATACATACATACATAACGTCACGCCTTTATCCCTTATGGGGTAGGCAGAACACCAGAGGTTACAAGACCATCTGATGTCACGTTTGACAAATTTGGAGGTATTATAAAGATGGAGAGAGACTGTTGTAGTGACAGGGGGTCAGACTATCGCCCACAAAAACGCCTTTAAAACCTCTGTCCCTTAACTGACTTTTACAGTATGCCCGGGAAGAGAAGCAGCTGGCACATTCTATGTTTTTCTTTCGCTCCCAGTCCAGCATGGAAGCATACTTTTTGTAGGCTACTTTTTATCCCGAAAATCCCGCGGGAATCGAAATTGCGCGGGTAAAACCGCGCGCAACAGCTAGTATGTTATAATGGACTAACGAATTGCTTTACTCCCATAATATTGCTTGTAGCAGTGATTGTTTTTCTGCTTCGAATAAAGTTTTGTAAAATAACACTAGGTTAAAAAATTCTAATGTTAAAAGGGCCTGATCAATGGCAACAATGATTATTCAAGTTTTTATTATCATTTAAAAAAAGCATTAAAAGAAGTGAAATATTTTGTGAATCTGCTATTACTATAGGATTTATTTTCATTACTTTCTTTATTTTTTACTAGCCACTGCGCGCGGTTTTACCCGCGTTACTTTTGATCCCGTGGGAACTTTGGGATGAAATATAGCCTATAACCTTCCTCAAATCCCACTTGTAGTTTCTGAGATTAGCGCGTTCAAACAAACAAACTCTTCAGCTTTATATATTAGTATAAATATAGATATAGATTTGACGGGGCTGTGGGTTTGAAGGCCACAAAATACCCTCTCAACTTAAAAATACATTCAGTTTAGATCGCAAAAGTCTGTGCTCTAACTAGGCAAATAAAGTGGACTTTATTTATGACAATGACCTGCAATAGTATGATGTTCTCACGAACTGATTCAGTTCCGACGGGACGGCGCGAAAGGATTATTTACATCTGACCTTTAGACCGTCTAGTGGACAATCCGATGTAATCTCTTTTTACACGCTTTGAGATTTAGGCATGGAAAAATGGTTTAAGACAAGTTTTTATTTACTTTTTGATTTGCATCCCTTACTCTCCAAAAATTATTCGTATGTTCCCTTGATAATTATTTTAATAAAAATACTTTTTTTTGTTTATTTAAATGTTTATATCCACCTCACTATTTAAAAAGTACATTATTAAAACTTTTATTTTGTTGTGTTTGTGTCAGTCGCTTTTGACCACGGGCTGTCACCAGATCGAATTAAAAAGGAAATATAATTATACGCTGCAATTCGGTTACAGGTTTTCTTGTTTTGTTTATAACACTTTTTTATTATTTTTTATACTTGCATTTTATTTTATTTTACTGTTTTTAATGCTCTACTAGCCTACTTACATACATACATAACTTCACGCCTGTATCCCGTATGGGGTAGGCAGAACACCAGAGGTAATAAAACCATCTGATGTCACGTTTGACAAATTAGGAGGCATTATAACAGTGAAGAGAGACTATTGCAGTGACAGGAGGACAGCCTATCGCCCACAAAAAAGCCTCCCATAACACCTCGGTCCCTTAACTGACTTTTACAGTATGCCCGGGAAGAGAAGCAGCTAACACATTCTATGTTTTTCTTTCGCTCCCAGTCCAGCATAGAAGCAGTTTTTTAATTCTCTACTAGCCTACCTTTAGGTAATAAATGGTATTACTAAGAATACCTTTCGTAAAACGTTCTAGAAGTACGTATCATAAAACCAATGGTTAAAGAAAGTATCACGTTTAAACCATGCAACACAACAACAAACACCCTTTATAAAATATTATATTTAAATTGTAAATACGCAATAAACCTAAAGTCTTATATAAAAAAGACTTGTATAGCATTGGTAGCAAATGTAGCATAGGGCACAAAAAAAACAGCATTTTTAATCTTTATGCCACTGCAAGATCTGAATACCCCGCTGCTTGGGGCAATTTTAATCTGTAGCCTGTTGTAAACAGACAAACAAACAAAAAGGCTCCTGTAGAGTCATTTAATGAAGTATGTTTTCCGTTCTTTTCGCTGCATTTATCAGGCTAACATTTGGATTTAATTCATTAAAGAATAATATTTTAACAATAACAAAATGCTGGTGGTGAAGTAAATGAGTTTCATTGAGTGTTTATATGAGCTTATCTATGAGCTTTTGGAATTGAGAATAATGTATTGTGATATATAGTGTTAATTTTAATTAGCGTATCACCTCTTGCAAGCAACCTCACCACATAAATCCCAATAACATTTGTTTTATAACTTGTTAAAATTAATAGTTCGTAACATTTTAGTTTTCCCATACAAATAATATTTATAGCCCCTGTTTAAAGACGTAACTCTATTTACTCTGAGCGTAGGTACACGACGACATTTGCGCAGTAAAATATCGCTTCATAATAATAATAGGTACATACTTCTTGCAAAATGTAGAGTAAGGAGCAAAAAATTTTCTGTTTTAATTTTTTGTGTTATTTATCAAGATTTGTAAAAAGTCGTAGAACAAATATTGTTGGGATTGATGTCGAAAAGCTGCTTGCAATAGGTGATGCATTTATTATGATCAACCCTGTATGATAACATACCTATCTTGAGCGAAAACTGTCCCTAGGCTGGTGCAAATTTGATCGAAATCTATTCACCTACTAACAACACTAGGCCAGCTTTGTGATAATTTGCCTTAACCTATTCGTCAATCATATAGCCACAATGACTTGGAACTTGTTGTGGCGCAGTGGTTCCTGTGCATATTATACGATATCGCAGGTAAGTTAACGTTCGGCGCGGTCGGTTTAAGGATAAGTGACCTCCGATGATTTATTTCTCATGACGACTTCCGTGCTTCGGAGGCTACGTTTAGCAGTCGGTCTCGGTTGCTCAATAGATACTTGTACACAGTAGTCGTTTGGGTTTGTCAGACGCCCTGAAAATGATGACATCCACTAACCAGAGAAGAGACTCATAGCCCAGCAGTGGGCTCATTTCCAAGGGTTGTGATGATGGTTCTTCAACCATGGGCGAAAGCCTTCCAGAAGGCTCTTCAAAGGGCTGACTGATGAAATTCATTAATTGAGAGTTTAGCACTTTCTTTTTATTTAGAACTTCACGATATCAATATCAACGTTACAAAACAAAAATCCGTAAAAACACTCGATAAGTAAAAATAAGGCACCATTTTAATTAAAATGTAGAGCTGGCCGTTAGTTTTAGTTTACAGTAATAAAATATTTTACTGCCATTTTTCAGCTAACAATTTATGAATACACAAAAAATATACAATGGTTTAATAGAATAAAATGTAATTTACAAAACATAACACGTCTTCTTTTCAAAATGTTATTTTTGATGTTGATATTGATTTAGGTCAACGGTGCTTGTTAACGTCGTATCAGCAATACTCATACTACATGTCCGTAATTTATGTATCAATCCTCTGTATTATCGAGAAAACAACAAAGAAAATAAAAGATTTTTATTTACGTAAAACTTTCTCTTTTAAATAATCGTACCATACTTAGTATAAAAACGATTTTTAAAACCCGCCGTTTTTCAAATGTTATATCGAATCACTAAAAGAAAAAGCTTATGTACAATTCCAAACTATATATTATCACTATCACTTTCATCCAAATTTGTTGAGCCGATCACCCGTGATTGAGGAATAAACATCCATTCATCCATCCAAACTTTCATATTTATAAAGGGTTGCTTTGTAGCCACCGGCCAATTTTTTTTTACACAATTAACATCATTTATAGAAACGATTTTTACAAAAAAAAGGTATTAATTTTTTTACAAAGAGATAAATACCTGGGCGGGTCAATAAGTCCGTGACTTTTTGAATTTCTGACCTCTTTACTCAAAAAGCAATACTATTCCTGTCAATAGCAGCTATCAGTTGACTCCTGTCAAAATTTGAACTTGCTGCGTCAGTTAGATTGTGCTTGACAGTTATCTTTATCAGACTACCCAGTAATTTGAGGAAAAAATGTAAAAAAGTGAATTTCGTGTGCTTATTAAGCATTATTTTTTGCGAAAAAAAAATCATTACCGAGACCAAGGCTAAGCTTGATAAATACTATGGGGACTTTGCACCATCGATTTCAATGGTAAAAAAGTGGTCTACTGAATTTCGTTGTGGCCATACCAGCACTGAAGATGCCGAACGTCCGGGACGCCCAGTTAAGGTCTCTACACCCGAAACAATCGAAAAAAATCACGATATGGTGTTGGCCGACCGAAGATTGAAAGTGCGAGAGATTGTGGAAGCCTTAGGGATTTCGCATGGCTCAGTCGTTTCAATTTTGAAGGATCACTTGGGCATGAGAAAGCTTTCCGCAAGATGGGTGCCGCGTTTGCTCACAGTCGACCACAAACGCAATCGTGTAACAACTTGACAGGAAGGTTTGGCGTTGTTTAATCACAATATGAGGAGTTTTGGCGCCGTTTTGTAACCGTGGACAAAACATGGATGCATCACACCAGAGACCAAAGAACAGTCAAAACAGTGGGTTTCTAAGGGTGAATCGGCGCCAAAGAAGGCCAAGATGGGTTTGTCAGCCAATAAAGTTATGGCGACTGTTTTTTGGGATGCACGCGGGATAATCTGCATTAACTACCTTGAAAAGGGAAGAATTATCATTGGGGAATATTATACCAACTTATTGGACCGATTCAATGACGATTTGAAAAAAAAACCGACCTCATTTGGCCAAGAAAAAAGTTATTTTCCACCAAGACAATGCAAGGGTGCACACATGTGCAGTTGCCATGGGAAAAATCCATGAATTGAACTATGAATCAAATCAAAGACACTAACTTTTAAATTTGGCTGGTGACTACAAATCAACCCTGTATATTAGTGAGGATAAGGATAACCTGTGCAGAAATCAATGCCAAGCCCTTTTATCAATTATACATCTTTCATTTAGTACCAAGCTATTTCCACAGTGTTTACTAGTTTCCTCGGGTTTAATGAAAGGAATGAAATCCATTCACTGAATTTTTGTAACAAAAACAGAGAGTATCCAATTCATACGTGCTTTGTGAGGAAAAATTTTCAATCGGTAAAACTGTTGGTTTGTTCCATTTCTATATTCGACTTCAACCTCAGGTCCTTCATAGAATACTGCCAAAAAAAAAAAATAAAAAAAAAAACAGACAATCACACCAACTACATGTCCCTAAAGTAAGCATAGTTTGTGTTATGGGATACCATGTAGCGAACTAGGGGGAACCTAGATAGTCCATTGAAATGTTACATTTTTTAGGCCTAACCTTGCGTTTTTCAGAGGACGCAATTTTATTTTTTTGATGTGTAGGGGGGGTCAGTGGAAGGCTAAAACCAAGTTTGTGGGGTCGCCACCCTTGTCCTACGGCCGCCATCTTGAAAATAGGGGTTGAAATGGTTTTTACAATATATCTCTTAAACTATTTATCTGGTAAAAAAAATTATTAACATCTCTTGTTGAAAATTAAATCCTCTACAACTTAGGTCAAGTAACTTTTTGTCGTAGAACTATAAATAAAAAGTTATAAGCGAAAATGTTAAGAAATTCGAGAAAATAATTATATTTTTTGATTTAACTTTTTTATCATTTTACGAATAAATGATATCTGACCATTTTTGTAGATCGTTTTTTGAGGAACAACTTTTATAAGCAACATTTTTTTATTAAGTCAATAGTTAAGGTTTTACAACGATCCGAAGTGAGTCCGAAACTATTTTTCAGTACTCTTAACGAGACTTATTTATACGTGTGTACCAATAATGTGTCATCAGTAATTGCTTTTTTTTGTTTTTATTTACTATTATAATTTTTTTAATTATTAATAAATAATTATTGACCCTTTTCCACTCCATTACAGAATTTGACAATTATTGATTTTTAAAATAATTGTAATCCGATGGCCGTTACCGAGAATACTGTCCAGGTAGAAAATACCCAAGCGACCATAAGGGAACTAAAGAACATCTGCCTGCTATTATTATTATTATTATTTCTAACCTTTCTTATTGTAAAAATAGCTGATGATATTATGTTGAAGTTGTCGTTCAACTTATACCTTTTAGTTGTGCTACATATTTCTCCATGTGCGGATGTATTTTATTCTGTTTTTAATTGTGAAGACGATTTCGAATGATTTTAGATACGATTTTAACTTCAGTGAAAATTATTTTTTTCGACTAGCATTTAGACTTTTTAAGCGTGCTTTTTCTATTATTTCATAATGAGTGATTGCTTTATTTGTAAAATACCTTTAGGTGAAAAGAAAAAAAGAACTGTGAAGGCAAAAGGTGTAAAAACTTTACTAGACCGAGCTGTAGCAAAAAATGATGAGGCTAATGAACAATTTTTACGAACTGTTTCGGAAGTTACTGTACATATTGCGTGTTATTGTTATTACGTGGACAATCGAACCGTTAATGTTATTCGTCGTCGCAGCAGCAGCTCCAGTAGTTTATCGTCATTTTCAGAAGCTCCAGAGCAAGACTTTGATTTTGCGAACAATTGGTTCATCTGTGCCAAAGCGGTTCAGGATCCAAGTAATTCGCGTACAAGCCGACAAGCGCGGGTTTGTGTTGTACGTAATGAGAGTACAAAATAGTAGTTTATGAAACTGTCACATAATACCTAGTTATGTGCAGTTTCATACACTACTTTATCTAATCTCATACACTGAAGATATTTATTCCCGCCATTATCGCGCATGCGCCAAAACGCGCCTCGCGGCCACAGAATGTAACGTAGCGCGGCGCTCGCAGGACACAGATAAAAAAATGAAATCTATGGTCTGTTATCTGTATCGAAATGAAAAAAAAAATTATTATAACATTGTATTGTTCGAGGTAGTGTGTTATAATTTAATTTTTTAATTTCATTTCGTTATACTATTTTAAAAAGTATGTCGATATAAATTCGTTCTGAGTTTTATATTTTGAATATTATGATATGAGAGTAGATAAACAAGTATTATGGACCTTATAAACAGACTTGCAGCAACGTAATGGAGCTCTCAGAATTATAAAATGAAAATGACTTTGATGATGAACCGCCAACATTAACACCCTTTCCTTCTCCAGTTATCCCACTGATATTTAATTTAGAAAGCCGATCAGATGCTGAGCCGCAGCCTGGTCCATCGAAAAGACTGAGGACAGAGTAGTTCGAATTTAGAAAATCACCGTGGGTTATGCCTATTGGGTATACCACGTAAAAAACGCGCCTCTAGACTACTACCTCGTGGGTGGTGGGGAAAAGAGTCAATAATTAATTATTAATAATTAAAAAATATATAATAATAACATAAAAACAAAAAAAAAACAATTACTGATGACACATTATTAGTACACACGTATAATATAAGTCTAGTTAAGAGTACTGAAAATTAGTTTCGGACTCATTTCGGAGCGCTGTAAAACCTTAACTATTGACTTAATGAAAAAGTGTTGCTTATAAAAGTTGTTCCTCAAACAACGATCTACAAAAATGGTCTGATATCATTTTTTCGTAAAATGATAAAAAAAAGTTATATCAAAAGATATAAATTATTTTCTCGAATTTCTAAACATTTGCGCTTATAACTTTGTTATTTATAGTTCTACGACAAAAATTTACTTGACCAAAGTTGTAGAGGATTTAATTTGCAACAAAAAATGTTAATAATTTTTTTTATCAGATAAATAGTTTAAGAGATATATAGTAAAAACCATTTTAACCCCTATTTTCAAGATGGCGGCCGTAGGACAAGGGTGGCGACCCCACAAACTTGGTTTTAGCTTTATACTGACCCCCCCTATACATCAAAAAAATAAAATTGCGTCCTCTGAAAAACGCAACCCCAAATGTAACTTTTCAATGGACTAAGAATATAAATACATAAATAGATAAACACCCAGACACGGATTTTTTTTTCTTTTTCCGTGCGGGAATCGAACCCGCAACCACTGGCGTCTGAGGCAGATAAGTTTACCCCATCGCCAAAGTGTTCGTCTTGATATTTGATGGGTGTATAGAAAAGGGAGATGCTAGCCAGTCTGTGGCCATGATCATACAAAGAAGATTGCGTTATTCTCAATCGACATTAAGTTTACACATATAAGGTTAAGAATTCAAAAATGGTAATTAGTAGACGTTATTAACTAATTTTATTTTATTATATTTAATTACTTAAATAGAAAATTAAATCCTATTGGGAAAAGATGTTTGTATTCTAATAATCTTAATTAACTGAATTAACCTTTTAAAATGATCGCAATAAAAATAATTTGCGTTGCTTTACTATACAATCATGATCATAATAAGCTGCGCGACACCCACTTGTGGACAAAGTGTGGACACCTTGTGCACAACTCAGTGTAATGAACCCACTGCAGGGCTATGAGTCTCTTCTCTGGGCGACGAGGAGGTTTAGGCCGTAATCCACCAAGCTGGCCAAGTGCTGGTTGGTGCATGTCAGAATTTTCTGGGTGTCGAAAATAGCTTCTGACAAAACATAAAGACTACTGTATACAAGTATACAGCACCCGGGACCGACTGCTTAACGTGCCCTCCGAAGCGCGGAAGACGTCGTGAGAAATAAATGACCGGCGCGGCGGTCACCCATCCTGTTACCGACCGCGCCGAACGTCGCTTTACCTCCGATATCGTTTGATATACATACAGTAGAGTAACCTCGGCGCCACAACGATTATACCATAATCTTGTATAAAATAAATACATTTTCATCTCACGTTAATGTGAGATTTACCTCCCAAAACTGTATTTTATTTACCTTAACAAAATAATATTCTAGCACAATAATCATACCCCTTTGTTCATTCTCTATGACTTTGAAAAAGCGTTTGATTCTACATAAGGCTAGTTAATTCTGCCGGGCTCTGAACGGTTCGTGTGAAAGGAGCCTTCTGTGCCTGACAGGTATAATAAAGAATTAAAAGCTAATAGGTATTAAAATTTACTGCAAATTTATGGAATGGTAGCTCCACATAGAGTGTTTATTACAACGATGTCTAAACAGAATATTTCACTCGTAAATGTGAACTACTTTTGCTGTGGGATTTGGAATCAATTAATTTGAGCTTTTACCAATTTGAAATATGGCATGTATTTTTTATGTGTTTGACAGAATTTTTTGAAGTTTTTGAAGAAGAATTCTCCTGCATTTTACAGGAGATTTTATTCGTCTGATTTATTAGTTGATACTTGATGATTTTTTCAGTTTATCTACACTAATTTAATAAAGATGAAAAATTTGTTAAATTGTGCCCACTTATGTAGGAAACTACCAGTTGAATATGAAAAAAATTTGCATTCCATAGTTTAGCTCGCGGGAAAGTTTTCCGGCTACGGTTTAGATATCGTTTAGCCTTTGCTACAAAAGTTAATATTTAATGATTATTAAATAAAACTTCAGAAAAAGAATAACAAAACTGATTATAAAGCTATAAATCAAAAATACAATCATACTCAAAGTTCAAAATGTTAAGTAATTCACCTACTCTTTTTCGCAAAACTTTAATGTTCTTCAACAACTCAAACGTCAACTGCACATCGCGTATGAAGGATTTTTATTTTTTTAATAAACTTTTCCTGTAAGTGTAGTGAACAGTTTCCGAAATAATGGACGTTCCTATTTGTTCCTATCTGAACCAGAGCTTGTTCTGACTCGCAATATATCTTCATCGTACAGTTTTGCTACCAAAATATTAAAAAATATTGAGAAAATATTTGTTTTGAAACTTATAGTTTTAGTTTACAGTAGCAAACACTTCGCTAACATTGTTCTTGTTTTACTTGTAATTTGTCAGTTTATGTTTCTTTTTGATCGATATTGCATGATTTTGAAACAGTTTTTATGGATTTAATTTAAAGTTGGAATAGAGATAGTACTTACCCAGATTATACATGTTTAACTTATGGTCTATTTCACAATGTACGGATAAGTTCTACATAAGTTCCAAATAAGCTATTTATTACTTATGGGTAGGATAAACACTATTGTTGCGTTTCACGACTGTCAGATAGCGCTATTTGTCACTATTTGAATAAGAAACGCGACGTTTCTTGTTCGGAACTTTTATCTTCCAAATAATTTATGTGCTACATAGCTATTTGGTACTTTATCCATACATTGTGAAACAGACCCTTAGTGTTATAACTAAGAATTTCATTCGAGCTGATTGCTACGTGGTCAAATCCGCGCTTGGTTGTTTGCATGTTATAAAAATTTAAATAATATTTTGCTTCCATGCTGGACTGGGAGCGAAAGAAAAACATAGAATGTGCCAGCTGCTTCTCTTCCCGGGCATACTGTAAAAGTCAGTTAAGGGACAGAGGTTTTAAAGGCGTTTTTGTGGGCGATAGGCTGACCCCCTGTCACTACAATAGTCTCTCTCCATCTTTATATTACCTCCAAATTTGTCAAACGTGACATCAGATGGTCTTGTATCCTCTAGTGTTCTGCCTACCCCATAAGGGATACAGGCGTGACGTTATGTATGTATTTTTTTAATGTAGAATAAATAAGAAACTTCCATGCTGGACTGGGAGCGAAAGAAAAACATAGAATGTGCCAGCTGCTTCTCTTCCCGGGCATACTTAAAAGTCAGTTCAGGGACAGAGGTCTTATCGACGTTTTTGTGGGCGATAGGCTGACCCCCTGTCACTGCACACTCTCTCCATCATTATAATACCTCCAAATTTTGTCAAACTTGACATCAGATGGTTTTATAGCCTCTGGTGTTCTGCCTACCCCATAAGGGGTACGGCTTATGGGGTAGGGGTGCACCCATCCACCTCAATTTCCTCCACTTCCTAGGTTACCTGGTAGAAATCGCTCTTGAGCGATAAGGTCGCCTTTGTACAAATGTAGTTTATTGTCATCATTTAATGTAATTTTTCTTCTGTAACCATGTTGGTGTACAATAAAGAGTTTATTATTAAGGGACACAGGCGTGAAGTTATGTATGTATGTTTAACTCTTTTTGTAAAAATCCATGAATCAAAATTAAATGAAACGAATCAGGATGTTTTATGACTCACATACCTGATGTTTCACCAATCATAGCATGATATCGCTACAAATCGAAAATGTGCCGATTCATTCTTAATTTGAATTTAAGGACTCCCTACTCGAGGATTGGTTAGATGTTATCATGAGCCCCAAATATATTTTAAGTGTAAAGAGTCATCTTGGCTTTTGAGCTTCTGTAATAGAGTACAAAATTGGTTGAAAAAGCCTTGGCTTTTATATACACTATTGTCGATCACTGATTTATGAATACTTTCATATTTGATGATGTGACGACGACAGCACCTGTAGAGCAGTCAGCTGAAAGGTGAGACGTTGCAAGTTCAATCCCCGCTGTATGACCAATGTTTGTAATATCTACAAATATTTGTGATCGGTCTGGATATTTTATGATGATTCAGTTTCTTCCAAAACCCGTGTTCTGTAATATTCGACCTCACGTTTACTTATCATCAGGTGATTTTGAGGTTAAACGCTAGTATTATAGGTACAGTCTGCAACAGAATTATGTATACCACCCAGTATATAATATTCTGAAAATTGTCGCTTTTATTAAAGTTTTGAGGCGTGACAATTTTGTCCGTATTTGCTTGTCGCATTCGGACTTAATTGTCATCTTTATTAATCGCCACTTGTCGCGTTTATTAAATATGCCCCTGGTGTTAATCCATCGTGAACAGTAAGGTAGTATACGTCCATCCACGATAATCATAGGTATTGTACGAGATTCAAGTTTATTTCAAAAAGCGACGTCCTCACAGGTTCAACACAGTATAATGTTTATATTTTTCAACCGACTTCCAAAAAAGGAGGTGATTCTCAATTCGTCTGTATGTTCTTTTTGTGTCTTTGTTACACGATATTTTGGACAATTATGATATGATTTTGAAAATCGTTGTTTCATATGATAGAAGATACTTCATAATTGGTCCCATATAAATTTCATGCAAATTGGTTAGGTACTTTATTGAAAATTTCAAACTTTTGAAAAAATATGTATGTTTTCGGAGAATGTTCTTGTTGATGACATTCTTAACTCAGAAAAATTTTTGACCTGAAGTCGATTTTTTTAATGCTCTGCATTCGTTGATTATTACTAAACAGTTTTAACTATTTTTCCAGAACTTTTATTGACTGTCTTACCTCCATACCCACCTACTATCCGTTAGGTACTTTTAAATCAACTTTTCTACATAGCCATACGGTATACCAATTAAAATAATTTAATAGTAATTGTGAATACTTAAATACAGAGTTAACAATCGAAATATTCACACTAACAGAATTTTAAACATCTGTGAAATCGATCTTTTTTGTTACGCCACCAGGAAATATAATAATGACATTTTGTCCGTAAAATTGAGTCATAATCTAGTAGACATAATTGCAACGTCATTTTCATAGTAAAAGCAATAGAGTCGTTATTCGTAAATACATTGTTAATGTATAGTCAACCACAAAAATTGTCACTTTTTTTAGGAACAGGACAAACTCTGTCGCAATTGAATGATAAAAAAACACACTTTGCCACTAATAAAATTAAGAAAAGACGTGTGGCACTCGGAGACTGCCGCGGTAAAGCTATTGCATAGCATTTTTTATCAACTTATGCAATTATAATTATTTATTTACAGTAATGTTTGAACTAATATGAAGTTCCACAAGTTCCTAGATGGCGCTGATTGTTTATTAAAGCCCGCATGTAAAGTTATGAAATCAAAGAATCACCGGGCCGGTCGGAGTGGGGGGTGTTAGGTTTTTTTCGTTACGGAATATCTGGATTCGGTCCCTACGCTCAAGGCCCGCGATAGAAGCTATGCAATAGCTTAATAATTCGACTTAATGAGGAGATAAACATAATGAAAAAAAAAATCTTATAAAACAAATTATATTTTTTGACTCTAAACTTATTAGCAAATATGGTAAAAATAGTGTAACACAGTTAACAACGATTTTATTAAAAAAGTAGCTTCATCTACAACAAGTTGTGATACTGAGTGTACCTCAAATATTTTTGGAACATTATGAGGGTCTGACTAATGAAAATGTAATGAATAAGCGAATTTACTTAATCAAACCCCTTGTTTTGTGGAGCCGTTTTTGTGGTGTATTAAAATTAGGGTTCCTTGGTCAAAGGTTTCAATCTATTATCCTAGTCCCACTTAAATAATTATATAAAGTTTTTTAGCACCTCTTTAAATAAAACATGATGCTAGAAGTTATTTTCAAACAGTGATACCAAACTCTAAATAACTTGGGATTCAGGTTACTGACAGTATACTTCTTTTAAGCTTATTTATTACTTAGAAAAATAGCAAGAATTGTGAGTATACTTAATTTGTAAAAAAATAATTATATAAATAAATAATTAATATTTCTGACACTCACACAACAATATCTAGCCCAAATTAAGTTTCTTAAAGAACTTGTGTTATGGATACTACATAACTGATATACTTAAGAAATATATAAACATACATATTGAATAAATACATATTTTTTATTAGAATAAACTTAAATAAACATATAAACATCCATGAATTGATGACTAATATCTGTGTTCATCACACAAGTATGCGCCGCCACCGGCATTCGAACCCAGGACCTCTGGCATAGAAGGCAATGTATGTTAACACTACACCAGCCGGTATATACCCACAAGACTGCCATCTGAACAAGTTAAAAGCAAATTTGTAAACTCCGATAACTGAACATTTGGCACGTTGCGTTGGTATGTTGAAGTTTAGTTTTCTGTTCGGTTTTAAACTATTAAAGTAGTGAGGTTTCAAACATCGATTAGTTACAATAAGTTGTATTATTTTCTTAAAAATCAGCTTCATGGAACAGGCTGTTGAAATTATTCTTTATTTGTATTAATTATGAGATGCAAGGTACGCATATTGTTCCGTAGTGCGTTGTGTGATTTTGGAAGGAATTTTAGAAAATAGTCAAAACGAAACAAAGCACAAAAAAGACAAAAATTGCACGATGATGCAGATCTGTAATCCCGTCACTAAGCGTATAGGTGCGTTAGAGCGTTTCTGTGCGTCTTCGTCGGTAGTGTGCGAATCGCAAGAAGAATGGTTTCTACGAAACGATCATCTTCTTAATGCTTTCAGTTTTTCGTTCTCTTAAGCACCAAAAATGTGACAACCTTGCAAAAAAAACAAAACCTCCTTGAATTTAAATAAAAATAAACTTTTATTAAATGGAACTATCTATCACATATTCAAAAATGCGTATTAGGCAAAATTGTAGGTATTTTATAGATACAACCTAAATAATTATAAACATAGCTTACAATTTATTTTGCATAATTAAATTTAATAACACAGACAGAGCTAAATTAATACAGTCTATCTAACTACTTACAAAAAATCATAAGTGCGCTTAAAGTTGTTTTTTTAATGTTAATATTGTAGTGAACCTTGACATTGAGTTGAGACTCTTAATTTTATATTTTATTCACGTACTCGCTGCTTCGCAAGCAAGATGACAAGTTATTTTCTTAATAAAATCAAGTAATCAAATTAATGTGGTACCTCGACTTTCTAGTCACTGCGCGCTTTAATTCTCTTAAAATGTTTTTAAGAATAATGCGTAGCATTAAATTAAACAGCTACAATTCAATTTAAGAACATTCTAATGAAATGAAAATAGGTTTTTTCTATTTTGTTAAGTATTATGGTAAATTCCATTACTCCTAATGTCATTAAATAAATAAAATACCATTTCAGAAAATAATCAGATGACGTAAAACAATAGTTTATGGGGTATATTGAGTGTAGGTAAATTTTGTTACTCAGGACGCCTTATTATTTATTAGCCACCGCGCGCGGTTTTACCCGCGTAACTTTTGATACCTTGAGAATTTTGGGATAAAATATAGCCTATAACCTTCTTTAAGAGTTGGGCTATCAAATGCAAAAATATTTTTTCAAATCCCACTTGTAGTTTCTGAGATTAGCGCGTTCAAACAAACAAACAAAAAAACAAACTCTTCAGCTTTATATATTAGTATAGATGAACAGTTCTTTATTATTCCTTTGTCCGTAATTTACTGTTTTTTCATCATCTTTACATAAAAATATCTCTTTTTATTAATCTCATTTCAGAATCATGAGTTTCTTATCAGTGTGATGAAGAGGTTTACGCCGTGAGCCACCAAGTTGACCCAGTGATTATTGGTAGATGTCAATATTCAGAGCACCATACTAGCTCCTGACAAACCTTAATGACAAATGGTACTCAAGTATACACAGTACCAAGGACAGACTGCTTAACGTGCCCTGCGAAGCACGGAAGTTGTTGTGATGATGAAACGTTCAGCGGTGACCCTTTCTTGTACTAATCGGACCGCGCATTGTTTATCCAACTGCCTTGATGACTTTGTCATTATTTGAAGTTAAACCTAAGTAGATTAGGGCGGAACCCCATGTCTACGGCACGGCCTTGTTTGCCGTGTAACAGTCAAATCAGCAAAACGACCTGGCACCGCTAGTACCCGTTCACGAGTATAACGCAAGCACCAGTCATCACTTTCCTCAACCATATTTTAGGGAAGAGGGTGACCCTTTATCCGACGCTGCCACTAGCCATGCCGCCTGAGTGAACATGACGTTCTTGCTGTTGTCTTGACAAGAAAATAAGTGAGTGGAACAGTCACCAGTATGCACATATCATACTGCACAGCCATGTCGTAAACAAAATTAATAAGTAATTAGATTTTTTTTTTAAATATCCTGTAGTGTTCCTAATCCCATGCCTTTTTATCCTCTAAATAATCTTTCGTTTTATAATAAGCTTTTCGAGATAGAGTGTCTTTAATGACTGATTTAAATTTATTGAATGGCAGGGATTCAATTGACTTCGGAATTCTGTTATATATACGTATTGACATTCCAATAAATGATTTGCTGCTTTTAGCCAGCCTTAATTTGGGAAACTCTAACTTATGGTCGTTCCTAGTCTTTACAGAGTAATATTTATCATGATTATTTTTCCTAGTTTTAAAAATACTATTCTTATAAATATACAAAATGTTTTCGTAAATATATTGTGATGCAAGGGTCAAGATACCAATTTTTTTAAACTTTTCTCTTAGAGATTCTCTATTTCCATGTTTATACATGCCCTCTGCTGCAGTGTAAATATCGTGTCAATATCTGCAGCATTGCCCCAAAGTAGGATGCCGTAGGATATTATATTATGAAAATTACTATAATATACCTACCAGCTTTGCCGTATTAACGTAAGTCGTAAGTATAACGAATTTTTTTACCGCGAACGCTGCAGAACTAAGTCTACTCGCTAGCTGTGAGATATGGGCGTCCCATTGCAATTTAGAATCTAAGGTCATTTCAAGAAAAACAGTGTTATCTACTAGGTTCAACCTGTACCCATTAAGACGCAGATCAGACTCAACCTATTAAATAAAACACTTTTTAACCGGATTTATCGCGTATATTTACATTTTAATTTTTTTTTTTCAACTCAAGACTCAACCTGTTTTCATTTGGATCGGACTCACCGTATACGAGGCTCTTCATGTAAATCCCCCCCACACATAAAAATCCATGTGGGTTAGGCCCTGACTTCTGGCTGGCCAAGATGAAGATCCTCCTCGTCCTATCTCGTTCCCTCACACACCTTCGGAAATTTGCAGAGCAGCCATCATGCTGGAACCATATGTCCATAATAAGGATTTTCTCCTTTCAGGAAGTTTTCATAGAGCTCCCCATTCAAATTATCGGGTAGAAAATATGGTTTAATCAAATGATTGGAAATGATGTCCATCCACACGTTCACACTAAATCTTCGTAAATTTCGTTCATTTTACTTTCCTTGGCTAAAGAACGGATTAGGCTCAATAAGCGAAATTATTTTTACGTCCACTATCGCCTATGAAACTGAGACTTTTTTTACGAATTTAAATAAAAGCCTAGATTGTTATACCTTGTTGGGTAGCTGACAAAACGTAGATGTTTTAAGCGCTTCCACCGAATATCTTCCATATTAACTTTTTTGGATATTCTTATATGAAAAGTTAAATGTAAAATAAATGCTTGATTATTTTAACTTTCAATCGCTCAGAACTATGTAATCTGACGTAAAATTTTGCTTACTAAGATCGTAGAGCATTTTAATCTGCATGTGAGGAACAAATTATAATAATATGGAAGCACACCAATTTCAAAATATAACATTTAACGGCAAAATTAGGCAATTTTTATGAAAAAAATTAAAATTCGATTATCTTGGAAATGTTTAGGTTTGGGGTAGGGTGTTTTACAGTGAAATAAGTTAGAAAAGACAGGTACTATACGCCTTTAACGCATTTAGGTCCCTCTCATCATAACTAATCTGCTATTAAAATATAATTGACTATTATAAGCGAACCTTGTATAATAGTTATTATAACATTAAATTTAATTTCAGAGTGGGTTTGATAGCAATACCAATACATGCATTGTAGTAGAGAGGTAACATCAATTTGATGCAAAAATCTAGGTGTGGAAGAAATACTTAGGTTCAATAGTAGGCATAAAGTTAGGCATTACGTAAAAAATTTGAAAAGAGAAGCAATTAAAATCCGGCAATCTGTAAAGCCGAATTTTCACTACACGTTTACCATGAAATAGAGAATGATTCTTTAAGTACGAGCCCACTGCACTACAGAACATATTAAATAGAGTAAATATCAGTTAGGTTTAAAAAGAGGCTTAATTGACTGGCCACCTTTATTTGTAGTCCTTAGCAATTATTTACATAAGGTATTTGAAGTAAAATTATTTTCAGTGCGTTTAAATTACATCGATTCTTTAGTACAACAAATGGAAAAAAATACAAGACTCTCAACAAAAGAACCAAAAAAGTATTCCAGCCAGCAATTCAAATATCGAACATAACAAAGGAAGCGGCAACAAAGAGTATCTATATCAGGCCTTAGTCAATTAAGGTCATTCTTTTTTAAGAAAATAAAAATAATGCGAGCTCATATAAGCTGAGGATATGACAGGTGACGTAGAGCCCAAAGCCAACAAAATGGCCAGTCATCGTCAAATGATTACGGATGCCGACCGCCGCCATGGATTTATGATCATTTTTGAGCTTTTATTGGGCATGAAAAGATTTTGTTTACGAACCAATATTTCGCCGAGTTTATTTTTCGACGTAAACAATGCGAGAGTTCAAACGGAATAAAAGTGCTTTTGAAAAATACAGTGTTGAAAGTAAAAGTGTTTTTTTTTAGTAGATGTGATATCTGTGTCCGTAACACAAATAACTTGGATTTGAACCTGGGACTTCTAGCATGGAAGGCAAACTTTATACTGGCCGTCAAATCGTACAGATCTCTAAAGCTTCAAGTCAAGTTTGTAATAGGGCATATGATATCAGAACTCTTGTGCGAGGATACAGGCTATAAATGGATATCAGTTGTATAGAAGTTTACCTTTAACTCAAACTATGGCTTTAGTTCTGTTTACTTTAAAGCTATGTGAACATGATATGTGAATTTAGTTCCCATAACGTAAGATCTTAAAAAAAAAACTATATAATTTTATGTGGAAGTTGGAAATATTTTTATTTAAAATCAACTTCGTCATAAAATAGTTTTGAAATGATTTTTTTTATAGTTTTCAACAGATCGATTGCTGGATAGTATTCTTGCAGATATATTTCCTATAGTACTGGGAGATTTATTCTATGATATTCCATATGATATTGATATGCCATAGCTTAAATCTATATTATTAATATAGATTTAAGCTATGGCATAGCTTCTATCGCGGGCCTTGAGCGTGGGGACCGTATCCAGAAATTCCGTATCCTAACACCCTCACTCCGACCGGCATAGGGGTGATACTTTGATTTCATAACTTTACATGCGGGCTTTAACAAACTATCAGCGCCATCTACTAGGAACTTGTGGAACTTCATATTAGATCAAACATTACTGCATTAATAAAATAAATAAATAATTTTAATTGCATAAGTTTATAAAAAATGCTATGCTATAGCTTTACCGCGGCAGTCTCCGAGTGCCACACTTCTTTTTTATTTAATAACGTGACTTATTTTATTAACTTTGTTCCTACGAAATAACCAATATTTAGACTTTTTACTTCTCTTAGACACTCAGAGATAACGAAATCGTAACATTGTAACTCAAACCAAGTGCCTTTAATAGCACGTGAGTAAAACTTTACTTCTTTCCTACCTACAGCCTTAAAGTGATTGATGCCTATAAAAATAAATTCAACGATGTTTTATTTAACTATTCAACGCAAGATGGCGCAGTCACCGGGTTCCCTTGGAATAGTTCCTTTATTGGAATAGTTCTAACTTTGTCAGTTTAAAAAGAATCGTTTAAACTTCTCGTTTGTTGAAGACATTCAATTTTACTTTTTTGGATTTATTCGATAAATTCCTTTCCAATAGCGTATTTATCCTACTTATATTGACTTGAATGAAAGTTTGAGTGCATGGTTCGACGTTTCGATTTTCTTTTGTTTTACACGAGATTGTAATCTAAGGGCTTGATTCAACAGGAAAACACTAGTTAAATAATAAAAACACATGCTGGACTGGGAGCAAAGGAAAAACATAGAATGTGCTAGCTGCTTCTCTTCTCGGGCGTACTGTATAAGTCAGTTTAGGGACAGAAGTTTTATTGGAGGTTTTTTTTTGTGGGACTGACCCCCGATCACTGCAATAATCTCTCTCCACCATAATAATGCCTCCAAATTTGTCAAACGTGACATTTGATTAACGAACGAGATATTAAAGAACACCAGAGGTCATAAAACATCAGATGGTTTCCAATCTTTTAGGTGAAATTTACAAATACTCGAGTTTATAAGACAAGCTGTTTTCGGGTAAATCCCTGTTTTGTGGAAATATCAGAATAAAAAGACTTTGCTCTACAGTGTGTGAAATTTCAGCTTAATACCCCTCGCATTTTCAGTGCAGAAGAAGAAGAGCAACAATCATCCATTTTTTTTAGATCGATTTTCCAAAATGGTGGTAGATTCAGATAAACTTGAAAATTAACGTATTTCAAGTGTATGTAAATAAATGAGACATTTTTTTTGACTTTGACTTTGACCACATTAAGATTAGCAAAAGAACAAAGTAAAAAACACGAACATATAACCTAAGTTAATTAAAAAACGTAAAAGTGACTGAAGTAAATGACTATGCGACTCAAAATTGCCAGTTTAAAAATAAAAACTAATTAAATATAGAACAAACGCATTTAAGAAAACAATGCAGAAGAACGAATCAAACGACATTAAATATCTCGATTCGACAATAGTAACTCGTCGCGAGTTCATGACAAATCGTTCTTGAGTACGGTACGAAACTGTTAACTTTGCCAAGTTGTGGCAGTAAATCATTCGCCGCCGTTATGTTGGTACCTACTGTTAATTTGCAGTGTCAAAGAGGAATTATTGGTGTTTAGCGCGGGAAACGTGTTTACGAGTTAAGATTGTGATAAAGACGAAGTTAGAGAAGGACCATTATGTTACTCAGTAATAATGGTTTTGATCTGTGTAGTATTTTATTTATTTAGTCATGTTTCCTTTAATTCGACATTAATATAAATATTGAAAAGTCTTCGGAAAGTTATAAAAGTTGTTGTTTTGTTCGTAAGGCTGACGAAACGGTACGAAACACATTTATTCTTGCTTCAATATTAGCTAATGTTCTGTTGCTAGATAACTGATGTTATTTCTTACGAACGCACCTTTTTAAAGACCACCTCAAAACAAAAGAAAACAATAAAAATGCACCTTTAACTGTTCTTCCCATTGCAACTAGCATGCCACAGTCAAACAAAGATACTATGATGTTAAATTTACAACATCTAGCTATATCATTTTATGATTGTATTTGTTAATAAGCAGCCCCACGTGGTTTTACCTGTGTCACTTTAAATCTTGTAGGAATTTATTCATAGAATAACCCTTCTCTAAGAGTTAAATTGAGAATCGAGGATAAACAAACAAAGTCTTCAACTTTATATAAGTATCGATTACGGCATATAAAAAATAAATAGAAATCCCAAGGCAATCACACCATACATGGCCCCCAAGTACGCATAGCTTGTGTTATGGGATACCTGGTACTAGGGGGGAACCTAGAATATAAAAATATACATAGGTAGATAAACGCCCAGAACCGGAACATTTTTTTTTTCTTATCTGAGGCAGATAGGTTTACTCCATCGCCAAAGTGGTCGTCAAATGTTATATCGTCATAATATGTTACTTAATATACTATTTTTTTTCTATTAACTCAATTATGTAGCAACATGCATAACTCTACAATTGTTTATAGTGTTTTTTTTATATTCTGTTGGCACAACATTGGTATGGCCCTTGTTTAGTTCACTGTAGTGTTCTGGAGGCTAGGTTTTACAAATTTCGATCAACTTCTTACACAAGTAAATCCGAAAATCATTGATAAGAATAGTAGAGTCAAAAATCAAAATGTTTCTTTTTCTCCACTTCACGTACGAGTATATAATATGCTGGTACTCTTGATGAACATTATTACAAATCAATATATACAAAACTGTTCCGTTACTGACTGAGTGACTGAGGTACTGAGTGACTGACAGACAACGTACAGCCGTAACTACTGGGCGTAGAGAGCTGAAATTTAGAACATACTTTCTTTAGGGGATGTAGGGGTGCACTAAGGAAGGAATTCCCGAAATTCCCACGGGAACGGGAAATATATGATCTTTTAGTTTGTATGAAAAAATCCAATCCCTTGAGTGCACGGATGTGATACTTGATATAAAGGTTCCTCAATAAGTGTCTGTTTGTATTATGGAAGGAATTCTCAAAATTCCCACGGGAAGGGATTGGACTTTTTAGTTTGTATGAAAAAATCTTATTCCTTGAGTGCATGTGTGTGATACTTAGTATTAAGGTTCTTTCAGTGGGTGTCTGGTTGTATAGTTTCTGAAATTTCCACGAGAAGGGTAGTTCAGCGCATACGAAGTTGCGGGATAAAGCTAGTGTTATTATATACAAAATGTCTAGTTTACTTTGATATGACAATTGTAAATACCATAATAAAGCCTTTTTTATTTTCGTCGTGTAATCAAGTTTATTATTATTTATTAAACTCTATTGATAGCGACACTACTGTTAATTACATAAATATATTGATAATTTTTCATTAGAAAAAATATAAGAATATATTTTTTTTTTCAAAAAACGCGTGTAAGTTAAAGAACTTGTTATAATAATTGTAAATTTACGGATTATAAGTAATGCCTTTTTACACTAATGAAAGAAACAACGTATACTCATATCAAAGACTCACTGATATGATAATTATATGAAATAATCATAATTAATTTAAAATCGTTTTAATAATTGACGGCTATGAAAACAAGATTACAGGTTTGCAGGATGAAACTAATTCAATAATTGCATCAATTTATTGTGAGTGAAGTGTAATGAGTTGAACGTAGGAATATGATTTATGTTATCTGTGGTATTTTATAATTGGAATAATTATCTATGCATTCCTGTTGAATTTGTAATGTATATTCCTCAAAGTCCTTTTACTTGTGATATTGGAATAGAAATCAAGGTTTAGATTAAACAAAGTATTAGTTAGTGTCTTTTTATAATTTTAAACATATCAAAAATATGTTAAAAAGATCAGTGTCTAAAAACTCCTTGTAAATATTATATTGATGGAACGGTAAAAGTATGAATAGCGCGTACCTATTGACTTTCGTTACGTTAATATAACGAAGTTAAAAATAAATAGGTAAAAATTATTTAAAACGAAATTTTTCGATATTGTTATAGTATGTTATAATGTTGGTATCTACTTACAAATATACAATTAATATGAACTGAGAATATTTGAGACAGATTTCTCCTTGATTTCTACTTATATACCAATATTTTGGGATGGCAAGATTCTAGCCCAGGATACACTACCACATTTATCTTCTCGCTCATACCGTTTACTCATGACGTGCAGATTCAAAGTATTAACGACTTTGTATTGTGGTAATAAGATCTAAAATTGATGCAATAAAAAATATGGTGCTCCATCTTGGTACTAGTAAAATATCTTTGGTATTCCTGTACACAATACACGGTTTCGTTTGGTGCAGTTTGCAGTTTAGCTTTAAGTCTTTATATGAAGTGTTTTTTGATATTTTCAATGGATTTGTTAGTAGAAGCTGTCATCTCTTAGATAAAGTACCATGATATTAAATATCCTATAGTGAGCTCCGAGTACTTATCTTGAAAGTGTTGTAAGCCAGATCAAAATGTGTTCTTTTTTTACATAAATTACCCCGAATATGAACACAGACGCACCTTTTTAAAAAATGTGGAGACGAAGCATTTTTTTATACAGTAGCCTAAGATATAAACCACATACATACATAGCTCCATGTAAGGGATACAACGGATGAGGTAGGACACCAGAGGTCATCAAATCATCTGATGTCACATTTGAGAAATTTGGAGGTATTAAAATGATGGAGAGAGACTATTGCAGTGACAGGTGGTCAACCTATCGCCCGCAAAAACGCCAATAAAACCTCTGTCACTTAAGTGACTTTTACAATATGCTCGGGAAGAGAAGCACATTCTATGTTTTTTTTTCGCTCCCAGTACAGCATGGAAGTCAGATATATCCTAACGTCTTTAGGTAAGCATGCCGCAATATGCAAAAAATTCGGGTAACCCTATCTTGGCAATCTTGGCGATCCTGATTAAAGGGATCCCCCCTTCAATCAGGATCCTCCTATCAAGCGACTATCAAGATAAAATATGCCGCCAATTATCATCGCTCCGGGATAAGACTGCTCGCTACATTTTCAAACTAATCTTCAATCTATTTATTTATTTATTTACTTAAAATTTTTTACAACATCATTACAGGAAACCCTAATGTGATGTTACAAAAATAATATATATATAAGCACCTATTTTAGATTTGATTTCAAAACGTAAGTATTAAAATGATTCCAAGTATTTTTGCGCAACTACTGTGAACTCAGCCCGGCTACAATTGAATATGTCCACGGTGCTATGCTGTTTAATGTTTTAATTGCACGTGACATAGGGGCGAACTTCAGCAGATCAGTCCTAGCCGAGGGCACCGCGAGCGGTGATCGCTGGCGGCGCGCCTAGCGCCCGGCACCTGGCGGGGCGTTCAGTTTTAACTCCTGCAGTAACTGCGGGTGGTGCAGCTCCCCGCGCAGCACGCGCCACACATACACCACCAGCGCTAGCTCTCTTCGCACCTCCAGCCTGCTGTACCCGACCATGCCCATCACAAACAGGCTCGGGTACATCAGGGGGTAGAAAGGATAAACACCATACTCTTTCAAATACAAAAATCTAGTGAGTTTGTTTTGCAACTTTTCAAGCATAAGCTTGTATTTTTCCTCATGTGGACTCCATACTATAGAACTCGTTTCTTAATAGCTACGTACTAGAGCGTTGTACATAGTCCTTGCAGTCTGGGTTGTATGAAAGTCCTTACACTGTCGCAAGACAAAACCGAGGTTCCGAAATGATTTCACACATATTTCGGTAATGTGCTTACAATTGGTATCATGTAAGATAAATATAATCAAAGTGGAAATACAAAAACATACACCGATTGAATAAATCTTTCAATTAAATGCCTGCTTAATACCCTAAATCTATCGATTTTATAGCTGGTCATAAAAATATATTATAAAACAAAGAGAAGTGCAGGGACGGTTTTGTATAGTAACTGCTACTGGATAAGCATAACATCGTTAGGGCCACTAATCAGTGAAACACCCCTTTAGTTCTCCCTTGTATTGTCTCCATAATATAACATAACGTGTTATAAATACGTCTACTATGTCAAATCAAATCAATTTAGTGTGAATTCTGGAGTCTACTATATAATAGTAGACTCCAGAAGAGCACCATCTCGTTCATGGGTTGCTGCTTTATTGTATGCTTCTATAATAAAATTCCAAAATATTTATGATTAACCCTTTGATAGATATAGTGTTGTATAAGTGTTATATAAAGTTTAACTATAAGATATCCGGATGCAAGAAGATGGGATTCCCTGGTTGTTAATTGTTATTGTGTATTTTTAAAAGATGATTTCTGTTGAGTTTCTTGCCACTTCTTCTCAACAGATCGACTTTCCGAAGTGGTGGTAGATTCAGTTCAATTTGAAATTGTGTGACTTATATACTTACGAAATGAAGATTCTTTTGACTTATTGACTTCTTGTAGGTATAACGTATGTAAGTCTGTATGGGTGGTTATTTTTTATTTCCTCACATGAAAATTAAATCTACCACCCACATCTCATTTAGTAATTAACAAAGCATATCTGATAAAACAAAAATATTAATGTATTTCCTGTTATTTACACAAAACAGTTTGCACCGAAGGTAATTCAATAAAAAAGGCAAATTTACTCAATAAAGATCCAGCAATTCGTTGAAAAATAAAATGTGTAAATAGCCTATTAAATTATTCCTGTCGTCCGTTTTGTTTAAATAAAACATACAGATGAATTATTTGAGCGGTTAACGAAGCGTTCGTATTTTGTTCCAGTCATGTTGATATTATTATGCAATATTTAATTTGACTTTTTAATCAATGGGTTCTTTGTTAAATTAAAATGTGGCAATTTTTTAAGAAATTTTGTTTGAAATTTTGAAGGATGTTAAAAGGGTCCTCTGATGTCTCATCATCATCACAACACTTTGTGGTGAGTCCACGGCAGGGCTATGAGACTCTACCTTGGGTGACGAGGAGACCAGGGCCTTGATCCACCAAGCTGACCAGACTAAAAAAGTAATGTTCACGGTCCATACAATCTCTGACCTGACTATTTTTTGTTAGGTATGTGTATGTATAAAGATGATATTGCCATTGCAATTCGTGGCTTAAGAACCAGAGTAGTGTATGGCAAAAATTCATTTTTTTATTTCTCGCAATTCGGTTTTTTTAATCCCCATATTTTTATGTGCCCAAAAAGTGGAAAGATGATACGTATACATTGATTAATACCAAAATAGCATGTAAAGAAAAGTGAGTTTTGTTTATTTATTTATTTTTCGGAAGATTTACAGACACGTAATAATATTATACAAATATATGAGTATTTCTTAGCCATTTAAAAATTTGAAAATCTCCTCCTTCATTTACTGCCAAAATGAAGTGTCTCTACTGACAATACTCTTGATATTATTATTTTTTTAAGAGTTACAAGCGCAGCAAGCGTACCTCGACTTACAGAGCAAATAGGACACCGATAATATCTTGAATGTAATCGCTGAAATAACGTATCTTGTCATACGTTTTTAGCACTGAAAGTTTGATTACATAGGCTAGGTTTGTTTTGTGCCAAATAAGCGTAAAGTACCGTTACTGCTTATGAGGCCTTAATTTTTAAAGCCATTTTAACGGAAGTTTCGTTGTATGCAGCTTATTTTTAAATTTTCAACAGCCAAAATGACTTATGTCGACCATTTTTTGATTAATAAACTAATTTGTAATAACAACTTTTTTTATTTACGGTTCAGATCCCCTACACACAACCGTATTAAACGTTTTTTTGCTAAGACTATTAAAGTTTCTCTAAAATCCTAAAGAGACATCCAAAACAGCATGTGGTTAACATTTTATAGCTTAGTTTAGAGATTTCTATTTATTTTTATAGTGAAAGTTTTTTTAAATATAATAGGACACCGCCGCTTAATAATAATTATTATAATCTAATATATAAAATTCTCGTGTCACAGTTTTCGTTGCCATACTCCTCCGAAACGGCTTGACCGATTTTGATGAAATTTTTTGTGCTTATCCGGTATCTATGAGAATCGGCCATCATCATTTTTTTTTTATTTATATGGCAAAACAACGTTTGCCGGGTCAGCTAGTAAAATATAATTGTTTGTAGCGTAAACTATTTATTCGAATTTGAGAACACGGTATGGTTTTGTGGTCAATTTGTGGTCCTGCCAAAAACGGTCACAATCATTGTTTATAAGTGCATCTTTTGGTCCTTAAAGTCGGTTTTTCACACAGACATATATCTACATTTATATTTACACCTTTTGTGACGTCACAGCTGATATTTATTGCTGGAAAATACAAACCGATTCAAATACACAGATGACGCCGATGTAATCGATTATTAAGAATGATAGCGATATTGCAAATTTCTAACTTCCATACATACGCGGGGACTGAATCTAGAGGCAACCAACCTTGACCCTTGGTCGGGGTTCGGACACGCAAAGTACATGCATTTGCGTTGTCTATGTAGATGTAATGTCTGTGGTTTTTCATATTTAGTTGGTTTTTCATTATCCTAATTAGCAAAGAATGTTTTTTTATGATTTTTCTTCCATGCTGGACTGGGAGCGAAAGAAAAACGTAGAATGTGCCAGCTGCTTCTCTTCCCGGGCATACTGTAAAAGTCAGTTAAGGGACAGAGGTTTTAAAAGCGTTTATGTGGGCGATAGGCCGACCCCCTGTCACTACAATAGTCTCTCTCCATCTTTATAATACCTCCAAAGACAAATGTGACATCAGATGGTCTTGTAACCTGTGGTGTTTTGCCTACCCCATAAGGGATACAGGCGTGACGTTATGTATGTATGTATGATTTTTTTTAAATAAAATAATGGTGCATGGTGTATTAAATGAAAAGAAAGCAAAAATTAAAAGTTTGAATTGTAAAATTTCATTAAAACATTGTTAAATACAGTGAACGAAGAGGTAAAACTAATCACACTCCAAATTTGAAACTCTCGCCTTTTCATGTTGATTTCATCACGATCATTGACATGTTGAATCACCACAACAATTTACATTACAACCAGCCACGGACCTTGTTCAGTCACATCAAATAAGATGTATAGGTACATTTTCATTATTCGAATAACTTGCGAAGTTATTTGACGTGATTGTACATTGTGAGTTGAAACAGTGTACCGTCCGTGATTTTCTCCAAAACGGTACAGTGATGTTTGCATACAGAGACGCTGAGTTGCAAAAGAGTGTGTGTTCAAAAAATGTATTTTGTAATATCGGCCAAATAAGAACCCCGTGTTGATCCTACTTGAGACTCTTAGTTCTTTTGACATACATACATAACTTCACACCTGTATCCCTAATGGGGTAGGCAAAACACCAACGGCTGTAAAACCATCTGATGTCACATTTGACAAATTTGGAGGTATTGTAATGATGGTGAGATACTATTGCAGTGACAGGGAGTCAGCCTATCACCCACTCAGGGCTCTGTTGGGACTATCGCGGAGATGCAGTGCATCAGGAATCTTTCCAGAGGCGCATACGGATGACTTTTACGCAATCATAAGAAAACGATGCACCTCTATGATGAATCGTCTCCGCGGTACCTCCAACTGAATCCTGAGCGTGTTCGTAGACCGGTATGACTCGCCATTGTTGGGTCATTGGGTGAAATTACACACCGGGTTTTAATTTAATTTATTTTATTGTGTTTTCTTTTTTTGTGTATTTACTAATAATAGGTTAAGTTAAATTGTTACTTACAAATTATGGACCATGGTCTGAATTAAATGATTTATAATTTATTATTATTAAAAACGCCAATTAAACCTCTGTCCCTTAACTGACTTTTACAGTATGCCCGAGAAGAGAAGCAGCTGGCACATTCTATGTTTTTCTTTCGCTCCCAGTCCAGTAGTTCTTTTGAGTTCTAGCATTATTTTTCAAAGCGATCCTCCTATCACTACATAGCTGAAACTAGTTTTACTTGGAACAGGATTTTAATATTAATTATAATAACAAATTAACTGACACAATACATTTAAAATTAATATTGTTCCATAGTTGTTCTGAAACTCTGTTACAGAACATTGTTAAGAAACTTTAAAATGTGCGAAGTTTTTATTTACTGATTCGCAGGGTTGGTAATACGAAGAAGGTACAACCTTTTTGAGACATTGCTTGCAGCTATTGTGATTGGTTTTTAGAGAAAAAAAGGAAATCTGACTAGGATTGTCGGGTGTTAAAATTTTGGTTTGGCCATTTTTGACATAATTTCCTATCAAAAACTCTTAGAATAACAATAATTATTGTCTCAATAGTCCTTTAACCAGATTTAAAATATAAGTTTTGGAGTCTTTACAAACCTCATCACGATAGACTCAGTTTATTAAATAATATTAAAAATAGTCAGTTTCAATGACAGAACAAAAAGATAATATTTCTTTATCTTTTTGTTCTGTCATTATTTGTACCTATATTATTTAATACTTACTAAAATTCAAAATTCAAAAAGTTTTATTTATCTTAGGAATTTCACAATACACTTGATGAAGTCAGTCATCACATACTTCGGCTTTAACTAGTTGTTGATAGTAGTTAAATAAGATATTACAGTAGACCAAGAGACAAAAAAAGCCGGCGGAAAAAAAATCTTGGCACTCTTTTTCAGTACTAACTGATTTCGTTACCAAATTATCGTTTTTAAACTCTGCATTGGTATGATTCTATACTTTTTCCTACGTTTTATAACTAATAAGGATTATAAATTAAATAACGATTTAAGGAAATCGTGCTGATTATATTGGATAACACGTAACACTGTCTCAGACGCCAATAGTTGCGGGTTCGATCGCCGCACAATGCATAAAAAATATTTATTTGCATTGTTCAGGTATGTTTGTATGTTATGGATGTTTTTACGAAAAAAAAGGTGTCTAGTACCTATAACCCAAGCTATGTGCTTAGTTTAGGGCTTTACGGCATCTTCTAAATATAGGTTCAACAATGCAATGAAAACATTTATCGAAATTTGTTAAACGTTCTCTGTGATGGTGAAGAGTTCGCCAGCGGTGTGAGTGGTCGTATCTTCGAGTCTAAGCCGCGCCCATGATGAAAAAAAGTTTTCTAAACTGCATTGGGTGTATGTGGTCCACCTAACACAATCTTGTTATGTGTTATATTGGTTTTTTAATGATTGTTGTTTATCCTACTTCAACAACGACATTCCATCGACAAAATTTGTAATTTTACCGCAAACTTTAAGTATTTTGAACTTATTATTGTAAACAAGACATTAACTGCTTTAAAACAAGCATTAAAATTCAGTGAAAAGTTCAAACCAACAACAGTGTGAGGTGATGCAAAAGTAAACCTAAGAGGCCAATTTGAAAAACTAATATACATGTAACTCCACCTAGCGGCAGACGTGCGTATTAAAATCTCTTGAGCAAGAGTAATTTTGCAGGTTGTCTTTGGAAAATTGTTTTTTCTTTGCAATTAAATTTGTAAATTAAAAAGGAAGGTTTTTTTGGTGATAGATTGCGGGTTTGGCCTAAACCTTAACTGATGGTAAGTTAAGATTAGATCAAAGATGACAGCACAAGGGTCTAGGAAGGCAGTAACCCTTGATAAAGTATTAAATTTAAATTAAATCAATCATTTATTTTCATATAAAATGGTAGAGAAATTAGGTCTTATGATCAACGAATGCGGAGCATTAAAAAAAACGACTTCACGTCAACACTTTAGCCGACTAATAATGTCATCCACGTAAACATTCTCCGAAACTTCGAACAAACATATTGTTTGAAAAATTTGAAATTTTCAATGAAGTACTCAACCGGTTTCGATGAAATTTATATGGAACTAACTATGAAGTATCCTCTATCATATAAATTAAGAATTTTTTAAATCGATTCATAATGGACTGAAATATCGTGTAACAAAGACACAAAAAAAAACATACAAACGAATTGAGAATTTTTGGAAGTTTTTCGGTTGAAAATTAAATAAATTGCCGGACAACATTACTGCTGGAGGTCGGATATTTGGCGGAAGATTTTATATGAAGAGTGGTTGCTAGCCAGATAAACTCTAGATGATCTTACTTCCACGTGGAGTCGCTTGAAAAAGTCGTCGTTTACGACATGCTGATACCTGTGCGGTGAGGTTATTATGACTAACAATTTTAGATTTGTTAATCATCATCATCATCATCCACAGCCTGTAGACGTCCACTGCTGGACATAGGCCTCCCCCAAGGTCTTCCACGTCGCTCGGTCCCGCGCCGCCCTCATCTAGCGTTTACCGGCGACCTTGACGGTCGTCGGTCCATCTTGTGGGGGGCCTGCCTACGCTGCGTCTCCCAGTACGTGGCCGCCACTCCAGAACTTTTCTGCCCCACCGGCCATCTGTTCTGCGAGCTATGTGCCCTGATTTGTTATAATTTAAGGCTAGGACGTTTGTCTTCTATGCCACCTGATGGAAAATGCGCATGAAGACTAAGGTGTTACACGTCCATCCACGAGAAACCTATTCACTCGACACTTAAAAGTTCCAGGACTGTAGTGGTCAGGAAAAACAGACGTAGGCAGATTGTTCCACACCTTCCTCACCTTCTCAGACATCAGCAGTCGCGGGTCCGATTTCCACCTGGAACAAGAAAAAAAAAATGTTCCAAGTCTGGGTGTTTATCTATATGTATTTATATTCTAGGTACTCCTAGTTCACTACATGGTATCCCATAACACAAGCTATGCTTACTTTGGGGCCATGTAGTTGGTGTAATTGGCTGAGGATTTTATTTATTATTTTGTTTATTTAAACCTTACTGTTCAACGTACTGCAGGACCTTGAGTCTCTCTTAGAGGAGGTGTAGGTTGAAAATCACCACGCTTGCCCAGTGCTGGTCGGTGGATGTCAGAAATTTTCTGCGCACTGAAAAGGCTTCTGACAAACCTTCTAGCTGTATAAAATACTATAAATTTTACCTGCGTAACTTTTGATTCCGTGGGAATTTCGGGATAAAATATAGCTTATAACCTTCCTCAAGAGTTGAGCTATCGAATGCAAGAATTTTTTAAATCCCACTTGTGGTTTCTGAGATTAGCGCGTTCAAACAAACAAACAAAAAAAAAACAACCTTTTCAGCTTTATATATTAGTATATAGATTTTGCACGCGGGACCCTCAGAAATTTTGTAAATATTTGTCGCCGAGAATATATTATCTATACAAATCTCAATAGATTTTAAGATTAGCCACTACCTTTGTACTTTGTGAAAATAAATTTAAAAATTTAAAGTTATTTGTTATAATTTATTTAGGATCGGGATTACCTCAGTGTTGCCACAATAACAGTGCTAGTTGATTGTAAAATTATCTTCATTTTGTTGCTGTTGCGATGTAATTTTGCATAGTTTGTAATATTGTATGCAAAGAACCAGTTCTAAATTTTCATTAACTAGCTTGAAGTGGCTTTAATATTAGATTTGATAGTGGAAAGCCAGTTTTATTACCGTAAGACCACGTAAAAACAAATATAGTTTTATTGTACTCCAGGAACTGGATAGACATTTTAAAACCGACAAGAATCTGGGTTGTATTGTGATTTGTGACTGCTTACAACAGCTACAACCTTAATGTTTTACCACACCAATGGATCGACCGTCGATCCATGGTAAAATGGATGATACGATGTCAATCGATAGATTTACTTCGCCAAAAAAACCGGTCGACGTCTATTGGAAACCTTAATGTGCGTGACACCTTTTTACAGGGTGTCCCACTTACCCTATATAATACCTTCTCGGAGGTATTCTATTACCCATAAGGATAACAGAAAAAAATGTAAAAAAAAAGAAAAATTCAAAATTTATTTTTCAATATTTGTATGAAAGAAAATGTCGAAATTTTATTTAATTTATTACACTGAAGTCTATCACTTCTACCCCTTATTTCAAAAAATTGCATTTAATTTAAATCTTAAGTAGTAAAACAAAGTCATCCCGCCATGTCTGAGTAAAAAAAACTCAAAATCAGAATTTTTTGGATATAGTTTCATGATGAAAATGAAAGAAGTTTAATATTTTAGATTTTTATGTCAGTTCTCTATTAATATAAACTACTAGCTGTTACACGTGGTTTTACCCGTGCAATTTTGGATCCCTTGAAAATATCGGGTTAAAAAGTACCCTATGTGCTTTTTCTGACTGTACACTATCACCATGTCAAATTACATCCAAATGTGTTGAGCTGTTTTTGCCGTGATTGAGGAACTGTGTGTTGTGTTTTTGAACGTGATTGTGTTTTCTTAAGATTTTAGATGAAATCAAGCAGCCTTGGAGCTTTACTGTGCAAGCCGCGTAATAAATACCTGGAATTGATGGGTACCTAACCTAGGTACCCATCAATAACTAAACAAGATTTAACTTAATAACAAAATATTTTAATCCCTAAAATATTTTAACCAGAAACATCGCAGTGAATCTTTAAAGCAACGATCTAACCGTAAATGCAAGTCCATTAAAAAGTTATAATCACAAACAGAAAATTTCTGCGTATAAATAAGCAAAAAGTACTTTTGCCACATTCCACTTTTGAACCCGACGAAATTCAAACCGACAATGCTTTTAAAACCATTACCATTTTGAGCGGAGCCACTGTATATGAAACTTCGCAATGGGTGAGGGGTATGCTTCTACTGAGTGCGATTAGACTTTGAAGTTCTTTCTTACTCCCTCGGGATCCATCGCCCTTATTAGGTGAGTATAAACGCGAGCTAAGTCATAGGAAAACTATTTATTACTAACAAATATCTATACTAGCTACAAGTATCTCTAACCGTCTATCTATACCTTAAATAACCGAAAGAATATGCCAATTAAAAAAAAGTATATGCTAAAAAAATTAAAATTTCAGTGGAAGAGCACTCGTCCAGCAAACGAGAGGTCCCTTGGTCGGGTGATTTTCTAAGCACATTTTTCAGTTATTTAAGAATAATTGAGCATTTTAAATGCAGACATAAAAAATATTACGTCTAGATACCTTTTACATGAGGTGTCGAGAGGAGGTTTACGCTTTAAATAACCTAAACCAGTGCTATTATTACAATTCCAAAATTGCATCTGACAAACTTAAAATTTAATTAAACAGCACCTATATCCTTCTTTCGATTTTCGGACTTATAAAAATGTTTCTTGCGAGGAAGTAAAACTAGTTCAGAACCCATTATATAGGATTTAGCTCTGAAACAAGTGCAGTTCTAATATATTTTATGAACAACTCTCCATCCTGAACTGTATTTGTATCAGTTTTCCTTATTTGATAATTATTTAAAAAAATGCTGATGAATAAAACAATTTTTAACCGGATTTATTTACTAATTTTAACCGTGGTCACGGGTCACGGGATCTGCAAAGATACCGAAACGTCGAGTTAAAATTTAAAATGTAAATTAAACGCGATCCGGTTAAAAAGTGTTTTATTTAATAGTATGAACCGCGAAAACTTAAGACAATATTAATTGCTGATGAGTTTTTTGACAAGTATCTGAAGTGGTGGTAGATTCTCTTCACTTTGTAAATCTTTTTTATTACTTTAAATCTGTATAATATAGATCTATACTAATATATAAAGCTGAAGAGTTTGTTTGTTTGAACGCGCTTATCTCAGAAACTACAAGTGGGATTTGAAAAATTCTTTTTGAATTTGATAGCCCAATTCTTGTGGAAGGTTATAGGCTATATTTTATCCCGGAATTCCCACGGGATCAAAAGTTACGCGGGTATAACCGCGCGTGGTGGTTATTCTATAATATAGATGAATAATAAATAGAAAAAAAGCTGACAATTAATGGGTGTAACCACAACAATTGATCGGCCGTCAATCGGCCGTCAATTGTAGAATGGAATAATCGAAGACGATCGATTGGTATAAACCTTAAAAATCTAAGTTGTAATTCTTAGATACAAATAAGTACTCTGTGCACTACTATGGCATAGTGCCATATGAAACTTAGGTTAGATTGGAGATATTTTAATACATACATACACACACACTACATACATACAACTTCACGCCTGTATCCCTAATGGGGTAGGCAGAACACCAGAGGCTATAAAAACCACCTGATGTCACGTTTGACAAATTTGGAGGTATTATTATGATGGAGAGAGACTATAGCAGTGACAGGGGGTCAGCCTGTCGCCCGCAAAATCGCCAATAAATCCTCCGGCCCTTAACTGACTTTTGCAGTTTGCCCTGGAAGAGTAGCAGCTGGCACATTCTATGTTTTTCTTTCGCTCCCAGCATGGAAGCATATTAAATATTCCATTTTTAATAATATGCTTCCAAAACATATTTTAATTTCAGTTATTATTAAGTGGAGGAAACGAAGGTATGTCTGGATTGTAGCAATTTGTGTTCCCTTGTCAGGCGTGAGGTTATGTATGTATTTAATTAATGCAATTCCTTTTTTACCAAAACTGTTTTTAGTTTTTGAAGTTCCGAAATAACCGATTTAAATCAAATCTTCAAAATAATCAACGATATCCACTCTGGCAGTGGAACCCAACAAAGAATTAATTGCAAAGGGCAATTGAATAATGCTCGAATGATTTTTAATATTCGAGCGACGCTTTGCATCGATGTATTGTTCATTCACAGAAACATTTTTGGTAAATTTCAATAGATAAAATCAACTCTACCCTTAGCGTCGAAAGTTTATTTTACAGTGAATTAATTTTGAACAGATTATTTTTTTGGAACATATTTTTAACAGATGTTAGGAAATTATCATTGGTTATGGTATTGTTAAGGTTCGATCATCATTTTAAATCAATTTCGTAATTATTATACTTCAAGTAGCACAGTTCCGGTGCGTACCTGACGTAAAAAAACATCGTAATGTATAAATATAAATATAAATAAAAAAATCCCATTCATTGATGGGATGTTTAGTGGTATACATGCACAATAAACGTTTTAACAAAGATATTGTAAAGTGCGGCCAGTGGGAGTTTGCGGTCCGGACAGCTGTCAAAATCATAGCTTTTTTAACTTTCGAATCGGAAATAAACTTTATTCAATGGACATAAGGAGCTGTCAGGAACGCATTCTCGCAACGGCCGCACTCTACGATGTGTGACCGCTTCTAACTGAAATTTTATAGCCTGCATCTTTTTGAGAAGTCTATCGAATATACAGACTATTCTGATCTTTGATTTCGAGAGATGATACCTCATTAAGATTTCTTGTTGCTATTGCTCTCCACACCGTTATACCAAGCACAAGATTTGCCATCAGGTCATCCATAAAACTTCGTATAATCCAACGAATTCCCGTCCAAGACATGACAGATACTATGTCATTGATTTCAGTTTTCTCGACCTTCTGATTGCATATGAGGACAATAACTCAACTGAGTGCTTAAGTCCATAGTACAATATTTCAAAAGAAACTTAACTGAAACTGCCGCAAATTGATAATTTACAAGTTAATAGTGAACCGAGAGCTTGGCATGGACTGCATTGAAAAACATATTTTCTTGATGGTTGAACTTAAACTTTACCTTCGAACATAAATGTATGGGTTGTCAATGCTTGAATCACCAGAGAATCCCAAGAGCATCATCTCTTGATTTGGCTGATGGTCTTTTCCAGAACCAGACCATCTTGAGATGAAACCGTCTTTTTGTTAAATTGGCAACATTATTGACCTTGAAACGATATCAAATTGACACTAACACACAAAACAAAACTATTTAAGCAAAACGAAAAAAAATTTAGGAATTTTATCACTCTATCTACCGTATTTATATGGGTAAGTACCGCAAAACTGCAATAGCAATATTTCAAAATGTCAAGAAAATGGGATAATTCATTAAAAAATATCTATAAGTTATTTATAGTCGATATAAAATTTCAGGAGTTCGTGTTCGTGTATAGAAAGCGGAACGACCCCTGGATTAGCGTGTCAAAAAGTTAACTGATCCAAGCAACTACCACTTGGTGGTAAGATCCCTTCAGGGTGATCACAGCCATAATTCCCAGCCTCATTGGTCGCAAACCTTGAAAGCGTTTCCAGCACGCAAGCAAAAAGCGGTTTTGCTTGAAACTGCCCGAAAAAAGCATGCGTACGTGCAAATTGTGACGTTAAAAGTACTGTCTCATGTTGATCTTTATTTAAACACCTCAAGATTTTAACAGACCCTTCTTTATAAATTTATGAAATATGTGTCTTTGTTAAATGTCATCCAGAATTATTTGACTATTTATATATTACTCCGAGACTTGTAGCTGTAGGCGACAAAACCGTCTAGTAATGCCAAAAGTCAAAAAATAATTTCTAATAAAATGTGTTTGCATGCTCAGACGGAGTGAATGTGCGTTATTATTTAGAATAAGACTGTATTATAATACTGTATTTAAGAACTGTAATACCACATTCTGGCAAATAAATAAATTCTTATTCTTATTCTTCGACAAGCAAAATAATTTTTAAATGAAGGATGAAAAGAATTAGACATGAGGCATATAATTCGTGTTTAAAAAATTTTACTGAAAAGTATGATATTTTCTTTATCTATACTTATAATAAATCAGTAGAAGTGAAAATTCTGTACATTGAAAATATAAAAAAAATAAATGGCAGGGGTTAATGGTGTTACTATAACTATAATCCTGCAGAACTATTAGAAGTTTTGGAAATATGACATGCGAGCAAAAATTGTTATTTGACCGTGTCTGCCTTATTTATACTTTGGGAGAAATTATATTAGGAAAACTTAGCTGGAATATTTCATTTTAATTTATTAGGGAGGTCAACAGGTGCTGGGGAAAGTGTTTTATTTCCTAGAATTCATTTAATTCCGAACAATTTCCCATTTTAGGTTAAGAGAGTAGGTACAGTTCCCAGTAGCTTTAATGTTACGTTATGAAAATAAATAAGGCACAAGGTCAGACTCAAGGCGTTGCTGGCGTCGATCTTAGCGTGAGTTGTTTTTCACATGGTCAGCTTTAGCGTGAGTAGTCCAAGGAACCTTTATAATCATAATCCGGGCGGGCTCACTGATAATGTGTGTGCTTAAGCCCTCAATTGATGTCGTACATTGAATATCTGTTGTTACCATTATCTTTGTGAGCATTCGTTCCAATGAACGTTAGCTTCACTATCGGTTATCCTGCTGAACAGGGAACAAAGTATAATTCTACTACAAAAAAACTTACAGAACGCGAGCGATGTCGCGAGCAAAGACCTCATATACCCTTTTAATCACCGTTAAAGAGACACAATTGACTTGCTATTGTAATAAGCCACAAAGGGCACGCGCCGGGACAGAAGTATATTAATACCGTTATGCTCGGTAAATTATGTTCTACACAAATAGCACTTTACACAAAAAACTCATTGATAAGTTTCGTCATCGACGCGAACGAAGCCGCGGGCACAGCTAGTTTCAAAAATAAATAAAGATTTGTTATTCTTGACTACGGTGCCCGTAATTAAACAGGACGTAAAAAAATATTTTATGATAAATCGTGAAAGCTATAAATTTCAAAAATACTAACATCATTGTTATTCTACTTTTAACATCAAACATTTCAACTGTTTTGAGGCGTGATGTTGTTGAATTTCGAAACCACTGTGCTGCACTATAGAGGTGTCCATTTTAACCCTTTTGTATTTAAAAAGGCAGACTTTAAAGAAAATTATTCGCCGCCCTACGTCGGGAAATCCAATTAAATATTTCTACTCGTTACGTGACTTCAAAACAAGTTAATGAGGTCACTGTATTTTATAGAGGAATATCCAACTATAACATTTTTCTTCCTACAAAGAGTTTTAAGTAACTTGTCAACAAATAATGTTTTTAAAGACCTTTATTCAAAGATTTCCTTTAAAGGAAATCTTTTTTATAATAAACAAGGTATTATGTTGGATTTTTTCGTTATACATACATATATTACGTCACGCCTGTATTCCTTATGGGGTGGGCAGAATACCAGAAGCCATAAACCATCTGATGTCATCTTTGACAGTCTTGGAGGTATTATATTGATGGAGAGAGACTTGCAGTGATAGGGGGTCAGCCTTTCGCCTACAAAAACTTCATCGTTATAGTGTCGTCGTTATACTGGATATTCTAACATCTAGGTATGCTAATACTGATTTAAATCTTGTTACGACCGGCTGGTGTAGTGGTCATATACATTGCCTTCTATGTCAGAGGTCCTGGGTTCGAGTCCCGGCGGCGGCGGATATTTTTGTGATGAACACAGGTATTAGTCGTCAAGTCATGGATGTTTAATGTTTATTTAAGTTTATTGTAATAAAAATATGAATTTATTCAATATGTATGTTTATATATTTTTTAAGTATATCAGTTATCTAGTATCCATAGCACAAGTTCTTTAAGAAACTTAATTTGGGCTAGATAATGTTGTGTGAGTGTCAGAAATATTTATTTATTTATTATTTATCTATTACTATTTAATATAAAAGTGGATAGGCTCTGATTAGAAGATGAGAAGAGGATTACCGAAAGAAGATGGCTGACAGACGTTGCAAGTAGGCAGCGCAGGACCGACAATTTACTGAAATGAGAGGTTTTCTGGCAGCTCATCAAAAAAACAAAACTGTACAAAATTGGTACAAAAGGCTTCGATAGATGGCGCTTTACAAAAGGCGAAGGCGAAGAATTTATTCCACACTGCGTTTTTAAAGTAAAATAAATTAATTGACGTCTGTATCAGAAATTGAACGTATAAATAACCATAGATAGTAGATACCACTTACCTACATTATAGTATACAGACTTAACGCCTTCGGCTTTTTAAAAATGCCATCTAAGGAGGTTTTTTGAACTAATTTTTATGAGCTGTCAGAAAACTCCCCATTGTGGAGGATAAATATTTTATTATTTATTTATTATCTTTTATATACTGTATATGAAAGGCAGCTTTATATTGGAGGTAGCTGGCATGGTATCTAATATAGAATATATTAGAGAAGCCGAATCGATCATACCACTAGTCGCAGATCACTCAAATAAAAAAAATACAGTACACTGTACAATGAACCAAGAAAACACAGTTTTAAGAAAAAGTGATAAAACTTTCGTTTGACTATAACGATTTACTTACTATTGTTACTATCTTAGATGTGATTTTAATGATTATGTAATGTAATTCGAATATAAAAGAAAGAATAACACAATATATGGAAATACACGTACGGCGATGACAATAAACCGGCGCAGCAGCATCTAAACCATGATTATAATAACACAATGTAGGTAATAGAATATTATAATGGAATCAAAACACTGGCCATCTCTCTTTAAGCGAAAATATTGAAAGGCTCTTCGATCATATAATATTCAATTTGCGTAAACTTAAGTGTCACTGCAAGTGATCCAACATCCTTTACAAAAAGCGCTACTTCACTCGCTGCTTCACATTTTTTACACATACGGGTAGGCTAAAAATAATAGCCCATTGCATCTCCAGCAAATACGAAGCTAAAATGAAAATCCTACTTATATTATAATTGTGAAAGTGAGGACGAATAAAGGTAGCCTACAAAGTAAATATAGCTGAGTCATGTTTAACCTTTCTGCCGCTATTTAATCGACGTACAGCGACATCTATCGAATAAAAGCAAACTAAAATGTTGTATAGTATATAAGTTTGGATGTCTGGATGTTTTTACTCTATCACGGCAAAACGGGCTAATGTATTTGGATGAAATTTGGCATAGTGATAGTTTACAGTCTGGAATAGCGAATAGGCTACTTTTTATCTCGATATTCCCACGGGATTCGAAATGGCGCGGGTAAAAACACACGAAACAGCTAGTGCTAACATAAAAACATCTTTTCCGTAGTCCCGGCAAGTTTCATAAGGTGCTATGACCTCGTTTAACTTAATTAACAAACTGAAATTTCTTGCAAAAGCACTTTACTTACTCTAGGCAGCTTTTAGAAGGATATAATGAGTTGCTGATTTTAGCAGATTCACTTAAGACAATATTTTAACACATTTTTAGATTAAAATCGAGATATTTTTAAAGCAATCTAAATTTAACTGTTGGTAAGTGCCGATTGATTAATAAATAGCTTATAGAGGTAGAGAAAATTTATGAACTAGTAAAGTATTGCCAATCAATTGGAAAAATTGATTGTCGTAGGGAACACCGAAGGCAAAAGATCACGCGGTCGTACGCCTTCCAGATGGATCGATCAATTGAAAGACACGTCGACCTCTAAACTCCATACGCTAATAAGAGACGCGCTGGACCGAGACCGATGGCGGCAGATCATCCGCTCCAAATGCAGCCTTGATGCTGACCAGGATCCTCAGACATGAGGGACCGACCCCAAGAAGAAGAAGTATTGCCCGAAAAACTAAGAAAATGAATAAATGATTTCTATGGGTGGTTCTTTATCTCTAAAGGAAAGATGCAAGCTAACCATACAAATTCTGAAGCGGTTACCCTAAAGCCAACGCTGCGTACGTCCACGTGTCCACGTGACGTGGTCACGCGCGTAACACACGTCACGGAATTTCACTAGTAAAATTTCAATAGAGTGCTTGTATAGTCGGATCAATGGATTACTAAATCTCTTACTACTTGGTTAAACATTAATTAAAATCGTAAAGAAAGAAAGAAATGATTTATTTGACAATAAAAACATTTCACAAACACAAATAATTAAATATAAATTAATCATAAAAATTGTCGAAAACGGCAACAGCTCAGCAAATGCTACAGCTGAAGGCTGCAGCGCTGATTTTCAGCTGTGCCGGTTTGGAGGCTGGGGTAGTTTTTACAAATAAAGCATTAGGTATTTAAATATAGAATTGGTGCATACATCAACAACTTATCTAAACATAAGTAAAGATAAATAAATACAAATAAGTTAAAATGTATAAATTAAACATATAATATAAAATAATATAAACATTAAAACATGAATGTAATAAGTATATTATATACAATATTCTCATTATACATACGCTACCCAGGACAAGATTTTTGTTGGAACAGTAAATACTCTCTGAAATTGCGCTTAAAAGTCTGTTTAGATGCAGAGTTTTTGATCGGTGGAGGTATATCGTTCCAACACTTACTCGCCTGGTAGCGAAAACTGCCACGAAAGCGGAGCTAGGCACATGCCACGTATCGTACGCGCGTACGACTCAGACGTGGCTGTTCTATACGAACACGTGCGTAGACGCGCATCGCGTAGCGTTGACACTAAGCAGGCTCCTAGAATTAAAGGTTGATATCAGCTACTCAAACTATGGGACACTTAACTGTCCATCATGCCCTGACTTTACTTTTTTTGGATGACCTAAACTTGTTTACTTGCTCTAGGAGTGGCTAATGCTCTGGGAGTGGCCAGAATTCTTTAAGAAATTAAGGGATCAGTGACGCCAGAAGAAGAAGAGGAATGAAAGATGAAAAATTTTGGTTAAAAATTCAGTGAATAACTAAATAAGAAATAAACTTTTTAAAACCTTTGCTACAGTAATTAAAACGAAAAACATTCGCCAGAACAGCATTTTCTTTACAGCTTATTGTAAAGATGTTATTACTTGTACTTGAATACAAAAATAACATTAAACAATATCCTTTTAAAAGTTTCTTAACAAAACCGAGACGCAAAGGCGGCCTTAGCTCTGCTCCTTTCAAATGATATTAAATTATCGTGCAATAGTAACTTTTGCCTGCGGGTCTTCGTTAGGGGCACCAAATCCAGTTATAGTTTAGTTAGTGAACAGTGCAGTATATCTATTATACTAGCTTTCTAGTTATGAAATAAGTCCTAATGAGTGCTCTGATTAGCTTGATTTGTGTAAGAAAGCTTCTCGTTTTAACTAAAAGGAAGTACAGGGATGCTTCCATTTAAGGGCCTTCTTTTGACACGTGTACGTTTAAACTTTATTAACTTAGTTAAATAACAAAGTTTTAAAGATGTTTAAGTGTTAATCTGATAAGCGGTGGCGTTGTTTTCAGACGCTTTTAGCTTATCTTTATAGTACGTGCCTAAAGTAACTGAAAAACGTTAATTAACCTTTTCGGAAAGCTTATTTAGAACTAGCTGCTGCCCGCGACGTCGTCTGCGTGAACGCTATGCAGCACCAAACGCACCTACGATTATAACACTGCTAGCGTGATAATATGTAGCCTATATGTTGACCCGACTTCTTAACTATCTTCATGCCAAATTTGAAGTAAATCCATGCAGTACTTTTTGAGTTTATCCCGGAAAGACAAACAGACAAACAGACAAAAATTCTAAAAACTATATTTTTTGTTTCTGTTTCGATTGTAGATCATACCCTAAGTATTCTTTTAAAAAAATATTCAATGTACAGTTTTGACTTTCCTACCGTTTTATTATATGTATAGATATTATAGTGTACGCTGTTTAAAAAACAAATAGCTTGGTTATGAAATTACTTTAATACGCTTAAATTGACTTAAGTTAAGTAACTACTTTGGCGATGGGGTTAACCTATCTGCCTCAGGCGCCAGTGGTTGCAGGTTCGATTCCCGCCCGGAACAAGAAAAAGAAATGTTCCGGGTCTGGGTGTTTCTGTATAAATGTGTATTTATATTCTAGGTTCTCCCTAGTTCGCTACATGGCATCCCATAACACAAGCTACGCTTACTTTAGGGCCATGTAGTTGGTGTGATTGTCTGGGAATTTTATTTATTTATTTATAAGTAGTCTATTTTTATTTCATATTCAAGTAAAGTAGTACATCAAGTTGTATATAAAACTGTTCCGTTACTAAGTGACTCACCGATAACATACAGCCATAACCACGGAGGAAATATATATCTGCTTTGTGGCCATAACTACTGGGCTTAGAGGGCTGAAAAGAACATACAATTCCTTAAGGGTGTAAGAAATTCCCGAGCTACTTTAACAAAGTTACCTTGCTAATCCTGCGACTTGTACTAGTACTAGTGAGGCAGGATTTTCATACGTTGGTTCACCAATCACCGCCCTCCCTCCCTGAAGCAAGAAGCAAGAAATGCAATGAACACACACTTGGAAAACTGTAACCCACACCACAAGCTACCACCGACACGTGTTTCGCTTCAACCAGAATGGTCGCGGAATTAGCAAGGTAACTTTTTTAAAGTAGTTGTCACGGATTTCCGCAACGTAACGCCTGATTCAATCAATTAATTCCCGAAAAATATTAATAATACGGGTACGGAAAATATTGCACTCTTTAATTAGTATGAAATATCTCATTCCTTGAACGCACGGATGTGATACTCGGTATAAAGGTTTTTCAATGAGTGTCTGTATGGAAGGAGATTCACAGGAAGGGTAGTTCAGCGCGCACGAATTCACAGAAAAAATCTCGTCTGCTATAATGTGTAATAAATATTTTAATGTAAAAGCCTGCAATATTAAACAAAACTTAAAACTAAACAAGCATATGTCCAACCTGGGTCTCACTGACACGGTGCTCTGCAGATACTGCGAAAGCGCAGAGGAAACCCCTCTACACCTACTGTGCCACTGCCCCGCAGTTATAAGCGCTCCGCTCACCTGCATAAGCATGAACTGGATCCAAAAGAGATTAGGAGCATCGCCGTAAGGAAAATCTTAAATTTCCTGGACTCCATTGGAGTGTGCGGCGAGTTATAAATTGGGACTCACACAATAGATCTTTTAGGTCGCAGTGTGACGAGCGGACAAGACTGCTCATATAATCCCAAAAACCCCAATAATAATAATAATAAGTACTTATTTTAAAATAGTATGGCTGCTAAAGTTCTTGAGTGGTTTTAATATTAAATTAATTGAATATTTTATATTATTGGCGAGTAAACCAACGTTAACTTCACTCTCACCATATGTTATGTAATAAATAGGTCAAAGATATACTCAGATTAAGGGCCCATTGTTCAATAACTTGTATTGGAGACATAGTGCAGTGATGTTAGGATGCAAACTGGACACGATAGAAAGTATTGAGTTTTATGAAACGTCGAGAACGGCCCGTCGCTGTTGTTGCCGTCCAATTTGCAGCATACTTTGAAGAAAATGGCAGAACCTAAAGGTATCTCCTATCTTTAATCCTATATTTACAATGAAACCGAAAAAAACTGAAACCTATGTCGTGTACAAACTTCAAGCCTTGACAAGCGCTTGGATGCCATTTACGCGCTAGCGAGTGTCTTATTGTGTTCCGGACACGCAAGTATGGCATTCTTATTGTGGGCGTTGGAGTTGTGTAGGCAAATATAATCAAAAACAAAGAAGACGAATAGTTGGCTAGAGAAGTAAATAAATGTGATGTTTTATATGTCTGATGATATGTCTGTAAGGCATACGTGCAACGTGTAAAAAGGAACGTCGCGAACCCTTGCTGCAAATTCCCTTTGATCTGTCTTAAAAAACCGAAACCAGCGCGGATCGCGGCAAGAGCCAAAGCACCACGTTTATATGCATGTGCCTGTGAAAGCTTGCCAAGGCTTGGCAAGCGTATAGATAGGATTCGAAAAGTGAAATCATATTAGACGAATTTAACGGCCCTACACAAGTGACTTACAGCCCGTTCACACATGGTCCGTTTTACTGGATACGTTTTACCGGATACGTTTTTTTTCATCGATGGCGTATGGAGTTGTATTAGCGACTTCACATATGGCACAGTATTCAGTATACGTATTTAAGATACAAAAAAGGTATCCAGTAAAATGGATCATGTGTGAACGGGCTGTTACTCATATCTTTCGAAGTTAGAACCTATTTACTTGTTTAAAATTTTCGGAAAACTGAGAGCTAGATATAATAAAAAACAAAAAAGATATAAAAAATAGTTAAAGGCCTCTCGGATTAGTTCTCTTTTACGGCGCGCTTATTTAGAGGCTATTACGTAGGCTATCCTAAGCCGGTGCTACGCAACTAAAAACGTGTCAAAACTTTGACCTAGAAAAAAGAAAATGGCGATTTGCCTGTTTTTTCACTGTGTCACTGAGGCAGTTAACAATGATTTCAATACTTCATTGAATCAACGCGGTGTAAAATGCTCCCTTACATGAATGCACCGAAAACACGGCCATTGAGCCGTGCTTTGATCCAATATATAAATACAGTTTGGTGCTTTGTAAGCCATTTATTACATTAAATACTGCTTTGAGTTTCGTCGATTTATCCATACAGAATTCGAAGTTCCATAGTAAAAATATAAGTAAATTTAAATTTATTTGCAGTCAGCATGATGACAATTAACTTAGGTATAACGTTCCCGAGCGGAGTTGCTGGTCTCCAACGGGCGCGTCCCTAAAAAAAAATCAGCTGCGGAGCCCTCTCGGTACTGCTTTGGGGGACCGATGCATGGATGATCCGATGATGGAGGAGAGCCGGGGAGATTGTCGGCCAACCCGTAATCCTGGGCAAAAACAGGATCGGGGGCCTAACGGCTGCAAGGAAGAAAACCTCTGTCAAAAATTACCGCAATCCCCGGATGCCGTAGGGACTCATCTGTAGAATGAATGGCTGTGTTTTTAATAGTTTTTAAAAATGTTTTTAAAATGATAAGACAGAAAATAAACTACGAAGATGTAAACAATGCTCTCGCAAATGTTGTTCAGTGGTTCAATATAAATAATCCAGCTTTCAATGATAAAAAAACTAAATGTATAAAATTCTCTGCACCAAATGTATAACAAGTTGAGTCTGATCTGCGGCTTAATGGGAACAGATTGAATCTAGTAGATAACTCTGTTTTTTCTTGGAATTACCTTAGATTCTAAATTGCAATGGGGCGCCCATATCTCACAACTAGCGAGTAGACTTAGCTCGCGGTAAAGAAAATTCGCTCATTGACTGATGTTAATACAGCGAAGCTGGTATATTTTAGTTATTTTCATAGTATAATGTCCTATGGCATCCTACTTTGGGGCAATGCCGCAGATATTGACACGATATTTACACTGCAGAAAAGGGCTATTCGTGGAATGTATAAACTTGGAAACAGAGAATCTCTTCGAGAAAAGTTTAAAGAGATTGGTATCTTGACCCTTGCATCACAATATATTTAGGAAAACATTGTGTATATTTATAAGAATAGTAATAAAATTAAAACTAGGAAAGATAATCATGATACAAATTACGCTGTAAGGACTAGGAACGACCATAAGTTAGCGTTTCCTAAATTAAGCAGCAAATCATTTATTGGAATGCAATACGTATATATAACAAAATTCCGAAGTCAATTCAATCCCTGCCATTCAATAAATTTTAATTAATCATTAAAAACACTCTATCTCGAAAAGCTTATTATAAAACTAAAGATTACTTAGATGATAAAAAGGCATGGGATTAAGCACAACAGGATATTTCTAAAAGTTTCTAATTACTTAATAATTGTGTTTACGACTTGGCTGTGCAGTATATATATGACATACTGGTGACTGTCTCACTCACTTATTTTCTTGTCAAGGCAACAGCAAGAACGTCATGCTCCCTCAGGCGGCAAGGCTAGTGGTAGCGTCGGGTATCGGGTCACCCTCTTCCGTAAAATATGGTTGAGGAGGGTGATGGCTGGTGCTTGCGTTAACTCGTGAACTGGTGCTGCTAGCGGTGCCAGGTCGATTTGCTAATGATACTATGACTATTTTATTCCATTCTTGTTCAAATACTCTGGTCCCAGTTTGTCATGTTCGTATTGCGCATCCATAGCTCATTGCATCTGCTATGTAAGCAATTTGGTTGTGGCATGACATTGGCTCTCACAATTAGCTGTCTTGTGTTTGTTTTTTTTCATGTCACGGTCAATTTGTACTGTACCTATTTGTATTAATTTGATAATTCTGACTGAAAAAGAGTGCCAAGAGTTTTTTTCCGCCGGCTTTTTTTGACTCTTGGTCTACTGTAATATCTTATTTAACAACTATCAACAACTAGTTAAAGCCGAAGTGTGTGATGACTGACTTCATCAAATGTTTTGTGAAATTCCTAAGATGAAGAAAACTTTTTGAATTTTGAATTTTTTGAATTTTTTTGGGGTCAGTCTGTCTTCCGAAGGGGAAGCAAAAGGGTACACCCAACTCTTCAAATCCTCTCTGCGGATATCCGTATTTTAGGGATCTAACGCCAGAGCGATTTCCCCGGATGATGGCAGGTCGATAACCGATGCTGGTGGTCTAGCGCGAAGCGATTCCACCAAATGAGGCGTGGCTGCGAGGGGTTAGATTCTGGTGATCTAAAGCGATGCTATTTCACCGGTCCCTTACCCTTTCCGGTCATAGTGAAGTCCCTAGGCGGTGGATATGGGGTTATCTGCCGCCCCTGTTCAAGAGAATTCTAAGAAGTGTGGCGTGCCTGGTGTTCTCGGCACGCTGCATGTTGAGGGTTTAGCGCAAGTGGATGGCGCTGGCGGTTTCGCAGTTGAATGCTTCGGCTTGTCCGTGACCCCGCCACTAGCCACTGATCCCTAGCCTCTCCCCCGAGCGACTGGGTATCCTACGAAGATTTGCCCAAGTAAAAAAAATATATATAAACGTTAACAGCATAAAAACATTATGAAATAATTATCCTTAAAGACTCCATTTTTCAAACGCAATTCTCGGCGCACAATAACACAATAACAAATTATTAAATTTATATATCATTAGTTAAAGTATTTCTGCAATAGAAATACTTATAAGTTTCATTTACACATCATACTTAAGTTTTAATATTGGTTTCTTACTAACACATTAACGGTTCGAGAAAAGACATGCCATTTTTCAAAAACAATCTGATTAATAAAATAACCAATCAACGTGATTCATACAATTGTTTGGGTTGCGAATCAAATGCGAACTTTCATAGCAAATATTTTTTTTTTAATTCCAATTTCAATGATTTTCAAAACAGCACTTTTTAATTTATAAGTAAATATTTTTTATTTATTTTATTTATTTACACTTCAGTATACAGTACAGATAGTAAATGATAAAAAAAAAACAGTGTGTTGTGTAAGTACTACTAGGCGGTCTTATCGCTGACGAGCGATTTCTTACAGACAACCATGTGTATAAGTTTTGACAAATATGTGAAAACTTCGGCAAGCTTTGCAGTAAATGTGTCGTATGAAAGCAATGGGACCGAATATTTTAAAAAAGCATGTATAGCGTGGAAAGTCGACTTCATAACTCACACATTCGTAGCAAGCATAACTGTGTATGCAGTAAAATGGTTTTCTCTGTATAGAGTGATCGTTTTAAAATGGATTTGAGAAATAATAAATAATAAATACCTCATCATCATCATTATCACCTTATGTAATGAGCCCACTATAGGGCTATGAGTCTCTCCTCTGGGTGACGAGGAGGTTTAGGCCGTAATCTGTTTGCAGTGCTGTTTGGATGTCAGAAATTTCAGGGCGCCGAAATGGCTTCCGACAAACCCGAACGAATACTGTATACAAGCACCCGGAACCCACTGCTTAACGTGCCCTCCAAAGAACGGAAGTCGTCATGGGAAATAATTGATCTGCGGTCACCCATCATTTTACCGACCGCGCCGTACATCTGATATGCACAGTAACCACGGCGCCATATTGACTTCTTATATAAATTTAAAAGATGAAAATTGTAAGTTAATTTATAAGATGTTTTATATTTTATATGAATTGCACTGGGCCGCAGATGGTAAGGAGGCTAGCAAGATGGACCCTGATGGGATACTATCACCAAGCGAAAAATATATTCGTATTCTCAAAAATAATGATACTTCCACGAAAATATCACATTGTTTCATAAACAAACTTCATTTGAACATAATTGTTCGTAGCACTAATATCACTCTTCCATAAATATAACTAGGTCGAATATAAATTAGGTCAATATCACTATGAATTTACCTTCCACCATTTTATTTTAAAACAAATAGGCATTTAGTTTTTTGAAAATAATAATAATAATAATATAATAATAATACTCTTTATTGCCAAATAAAATACAATTTTACAATTACTATAAATAATACAGATAATGACTGAATGAAAATAGGTACTGATATTTATATTAAACGTAGAATTAATTTAAGTTCTACTCTTATTTAGATTCATACATTTTTTATTATGTATGAATCGAGATGAAATCGTGATGAATTCAAAATTAATCTCCACACTTTTCCTCCGACACACATATTGATAACCCATCGATACGATCACCGTTTCGATCGACTAATAATTTTGTTTAAAGATTGAAGATTGTTTTTTTTACTTTGATTAAAGAAGGCTTCATTTATTTCCTACTACGGATGTTTATATGTTTATTTAAGTTTATTCTAATAAAAAATATGTATTTATTCAATATGTATGTTTATATATTTCTTAAGTATATCAGTTATCTAGTATCCATAACACAAGTTCTTTAAGAAACTTAATTTGGGCTAGATAATGTTGTGTGAGTGTCAGAAATATTTATTATTATTTATTATTATTATTACTTGATTCTTAATTCAAATTCTTATTTACAAAACAATAAAAACTATAACTAGAATATAATTTACATACAACCTTTTTCTAAAACCACTATGCAATAGAAACACCTTCATAAGAATATATCAAGTTCAAAAAAGAAAATATTATGCAAGTAAACTAGAGCTTTTTAGTCAAAAGCAGCATAAAGCTTATTTTGCAAAGGCAAGTTTTGCTAAAAGCTTGTGACCAGTTAAATGCTGCTCGGCATTAGCTTGCGGTGGACGGAGTAAACGGCAAAGGCTTGTATTATGCTAAAAATTTCCAACATAGCTTTAGAAAAGCATTTACTAAGCTATGTGTTAAAAACATAATACTTTAGTGTATATTTGGTTTTGTGTCGGTATTTTTTAATTATCTCAAAAGTTACTAATAACGTTTTATGTGACCTTTTCGCATTTTACCTTTTAAATGAAGTTTAAATTTAAATTAAAAACTTGAACACGTGAGTAGCGATTACTTTGGTTCATATGCAATCTTCCATGCTGGACCGGGAGCGAAAGAAAAACAGAATGTGCCAGCTGCTTCTCTTCCCGGGCATACAGTAAAAATCATTTAAGGGACAGAGGTTTGATTGGCGTTTTTGCAGGCGATAGGCGAAGAATACCTAGTTACGTTAATCACAATAACTAAATAATTAATTACTCAACCTAACAGGTCAAAAAAGGTTTCTCTATAGTTTAATAAGTTTTTTATGGAAAATGAAAATGAAAATGAAAATGAAAACTTTTTTTTTATTCGTAGTAGGTAATTTTATACACTTTACGAACGTCAAATGCTGGATGAGGGCGGCGCGGGTCCGGACGACATGAAGAATCCAGGGGAAGGCCTCCGTCGAGAAGTGTGCGTCTCTCAGCTTATAAAGATAATGATCGCCCATTATCCAGCAATGTCTTGGTGATGTCTACTACTACTTCTTCTTCGGCTTTAAAAAACGAAATGAAAGTAGAACCCTAGGTAGACCGAGAGGAAAAAAGCCGGCGGAAAAAAAACTCTCGGCACTCTTTTGTAAAAAGTGCTTATTATAGGTACAATTTGGCAGAAATACAGCTCTGCTATGACATGAACAAACAAACAGAAGACAGCTATTCGTGCTTGCCAATATCATGTCGCAGCCAAGCTGCTTACATAGTGATTAATGTTTAATATTTGGAAATAACCTGTGGAGACATCAATCCCACGCTCTTTTGTCATCTAAATAATCTTGGAGTTTATAGTAGCCTTTTTTGCATAATGTTTCTTTGATAGTTCTTTTAAATTTATTAAACGTTAGAGATTGAATTGACTGTGGTATTTTATTATAAATACGTATTGACATTCCCATAAATGATTTGGTGCTTTTAGCCAGCCTTAATTTGGGAAACGCTAATTTATGGTCGTTCCTTGTCATTACAGAATAATTTTTATCATGCTTATCTTTCATGGTTTTAAATTTACTACTATTCTTATAAATATACATAATGTTTTCATATATATATTGTGATGCAAAGGTCAAGATACCAATCTCTTTAAACTTTTCTCTTAGAGATTCTCTACTTCCAAGTTTATACATTCCACGAATAGCCCTTTTCTGCAGTGTAAATATCGTGTCAATGTCTGCGGCATTGCCCCAAAGTAGGATGCCGTAGGACATTATACTATGAAAATAACTAAAATAAACCAGCTTCGCCGTATTAACATCAGTCAATGAGCGAATTTTCTTTACCGCGAACGCTGCAGAACTAAGTCTACTCGCTAGCTGTGAGATATGGGCGCCCCATTGCAATTTAGAATCTAAGGTAATTCCAAGAAAAACAGTATTATCTACTAGATTCAACCTGTTCCCATTAAGCCGCAGATCAGACTCAACTTGTTTTACATTTGGTGCGGAGAATTTTATACATTTAGTTTTTTTATCATTGAAAGCTAGATTATTTACATTAAACCACTGTAGTACATTAGAGAGAGCATTGTTTACATCGTCGTAGTTGGTTTTCTGCCTTATCATTTTAAAAATTAATGATGTGTCATCAGCAAACAATACAATATCGTGATTATTGCCTACCATATAGGGTAGATCATTTCTATAGACTAAAAATAAAAATGGGCCCAGAATTGAACCTTGAGGCACTCCCATTCTCACAACCGACCCAGCTGACCTTTTCCGGTTAACCTCAACCTTCTGGATTCTATCACTCAGGTAAGAATTCAAAAGTTTGAGGTCAGTGCCTTTGATGCCGTAGTGGTGGAGTTTCCTGATGAGAGTGTCATGCTGAACACAGTCAAATGCCTTGGATAGGTCACAAAATACACCTAGAGCATCCTGTGACCCCTCCCAGGCACCAGCTATTACTTCAAACAGTTCAACACCAGCATCAGTTGTCGAACGACCCCTTGTGAATCCAAATTGTTTGTTATGAAGTAAATTGTTTTTTGTGAAGTGAGCTAATAGCTGGTTGAGAATAATTTTTTCATAAATTTTGCTACATGTTGGTAAAATCGAAATTGGTCTAAAATTAGTAGGGTCCGTAGAGCTACCCGATTTAAATAAAGGAATAACCTTACTATGCTTCATTAAATCAGGAAACTCCCCACTTATAATACAGTTGTTAAATATTTCAACAAGGCAAGGAGCTATTACATCTATGATAGAACTTAAGATTTCAACAGATATGCCCCACAAATCAGTTGTCTTTTTAACATCAATTGTCTTAAATGTTTTAAAAATGTCCCCGGTGTCTATGGGTTGGAACTTGAAAGACTCCTTGCACTCACTTACATGATTTTTCAGCAATGATTCAGCCACCACAGGTGAAGAATTTAACAATTTAGTAGTTGAAACTGGAATGTCAGCAAAACAATTTTCGAATGCTGTCGCAACATTTTCATCTACATTAATGGTTTTATTGTCAATTACAAGTTTAAACTCAGTATTGCGATCCTTAACTTTTCCAGTTTCCTTATTTATTATGTTCCATGTTGTTTTAGTCTTATTAGAACTATTTTTTATCTTATTACTTAGATATATAGATTTGGCTGCGGCACATACTCTTTTAAATAATTTTGAGTAAATTCTAACGTAGTTGCAAAAACTTTCACTTTTGTTATATGATTTCTCATGATAGAGATCATATAGGTGCCTTCTACTTATATGTATACCTGTGGTAGCCCAATCACTGAAGGATTTACAATTGTTTGGAGAGACTTTTTTCGGAATAAATACACTCTCATGTTGTTTATTTATTATACTACTTAAATTACTGTATTGTAAATTTACATTGTTGGAGTGGGCTATATGGGGCATATATTTAATAATACTACATCTAAATCTCTCCAAACGCTTTTTATTGACCGGAACAACCATTATATTCTTATTAACCTGTATTTTCTTTGAGTATTTAAAAGTAACCAACTGACCGCTGTGATCAGAACTTAGTTTATTTATAACTGATGAACTTACCGGAGTAACATTAGAAAACACATTATCTAGGCAAGTTGCACTGGTCCTTGTTATTCTAGTTGGTTCTAGGAACAGGTTAGTAAGATTATTACATTTAAACAAATTTATTAGTTTTTTACTCAATGATGAATTTTCTAATAAATTAACATTAAAGTCCCCGCAAACAAATATTTTCTTAGTTTTATTATATAATTTATCCAATACTTGTTCTAAAACAAGTTCAAAACTATCATAGTGTGATTTAGGGGGTCTATATATACAAACAATTATGCAGTTTGTCAATTCTACACAGGATATTTCAATAGTTTGTTCAATAGATAGGCTCACTATGTCGGTACGTTCTCTAAATTTTAAAGATTTATTTAATATTATTAAAGAGCCCCCATGTATTGCTGTCTGTCTATTGAACGAACTAGCAACTTGGTGCTGAGAAAAATTTACAATTAACTGGTGGTCTAACAAAAAATGTTCAGTTATACAAAGAATGTCTATATGTTCGGCATTCAAAAACAATTCAATTTCAAAGACTTTCTCTGAGATGCCTTGTATATTTTGATGTACCAGGTTTAAACAATTTTTATTATATAAAGCACTTGAAATATTGCTAGATGCTTTAGCATCTGTTGTCTTATTTACTAATTTAAAGAATTTGGACAACCCAAACTTGTCAGCGTAGTGGAACAACATGTTTCACTATGACATGTCAATATACAAGACTGCTCAATAAAAGCAGAATCAGTAGCTAAATACTTAGCTGGTTTAAAAAATAAAAAGTTTAATAGCACTTGTGCTATCTGTTTTAAAAAATAAGTAGATATATTATATATATCTTTTGTCAAGTTAAATTTAAAATTACAAATTGAGTTAATGTCAATGACATTAATCAACATGCTTGAGGTTTCACTTAAACATATGTTATTAGACCCCATGTAGCCATGCATTAATAAATTCAATTTATATCTTATTCTATTCTCTCTGGCGGCTCCTCCTATGTAAGGAAATGTAAACAAAACAATTTTTTTTACCATAAGGGCCTGTAACTTATCTAAATATATTAATAATTGACTTTGTCTCACATTTCCCCTTCTCCCAAATAATAATATTAAAGTTGTATCAGGACTGTACCTGCCCTTCAGAGCCTTTTCAATTATACATTCTGGCGAAGCTCTAGGCATACAATAATTTAGTACATCCTCTTGGTTGTTCAACAATTTACTGCCCATGTTTTTACCTATTTCATCACAATACATGATTATTGGGCTTTTACTACTTACATGCTTACTAACTATGGAACTGACATTTGATTTCTCACTTAATGAATTTAATGAAGAAGAGCCTTTATAATTACAATACATGGTATTGGTCAAAGATTGAAAGCGCTCCTCATTATATTTAGACAGTTGCAATAGCTCATCCATGTCCAGTACATGTTGATTTATTTGTTCCTGTGCAGTATTATACTGCTGTGTTATGTCCTGTAAGGACTGTTGCAGAGAACCAATTTTACTCTGTAGTAAATTGATGTCAGTTTCATACTTTTGTTGCATGATATTCACCTCTTGACTATAATTTTTACATTCCTCAACCACAGAACTGTGCTTTTTGGATAAATTTACATAATTTCTCGATAAATTTTGCTTTTTTATAATTTTATTAGATTTCTTAATAAATCTTTGTAAATTTAAATACTTTTTTAACTTATTATGACTAATATTACTATTTTCCTTGTAAGATAAGTTTGAAATAGACTCATCACCAGTCAAGTCAATAGTGACTGTTGGTGAGTCCGACGTGGAACAAGTGTTAGGGACTAATTCTTCAAAAAGTTTTTGCGTTTGGTTTGAGTTAACTTTGAGTGCCTCTTTTTCAAGTTTAATTATGTGTAGTTGGGCACTTGAGAGTTGAGATTTCAATGAGTTTATGCTTTTCAAATTACTATCAAATTCAACATAACAGGAATCAAAATCTCTTGTCTGTTTTCTTAAGCAATCTCTAGCCTCTCTAGTCTCCAAGTAAAGCTTTTGCAAATTGACTAATTCTGCTTTAAGGCTACTATTTCTGTTTATAACTTTCAAAGTTTCCAGTTCATTGTCCTCTCTTTCCTTTAATAACTGTTCACATTGCTTCCTGAACTTGCTTAGCTCGTGGAGCGCGAGTTGGAGTTGGCTTTCCAACTGGCGGGCAGAAGCACTGCGAGTATTCATGTTTGAAATAAGGTGAAACAAAAGTTGTAGTTCAAAGTTCGAAAGTTTGAAAAAGAACTATAAGGCAATGTGAACTATGTTGTTAATACGGAGCCTATTATTAATAATAAGATGTAATAAATATTAGATAGTGGTGGTATTAAATTAAATTCAGAGGAGTAGAACAATGAATTTGAAACAATGAATTGAACTAATATAAAGTTCGTTACCTGTCACTTTTAGGCAAGTTTAGAAATTGCACTTTAAATTCACAATTCACTAACCACAACAAAATTACTGCTTTAGGATACTAAATGGTTGAATTTGAGGTGAATATTTACAAAAAAATGCACAAATTTTACAATAATTAAATAAATTTTGGGAGAAGATACAAAAGTTTGTTTTGACAGCTAGGGATGCCAACCAAAAAAAGGAGTCTGTATAGGTAAATTCTGGTATAGGTACCAGAATTTGGGCGTAATTTACTTAATTTGCCCAACTGGTAAAAAGATTTGATTGTTTACCACCATTATCATTACCCCCAATAGTTTCCTCTTTGCACTGGGTAAACCCGGAATTAGGATTTTTACATCGGAACTAGGAAATTCTACCATATTTTCATACTCTATATTGTCAAAATGTTAGTAAGTATTTTTTCAGAAAAAAGATAAATAGCTTTTATTGTGAAAATAGCCAGGCCTACAAAATATTATTTAACTGCTTGATTTTTAAAGTTTTCAATTATAAGTTCACACACACGTGTTTTGATTATTTTCGCATATTTAAGTTGATTTTTTGTATTTTCGCTCAGTTATTTCAAGATATTTAATTACATTCAGTTACACGTGCACCCGGTGAGAGCGCAAGCTTACTTTTTGGCTAAACTAAGTGTTAAGGAAGTTCATTAAAAGTGATAGTCATCGCGCTGTCTCCGTGTTCCTTCTTGCCCCGTGAACCGGTAACATGTCTGTTATAATATAAGCAATCAATAACCTATTGCTTAAATACCTTCGTCTCTGACTACGGGGACAAAATGACTACTCCAACGACTACTACTCCCATCAAAAGCTACGCCAATGTAACACAAAACTCGTTGTTTCCTACCAAGGATCAAGCCATTGTAGTAGATGCCATTGAAAACATTCAGACCAAAGATTATGCACAAGCCTTAGGAAAAATTATTGATCCTAAAATGATTAGATTCCTGTCCCGCATTTCCAATAATCGTATTTGTATTTTTTTGGCTACAAAAATAATAGCGGATGACTTAGTTGATAATATTAAACGGATAAACGTGGCAGGATCTGAACTATTAATAAGACCTTTAATAACAAGAAATAGACGAGTTATATTATCCAACGTGTGCCCAATCATTCCACACACTGTGATTGAACAGAAATTTAAGGAATTGAACATCACCCCAGTATCTCCGATAACGTTTTTACGTGCAGGAATGAATGATCCAAATTATAACCACATTTTGAGCTTTAGACGACAAGTTTATGTTTCCCCAGATGACTTCAACCAATTACCCGACCGTATACCGATTGAATATGATGATACGAATTACTGGGTTTACCTTTCATCGGACACAATGACCTGTTTTTTATGCAAGAAGGAAGGACATGTAGCACAGAAATGCCCTGAAACCCCTAATCAATTTGACTTGGATATCTCACAGACGTACCAAGAAGGTGGCTCTTTAATACCTAACTTTAAACGACCTCATCCATCGACTGAATCACACTCCGAACTTACTCCCACCACTGAAGTTGACTGCCCTGATACTAGTGCCGCCACCTCTATTGTAACCGCTATAATTTATTTATTTATTTATTTATTTATTTACGGAAAACTTACAGCTATTTATTATATAATTTGAACAATAGAAAAATAAGGCCAATAAGCAGTTTTCACAAACAAAATGCGCAACATAATGCCCCAGACTCAACACTGTGAAAGCGGTACCTCGGTTTTATTGGATGAGACCGATGACAGCGATGCTTCTCATTCAAGTTCCAGTCACATTTGTGAGAAAAGAAAAGGTAACAAAAAACAACGTAAATTATCGACAATAGACTTGCATTCTTCCAGCTGGCACTCGGTTGAGGAACATATTAGATATTCCCAGAAAGTTTACCCTTTGACCTCAGAGGAACTTAGAGCATACCTGGAGAGTACTTTCGGTGTAACAGACATAAAGGCCATTACGCATCAATACACAGAAAACTTGTTTACACTCATAGATATGTTTAAGGATATTATACCACTAATTTCTGATCGAAGACTAAAGAATAGGATTACTCGTTTAGTTGTTAAGTTGAAAACTATTAACTTTTAAGGTGTACTGAACTTCTCCTATTATATCTTAAGTTTTGAATATTTTTGATATATCTAGTAAATCTTGCTTATATTAAAACGTAAAAATTTATAGCATGACCTTGAATCATCCTGTGAGTGAATGTTTGGGTCTCAATATTGTTCAATGGAACTGCCACAGTTTGTTGTATAGACGGCATGAACTGGAGTCTTATTTAACAAATAGTAACGTACATATTTGTATACTGTCAGAAACTTGGCTATCTGAAGATAAAAATATTCAAATTTATGGGTATCGTACATTTAGAAAAGATCGAAGTGACAATTACGGTGGGGTTGCTATACTAGTTCATACAACCTTAACATCACGTATAAAGGATATTATATTTCAACCTACGTCATTTGATTTTTCATGTATAGAACTAATTAACAATAATAAATTACAGTATGTTATTGGTATATATTCTCCCCAAAGCCTACATATTGGTAGAACAGATTACGATAGGTTATTTAGTCTTTTCAATAGCAAAACATTAATAGCTGGCGACTTCAATGCCCATCACACACATTGGTCGTATTGCAAAGATACGCGCGGTCGCTTGTTAGCCGAGAGTAGTTCGGATCAAGGCTTTGTGTACTTGAACGACGGCTCACCAACCCGCATAGTTCAGGTAGGAAATAATACAGTGTGCACGGCACCTGATGTCACTTTCGTTAGTTCGGACTTGGTTTTGGATTGTGAATGGTCGACCTCCAATGAGACATTAGGAAGTGACCACTTATTGTTAAATATTAAAATACAACAATCACAAATGGTTTATTTATATCATAAAAGAAACTTAAAGAAAGCTGATTGGAATAAATATAAAAGCGAAGTAGAAAACAAATGTAACGTTTATAGTTTTAACGACAATAATATTCAAGAAAATTATGATATTTTTTTAAGTATAATTAATGATTCAGCTGAGATAAGCATCCCGTATATCAAACCTAACTTTAAAAAGCATTCAAAATTTAAACCTAAATCGTGGTGGAATCAAAATTTATCTAAAGCAGTTGCGGAAAGGAGGTTGGCTCTTAAATTATTTCGAAAAAATCGGGACCCGGAGTCGTATCAGTTATTTAAAGAAAAAGTAGTTTCAGCTAGGAAATTAATTAGAGACGCAAAAAGAAAATCTTGGCAAGAATTTTGTGAGAGTGTGGATGGTTCAACTTCAAGCTCTGAAATGTGGCGAAAATTAGGATGGATGAAAGGAAAATATGGTTCTTCTGAACCTTTGCCTGAAAGTGAAGCGAATGAGTTTATATCCAAGCTTACCCCGGATAGCATTACCTTACCACCGTATCCTCTGTTTCCATCCTTTACATCTCCTGAGTTATTTTCAATGGCGGAGATTTTAACGCACTTAAAAAGAAAAGATACCTCCGCCGGACTTGATAATATTGTATATTCAATGATCTATCATTTGCCCAAAAATGCCATGAAAATCTTATTACAAATCTATAATTATATTTATCGAACAGGTATTATTCCAATTCAATGGCGAAAAATAAAAGTTATTGCTATTCCGAAAAGAGATAACAATACTAAAAAGTATAGACCCATTTCTTTAATAAGTTGCATATGTAAAATATTTAATAGTTTAATAGCAAGACGATTGGACTACTTTTTTGAAAATAATAGGTTTTTTTATGAAGGGACCTTAGGCTTCCGTCGAAGCTATTCGTGTCATGATAATCTAGCTCGTTTTGTAATCGATTCGGAAATAGCACTTACCAAAAAAGAATATACTGTCTGTAGTTTTGTAGATATAACCGACGCGTATAATAATGTTTTAATTAATACTCTTATAGATTCCTTACTTTATTTCAAGGTAGATCAATACATGTCCAGGTACATTCACGAGTTTTTGAGGGAAAGACATATTGTATACAAACTTAGTAACGGTAATGAAATAACACGAATAACTCGTCAAGGTTTAGCACAGGGGGACCCTATGTCTCCCATATTATTCAATATTGTGACAATAAGAACTTGTAGAGATCTAAATATTGATGTCAGAATTTCACAGTATGCAGATGACTTTTCCTTCTACTATTCAAATAATAATATTTACAAATGTGCTGAAGTTATACAGAATGTATTAAACAAGTTTTGTGAACTCATTACACCAATAGGTTTGGGTATTTCACCTTCTAAAACCAAGCTGTGCGTTATATCAAGGAGGTACAAGATACCATCCCTTTCAATTAAAATTGATAATTATGAGATTGAAATCATTAACAACATAAAGTTTTTAGGTATGTGGATAGATAACCGCTTTAATTGGACAAGGCACATTAATGAGTTAACCCAAAAATGTATTCCTTTTATTAACATATTGAGTTGTGTTAGTAATCCTTCCTTTGGCATACATCCCATTCATTTACGCCGATTATATATAAGTATAGTAAGAAGTAGACTTGATTATGGATCTTTTCTTTTTGGGAACTCGAGCCCACGCCTACTTCAAAGACTCGACGTTATACAGAACCAATGTTTAAGACTTTGTGGGGGTTTCATCCGGTCAACACCTACTCACGTGATGCAAAGTGAGATGTGTATACAGCCTCTTTTTGTACGCAGAATTTATTTGAGTCACAAATACTATCTTAACATATGCTCCAGACAAGATGATTATTGTCATAAACGGCTGTCCGTTTTTAAAAACCTGATAGAATCCGATGTACGTTACTGGCGCAATAATCAACTTCCTCTTTTGTATTTAAGTCATAATCAATATTTAGGACTAAATATTCATAAATTCCAAAACAGACTTATTTATCAACTTCCTTTCTTTATTAATAAAATTGATTTATCCAACTTTATAAAGGTAAACATCCAAAACATAACTTCTTCTAAATCAAAATTATCGAGTAAAGAACTTAAAGATGCCACAGTTTCCATGATACAGGACAGTTATGCTGACTTTGTTCATATTTATACAGATGGGTCAAAGACGGGGGTTCATAATGGATGCTCTTTCTTCGATCCGACAGCGTCGTTGATGGCCAAGTTTAGCGTAAATGTACCTAATGTAAATATCATGTGCTTGGAACTTTTGGCTATTGTTGAGGCTATTCGTTATATAATGTCAACTAACTATACAAAAATAGTAATATTTACTGATTCTAAAAGCAGTTTGTATCACCTGCTTTCGTGTAACAGAGCAAAGCTAGGGAGAAAGGAGGCTTATATTATTATTGAAAGTATCGTTAACATGATACGTAATGGGATTAATATCTATCTGCAATGGGTTCCTTCCCACGTGGGGGTCTTTGGCAATGAGGTCGCCGATGAGTGTGCCAGAGTAGCTCAATCCGATGGTATTCCTCTTCATGTGACCCTTCAGTCTTCAGATTATATCCCAATCGTGAAGAAGCGATGCCACGACCAGTGGAAAGAGTATTTTGATGACATCTCCACTGAAAAAGGTATTTGGTACAAAACCCTTTCTGCTGAGCCTCCACAAGTTCCTTGGTTCGGTAATAGCAAAATGACACGAAAAGAACTAGTTAATTGCTTTAGACTACGTTCGGGTCATGTTCCATTGAACAATTTTGGTTACCTAATGCGCAAAACTGAAAGTCCCAATTGTGCTTTTTGTCATACAAAAGAGGATCTTTTCCATGTTTTAATAGAATGCAAAAATAATGAGTCATTACGAAATAAATTGTTAGTAGATACACAATGTCATAAACAAGATATTATGTTTATGTTTCACTGTATATTTAGTTCCAAATTCACGAATGAGAATAGCCAACGCGTTATTTATTTTTATATACAATCGCTAGAGTTAAGGAAACAAATGATGTCTTCCTAATTTTGTTCTATTGTCAATTTTTTTAAAAAGCTGTCTTAACCTTATAGGTGTATAGCTTTCTAAATAAAGATTAAAAAAAAAAAAAAAAAATTATAAGTTCACGTAAAAATAATTAAGTTCCTTCTTGAGTTTTGTGAAAAGACCTCGGAATTAATGATTCAATGCGTATATTGTCATTGCTTTTTATATTACTAATTTAATACATTTATGTCAACATTCAAATTAAGAATTAAATTATATGCATTATGCTTAATTGTAATAAGCTTAATTATCGACAAACCAAAACGATACATACACTAGTTTTAGTGTCGTTAGGGCCCCTGAAGTTTGTGGATAAAAAATAAACGAAATCAGCAATCTTAAGTAACCTTTCATAATCCAAGCCCACATTTTGATTCAACATTAGCAGCAACGGAAAATATAATATTCAAAAACACATCAAAATCGCTAAATTCAAAAAACTGCATTAACTGAACGCCACGAAGCACCTGCTTCACAAATCTAACGCGATGGTCGCATCTCGCATAATTGCATCGGCGTGACGTCATCATACATCCCTGTTACCGTAACCCATTTGCACCGTTCCATAAATCATACCTTTGTTGTGTTCCAATGCGTAAACTTTGAACTTGGGCCTTAGTTCTGAGATATGTTTTCTTTAAATATTTACCTAACATGCTTTAATAAGGTGTTGCTTTTGTTTTGAGAAGGATAAAATTCAAGGCACAATGCATAAACCTTTTATCAGCCCTATATTCTATTCATATGTTATTTGTTGCAAACTTTTCTAAAATGCTGTTTATAATAATCTTTCAATGATTCATTTAATCAATCAATGAATCATTGAATGAGGCTAATATTCCACGACATTTAAAACAACTACTGTAAAAAAAATATATCTTGTTCTTGAAAACGAATTTTTGTATTCGTTCATTCTGAATGATGCTTCTGGTTGAAGTGAGTCACAGTGTTTGTGTTGGTTTCTGTGCAGATTATACTGTTTCGATATGTTTTTTTTCCTTGCAATGCTTACTTGCTTGATGTGAAGAAGGGCCGTGCATCAAATCAGGGAATTCTGCATGGTTAGTGTTTTGGAGTTTCAGAATCAGCAAGATAACTTGGTTACATTTGTCAAAATATTCTTCAATATCATGCCCAAGGTCCAAAGTTCAAACTGTACGTAGTCCGATACATTCACCACCAGATTTTAAAATAGATGACAAGTCTTGCATTGCTTTGTGTGCGCGAGTGAGTGACTATGCAATGAAATTTGATGCCGTCCTTTTACGCGGTTGGACGTTTTCGTGATCTGAGCCTCGATGGAGTATTAAAGTCTCGTTTCGCGTTAGCTCAGGAATGAATAGGTTTTGGGCTTCAAAAGTTTTCTGTTCCGTTTTTAATTTCACAATAGTAGTTGTTTTGACTTCGGTTTTTACGATACACTTTGTACCGCTTTTTAAAGTGTAGAGTTTGTTTTCTGTTTGTTAGTTGCCTTGCACCATGTCAGTTTCAATCTGCAAAACTACCAGACAGATTGTGCTGTTTTTTGCTCTTGCTAGCCTTAATTTTAAGGAAAGTATATTACCTAGTGCAGGGTTCAGTTTGCACGATTCATAATCCTAAATTAAGCATTTTTTTGAAGTCGAAGTCGTCGTGGCGCCGGGGTTACTGTGTGTATCATACGATATCACAGGTTAAGCAACGTTACTGACTTGGATGGGTGACCACCGACCATTCGTTTCTCACGGCGACTTCCGTGCTTCGGAAGCAGTCAGTCCCGAGTCGTGAGGGTTTGTCAGAAGCGCCCTGAAAATTCTGACATCCACCACCCAGCTCTGGGTCAGCTTGGTGCATTATGGCCTATACCTCCTCGTCACCCAAGGAAGAGACTCATAGCCCTGCAGTGGGCTCATAACAAAGAGTTGTGATGATGATGAAGCATTTTTTAAGAAACTCGCAAAGATACCGAAACGTTGAGTTACAATTTATAATATAACAATGTATAATGTACAATATACGCGATTAATCCGGTTACAAAGTATTTTCTTTGAGGTGTATTTATGTTGAGTACCTACTTACTCGATAAGCTATACTTTAGGTATGTATATCTATTATATTCTTGAGTTTTTACAATCATTTTATACTTGTAACTTCATTAATTTTTACTCATGGCCACTTTAGTGAGATATTGGGAAACCATAAACACACAATAAAGAAAATAACTTTTCTCTGATGCAAGAAGTACTCATGATAACTCTTGTCGCAATCAGACACTATCACATAGTCATATCAACACCCCTAAGATTGTACTCTGTCCGATATTAATTATCGATGACTTTCATGCTTCGGAGAACACGTTAATGCATCGATCTTTGGTATTATTTAGTAGAATACTACCTTACGGCTTGACAGAAACTGCTTTGGTATTTGGACAATTCTGACATACAACAGAAGAACAGGGATACATGTAAGGCATAAGGCTTGAAGTTAGGTATAAATATAAACGTAGACTCCAGAAGATCACCAACTTGTTCATGGGTCAATGTTTACGCTTTTATAATGAATTTCCAAAATATTTAAGACTAGCTGTGACCCGCGACTTCGTCCGCGTGGATACCGTTTATTAGAGTTGGATAAATACTATTATTATATCCTCCTTGAAGTATAAACTTACTTTATTCAAAATTTCGTCAAAATCGATTCAGTAGTTAAGCGTTACTGATAGATAAACAGACAGAGTTACTTCAAAAACTGTTACAACAAAGCTGTGATCCGCAGTTTCACCTAAGTGTTTTGTGAAAAAGTATAGGTAGGTAGGTATATTACATAGATGATGCCTGCGACTTCGTCTGTATTGAATCAGTATTTCGAGTAGGTTATTTTCTTCTCCAAGGTCCTAAGTACGATCTTTAATAACAAAAATAAAAATGAAGAATCTTCGCCCAAATAATATGTATAGCTCCTAACCACGAACATAGGTAACTATATTAGGCACATTGCGTTATAAACAAATCGGGTGCCAAAGTGTCTTAAATTTTACATAATTCATGCAATACCTATCTTCATTAATTATAGCTTACTGTAAAGTTTCAGAAGAATACATTCGGCAGTTTTTGCGTGAAAGAGTAGCAAAGATCCATCCATCCAGCCATTATCAGTGTATAATGTGTATTATCTATAGTTATGAGTGGCTACTTTTCACGGTAAGCCAATTTAATGTAATTTCTTTTGGTAGTTAACACATCTACGTTACTTTTTATTCTACTTCTAAATCTAAGGTTTCTAACTTCCAAGAGCTAGAAATGATCACGAAATAAATAAAACCTTGAGTCCCATTATTTTAAGTTTAACTTTCTTACAATATATCTCTGTATGTACAGAAGGTAGCACATCAAGCGTTACAAATCGTTATTTTCTTTTTTACTTGAATCTAAAATCTATGCCCTCGACATTACCTAAGTTAAAATTGTTTGAGGAAATTTGACAGGTAATGTAACGCTTGACCTGCTGCCTTCTGTACCTACCTGTATTAAATCGCGCAAGAAGCTTTATTAATGATTTAGCCCTATCAACATAGCAAAATTTTCTACTGCATACCAACTAAGTATTTTTCAGATTTATTATTTTTAAGCCCCTAGTACTTTTACCAGGAGAATTTCCTTAGAATTCTTATTCCCATGTTAATTTTTAGTGTAGTTCAGTTTTTTTTTCTTCTGGCTATCCGAACGCTTTTACATCTATCTAATCTAATCTTTAAAAAAAAATCTACTAATGCCACGTTACAATATCAAAAACACTGTTCGTTCGTTGCTTCCACGCTGGACTGGGAGCAACAGAAAATCATAGAATGTACCAGTTGCAGTATGCCCGGGCATACCTTAAAAGTCATTTTAGGGATAGAGGTTTTATTGGATAGAGGTTTTATAACGGATAAAGGCGTGAAGTTATATGTATGTACGTTCGTTTATTCTACGAACAGTAGATTTAGCTATCATACACGTTGAATATTGAAGCGTATAAAGCGTTTCAATATTCAACGTCTTGTCAAATTACTACTTACTATTCTTATAACTACCTACCATTCGTTTGTAGTAGTTTTTACTCATGTAAAATATTGAAACCCAGCATTCATTGATTTTGATGACAATTTAGTTATAATTTAACCCTAGAATAACCCTACCGCCTCAGAATAATTGACTAATCCGAGTGAGCCCCACTTGGTGGTAAACTGACTGTCTCGGCTGACTGAAATTTGCCGTCAAATATCACTACTGCCAGCGTGACGCGTCCCGAAAACATTTTATAAAGAGCCAGTTTTAGAGCCGCAAACGGGTTTATGATAGAACAGGCTTGGCTTCGGTATTCGACCTCATTTATACTTACCATCAGGTGAGAATGAGAGAACCGATTTGAAAAAAACTTAGTATTTTTAATATTTTGGAATAGAAAGTTATAAAATTAAACTCGTGGGTAGTCTGACTCCCAACCGTTACAAAAATTTGGTGGTTCATTCAGAGAAATCTTATTTCCAAGTGAAATAATAAAAGTTGGGTGAATATGGTCATAGGCTCACAGAGTTTGGTAGGTATCTCGAACAATTAACAGCGTGAGTGGCCGGCCATGCCAGCGAATCACTCGCTCTGCCCGCCCGCGTCTTATCGAACATACCTACCTATTTTATTACCGAGTTATTTTAAAATTATTACGATATCTCTTTGGATCTTGACTGAAATCAAGTGGTGTCAAAGACAATTTTGTTCACAATTAAATTTTTATTGTAAACAAAATTTAAAAAATATATAATAAAAAAAAATTACGCGAGCAGGATCGAACCCACGACCTTAGACTCATGGTCGGTCTGCGCGCAACTGAGCAATGAGTACTTCTGATCTGTATGCCGAACATCTCCACCATATTCTAGTAAAGTAAGTTTTAGGCATAACTTTTAAAAATCTATTACAATTTTTTTAGATCCTAGATTTTTTTTATGTCTGCAGAATCTGCTTATCATCCTGGACAACTTTTGTTAAGGCATCATATCTATATTTCTTACGGTTTTGATGATCCCTTAAGGGTTCTGCATCAGGTGTTCCAGTAACCGAAATAAAATATACCCTATATGTTGCCCCGGCTTCACAGCTATACATCAAAAAAAGGTTCATTCAAATCCGTTCAGCGGTTCCAGAGATTAGCGTGTGCAAACAGACAAACTTACAAACAAACAGACAAATTTTTTTTTTCTGATTCTTACTCTTTTTTCATTTCTTTATAACCCTAGATAATTTTTTTTGTAAAAATATTAAATGTACAGACACGTTTTTTTTACTGTTTTATTATATGTATTGACTAGCTGTGACCCGCGACTTCGTCCGCGTGGATACCGTTTATTAGAGTTGGATAAATACTATTATTATATCCTCCTTGAAGTATAAACTTACTTTATTCAAAATTTCGTCAAAATCGATTCAGTAGTTAAGCGTTACTGATAGATAAACAGACAGAGTTACTTCAAAAACTGTTACAACAAAGCTGTGATCCGCAGTTTCACCTAGGTGTTTTGTGAAAAAGTATAGGTAGGTAGGTATATTACATAGATGATGCCTGCGACTTCGTCTGTATTGAATCAGTATTTCGAGTAGGTTATTTTCTTCTCCAAGGTCCTAAGTACGATCTTTAATAACAAAAATAAAAATGAAGAATCTTCGCCCAAATAATATGTATAGCTCCTAACCACGAACATAGGTAACTATATTAGGCACATTGCGTTATAAACAAATCGGGTGCCAAAGTGTCTTAAATTTTACATAATTCATGCAATACCTATCTTCATTAATTATAGCTTACTGTAAAGTTTCAGAAGAATACATTCGGTAGTTTTTGCGTGAAAGAGTAGCAAAGATCCATCCATCCAGCCATTATCAGTGTATAATGTGTATTATCTATAGTTATGAGTGGCTACTTTTCACGGTAAGCCAATTTAATGTAATTTCTTTTGGTAGTTAACACATCTACGTTACTTTTTATTCTACTTCTAAATCTAAGGTTTCTAACTTCCAAGAGCTAGAAATGATCACGAAATAAATAAAACCTTGAGTCCCATTATTTTAAGTTTAACTTTCTTACAATATATCTCTGTATGTACAGAAGGTAGCACATCAAGCGTTACAAATCGTTATTTTCTTTTTTACTTGAATCTAAAATCTATGCCCTCGACATTACCTAAGTTAAAATTGTTTGAGGAAATTTGACAGGTAATGTAACGCTTGACCTGCTGCCTTCTGTACCTACCTGTATTAAATCGCGCAAGAAGCTTTATTAATGATTTAGCCCTATCAACATAGCAAAATTTTCTACTGCATACCAACTAAGTATTTTTCAGATTTATTATTTTTAAGCCCCTAGTACTTTTACCAGGAGAATTTCCTTAGAATTCTTATTCCCATGTTAATTTTTAGTGTAGTTCAGTTTTTTTTTCTTCTGGCTATCCGAACGCTTTTACATCTATCTAATCTAATCTTTAAAAAAAAATCTACTAATGCCACGTTACAATATCAAAAACACTGTTCGTTCGTTGCTTCCACGCTGGACTGGGAGCAACAGAAAATCATAGAATGTACCAGTTGCAGTATGCCCGGGCATACCTTAAAAGTCATTTTAGGGATAGAGGTTTTATTGGATAGAGGTTTTATAACGGATAAAGGCGTGAAGTTATATGTATGTACGTTCGTTTATTCTACGAACAGTAGATTTAGCTATCATACACGTTGAATATTGAAGCGTATAAAGCGTTTCAATATTCAACGTCTTGTCAAATTACTACTTACTATTCTTATAACTACCTACCATTCGTTTGTAGTAGTTTTTACTCATATAAAATATTGAAACCCAGCATTCATTGATTTTGATGACAATTTAGTTATAATTTAACCCTAGAATAACCCTACCGCCTCAGAATAATTGACTAATCCGAGTGAGCCCCGCTTGGTGGTAAACTGACTGTCTCGGCTGACTGAAATTTGCCGTCAAATATCACTACTGCCAGCGTGACGCGTCCCGAAAACATTTTATAAAGAGCCAGTTTTAGAGCCGCAAACGGGTTTATGATAGAACAGGCTTGGCTTCGGTATTCGACCTCATTTATACTTACCATCAGGTGAGAATGAGAGAACCGATTTGAAAAAAACTTAGTATTTTTAATATTTTGGAATAGAAAGTTATAAAATTAAACTCGTGGGTAGTCTGACTCCCAACCGTTACAAAAATTTGGTGGTTCATTCAGAGAAATCTTATTTCCAAGTGAAATAATAAAAGTTGGGTGAATATGGTCATAGGCTCACAGAGTTTGGTAGGTATCTCGAACAATTAACAGCGTGAGTGGCCGGCCATGCCAGCGAATCACTCGCTCTGCCCGCCCGCGTCTTATCGAACATACCTACCTATTTTATTACCGAGTTATTTTAAAATTATTACGATATCTCTTTGGATCTTGACTGAAATCAAGTGGTGTCAAAGACAATTTTGTTCACAATTAAATTTTTATTGTAAACAAAATTTAAAAAATATATAATAAAAAAAAATTACGCGAGCAGGATCGAACCCACGACCTTAGACTCATGGTCGGTCTGCGCGCAACTGAGCAATGAGTACTTCTGATCTGTATGCCGAACATCTCCACCATATTCTAGTAAAGTAAGTTTTAGGCATAACTTTTAAAAATCTATTACAATTTTTTTAGATCCTAGATTTTTTTTATGTCTGCAGAATCTGCTTATCATCCTGGACAACTTTTGTTAAGGCATCATATCTATATTTCTTACGGTTTTGATGATCCCTTAAGGGTTCTGCATCAGGTGTTCCAGTAACCGAAATAAAATATACCCTATATGTTGCCCCGGCTTCACAGCTATACATCAAAAAAAGGTTCATTCAAATCCGTTCAGCGGTTCCAGAGATTAGCGTGTGCAAACAGACAAACTTACAAACAAACAGACAAATTTTTTTTTTCAGATTCTTACTCTTTTTTCATTTCTTTATAACCCTAGATAATTTTTTTTGTAAAAATATTAAATGTACAGACACGTTTTTTTTACTGTTTTATTATATGTATTGATATAATAAAAAAAAATTACGCGAGCAGGATCGAACCCACGACCTTAGACTCATGGTCGGTCTGCGCGCAACTGAGCAATGAGTACTTCTGATCTGTATGCCGAACATCTCCACCATATTCTAGTAAAGTAAGTTTTAGGCATAACTTTTAAAAATCTATTACAATTTTTTTAGATCCTAGATTTTTTTTATGTCTGCAGAATCTGCTTATCATCCTGGACAACTTTTGTTAAGGCATCATATCTATATTTCTTACGGTTTTGATGATCCCTTAAGGGTTCTGCATCAGGTGTTCCAGTAACCGAAATAAAATATACCCTATATGTTGCCCCGGCTTCACAGCTATACATCAAAAAAAGGTTCATTCAAATCCGTTCAGCGGTTCCAGAGATTAGCGTGTGCAAACAGACAAACTTACAAACAAACAGACAAATTTTTTTTTTCTGATTCTTACTCTTTTTTCATTTCTTTATAACCCTAGATAATTTTTTTTGTAAAAATATTAAATGTACAGACACGTTTTTTTTACTGTTTTATTATATGTATATTGATTAACCCTTCGATAGATCTAAGGAAAAGTGTTATTATAAAAAGTTTTACTTTAAGATATGCAGATGCAAAAAGATGGGATTCCCTGGTTGTAAATTGTTATTGTGTATTTTTAAAAAGATGATTGCTGTTGAGTTTCTTCCCACTTCTTTTCAACAGATCGACTTTCCGAAGTGGTAGTAGATTCAGTTCAATTTGTAAATTGTTTGTCTTATTTCAAATGTATATATTTACGAAATAAAGATTCTTTCGACTTTGACTTTTTGACTTATGTATTTTTCATATTTTTTTAAAGGTTGAATCAATTGACTGTTTTGTTACTGAAGTACTGGTACGTGTCTGCAACTGATATGCATACTAGAATCGTAGTAAGTAATTTAAATATTGCATTTTGTTTTTTTTTTTGTTATCAGTATGCATATTATAAATTTAAATGTAACATAGCGTTGATGAGTAACTTATTAATTTAATTAAATAAGCAATTATTAGGTCATATCTCTCATGGACTAAGCAGGCTCTATAATGAATAATGGCGTGTAGACGGAGTCAACTGAATAAATAGGATATTGGACACATAAGATATTAAGAAATGTTAAAGGAAATAAATTTTGAATCTATCAAAATATAATCAAATTAACGTACCCAAATTCGTGGGTATCGAACTGAGGACAATACTGTTCAAATATAAATTCACAAACTAATGTTCTTCCTGAATCCATTTACTGACATTGACGTATAGCTGGGCATTTAATAGGCATCCTAGGCATCCTGCAATGGAACCTAGGCATTGTGTTTAGTCTGTGGGAGTGAATCGACTTGTGCATGATACAACCGTTAGGGGACGCGGCCGCAAACCGAATACGGAAGGCATTCGGAACCTTTTTGAAGAAGCTGAATTGTTTAAATAATATCATGTGAGTTGTGAAAAAAAATGTTTTAAATAAAAAAATAGATTAAAGACTTGGTTATCAAATTTGTACACTATTCATTTAATTTACTTGTTTCTTAAATTTCTGATCGGGTGATTTTAAATTTGGCTCTTCATATTGTGTAAAGTCTTAATTATTTGAAGTCATTTAAAACATTCAATCATTATTTCTCCAGCTTATTCTCCTTTTATATCTCTTCCGATTTTGACCACGTTTTAATTTTGGGTAAAGAAGCATCAGACTCTTTCCGGAGGAAGCATAACGTGAGCAGCGTATGTTTGATTCTACCATGCAAAATAAATAATGTCTATGAGCTTAAATTGAAATTGCCATTGAGTGTGCTTATTTGTAGTTTTCATTCAAATGAGTAGGTACTCATATTTCAAAAAAGCACTGTTCTTATGAAAGGTAAAGAATGTCTTCTTGAAATAACCTCTTCAATGACAGCTTGAAAGATATATTTTTTCTTTAAAATTTTCGTTGTTGCCCTTATTTATACTCTTTGTTTATACTGATGTACGAAAAAATCCCTTTGAAAGAATAAACATCATATATATTCTGTTACAAGTTATTAATGAAAAACAGGCTTCACCAATTATATCAGTTAAAAAACACTCTTCAAAATGTTTTTAAAACACTGCAGCAGACCAAAATAAAGGGATATTTATGGAACTTACAAGACAACGACTTTTATGTTATCAAATTCTTTTTAGTTTGATAAACAAAATATCCAAATTAAACAATCTTACATGATTAAAGTTTATAATGTATTTACTTACATTTTATAATTAACCAACAACATAATTCTGTTTTGTGCCATCCATTTTCTTGTAAAAGTTCTTTTAACATTAATTTAAATTAAAATGTTCAATACATTTTGCTACATAATTGATGCTAGTTAAAAGTTCTAGGCAGATATCTTTTTCGTTTACTCTGTTTGCTTTTAAATAAAATAAATGTAGACAAGGATAAAAAGGTGATTCGTAAGCTTTGGCATAATTTTTGAGTTCTTATCATCCACAAAAGCAAGCTTGTATTTTTAAAACAATTTTGTACTTAACCAAATGTTATCAGTCCCTGACTCGAGGCCAAAGTCACTTGACCATTCAAATTTATGGGGTGTCGACGCCACTGTCCGCGCGACTTACCCTAGAATAATACATTTTGCATTAGGATAGTTTAATCTATACAAATACATACACATTTGTCTGTACAAACTATTGTGTGAGTGTATTGAAACCAAAACCATTAAATTTATATAATAATCCTTTTTTGATTCTTCGAGACTGTACTTACTTGTCATTGTCTGTTTTTTAACACATCCAAGAGCTAGAAACTAGAAGCAATATATTTTTAATTGCTATAACGTTTATATGCGTTCTTTGCACATCAATGTATTTCCTATGCTATGGAGTAATGCTCTTTTAGGTATTTTATTTCATGATAGCATTGAGAATCAAAATAAAAATCCTTCCTAGGTAATGAATGGGCTCCTAATCCAGTATGCGATCCTGTTCATATTTTGTCACAGTATTTGAGGTCAACTCACTCACACAGACATCACTATTCTCCTTTGTGCTAGAAGATTTGAAAAACAGTCACTAGTTAAAAGAAATACATACGTGAAATCACGCCTGTATCCCTGATGGGGTAGGCAGAACACCAGAGGCTATAAAAACTTCTGATGTCACGTCTCACAAATTTGGATGTATTATTATGATGGAGAGCACATGGAGAGAGACTATGCAGTGACAGGGGGTCAGCCTATCGCCCGCAAAAACGCCAATAAAACTTCCGAAATAAAACGATATAATGTTTTTAAATCTGCACACGCCACTTACTATACTCTTATAGGCTGAGAACATTAAATTCTACGATAATGAATTCTGTCTGAGTAGCTCTTTACTTATTAAGAATTCAAACTGTCATTTTTACTTTAATGTATTACGTTTGATAACGATTTTGCGAACTTTCTTAAATCAACAGAGGTTCATAAAAGGGTTTGCAGTAGACGTCTACATATAAAGGATTATGAAAAAAACCCCAGACAATTACACCAACTACATGGCCCCAAAGTAAGCATAGCTTGTGTTATGGGACACCATGTAGCGAACTAAGGGGGAACCTAGAATATAAATACATAAATAGATAAACACCCAGACACAGAAGATTATTTTTTCTTGTTCCAACACAACGTCGAGTTTAAATGTTACATATTAAATTATTTTTTATAAAATAGGTTCAAAAGTTATTTACAATTTAAGTGTGCTAGTTACAATTGATGGTTTTTTAAAAAATATCGATTACTCTCTTAAAAAAAGAAACTTAACCGGATTTACATTCTGATGCGACGTATACAGGGTCTGTTGTAATGAATTGGTAATCCATTTACTAGGCAGATGCATACTGTTCCTTTCACGTCCACGGCAAACATGTTTTACCTTGTTTTCTTTTGAATATTTTTATAAGTGGCATTAAATAATAGAATAAAATTATAAAGTGATAGAATAAAATGCTAATGTTTTCACTCATCGTGGACGTGAAAGGAACAGTGTGGTTTTACCTATTAACAGTGACCATCAACCATCCTTTTAACGCAGGGAGTGTGATAATCAAAGTTGACATTAAGAAAAAAGTTGAAAAAAAATTGCCTGAAAACGTCAATTTTGAAAATGTTTGACGTTAAGAACACCTAAAATTGTAAAAAAAATTGGTAAAACTATTCTTCAAAAAATAAATCCAGTAAAAATTAAAAAAAAACACCTCAATTTGATGAAATGGTAGTGAAATGAATGAAAAAATTCAGAAATTTTATGAAAAAGTATAAAAGTCTCCACCATTTTTATATGGCCGAATATTCCCATAAATAGAAACGATTTTCTTACAGTCTTACATCCGGACCAGCTCCAGATAATGGGTTCATCTGGTCATAATCATTCTAGTCAATCGTAACTTGTGAAATACATTATTTTTAAATATCACAAAATTCGTTTATAAACTTAGTTACAAAATTGCCCACCTTTGCAAACTATTGCTTTCAAGCTTTCAGCACCCATTAATTCAATCAGCATTTGTCAACAACTAAAATGGATCTGAATAGGCTTTCTGGGTACCAAATTCAGTTCAAGGCACTCTTCAAAAGGATCTTGAACGATACTGTATTCCTATACTGAATTCTCCATTAAAGATTATTTCGAACAAAATAGTCATTTAGGTTTTGCTTGGTATGGTAACGGTCCTAAATTGTATAGTCTTCAATTAAAGATGGTTGAAAGATGGATTGAGAAGTAAAATAGAAATCCTCTTTATAATTAGTTGGTGATTGTACCGTTTACACTGTAGGCACGATTCAATGTACATACGGTGTCTTCTTTACAATGTTCGGTCACAAATTCTAGAAAAACTTTTAAAAAATGAAAAAAACATTTGCTAAATTATAGAGTTATATAGAGTTAATTTACTTTAATATTGTTCTATAAAAAAATATAAAAATTAAAGTAGTGTCTATCCATCGTATTTTTCCATTGCAAAAATATAATGAGGAATCAAAAATCACCTTTACCTAAAACCTACCTATTCCGGAATAAAATTACTGAATATTCAGAATTTCATCTCTCCGGATCTGAAGGTATGACTTATACCTCGATTATTATGTAAAGGCTGCAATTTGTTTTTCTTACGAGACATACAGACAGGATGGTCAGACTTAATTTTCTTACCTTTATGTTTTAGTGGACATAGTAGGTGTGTAAAGGAGCCATACTGCTGTATCCTTTTCGAAATAATTTGTGTCCATTTTTTGGCTTTTTCTGACGTCATAATGAGATGCGAGATTACTGTATTAATTAAACATTACAACAATATCATATATGGTAATTAAGATAGATAATTTAATAATGAAAAAACAATTTCATATAGTATTTTTAAGAAAATTTAATGTATTTTGATGATATAAGAGATTTTCGTACTTAGGGCTGGCGCTCCAGGGGTTAAATAATACCAAAATATACATGTACAATATGTAGCCTCATGAGCTTATGTAACTGAGAACATTCAGTGGACGGCGGCTATAGATACACATTATAAAGGTTATTTTTTAGAACTGACCCAGATAGAATTTTAACACAGGATTAAGTATCGTACCGTCGCGCGACTCTCCACAAATGGACAAGGTATATAACTATGCACCATAAAGCAATTTCGTACAGTAAAGAAAGCCTGAAAATATTTATATTGATTATTATTATAATACATATAATTTGACAAACAAGATTGAAATGAAATATCCTCGAGTCCTAACAGTGTCGTACATGAGTATGTATGTATTTTTAATAGTAAATTAACTGAATGGTTTTTTAAATGTTCTAATTATTTCCCTTCATAATCGAAAATTTTATTCGAATCTAAAATTAATTTTGTAATGCCATTGAAACAATTTTTTCCGGTATTTGATAAAGCATAACATGATTTATATTTGATTAAAACCTTTATGCGGGATTTATGCACATTAGAGTCTATTGGCCATATAAGTAATTAAATAAAAAGAATATAGAAGTCACTATACGTTTCACTTCAGGATGTACAGTCGTGTAATACTATGTATACATTTTCATTGGATTTTGAACTTTATTACAACCGAATAAAGTGTATACATCTAGGGTTGTCAATCATACTGTTTTTAACAGTATTATACTGTTTACTGTTGAAGAAAAATAAATGCTGTTAGCGGCATAAAAAGCTAAACACTTTATACGCTAGACTTAAAATTTGTGCTAGAAACTCTAAAAAAATGTGTTTAGAACGTTAATAAATTGAATACTGTTTATTTTTCCAAAATACTGTTTTATATTCTTTTCAGACTCAAATATACTTTATTTCTAGAAAAAAAAGTTGGCAACCCTATGTAGGTACATCGTATAACATGTGACTGTCATCAAAACTATAAATTCAGACTAAGGCTCGCATTCTTTAAGTAAAAGTTTTTCGGCATTTCTCTTAAGGTTGTAGCAAATCTATGCTTAAGTCATGAACCAAACTTTCAATTTACGCAGTAGACATTGTTGAGAAGAGCAAAATATGAAAATTTGTTAAATAGAGTGATCTTCCGACCCGTGTGTATCGATACCTGAAACCTTGAACATAAGCCCTGAAAATCTCTAAAGACTAGGCCCGTGAAAACCCATTTATTATCATTACCAGAAATAATTCACCTCACCACGGTTACGTCTTGTCCTACCTGTCCTCTGCGGCAATCATTTGAAACTATTTCGAACAAAACGATTTATATAATATTCTTCTTTCCAGTTTTGATCTTAATTTTAGATTCATAAGCAGATTTTAATTATTTCCTATCTTGTTTTGAGTAAATTTTTTAAGGTGTACGTAAAACGTTTTGAATGGACGGTACTTACACTGCTTACTCGTGAAAAAAAAAATGAAATATTTCACCTCACCACGGTTACGTCTTGTCCTACCGTGGAAAATACTACGGCAATCATTTAAAACTATTTTGGACCAAATAATTTAATGGTCTCCTTTCCACTTTTGATTTAAATTTAAATTGCTAAGCAGATTTTAATGATTTCCCATCTTGTTTTGACTCCATTTTTTTTAAGGCGAACGCAAAACGTTTTGAATGGATGGTATTTATCCTTATTCCTGGAAAAGAAACATAATTTTTTATCATTGACGACCGGCTGGTGTAGTGGTAACATACATTGCCTTCTATGCCAGAGGTTCGAATCCCGGCGGCGGCGGATATCGGTGTGATGAACACAGATATTAGCCGTCAAGTCATGGATGTTTATATGTTTATTTACGTTTATTCTAATAAAAAATATGTATTTATTCAATATGTATGTTTATATATTTCTTAAGTATACCAGTTATCTAGTATCCATAACACAAGTTCTTAAAAAAACTTAATTTGGGCTAGATAATGTTGTGTGAGTGTCAGACATATTTATTATTATTATTGTAAATAAAAAAAAAACTTTTCCGTGAAGACGGTGCAAAAAATATCCTTATAGCAGCTGTACAGAAGGGCTGTCGGTCACAAATTGTACATCTCATCAGCCATTTAAGATGTTAAATTTAAACTAAAAATTTTAGATAATTTTCTTTACTGATGGTAGCTTTGAAAAACGTGCCCGTTTGCGTAGCAGAAACACCATTGTGTTCCGTATTTCCACATTTCCTGTATTGCTGATTTATTATGATAGTAGGATAGTGTTATAGCACCGGCACTATCATCTATATCAACCCATTCAATGTGTTTTAATCAATTCACAATAACTAGGTCGCATAGTTTAGCGAAAATATTATTCTGATAATAGCTACAAAATATATATTTTGATATATTGTTTATGAGAATTCCGGGACAAACTAACAGGTATCTATACTAATATTATAAAGAGGAAACCTTTGTATTTTTGTATGTTTGTATTGAATAGGCTCAAAAACTACTGGACCGATTTCAAAATTTCTTTTACCATTACTTAGAGGGATTCTTCCGAATCCGTATGGGCTACTTTTTATCCCGAAAATCCCGCAGGAATCGAAATTGCGCGGGTAAAACCGCGCGCAACGGCTAGTGAATTTAAAAAAAAAACCGGTCGATTCCGAATGCACCTTATTCGTCTTGGGTTTCATACGTAAAATATATTTTTTTGATTTTTTCCTTTATCTACATTGTACTATCGAACCAACTGACTCATATCAAGTCATAGCTCATTTTGGCAAATCATCTAAATGCTAGTAGTTTGAAATTTGCTTGAAGATAGATTTCCTTGGTGACGAACATGGCGGGTTTCAATATTCAATTGAGTGGTATGGGTAACCGATACAGGTACAAAACTGGTAGAAAAAAAAGCGTTTCACAATATCTATTAGCTACGAGCTGTAAGTTCTCAAATTTGGCATGGGCCCTCATTACATGACGTTCTTCAAAGATACTACATTGGTTGAAAAGTTCGCGGCCTGGCCATTAAAAAAAAAACTTTTGTTATTTTTTCTGCCGTCATTTTGAACTGTCATTATTCAATTGTCAGCCCGCGAATTTTCAATTTGATATCTTGTTTAAATAAAATTTTACGAACAATATAAATACGTGTGTAGAACAAATTTTCACTAATGGAGAAATTTGAACAACGTTCTGTGATTAAATATTTGTTTAAAAAAAGATTAACACCAAAGGAGATCCATGGTGACATGCAAACAACATTAGGGGAATCTGCCCCGTCTTATAGCACTGTGAAAAAATGGGTTGCAGAATTTAAACGTGGACGAGAGAACATCGAAGATGACCCTCGCCCCGGCAGGCCAATGACGTCTACGACCGAAGAATCAATAAAGTGTGTGATCTCATATTGAAAGACCGTAGATTGACTATCAGAGAATTTGCAGACACTATAGGCATCTCATATGAACGAACGCAAAACATCATTGTCCATGAACTCGGCTTTTCTAAGGTTTCGGCTAGGTGGGTCCCCAGATTGCTTTCAGTAGAGCAAAAGCGAATTCGACTCACGATTTCTCGCGACTGTATGGAGATGTTCGAGGCTTCCACAAGGTTTTCTTGACAGATTTGTGACAATGGATGAAACCTGGGTTTACCACTATACCCCAGAATCAAAACAACAATCCAAACAATGGAAAAAATCAGGTGAACCAACTCCGAAAAAAGCAAAGGCAATTCTGTCGGCTGGCAAGGTGATGGCATCGGTTCTTTGGGATGCTAAGGGTGTCATTATGGTGGACTACCTTCCAAAAGGCGAAACAATAAACTCTGCGTACTATAGCACCCTTCTGCGCCGTTTACGTGAAGAAATTAAACAGAAACGCCCAGGATTACTGAGAAAGAAAGTGTTGTTTCACCAGGACAACGCCCGAGTCCACACGTCTGTCGAGTCTATGGCTCAAATTCTTGATTGTGGTTTCGAATTGTTGCCACATCCAGCTTATTCTCCTGATTTGGCACCTTCGGACTTTCATCTGTTTCCAAACCTGAAAAAACACCTCGGTGGGCAGAAATTTTTAACGAATGAAGAGGTCGAAGCCGCTGTTAACCTGTATTTTGAAGACCTCGAGGAATCTTTTTTTAAAACAGGTATGGAAGCTCTGGAAAGCAGATGGAAGAAGTGCATAGAGCTAAATGGAGATTACGTCGAAAAATAAAAATATTTTTGTATGTACTTTATTCTGTTTTCTTGACTAGGCCGCGAACTTTTCAATCCACCCTCGTAATAGGCGATATGTGATTGCATTCGCATTCGCTTTGTATGATATTTGAACTAAATACTTATTCAATTTATTCTTGCTATGTTTTGGTATTCGATAAATATATTATACATACATACATACATAACTTCACGCCTGTATCCTTTATGGGGTAGGCAGAACACCAGAGGTTATAAGACCATCTGATGTCACGTTTGACAAATGAGGTATTATAATGATGGAGAGAGGCTATTGCAGTGACAGGGGGTCAGCCTATCGCCCACAAAAATGCCAATAAAACCTCTGTCCCTTAACTGACTTTTACAGTATGCCCGGGAAGAGAAGCAGCTGGTACATTCTATGTTTTTCTTTCGCTCCCAGTACAGCATGAAAGTATGTTTTACATATATATGTTTTATAATTTGTTTTAAACAAAAATGTTTAAAACATATTATAGTATGTTTTAAACATTTTTGTTATTAATTGCGTTTAATTGCTTACGTAAAACGAAACTCCAATCCTTTGACTTATTTTGCAATTGGTTAAATCACATTTTTTATGACGTCAAAGTAAATATTTAAAAGATAAATTATGTCATTTAATAATACTCTTCCTTTTTTTTCAAAAGCTGTTATAGATAAGTTAGAAACAGAAATCTGGAATATTAAAATGTTGACAGATATTTGATAGGATATTTCATTAAATTAATAAATTGTTACGTCGTTGGCTGGATAAAACGACTTATTCTGTAATTGGTCATATGTAATGAAAACTTAAGTCGCTATTGGCCGCAGCGTCGTGGTTGCGTCGTCGTTGGCTAGATAAAATGAATTATTTTGTAAATAGTCAAATGTAACAACGTTGCCTAGCAACACATTACAGTTCGTATGCAGTGGTTTAGATGTCAAGATTTTGAATATAGAAAGGCATTTTGGTAGTGATTTCTATTGTTCGTAGGCAAAACGACTAGTTTTCATGATATTGATTGATACAATATTTAAAAAGTCACAAGTGCATTGTGCGCAAAGGTTATACGCGATAAACCTTTCAAGTTTGACAGTTTCAAACAAGTATTCAGCAAAATGGGTCGTGATACAGTTGGTTTGATGGTACCTAAGTTCTAACTTCTTGCTAAATTATAGGTATGTGTCTAGGTCAACGGGAATTTCCAATCAGCCTTATGATTACCTCGCGAATGTCAAACTATGTGGTAGAAAATATGACTTGTTAATTCTGGGAAGTCATATAGCATTGGAACAGAAGGCAGCACATCAAGCTTCACAAACCTCTCAAATTTTCACAATCAATTTTTAACTTTATATCGAGGATATAGAGTTCTGATTCTATTACAATTTTTGACAGGTTTGGAATGCTTGATCTGTCACCTTCTGTGCCAGTATTTTAACTATATATCCGGCGCTTCCAGCGGTTCCAGTGAAGGAATACAGTCGTTGTCTTTGTCTTCGATAGAAAGGGTTTTACGAATACTAAAAGAAAAGTATATAAATAGCACGAAATAGGTACAACTATTTCAAAATCTTCATCATCATCATCGTCACAACTCTTTATAATGAGCCCGCTGCAGGGCATGAGACTCTCCCCTGGGTGAACAGGAGGTATAGACCATAATCCACCAAGCTGGCCTAGTGGTGGATGCAAGAATTTTCAGGGCGCCAAGATGGCTTCTGATAAACCCTACCGACTGCTGTATACAATTATATAGCACCCGGGACCGACTGCTTAACGTGCGCTCCGAAGCACGGAAGTCGTCGTGAGAAATGAATGGTCGGCGGTCACCCATCCAAGTACCGACCGCGCCGAACGTTGCTTAACCTGTGATATCGTATGATACACACAGTAACGAATGCGCCGCGACGACTTCCATCTGTAAATCTTAGTACTCCACATGCCACGAGATTAAGATGAAATGCTTGCCAAGCAAACGATATAAAAAAAATAGAAAACTTTCATAGTCTTGACCCAAGCCAAAACCCTCTATACAAAGTGTAACACAATGAGGAGATAATACTTAAGGGAATTGTATGTTTGGTGATGTAGTTTATAAGTAAAAGTAACATAAATTTGTTATCCAATATTTACGGTTCCTTACGGTTCCTTACAGAATCCTTACGGTTCAACCGAAAAACAACTTCAAAGTTTAAATCTAAATATCTAAGTGTCAACCCTAAAAACAGCTGTTAGCTTTTGATGAAATCTTAACAGATGGCGTAAAAATAAAGTGATGGGTAACTAAGCCAGATACTACAAAGTTCAGCCGGTGCGGAAAAGGTCTTAAGGTCACTGACAGCGGCACAAGTCTTGTTTTAACTTATTAGGTTGACTAGGGTTGTCAAAATATTTTGTTGTAAAATAAAGAACTTGTATGAAAAACTATACAAGCACTGATCATGGTAATTCTTTTACAGTATATTCTACATATGGTATAGAAGCTAACCCTTAATTTTTTATCTCTCCATTTTGTTACACGTTGTAATATAAAGCGTCGTAACCACAAATTACAGTATTAACCTATCTTAACCCTTCAGGTGTTTTCCTAAATTCAGCTTTATTATTTAGATACATTAAAAATAATATTACTTCTATCTCTTTCTGTCACATAGCGACCTAATTTGAAAAGGCAAATGACGTCCGTGCGCTGTGACCGCAAATTGCTTTAACAAACACATTTCAAACACATTGCAATTGTGATTGTTGAGCTTAGGCTGCGTTTACACGATGATGTTAATTATAATTTAATATTTCATTTCGATTTATGAGAGCATTCTTTATTAAAGTTCATATAATACAGAATGGGTGGACTGGCAGAAATCGCGCTTCGGCGATAAGGCCGCCATTTGTATATTAATTGTAATTATTCTTTCATTTTACCTATGTTACCATGTTGGTGTACAATAAAGAGTTTGCTTAAAAGGTGGGGCGCCATCCCAGATTAGCTGTCATAAAAGCAACTCTTTCGGGTAGGATCCTGTCTAGCTGACTAGGGACCACCATCTATGTAGTATTTGTTGCCTTACATCGTTATTTTGGTTAGGTTATGTGTTCCGGCAATGTGTTATAAAGATGTTCTTAAACCGTGAGCTGTCATCTTCAACCTCGTACGTAATTACCGTCAAATAAGATTGAAGCCAATAAAGGGCAAGTAATCGATAGAAAAGCAACGAATTCAGAGCATTAAAAAGGACTTCATTAACATTTTTAAATCCTTGTCAAAGCTATTTCATCTACGTAAGTATTTAATCTCTTTTTCATACATAGTTCTTAAAAAATTGCAATTTTTTCGAAATCAAACTCTGAAGTAGGTTAGGTTACATGTTTCATAGGATAGAGAAAACTTCAGAGGTAGTCCCAGTTTTGTCGAAATCGATTAAGTACTTTTGTATTTGTAATATTTACATTTTTTTATATTTTTTTTTTATATTGTAAGGATAGGACGTTTCTCTTCCATGCCACCTGATGGAAAGTGCGCATGAAGACTATGGTGTTACACGTCCATCCACGAGAAACCTATTCACTCGACACTTAAAAGTTCCAGGACTGTAGTGGTCAGGAAAAACAGACGCAGGCAGATTGTTCCACTCCTTGGCAATCCGTACCAAAAAGGAACCATCGAAGCGTTTTGTTCGACTTCTTGGTAAATCCACTATATAGGGATGGAAGTTCTGTCTGCGTCTGGTAGTCCGGTGGTAAAAAGGGGTGGGTTCAATTTGGTCAAAAAGAGCACTCGCACACTCACCAAAATGAAGCCGATAAAATACTGTCAAACAAGCAACCTTACGACGATGCTCCAGCGTCTGCAATTTTTTATTTGTAAGGTTGTTGTTGTTTATGATTTTACGGGCTCTTCGGTCAATAGAGTCTAGCGCTTCGAGCTGGTATTTGGCAGAACCATCCCAAAGGTGACTACAGTACTCCATGCACGACCTCACTTGGGCTGTGTATAAGTTGAGCAGCCGTTCAGGGCTGAAGTACCGCCGGACCTTCGAGATGATACCCAATTTTTTTGAAGCCGTTTTTGCCATAGACTCAATTTGTTGTCCGAAGTTTAATTTGGACGTTATAGTGACGTCAGCCAAAGTTTTGACAAGGATTTCCACATCATCATCCACACAACATCATCCACACAACAAGCCAACAAGATTCTTCGGTTGGAATTTCCACAATCCCATAACTTTATAACTCTTATGTCTTGCCACTTTAAAATCATATCTTAATTGTTTTCACATCCTTAGTTTTTATTTTAACTCAATCCAAAGATATTGTCAAATAATCCATTAGATAGTTTTTTTAATATTCCAAAATCAATCATCGTAAATCGAAATTTATAATAACACGTTTTGATTTTAACTGTAGCTTATTCCACTACTTTCCGTTATTCATTTCTGAATTTTGATAATTTTTCTGAAAATGCTAAGTAGATATTGTTACGTGTGAACACGGCTTTTAAAATTTGTCTGTTATCCCGCGACCGCGCTGTAATGCCAAACGATTGTCATGATGAGAAGACATGGATGTTTGGTTGGTTTAGTATAACGATGGTTAGTTTGCAAATGATTTAACTGTTATTTGCCAATATACTTTGTGTCAAACTGGCATTGAGATGAAACTGATATTTTTGATTTGTGAAAATAATTTAGGTTTGTAAATGTTGAAAGGAATTGTGTTATAGAGCAGAAGTAAATAATGATTCTTAAAACTTTTAAAAAAGTTTCACCATACACTATTAAAGATGACGAGCAATTGAAAACTACTACAGCTATGGTATTAGAACAAATTCCATTACTTTCTTGGAAAATTTTATAATGCATATTGTAGGTATAGGTATTATTATCGAAATAGACGTATTAATTTATACGGCGTTGCTTACAAGTCGACAAATCTTACTAAGCCCCGCTTTGGTGGGAATGCTCTCAGTTCGGTCCACACCATGGTGACCTGTGCAGAAAAAGGAACTATCGAAAAGTTTCTTGCGACATGGTTTAGGTTGCAAACTGGACGGCAGCGACAGTGACAGCGATAGCGACAGAAGTATTGAGATAGAAAGTATTGAGTTTGTATGAAACCGCGACAAATCGCTCTCACGCCCGCTGGCGTGGAGCTGCTGTCGCTGCCGTCCAGTTTGCAGCCTTAATATCCACTTAATATTTTATTTGCACACGCATTGTAAAATTTGGAAATGATATAGTTCGATCCGCGTGATAGATTAAAATGAATTCCGTGTTCAATCCATATTCTACTAATAGGATAATAAAGCTTAATATACCACATTAAATATACATATTTCCACAGTGTTATTATAAGCTAAATGGAGTAGAATTTAATCATTTTAAATTTAGTTCCCCATTTTAAAATAGGTGATCATTAAAATAATCCTAATTTGTCGTTATTTGAATATTCCTTTGTATATTATCTTAGTTTATTTTTGTGACCAGATACGTTGTTATCTTATTAAGCAGATTTTATGAGATTGAGCGTGAATTATGATTAGTAGGTAAGTCTTCTTCCATATTATGTAGATAAGTCTCTCTAAATAAGTCAAATACTTTTGTTATATCATTTAATTTGTTTCTTACACCATCTTATTTCAAAAAACTCAAATTACTAGTAGTAGTAGAATCGTTTACTCAATAATAGCTGTTGTAGTAAATTGATATTTAAATATCTATGATCAATGATATTTTGTCACTCAATGTTTAATTTCTATCTCTCAGTAGAGTAGATTCATGAAGTTTATTTTAAAAATGATCATCAAAAAAATTTCTATCTTGAACACAGGATATTTTAATAGAAAGACTAACTGAAAAACATACGAGTACAATGCGGTCGGCTCTTAAAACTTCGTGCTCTTGTGGATATCTCCACTGAACGGTCGAGCTATTAAGTTATTATAAGTTATTTATCAGACTTTTAAATATATTACTGTAAAGGCTATACATTTTTTATCATTTTCTTTAAAAAGGTATCCAGTTGTTTCTCTCAAACCAATCTCCCATAACTAACCGTCACCAACCAACTCATCAATTTATGGTTAAGCAGTGTAGTTTTCAATTATACTAAGCCCTGATTATATTCCCATTACACTGTAAACGAATTATTCCGTAGATTATATAAAGAGGATAGATTTTAATTTAACCAATCCGTGGAAATCGCAATAATCGTATCAATGGAATAGCTTCATTTGAGTGAACCGCGCGTGGCTCTCATTTCATTTTATGCTGTCGAGGTTTAGTGATAAGCGAAAGAGGTAACTCATGAGAGAGTTACTTCATAAAACAGTTTTCCTACTTTTTTGTCGATTTTATCAGATGCAGGGTCAGGCTAGAATTTTGTAATCACACACACACACACATATACACAACTTCACGCCTGTATCCCGTATGGGGTAGGCAGAACACCAGAGGTAATAAAACCATCTGATGTCACGTTTGACAAATTAGGAGGCATTACAATAGTGAAGAGAGACTATTGCAGTGACAGGGGGTCAGCCTATCGCCCACAAAAAAGCCTCCCATAACACCTCGGTCCCTTAACTGACTTTTACAGTATGCCCGGGAAGAGAAGCAGCTGGCACATTCTATGTTTTTCTTTTCTCCCAGTCCAGCATAGAAGCATAATATTTTTAATTGATATTAATAATTTGCCTTGATCTAGGTGAAATGTATTGTATATCTAGTATTAGTGAAAGTAAGTATTTATAAAATATGCTTACTGATTAAGGTAACTGAGGCCCGTAGTTGAGAATTTTCTGTCCAATCAGCTCTAAGATCTTGTAGTCTATGGCAGTACTGATGCCATTTGGAAGACACACATCCATGTAATTATTACATCCCATTTTTTCAGAAGGCAGACGCTTCGAATAGTGACGCTATTACGCATATACTCGTATGTCTAAAAGTTAAATCTGATTAATACTGTCTTTACTATTATATGCTGTAACAAATCGTCTTTGTTACATACATACATACATACATAACTTCATGCCTATATCCCTTATGGGGTAGGCAGAACACCAGAGGCTATATTATAGAATAAAACCATCTGATGTCACGTTTGACAAATTTGGAGGCAATATAATGATGGACAGACTATTGCAGTGACAGAGGGTCAGCCTATCTACCACAAAAAATGTCCAATAAAACCTCTGTCCCTTAACTTACTTTTACAGTATGCCCGGGAAGAGAAGCAGCTGGAACATTCTATGTTTTTCCTTCGCTCCCAGTCCAGCATCTTTATTCAGCATCTTTATTCTATCCAGATAATTTAATGACACTTTAAATTAACAGTGTAATTAACGCTTTCGCCTACACTTCGCTTATGACCACACACGGACCTCACAAATTTGTAGCAAACCCTCTCATTACGTATTCTGTTAGTGAATAGTTTGCTTGTTATCCTTCATGATAGCGATCGTATTATTGCACTATTTTAGCTGAGGACGCTTTTACCACTTACGTAATATTAAGTAAGATTGTGTTTATTTTTGGTACTACAATATGACATACTGCAATACTGTTTTAAATAACAAATGTTTTTGAGGTTTTGATGGTTACTGCTTTCATTTATACAGGGTTGATTTTTCGTGACCAGTCAAATGTAAATGTTAGTTTCTTTGATACGATTTAAACGTACCTGCATATTTATTTTAGCGCCGCTCAGTACAAAAAACAAACTCAGTACAAACTTTTAAAAAAATTGTCGCTGTTTATGAACGTAGCTACTACGACGCGGTATTTCCTTGATAATACTATGGATTACGAAAAAATATGTGTGGTAGCGCGTAGTTATCTTTATTTTAATATGTATTTTAGAGTGACCATTCCCAGAAAATCGTTTCTATAAATTATACTTATGGTGTAAAAAAAATTGGCAGGTGACTGCAAATCAACCCTGTATCTACAGTACTCAGTTTTACATTTAAGATATTATTTAACCTATTGAATTCGATAACTGTACAATAATTCATATTTGGTTAAGGTACATCATTCACACAGCGCTTACTAAGGAAGGAAGAACTCCAGAAGATCACCAACTCGTTCATGGGTCAATGTGTACGCTTTTATTATAAAATTCCAAAATATTTCGATAGATCTAAGGACAAGTGTTATTATAAAAAGTTTTACTATAAGATATCAGGATGCAAGAAGATGGGATTCCCTGGTTGTAAATTTTTATTGTGTATTTTTAAAAGATGATTGCTGTTGAGTTTCTTGCCACTTCTTCTCAACAGATCGACTTTCCGAAGTGGTGGTAGATTCAGTTCAATTTGTAAATTGTTTGACTTATTTCAAATGTATTTAAATACTTACGAAATAAAGATTCTTTTGACTTTGGCTTTTGACTTTGAGGACATAGCTTCTGTAATAGATACCTACTAAACGTATACACATATTTTTATATACACATGCGTATATTTTTTCTCACAAAAAAAAAAAACTTAGAACACATCGCTATACGAACCGATATTAGTTTGCTAGCTAGACAGATCCTTAAGGGCACCTTCAAGCATCTGTTCCAATGCCTACAAAAGTGTTGGTTTAATGTATATTTGACGACCACTTTGGCGATCGGGTAAACATGTCTGTCTCAGACGCCAGTGGTTGCATGTTCGATTCCCGAACGGAACAAAAATAATCAACGAAAGCAGAGCATTCAAAAATCCGACTTCACGTTAAAACTTTGACTGAGTTGAGAATGTCATCAACGTAAAAATTCTCCGAAATCATAAATATTTTTTCAAAAGCTTGAAATTTTCAATGAAGTAGGTACTCAACCGATTTCTATGAAAATTAAACGGGACCAACTATGAAGTAACCTCTATCATCTGGTCGGTTGAAAAAAAAATGTTCCGTGTCTGGGTGTTATCTATTTATGTATTTATATTCTAGGTTACCTACCCCCTAGTTCGCTACCTGGTATCCCATAACACAAGCTATGCTTACTTTGGGGCCACGTAGTTCGTGTCATTGCCTGGGGATTTTATTTATTTACTTATTTATCGCTATACGAAGTGATATTTGGTTGCTAACCAGACAGATCCTTACCATCAGGCATCTGTTCCAGTGCCTACAAAAGTGTCAGATTAATGTACATTTATGAAATACTAGGAGAATCAGACAACGTTAACAATTCGCCGGTAACTTTGGCGTCGAGCTTCCATCAAACTCTGGAATTGTACATCTCGATCGTCGTCTAATTGTATGCGAAGTCAAAATTATGCGAATTAAGCACCCGTCTGCGAGTTGGACGCAGAGCTTATAATATTTTTTTATGATGCAGAGGGCCCTAAAAAATTCTTCTTATAAGACTGTCACCATTATTATATTTCTTCCTTTAAACAGACAGAAGTCATCTTAAATAAATAAAAAATGTGTTAAATAATTTTTTTTAATTTTAACTCAATTGAGCTACGTTAGCAATATAACGTTAAAACAAAAATGTGTTAAGTAATTTCGAGGTGTTCCGCCAGGCCCCGGTAGCTCAGTGGGAGAGCACTCGTCCGGTAAACGAGAGGTCCCAGGTTCGAATCTTGGTCGGGTAATTTTTATTTAACACATTTTTCATTTATTTAAGAGTAATTAAGCATTTTAAATGCAAAAACTTAAAAATATTATTCAACATTGCAATGCTTCACTTTAACTGGGATTCACAATTTCTGTAAAGAAATTGGTCTCGGGTGTTCTTAGCTGCAAAGCGTAGACCACCCGAGAGCTATGTTAGCAATATAACGTCAAAACAAAAATGTGTTAAGTAATTTCGAGGCGTTCCGCCAGGCCCCGGTAGCTCAGTGGGAGAGCACTCGTCCGGCAAACGAGAGGTCCCAGGTTCGAATCCTGGTCGGGTAATTTTTATTTAACACATTTTTCATTTATTTAAGAGTAATTAAGCATTTTAAATGCAAAAACTTTAAAATATTAGGAATCATCTTAGGTCATTTTCATTCTACTTTAATCCTTCTAGTTTCGCCTTGAAAAGACAAGAAAAACAGATACCATCAGATGAGAATAATAAACGCTGCAGAGAAATAGTAAGATAGAAAGAGATAGCGTTGTATTTTGATACATACATAACTTCACGCCTGTATTCCTTACGGGGTAGGCAGAACACTAGAGGCTATGATACCATCTGAGGTCTTGTTTGACAAATTTAGAGGTATTATAATGGTGGAGAGAGACTATTGCAGTGACAGGGGGTCAGCCAACCGCCCGCAAAACTGTCAATAAAACCTCCGTCCCTTAACTGAATTTTACGGTATGCCCGGGAAGAGAAGCAGCTGGCACATTCTATGTTTTTCTTTCACTCCCAGTCCAGCATGGAAGAAAATTTTATGTTTTGATGTTTATCCTGTTGAAATTACTATACCTTCTTCGTGCAACATTTGTCATCTACGTAAAAATTTATGTTTTGTTTTATTTTCTAAAAAAAAAAAAATATTGTTTTCATGATCTTGATAAAAAAGTGAGTATTTAAGGTATTAATAACAATTCTCTCATCACGCTCTGTGTTGGCAGCATTTTGTTAATGAAACTTTGCCAAATGTTCGATTCCATTATTTACTTTATTGACTTAGCAGCAGGGACCGGAACCCCTTACCCTTAAAGAGGTTTTTGATTGGGTTTTTCATAGACTTGTTTTAAAAAACCCTATCAATTTGGTAACCGTATCGAAGACTTACCCTAATTTAAGGCTTACCATATCAATAGAGTTAGCTTCATGTAAGCAGTAAGCCTATCGAAAACCCTATTGAAGGTTACCGATTCAATAGGGTTTTAAAACCTGCAGGCAAATTTAATCTCTAAGAATATCAAATTACCAAAAATATCACCATATATTCAATCTCGCACTTCGAATTATACTTCCGAATTCAACAGCATGCGCGGAAAGAGATAGAAATAGGCTAACCCTATCACAGGGTAAGCGCATCCGAAAGTAGTTAACTTTATTCAAAGTGTTACCACGTCGATAGGCTTACCATATCAATAGGGTTACACTTCCATATGGTAAGATTTTGATAGGGTTACCCTATCAATAGGCTTAATCAAATAAAGGGGTTTTCCGGTCCCTGCTTAGCAGCCGACGAGTTAAGCATTTACAGCTTATATTTTACGTCTCATCATTAAAAAAACAGCTTAGCATATATTTAAACCATGTTCTGAATTTTTTACCCAAAAAGAACTTTCCTCTCCGAAATGCACATGCTGAAAAAGCTCTAATCCAGTTGCAGATTTAAAAATATCTATGTTCAAAATAAATTTTAATCTACTTAGCTGCACTAAATCCAACGTGTACTTAAAATTTTCAACCCTCATCATAAAATATACGTTTACCAACATAAACTTCACTGTAAAGAGTCTCTATTTAAACGCCATAAAGTTTGGTTTTAAATGATTTGTTAGCCAATACGTGGTGCCTTTATTTTACAGTCTCGTGCAATTGAAAGTGCCAATTTTACGATCAAGGATCGTAATCGATCGGGTACGTGCTGTGTTTTCGAATCGACCAGTACTCACTGCACCTAGTGTATACTGGGAAGCTTTTTTAAATTCATGATGCTTAAATTAACGGCTGCATAGCTGGTGATAGAGTACCTACGAATGGTGGGGAGAAAAAAAATCATTGCACATTTACTATGCATAGTGATTAACCATTTTTTAAGCAGTCCCTAAAGTTATTTTTCATTTTTAATTATATCTTAAACAGAAAAACAAATTGAATCAGGCGTTACTTTACGGAAAATTCATAGTAGTGCAAAGAAACTGACAAGTTACCGAATTAGAGCAATATTAAGTATTTTAAATATATTGATTTGTTTAAATTAAGTGTCCAGTCTACTATGTTTGGATATAAAATTTGATCACGTCAAAGCTAACTCATACCACTGCGACGTATTATCTTTCGACAAAGTTTTTGATACAATTGTTAAATATAAAGCTATGGATTTTGATCGTTACTGCCTTACAATAAGGTTTTCATTTTGTATCCTGGCGTTATAGTAATTTTGTACAAGTTTACATCACATACTCAAAGTTTGCATTGCAGATAGCGTATTCAGTGAAAATGCAAATAATATTCGGCCCATTGTTTCTGACCCTTGTATCGGTATACAGGCATTTATGGATAAAACAAAGTTACTAGTATGTTTTTTTTTATATAAGAATATTGATTTTATAATAATAACTATAATAGCATAAATAAACCATGAGAAAAGCAAGTAATCTTAGTGGTTGGAATGAAAATAATCTTTTTGATAACTCAATAACAGTTTTAGAATATTCAAATCTCAATTTTGTTGTAACTTAAGTGATTTAAACTACAACTTTGACACAAAATCAAAAACTGCATCCAAACTTTAAAACAGACTATAATATTTATCTGTCTATTTATTCTCATTACCAAAATCTATAGAAAATCATCAAACACATCAACAGCTTAACACATAAAGCCAAACACACTACATACAAGCGTCTATTGTAAGCCGAGTATTACACGAGCGTGTTTGCATTGCAGATGGCTTCAGTGCAATGCAAATACCTACTAATAGATGCATCGGCCATTGTGGAAGGGGTACAAAAACACGGGGCCGAGCAAAATTGAATTTTCATAGATGCGCTCGTGAATCTGTTGGTGTCAATTTTGAGGTTGTCGCTATTTTTGGACTGCACTGTAATATTTTTTAATGCTTTAGAAGTAACAGTTGTATAAGTAAAGAGTTGCACTTGCACTAGTTATGATGATATTTGTATCAAAATGGCATTTACTCTTTTTGAGTGCCCACGTAATAGTTGAATCCAAAATGCTTTTGAGTCACTTTGTCAACTGAATTTAATTGCATGGTTGCAAATTATCGATACTAAAATATAGGAAAAATATTTAGTAAACGTCCAAAATAATCTGTTATTTCAGGGAACTTGAAAACAACCTGCATAACTACTAACTAATGACTGAAAAATGAGGTACCTACTTGTAGTTTGTCTCTTGTCTAGTCTTATTCCGCACAATGTAGCGCTGCATCTCATATGGTACAATATTTGGCAAAAAAGTCTTAGCAAAGTTTGCCAATTCCTAATTTGCTTTTATAAAGGTGTAATTTAAGTCAATCTCGAAAACAAAAATGACACAAATAAAAGTATTATAAAAACTAAAAGATCTCGATATCGAAATGTCACATGACTATTGGCTACGACATTTATTTTTATAAGAAGAACACGGGTACACCAATTCCGGTTTAGTATCAATTTCTTCCATGCTGGACTGGGAGCGAAAGAAAAACATAGAATGTGCCAGCTGCTTCCCTTCCCGGGCATTCTGTAAAAGCTAGTTAAGGTACAGAGGTTTTATTGGCGTTTTTGCTGGCGATAGGCTGACTCCCTGTCACTGCAATAGTCTCTCACCATCATTATAATACCTCCGAATTTGTCAAACGTGACATCAGATGGTTTTACAGCCTTTGGTGTTCTGCCTACTCCATAAGGGATGCAGGTGTGAAGTTATGTATGGATGTATGTATTAATTTACTTATAAGAATATCTCGTTTACTTGGAAGGCAGTGACGATTAATCATTTACCTATTGCGAGTTAATCACTTATTTTGTTTTCTTTTTTAGAGCCTTTAAGATCCTTAAATTTCCCAGGCCTTGATGGCTCAGTGCAAGGGCGTCATGTCAGAACTAAGCTTGAAGTTATAATTCATACATATAATTCTTAATTTTATCAAATTTCAAACATTCTATTGTTAAAGTTACATGACGAAAATTCGAGATTAATCCCTTGCATGGCAACGTTATGCCTTTATAATAGCGGACCAAATTGTCTTTGTGCCCGTGGACATGTGGCGGTTTTGTGTGATCTGGTTCATCTCCCCGGTTAGTTGAAGAACGTCACACAAGCCGTGCTGAGATTTAGAATACATGGGGCAGTATTGTCCCATCTCCCATTACTTTGATGAATTTAAAAGAGCATGTAGCTTGACTAACGCAATGTGCTTGCTTTGTGAATTTCAATGTGTTAAGGGAATTTCGAGTTGATATGTTAACAATTTTGTCTGAAATTGTTGAATTGTTACATAGATTGTTATATGACGAAGTGAAAATGGTTCAATGTTTTAAAAGGTATAACAAAGGGAATAGATTGAGTGTACCTAAAAAAATAAAACTAAAAAAAATGTTTTCACAATTCATTTTATTACAAAAAGTACATAAAAGTTGGAATTCATTTTAAAATACATTTCCCACGAAAATCCTGGCATACTAAATACTTTTTATCAGTTATATGGAATATTTATAGAGTAAATTAGTTGTTTTGTACAAAAAACACGTTTTTTTATATAAATGCCTTTTTTTAACAGATTTATCGGATAAAATAAACATAAAAAATAAAATCCCCAGATAATCACACCAACTACATGGCTCCAGAGTGAGCATAGCTTGTGTTATGGGATACCATGTAGCGAACTAGGGGGAACCTAGAATATAAATAGATTAACACCCAGACGGAACATTGTGATCATGATTAGGAACAGGTACTATTTATTATGTTTTGCTCGTCAATTTACTAACATAGCTTTAAGGAGTGATACTAACAATATTATATAGATATTTAAAAAGTCTGAAATAAAATTATTTATTATTATTATAATAATAAAAAGTTTAAATTCAAATATATATGTTCTCTTTTTGTAGTGTTGTAACATTATTTGCTTATTGATGTAATGACAATATGAAAACAATTTCATAGTGTGCTTGAAGCACCGCACCGCCGGTTCTCATACGAAAATCGCCTTTATGACCGAATTGCCAAGGTGTGGAACAATCTGCTTGCGTCTGTTTTTCCTGACCACTACAGTGCTGGAACTTTTAAGTGTCGAGTGAATAGGTTTCTCGTGGATGGAGGTGTAACACCATAGTCTTCATGCGCACTTTCCATCAGGTGACATGGAAGACAAACGTCCTATCCTTACAATATAAAAAAAAATTACCTTTGTGATTGGAATATAGATAGATAGATAGATAAAAACTTTATTGATACCAACAATTCACATAAATACCACAATAATACTTAATTATTAAACTTAAAAACTAGGATTACAAATAAAGAATGACTGGTTAGTGTGATAAGTATGTGTGCTGTAGCAGGGCAATAGGAGGTAGCTCAGCGTTGGCATTTGCTCGGAAGAGCAAAACGCTGATTTTCAGAATTAAACGTGCAAATCAAAAATTATTATAACAATTCATATAAAACAAATACATAGGAATTCAGTAAATAATATACGTTATTGAAATCATTATGAAATTGGAAGTAATTAATAATAAGTATAGAATAAAAAATCAATGAATACGTGAATGTCAAAATTATAAAATTTTATGAAAAGGTCCTAAGATAGAAGAAAATAATAACAAATAAGAATACCAATATAATGTCAAAATATTTAATTAGACGTGCAAATGAAATATTAATATATTTTATAATTATACAATATAGAATACAAAATGAATTCGTGAATGTCAAAATTATTAAATTGTATTGAATATGGTGCCTTCCTAGAATTATTGTATTGTGACGTTGTTTGCAAACTTGATAGAGTGTGATAGATGGAATCTACACACATTATACAGGGTTAATTTTAATTAGCGCATTACATCTTGCAGGCAGCCTCTCCACATCAATCCCAACAACATTTGTTCTACAACTTATCAAAATTAATAGTTTAAAAAAAAAATGTTTTCCTATACAAAAAACATTTATAGCCTCGGTTTAGTGGCGTAGCTTTATTTACTCTGAGCGTAGGTATGTCACGCACCTTGAATATATAAAATATCGCTTCAAAATAATACTAGGCACTTCATGCAAAATGTTGAGTTAGGAGAAAATGCTTTTCTTTTTTTTTAATTTTTGTTATTTATCAAGATTTGTAAAAAGTTGTAGAACAAATATATTCAGACACAGCGTCTGGTCAGAAATGTAACTCTGTTGTATCTGCAATGTTTCTTAGGGCTGTGCAAGATTTACCTATTGATGTATCAACCAAAAATGTTTCGCTTGGTGGTAGGATCCCTTCTGGGTCCGCCTGGCTAGCGACCACCCTTTATATAAAATGTTACCGCTCCGGTACATTGTGTGCTTTCATCACTTACCATCAGGTGAGGTTGAGGTCAAACGCGGGTTTAGTCACTTATAAAAAAAAAAATCATGGAATCAGGGCATTCGGAAATGGAATACGATTCCGTTCACTCAACAATAGAAGCACGAGGAAGGCAAATAGATGTTTTCACACCAGAAGGATGGAATATGGTTGCTCGCACTGCGAAAACAACTAAACCTTATCATAAGGTTATTGAAATGGAGCATTCGGACTTTTTGAATTACAAACTATATAGCAATCAAGCAATGACTAATAAAATACAATCGGAAAATGGTACTAAAATGAAGTGGCTTAAAGTAAAGTGGTTCCAATATCGTAATAAATACCAGTTAAGTAATCTTGCTTGAGATTTAACACACATAATTTTACAAATACTTTATTTTTTCGCTATTTATAGTTATGCATCATTAAATAATGCTATAAAAAACACTTGTTCCAAATTTCAAGCTGTTTCTTTGAAAAATAAAAATAATAAAAAGGAAACTTGAACTTTTTTACACCGTATTTTTCTTGAGCATCGTTTTCTCGAACTCATGTCTTAGTGGTCTAGCACTTTTGACTACCACGGCAACGATACATTCCAAAAGCTTTTCAAGGTATTTTGCTATTCAATTTCTTTACCTGTACCTATTTGTATTAATTTGATAATTCTGACTGAAAAAGAGTGCCAAGAGTTTTTTTCCGCCGGCTTTTTTTGTCTCTTGGTCTACTGTAATATCTTATTTAACAACTATCAACAACTAGTTAAAGCCGAAGTATGTGATGACTGACTTCATCAAGTGTTTTGTGAAATTCCTAAGATGAATAAAACTTTTTGAATTTTTTTTTTTTTTTAATGTACCTACCACCCTGCTAGAGAAACTGAGTGACTTTTTAAATTATTTGACTTTTTAATTTATCTTCTATATCTTCTATCTATACTTGTCTATACTCTATATACTTATAATAATAATAATAATAATACTTATAATAAATCTATAGAGAGGTCAATTCTGTACATGAAATATTTTTTCAAAATAACTATCAGGGGGTGATAAGTGATCGATACTGATGCCAAAAATGCAATCAGTAAAATTTTTGTCTGTCTGTCTGTCTGTATGTTCCTTATAGAAACAAAAACTACTCGACAGATTTTAACGAAACTTGGTAAAATTATTCTTCATACTCCTGGGCAGGTTATAGTATACTTATTATCACGCTACAATCAAAAAGAGCAGAGCAGTGAAGGGAAATGTTGGAAAAACGGGAGAAGTTACTTCATTTTTTAAGCTTCCGTCGCGTGTGCAGCCTTAATGGTTAAAGCTACATAGAAATCATGTATGACAGAAATGTTCTTCAAAAAATTATATAAAAAATATCCCACAACAGTATATGTCTATATTTTATGGTTGACTCACAATAACACGTGTAAATCCCGATAGCTTAGCAGTTCGGAGTTTTCTGATTATATTTGTTTACTCTTACGTTTATAATACTCTCACTCATCCCTAATTAAAAAAAATTAACATTATTACCTATTCAATAAAAAAAGAAGCATAGAAATCGGTATAGAAACACCAAACTTATACATGAAATACGCTAATAACCCATCGCGCGTGAATACTGAATAATATAGGGATTATTTTTGTGTAACGGTTGCCGCGCTCGACGCGGCTCGCGGCGGCGCGGCGGTAGGGTATAAAAAGGCGAGAGGCGAGCGCAAGCTTTTGCTCGATTTAATACAGGGTTGATTTGTAGTCACCAGCCAAATTTAAAAGTTAGTTTCTTTGATACGATCTAAACGTACCTGCATATTTATTTTAGTATAGCTCAGTACAAAAAAATAAAGATATGGCACCACAAACTTTTATGCAAATAGTCGCTGTTGATGAACAAAGCTACTACGACGCGGCATTTCTTTGATAATACTACAAGGTAGTACTACAAGATGTTTTGTAGTAGCGCGTAGCTGTCTTTATTTTAATGGTAATTTAGAGTGACCATGATTTGCTTAATATGTTAGCGGATATATTTATTTCCTTGTAAAAAAAAAAATTTTTGCAAAAATCGTTTCTTTAAATGATACTTATTGTGTGAAAAAAATTTGGCCGGTGACTACAAATCAACCCTGTATAGGTAGGTACAGAAGAAACAAGCGTTACATTACCTGTCAAATTTCCCAAACCAATTTTAACTTATTATCGAGGGCATAGAGTTCAAATTCAAGTAAAAAATTTTGACAGATTTGTAACGCTTGATGTACCGCCTTCTATACATACAGAGATAAAATGGAAATCAAGGTTTTGTTTATTTCATGATCGTTTCTGCCTCTTGGAAGTCAGAAACCGTAGATTTCTTCGGAATAAAAAGTAACGTATGTGTTAACTACTATACCAAATTACATTAATATTGGCTTAGCCGTTTGGCAGTGAAAAGCAGCCATACATAACTATAGGTAGTATTGTATGTACACTGATAATGGCTGGATGGATGGATTTTTGCTATTCTTTCACGCAAAAACTACTTAGCTTTACCTAGAATAACAATAAGCTAAGTATAATTAATGAAGATATTGCATGAATTAAGTAAAATTGAAGGCATTAAATAAAACACTTTTTAACCGGATTAATGGCGTATAATTTATATTTTACATTTTAACTCGACGTTTCGGTGTCTTTGCAGACCCCGTGGTCGCGAGCGACTGTTAAAATTTAAAATGTAAATATACGCGATAAATCCGGTTAAAAAGTGTTTTATTTAATAGTCATACATAATAGTTATCGCGAAAACTTAAGACAATATTAAAATTTAAGGCACTTTGGCACCCGTTTTGTTTATAACGCTTTGTGCCTTTGTAATGTACCTATATGTACCTACCTATGTTTGTGGTAAGGAGTTATACATATGATATGGGCAAAGATTCTTCATTTTTATTTTTGTTATTAAAGATAGTTAGGACCTTGGAGAAGAAAATAACCTACTCGAAATACTAATTCAATACAGACGAAGTCGCGGGCATCGTCTATGTAATATACCTACCTACCTATACTTTTTCACAAAACCTAGGTGAAACTGCGGATCACTGCTTTGTTGTAACAGTTTTATTTATTTTTATTTATTTATTTAATAATTCTGTATATTTATCTATCAGTAACGCTTTCACAGCTAAACTACTGAGTCGATTTTGACGAAATTTAGAATAAGGTAAGTTTTAACTTCAAGGAGGATATAATAATAGTATTATCCAACTCTAATAAACGGTATCCACGCGGACGAAGTCGCAGGTCACAGCTAGTTTACTAATAAATGGTATAAATGTTGTAATAATACCTTACTTTTAATTTATTAAGTGTGTTCTTAATAACTTAAATCTATCACTCTTACGATATTTGGTTTACTCCGGACACTAAATTGAAACATTCTTTATTCTTAGTGTAACAAATTTTTATTTTTTATTTTTGGATATTCTAACTGTAAACCACTTATTAATATGACAATGCAACAAAAGACTAACAAAATTAAAAAAAAAACACAGCGACCGAACCCAAACATCAAATTTTAGAATTCGAATGTCGAAAATAACCGTAACATTTTCTCACCACTCTAGACCAGACTCAACGAGAGGTTAACTAAACTTAGCAATTAACCCTCCCGACTGTATACCTGAGAATTAGTGAAGTTACACATTAACTAATGTTATAAATGTGAGCCGGTGCGACCGACCACGTAACGCAATCATACGGTTAAATGACGTCGTTAGCCTGCGTACCTACTAGTATGCATGTAAACGCGGGGACGCGGAGCTGGGGTCGAAGGTTGAATGTGAGATTTATTTTTGTAAAAAATATACACAATCAGGCTTAAAAAAATAATTTAGAACTCTCTGATCAAATTCGCGACATTTTGAAAAAGGGCCTAGGCAAAAGTAGGTACCCGTAACCGGCGATCATATATGAAAAGATTGATGAACGTGGAAGAAGCGAAAGAGGTATGTCTGGATCGCAGCAGTTGGTGTTCCCTTGTCTCTGCCTACCCCAAGGGAAGACAGGCGTGAGGTTATTAAAATACTAAGCTGTTCTTTTCCTTTCATTAAATTTTGTTCCATAGGGAAATCGAAATAAAAAAGTAGTATTTCATTCTGTACCTTCCTTGTCCGTCGTTGTTAGAGCCCAAGGTTATGGCCAGTGATAATACCTGATGACTTTATGACTATGTTACTTTTGTGAATTTGACTCTGACTTCCTCATCTCCATGTCCACGTCCTGTTTTTGTCCACTACTATCCTCATCTCCATCCACATTATCTGTATTCTCTCTCACCTCTATCGCTACGTCTATCTCTGCTTCTATCTTTACCTCTATATCTATGTCTACGCGTCTGTCTAGTACTTAATTGCCTAATGTATAAATATAATAGTAGACTCCAGAAGATCAACTCGTTCATGGGTCAATGTGTACGCTTTATTTTATAATAAAATTCCAAAATATTTAAGATTCACCCTTCGATAGATTTAAGGATAAGTGTTATGTGAAAAGGTTTACTATAAGATATCCGGATGCAAGAAGATTGCATTACCTGGCTGTATATTGTTATTGTGTATTTTTGTTTCTTATTTTTAAAAGATGATTGCTGTTGACTATCTTGCCACTTCTTCTCAACAGATCGACTCTCCAAAGTGGTGGTAGATTCAGTTAAATTTGGAAATTGTTTGACTTATTTCAAATGTATTTAAATACTTACGAAATAAAGAATATTTGAGTTTGAGTTTGACCTAAAAGCTCTGGTGGATTGTACACTTAGGCAAGGATATTCTTACACTTGATACTCGGTATTTACACATGAACATGCTGCCCTCTATAGCTCTACTAGCCGCAAAGGGTTCTCACACCCGCTGCGGCTGTGAACGTATCTCCTTCCCTTCCACGTTTATAGAGGAGGAGTTCCCAAACGAGACGTCATTCTCTCGTCATTACTCCACCGACTCATTCTGCGATATTACGTCTTCAAAAAAGAAGGTTATGGTCGCATCTGCTTCTCGAATTCCCAACATGGCTTTCACTGCTCTTTGTTAGGAAGCAAGAGTTTCTTGACTGCTAAGGTGTGGTGACATTCTGCAGTCTCCTCTCTCCATGCGACTTTATGAAAGTGGTAACTGACTGATGGTGAAAACACTCAGGGGAGTTCGCTGTTTCATACCAGGGGTTTTATACCAGTGGTATGAATCAGCGAATAGCGTTTTTGAATGGGTGCATTCATACCATTGTCAATAAATTATAACTTAGCAGTCGTGCACAAAAGCGTTACGAATATGAATTTACTTATTTATTTAACGTAGAACTATCGCCAGAGAATTTAGTTCTTCGAGCAAAGTGATTACCCATGGTTTTTATAAATCCCAAAATAATCTTCGTTTAGTAGTCGATTTTTTTTTAAATAGCAATAGCGCGCATCTTTTAGGTAAGATATTCATCGATGACGATGGAAATCGCGGGGTAGTATGCCTGTATTGAGTTTATCTACCAGGAGCGCAACACTCAATAGAAGCCCTGATATTCGATCGCTGTGAATCTATTCTTTACTTAAATTACTAATACGACCGCTTCGCTCACACTCGTGACATAATTTAAATGCTACGATCACCTAGCGAGCGCTCGCGCTGTTAATCGGAGACCGATGTTCCGACGGCCACTCTTTATTAGAATGTACCAAAACATAAATTTTAGAAATTATAAACCCAATGACACAAAAATCTAGGGAACTTATTTCTAAACGATATGATACTGTCAGCAGATGAAATTGCTCGAGGCGATCGAATATCAGGGCTCCTATTGAGTGTTGCGCTCCTGGTAGATAAATTTTATTTATTATCTTAAAGTATCTTCAATTTCATTTTTGAATAAACTACGGAAGCGCTAAATACGTCTGTACGCTTAAACGATCCAGAGAAAAGGGTTTTCTCTCATATAACGTATTTTTTCTGTATTAATTTAAGGCAATAAATGGTCCAAAAGTTAATTATATAAGTATTATACTATTCTTTTGACCATCTGTAATTATAAAGTATCGAGATTATTGAGCAACCTACATTGTTACGAGTTAGAGGAATCGTAAGATTTAAATACAGTCAAAAGCGTTTTCTACCTTACAATCAAAAAAATTTTGTTTTTTTCTTAATTTTTGACAGTTTGCGCTATTTCGCGATTCATGCCACTGGTATGAAACTCCCCTAGTATGAAACAGTGAACTCCCCCTTATGGAAGATCTGGCCCATAGTTGCACAAGGTGGATGGTGAGAGTACCCTACTTACCATACCCACACACCTTTTATACTAAACGCCTGAAGTCACACAAGATTTTTTTTTAATATTTCTACTTATTCCTCAATTTTTAGGTTTACGTACAATCCTACTTACAGCCTTTTTCAAAACTAGCGTTTAAAAGGGGCCGCATCCAACTAGCTAGTACATCACGCCCTCTCCTCGTAATGATATTATCTACCTAAATGAAGTGGACAATGTCGAGTAGCTTATGAAATACCCACCGACGTTATCAAAATAATGAACAAAATAAAATTCCAAAAAATGTTTTACTTAAAATACTTAGAAGGTACAGTCACCTGCAGAAAAAGTTATTGTATGAGCACTAATAAGTATACAATCATATTGTTGCCATCATATATATCACGGCTACAGCCGCAAGATTTCATGAAGACATAGAGGCTATTATGAGGTGTTACAATGGTGAAAAGAGACTATTGCAGTGACAGGAGGTCAGTCTATCGCCCACAAAAAATCTCCGATAAAACCTCTGTCCCTTAATGGACTTTTACAGTATGCCCGGGAAGAGAAGCAGCTGGCACATTCTATATTTTTCCTTTTCTCTCATCCAGAATGAAAGACTTCATGAAGAGTCAGTTCTTTGCTTAGCCCGTGTTCTGTCATTTTCGTTCTCATTTTCACTGATCAATCAATCAATCATTAGTCGCAATTTAGAGGACGCTATTTTATTTTTTCGATGTGTAGGGGGGGTCAGTTTAAAGCTAAAACCAAGTTTGTGGGGTCGCCACCCTTGTCCTACGGCCGCCATCTTGAAAATAGGGATTGAAATGGTTTTTACGATATATCTCTTAAACTATTTATCTGATAAAAAAAATATTTAACAGTTTTTGTTGCAAATTAAATCCTCTCAATAAAAGAGTCAATAATTAATTATTAATAATTAAAAAAATTATGATAACAAAATAAAAACAAAAAAAAGCAGTTACTGATGACACATTATTAGTACACACGTATAATATAAGTCTAGTTAAGAGTACTGAAAAATAGTTTCGGACTCATTTCGGAGCGCTGTAAAACCTTAACTATTGACTTAATGAAAAAATGTTGCTTATAAAAGTTATTCCTCAAAAAACGATCTACAAAAATGGTCTGATATCATTTTTTCGTAAAATGATAAAAAAAAAGTTATACCAAAAAATATAAATTATTTTCTCGAATTTCTAAACATTTTCGCTTATAACTTTTTATTTATAGTTCTACGACAAAAAGTTACATGACCAAAGTTGTAGAAGATTTAATTTGCAACAAAAATTGTTAAGTATTTTTTTTTATCAGATAAATAGTTTAAGAGATATATCGTAAAAACCATTTCAACCCCTATTTTCAAGATGGTGGCGACCCCAAAAACTTGGTTTTAGCTTTACACTGACCCCCCTACACATCAAAAAAATAAAATGCGTCCTCTGAAAAACGCAAGGTTAGGCCTAAAAAATTTAACATTTCAATGGACTACATATAACATTTTCAATGAGGAGTTTTCTGACAGCTCATAAAGATTAGTTCAAAAAACCTCTATAGATGGCACTTTTAAAAAGCCGAAGGCGTTAAGTCTGTATACTATAATGTAGGTAAGTGGTATCTACATCTATGGTTATTTATAAGTTCAATTTCTGATACAAACGTCAATAAATTTATTTTACTTTTAAAAACGCAGTGTGGTAAAAATGGCTATATGACAGACAAGACTTCGCCTTTTGTAAAGCGCCATCTATCGATGCCTTTTGTATCATTTTGTTTTTTTTATCAGCTTTGAGAAAAGCTCTCATCTTTGGTATCTAGTGCATTTAGCTGTTGTTATGTCACCGAAACTGGTGATTTAATGACGATTTAATTAATATTAGTGCCTAAATTATAAGTTATAGTTTATTAATTATTATCAATGTAATATTACCTTTCTTTCTTTTTGTAACTAATGAAATTAAAACTTAATTTCTCAATCCTACAGTTATACCAACACCACGGTTATGTGGACAGTTACAGTTTGTATTGTTTTTAAATCTAATAACTGAAAAGTGGCTACTAAAAAAAAGTTAACTATTTAGTAACCGCACTGTAGCAAAGTTCTAGCCAGCATTCATTTTTTGATCTTCTACTTACCCTTATCATAAAATTGTATGAAAATTTATAAGTGATTACTCATAAAAACACTGCAAAAACAAACATTACAAGAACATATTTCTACCTTGTAATCGGTCCATGCAGTACAAAACAGACCACTACAAAGCAAACTTATTATCCGACTCTCGAATAAAGAGGGTGATGCTTTATTGTCAGTGATATTTTGAACAGAACTCTTGTAGTGGTACAAATGGGCAATAATCGGACACCTACAAGAGGCATGAGGGCTGACAAAGAGTAACGAGTTGACGATTTATTCCCTTAAAATCACCTACTATATTTGTGATTTTTTCATGTACAATATTTTTTGTTTTTTTTTTTTATGCATAAATTTTATTTAGTTGAGTTGCTTGGTAGAAATTGTTTTTTAGCGATGGCCGCTCTTTGTATATTGTGTTTTTCTTACTTTTTATTTACGACAAAGATGGGTTTGAAAGTGCACGCACATATAGTTTTTTTAAATATGTTAATGTTTAGACCACACCCCCTAGTAATCATAGTGGGTGCTAGGGCCAGCCGAGGAGTCATTGTCATAGATATTGGCTAAAAAGTATGTACTTACCTAAGAAAATAAAAACTTTTGTTTTTTTTTTTCAAATATTGTTGGCGTTTGTTAGCACGCACTTATTTTAGGGCACAGACTTATAGGTCTGTCGGTTATGTAGTTAAAGGCACGTCGATTTTACTCTAAATGAGGGTTTTCTGGTTTCTATATCGTCATAAACTCCATTTATTTAAGGCTAGTAGACACTATCTAAAACATATTTTATTGAAATACATGTATTTTTGCTACTATTATTATTCTAAGAATCTACTTTACCGGTTAAAAGAGTCGTATTCTATTTTATGGTTGTGGTAAAATTTTATCAATAGCTTACTTCCCCTTTTCGGACCAATTTTGACATCGATACTCAATACTACAAAAATTAAAGGCAATATGAACCGAACTTTACTGTCTGAATATCAAAATATTCTTTGACAAGACCGGAACATGTTATGAGTATCTGACGAATGGTCGAAGACTGCAAGTGATGTTCAAGATAAATGTCTTGCAGAACCATCTAGTGACTGATATCAGAAGACCCTTTAGAAATATTGTTTTAAGGGAATCTCAAGTTTAGTGCTTTATTTTTAGGGTTCAAATTGTGTGAAGTGCAGAAGTCATCAAATTGAGGTATCTTCTGTGTTTTGAACAAATAATTTCAACACATTAATTGCTCTATGATACAGCTAAATACATTTGGTTAAAGCTGAAATTTTTAAGGTTTACGCGATTTGCTGGTTAGAAGACGACTGATTTGAGAGAAAAATGAAAAATGTAGATAATGCTTGAACTAGGACTTTCTTGAGTACTTTTTAGTAAAAACACATTATCTATAACCCAGGGATAAATAATTCTACCAAATATAAAAGCACAAAATATCATAACATCGCGACTATTCCATAATAACAACAATTTCTGGAATTTATCCTTTCAAGAACATTTCTGTACTTTTCTCATTTTCCCATCCTTTCATACAGATTAAAACAATACCCACACATGTTACCGATGCACTGCAAATGAAATAAAAGATAGCTTTAGGGTTGCTATAATTGAATTAAATGGTTTCTACCGGGAGACGGTGAAATAAGAATAAGAGTTGTACGGCACCAGATATTAATGTTTTACAGAGACTTGCAACACTATGGGGCTTATTTATATACGTTTTCTTTATGTTTAATGGGTAATAATCGACGACCACTTTGACGATGGGGAAAACCTGTCTGCTTTGGACGCCAGTGGTTGCGGGTTCGATTTCCGCACGGAACTAGAAAAAAAAAATGGTGCCGTGACTGGGTGTTTGTCTGTTTATATATTCTAGGTTATAAAATAAATAAATAAATAATAAATAAAATCCCCAGACAATCACACCAACTACATGGCCCCAAAGTAAGCATAGCTTGTGTTATGGGATACCATATAGCGAACTAGGGGGGAACCTAGAATATAAATACATAAATAGATAAACACCCAGACACGGAACATTTTATTTTTCTGGTTCCGTGCGGGGATCGAACCCGCAACCACTGGCGTCTGAGGCAGATAGATTTACCGCAACGCCATAGTGGTCGTCGACTATGGCGAGGTTCCTCCCTAGTTCGCAACATGGTATTCCATAACACAGGCTATGCTTATTTTGGGGCCATGGGGATTTTGTTTATTATTTATAATAATTAAACAACTTCACGCCTTAATCCCTTATGGGGTAAGCAGAGTACCAGAGGTGTTTTATAACCTAATATCTCGTGTCATGTTTGCCAAATTTGGAAGCATTATAAAGGTGGAGAGAGACTATTGCAGTGACAGCCTGTCGCCCCCAAAAAAAAAAACGTCCAATAAAAACTCTGTCCCTTAACTTTTACAGTATGCCCGGGAAAAGAAGCAGCTCGCACATTCTTTGTTTTTCTTTCTCTGCCAGCCCAGCATGGAATAATCAGTTATTTGATAAAATACTTTTTCCGGATTTCATCATATCAAATACACATGACAATAATAATAATAATAGAGAAAGAGCTGCACGGAAGGTTTTACAAGGCTCTACATGAGCCACACGTGGACTGTAAAACCTCCGTGCATTGGCTGCGCTTCGGGAACCTCTTTGGGGAAACCGAAGGGTTTGTCTTTGCGATACAAGATCAGGTTATCAAGACGAACAACTACCGGAAATACATTATGAGGGACGGCACAGTGGACGTATGTCGGGCGTGCCGCCAACCTGGCGAGTCCCTCAGTCACGTAGTTTCAGGTTGTTCGGTTCTTGCTAACACTGAGTATCTGCATAGACACAACCAAGCAGCCAAGATTCTCCACCAAGAGCTCGCTCTGAAATACGGCCTCATCGATCGGAAACTGCCCTATTACCAGTACACGCCGGTGCCAGTGCTCTAAAACGGCAGCGCCAAGCTCTACTGGGATCGGCCCATTATCACGGACAGGACAATTCTAGCGAATAAACCTGATATCGTGTTAATGGACCGATCGTGGTTCAAGGTGTTTTTGGTGGACATAACTATACCACATGACGAGAACCTCGTGAAGGCCGAGACCGAAAAGCAACGCAAGTACTTGTCCTTGCACACGAGGTGACCGTAATGTGGGAAGTTGTGTCCACCAAAATCATCCCGGTTGTAATATCCGCAAACGGTTTGACCCCAGCCACACTGGTCAGACACCTTGAAAGGCTGGGATTTGGCGGTGGTTCGCTTCCAGCATGTATGCAGAAAGCGGTATTGCTCGATACTGCCCGAATCGTTCGCCGGTTTCTTTCTCTCTTGCCCTGATACCCGACCGACTGGTCCGATTGCCGGGTCTTTTCCGCCGAAAGGCGAGTAGTTATAAGTATGCATAATAATAATAATAAATTTATTCAGATCAACAACAACAAACCAGTTTCAACATCAACTTATGTCTAATAATATACAATCAGATTTAATTAATTAATTTGTAATTTTAACAATAATTATACTTGTGTCTAAACTAGGCTGAGCCTGTTTCTTAGACACGAGTCTTCCCTGTAGAAAGTAATACAAAAAATTTATATAATATCAACGGTACAAAACAAAACAGTAAAGAAATTGCACAATGCAACGTTCCGGTGATTTTACAATCCTTGAAATCCATTTCAAATGTCATTTATTTAGATAAAACTAAATGTAAATGATAATTGTTTGCATTTTATCCTCTTAACTTATTTTAAATTTCACAATAGTCAAAACTTTAAGTTTTACCTATACTTAGTATCGTTTCTGATTAGAGGTTTACAGGTCACAGGCATACTACAGTATTTTCTATTATAACTCTTATAAATACCCCATAGAAGCGTTGGTATTGCATGGCAATAGTGCGTCCTTCAGATTCGGCTGGTTATCGACCAGCCTCCGCTACCGTAAATCATCACTTTCACGGTGGTATTGTTTTATTATGACCTATAAATTGTAAAAACACAAAATGTGCCAGCTGCTTCTCTTCCCGGGCATACTGTAAGTCAGTTAAGGAACAGAGGTTTTAAATGCGTTTTTGTGGGCGATAGGCTAACCCCCTGTCACTGCAATTGTCTCTCTCCATCTTAATAATACCTCCAAATTTGTCAAACGTGACATTAGATGCTCTTGTAACCTCTGGTGTTCTGCCTACCCCATAAGGGATACAGGCGTGAAGTTATGTATGTATGTATGTATAAATTGGTGTGCTGTTATCTTCTACCTCATCTTCATTTACTTTAAGGTGAGATTGGAGTCAAATACAGATTTAGTCCCTGCAAACTTGAAATAGTGAAAGTGTAGAGTCAGGTAAGAATATAGCGACACTTTTAAACACTCATGACCGCCGCTTACATTTATGAAAAGAGGAAGCGAAGGAAATATGTCTGGATCGCAGCAATTGTTGTTCCCTTATCTCTGCCTAACCCAAAGGTAGACAGGCGTGAGGTTATGTATGTATGTATGTTAAAATACTAATAGACAAGCGTGTCGTGAGAAGCGACTAATCCGAGTGGTATTTCCCGTGAGCTTATGAGTTTATCGGGTATAAACTTAAATTTTGGGTTGGGGAAAAAGTTTCTTCGCATTTTTTAAGAAAATTCAAATTTTTTTAATATAGTTTATTGACATTTCACTAAAGTATGTATGTACCATTTTGTTCGATAACCTTTTGCCATCTTCTAGGTAGGGAAATGATCTCATTGCTATAAAACTTTTGGGACCTCTCATCAAAATACCGCGACAAGTGGTTGGCAGTCTTCTCGTGATTTTAACCTAACACTGCCTAAAGAATTCTGAAGAGACCGAAACAGGTGGAAATCTGAAGGTGCAAAGTCAGGACTATACGGCAAATGCATTAACACCTCCCAGCCAAACTCTCTTAATTTTTGCTGGGTGGCTATAGATGTGTGAGATCTAGCGTTATCATGATGAAACACCACACCCCTTGTTGATCCATTCCGGCCGCTTTCTCTCAACTTCTTGTTTTAATCTCATAAGTTATTCACAGTAGAGTTCAGAATCGATAGTTCTGCCTGGTGGTAACAGCTCATAATGAATAATGCCCTCCCAATCCCACCACACACACAACATCACTTTATTGCGAGTTAACCCGGGTTTCGCCACGGTCTGTGACGCCTGACCTGCCTTTGACCACGACCTTTTTCGCACGTTCTTGTCGTACGTGATCCACTTTTCATCACCAGTTATCAGCTTCTTCAAAAATGATTCGGTTTCGTTACGTCGTAATAAAGAATCACAAATGAGTACACGGTTCATTAGGTTTCTTTCAGTGAGCTCGCGAGGTACCCAAATATCGAGCTTTTTTGTGTACCCAGCTTTTTTCAAATGCGCCAAAACTGTTTTGTGGTCAATTTCTAGTTCTTCAGCTACGTCGTAACTACTGATATGTCGACCTTGCTCCACTTTTTCAAAAATGGTATCCATTTTATCCGTAATAGGGCGACCAGAGCGAGGTGCATCTTTGACATCAAAATTTCCGGATTGAAAACGCTTAAACCAAATTTGTGCTACTCTCATAGACACTGCACTAGGTCAATAAACATCGCAAATTTTTTTCGCGGCTATCGTTGCATTATTACCTTTTTGTAGTAAATTTTTAAAATGTATCGAATTTCTTCATTAGATTCACTCATCTTGACAGTACGAAAAACAAATGAAAATCACACATTTTCCTAATTTGAATTTGGAATTATGATTTTTAAAATTTTAACTTTCAATGATACCAAAACCAGCCAGATACAAATACTAGAGCCAAAGAGATTTTATTACAAGTTCATACATACTATAATGCGAAAAGACTTTTTCCCCAACCTATTAATAAAACAATGTCAAGTAGGACCCAATGTAGTTAATATGAAGTTTACGCGTTTAATAATTGACGAAGTTGTATCTAAAGTTGATGTTGGCAAATGTTTTAATTAGACTCAGTTTCAATTTAAGTTCTCTAATTTAAAGTATCACTTGAGTGATACTTTAAAGTATACTTTACTTTACTTTACTATACTTTAAATCACTTGAGTGATACTTTAAATCAGAGAACTTAAATGTATTATTATAATTTAAAGTATCACTACTTTCAGTTTTCAAATCAAGTATTTTGCTAACAAATCTTGGACGTGACCTCATATTAAGAATTTTTTGGAAATTAAGTAGAAAATTAAAATTAAGGGAACATCTAAAAATTGGAAATTCAGTTATATTTAAGCTATATCCTGTTATTCCTAAATTATAATAGCAAGAAATTAATGTAATATACACTGTACTCTTGTCTTGGCATGAATAAAGTATTATTGTAATTTTGGTTTTTTGAATAATTAACTCCTGAGTTTTTATTTCTATAATTATATCTTAGTAAAAATCAGCACAAATTTAGATTTATAGACAATTTCATAGAAAATGACTCTTCAGTACAATCGGTTTCGGTATCAAGTTTACACGGAAACCTCGATTTGTACTCATTTTCTACCGACTTCAAAAAAAGAAGGAGGTAATCAATTCGTATGTATGTTTCTTATGTTTGTTATCTCATAACTTTTATAGAGGATACTTCCCACTTGAATTTCATTGAAATCAATTAAAAAGTTCATGATTTTTTTTTTTCAAATATGTCTGAATTCGGAGATTCTTTACCTTGATGACCTTATGCTTCAGCTTTTGACGTGAAGTCGGCTTTTTAATGCTCTGCATTCGTTGATTAACAAATTGATAGCACTAGTTAAGTTTTTGGAGGTATGATTTTTAATCCGAAACTGAGTTAATTTTGCTAGTTTCCAACAAATTTCGGATTTTGCTCAATTTATATCTGTTAAGGAGTACCCATTAACTACGTACTTTTCTTAATTAAAATTTTCAAAGAAAACTCAAATCATAATAAAAATATACGAACGTTTCGACTCTAACATCGTAAGATTTATTATACCCTGCAATTTCTATACTACACGCGGCCTCTTCACATTCCCCTTATAATTTAATATTTTTAATAACACGTCATACGCTGGAAATTATTTTTATGGTTTTCTGTACTTAATGGTTCTGTGGCAAACGATTATGAAAAGAAGTATGATCTTTGTGAAACTACCCTCAGACCAGTCGCGACGTGTGCGAGATTAGGGTGAAAGCATGGGGTATATCATATGGAGTTGTTATTATGAGCTTAATTGAAAATTGTTTATTAATTCGGTTATACTAAAAGTTCGTTGACAAAAAAAGATTTAAAAACGATCGCTTCCCTTCATAGATATCATTTTGAGACCCAGTCAGTTCAAACGTAAAATGTAGGTTAAAATGGATGCCATATCAGACATGTTTTATTTAATCAGTGCTATTTAATTTGCGTGCTAGGAACAATTAATGATGAATCAGAACTGGGTCACCTGGAGCTTTTTATATTTTTTTTTGGTCATGTAGTGTATAAATGTTGAGTAATGTAGTTTATTTTCCATTTATCTATTCAATAGAAATAGAAAGTAATTGAGACCTCCTGGCGCAATGAGATTAAGATTAGACTAATGAAGAACCTTGTACGTTTTAGGGTTTGTTTACTATTAAGTAGCTATTATTATATTATTTTACTCAGGTAATAAATAATAAAAATAAATAAAATCTCCAGACAATCACACCAACTACATGGCCTCAGAGTAAGAATAGCTTGTGTTATGGGATACCATTTAGTGAACTAGCGGGGAACCTAGAATATAAATACATAAATAGTGCGGGAATTGAACCCGCAACCACTGGCGTCTGAGGCAGGCAGGTTTAGCCCATCGCCAAAGTGGTCCTCACATAGAGGACATGAAACTTCGCTTTTTCTAACCGATCCAAGCGCCATACATATACGTTTTTCATTTTTCGTTCTTATGTTTGTATTTTTCTACTTTATATAGTACAATGTAAATAATATTATAAGTAGTAACAACTCTATATGTGTCCTGAGCTTCCATACAAATAGTCCCCTACACGTCACCTACATGCCGACACACGTTCTATAATTCCGTGGCTGCAGGAGGAATAAAATACGGTTATTATTATTAAATTATCGAGGACTGCGACAACTGGCTAGCCTCTGTTTACTTTGTTTTATCGCTTTGACAAAAACTTGGTGTGTTTTGGTTGGTAATATTGGGGTGTATATTTATTTATGTTTTATTATATTGGAATAATTTTGTAGTAAATGTGAAAGTTATAATCAAAAATACAATCACACAATGGGGAATCTCATTGCTTCAAGACATTGGAAAATGTAGCCTTGTGATGAATCGCATTTATTTGCAGACTTAAAAACATACATAAAAAATTAAAAAGTAAATACTGATGTTTATATAAATACAAATTGATTAAGTGACTACTAAGTGAATTATGTGCTACTACGTAAATCGGGACGTTGCTGGTTCAATTCCCGCACTAATAAAGAAAAAAATCTCTGGGTCTGGGTGTTTATCCATAGGTATACCTATATATTTATATTTTGGGTACCCCTAGTTCACTACATGTTATGCCATATCAATAGCTTTTCATAGTTAGGGGCTGCACGACAAATTGTCATGTTTTATAGTTTTATTTAATTTAAGTTAAACTTTCCGGTTAACCATGGGTTGTATCGCCTCATTAACTCAAGGTCTGTCGCTGGTTATTAGTGAAGTGGTCCAACATTAAATAGGTTGATATTAACATCGACGACCACTTTGGCGATGGGGCAAACCTATCTGCCTCAGACGCTAGTGGTACCGGGTTCGATTCCCGCACGGAACAAGAAAAAAAATGTTCCGGGTCTGAGCGTTTATCTCTATGTGTATTTTATATTCTAGGTTCCCTCTAGTTCGCTACATGGTATCTCATAACACAAGCTTTGCTTACTTTGAGGCCATGTATTTGGTGCGATTGTCTGGGGATTTTATTTATTTAATAACGCCTTGTAACATTTTAAAACATTTTGATTTTTTTTAATTCGAATCTCGGTAAAGTTTTTGGTAACTTCGGTAAACCAGTTAAAGTCAAAGTCAAAAGAATCTTTATTTCGTAAGTATTTAAATACATTTGAACTGAATCTACCACCACTTCGGAAAGTCGATCTGTTGAGAAGAAGTGGCAAGAAACTCAACAGCAATCATCTTTTAAAAATACACAATAACAATTAACAATCTTCTTGCATCCGGATATCTTATAATAAAACTTTATACTTATCCTTAAATCTATCGAAGGGTTAATCTTAAATATTTTGGAATTTTATTTTAAAAGCGTACACATTGAACCATGAACGAGTTGGTGATCTTTTGGAGTCTACTATTATATTTATACATTAGGCAATCAAGTACTAGACAGAAACGTAAAACATACGTTAACGTTATTTTACTATAACTTATAATGTTTTTTTTTAATGTTTGTTGGACTTATATTGGGTAAGGACCAACCAGCCCTATAGTAAGCACAAAGCTTGTGTTATAGCTACTATACATAGGATTTGCATCATCTAAATATTTTTTTTTCGTAAATACATACCAACCATAGCCAAAAAAGATCATGCAGTAAGAAAATAGTTTCGGGATATTGAACTCACGTTTTTTATTGAAAAATACTTCATAGAAACATGGCGTACCATTCCCATTTAACTACGATCTTTAAAAGAAACCATCTTATTTGGAATCGCGTACGAATTCATGTTTGTCATTCTTAAAGTTTACTTGAAGTCTTCATTCCTATATAAACTAAAGAAATCTCAGTTAAATTTCATACCCCCGTGCACATTAGCAGTACCGCCTCGAGACAAAACAAGAAAACTCAAATAATGAACTTTACCCCGATAACGTCGCCTCGTGGAAAAACCGAGTAACCTCAAAATGACAATTTTATCAGCATCGACATCTGTACTCGAAACACCCGAATTGTCTGCCTAAGTGACCAACTTTCGACAAGTTCTCACATAAATTACTAGCGATAAGCGAAAATATTGTCTTCGACGGCATATTTTCCAAGTTCTAGACGATAATAAGTTTTACCAAACAATGGAGTCGGTAACTCTATTAGAACTGTCTATCTGAATATGTTCAGCAAATATGCAATTTCGTGGGGATGTTGAGAAAGGGGTTCTCGTAAAAGTTTAGATTCGATTGGCTATGCAAATCTCAGTTTTTGGAGTAAGACGCTTTTAGCGTTCCCTCCATTTGGCGGAATGATGGAAGTTAAGGGATATATATTTAGTTGCCTTGTATGTCTGTTTGTTGTAGGAAATTTATGATAAATGATGAATGAATTTTTGTTAATACCGTAACGATAAGTGTTGCCTACCTTTTTGTGGGCGATAGGCGATGGGCGATAGGTGATAGTCCTGTCACTCCATCCTTATAATACCTCATTTGTCAAACGTGACATCAGACGGTCTTATAACCACTGGTGTTCTGCCTACCCCATAAGGGATACAGGCGTGAAGTTATGTATGTATGTATATGTATGTATGTATGTATTTTTAATTTAATTCAAGAAAAATTATTTCGTTGTTGGATCAAATGCAAGGATGGACGACGGGAGCTAATCAAACACGTGTTGTTCAGATGAAAGTACACAGTATATTGTCGTAGTCAAATGATACATGGCGAGGAGGCGCGTCATACATTACACCTCCCCGGCAATTTTAATAAAAAAAAATATAAACAACATTAATTTTTTTTTACAAGACCAAAATAAATTGTAATCGTACATTGCTAATCCTGTTTAAGATAATATAATTATAAACAAAAAAATATATGAAAACTTTATAATATAAACAAATATCTTGTAGAACAAGTTCTATTTAACAATTTAAAATATTAATAATACCTATTAACCTTGATTATTATTTATTCATATTTTTTTTACAGTAAAATATAAAGTAAATTAAAAGGGAAGTCTGACATGACCTTTAAAATAAATTTTAAAACTTATTGTCTCATTAGTAACATCTGACTTTCTGGATATTAATGAGTATTGATTTATTTTATATTACCTTTAAACATACATATGGTGGTACCACTGGTAGATATGTACCTATGGTAAATTTAGGTTTCAAAAATAAACATACATTTGTTACTTACACAAAAGTTTTATACATACAAATAAAAGTTTTTCATTTCTATATACTTTCATTTATAACTTATTTTTAACATATTATTACTTACTTATTTACTAAAATAGTTAGCAGCATTGACAAAACGGTATTGATAAAAGTACCTACGAAAATTCCATAATATCAAATACCTAGTCATGGTATTATTTAACAAAACAAAAAAAAACTCATATTGACAGTACCTAAAATATATTGAACAGATCAAAAAAAATATTTATTAATCGTCATAAAAAATATTCGTATTAAAAAAATAACTTTTTGCTTTTTTTTATATTATATTCTGCCTATTGCTTCGTACCTTTACTTTTCTTACACTTATGGCCGGTTGTTCCAAATCATCTGCTTTTTTACAAATTCCGTTTTACATTTTACGTATACTATTACTTTTGCTATTACGAATTCGAAAATTTCTGTTGCTCCAACAAAATTCCTGTAAAAGTAACAGTATAGAAAGTAGCCAGGCGTCAAAAACGTTTACTCTTCCATTTCAGCTTGGGAGCTTTTTATTACCATTTTTTTACGTGGCAAGACCTGTCATACCTTTCAAAATAAACTATCGTGATTGGCTGACTGTATGACAGACAATGCATTCAATATTGTGATATGATTGTCAAAAACAAACTAAATAAATTGTTTATAATTTCTAAAGTTGTTTGTTTTTTTTTGCATTAAAATAGTATAATGGAATAATATCTGAAGATAATGTTGCGCTGGAAAAGTAAGTACAACATCTTCAGCACCTATGTACCTATTTAATCTTTCACGTTTTCATAGAAAATATACCGAGCTATTGTGTTTGTTTGTTTCAAACAACGAAGTGCTAAATTCAATGAAGATGAGCCGAATTTACTCAATAATCTGTTAAAAAATAACATATTTTATTAAATAAACAAACAGGCATGATACCTTTTGTTTTAAAAAAATTTAACTCATATACTTAAGTGTTAAATCATGTACATTTTTTCAGGTAAAGTTACACCTAAGCAGAGGGAAGATGCCTGGCGCGCCATTACCAATGAATTTCGATCCCGCATGCTCCTTTGCCAGAAAATCGCACCAATTAAAAAATAAATGGGATTATATGAAGCTTTGCCACACCGACTGTCGCGCTACCAGCGCATAGAGCAGGCCAGGCAGAACTTTTGGACTCGGTGGTCAAAGGAATATGTATCGGAGCTACAAATCCGGGTGAAGTGGAATAACTTTGGAGACACCTTGAAAGAAAATACGCTTGTTCTTGTCAAGGAGGACAACTCGCGGGTGGGATTTTGAATTACACATCTGGAAAATTGGATTGGAATGGGTTTATTTATGTAGGAATGGGTTTCCCCTTTCGATTAATACCCCTCTTGTTTTGCAGAGATGCATAGTTTTTTAATTATACGTGTTTGAAATTTCCTATACTGAAACGATATTTTACATACAAAAATTCAATTTATATGATTGCTTGGTAAAACGAAACGTATATCCAGACAATCCATTTGTGGCAGAAGATGGAATGCATACCCAAAGGATTGAGTCTCAGTGGCGGGTGGTTAAAAGGTTTTTCTATAAAGATAATTATAACCACCCAGAAAATTTTGCTGACATAGTTGAATACAAGTGGAGGCGTTACTTGCTAAAATATGTATATAAAAGACCAATTTATGGAATTGTTAAATGTAATAAAACAAGTTTATAAAATATAATAAATAATAAGAAAAATATTGTTGTTTTATTAATATGCGTACTAGTGAAATGTTCAATTATTAACGTACAAAACAAAACGTATGTTGTTCGCCCTTATAAACGATAAGAGTCCAGCATTAACTTAATAATTGTAACTTTTACAATTTGTGTCACAGACCGACATGGACCGGTTAGGTTAGGAGGTTAATGCAAGGAGCGAAGCAAAGCGGAGCACTTACTACAAGGATCCGCACCTCCCCCTCAGAGGGGGAGGTCACCAACCACCTCCCCCCCCTAAATTCGACGGTCCATATACTGTAGTTTTACCAAAATCACCCCTAATCAGTGATTGATAACCCTACTTTTGAGGTTATAAATAACAAACTTCAAAATTCATAAAAAAAAAACTAGTCATCTCCGCAACTCCGCATCGTGGTGGAGAGACCCCCTTTGCCCCCCCTACCCCTCCACCCCAAACCTAAATTCCAGATGTGTAATTCAAAACCGATCCCCAACTCGCCCCCCCTCAAGTGGTGCATGGGACGAATCATCGCGATCTACCCAGGGAAAGACGGAGTGTCGAGAGTAGCTTCTATACGAATGGCTACAGGCAGCACTATACGTAGATCATTTTCTAAAATTTGTCCACTACCTATAGAATGCAATGATACAAATTAAATAAGGTGTTTCTCTATTGGAAGTCGGTACTTCCAAGGCCGGGGGCATGTTAAGAACGCATCCCTACGGTTTAAGAAATACTATGTTTTAACGCAACGTAACAGATGAAAGAAGCCTGTGAAAGAATCCTGCGGAGAGGAGGAACTTTTATACGCAACGAACTTTCAAGCTTTACGCACACGCATACGCACTAAATCAATTTCTATAATTAAAATCATTTATACTTGTAATATCGAAAAATATAAGGTTTAAATACGACACAAAGGCCTATTATTAACAGAGTGCAAAAAAGTATTTTTTTTAATAATTAAACCAAATTTAGCACACCTACTGTAGGTTATTTTCCATTTTCCAATCAAAAAAATATACTTTTACGTTATGAGGTGGGTCTGAGCTCCGTATAAAGTATACGTAAAAAGTAACTGTAAAAAGTATAAAAAAAATGTGGTGCAACACTTTTTACGGGATACTTTTACGTTTTACATTTTTTTTTACGAATTCGTAATAGTATAAACTTGGAACAACCGGCTGTAAATTTTATTCAATCATTTACTTTGTCATATCTCTCTATAAGTTCTACAATCATTAATCTATCTCACAGTATTGGCTACACTTTTTATCCTACTCTGGGATATTTTATTTTTATCGGTGGCCACCGTTTATATAATTTTTATTATATATTTATATCATACTTATATTTGGGTACATAATTTTATTGAGTCGACTCAAGACTTTATAATATTCATTACATTAGTATAGGGTCACCGTTTTAAGACATTTTGTCTCCAATAGTTTTCACAGAGAAATCTCGTTTACACCATGATCAAACTGAAGGATCGCTTTGTGCCCTTGTACCCTTATTGTGTGCCAAATACTAATTTATCATTCCTAATAGGTACTATTCACTAAATGTATAAACCATTCCAAAACCAAAAATATTTAATTCTCTTTCAAAATAAATCGTTCCTATAATACGAAACAAGAAAAACTTTTGGGTGATCAGTCCAATAAATCTTCAATTTTCAATATTACGGAAGATTTCCAGCAACCTACAATTAACTGACTAAATCCTAAATCTAACAAATCCGAGCATCTAATTAGCACATTCTATTACCTTCCTATACCAGTATAAACCTATTCATAAATCCTAACATACAAATCTATGTATCAAGTAACTAATCGCATTCTTATGATGACGAAAAGAATTTTAATACTTACACAAAGTCCAAAACCTTCTTTAAAAAAATATGCCGTCTCTATTCTGAAAACTTCTTATTTTTCTAACTTACACATTTTCATCAATTCGTACTTTTAAGTTTTCTTAATTAAATTTACCAAATCATCGCTTCTGTATTGATACTACTTAGGTATGTATCTACCGGCTAACTCGTAAAATAATTTTATTCAACTTTTAATAGTTAATACATATTTTATATATTGAGAAGCTTTCGCATGCCTATTTCGTTAAAATATATCATCTCTAAATATTAAAATAAAGTTTAAAAAGTTACTAAATTAATTCATGTTACACATGTTCGTAAGCCATATTTGAATACAAAATCAAATTGTTGACCTAAAAAAAAACATACCTACTCAGTTACGGTCACGTTGTGCAGTCTTGATTCCAAAAACTCTCGGTATCGGATAGCTTTAACAATAATACATGTTACTAACAGGGCTGTAAAATGATGACGGTGATCTAATATTTCATTATATTCTTATACAATGAAAATAATATTTTGTTCAACCAACTTACAAAAAGGGAGGAGATTATCAATTCGACTATATGTTTATTTTATAAGTACACAACGCTACATTTCAGAAATCGATTTGAGAATTAATTTTCAAGAAATTTTTGACTATGAAGTACTTAGCCTTCTTGTATAAAAATATTAGTTAAGATTTGAAGATTAAGTTATAAAAGTAAACTTAATAAACCAAAATATCATCCTTATAGGTAACTAATTTAAATATTACGTTTTAATTTGAATCGAAAGTAATTAGTATCTTTTTCTGTACTGGAGTTGTTCTCTGTACTCTGCGCACGAAACTGAACTCCCTTACGCTGCAAATTTTATGTTCTCAGAAACAAACCTTCGATGAGAAATATGAAGACGTTGATCTACGTATTTATGAACCATAAAAAACAATCTGTTGCAAAATGATTATTAAAAAAAATCGAAATGATTAAAATACTACCAGTTTGAAATTAACTTGTTTTACGCGAAAATTATAGGTAGCTACAAGTTCCTTATTATTACCGAAACTCTATTACTTAATGCTTTGTTAAAAAGTAAAAACTAATAAAGATATATGCCTTCCTAATAGAACCAAGACTGTATTTAAAATTAATTGATTTAGATGATTATTTACCGGTTTTGTCAATGCGCTACTAGACTTATTTTCTAAAGATACACGATTACATATTTAAAAATAGACACAAGACCCCTGCAATGACCTGCTTTCTTTTTTAAACACTTGAAGCACTTTTTATACACTTTGATTTACACATCACTATTTTTTTTTTCGTCCACCAGACTCATCCAGCTCATTATCGGTATTTTCGCTATCTAGATCGACTCTCGCCCAGTTGCATCCTGACTCGATTAGTTGACTTGTCCAGCTCCCGGCGCCCAAGGTTCATCATAATCTCCTCATCATAACTATTTGCTCCATTCCTTCTCTCTACAATAGCGCAGTCCAATAGAGTGGTGTTCCTTCTCCAACATTATAATATATTATTCAGCAGCAGATATTTTTTCTATAGTTATACTTTATTTTTCTTAGGCTGACTTGTTGGGAATCATTGCAGTGGAAATACAAAATTAATTAACGTTTATGTTTTTTCTTATTATTTATAAAATCGTATATAAAATCCCTTTGTAAATTTGTTACATTATAATTGTCCCATCTGCGCAGCACTGCCGCAAGGCAGAACTGGCAGGGTCGCCATGCAAGGATGGACGACGGGAGCTAATCAAACACGTGTTGTTCAGATGAAAGTACACAGTATATTGTCGTAGTCAAATGATACATGGCGAGGAGGCGCGTCATACATTACACAAAGACTAACTTTTACACCAAAACGTTATTTGAATTTAAAGCATTTAGTTATTTTTATTGGTATTTCTTAACCTGTTTTGTTCTTCCTAGTTGAGTGATAGTGGCTTTGCTGTTGCTAAGTGGCAAACAATCTTTGCCTCTTGACAAAACAGATGGCAACAAATCGAGATCAAAGCCGAAATATTCTATCCTGTAACCTATCTTACTTTCGAAACTTTTTTGTTCGAATTTCAAAACTTCGAAAACGTAATGACGAATTTTTAAATGCTTACATCATTTTTTTATCAATATACTTATTTCACATATATTTTACGAGGCAGAAAAATATTATTCCGATTATTACAATGTTTTTTTTTTTGTTTGACAGATATTTAATATAACACTATTTTCATAATTCGAAGTATTAAAAATCGAAGTACGTTTCTCACTTTTATAATTTGCTACTTTTTTGTCCTTTTATATACATAATTGTATCGATAACATTCATTTTGAATTCGTAATATCCCTGGCTGATCACTTTTATTTCGACACGTAGTTATGGGGCCTAAAATAGGAAATATGGTAGGACCTACGTCCCCGGATAAAAGATACTACAAAAATAAAATAAGGTGCGACGACGGACGAGCGTAGCGAGGAGAAGTATTTAGTGTGTATGTAGGAACCGAAGGGGGAATAAGGGGTGCTAAGGAGAGACTGAAACTGAACACAGAACCGAATTGGTCAACCCCTTAACCATGCAGTACTTTTCTGTCCCATCCTAGGGTATTTTTGTAAAGCCGGAGGCGCGTAGGGAGGGCAGCCCTCGCCCGCTCTAACGCGTAAGGAGGAGTTAGCCCGAGACGTGACGGATCTCTCAGCCATCAACGTACCTACGTTGTCATTGGAGCAATGTAACAAACAAATGAAATTGTAAAAAAATATGTCAGGCGCTTTATTGTTAGTTTCGTGTTTTTATAATATTGTTAATAATATTATGAAATCCAAAACGTCAGGCAATATGACAAACGTATTTTCGGTGAAATGAAACATATAGAAAACAAAAATATGGGAAACGTTTTCGAACAATTAAAATTCGGAAAAAAAATCGTATTCGTGATAGGTAGCCATTCTAGCCATATATCGAAGACTCAAAGTACTCCAACTATGTTTGAAATTTGATTATAAAGAAAAAACTAAAAATAGACATTAAAATTGATTATTTAATCGGCTGACAAAACTATGTCAACGTCACGCTAAAATGAAAAACTTTCCCAGCTATACATTACCATTAACCTTTTTCTCACAAATAAGCTAAGCTATTCAGCTATATACGACAAGCGAGCACGTCTAACTGAAAAACTGCGCGATTACTCACAGTAAACGCGTCATAAGTTCACGCTGTACGCTCTAGTTTGCATTTCCTGAGGGCGAGGCTCCACTGGCAGCGATAAAGCGATGAGATTTTATATAAATGTAGGAAGGACAATGAGTGCGTGTAACGGAATGTAAGAGTGAGTGAGATAGATGATTGCTGAAGGGAGAAAGCGAGATAAGGGAAAAAAGAAGGCGAGGGACAGTTCTACGATACTGTGCTAAAGAAGAACTTTGTGCTTAAAATTAAACTACAAAATCAACATCAGTGTACTTTTGTGTCATTGTATTGAGTATTATGTATTTGTGGCTAGAACTTCGATTTAACTCCTGAAGTTATTATGAATGAGTAGGTATAATGATCAATATTGTACTGAATTTTACCTTACATATATTAGTTATGTCAAGAAAAAGTCAATTTAAAAACAAGGCTGCAGTTTTAGGCAGGTAACAAAAAGTTCAAAAATATTCTTGTGGGTGATCCACATAAAGTGAATTCCCAAAGTATATCTACATTTTAGATACAGCTGTCAATTAAAACCACTAAAAAATAATCTGAAAAAAATAAAACCGACTTCAAATTTGAACTAAAAAGTAAAAAATATAAACAATAATTTCTGTCTTGAATAAACTCACTTTACAATATCAACTAAGTATATTTGAAGTCGGTGCCTTTTAACGATTCACTTATGTATATGCTTTAATTGCATAATCCTACTTTAATTCGGCAAAATATTGTATATTTTTTTTGGTCGATTGAAATTCCCTATCTCATAAACTAATTAATTAATTTGATTAAACTTGCAATATTCCCTAAGTTGGATAATACCTAGTACAACCAAAAAAAACACTGAAATCGGACTTGTAGTTCCGGAGATATGCGAACAGAAACATAAAAACATTAGGCACATTTGTTCAGACGCTGATATAGACCAACATATGCGAAAACTGGGCAGTTCTGAATATATTACATACATACGGGTTGACCTCTTTTTTTGAAGTCGGCTTAAAATTAAATAACGAGAAATCATAATAAATTTATAAAGAACGTTAATAACCAAATTGTAAGTGCACTTAAAATACCTCTTTAAGTATTTAGATTATTATTTTTTTTGTGTAGTTTATCAATAGTTTCAATTAAAAACGCTTACAATAGCACCCCACTTTTGAATGTTAGCGGGATGGGACTTACGATTTATATGAACCACACGGAAATTGAGAGGGGACCTTACTCATATGAAGTTTATTTAATAAATAGGAATATTGCCTGAAATATAGCCTTATTAAATACGCTGCGGTTGTTTGTATTGACTAAAGAAAATATCGGAAATTATAGAAATGTCTTTTGCAGTCAGAATATCGGGCGATATAAAATATTTTTTATTGGTTTATTTTATGAACATTAGGTATGCGATTGTCATTATTGTAAAAATTTACCCTCTTACAAGCTATTACGTTACCTACGTAGGTATCTTTTCAACGGACTTTCAAAAAAGGCGGAGGTTGTTACACGATGTTTCGGACAATTTTGAATCGTATTTGAAAATTCTTAATTTATATGATAAGGGTTATTTCATAATTAGTCCCATATAAATTTCATTGAAATCAGTTGAGTACTTAATTGAAAATTTGAATAAGTATGATTTCCGAGAATGTTTACGTTGATGACATTATAACTCAGCTAAAGTTTTGACGTGAAGTCGGTTTTTTTTATTGCTCTGCATTCGTTGATTATTTTACTTTCTTTTCATGCTGTTGGTGTACAATAAAGAATTTATTATTATACGGTATCTCAAAAGCTACACCATAGAACACATATACAACAATCGGATCAGTCGGTCGGGGTTCAGGGCTTCCTTATTATTATTATAACGTCACAATTTTGAACAATCCCCAGACAATCACACCAACTACATGGCCCCAAAGTAAGCATAGCTATGCATGGATGTAGCGAACTATTTATATTTGGAGTTTTTAAAATAACAAAATGATTAAGAGGTGAATGAATACTTATAAAACACATTTAAACTGGGTAAAACATTTAATATAGGTCCGAAAAAAAAATGATGACTCAGCACGTTAGCAAAAAAAAAACAAATTTCCACTAAAACTCCATTTAAAACCAACTAAATAGACACGTACTAAATTAAAATGATGAACTGCATACCCACCGAATTAAGCAAAATATTAATTGAATGAACAGTTAAAACAGTTTAAACACATATTGACTGGTCGCACATTTAGTACTTATTTAATTATCAAAATGGATATAAGTATATGCACATTATTGCCAGTGATTAAATTAATCGTTCCAGGTATTTAAAAACAACTGCTTTTAATGTGCGGATTTTATGCCATTATACAATTTTGGGTTAAATTAAATATTATTTTCACGCGTTATCGCAGGTACCACCAACTTCAGCCGAGTATCATTCATAAAAAGGCTATAGATAAACTAGCCACCGCGCGCGGTTTTACCCGCGTAACTTTTGATCCCGAGGGAATTTCGGGATAAAATGTAGCCTATAACCTTCCTCAAGAGATGGGCTATCAAATGCAAAAAGAATTTTTCAAATCCCACTTGTAGTTTCTGAGATTAGCGCGTTCAAACAAACAAACTCTTCAGCTTTATATATTAGTATAGATATCTATTTATGGCAGCATTAAAACTTGTATTGTATGAACTATCGAACCAACTGAATCATGACCAACAAGCTAATTTTGGCAAATCGTCTGACTGCTAGTAGGTCGAAATTCGCTTGAATTTAGGTTTCCTTGATGACGAACTTGTTATCATTCGACACTGACATTAAATGATTACAGAATACGTACAGTATCTAAAACGTCATAAGTGCATTATACGCGATAGACCTTATAAGTTTGACAGTTTCAAACAAATTTTCAGCAAAATGGGTTATGATTTAGTTGGTACGATGGTACCTATGTCATATCATTCTTATCATATTATAGAGAGAAGTTATCATATATTTTCTTTACTACTCATAACGAATCGTGAAAACATGAGAAAAAATATTGTATTACTTTGTTATCTGTGTGACAAGCAGTCTGTCAGCCATTTTTCGTATTTTTGAGGTAATTTATTTATTACAAAATTAATACTGTTACCTTTACACAATACTTTCAATGCGATGGTGCTGTTACCACTTACACATGTATTTATAACATTATAGTCCTAGTCAAATTATCCCCAACCCAATATATAACCAACAAAATGAAATTATTTACAAATTAAAAATAATATCAAAAAATAAAACAATAATTTACTACCAAATAAACCTCACATACATAACTTCACGCCTGTATCAGGTTTGACAAATTTGGAGGTATTATAATGATTGAGAGAGACTATTGCAGGGACAGAGGGTCAGCCTATCGCCCTCAAAAACGCCAATTAAACCTCTAAATAAACCTTACATTATACTTCAAATACAATATCATAAATCCAATTAAACGTCACATATTAAACAAAAACCTTTAATTCTAATCTAACCCATTGAAATCAAAAACTTTCCCTGAAAATGTCAAATAATAAAATAATACCTAATTCAAATAATCATCCTGGTTAACACAGTATACGTAACCCTTTTTGTAAATTCATTCAAAGATTATAAGAGATAGAACCAGATTATAAGAGTTCCAGTTTGTCGGTGTCCAAGAGCGGTGATGATTAGCTTTACCTTATATAATCAAATAAAAATTAATTAAAAACACAAATAAAAAAGTAAGTAAGTAATCACAAAACCTAAAAAGTAAAATATTTATAAGAGCTTTTAAATAATATTTGTAACAACGAATGCAGAGCATTAAAAAAACCGACTTCATGTGAAAGCTTTGACTGAGTTATAATGTCATCAACGTAAACATTCTCCGAAACTAAACATGTTTTTGCAAAGATTTTAAATTTTCAATGAAGTACTCAATGGATTTCGATGAAATTTATATAGGACCAACTTTAAAGTATCCTCTATCATCAAGAAACAGACATACCTACATACATACGCATTGAAAACACAACCCTCCTTTGCGTGCATTCGGGTAACAAGTAATCTATTTACATTCAATTTAAGCTCTTATATCTTATGGTTGGAGTCTATTTTTAATGAGGCCTGTTTTAGGAGTATATCAAATCTCAATTTATAGTATTCTTCAAAGAACTCAGACACACCCTGTTGTAAGAATTAAGTTTTTTAAATAAGTTCTTAATATATTAACTTGAAATTAGGATGAAGCATAGTCATTTACCACTACACCAGAAGACCAGCTGGTGTAGTGGTAACATACTATGCCTTCTATGCCAGAGGTCCTGGGTTCGAATCCCGGCGGCTGCGGATATCGGTGTGATGAACACAGATATTAGCCGTCAAGTCATGGATGTTTATATGTTAATTTAAGTTTATTCTAATAAAAAAATATTCCATGCTGGACTGGGAGTGAAAGAAAAACATAGAATGTGCCAGCTGCTTCTCTTCCCAGGCAAACTGTAAAAGTCAGTTAAGGGACGGAGGTTTCATTGGCGTTTTTGCGGGTGATAGGCTGACCCCCTGTCTCTGCAATAGTCTCTCTCCATCATAATAATACCTCCAAATTTGTCAAACGTGACATCAGATGGTTTTATAGCCTCTAGTGTTCTGCCTAACCCTTTAGGGATACAGGTGTGAAGTTATGTTATGTCAAATATATCAAAATATTTCTTAAGTATATCAGTTATCTAGTATCCATAGCACTTAAGTTTCTTTCTAATTTGGGCTAGATAGAGTTGTGTGAGAGTTAGAAATATTTATTTACTAGCTGCTGCCCGCGACGTCGTCTGCGTGAACGCTATGCAGCACCAAACGCACCTACGATTATAACACTGCTAGCGTGATAATATGTAGCCTATATGTTGACCCGACTTCTTAACTATCTTCATGCCAAATTTGAAGTAAATCCATGCAGTACTTTTTGAGTTTATCCCGGAAAGACAAACAGACAAACAGACAAACAGACAAACAGACAAAAATTCTAAAAACTATATTTTTTGTTTCTGTTTCGATTGTAGATCATACCCCAAGTATTCTTTTAAAAAAATATTCAATGTACAGTTTTGACTTTCCTACCATTTTATTATATGTATAGATATTTATTATTATACTAGCCACCGCGTGCGGTTTTACCTGCGTAACTTTTGATCCCGTAAGAATTTCGGGATAAAATATAACTTATAACCTTCCTCAAGAGTTGGGCTATCAAATGCAAAAATAAATTTTTAAATTCCACTTTTATTTTCTGATATTAGCGCGTTCAAACAAACAAACAAAAAAAAACAATCTCTTCAGCTTTATATATTAGTATAGATTAGCCCTTGTAGGTTCGGCTTCAAATAACCTACGCAACCTTGGATAAGCGAGTCGTAAAAGGCGACTAATCTGAGTGACTCCCGCTTGGTGGTAGGATCCTGTCAAGGTCCGACTGTCTTGTGTCCACCCTTCTTCAAAAATCTGCCGCCAAATATAACCGCTCAAGCGCGGTGATGTGTTTCGGCAAAATGTTATGAAGATTCAGTTCTTTCCTAGGCCCGTGTGCTGTCATCTTCGACCTCACCTTCACTTATGATCAGGTGAGGTTGAGGTCAGCTCAGACGCAGCTTACATACATAACCTCACGCCTGTCTCCCTTTGGGGTAGGCAGAGACAAGGGAACATCAGTTGCTACGAACCAGACATTTTCTTTCGCTTCCTCCACGTTCAGCAATCTTTTCATACATGATCGCCGGTTACGGGTACTTTTGACTAGGCCCTGTCGCCTATTAAATCGGCCTAATTTGATCGGCATACAAACTTTCGCCTAGGCCGGCTCTTTTCGACTATACCATACATTCTACTTACTTTACTGGACTTCAGTAATGCATTTAATGCAGTTGATTTTGATGTTTTGCTTGGTACCCTATGCTCTCTTAACATATCTCCTGAAGTGATCGACTGGTTTCGCAGTTATTTGCAAGGCCGCCGGCAACGTATTTCGATCGATGACAAAGAGTCCTCATGGTGTAATGCTATCGCTGGTGTGCCTCAAGGTGGTGTGCTCTCTCCTTTATTATTTTCAGTTTTCATTAATACTATAACGACCTCTTTCTTCTTCCTACCACTTGTATGCAGACATCTACAAATTTATACTCAATTCAGCCCCGACAGCGTCGATTTGTCCATTAATACTATTAATAAGGACCTTGTTTCAATACTTGAATGGGGTAAATATTATGGTTTAAATATTAATCCTTCAAAAACTCAAGTTATCCTTATTGGTAGCTCTAAACTTATAAACAAAATTGATTATCAGCAACTTGCCCCTATAATTTTTGATAACGTTACCATACCTTACAGTAGAGTAGTTAAAAATCTGGGAGTTCTCATGGATTCCACACTTTCATGGAAACCACAAATAGAATCTGTCAGCAGAAAAGTTTTCTCCGCTGCACGATCTCTCCGAAGGCTTCGTAATTTTCTACCAATACCTACCAAAATTGCCCTCGCACAATCACTTATACTCCCAATACTGGATTACGCTGACACTAGCTATCTTAATTTGACCGAGAAGCAACTAAACAAGCTTGAGCGCCTTCAGAATATGTGTATTAAATTCATATTTGGTTTACGAAAATATGATCACGTTTCCGAATTTCGCATTAGGCTCAAGTGGCTCCCAATTCGTCTTCGAAGGAATACTCATACACTCAGTCTTTTATACAAAATATTGTTCAACCCCTGTCTGCCAACCTATCTCAAAGAACGCTTCAATTTTCGCCATCAGCACCATGAACGTAACCTGCGGTCAGCCAGCAATTTCTTACTGGCAACCCCGCGTCACAGTTCCCACTTCTATCAGCAGTCGTTCACGGTGAAAGCAATATCACTTTGGAACTCACTACCATCTGCTCTCCACAATGCCAAAACAATAGCTTCCTTTAAATATAATTTGAAAAAGTTCTATCTCTCACACTTGTTTCATATCAAATAGAATATATATTTGTTTACCTACATACTGTATATATTATTCTGTCTATTTATATATTTATGTTAATTTAATGTACCTATTTAAATATTTCTATTGTTATATATCCAAGTATATCTATTTATCTATTTATGTATTTATTAAATTCTGTAGTATTTTATATTATGTTAATTATTATTATTTAAGTATAAAATAATATTATTTATGCCATATTCATGTTTCTTTTTTAATTCATAAGATTTCGTTTAAGATGGGGTTGCCTGGTAGAGATCGCTTAGAAGTGATAAGGCCGCCCAAATTGCACATTTAATGTTTTTTTGTATATTATTATTGTTTGTTAATATTTATCCATTCTATGCAAATGGCAATAAAGTATTTGAATTGAATTGAATTGAATTCTTGCTCTGTACGCGGGCTTAGTCTAAAATAAATAAAAAATCAAATTTTAAGCATTAAAGCTGGCAATTTATTAGAAACTATAAAATAAAACTTACGATTTAAGTGGGGTCCGATTTCTCTGAAACAGATTGTACGTTGAAAGATCTAATTTATACCCTGAAAAGTAAGAAAATTAATACATAGAAAAATATGGGTTGATTGTTTGAAATTCAATTATTTACTGAGATGAAATTATGACTTGATACTTGATTGTGACTCTACTTAAATAATGAACTAGTTAATTCGGAAGATTAGATGCCAAAAAGTTCCTAAGAACAAAATTTAAAGTTCATAATATTTTTTTCATTTTAACGAGACCGTAAATTAAGACTGTGTTATTAATATCAGCTTGCTAAAATCTAAGGTCACACGCAGTAGACATGCATTAAACAAGATTTTCCACGAAAATGAATAGTAACACCGTTGCTTAAACCTACATCTTAAACTCAGAACTCATACGAACCATTTTTCACTTTTGACAACAAAATTATCGCTTCCAATATTAAACTTCCATTTTCAATTTCACCAAAAAACTAGGTAACCCAATTTCCCGTTTTACTTTAAAAAGCCGTCACTAAAAACATGGAACAGACTATATCAAATGATTGCCATTTTTAGCAGATCGCCTGTTGACATTGACAAACTTTCGGGGATAAAACGTATTTTTTCTTTCGATAAATTCTCGGTGACTTGGAACTATTAATTTTTATCGATGACTGTAATGGATTAAGGGTTTAGTGTGACTTATTTCCGTTTTTGATCTGTTTGGAATAACAAGTTCGATTTTTGAATATTTTTGTGAGCATTTTTTTATAGAATATTGATTTACAATGTGAAAAAAATGTTGTGATTTTATGGGTGAATCTAATTTTAAATAGTATTCATTAATGGATCAGCTATTTGAAACAAAGTTATTTATCATTATTTTGTATAGCAGTAATTTTGGACTTTTTATGGTAAAAAAGTACAAATAAAAGCTTAAAAGAATGTAAACATAGGCGGCCTTATCGCAATCGAGCGATTTCTTCCAGGGAACCGTATATATTTGTAGTTGCCTCAATATTTGGCTCTGTTTTGTGTCTTAGAACAAATTTGTAACAAATTCTGGACTGAAAAGCTTATTTTTGTGAATTTAAAGGGAAATGCGATTGCTTATTTCATTTCACGAAAGTTTTCTACGAGTTTTTGACATTTATCCTAGCAAAAAAATCACATTATTTGTATATTGAAAGGCATACAAAAGAAAAAAGAGTATTGTATTGAGAAGAAATGATCATAATCATCTTTTTTCAACCGACTTCCAAAAAAGGAGGAGTTTCTCAATTCGTCTGTCTCTGCTACACGATATTTGAAAATTAATGTTTCATATGATAGAGCATACTTCATAGTTAGTCCTATTTAAATTTCATCGAAATCGGTTGAGTACTCCATTGAAAATTTCAAACTTTTGAAAAATTATGTATGATTTCGGAGAAGTTGGTTTTTTTAATGCTCTGCATTCGTTGATTATTAAAATAAAAGTTTGCAGCTGAGGACTTTTATCGTTTATTCTGCATAAAGAACAAAAGGTTTATTTACTAGCGAAACTTTAAAAAACACCCTTAAAAATATTTTTAAGTTTTTTGCATTTATAATGCTCAATTATTCTTAAATAAACGAAAAAATGTGATAAATAAAAATTACCCGGCCAGGACTCGAACCTGGGACCCCTCGTTTGCCGGACGGGTGCTCTTCCACTGAGCTACCGGGGCCTGGCGGTACGCCTCGAAATTACTTACCACATTTTTTATTTTTACGTTATATTGCTAACGTAGCTCCATCTTATGGTATAGGTTCGAGTCCTGGCCGGGTAATTTTTATTTATCACATTTTTCGGTTATTTAATCACCTTTAAAACTTTAGTTATAATAAAGTATCTGTTAATAAATATTTAGCTATTTAAATCTCAATTATCAAACGTTTCCTTTACATCTATATCGAATACTTCACAAATGCATAAATAACCACAGCCCTCAGAAGACATTAACGCAATATTAACAACCCTTATTCGAAGGGTGCATAAATTTAGAGACTTATGGCAAGACTTTAGTTTGAAACGAAAAGGTGGTATTAAATAGAGTCTAAACAAAAGCAACTAAGACGCGAATTAAAATATTACTATGCGGTGACAAACACTTGCCAGCAAAGACGTCGGGTTAGGATTTATTTTGATCTTTTTAAAGATCATTGAAATATTAATTTTATTAATAAAATTTTCAATTCGAAGTATTTTTTTTTATTTGCTAACAAAAAAAGGACTTAGAACTAATACAAGATAAAATAATAAATTTAATGACAGTGCGAGCAAAAAGGCTTTGGCTCAGCTTGATGTTGATGCTGGAACAAGTTCAGCAACAACGCTGTTTATTCTGCCAAATACTATGCGTTGAATAGCTACGCTTCGCTTCTATTTATTATAAAAAAGTATATATACAGACCCATTTTTTAAATTGAGGATACGTTAATAATAAAATAATGAAAAACAAAAAAAAAGTTTTTTTTTTAAATTAATAAATTGGTTCTTATATGGATTACATTCTTCAGATATCATGCAACTTTGGGAGGTAATGCGTTTTTGCTGAGACAATAAATGGTGCTTAATTTTACTTTTTAACATGTTGACACTATTGACATCTCGCAGTGGAGGAGGAATATTGTTCCAGCCTTGGTTGCATCTGAAGCTACCACGGAACGCCATAGTTTTATGCTTTGGAACCAGTAACTCGCTGACACACTTTCTGATTCCATAGCGTCTATTATATGATCTTATTATTTTATTATATTTAAAAAAATATATCAAGACTTCTCAGTAATTTAATATAGGAACAAAGTTCATTAGGAACAAATCTCATAGCCGAACAAATATTTTTATAACTCAAAACATAAATCTCGAAATTACACGCATTATACCTTGAGCATTTTGTAATCACTCTGAGGTTGGGAATGCAAGAAACTATAAATTAACATGTCGATAAAAGTAAAATATGACTGATTTTTTATACTTGATAAAGAACAAAAAAAATTATTCGATAATTGATATAATACTTATTTTTAAAGATGTTTTTGATAAAAATAATTCGTTTTCATTTACAGAATACAAACATTATCATTTTATATGTGGAAACATACCCATTTTGACCACATTAATGCCGTGGTTACTGTGCATATCAAACAATTTCGCAGGTTAAGCGCGCTCGGTGCGGCCAGTATTAGGATGGGTGACCGCCGACTATTCATTTCTCACGACGACTTCCGTACTTCGGAGGGCTCGATGAGCAGTCGGTCCCGGGTGCTGTATACTTGTATACAGTAGTCGTTAGGGTTTGTCAGACAGAAGGCATTTCGGCACCCTGAAATATCTGACATCCACCAACCAGCACCGGGCCAGCTTGGTGGATTACAGCCTAAACCTCCTCATCACCTAGAGGAGAGACTCATAGCCCTGCAGTGGGCTCATTACACTGAGTTGTGATGATGATGATGAATGCTGTGATGACCTTCCTTTTCAGTCGGGAGAAATCTACTGCTGCACGTTGGCCTCCCCTAAGCTTAGAATACAAATATACACATAATTTAACTAACTTTAGTTATTTTTCTATAACAGTAGTACATTTTAAGTAATGAAACGAAAATTGTCTCTATTAGTTTGTTACTCCAGCGAGCCTAAGAATGGCTTCAGCCCGATTTAATTCTGTGAACAAGCAATTGAGTTGCGAATTAAACCGATTGCTGAATTCGATACTTTACATATCATTTGTATTTTTAAGTTTGTAAAAGTTATACTACTAAAATTGTAACGATATAGTTTATATGCCATTAATAATCTTATAATAAAGTGAAAGACTTTTAAACCGGATTTATCGATTATTTTACAGATTAGAAATCGACATTTCGTAGAGTTTACAGACCCTTAGCTCTTTAGTTACTCGTATTTTATTTAAAAACTAGCCAACGCGCGCAACTTTACCCGCGTAACTTTTGATCCCGTGGGAATTTCGGGTTAAATAACCTTCCTCAAGAGTTGGGCTATCAAATGCAAAAAGAATTTTTCAAATCCCACTTGTAGTTTCTGAGTTTAGCGCGTTCAAACAAACAAACTCTTTAGCTTTATATATTAGTATAGATATTCAAAGTCCTTAATAGGAGTTGTTAGTAGTTCTCACATCTAACAACGGTTTAATCTGAAATTATATATCAATATAAATTCATGTACTTAATTGAAATTTGGAGAAGAGCATACATCATATTGACATTTATTTGCACGCTGTCTAGACAGCCACATGTGTTTGGACATTCTTTATAGCAACTTGCAAATAATTTACAGCAAATATATTTTTTATTACAAGTGTGATTGTCCTTTTTGAGGAATTTCTCGCTCAGTGTTGCTAACGGTTTTATAAATTAAAAAGATATTTAAAAATCATGTCTAAGTTAGGAGCGTATTTACACAAATAACTGTCTTACACGAGATTTTTGGAAACATTAAATGTAGAACAACACTGACTCGCGCACTTAGTAGTTTTTGTACCAATTTTTAGTTTTAACCCGGTCAATTTAAAGTTACAATAATTCCAACCATTGTTTAAAATATGATTAAAAATAAAGAAAGGTCCCCATTTTATTCTCCCAATTTTTTAATCGTCATATCACAAAAACGGAAGCTTGTGCGAAAGATATATTTTTCAACCGACAAAAAGGAGGAGGTTCTCAATTCGTCTGTGTGTTTTTTTTTGTTTATAAGTGACTAAACCCGCGTTTGACCTCAATCTCACCTGATGGTAAGTGACGATGAGGTCGAAGATAAAAGCACACGGGTTTAGGAAGGAACTGGCTCTTTGTACAATATTTCCGGAACACATTACCGCCGGAGTGGTAACATTTGGCGGCAGACTTTATATAAAGGCTGGTCGCTAGCCAGGCGGACCCAGAAGGGATCCTACCACCAAGCAAATTTCTTTCAAATTTCTTTTTGTTTTTTTTTGTGTCTTTGTTACGCGATAATTCGGACAATTATGAGTAGATTTAAAAAAATCTTATTTCATATGACAGAATATACTTCATAGTTGGTCCCATATAAATTTCATCGAAATCGGTTGATTTCGATGAAATTTATTCTTAAAATTGATTATTTCATTGAATATTTCAAATTTTTGAATAAATATGTATGATTACGCAGACATTATAACTCAGCCAAAGTTTTGACGTGAAGTCGGGTTTTTATTGCTCTGCATTTGTTGATTATTGTTGATAATTTTATGATCTACAATTCATGTCGTAGGTATTTTCAAGATAATTCTTACCGTTTTGCTTAAAATTGCAAAAAAGGACTATTTTTTTTGAGGTTTGGTCTTGAATGAGAAAATTTCCAAACAGGGGAACGATGGGGAACTTTCAAATTTTAATCTTAATAATATTTTAAACAATCTTACCGATTTTCAGCTTGGTGAGAATTTATGTAGCTTTTCTCTAATTTTTGGTCTAATTTGGCCGGGCTATTTTGTAAATTTTCCGATCATAATGGAAATTCACTTCCGAAGATTTTCCTTCCTTTCCCTCATTATTTGATATTAATTTCAGCTTTATACTTTTAAACGTCCCTTTGAAAACATACAGACGGACAATAAAATTATCCTTCAAGGGTTTTTGTTTGTTCTTTTAAACCCTAAATATACAAAAAAGCTTTTAAAAAAGATACTTCACCGTTTTTATACAAGAAAAGCCGGCAAATGAGCTTTTAATCCTTTTAATGGTAAATGACATCTGAGCCCATAAATTGTAGATTTAAATGATGCTTACCCACGGTTTAAATTTAGAAGTCAATTTATTTTTATTGTAATTTCTGTGAGCCTTCCCTTTCTACAAATAATAACAACGCTTACATGTGGTCTTTGAGGCTGTTACAGTATACATTAGAATAGAAAAATACCTTATTTATTTATTTATTTATAAGGCCCGCCAGGGAAATTTACCTCATTTCTTAAATCTAAAAATATTAACAAACCATTGTTAAATGTAAAAATCTGTTTAAAGCAGGCACATCATTCATTTAAGGGACATTTACAGACAGACATATAAGACATATAAAATAATAAAATAAACCTAACTATTAAGTAAAATTAAAATTAATATTTATGTGCAAAGATTATAAATTAAATTAAACATGAATTAAAAGAATTAGGAAGATAAAAAAAACAGACTAAATTAAATAGCAATTTAAAATATAACACAATAAAATTTCAATTGAAGAATATTAGAAAAGGATAAAAAGAAATAATAATCGTTAAAAACTAATTTTACAGATTAATACCTTACAGAACAAGCTACAATAATTTAACAACAGAGGTTGGTATCGCAGTTATTTCTATTTAACTGCTAAAAGACTGATAAACTAATGCCAGTAGTGGCCACGTAAAAGGACACACTTAGGGCAGTACAACAGTTAGGGCTATGGTGGGGAAATGGTCTTGTGTACTGGACCATTTCAGTCGTCGTTAAGGTACAGAAGGAGTGCACTCTGTACTCGATTCTGTTCCTCATTAGGTAATAAAAGTAGGTACCTACTTAGTTTTTTACTATAATTCCCTATCAATAAATATAGTTGTGTTACTATTTACTTTACTTACGCCTGACTCAATCGCGGCACGTGACCTGGCACGCGGATCGCTGCTAACGCTAGTGTAACCATGCGTTACGTTATCAATTCCTTCACCTTCGGTTAAGTTTACTCGGTAAGTAATTAATATTATTTTTTTATTATATTTTTGCTCTTCATGTGTGATCTCAAACTATCACGTCCTTGAATTTGAAAAGTGACCCACCAGTCACCCTGTATAAGGTTTCAAAGTATACAGGAAAATCTTTGCCTTTTATGTCAAAGATGGTTTGACTTCCAGTCAGGGACTAATTAGCCGCAAAGGGGTTAGGTTAAACGTTAAACGTGGATTTTGTCACCAATAGCTACTGTCGAAAATTAAAATCCCCGTGAAAATTATAAATGCATTTCGCCGTTACGTGCGTAATTCTTTCTCCTTCACCCAACTTGAGAATACTTTTGCTGCAAATTAATCTATTCAACTATAAAAAACAACGACTTTAATATGACACCTTATGGTAAGTGCTATTTTCTTATAGAGAACTCAAACGTATCTTTTAAAAATAAACTCGACAGCACTTTCAAAAACAATATTATTAAATTATCAAAAAACCAACCGACTGGGCCAAAAAGCTCAACATAAAAAATCTCCTTTTAACCCCTAAAACGTATATGTGTTCGTATCCTGTAAATTATCGCCATTTTTCCGCAATGGGCATACTCTGCCATTTCAATTTACGGCATCCTAGCTAAAGCAATGCCATCGGCTATAAAATTGGGACGTGTTCACATCGAGACAAATAACTGGCCAGTGTTCTGTGTATTAGTATTAGGTGTGTGTGGGGATGGCTGGATAGGCTGTGGATAGAGGCTTTGTGGTTCCGTTTCCAATAATTGACAGTATATTTATGTTTTGCTCAAAATTGGTTTGTTCCAATTTTGAAAAATGGTGAAATAAGAGACGGATTTTGTCATGTTTCTTTTTATTTTGAGTTTATACGTGATATCTTTCAGATACCGTGCCCACTAATGAATATAACAATGTCAAAACTAGAAACTCAATACATACATACATAACTTCACGCCTGTATCCCTAATGGGGTAGGCAGAACACCAGAGGCTATTAAAATCATCTGATGTCACGTTTGACAATTTTGGAGGTATTATTATGATGGAGAGAGACTATAGCATTGACAGGGGGTCAGCCTGTCGCCCGCAAAAACGACTTTTACAGTTTTCCCGGGAAGAGAAGCAGCTGGCACATTCTATGTTTTTCTTTCGCTCCCAGTCCAGCATGGAAGCATAGAAAACTCAATAAAAATTACAAATTTGACATGTACAACTAATTAAGGACCACACTCGATTTGTGTAATAAAAAAATGTAAGTTCAATAGAGCTTTATTGCAAGAATGTTTTCGATTTAAATCATAAAGCATTTCACTGTGTGAAGTATCGCCATTCCATTAGAATTACTTCATTCAAATTATTTGCATCTCATCGACTCAGCTAAGAAATTAAATACATATCAGATAGCTAGTATCAGTATTGATTAAAAAGACACGAGTGACCACTAGAACGGTAAAGACACCGAAACGTCGAGATGAAATGTAGAATATATCTATACTAATATATAAAGCTGAAGAGTTTGTTTTTTGATTGTTTGTTTGTTTGAACGCGCTAATCTCAGAAACTAAAGTGGGATTTGAAAATTTTTTGCATTTGATAGCCCAACTCTTGAGAAAGGTTATAGGTTATATTTTATCCCGAAACTCCCAGGGGATCAAAAGTTACGCGGGTAAAACGCGTGGGCTAGTATTATGATAAAGTTCAATAAATAATTCAATATTATGTGCGATAAATAATCAACGAATGCAGGGCATTAAAAAACCGACTTCTTGTCAAAGTTTTGGCTGAAGTCGTCAGGGTAAACAATCTCTAAATTATAAATAAAAAATAAAATCCCCAGACAATCACACCAACTACATGGCCCCAAAGTAAGCATAGCTTGTGTTATGGGGTACCATGTAGTGAACTAGGGGAGAACATTTACGCCCACTTTCCAAAATATATCTGTCCCCGTCACTGACCATCTAGGGCTTTTGGGCGTAACTGTAACATCCAGTTTAAACTTCGGTCAACAAATTGTGTCCATGGCTTAAGTAACTTCGAAAAAGTTGGGAATCATCTCGAAGGTACGGCGGTACTTCGGCCCTGCACAGCTTCTTAACTTATACACAGCTCAAGTGCGATCATGCATGGAGTACTGTAGTCATCTTTGGGATGGTTGTACAGAATACATTTTGGTGAGTGCGTCAGTGCTCTGTTTGAACAAATTGAACCCTCACCATTTTACCATCGGACTACTAGACGCAGACAGAACTTCCATCCGTATGTGGTAGATATTCTAAAAAGTCGAACTAAGCGCTTTGACAGTTCCTTTTTGATACGGGTCGCCAAGGTCTGGAATGAACTGCCTGCGTCTATTTTCCCTGACCAGTATAGTCCTAGTACTTTTAAGCGTCGAGTGAATAGGTTTCTCGTGGATGGACGTGTACCACTTTAGTCTTCATGTTCACTTAACATCAGGTGTCATGGAAGACAAACGTCCCTTAAAAAAAAAACCTAGAATAAAAATAAATAGATAAACAGCCAGACACGGAACTTTCTTTTTTCTTGTTCCGTGCGGGAATCGAAACCCGCAACCACTGGCGTCTGAGTTAGACAGGTTTCATCGCCCCATCGCCAAAGGGGTCGTCGAATTCATACATGAATTTAAAAAAACATGAAGTAGTAGGACCAACTGTGAAGTATACTCTATCATATGAAATAAGAATCATCAAAATCGTTTCACCCAGCCAAAAGTTATGAGGTAACAAACATTTAAAAAACATACAGGCAACTTGAGAACCTCCTACTTTTTTGAAGTCGATTGAAAAGAAAACGTCGTCGGACACTACGTATTATGGCCGTAGCTCTCTCCTACTGACTCAGTCGATTGTCAAATGTGACACTTTGTTGTACTTTGCTACCACCTTTCATTTTATTCTTTTTTAAACCAGTGTCCGATTTACAATTACGAAAATATTTCAAACTCAAGCTTGACATAAACTAACTTATTGGTTAAAATTTTAATTTGTGTGTAAACAATTAAATGGCATTAAATTTAAGTATTTACTCGTAGAATTACTTATAATTTAAAATTGTTTTTCACCCCCAATGTGAAAAGCAATGTCTCACACTGCACCCCACGCATCGGGACATGACTTGAGGGGTCAGATATACCCCAAATGATTCTTTAATATCACGCAAATTGTGTTTCAAACATTTGGTGCAATTTATCGCGTCTTGGTGTATACTTTGTAACTTCTTATAGTGTAAAATAAACAGTAAGAAATCAAACGTATTTTTTTTAATAAATGGAGTAAAATTTAGCTGGTTTCTTGACATTATCTAAGCCAGTGACAAAAAGATGAGCATTTTCTTTTGAGTTGTCTTGAATATCGTTTTTTTTTATATAATTTAACTTCCATTATTTAATGAAGTGCTTGGTTTGTTATTGCTATGATAGCAATAACAAATTTATTTATTACTTATTTATTATAGATAAGTTGAAGTTTTAATAAGTATGTAACACATACATACATAACGTCACGCCTGTATCCCTAATGGGGTAGGCAGAACAACAGATAAAATCATCTGATGTCACGTTTGACAAATTTGGGGGCATTATAATGGAGAGAGACTTGCAGTGATAAGGGGTCAGCCTATCGCCCACAAAAACGTCAAAAAAAAAACAAAAAAAGACTCCGTCCCTTAACTGACTTATACAGTATGCCCGGGAAGAGAAGCAGCTGGCACATTCTATTTTCTTTTGCTCCCAGTCCAGTATGTAAATGAAAATAATATGAATCCAAAAGAGCAAAAGAAAGAAAATGATAAAAGTTACATTTGTAAGCAATAATAATAATAATAATCATAATCACCTACTATTTCTTTTACTCTGTGGCCCCAACCTTGAGATATAGTACAGGAGCGTGGTGTGAAAAGTAGCAGATGTTGTTAACGCAATTTAGATAATCGTTTACGTAAATAAATAGTCTGGAAACTCAATTAGGGTCCAACTATGAGTTGACAGTTAAGAGGAAGTGGACTTCGGGAAAGTTATGACAACAGACAGCTGTTGTAATTTATTTTGTATACAATAAATTTTGAAGTTTGGCTAAGAATATACAAATTCACTATTGAAGTTAGAAGGATTTTGTTCACTATAGAATCAAGAATCTTTAGTTTCTTAAAAAAAAATGGCATGTAAAAATGAGACTCGATAAAAAGAAGTAGCGTTAAATAAACCAGTGAAATAAGTGACTTAGAAGAATTCTACTTTTTACGTGATCTAGTATCTGAGTTGGATTTGATTTTGGTGAATATTTTTTTACACAAACGGAAAAAAAAATTCAACTTGAAAGCAATACTAAAAATTTAATAAACGCTTTGCTTGATGTAATTTGCAAATACAGGGTAATATGATAATTGAATAGGTATCTACAACTTATTTGTAAAGTAAGGAAAGGGTGGATTTTGCTTATTTACTATTTACTTACTATTTTAAAAGAATTATATGAAAATGAAAAAAAGAAAATGATTTTGATCTTCAGAATGGCCTCGAAATGGAATGGAATCGAATGGCCGCTTAATGACGTCACAATTTTGTACTTCGGCTTTAACAAGGTGTTGATAGTTATTTAATAAGATATTACAGTAGACCAAGAGACAAAAAAGCCGGCGGAAAAAAACTCTTGGCACTCTTTTTCAGTCAGGATTATACGAATTAATACAAATAGGGTGAGATAGAGGTCAAATACGGGTTTAATTTTAAAAAAAAGAACTCATTAAAAATTATTTATGCATAGACAACCCTAGGCTACCTATTATCTTGAAACTTAAACTGAAACCAGAACGCTTTAATTTTAATGAAACCCATATTGAATCAGCAAAGATTAATAAATATCTTTTGGTTTTATTTTTATTTGATCATTTTCTGAACACGCTGATGCTTTCCCAAATTTTCAGGTTCTTTCGAATCAAAGAACAAATATTTTTGAAATATTCCAGCAACAGAATTCACAAATATTTAAGTAATAGACAATAATTAGTGGAGTACATAATTTGAATTAATCGTTTACTACGAAATCCCAATAAATAAATAATTATTTCTGACACGTAAAGTATATCAGTTATCTTGTATCCATAACACAAGTTCTTGAAGAAACTAAATTTGGGCTAGATAATGTTGTGTGAGTGTCAGAAATATTTATTATTATTATTACAAAATACTGTTCGATAGAAGTCAAACGCAAATGAGGGTTCATTTAGTGCTAAAAAATACCTCCAAAATAGTCCAAATAACATGCTGGACTGGGATCAAAAGAAAGAAAAGTCAGTTAAGGAACAGAGGTTTTATTGGCGTTTGGGTGTGGTAGGCTGACCCCTGTCATTGCAATAGTCTCCCTCCATCATTATAATACCCCCATCAGATAGTCTCTGTCACCTCTGGTTTTCCGCCTACCTCATATGGATGCAGCCGTGAAGTAATGTATGTACGAGTATCGTATTTATGTAAATATACCAGTTGTTTTTTCCATTTTGAAATAAGAAACATCGCACACTATTGGACTAAGTCTGAAAATGTTACTGAGTTACCCCAAGGATTTACTTTCAGGACAAGATTCAATTCCAGTATTAATCTTCTGTAAAGATTTATTTCATCCTCATGACCTTTTCATTTGACTTTCTAATTTAACATCAATTTACTAAGTGATTTGTCTCAGACGCGACAACCGTAGGTCATTTAAAATAAATCGATTTGGCTTCTGGTTCTTTCATATTTTTTTTCTTTAAAAAGCAGCCGTGAATTTAAAAGGATACTGAAACAAAGACCAGTATTATTATAACAGTAGCTTTATTCCAGGTAACAGGATTTTAACCAGAATAACGGGATAACGGGATTCCTGTCATTGTTACTTACGGATGTCTATGTCTCTCGTTAATAGTAATTATCAGGCCCTTTGCACCTGAAAAGGCGTGTATCTATCTTTTTAAATGAATAAAATTACACTAACTACTTGGGCTAAGCAAAGTTTGAGATATTGGATACTCAAACCGAAATAACATATTAACGTCATGATTCTTGAAATTTTCAGATGTTTAACTACACGGTACTTTTTTATTTAGTGTCAACAAAAATATAGAAAAACCTGTTATTTTTGTATAAACTGTTAATTATGGTATCTATTTATAAAGATACAAAGATTCGTAAAAGTTTCTGATATTTAAATTATGCGCCTTTGTTTTGTATAAATAAAATTGTGATTTATTGTGAACATATTTCCCAGTATTAAAGCTATACTTGGAGCAGTTTAAAACGAAAAAATAGTGTCAGTGAAACGCTAGTGTTCAGAAAATCCGTTCTGCAGGTACAAACAAAAATATTTAATTAATGAATTGTCGTTTTACTTATACGTCCAAGTATCATTTAAATAAATAAACTCTCATTACATTTTTGACTCTTGACCATATTTTATTTTTTGTTTCTTTTAAATGTCAACAAAAAAACTTGATAACATTAATCTAGGTATTATTAAATCTACAAAAGGTGTATCTTAAAAGAAAAAAATATGTTTTTTACCAAAGCTTATAACACCAAAAGAAGATTCAAATAAAACAAGAGTACATATTTTGATCTTCAAATTGACTCATAATTTACCCCTCGCGCCGTACTTGTTGCCGCATCTACTTTTTAATTAATTCTCCAACCAACATTAAGGAAAAAAAATTGGCAGCATAATTTCGCGGGAAATTGGCTTATTCAGCGCTAAGCTGGGTAGGGTAAAGCAACCGGTTATGGAGTGTTGTGAGCTCGCTTGATTTATGACCGGTCCGACTCGCCTTAGAGAAACACAAATGTTCCTATCCATCATTGGGGTAGGGTGACGTGATCGTGCGATAAGATGAGACTTTTCTGAAATTATAAGCAAAAGTTTACTATGGAATTAGTCCTCCTTAGTATTTTATTTTGTTAAAATATATGCGGATTCAAGAAATTGAATCTTAATATTTTCTGTGTCTGAGTAGTTTATTGTAGTTAGTAGTTTGTAGTAGTTTATAAAAGATTATTTTTTGTAAGGTGGACTGGGAATGAAAGAAAAACATAGAATGTGCCAGGTGCTTCTCTTCTCGGGCATACAGTTTTGCGGGCGATGATAGGCTGACCCCCTGTCACTGCAATAGTCTATCTCCATCATTATAATACCTCTAAATTTGTCAAACGATACCTCAGATGGTTTCATAGCCTATGGCGTTCTGCCTACCCCGTAAGGGATACAGGCATGAAGTTATGTATGTATGTATGTAATTTTTGTAAGATGGGAAAGTAACTGGAGATGACTGATAGTATTATTATTATTAGGGGTTTTGGGACTATATGAGCAGTCTTGTCCGCTCGTCACACTGCGACCTAAAAAGATCTATTGTGTGAGTCCCAATTTATAACTCGCCGCACACTCCAATGGAGTCCAGGAAATTTAAGATTTTCCTTACGGCGATGCTCCTAATCTCTTTTGGATCCAGCTCGTGCTTATCCAGGTGAGCGGAGCGCTTGTGCATAACTGCGGGGCAGTGGCACAGTAGGTGTAGAGGGGTTTCCTCTGCGCTTTCGCAGTATCTGCAGAGCGCTGTCTCAGTGAGACCCAGGTTGGACATATGCTTGTTTAGTTTGCAGTGTCCCGTTAGTGATCTTGCCACTGCGCGTAGTTGGGGTTTGTTAAGAGATACTACCGATTCTGTGTATGACTTGGAGTATCCCTCTATCAGTTCCCTTGAGTGTCTCATGCCTAATGAAAGTTCCCAGAGGCTTTTGCTTTCTGAGAGGCACTGGGTGGTGAGTATTAAACGCGTCAGGCTTTTTGGGATGCCGCAGAATGGTTCTGGACCATATCGGCTACCCATTGCTCCTGCTCTCGCGAGTTCATCAGCGGCTTCATTGCCGTCTATACCGGAATGGCCCGGAACCCATTTAATAAAAACTCTATTATGGCTTGCCAGCCTGTTTAGCGTTTCATGGCATTGCTTCACCAGTTTGGAGTCAACCCTTGGAGAGTCAAGTGCCATTAGTGCAGCTTTGCTGTCAGAGAAGATGTATATGGTTTGCCCTTTGTAGCCTCTGTTTAGGCTGATTTCCGCACATGATAGAATGGCGGTGATTTCAGCCTGGAAAATCGAGGGGTAATGACCCATGTTGCAGCTAGCTCCATACTTGGGTCTCACCCCGTGAATTCCATAGCCAACCTTGGTGTCCATCTTTGAGCCATCCGTGTACCATATGTGGCTGTAGTCCTCGCAGACTACCCGGCTCTTGCTCCAATCTTCTCTGCTTGGGAATTCCACTTGGTAGAATTTGGTGAATAGCATCTCCGGCATTGTGCTGTCCGAAGGCATGCTTAGTATTGGATTTCTGTAAACCCTGTCCCTGAGTTGGGATAGATTTGCAGACAGCCATGTCTTTTTGAGCTGCGTCGTCACCCTCAGCATTCCCACAGCCGCCTCCTTGCGAATTGTCAGGTGTAAGGGCGGGAGATCTAACAGTGCATCCAATGCCTGTCCTGGCGTGGTAGACATGGCTCCAGTGGTCATGATGTTAACCGATCTTTGAAGTTTGTTAAGCTCCATAATCACCGTCTTTTGGTAGGTCTTTTTCTGCCATACCACACACCCATAGGTGATGATTGGTCTTACGATGGCAGTATAAAGCCACATGATCATCTTGGGTTTAAGACCCCATCTTGATCCCACCATACGACTGCATAAGTATAATGAGGTTTTGGATTTATGAATCACATTCTCAATGTGTTGGTTGAAAGTGAGTTTTTGGTCAAAGGTGATGCCCAGGTACTTCACCTCCTTGGAAAAGTTAAGTAGCAATCCGTTGACTGAAGGCGGTCTAAGTTTATCCAGTTTCCTTTTGTTACAGAATGGTACTATTATTGTTTTGTTGGCGTTGATTGACAGTTCATTGTCTTTACACCATTTTAAGGTTATGTTAATGGCACCTTGAATGAGGTAAGATAGGACTTCTTGACATGGACCTCTCACTATGATAGTGATGTCGTCTGCGTATCCTATGACCTCATAGCCTTTCTGGCTTAACCTGTTAAGGAGGGGGTCTACCGTGAGAGTCCAAAGCAGTGGTGATAACACACCGCCTTGTGGACATCCACGTGTGGTTTGAATCTCATGATTACAACCATTGAGTTCTAATTTTGCCTTTCTGGTTCTGAGCATTGCCTCTATCCATCTGTTCGTGGTCTGGTCCACCCCCTTTTCTGCCAGTCCCTTTAGAATGGAGGTTATGGGCGTGTTGTCGAACGCTCCTTCTATGTCCATGAAAGCACAGAGGGCAATTTGTTTGTCGTCAGCGGCCTTTTCTAATTTATCTGTCAGCTCAAGTAGCGCAGATTCTGTGGACCTGCCTTTACGGTAGGCATGTTGCGCTGGATGCAGTGGGCACGAGCTTAGGATCTCTTCCCTGATCCACATGTCCACAACCTTTTCCATGGCCTTCAGCAAAAATGACGACAGACTGATCGGTCTAAAGGATTTGGGTAGTGCTTGGTCTTTCTTACCCTGTTTGGGAATGAAAATGACCTTTACCACTTTCCATGATTCTGGTATACTGCCCAGTGCATAGCTTGCCCTGTACAGTTTTATCAAGTGAGGAAGGAGAATTGGTAGTCCCTGTTGCAGTAGAGCTGGGAATATTCCGTCAACCCCTCCACTCTTGTATGGTTCAAAGCTGTTAATGGCCCATCTCACCTTTCCACCGGTGAACAAAATGGCAGCCTGTCGCCAATCTTTTATCCGTGGTCGGTGTCTCCTACCATCTGTCTGAGACCCACTGGCATGCGTTTTAACTAGCACCGACCCGGGGAAGTGAGTTTGAGCCAGCAGTTTTAGAGTTTCCTCTTCAGTGGTTGTAAATATACCATTCTGGTCTTTGAGTAAGCCAAGTTGCTTTGGGGGATCCTTTGCCAGTATTCTCTGGACTTTAGCTACTTGGGGCGCTGATTCTAGCTCCCCACAGAATTTCTGCCACGACTGCCTTTTGGCCTTTCTGAGCTCGGCGTTGTATTCTGTTATAAGTATATTCTGATAGTAAGGAACATCCAAGCATAGGGACATGCTTTATCATACTGGTATAATTTTTGACGTCAATTTATTTGTAGCTGACCCTGATACTTTAGATGGAATATATAGATGGGAAGAGAAGCAGCTGGCACATTCTATGGTTCTTTCGCTCCCAGTCCAGCATGTAAGGGAGCGAAAGATTGATAGTCATAACTCTTTTGACATTATTAGTGGCAGCAGGATGTTTCTTTGCTGACCATACACCCTTAAACAAATTGTATAATTCAACTATTTGTTTTTATTTATTTTTTATTTTATAAAACAAATGAAAGATTCTTATGATTTAATATGATTTATGAATGTAGTATGATGAATGAAAAAAAAAGCTATTTAAATTGACTTAGTTTACGCCGACTCCACGTATTCTTATCTGCCCTACCCCTACGCGAGCTGTATAATAATAATAATAATAATAAAACTCTTTATTGTACACCAACATGGTTACATAGTATAAATGAAACAACAATTACAATTAACATACAAAGGGCGGCCTTATCGCCGAAGCGCGATTTCTGCCAGGCAACCCAGGCATTGGAGGAAATTTACGTGGGCGAGGTGTACGCCTAGTAAAATAAACTACATACGAATAATTACATACATTTACATAAACGTTTACATACATAACTATATACTATATAAATAAATAAAATATTAATACATATATAAATATCTATATTATGTCGATAGCTAAGATGGACAGTGTTTCACCTGATAATGACGTTTAAGCATTCGTTTAAAGATGCGCGGTGTGCGAGCAAAGCGGATCTCAGTCGGGAGCTCGTTCCATAACGACACCGATCGAACAAAAAAGGACTTACCTAAAAATGTGGATGTGTGAGATGGTGTCGTCAGGAGTAAATTTGATGAGGAACGCAAGTTACGGTCGTTATTGGTGTACCGATATTTTAAACGGTCTTTAAGATAGGCAGGTATCGCTTTGTCGTACAGAATACGGTAGACTAGAGAAAGAATATGAGTATTCCGGCGAAGGCGAATGGGGAGCCACTTGAGATTATTGCGGAAATCAGATATATGGTCGTATTTGCGTAATCCAAATACAAACCTTATGCAGAGATTTTGAAGCCGCTCAAGTTTATTAAGAAGTTCTTCAGTTAGGTCTAGATAGCTGGCATCAGCATAGTCGAGAAAAGGAAGAAAGAGAGATTGTGCAAGCGTAATTTTAGTGGCAGTAGGGAGGAAATTGCGAAGACGCTTGAGCGAATTCACCGCGGCAAACATCTTCCTGCTCAGCTCAGTGACTTGTGGTTTCCAAGACAACGTGCGGTCAAAGATAACTCCTAAGTTTTTCACAGTCTCACTGTATGGTATCGAGATACCGTTAAATACTACAGGAGGAACTGTGTTCCAGTTCATACGTGAAATCATGTTGTTACTTCCAATTATAATTGACTGAGTCTTAAGAGGGTTGACTGTAAGACCATGTTTATTACTCCAATCCGATATTCGTTTTAAGTCAGCGTTGTGTTGCAGAATAGTTGCTGGCAAATTCTCGAGACTATTTTGTGTGTAAATTTGGAGATCGTCCGCATACAGATGGTAGGAAGAAGATATATGGAGAGTAATCGAATTGATGAATAGTGAAAACAGGAGAAGGGACAACACGCCACCTTGTGGCACACCGGCTTTAATATCACGCCAATCAGAGAACTCCGTCTCGGTGGATATACGTTGCCGGATACCGTTAAGATGGCAGAATTTTATATAACATAACTACTTTAATGCCGAAAACTTTTAACTTTACTGAGTAAATTATTAAAATTAACCACATAGTCTTATTGGATTTACCTGTAAAGCCAGAGGCGCGGAGGGAGGGCAGCCCCTGCCCACTCTCACAAAGCGTTGGCACCAGTGTCTGCGCTTTGTGACGTAAGGGCGAAGGGGCTGCACATCCCTTAGCGCCGGAGACGTTACAAATCTATCAGCGTCCCAGAATAAAGTGCATGCATGCTTGCTTTCATGCTGAATGCTTGCAATTAGTATGTTTCCTTGCTTGTATGTAGCATGTTTTCTAGCATGTAGCATGCTTGCTTGTATACAGCGTGTTTGCTTGCTTACATGCACTATGCTTGCTAGCTTACATGCAGCATGATTACTAGTATGCTGCATGCTTGTTTGCATGTTGCATAATTAATTAAAACATGAAAATATTTTGGGGTAACAAAATAAAACTCATTTTATAATCAAACTAATGTAAAGATTTATATAATAAGCAGATTTTTTACAAACCATTCAAAATACGAGCATTTCAAGATGAGAGTAGGTACCTAATAAAGGAAGTAGTGTTGACGAGGATGACGAGAAAAACAGTTTATCATAAGAACATGATATTATTGATATATTGTCATGAAAATCTATTTTTAATACTTATATTTTCTTGCCTGATCTGCTATTTATATCTTCAACCCTGTATTTTTGTACCACTAACGTTTTTCTCAAAGTTTACGCGACCTGCCTTTTTGTACCACATAAAATGAAATAATTTCTGTCCTCAAACATGAAAAAACTAAAAGTTTATGCATTCATATTTTTTCCTGAGAAGAGGGAAATTATACTGAATGGTAACCCTTATTTCACCCTCACGCCCCTCTGACGTCATCATCCAAGCGCCAAAAAGGCCTTGTTGGACTGTACTTGTATACTGTAAAAGTCAGTTAAGGGACAGAGGTTTTATTGACGTTTTTGTGGGCGACAGGCTGTCACTGCAATAGTGTGTCTCCATCATAATAATTCCTCGAAACGTCGTGTCAAACATGACATCATGTGTTTTTATAGCCTCTGGTGTTCTGCCTACCCCATAAGTGTTACAGGCGTAAAGTTATGTATGTATTTATGTTCATATAACAATAGTAAGGAGGTTACACGCCAAAGTGATGTCACCCTACTTATCTTGAAATATCAATTAATATTAATAATTACATCATGATTATCATAATTAACGACTGAGAACTGACTGATATCAGGCAATTAGAATTACTGAATACACACTTTAGCAATATGTGTTTGAATTATTGTCAGTCATGTAACAATACTAGCTGTTTCGCGTGGTTTTACCCGCACCATTTCAAATCCCGTGGGAATATCGGGATATAAAGTAGCCTATTCGCTATTCCAGACTGTAAACTATCACTATGCCAAATTTCACCCAAATCCATTAAGCTGTTTTGGTGTGATAGAGGAACAAATATCCATCCACCCAAACTTTCACATTTATAATATACAAAATTTTAGTTATAGATGTCGCTGTACGTCGATTAAATCGCGCAAGAAGAGCTATAAATGACTTAGTTATATTTACTTTGTAGACTTCCTTTATTCGTCCTCACTATCACAATTACTATATAAATAGGGATACGTTACTTTCATGAGTAGGTAATAATTTAATAAGATAAGGTAAATTATAGGTAAAAGATAACGAAATATACCTACTTAATATTGTTAAGTTTTCGCGATTCATACTATTAAATAAAACACTTTTTAACCGGATTTATCGCGTATATTTATATTTTAAATTTTAACTCGACGTTTCGGTGTCTTTGCAGACGCCGTGGTCACGAGCGACTGAGGTGTCAAGCGTCGGATTTATAGATGGAAAAAGTTATACAGAGTTATAACTACCTGCTATAAGTCTGCATTTTCACTGATGCGGTGCTGGGTGGGTAGGAGCCGAGAAGAGCGGTGAAAAGTGGTGAGTGTTTCCACTGAAGCGGAGCGATGCTTACTATTAGAATTGCACATTTTTGAGCTCAGTACGATGATAACTACTATGATGCACATCTAAAACACACCGCCCCGCTAACATCCTCCGCTTCACCTCGCTGTATTTTAATGAATATCCGTTCAGCTTTGCTCCACTCTGCTTGTGCTGTTTCCATTGAAGTGGAGTGGAGATTTCAAGCATGGTATTTGATTTATTCAGGCACCGCTTGGCACCGCTCCGCCCAGCTCCGCGTCCATGGAAACCCAGCCTTGGGCGTGGTGTCAGAACAATCTTGGTCAAAAGTCTATCTAAATTACAAACTCGGACTCGGATTTCTAAAAATCTTAACATTGTCATTTAACGTTGATACAAAAGACAAATCTCTTAGTAACCCTTTAAAAGCTTTGTTCTCATCAGACGGTATTGAGCTCTGATACTTAACAGGCGTTCTTGAAGGACATAAGGATATACATACATAGCCAAAAAGTTTATGATGAATGGAAAAATGCGTTCAATAAAAATTACCCGACCAGTAGGCCTATTACGGTTCTTTCATGACATGACATGATTAACAAGATTTATATGATACAATGATCAACAATTAAGACATAATGAATAAACGAATTCCATATACATTTGCATGCAAGAGGCATTGCATTACCTTTTGCAATGACAGTTTCGTTGATCATCTATGACTTAAAAACGTCAATTGGAAAAGGCAAGATCGCACCCACCTCCATGTGTTTGTTTCTTGATTTCATTTGTGTTTTTCCATTTCGTTTGCTTTCATAAATAAATACTTTATTGTTATATATTGGGGTAATGGTATTCAATCTACACGGCATACCAAATAATGATCGCAGATTATGTTTTAAGACCGCTCTACATTCTCACGAGTATCTCTCGAGTAGTTAATATAATTATCTTCATACATAGAATATAAAGCCTTGAGATCAATATGTTTTCATCACAATTTATCTTTATTTGTTAGTAAATAAAACATAAAACATATTAAGTACCTATTAATTTTTATCTTCCTGGACCATTTTCAATACTAACAATATAAAAAAATAAACAAAAACTCTTAATATCTATTACAAGTTACTTCAAAACTTTCTCGCTATATAAAGGGAGTTGCGCGGGTGAAACTGCGGGCACAAGCTGCCTGTCAATGCATTCAGTCATTCAACTAATCCATTCGAATGATTTCTTTCAAGGTCATTTGGCCATATTGAAGTTAACCATCGTTTGTAATTACGAATACTAGTAGTTTATTCGACTGACATGATCATTCGCAGACGCGCATCGCTGAGATATACTCTGCGATATAACCGCTCAAATTGGCGGCTCGCTCGTTACTGAGAAACATGCGAGTGTGACTCCTACACAAAACTCCAAACTCCCCACAAACACTTAAACCCACAAAAAGTAGAGAAAAACGAGAGAAATTAAGTAGAATACGAGAATGGCTTCCACATTCTCGTTTCTCGCGTGTTTCTCGCGACTTTTACGTCAAAACTATTTCATATCATCGCATGGTTTTGAGATCCATAATAAGCCTGCAGAACTCGAACCTGGGACCTCTCGTAAGAGTGCTCTTCCACTGAGCTACGGGGGCCTGACGGTACGCCTCGAAATTACTACATTGGTTGAAAAGTTCGCGGCCTGGCCATTAAAAAAAAAACTTTTGTTAATTTTTCTGCCGTCATTTTGAACTGTCATTATTCAATTGTCAGCCCGCGAATTTTCAATTTGATATCTTGTTTAAATAAAATTTTACGAACAATATAAATACGTGTGTAGAACAAATTTTCACTAATGGAGAAATTTGAACAACGTGCTGTGATTAAATATTTGTTTAAAAAAAGATGAACACCAAAGGAGATCCACGATGGCATGCAAACAACATAAGGGGAATCTACCCCGTCTTATACCACTGTGAAAAAATGGGTTGCAGAATTTAAACGTGGATGAGAGAACATCGAAGATGACCCTCGCTCCGGCAGGCCAATGACGTCTACGACCGAAGAAAACATCAATAAAGTGTGTGATCTCATATTGAAAGACCGTAGTGAATTGACTATCAGAGAAATTGCAGACACTATAGGCATATGAACGAACGCAAAACATCATTGTCCATGAACTCGGCTTTTCTAAGGTTTCGGCTAGGTGGGTACCCAGATTGCTTTCAGTAGAGCAAAAGCGAATTCGACTCACGATTTCTCGCGACTGTTTGGAGATGTTCGAGGCTGATCCACAAGGTTTTCTTGACAGATTTGTGACAATGGATGAAACCTGGGTTCACCACTATACCCCAGAATCAAAACAACAATCCAAACAATGGAAAAAATCAGGTGAACCAACTCCGAAAAAAGAAAAGGCAATTCTGTCGGTTGGCAAGGTGATGGCATCGGTTTTTTGGGATGCTAAAGGTGTCATTATGGTGGACTACCTTCCAAAAGGCGAAACAATAAACTCTGCGTACTATAGCACCCTTCTGCGCCGTTTACGTGAAGAAATTAAACAGAAACGCCCAGGATTACTGAGAAAGAAAGTGTTGTTTCACCAGGACAACGCCCGAGTCCACACGTCTGTCGAGTCTATGGCTCAAATTCGTGATTTTGGTTTCGAATTGTTGCCACATCCAGCTTATTCTCCTGATTTGGCACCTTCGGACTTTCATCTGTTTCCAAACCTGAAAAAACACCTCGGTGGGCAGAAATTTTTAACGAATGAAGAGGTCGAAGCCGCTGTTAACCTGTATTTTGAAGACCTTGAGGAATCTTTTTTTAAAACAGGTATGACAGCTCTGGAAAGCAGATGGAAGAAGTGCATAGAGCTAAATGGAGATTACGTCGAAAAATAAAAATATTTTTGTATGTACTTTATTCTGTTTTCTTGACTAGGCCGCGAACTTTTCAATCCACCCTCGTAACTAACTCAGTGGAAAAGCACTCCGGCAAACGAGAGTTCCCAGGTTCGAGTCCTGGTCAGATGATTTTTATTTAACACATTTTTTCATTTATTTAAGAGTAATTAAGCATTTTAAATGCAAAAACTTTAAAATATTATTAAGTTTCTGATGGCCATGATAATAATGAAGTGATTGAATTAAGTAGGTAAGTACAAGTATTTCGTTTATATATAAGTACTTTTAGCACAAAATAAACATGAGAAAAAGTATTCGGTAATAAGGTCACTCGCAAGATTTTTATTAATTACTTTAAAAATTAAACATTTACCGAAAAAACTTAATACATGAAGGATGTTTTTCTCTAAAAAAGAATAAAGAATAAAGTTTAACTTAGCGAACTTCACGAACAAATTTTCTAAAAATTGTTTTTGCTCTGTAAAACGATGATTTTAATTTGTATCACTTGACATAAATATACGAATAGTTCATTACCTTCACCACACGCTATTAATTTTTATTGTAGAAAATCTAACCTCATTTGTGAAAAGAAACATTCATTCCTATTTTAAAATACACTCGGTCTCAAAAAGTAAATAAGTTCGATTCATTATTCAAGATTATCGAGTCAAGTATTCTACGAGACGTTGGTCAAGGACTATCAGTGGATTCGCAATCGTCGATAGCCCTTACGAGAAGACTCTTTTACATTTTCAAGGTTTTTTTAGCATACACAAAACCTGTATTTGTAACAAATTTTTAAAGAAAAAGCGTTTGTTTTTGGACTTTTTCGTGTTTATTTATTTAAGATTTTTACGTTTCGATATCGTAACGATATCGTTCTAATAGAACTTAATTCTGCAAGGTTGTTTTTTATTCAAAAAAGGTATGTATATTTTTGTATAAGGAAATAAATATATTCGCTAACATATGAAGCAAAGCATGGTCACTCTAATTTATAAATGAATACCACTAAAATAAAGACAACTACGCGCTACTACAAAACATCTTGTAGTACTACGTTGTAGTATTAACAAATAAATGCAGTGTAGTAGTGGCTGTGTTCATCAACAGCGATATCTGTATTTTTTTTTTCTGAGCGTTTTTTATAATAATCCCCCAGCCAGACAATCACACCAACTATATGGCCCCAAAGTAAGCATAGCTTGTGTTATGGGATACCGTGTAGTGAACTAGGGGGAACCTAGAATATAAATACATAAATAGATAAACACCCAGACACGAAACGTTTTTTTTTCTTGTTCCGTGCGGGAATCGAACCCGCAACCACTGGCGTCTGAGGCAGGCGAGTTTACCCCATCGCCAAAGTGGTCGGCATTTTATAAGTCATCTTATAGCGTTACCTTATAATCTGTGAATCCATGATTAAAAATACTGATAAGGTATAGGTGCTTTTATTGGCAGACGCGCGACCACATCGCATTCTATTAGGTTGATGCATGACAGCAGTAAAAGTAAAAAATCATCACCAAAAGTGTCCAGAATTAAGCTTGTTATATTTTTTGAGAAACCCCAGATTTTTTAAACCTTTAAGATGCTTGTCAATTATTTGCAAAACTCTTTTCAACAAAATGCAGATAGCGTAGTATTCAAGGCTTGCATCTTAGTCAAATTTAAGTGACGTCGGTACGTATTTCTCGTTCTTTCACAATATTAATCTTAAAATCAAAACTCCCTTTTCAACGAACTTCAAAAAAAGGAGGAGGTACTCAATTCGTCTGTATATTTTTTTGTCACCTCATAACTTTTGAATGGGTGAACCGATTTTGATAATTGGTTCCATACAAATTTCTTCGAAACCGATTCAGTACTTCATGAAAAATTTCAAATACGTATGAATCGTTTACCTTGACGATCTTATACTTCAGCCAAAGTTTAGACGTGAAGTCGGTTTTTAATGCTCTGCATTCGTTTATTATTAAACTAACGCTATGGCCGTTAATTTCGTCAAATGATTTCTTTCGTCAGTACCTATATTGAAACACAAAATTAAAAAATATTTGATAAGCTAATGTAATTTTTTCTACGCCTCACAGCTAGCAAACATAATACCGAAAGAAATCACTTGCAAAAGTATACAGAGCTCCATATTTTTTGTTCCTTTCAAGTTCTTGCAGCCCAACTTGCTTTAACTACCAGTTCTAATGACTCGCGTACCATTGTACGAAGTTTTTCATCCGGGCGCGGTACCGTATGAATATGACCATCGTCCTTTGTGCAACTTCTGCCTCCTTTTTATAGCAAATGTTTGCTGAAGAATGTCGTATCCTATTACGTTGAGAGAAGGTTCAAAATAAGGATTTTTTTTTTCTTATTTATGATTTTATTTTGTTGCCACAGTTAGAAATTATGTAAATAATGATTTTTTTAATAGGTTTGTTTGGGCTGCGAGTTATATTTTTTTCACTTGTTTGTATAAAGAGTAATTTTTAATGAGGATGGTGAATAGGAATTCATAATTAAAGGAGATCGAAAAAAGGACTGAGATAATCAACGAACGCAGAGCATTAAAAAAACCGACTTCACGTCAAAACTTTGGCTGATTTGAGAGTGTCATCAACGTAAACATTCTCCGAAATCATACATATATTTTCAAAAGTTTTAAATTTTCAATGAAGTACTCAACCGATTTCGATGAAATTTATACGGGACTAATCATGAAGTATTCTCTATCATATGAACAATTTTCAAAATCCATTCATCGAAATATCGTGTATCAAAGACACAAAATAAAACATACAGACGAATTGAGAACCTCCTTCTTTTTTGGAAGTCGGTTGAAAACAAGCAACTTTTTTTGTTATGAAACCAAGTAATAAAATTGTCAAAAATTAAATATTAATTATTTACTGAATAAACTTCTCCGGCAGTTAAAGAATTCATTACGCAACTCATGGTTACATTAGCGTAATACAATAAATACCTAGCGGGTGGTGGCGTGCGTGTGGCGGGAACACTTCTGTGTGCCTGTTGACTGAGGCAGCGCGTCGGGAAAAGTGTAGTGAAAGCGTCATAGGGATTTTTGGTGAAAAATTAAGTACCTACTTTTATTACATAATTATGATCAGAATCAAGTACAGGGTGCTCTCCTTCAGTATTGAAAATTTGTCACCAGTCACCCTGTATATTCTACATCGGATATAAAATAAGACGGTTATTGAAATAGGAAAAAAAGGATATTTATCACTTTTTAATTTGATTTTTCCCATGACGATACTTAAAAAATTCTGCATCTTTAACTACCGTCTAGATATTTTAAAGGTTTTTGAAATTGAAATTATCACATCTTACCTGGAAACAAATTGAATGTTAGATAGATGTGATGGTACTAAACAGTATTAAATATCACAAATGTCAGTTAAAGTGCATTTTTTTATAGATATATAGGTGAGGTACTTTAGGTTTGTTTGTCTCATTCTTATGACCAAAAAATATTAAGAAAAAACCCAAATTTTATGAATAAATAAATAAATATTTCTGACATTCACACAACATTATCTAGCCCAAATTAAGTTTCTTAAAGAACTTGTGTTATGGATACTAGTTAACTGATATACTTAAGAAATATATAAATACATATTTTTTATTAGGAAAAAATCTTAAATAAACATATAAACGTCCATGACTTGACGCCTAATATCTGTGTTCATCACACAATTATCCGTCGCAGCCGGGATTCGAACCCAGGACGTCTGGCATAGAAGTAGTCCATTGAAAAGTTACATTTGGGGTTGCGTTTTTCAGAGGACGCAATTTTATATTTTTGATGTATAAAGCTAAAACCAAGTTTGTGGGGTCCCACCCTTGTCCTTAGGCCGCCATCTTGAAAATAGGGGTTGAAATGGTTTTTACGATATATCTCTTAAACTATTTATCTGATAAAAAAAAATCATCAACATTTTTTGTTGCAAATTAAATCCTCTCCAACTTTGGTCAAGTAACATTTTGTCGTAGAACTATAAATAAAAAAGTTATAAACGAAAATGTTTAGAAATTCGAGAAAATAATTTATATTTTTGATATAACTTTTTTTTTATCATTTTACGAAAAAATGATATCAGACCATTTTTGTAGATCGTTTTTTGAGGAACAACTTTTGTAAGCAACAATTTTTCATTAAGTCAATAGTTAAGGTTTTACAGCGCTCCGAAATGAGTACTAGTCGAAAAAAAAATAGTTTTCACTGAAGTTAAAATCGTATCTAAAATCATTCGAAATCGTCTTCACAATTAAAAACAGAATAAAATACATCCGCACGTGGATAAATATGTAGTACAACTATAGTTGAATTCTTTTCAAGTGGTTTTTGTGACAGTTCAAAATTCTGTGCGGACCCACCGTACCACCGGCCATACCCCTGGTGGTATGGTGGGACTTAACCATACTACTGTGCTAGTGATGGGATTTGAAAAAAAAACACCATTAATATAATAATAATATTCTTATATACTGAAATTAAAAAACCGATAAATATTTTTTTTTAATATTAAAACATTAAAACGGAACTTATTTTATTATATTTGATATTTATATTTACGCGCGAGCCGAGCGAGCGAAGCGAGCGTGGTGCGGCTTGTAATTGAAATAAATAAAAAAAAAACTAATCAAAAAAAATTTTGCTTGCTATGAGTAGCTATTCAAATAAAACTGATAAATCAAAACTTCCTACATTCCAACCCTACGGTGCTATGGGTAAGTCCCACCATACCACCAGGCGTATGGCTGATGGTAGGGTGGGTCCGCAATGTCAAAATTGACAATCTTCGTGACGTTGCCGTAATTAAATTGTTAGATCTTCCATTCGATGGCTTTGACATATCGAATCAGTTGGTGAAAAAAATGTATACAAACTTCCGATTACAAGATGGCCGCTCATATTTATCGATTCAATGTCGATTTAGTCGTGTCAATCACTATCACCTGAACGTTCCGTTTCTTTGAATCTGTCCATTTAAGATGAATATTTTTATGACATTTACTTAATTTATTTACAGTTAATAATAACAATTACACTTTATTAAATAGTTCAATTTATAATTTTAAAATAAACAATTTTATTGACATAGTTTTTATTTTCTTAACGCGCCAATTTATATTTTATTAGTTGTAAATAGTTTGCGCGTAATGGAAAATGAGAACTGTCACGAAAATCATTCGAAAACAACTATAGTATAGTACACACGTATAAGTCTAGTTAAGAGTACTGAAAAATAGTACTCATTTCGGAGCGCTGTAAAACCTTAACTATTGACTTAATGAAAAAATGTTGCGTATAAAAGTTGTTCCTCAAAAAACGATCTACAAAAATGGTCTGATATCATGTTTTCGTAAAATTATAAAAAAAAGTTATATCAAAAAATATAAATTATTTTCTCGAATTTCTAAACAAAATGTTATATCATAACTTTTTTATTTATAGTTCTACGACAAAAAGTTACTTGACCAAAGTTGTACAGGATTTAATTTGCAACAAAAAATGTCCATGATTATTTTTTATCGGATAAATAGTTTAAGAGATATATCGTAAAAACCATTTCAACCCCCATTTTCAAGATGGCGGCCGTGGGACAAGGGTGGCGACCCCACAAAATTGGTTTTAGCTTTACATTGACCCCCCCTACACATCAAAAAAATAAAATTGCGTCCTCTGAAAAACGCAAGGTTAGGCCTAAAAAATGTAACATTTCAATGGACTAAAGGCAATGTACGTTACCCCTACACCAGCCGGTCGTCGACCTTTTCGCATGTCACATAGGTCAGCCTAAGCTTCTCAGCATATCCAGAGCTCTAAAAGAGTTCTATAGAATTAAGCTACAACCTAAAACTGTAACATTGCATGTGCCATCAGTTCTGGTATTTTATGTTGACAAAACTCAGTGCGTGAACATAAATTACCAAATAAATAGATAAAATCATCTTACGATTTGAATAATAAAAAGTACACCCCTTAGCACCACTCGTGGGGGACCTAGGTCCCCCAGCGCTTTGTTTTTTTCAAATCATATTAATATTTAGAGCCCGATGCGGTTGCGATTCCGTGTATTCCCAGTGACACCCGAGAGCTACAGAAGTACATAATTGCTGAGACTGCTAATATGTTTACAGAATTTAAAAAAAAAAATTAAGTCAACTAAGCCCAACATTCCTTTTGTGATTTCGAATATTTTTAAATTTATGAAAGAGTTTATGTCTGTTTTTAATAAAAGGTAAATAGTTTATTTGAAAAAAATCTTTCTTTTTTGTTTTGAAGTATTTTTTTTCAATTATATTGGGCCTGAAAAGTAACGTCTATAAATATACCTATTTTGTATTATGTTTCTTTGAGCTTAGAAATGTTTTTAATTATTATAAAAAAAATTTATAAAACTGTTCATTTTCATTTTTCATGTTTTTTATTTATATTATGAAAAGATATCCCAAGATATTCTACATTTCATAACCTAAATTTTGAACACAAAATGTGGGGACTTAGGTCCCCCACGAGTGTAAATGTGTAGACTGAAAATACCGAGTGGTGCTAAGGGTTAATAAATCTATTTTTTCATCTGAACTAAACAAATTACTGCCATTGTGTAAATTTTGCACGGAATAAGTGAATTTATAGCTTTTCAATACAAAAGTTATACTTAAAACCTCTAAGTGAGTAAAAACTTTTAAAAAGTATAAAAGTACGTAAAAAATAGACCGCGTTCAAAGAAAAGTTTTGAGTATTCTTTGGTTCGGAGAATTAAAGAACTAGGATTGCTAGAAGCGGCATAAGTGAACGAGTTTTATAATTTAAAACATATTCAAAAATTCAAAATTCAAAAATTCAAAAATTCTTTATTGCAGAAAATATGGTACAGAAAAGGTGTAATTATAAGTAAGAATAAGTATCACATATTTTACTGTAGGACAGCATGCAATGTTACATTGAAGATATAGGACCTCACATTCATAAAATATAATTAAATAAAATTAACATGAATTATTATTATTAAATACATATGTCAATCTATCAATAACGAATGACTATGGAGAATAATTGTTATTAAGTACATATGTCACTCTATAGATATCAATGACATTTTGCTATTCAATGTCAAATATCGCTTCGGGAATCATGAATTAGAGCCAACGGGCTCCTTTACAAGTGCTTAAATTATAATTAAACCTTTTAGGAAAATATAACATTGCAAAAAACAAGGTTTTTGCTAAACTGGTATACGTCCGTACAAAGGTCTGAAATTTGCTCTGCCTAACATTTGTTGCAATGTCACCAACGCGAAGAAAAAGCAAAATATTAATAGAGTTTTTGGGCCAGAAATCATAAAAATAATTTTCATTTACTTTCGATACATACATACACAACCTCACGCCTGTCTCCCCTTGGGTTAGGCAGAGACAACGGAACACCAATTGCTGCGATCCAGACATACCTCTTTCGCCTCTGCCACGTTCATCAATCTTTTCATACATGATCGTCGGTTACGGGTACTTTTGACTAGGCCCTTTTTCAAAATGTCACCAATTTGATCGGCATACGTTTGCCTAGGCCGGCCCCTTCCAACAACACCATACATTCTTGCTCTGTACACCTCTTTCGTAAATCTACTTTCACTCATACTTTCCAAATGCCCAAACCACCGTAGCATATCCTTTTCAATCTTAGTCACTACATCCTGTTTCGATCCGCATCTCTTTCTTATTTCACTGTTGCACACCCTATCACTTACTTTCGATATAGGTCAAAAAAAGTTTTATTGAAAACATTTGTTGTGAAAACTAGATAAAATAAAATTATTGAAAAGCATATTCGTTAAAACCTGAATAAACATTCACATTCATTTAATGTTTTTTTTTACTTATATACCTATTTGCAAACAATACACTCATTGTTTGAAATAGCTATGTTAACAAAAATATTCACCACGATACACTATTTAAAATTGCATAAAAAAAAAAACATGGTCATATCAACAAGTACAATTAATCTTTATAAAATAAAATAAATAAATAAAATCTCACACAAACACACCAACTACATGGCCCCAGACTAAGCAGAGCTTGTGATATAGGATACCATGTAGCGAACTACGGGGGAACCTAGAATATACATAAATATAAATATAGATTTTTTTTTCTTGTTCCGTGCGGGAATCGAACCCGCGATTACTGGCGTCTGAGGCAGACTGGCAGTGTTACCCCCATCGCCAAAGTGGTCGCCTTAGATTTACGCAATAGTTTAATTCATACAATTATTTATCTCATGCTGTAGGTACTGAAAATTAAAAAAATATAAAAAAAATAAGTTGGTATTACGCAACTATCAAGAAAAAACTTTTAAAACAAGTTCGTAATCAATAAATTTAAACATTTAACCATTTAAAATTAACCAACATTCCATGTATTTATACCTCTGTGAATCCGTCTCAAACTTCAAGAGGAATAGTTAAAAATTTTCCTTTTAAAAAAAAAACTTCCTTGAACTCAAAACCACTAATGGCAGGAACCATTAAGCATTCATCGATTCTTAATTTGTCGTATTTTTAATTGTTCTATTTTTATCGATTATTCGAATCGGACCCTTTTGTCCTACAACTCCAGGAGTTTGGAAAACTCGTAAATCTTTACGATAAATTACGTAGCCAGTAACTTTTAATTTATTGGTATCGATAACAAATTGATGCGGAATCGTAAATTAATCCGAAAGTGTGAATCGGAATTTTAATGAATTTATGATGTTTTAAGTTTAATTAGATTTATTGACTGCCCGAATATCGTATGTACAGTATATCATCATATTATTTTTGATGGATCGGAAGCATCCGATAAATAATAGTTATGTGGGATGGAAATTTAATTTGTTTACGCTAAAGCTCTACGGAAAATAACAATATGGTAATTAAACAGAGTCAAATGGCCCTCGTGGCTTAGTAGGCAAATAGCTGGCTGATACACAATTGGTTGTGGGTTCGTGAAAAGCTGCAGATATTCGACGACCGCTTTGGCAATGAAGTAAACCTATCTGCTTCAGACGCCAGTGGTTGCGGGTTCGATTCCCGCATGGAACAAGAAAATAAAAGGTTCCGGGTCTAGGTGTTTATTTATACAACGTGTTCTTTTTAATATCCCATAACTTTGAGGTTTTGTTCCTTACTAAAAAATAATACTGTTGGCCAAATAATATGTGGTTCAAAAGTGCATACTTTCCAAGATATATTCAATCTTAATATAATGAGTTTATAAATTATCACCCTTGTAAAATCTCTTTAACATTCATTCATAGACGCGTGTCACTAAATAAATAAATAAATGATAATAAATATTTCTGACACTCACACAACATTATCTAGCCCAAATTAAGTTTCTTATGCTCGTATTACAGAACGAGACTTAATACTCGTTTCAAGTAAGCGTTGTTCACCAGCTGATTCTTGACTTGAGCTTTAGTCTTATTACAAAACAATTATCAAAACCAGATTACCTGAAACTAGTTTCAAATATCTGACTCAGTTGATACTGGGTTTTCTTTGAAAAAAATTTGTTTCCCATTACATTTAATAACAAAAACTAATGGTCTGTTACGTTATACGCAACGTTTAGATTATAATGTCTTATAAATTGCGTTAAATTCTATATGATATATGACAAAATTGCCAATGTTTTGAATTATTTATCTGTTTTTCGATAGAAGTAGTACCGTTAAATTATAACTGTCGCTTCTTTTTACTATGAAAATATATTTATATTTACCACTCAACAATAATACGAAACGTAAAAGCTAAATGTAATGTTGCCAACTACTAAGTAAAGTCACTTAAAATTATAAATTCCAATATAGTTTTTATTTACGAAAAGCAAGTTCAAACTTGTTTTAAAAAGTTCAAAGTTGTTATAAAAATATTATCGTAATGGTCAATATCACTGAAAGGATCTATTGTAGTTAATACAGATCACTATTAAAGAAGGCACGAATCGCATACCTATCTAGTTTTTCTCTAAGCCACAGTTCACAACATCAAAAACTTATTTTGAAGTACGCTCAAGTATGGTAGACAGCACACTCAAGTGAATACAGTTGTGAAACTAGTTTCAATCATTGGCATATGCATAAGTAAAGTTCTATAATAAGCGTGAACACAGTTCAAATCATTTAGTACTCAAGTGATATCTGGTCATTGAATCTAGTATTAGGCAACGTTTTGTAATAAAGAAAGTCGTTGATACTAGTTTCAAAACTAGTATCAATACATGAGTACTGTTCTGTAATACGACCATTAAAGAACTTGTGTTATGGATACTAGATCACTGATATACTTAAGAAATGTATAAACATACATAATATTGAATAAATACATATTTTTTATTACAATACACATATAAACATCCATGACTTGATGACTAATATCTGTGTTCATCACACAAATATGCGCTGCCGCCGGGATTCGAACCCAGGACCTCTGGCATAGAAGGCAATGTATGTTACCGTTACACCAGCCGGTCGTCATAAGATAAACCATACAATAAACAACAAAAAATTTGAAACGTTGAGGAACGTTGTCACGATGTCAAATGTCACGTTGTCATTTTCGTTGACTTAATTGAATTATTTTATATGAAACTAAAAACAAAAAAAAAAAAATTATTCACATGTTATTTGATTCTATTAAATGGTCCCATTAATACCTTAGAGTTATGAGAAATCAAGTGGAACACCTTGTATTATATGCATTTTTTATTCTAGGGTCCCTCTAGTTCACTACATGGTATCTCATAACACAAGCTTTGTTTACTTTGAGGCCATGTAGTTGGTGTGATTGTCTGGGGATTTTATTTATTATTTATATATATATTTTGTTTTTCCGCCAAGGAAAGTCGTTTGGCACCCACTAAAACCAGCTTTAACCAGTAAAGCTAGCTTTAACGGGAGGAGGATGAATCCTATTACGGACGAATGGGCATTCTATAAGCTGTTAACCCAAGTGGCTAATGGCAAATAGAATGCCAGACAGTGTGGAGACTCTCTCAGATAGGCTGAGCATACCCACTAAACATCCCCCTTTTGAATCACCTTGATTAAGGTCCTTAGTCATCGTCGGAACGACAGCCAATTGGAGCGAGAGGCTGCGAAGTGAGCGGCATCCAGACGGCTGCCACCAAAAGGAACTGAAAGTGAGAAAAACAAAGCTAAGATTAGCAGAAATGACAAAGCTGAAACTAAGATATTATCTAAAGTGATCAGACTCACTCTGAGATAGGAATGCTGGAAAGAAGGACTACGTTTAGAAACGTTGAGCTTGCTGGAGTTTCCTGATAAGGGGAGCGAACTTGGTTAGGACCGGAAGAGCACCGTTGAAACCCTCTGGGCTGGCGTCGAGATCGGCGCCGAAAGCCAGGATCTCGTCGATGGAAGCGAGCTGGATCCAGAACGCCATGCGGTCTTGAGAACCTTTTGCATTCTGGCACTGGGAAGCCGATTTGGCGGCCGGTTGCGATTGAGTCGCGTCCCGGCTGCGCTGACCTGAAACGAAAGAGGTGAAGGCCTTGGGGGCCTTTGAACTGACTGGAGGAGCGCCCGAGCTAGGCTGCGGTCGCGCTCTCCAGTTCTCGATGGGCTTCACGGTAGCCCTGGCAGCACGCGGTGTCTTGGGGCAGCCGCGAAAGTTTGCTGTTTGGCCAGACTGGCTGCACAAGACGCAGGACGGAGCTGTGGGCGATTCGGGAGTGCGAGAGCACTCCTTAGTCCCATGCGGATCTAGGCACTTCGCACCTAGGGGAAGCAAAACAGTTTGCCGCCGCATGACCATACAATTGGCAGCGGTGGCACTGACCTGGGAAACCACGCTTGTGTGGTGCTTCGACGCGGATATTGGAGAGACCGCACACGGAGAGCTTGCCTCTGAAAATGGACTGCCCTTGCGGGCTCTTCGATAGGATTACTAACGCAAGTGGGAACATTATGCTGGGCTGAAATAAAGTCTATCGAAGACAAACTGCGCTGAAAAGAAGAACGACCTAGTACGGACCTATTGCCGGTGAACGGCGGACGATCAGGCTTCGTTGGCACGGTTACGTATCCACCTGACCAGCGATGCTTCGGCCGGCAGCAGTCGGGTCCGCCCTGAAAAGGACAGATGAATTAGCCCCGACACCACACAGCCTCCACAAGAGAAAACTTTCCGAAAGAGCTTAACTTGGCACCTGACCCGCACGAGTGCGGGGGAGGGAACAAGGGCAGCGCAATACGAACACTCGGGAGCGGCCGCAGACACGACCGTTCGGGAGCGAACGCAAACGGGAAGTGTATACAGGGTGACTGGTACCAAACCCGCCATAGCAAATTAGCATATAGAGGAGGTCATTTGCTAATTATTGGACCTTACTTTCCCTAACTAAAGTTTTATACTTTAGGAGATATGTCAATTTTTATACATTATTGAGATTTTTCCAAAATTTGACCTTAAAGCATTCGTAACTTTATTTTTCGTCATTAGTTTAGAGTTTTTTTATTATTTCTTGGTAGTCATTAACATTTGTGAATAAAATACGTCGGAACTTCCCTCAAACTAGGGTTAAAAAATAAGACGCTTATGCTTTTAAAAAAAATCAATAAAGAAAAATTACTTTGCGATCAAATTCAACCGGAAATAATAAAAAAACTACGGCGTTTTAATAATTTATTCTACTCTAAATTAGTTCTCTAGTTCGTCACCTTACCAACGGTACTAAATTTGCAACGGAAAGTTTGATTCGCTAAACATCGGTAGGATTTTCAGGTCAACCAGTCATTTTGATCAAAAATAGTGAAGGTCCCAACGACAGGATAAAGCTAATTTAGCAAAGTAGTTTTTGCAAATTTATGAGTAGGTATTAGATAATAGAAATTGAGTGCTTAGTGTACTTAATTTTTTTTTTTACTTTTACCATGTAAAGCAAGAAATCAGGAAAAGATATCGAGCATCAAAAGAAAAATTTAAATAGAGTTGAAACTAAAAATTCTGCTCGAATTGCTGCCCGCAATTTCTGATACATGCCCGATATCTTTTCCTAATTTCTGTGGTGGTAAGACTGAGCCTAATTTCTTCTTTCATAACAGAAAACGCATTATTAATTTTTTGAATTAACTCATCTTTTGTAGTTACTTCTTCATTGTAGACCAACTCTTTTCATTTGCAATGACAGTTTCAATGACTTTTAGACGTCAAATGAAAAAGATGAGGTCGGACCCATCTCTATGACATTTAAGTTGTTGTCATATATGCTTTTCCTTTCCGTTTCGTGTGCTTTCACAAATAGTTGAGTAGACACAGGTATAAATAAATAAGACATTTCGTTTTAAAATGCCGGGATACACAAGGGAAGAATACGCCGACATGCTGCTGGCGTATGGTGCTGCACACAGTAACGCCCGCAAAGCGCGGCGAATTTACCAGGAGCGATATCCAAATAGACGCTTACCTGACCGTGACACATTTCCTACCACATATCGTCGGTTTAGAGAAACGGGTAACTTGAACGTCAGGGTACCCCAAGCAGCTGTGCGACAATTACCTGTTGAAATTGATCAGCAGATTTTGGCAGCTTTTGAAGAAGATCCCACGACTAGCACCAGAGTGGTAGCTGCCGCTTTGGGCGTCAGCCAGTGGTAAGTCTGGTCAGTGATGCATGGGGACCATCAACACCCGTATCATTACACGCCAGTTCAAGGTAATTTTGAGTTTATTTATGTACCTACTTACACTAAAGCGACCAGTGTTATCTTTAGAATTAAAGAAATTATTAATATTACGACGAGCTTCGATGTAACATAATCCAAATCAAATTTTGTCTTTAGAATAACATTTACGTAAATAATTAACAAATGGAGTGTTGGCAGGGCTTGAAAATGGCGACTACGAAAGGAGGTTGAATTTCTGTCGCCTCGTTCTTCACACCGATGTCGACGACCCAACATTTCTGGAGCGTATCCTTTGGACCGACGAGTCACAGTTCACCCGAGAAGGCATCACCAATTTCCACAATCTGCACCACTGGTCCCATGATAACCCCCATAAAAAGAGGGTTACATCGGTCCAGCGGAAATTTTCTGTTAATGTGTGGGCCTGCGTTATTGGTCGTAATATCTTTGGACCCTATTTCCTACCAGACATTTTAAATGGGGGAAATTATTTAGAATTTTTAAGGGACGTCTTGCCTGATCTGCTGTTGGATGGAATAACCGACGACACGCCCATTGTGTTTCAACACGATGGGTGCCCGGCGCATTTCAGGCTGGACGTCCGAGAACTTTTAAATAGTTCATTCCCCGATTCATGGATCGGTAGAGGTGGGCCAATTGAATGGCCAGCTCGGTCGCCAGACTTGACACCTCTCGATTTCTACGTTTGGGGCCGGGCCAAAGAGTTGGTCTACAATGAAGAAGTAACCACAAAAGATGAGTTAATTCAAAAAATTAATAATGCATTTTCTGTTATGAAACAAGAAATTAGACTCAGTCTTACCACCACGGAAATTAGGAAAAGATATCGGGCATGTATCAGAAATCGCGGGCAGCAATTCGAGCAGAATTTTTAGTTTTAACTCTATTTAAATTTTTCTTTTGATGCTCGATATCTTTTCCTGATTTCTTGCTTTACATGGTAAAAGTAAAAAAAAAAATTAAGTACACTAAGCACTCAATTTCTATTATCTAATACCTACTCATAAATTTGCAAAAACTACTTTGCTAAATTAGCTTTATCCTGTCGTTGGGACCTTCACTATTTTTGATCAAAATGACTGGTTGACCTGAAAATCCTACCGATGTTTAGCGAATCAAACTTTCCGTTGCAAATTTAGTACCGTTGGTAAGGTGACAAACTAGAGAACTAATTTAGAGTAGAATAAATTATTAAAACGCCGTAGTTTTTTTATTATTTCCGGTTGAATTTGATCGCAAAGTAATTTTTCTTTATTGATTTTTTTTAAAAGCATAAGCGTCTTATTTTTTAACCCTAGTTTGAGGGAAGTTCCGACGTATTTTATTCACAAATGTTAATGACTACCAAGAAATAATAAAAAAACTCTAAACTAATGACGAAAAATAAAGTTACGAATGCTTTAAGGTCAAATTTTGGAAAAATCTCAATAATGTATAAAAATTGACATATCTCCTAAAGTATAAAACTTTAGTTAGGGAAAGTAAGGTCCAATAATTAGCAAATGACCTCCTCTATATGCTAATTTGCTATGGCGGGTTTGGTACCAGTCACCCTGTATATATATATTTGAAGGTTTACTTATAACAAACAAAACGACCACTTTGGCGATGGGGTAACCATGTCTACCTCAGACGCCAGTGGTCGCGGGTTCGATTCTCGCCCAATGCAAAATTCATATGTATATAACATGTTTGTTTGTATTGATCATTGACGACCACTTTGGCGATGGGATACACCTGTCTGCCTCAGACGCCAGTGGTTACGGGTTCGATTCCCGCACGGAACAAGAACAAAAAAATCCGTGTCTGGGTGTTTATTTATTTATGTATTTATTTTCTAGGTTCCCCCCTAGCTCGCTACATGGTATCGAATAACACAAGCTATGCTTTCTTTGGGGCCATGTAGGTGTAGTTGATTTTATTTATTTATTTATTTATTAGGTTGTATCATGTCTGTTATGTATGTATTTACGAAAAAAAAATAGTATTTTTATTTTCATTATTACCTATAACATAAGCTATGTGCTTCTTTTAAGAGCAAAAGTCGCATTCCTAAACAATGACATTATCATGTTGGTTAAATTTCACATCAGTTTATTAAATTTTTGTTGGAAACTAAAATCTTCGCAACCTTCAAAACACAACACGCATTTTCAGAAACATCAAGTTTTACGGACCACCTAAAAAAGAAAATCTGCCCAAAATCCAGTTCATCAAAAAAAAACAAAGAATAATCATTTTATACTTAACCTCTTTCCTGTCTTGCGTTTGATAAGTCAAAATTTAACAGTGACAGCTGCCGTATCTTTTCTGAACTTATTTAGTTTTCTTAAATTGTATTTATGGTGTAATGTTAATATGGAAGCCCATGAGTATCCGTATGCCCCACCTTACCCGGTCATGGGACCTTCCAGTTCCTATAAAGATCATGGGGATTATGAAGAGTACTATGCCCCGGAAATCCCAAATAAGAGTCTTGCCAAAAGGTCTGTTTTTTTGTTTACATTTGAATAACTTTGACAAATAAATATTCTTTACCAGTTTGCAAAACATATTTAATACTTGGTAGCTCAATTAAACATTATTTAAAAGTTTGTGAATTTAATACCTGATTATGTATGTAGCATTCTAATAATAAAACAATCATTTCTGAGTACTCCGTGTGATCAGAAAAATGAATCACACTAATGAAATCAAAATATAATTTACATATAAATCTTTTATCTTATATTGTATCCAAATTTTGGTAATAATAATTGGGCTTTTTTATAATATATCAATCAAATTTACTTCAGATCTTTGTTATAAATATTGGTAGTATTTGTATATTCGCAATATATTCTATTAAAACGACACTATAAAATAATAAAATCTTCCACTGGCTTGACGATTCCATCTAATTAATCAGTTTTGAAAATAATGAATGACCGGCTCCTGTAGTATTAAAATATATTTTGCTATAGGTAATATTTATTATAATTTTTATCCTACAATTCATAATTTATAAAGACACAAATTGCTAATATTGTTTTTAATTTTAACAATTAGTCACATGCATGCATTACATATCTTCACGCCTGTTTCCCTTATGGGGTAGGCAGAACAGCAGAGGCTATGAGCTATCTGATATCACGTGACAAATTTGGAGGCATTACAATGACGAAGAGAGACTATTTGTTGTGACAGTCAGCCTACGGCCCACAAAAAACCTACAAGAAAACCTCTGACCCCTAACTGACTTTTACAGTATGCCCGGGAAGAGAAGCAGCTGGCACATTCTATTTTTTTCCTTTGCTCGCAATCCAGCATGGAAGAAGAGCATAAGTCACATGATCGTAAATAATAAGTTTGTTTTGATTTGTTTAAACGAGACTTTGATATTAAAAAAAAGTTCCTTTTTTTATCGTAGTAGATTTTTTTTTTCAAGTCTAGGACAAATTAGTTACTCGTACATATCTGACTAAATGAAACGAGTTGACCACCTCTTTAAAGGGTTGATCTGTTGAGAAGTTGTGGCAAGAAACTAAACACTATTTCTTATTCAAAAAGTTAAAGATCCAGGACTTTTGGTCCATCAAAACAAGCATAACTAGTATTTTAATAGACCACTTTTGGTATACACGGAAACTAAGAGCTGAATAAGAAGAGAGAAGACAGTTCTAAAATGGTGTTGACAGCGCTATAAATTCCAATATACCTAACTCTTATTTGGGCACAAATTATTCAGCCTATGGTTCTAATTTGGTTCACATTTCTCCATAAGAGTATTATAGTAGCACTATAATGGAATCATTATAGGTCACCAGGCTGTTTATAAGCTGCTTAACAGAATACGTGTGTCCAGTTATACAGACTAAGCATTACGATTGGGTGACTGCTAGTCTTAAAAAACGCTTATGGTTCTGCATTATCTTTGGAGCATTTATTTAATCTACTAAAACCTATTTAATGTTTATAGTAGTTATAGTGCTGGCCGACAAATTAAATTAATACAGTGTAGGAATATGTTTAATGGCGAGTGAGGTTTTGTGTTAAGCCGTAACTTGTAGTATTTTAATGTAATAGCATGTAAAATGTGAAAACATTTGGGAGCAAAAGCTCACTGTAAATGTTTATATGGTTTTATAACATTTTTTTCACGGGACATCGAATTATTTCATTTTTAATTAGAAATATTGTGAAAATAGTAAAGCGGTAAAATGTCTATACAAATATATTCCTGTCTGAAATATGTTAGTTATATTAAAAAAAGTGTATATTTCATTCGTAACTTAAAGCAAAATATAATTAGTAAAACATATATCTACTACAAAATATTATTTATGATATCAATTCAGATTGTAATAAAATGGCGATTTCATCAGAAACCTGTGTGAACCCTTTTAATGCTGAATTAATTACCATGGCTGTGCAAGAGTATACCCCAATTCCATTTTAAAGTTTTTGGCACTAAATAAGAGTTCAAGGGAGCCAATATACTGTTTGTCTGCCTTATGTTAGTTTTATATTGTTTTCTATCAACACTAAACCTAAAAATATGTCAACTGCTTTAATTTATTACTTTATGTTAATATTAATTTTGTAGTTTAAATAATCCTTTGCAAAACATCAAACAATAAAAATAAAATGCTGTCTGAAAAAGGTATACCTACTAAGACTAAAGCAATATAATGGTATTTCTGTAGCCAATATAACCGCCAAATGCTGTATTTCTAAGTTAGATGAGGATTTCGAAATACCTTTGGTGTTCACGTGTGCTAATAAAACACCTTTGAGCTGCTTTGAAAAATAGGATAATAACAGAGTTAGGGTGAACCAATTTGGAACTTTTAGCGTTTAATTGCTCTAAGTGTACACCAATTTAAAACCGTTGGCTGTACATTAGTTCACAGTGACTCTTTTAATATACTAGTATTAGAGTGGTTTATTTGTACACCTTTATTCAGCATTTATCATAATTGACTGCCACTAAAATACTCATATGAAACCAATCCGATAAGGGCTGTAAGTAGTCATTTTTAGATACCACTGTAACTCTGATCCCACAGTATCCGTTCCTACTTCTGTGATGCTCTTATACAGACCATAGCGTAATTCGGAACTCTAAGTTCTCGGTTGAACCATTCTAACTGTTTATTAATTCCTCAATTTCAGAGTTATACTAAATGTGATCTATTGTAATGCTACTTGTGCTTGTTGGGATGTCAGTTGTTTTAATCAGCTATTTTATAACAATCTTTTTTTATTGATCCTAGCATTTTTTCAAAAGAACCTAATCAAATAAATTTCAATTCACAGACCCAGTAGAAGTAAGATTCGAGATAAAAAAAGGAGGCGCTCACGGTCTCAAACACTGAGTTCGCAGTCTCTATCCAGGTCTCGGTCAAAATCCAGGTCCAGATCAAAAACCAGATCGAGGAGTCACAGCAGGAGTCAGTCGAAAAGTGTAGGAAAAGAGTTGAACTACAGAGAACCGTCGTTTTTAGATGCTTTCCGTGTTATGTATCTAACTCGTAAGTTTATTTTTTTAAAGCCTAAACTCGCAAATTTCAACTCGCCTGATGGTAAGTGAAGTGAGGTCGAAGATGACAGCACACGGGCCTAGGAAAGAACTGGCTCTTCATAAGACATTGCCGGAGCGGTAATACTTGGTGGCAGATTTTAAATCAAAGTCGAAGTCATCGTGCCGCCGTGGTTACTGTGTGTATCATACGATATCACAGGTTAAGCAACGTTCGGCGCGGCCGGTACTTGGATGGGTGACCGCCGACCATTAATTTTCACGACAACTTCCGTGCTTCGGAGGGCCACGTTAAGCAGTCGGTCCCGTGTGCTGTATACTTGTAGTCGTTAGGGTTTGTCAGGAGCCATCTTGGCGCCCTGAAAATTCTGGCATCCACCACCCAGCACTGGGCCAGCTTGGTGGATTAAGGCCTATACCTCCTCTTCACCCAGGCAACAGACCCATGCCCTGCAGTGGGTTCATTGCAAAGAGTTGTGATGATGATGATGATGAGATTTTAAATGATGGGTTGCTAGCCAGTTGGTACCTGATGGGATTATTATAATTATTTTGTAATAGAATTCAATAATTAAACTAGATTCTTTTATTCCACAGCAAGCAAATCCAAAAAGAGCCAAACGAAAGTACTATCAACACGAAAACGCCAAGACAAAATACAGGAGTTCCTAAAAAGCGACGGCTTAGGGTCAAAAAAGTGGATTTTCTATCCCCGATCGCAGGACAACGAAGGAGAGATCAACGAAAATCTAGGGACCAGGGAAAGCTGTGACCAAAGAATAAAAATTGATGGTGATTTCTTTAGGAAATATAAAAGCAATAGGAAAGTCGATTCAGATTCACCGGCGGCAAAACTTAAGAGATGGGAATTAGTGCTTTATAAAAGACTAGGGTTTGTACACGCAGTTTAGTTTATTTAAATATAGTCTCAAATGTTAATTTTTATTTTATTTATTACGTTCCTTTTGTTTCTGCACCGCTACTTTACACAGTTACTTCTTCTTCGCATCCATTGTTAGTGATTTTAGAAAGGATGGAGTTTAATATTACATAGCGTGCAGCTTTTCATCTAAGCGGTCGGGCACAAAGGATAGTCAAGCAGAAAGTGCAGAACCATTTTATTTAATTTTGCAACTGAATTGGCAGTGGAGGTGATTAGTGAAATTAGATATTAAATCTCAGTCGTCGTGAGTTTTAAGATCCTACAATATAAGAGTGAAATTTCAGTTTTTTTCATATTATAAGGATAGGACGTTTGTCTTCCATGCCACCTGATGGAAAGTGCGCATGAAGACTATCGTGGTACACTTCCATCGAGTAGAGATACCTATTCACTCGACACTTAAAAGTACCAGGACTGTAGAGGTCAAGGAAAACAGACGCAGGCAGATCGTTCCACACATTGGCAATCCGAAGCGTTTTGTTCGACTTCTTGGTAAATAATCCACTGTAAACGGATGGAAGTTCTATCTGCGTCTGGTAGTCCGGTGGTAAAAAGGTAATTATGATGATTTTAAATGATTTAGAAATTCACTATTGGAGGCTAGACCACTTCTTCATAAATAGCCATGCAAGACTGTGGAACATACTCGTACATAGGTTGGGGAGATCATTTAACTTTGTTAGGAAGATTTAACATAATTTAGAAACTAACGACTATTATCAACCGACTTCCAAAAGGAGAAGGTTCTCAATTCGTGTGTTTGTTTTTTTGTGTCCTTGTTACACGATTTCACGGACAAGTATGAATCGATTTTGAAATTCTTGTTTCATATGATACATAATATTTCAGAGGTAGTTTCGTATAATCGAAATCGACTGAGTACTTTTTGAAAAATATGAAGCGTTGTTTTGGAATTTTTTTATACACATTGACCCAGGGACGAGTTAGTGACTTTCTGGGGTCTACTATTATATTTATTCTTGCTTCTCCTTGTATAGGTAGCCATATTCCTAATTAATTTATCTGACCAATTCCGGTCAAGCGCAGCTTATGCCATATTAATCAGTAATATATGCCGGGCACTGCTTATTTACTTATTTTAAAAAACGTTAATGTAATGTAATCACACAAATTCTATTTAATATTAGCTCAATTTACTACCTTTCGATAAAATTCTAATTTATATTCATTCATCGAATGGAAATTGATACATAGACCATTATGTTCCGGAAAATGGCAATCGGACGCGCCATATTAATCAGGAGATCCAACTTATTTATTTTTTATTTTATGTCTAGACTGCAATTATTGTAAAAAAATAATTTGCAATAGTAAGGGATAAAGCTAAAGGATAAAGCCAAACTGTACCAAAAAAATTACATGCATTTATTTTGGTTAGTCATAGATATATTACCCAAAGGCATCAAAAATTTTATCTCTGAAGAAATACCCTTCTATCAATTTGGGTGAGAATCAATTGAATTGTAAGAAAGCAATTTAAATAGTAATTTAAGATTATATACACTGGTGTAGGCAAATACCACACTGTGAGTTTGTTAATAAGGACGCTACAATATAAGGCTGCAAAATAGACGGTAGCGACAGCGACGCGGGCAGCGACGCAGGGAATCTGCGCCGGTCTCGACGCCAGCGCTTGAGCGATTTGTCGCGGTGCAATACAAACTCAATACTTTCTATCGTGTCGCGGAAATCGGTGGCCCGCGCCGCTGTCGCTCTCGCTGTCGCTATGACTGCCCCGTCCAGTTTGCAGCCTTAATATTACGAAATCTTAATTAAGAACTACTTTGGAGGCAACCTGTCAGGATAAGATGCCTTGGGTCCCGGTCGCAGGCTTTTTAGGTATACTAGCTAGTAAAAACCCATTTTAGCATCCTAAAAATTCTTCCTGAATATAAGCTTTGTACATAACTTCACGCCTGTATCCCTTATGGGGTAGGCAGAAGACCAACAAAACCATCTGATGTCACGTTTGACAAATTTGGAGGTATTATAATTGTCGTGAGAGACTATTGCAGTGATGGGGGGTCAGCATATCGCCCAAAGAAACGTCAATAAAACCTCTGTCCCTTGACTGACTTTTACAGTCAGCCCGGGAAGAGAAGCAGCTGGCACATTCTATTTGCTCCCAGTCCAGCAAGGAAGAGAGCTTAGTACATATGTATTATAAAACGAAGTCCATCATCGCATGTGACGTCTTCCCAAGCGCAGTGGTCGGATGCTTGACTGAAGCACGGTAATATTATCTATACGGTATTGTGACTTGGCCGTTTCTTTGAAATAAATGCCTACAGCCGCGCGGTACGTAAACATGCGATAGCGTTGCTCGCCGCATTTTGCCTACTTTGTTTTTCCATTTAGTTTTGTGTACCTTATTATATAAACATATAATAATTTTTGAATTGAATAGGAAGTGTTCAATAAAAATACGAGTTTGTTTGATTGGTAGATTTAATTAAAAAAACATGTTTATATTTGAATAACAATAGATACTCGTCGTATTAAATATGTACCTATTTTTATGAAAAAATCGTGCAGTTATTTATAAAAAAACAACACACCGTCCAATCGTCAATGCGGCACTTGTGACTGATTGCATGCCAGCATCAGCTCAGACCGAGCCGCGTAGGCATCGCTCGCCCTTCGTCCGTTTGTATGAAGTTGGAATACTGTATAGAATATAATATTACCATGACTGAGGCTAGGTTCGATGCCCAGCCGGACAAATTTAGGAAAAGAACTTCTCTAAACTGGCTTGAATGCTTTTTCATGCAGATTTCCTAAATGTATGTTAATCGGAAATAAACCTGCTGAGCATAGGTGCCGGAACTTTACTCCTCTACATGTAGGAAGCCAGAACAGGTCATTAATATTGGAATTATATAATTTTAGGATAAAATTTCAGGAAGTAAAAAGTTGATATTGTTATAAAGAATAATCGCTTTATTTGTTAAAGTAACCTAAGCTAATGATCAATTCTAAACTCGCTACGAACTTTTGAATTAGCACTGAACCGAGAATCTATTGTGCGTTAAATTGATATCCGAGAAACAAGGCTCGGCTCTTACTTTTAAACCAATTTTAAAAATATGGAAAGGTAAGATAATTTATATCACAAGATATGGTTTTTTTTATTAGTTAAAAATACCTAAATATAAAGTTACTATTGCGCCAAGTTCCGATCGTTAGTCCGTTCAAAGTCAAAATAGCAGATTGGTCACCTATAGCATAGATAGTAAGCAACACCGCCGCTCTGATTATCTGTTGCACAATTGAATTAAGGTTATTTCTGATTTTGTTGTGACGTCCCTTGACGTCACTAACAATACGATATGTTTGATAAAAACATGTTGACCAGTGCACATTTATTAGATACTTACTACATTTTAGATAAGATAAAATATTGCTAACAAAGTTAATTATACACGTAGATTTAAGTAAATAAATCATTTCTCTTGCTAATAAATTTGTCTATCAACTCGTAACTGTGTCTTGCTCTATCAACCCTTTCCTGGTCGTAATATTTGTCTTCGGAGATTTTGATTTATTTTATTAGGTTGGTACATCTTGGACTCAGAATCAAGACAGGTGCAATATCAATTCTTGTTCTAGAAGATGAACTCTTTTCAGCGTCATGTCTATTCAATCTATCAAGTGGGTGCCAGCTCTCATACAAAGTTATGCGTCGTCCTTTCTTAATCGATTTCGATGAAATTTATATAAGACCTCTAAAGTATCTTCTATCATATGATTTAAGAATATTGAAAATCGATGCTTTTTCATTCACAAAAAAAACGTACTCACGACTTTAGAACCTCCTTTTGGAAATCAAATTAAAAGTTTTAACTCAATAAAATTTTTTTGTACAATTTCCTACGTTTAATTACAACTGAGTTTTTCTGTTAGAAGCATGTTTACAAAGAAAGTACTCCAAAGTCAGACTTTAAACTGAATTTCTACCCTCCAGTTCACCTTTTAATATTATTTGCTTTGGAATGAATGCGTGCCTCGCGCTTTTAAGTAATTGCCCGTACGCTTGTCAAATGTTTATGAAAAGGATTTATTTTTTGTCTCTCTTATTTCGATTTGAGTTGGAAGTTCAATGCTCTTTCGTGAGTGCAAGATGGAGCTCTTAATTTAATGTATGTTACAGCCCGTTCACACATGATCCGTTTTACTGGATATATTTTTTGTATGGTAAATACGTATGCTAAATTCTGTGCCATATGTGAAGTCGCTCACACAACTCAATGCGCCATTGATAAAAAAAAAACGTGTCCAGTAAAACGTATCCAGTAAAACGGACAATGTGTGAACGGGCTGTTATATGTGGATTAATAGGTGTGTAATAAAATAGTACTACAATAAGTTAAGACCAATTTTTTTATTTTTTGTAAATTTATGAGAAAATATCTAAAGTTGTTATACATAACAAAGTTATATAGATAGAACAAGAAAAAAAAATGAAATGACTATTCAAAACCGAAGCTTCGCCGCGTAAATGACAAAGAAGCTGATCCGTACGAAGACTACGATGGTCATCAATCCATTAGGTTTCGACTTCCAAAAAAGGAGGAGGAAATTGTTGTTTCATATGATAGAGGATACTTTTTAATTAATCCCATTTACATTTCATCGAACTCGGTTGTGTACTTCATTGAAAATTTCAAAGTTTTGAAATAATATGTATGTTTTCGGAGAATGTATATGATGATGACATTCTCAACTCAGCCAAAGTTTTGAGGTGACGTCGGTTTTTTTAATGCTTTGCATTCGTTTATTGCATAAATTATTTAAACACTATTTGAAAACCTCTCTACAGCAAATTACTTATTAGTAATCGTGACAAAAGGTAGCAGAAATGTCTTGGCTGAAATCAATCTTTTTTATCCCGTAGCTTTAAAATCAAATCATACACATAAATATCCTAATCCTAAAAAGCAATCCAAACAAAACACTTTTAAATACTTCTACTTCTTCAACTAATATAAACCAAGGACTGCATATCGGTATAATTTTTTTAAATAGTACTAGTAAAATTTCAGTAACCTTATTAGTGTACTGCTTCATCAAGCACAATACCTGTACAAGTTATTATAATCTAATTTAATTATATCAGTACCCAAATAATGTATACCGGATTAATTTCTGTAGATTTTTTAATACAGAAATATTTTAACCTATTTAATGTCTGTACCTAAACGTATAGGTCAGCATTAGTACCTACACTTCATAGGCTTCAACTCATCTATCGAAAATTCTACAGTATCCGCTACATTATTTAAAAATAAACTTTAAATATCAATATTAATATGGATACCGGAAAATTTCAATTAACTGAAAAATAAAATCAGTTATACTACAATAATTAAAAAAGCACACGAATCATTTCAGTATGAATTCCTGTACTGTTATTTTTAAATACACCTAACTTAACGGTATGACGTCAAACAGAAAAAAAATGTACAGAAATTCATACCAGTATGCAGTCCCTCATTATTTCACCAATAATTTCACTCATAATTTTTACATGTAGGCACTATTTTTTTATAGTTTATTTTGTAAGAGAATTAGTTGAGGCAATTTTTTTAACCTACAATATGATCCTTATAGCCTTATAAATCATCATTACTATAGTATCACTATTTACGTAAGAATAAATATACATATTAGACCTGCTTTTTGTATAAATTGGATTATATATATGACAGCTTACTTCACAAAACTCCCCCTTCAGTAATCTCTTTTGGCGACAGCATGAGATGAATGGGACACTCCCACATACCCCTATACTTATCAACAAAAGCACAAAAAAACTTCCAAACAATCGAAATGCAAAAATAAAAGTCCAGATGTACCGTTACTCACGAAACTACCATGACAACGAAAAAAAAATATCCCAAATTGACGAATGAAAAAATCTTACCCCCTGCAGTCACCCCAATTGGGTAAATTGTTACATTAGACACTTACACTTGATCAGTTTGGTACCCCTTCCCTTATAATGGGTTTAGTTAAATTACCCCTAAAACGTTAAAAAGGTCCCCTAAGAGATAACGATAGCAAATTAATGTGTTCTAGAACGGGTAATAAAATGGAATTGTGTTTTCGATTGTAAAGAAGTAATTGAAGCACGAGCGATTGACTGCTTTTGCTTGAAACCTGAAGTGAAATCTGTAAGCTTTTGTGGGGTATCAAAGTAACCGGATTGTATTGTTTTGGTGTAATAGTATATTGTCTTTAAAAAAATATAAACAAAACAAAGGTCGCATTTTAGTTCGTAGATATGATAAATATGAAAGTTTGTATGTATTTGGATGATTTGGAACAAATTTTTATCCCGATCTTGATATTCCTCATCACGTGAGTAAAACAGCACGAAACAATTTGTAAATGTACATACATACATAACTTCACGCCTGTATCCCTTACGGGGTAGGCAGAACACTAGAGGTTATTAAAACCATCTGATTTAAACAAAGTCGGAGGCACTGGAATGATGGAGAGAGACTAATGCAGTGACAGGGGGTCAGCCTATCGCTCACTTAAAATTCGATAAAGCCACAGTCCCTTAAGTGACTTTTACAGTATGCCCGGGAAAAGAAGCAGCTGGAACATTCTATGTTTTTCCTTTGCTCCCAGTCCAGTATGGAATGAAATAAAATTGTAAATATATCATATCCTACATAAGACTTTCTAAAACTAAACCATCGTATAAGGTGATCGTGCACATAAATTGATATTATGTAACGGGGATCGAAAACAAGACAACTGGTGTCTGAGCCAGATACCTCAACGCCGCCATGGTGGTTTCATTCATCAATGAATGCAGAGCATTAAAAAACCGACTTCGCGTTAAAACTTTGGCTGCAGTATCTTTTACCGTCAAGATCTCCGATTTCTTACATATTTGAAATTTTTCATGAAGTACTCAATAGATTGCGATGAAATTTATATGGGACCAAATGGGAAGTATTCTCTATAATATACAAGAATCGTTTAAAATTGGTTCACACAGTCAAAAGTTATTAGGTAATTTCATGTAAAAACATACAAACGTATTGAATACCTCCTTTTTTTTTTGAAGTCAGTTGATAATACGTAATTTTACTTAGATTGCAAGGTATTAAAAGTGAAATAGTGAGAGTAGGTACGAAAATCGGGAACACGTACGTTTGCTCCGTATTATATCGCGTGTTCAATGTAATATCAAACCTAACAAGAAGTAATTGGAGTATGACAGTAGACATCTCTAGATAATGTGATAAAATATCTTTAAATTATAAGGTAGATGTATAGAAAAGATTTCCATAATTTCCATAAGTAATGAAAGCAAACATATAAATTAATTCGTAATTCACTGTGTTAATCAGCATACAATTCAAAAAATTTAAGATTAATTTTCATAAAATCAATAGTCTTTGCAAATAAAAGAAAAGGGTACCAAGATCTAAAGATCTAAATTGCTTTCACCCTGACAGATTAAAGATTAAATTTGAATTTTGGATATTAAGTACAATTGTACTATTCAAAAAAACTCGTGAAAAAAGTAGTAGGTAAATTGAATTTTACTTTTACGAAAAAAAATTAAGTTTTACATGCAATTTTGAAGGAATGGGGCTTCATCAGCATTAAAAAGATATGTCTGGTTTGTCAAATAGACAAAGTCATTATTTACGGCTTTATGAACATAACTTCTTATTAAAAGTTCACTGCATTTCCATGATTCCCTCCCCTCGGCGATGAGGAGGTTAAGTTAAGAACATAAACCACGAAGCAAGCCCAGTGTAGCAGAGCTATTCGCGTAGCTATAAAAACAGCGCTGTGCTCGACGATGAGCCCATCGACGAGATGGCAAAGATCTCGTCGTCAAGCTCACAGATGTTAAATTTAGCAGAATACAAAATTCTAAAGAAAATTGTCAAATAAATAACAGTTAATAAAGTTCCCTTCCATGCTGGACTGGGAGCGCAAGAAAAACATAGAACGTGCCAGCTGCTTCTCTTCCCGGTAATACGGTAAAAGTCAGTTAAAGGACGGAGGTTTTATTGACGTTTTCGTGGGCGATAAGCTGACCCCCTATCATTGCAAGTCTCTCTCCATCATCACAATACCTCCAAATTTGTCAAACGTGACATCAGATGGTTTTATAGCGTCTGGTGTTCTGCCTACCCCATTAGAGATACAGACGTGACGTTATGTATGTATGTAAATAACAGTTCTTACTCACGCCGTCATCAGCAACGAGCACTGGTATCGTGTTATGATATAAGTGAATACCATGTCACTCGTCGCTGATGCATAGACGAGCTCGACGCTGTTGCTTAGGAGAATAGCCCTGCTGGTGGGTGGGATCGAAATTTTCCAGAGCACTGGAATGGCTTTTGACAAACTTTGAGAACAACTGTATAAGTACACAGAATCCAGGAACAGGAACATTAGCATAGTAGTAATCACGGAAGACAGAAAACTAGTAATAAATTGATCGTTGGCATATTGTATGGGAAGATGGGCATGAAAGAACCAAGTTTCGAAAGAGCCACCTTACATAATTCATACATTTTTTTCAACGAAATTCCATAAGATCCTTTATGGGTACACCTATTATAGTAGAACTTTTTAAGTAATAATTTTTTATTGCATAACAACTAATAGCATAAACCTCTTTTTGCAGAATATCGTTGGGCATTAACTCATTTAGCATACATTGAAACCCATAATTCTGTAAGTCAGAATTATCTGTACGCATAATTTTGGTATCCATAATAATCACAATGTATAATCATCACATCGCAGAAAGTTCAAAACCAGATTCATCTTATGGCATATATTTCTTATCCATAACAATTTAAAAGTAGAACCATCATTTCGCATAATGCTTACAGCAAGAATCATCTTTTATACTTTTAGCCGGCTAAAACTAGGTGCAGCCGGCCACATGTGGTTAAACCTAGGTGTATCCATTTCGGGGTTGTGGTGGCCGATCACCTCGCTGCGCTCGGATGATCGTCGCCTCGCTACGCTCGGCTTTTTATATACACTCTTGAGTCGATGGTAACTATGGCAAAGCCAGGTTAAGGGGTCGTGGTTAAGGGGGTTGTGATTAGGCTACACCTAGGTTTAGCCACCGGTGTGCGGCTGCACCTAGTTCTAGCCGCTATGATGAAGGCTAAACCTAGTTCTAAGGGTGTTATTTAACTTTAGTTATTAGTTTATTTAAATCAAGATTTTAGTTATTGGAAGCTTTACAATATGCAATTTTATACAAATGCAATTTATAATAATGCAATACGTAACCCTTTTAAAGAAGAAAGTAACCCAATCTATATTATTCTAATTGAAATTCTATGATCTTCATAGTATGCCTAGTCAAAGTATGCCAAATAATCTGTACTCTAAATGAACGTTATGCTAAATGATATTATACAAAATTTTAACTATGCCAAAGGTAAATATGCCAATAAAAATTCTACTATCTTAAATGTATGCCATTCTATTCACGTATTTATAATAAAATACCACAGTCAATTCAATCTCTAACGTTTAATAAATTTAAAAGAACTATCAAAGAAACATTATGCAAAAAAGGCTACTATAAACTCCAAGATTATTTAGATGACAAAAGAGCGTGGGATTGATGTCTCCACAGGTTATTTCCAAATATTAAACATTAATCACTATGTAAGCAGCTTGGCTGCGACATGATATTGGCAAGCACGAATAGCTGTCTTCTGTTTGTTTGTTCATGTCATAGCAGAGCTGTATTTCTGCCAAATTGTACCTATAATAAGCACTTTTTACAAAAGAGTGCCGAGAGTTTTTTTTCCGCCGGCTTTTTTCCTCTCGGTCTACCTAGGGTTCTACTTTCATTTCGTTTTTTAAAGCCGAAGAAGAAGTAGTAGTAGACATCACCAAGACATTGGTGGATAATGGGCGATCATTATCTTTATAAGCTGAGAGACGCACACTTCTCGACGGAGGCCTTCCCCTGGATTCTTCATGTCGTCCGGACCCGCGCCGCCCTCATCCAGCATTTGACGTTCGTAAAGTGTATAAAATTACCTACTACGAATAAAAAGTTTTCATTTCATTTCATTTTCATTTCATTTTCATTTTTCTAAATTCGGTCATAAGCACATTATGCCTAAAAATATTTATGTCAAATATTTTTTATGCCTAATTAATGATCGACTAAAGAAGTTTCTGCGTAGTCAGTTATCCCAAATAGGTTTCGGAGTATCAAGTTTCTACCAAATAGACCGCACCCATCCTTTATATCTGCAGCAATGCTATTTATTAAGTTATTTTCGATCGAAGTCTTCGTGGTGCCGTGGTTCCTGTGCATATCATAAGAAAATCGGCGCGTTCGGTAGATACTTGGACTTCCGTGCTTCGAAGGGCACGTTAAGCAGTCGGTTCATGGTGCTGTATACTTGGACACAGTAGTCGTTAGGATTTTGTCAGAAACCATGTCAGTGACCTGAAAATTCTGATCCATCACCCAGCACTGGGCCAGCTTTGAGGATTATGGCCTATACCTCTTCGTCACCCAGAGGAGAGACTCATAGCCTGTTGACGTGATGATGATGAGTTATTTTTAACTGATCTGATCGAATGGTATGGACTTCTGCGCGACAAATATTCTTTGTATAGTTAACAGCAGGTAAAAAGTAATTTCATAATAAGCCTAAAGTTTTATTAATTATATTACAACTTTCAGCAAAGTTCTACGTATTATCAGAAATAGAGCTTGCTTGTTTGTATAAGACATAATAGGGAATACCGTGTTTACATATCAGCGATTGTTTGTAGTTTCTTAGGAACCTGTAACGCGGATGTAGAATATTACATAATTATCTGGAAGTGTTACGTATTTTTTTAATAGAAGAATAGAAAATAATAAATGTAAAGCACCTAATAAATGGCACTCTACCAATTTATTGGCATGCTCCAGCTTTTTAAGCAAATTAAGATTTAAATATGTAGTTCTTATTTAAAATTAGTGTCGTTATTCAAAGTGATTTTTTGCAAAATATAAAATAAAATAAATAAATAAATATTCATCGTTTTTAAAATCTAAATAACGGCTTTAATATAAAAAGTAAGTATGCGCGAAAGTTGAAAGAGTCTTGTTCTTTAAATAGCAATGGAAAATGAATGTGAAAATAATTACCTTCAAATAAAAATAAACCATTTTGATGTTTCTTATTTTTAATACAATGCTTTATAGAATAGGTACTCCCAGAGGTTAATGTCGTATTAAATTGTTTCATATTCCCCTTAGTAGAACTTTTTGTAGTAGGAGATTTAATTATTTTAAGTGCGCTTTTCATATATATTCTTAATGAATACGAAAGTTTAATAACATAGATTTATTTTTAATATAACAGTGCAAGACAGTATTTACACAGTATAAAGGGTTTATTTGTGGTCACCGGCCAAACTTTTATTACACAATATGTATTATTTATACAAACGATTTTTGCAAAAAAAAAGTATGTATGTTTTTTACAAGGAAATCGATATATCCGCTAACATGTTAAGCAAAGCATGGTCACTTAAAATAACCATTAAAATAAAGTCAACTACGCGCTACTACAAAACATCTCGTAGTACTACGTCGTAGTATTAACAATAAAATGCCGCGTATTAGTAGCTATGTTCATCAACAGCGACTATTTTTAAAAACGGTTGTGGTTCCATATTTCTACTTTTTTGTACTTAGCGATACTAAAATAAATATGCAGGTACATTAATATTGTATCAAAGAAACTAACATTTAAATTTGGTAACTTAAAAACAATCCTGTATTTTTATCGGTTACTATACTCGTATTTGACCTCAATCTCACCTGCAGATGAGGTCAAAGATGACAGCACACGGGCTTAGTTAAGTTTAACTTTTCATACTTGATTATTAAACCTAAAACAAAGAAACTTAATGCAGTTAAATAAATACAAACCCTTCTAAAGGATAACTGGTGAGTCACTTTTGAAATTCGAGGACTGATAGTTTGAGGTCATACATGAAGAGAAAAAATTTTATAAATTAAATATTAATTATTTACTGAGTAAACTTAACCGGAAGTTAAAGAATTGATTACGCAACGCATGGTTACGCTAGCGTAGGCAGCGATCCGCGTGCCAGGTCACGTGACGCGTTTGTCTCAGGCGTAAGTAAAATGAACAGTAACCAAACTTTCGTCGTGGCGCCGTGGTTACTGTGTGTATCATACGATATCACAGGTTAAGCAACGTTCGGCGCGGTCGGTACTTGGATGGGTGATCGCCGACCATTCATTTCTCACGACGACTTCCGTGCTTCAGAAGGCACGTTAAGCAGTCGGTCCCGGGTGCTGTATACTTGTATACAGTAGTTGTTAGGGTTTGTCAGAAGCCATTTTGGCGCCCTGAAAATTCTGGCATCAACCACACAGCAGTCGGCCAGCTTGGTGGATTATGGCATATACCTCCTCGTCACCCAGAGGAGGGACTCATGCCCTGCAGTGGGCTCATTACAAAGAGTTGTGATGATGATGATGATGAACAAAACTTTATTTATTTAAAGAGTGAAAAATTGAGTTATGACTAGAATCGAGTACAGAATGATCTCCTTCAGTATATAAAATTTAGCACCAGTCACCATGTATATCACTTCCAGAAAACATAGCCCTATAATTAAGAAATACTGCCTCAGGTGATTCAGCTGCACAAGAAGATGTAGAAGTTTCTGCACGAGGGGACCTATTCTGGGTGTCGTATACGTTCCTTGTATTCATTAATAGGTGCCCTGAGGGCTTGGCGGTGCGTCGCGTAATTTTGAAATGTCGAAACGATATCTGGGGTGTTTTTGAGGGAAGACATTTAGATTTATAACCCAAAATTTAGGGGAATTAGTTACGTTGTAGAGACAATTATGTGTAGGTCGGAGATTAAAGTGAGTGAAAATAGGAAATTACTATCGTATTATTTTTGATTGGAAGTAGGGTACTTTACGTAATGCAAGGAAATCAAAAGGTGTTAATTTTTATTTTATTTGAATGCTAATTAAATTTTGAATTCCCTGTTTATTTTATCAAGAAATTTTTACGGACCAAAATTAATTCGAGTTAAACTACGCCAAAGTTCTAGTGAATAAATCAATCAATTTACATAAAGCCATCACACAGCATGTACAGAGTTATTGGCTATTAGAGCGCATTTTTAAAGACCACTCAGGGAAGGTCATTTGCAATCACTTGATCCTAAATTGTATATTCCGAAAGTGAACTATTTTTATATGAATGTAGGTATGGATATGATTTGATTTGTTCCTCAATCATGGCAAAACGACGAGACGGATTTGGATGAAATTTAGCATAGTGATAGTATCTGGAATAGCACATAGGTTACTTTTGATTATGATATTCCCAATAGAAAGTTAAACAGGTAAAACAGCCAGTTACTTTCAATTCTATCGATTTTAAAGTATTTCAAAACGGTTGAACACTCAAAATCGACATAATAGCGTAAAGTACGTAGCAGATGAATATGTCTTTATACATAATATGCTGTAATATACAGGGTGACTGGTGGGTCACTTTTGAAATTCAAGGACGTGATAGTTTGAGATCATACATAAAGAGTAAAAATTTAATAAAAAATAAATATTAAATATTTACTGAGTAAACTTAACCGAAAGTTAAAGAATTGATTACGCAACGCATGGTTACGCTAGCATTGGCAGCGATCCGCGTGCCAGGTCACGTGCCGCGATCGACTCAGTTGTATGTAAAGTAAATAGTAACATAGTACTATTTATTTATAGGGAATTCTAGTGAAAAATTAAGTACCTACCTACTTTTATTACATAATTATGATCAGAATCGAGTACAGAGTGCTCTCCTTCAGTATCTAAAATTTGTCACCAGTCACCCTGTATATGCAACCAAACTTAAAAGTTACTCCGATTAAAATTAAATTAAACGTGAAGAGGCACATTTTAAACTCAAAATTTAACTTCCTAAACTCTAAGATAACAAACTCCCAGGGCAGTAAACGAAAACAATAGAATCACAACTCGATAACTACATTAAAAATGTCTTCTTTGACAAAAAAAAAACAAGATTCCACGGCGGAAACAAACGCCGACTTTCTACGAAGATTGAATGAAAAATGAGATAAAAAACTGAATTCATTTACACAGGGATTGTCCTGATAATGGGTTCAGCTTGGACAACGAAACGATGAGCTATTGTTCACTAAATGAGTTTACAATAACTATTCTGTGCTTTTTAGAAGCGTTTGACTTTACAGTTGGTACTGAAATGTTTTTTTTAATACAGTTGCTCAAAAAGTGGCGTATTGCAGGGACGTATAGCGTTCGGAAAGTGGGCTATTACGCACTCGTGCGTTCTCTTTCCCAAGTGTCAAAATGTCTATTAAAATGAAAAAACCAACCACGAAGGTTTTACTAAAAAAAATTCACAGAAGTTTTTAAGATTCATGCAAATATTTCTGAAAAGAAGCTACTAATTTGTTTCAATATCAGATTTAATGATTTGATTCAATGTTAGATTTCATTTCATTTCATGTCAATACAAAAATCTACTGAAGACTTGGCTGTATGGGCATAGTTCCCTTTGCCTTCCCAGAACGGGTGAAGAAAACAAAAAAAAACTGTTTATATTCTTTTACGGCTGCGCTATTTTGTATATTTTATTAAATTGTTTCATTTTTTCGCAACTGTATTAATAATAGTCGTTCAGTACACGTGCGGAACCGTCATTGCAACTTGTTCCGACTGTCAACCCTCGCCTTCGGCTGCGCCTCGGCTCGTGTAGACATTTGTCGGAACTCTTTGCAATGACAGGCTTTCCGCACTCGTAATGAAATATACTATTTTGTTTTTTATACAAATTATTATGTGATTGTCTTAACTTTTCAGGATTAATATTGAATATAAGACATTTTCAACTGAATTTTAAAGTGTTTACCAACATGACCTATAAGAAACAACCTTAGTATCATCTTTCAATATATCTACGATAGGTATCGATTGCACTCAAATCGAGTCTTTTTCTACATCAATATATGAACTTATATCTCAGTTTATTGACTGAGAATAATGAATAAAATACAGGGTATTTTTTATGAAGATCAAAATATTTTAGGCGAAGGTTAAGAATGATGTGTGGATTCAATTTACGACAAAAAAATTTTTTTTTATTGAAATTAAAATTCTCTTAAATTACCAAATTCTCGTGACTATTGAATAATCGGGGCTTAACGTATTTCTTAATAGAAATAGTTGGAAAAACGCTTTTATTTATTTCTTTTTAGTCGTAAATAAAAGATTAAACTAAAATATATTAAATTATGAGAATTATAAAATATTAACATACCTAACAAAAAAAAAATATTTTTCATAAATTGAAAGAGATTCCACACATCATTCTTAACCTTCTCCTAAAATATTTTGATCTTCATAAAAAAGACCCTATATATAGGTATTTTGACTATATTATTAATATACTAACCAATTCCTTTTTTCTAATGTTAAGTAAGTACCACCGCTTATGGTAATTTACCTGGTGTCAGGAAACACTCTAATTATCTTGTTGTTTGGAACATAGCTAATTTTTTGATGATGGTGGCAACGTATTCAAAGTACTAAAACTTATCTTTACTTTTTAAATAATTCAGGAATCCATCGATATAAAGTGACTACAATATCATAATAGAACATAATATATTTAAAAGCTTTCTTCATCTCAAACTCGGAAGATTGTCACCACACATTGTATAAACCCCGCTTCACAAGTTGACAGATGAAGATGATTGATAATTTTCATAAGTCATTTCGGTCTCTTTTGAATAAGTCGCTTGTAAATAGGACGACGCATAATTTCGGTACCCACCTCCAATAGCCATCTAAGATACGCCGTTGGATAGATCTTAGAAACCTGGGTCAAAGCTACTATGGAGCCAAGTTCCGATCTTTAGTCCGTTCAGAGCTATAAGGTCCTAAATATTGGACTTTAATTTTGGTATCCACTTCCAATAGCCATATAGGATATGTCGTTGGATAGGTCTTAGTAACTTGAATCAAAGTTACTATAGCGCCAAGTTCCGATCGTTAGCCCGTTCAGAGTCAAAATAGTAGACGGGTCACCTATAGCATAGATAGTAAGCGACACCGCCTCTCTGATTGTCTCTTGCACACCTGAATCAAGGGTCTTTTTTTTATTTTGTCTTCGGAGAATTTTATTAGGTTGGTTATCAGCTTGGACTCAGAATGACTGAGTCCAAGACTGGCGCCAATACATACCAATTCTTGTTCTAGAAGATGAACTCTTTTCCACGATATATCACACATGTATATTGAGGCCCAGCTCTCATACAAAGTTATGCGTCGTCCTTTCACTTACTAAACTTCTCACTTACAAAATGATACAACCTTATTTTAAATTGACTTTCGTTTTCACGACTTATTTATTTAATGAAACTTTTTAAACTGGATTGTATCGCGTTGATAAGTTAAGCATACATTTAAAGTGCAAAGTTCGACCTCAATCTGTCATGAATCACAAAAATATCGTGATTTGAAAATATAAATTACAATAAGTCCACTATGTATTTACTTCAATGAATTTCCTCCTTAAAAATCCATCATCAGCCTCTCAACATAACAGTCACATCTTTCAAAAAATTTGAATATCGAAAACAAAATCCAAATTCAAATGAAGAATCGTGAGATATATAACAAACGTCAGATACCCGACTCAAATTGAGTGATCGTAACAAAACATGGGTACAATGACAAACTAAACTCTAAACTAATGCTCCCGTTTAACCCAGCCGCGGGTCATTTGCAGTGATAACTGTTGGGTTAGCGCGCCATGCCGAGCGGATATACACAATATTAATTGTTTTGTATTTCATAGAGCTCAACAATAACAGAACAGTCTTAAGTTTTCACGATTTGTCATATTAAATCGGAGTTTTCTCCGATTTAATATGACGAATAATACGACGACGTTTCAAAGATGGTAAAAGCGTTTTAGACATATTTTCTTAAAGCCGTGGGGATCCATTATAATAGTCAAGAAAATATCTAACAGCAAAAGTACTGTCTACGTATTGTTTCGTCATTCTTTAGCATAAAATCATGCCTGTTGAGACTACATAATTTAACACGATAAGAAAATCTGCACCTGATGAGGAGCAGGTTTTGAAAATATGTTCGACTTACGGATACCATCGCAACTCTTTGTAATGACACTACTGTAGATATATAAGACTGACAAGAAGGCTTAGGCCATACACCACCAATTTGGCCCAGTGATATTGGCCAGCTGTAGAAAAAGATAAGCTCTTACGAGTATTTAAGACTTATCCATTGTAGATATCGGAAATAATAAAGTCTTATCTATAGTAAACCGGCTCCTTTCAAGTCGTACTATAGGTACAGCAGGCTACACTACTTGGCCACAATTGCAAGAAGGTTATGTTGCTCCCGGTCATTTCTCTTTGGAGAAATGACGTATTAAAGTAACATGCAGTCCAACTAAAAAAAGTATAGTTGTTTAAGTCTGACCATAGGATATCTTCTAGTTTTGCAGCGTGGCACTGCTTTATCATATTAGCCTTTAAAAGTTAACTTTAGAGCTATATTGTTGCTATATCTCGTTTTTGTACATGTGTTTCGTGAGGTGAAGGTTTTTAAGATATTTCTTTAGCGCTCTGAGATCGATACCTATAATAATCATATCATAAATCATTTATTTCAGATAACAGTAATCCATAATATGTTAGTAACACTTTTAACTTAAATAACTAGAGTTAGTAAAGCATACAGTAGTAAATTATATAAAAAGAATATATCATCACATTTAAATGTCAGTAGAATTAATTAAATTATTACAGTAGTAGTACAGCATCATGTCAAATTTGGAAAAAATATAAAAGTGTTAGTAACAAAATCTTACAGTCAAATTCATAGAAAATAGTTAAAAAGCATTTAAAGTGCATTTTAGCTACAACACTCTTTAAGGTTTATAGTGTGTTGTAAGTGAAGGTGATTCATAGACATCTGAAAATCCTATTTTAACTAATAAACCGTTCTTATACGGATTACATTACGCATGAGCGGAAACGTCGCATTTCATTGCACCAGAGATAAAATTATGTTTTTTTTTGCCCTAGGGCTATGGATATTTCATTTACTTGCAGTTATAATTGGCATTTGACAGGTCGATACAGACATTTCATTTCATTACTTATTTTTGTTTTCGTCAGTTTCGTCACAAATTATTATAGATTTATCGCCTCGTTCAGTGCCTTCGTTTATTTAAATTTTCTGTGCCCCGACTCCCGACTATTCTTGGAAAAATACCACCAGTTTTTTTAATGCGGATGTGTGTGCAATCTATTGCCCCGATTACATTTGGGAAGTTCATGATTGCTCGGAACTCCCTCATCACCTGTTCTTGCTCCTGCACAGTGTTGGGCATGAAAATGAACTCTTTACTTAATCGGGCAAGAGCTCTTGCTACTCTAGCGCAAATGCGGCATACAGTAGCTTGGCTTATGCCATGAAGTTCACCACTGTCATCCTGAACTTGAAATTATTGAAATAAAATATTGTTATTGTGGGTGAAATGCGTACGAGTATTACAATAAAATATGAACTCTGTACAGGGTGTACATGGCTTTGCTTCACAAGAGATATCCTCTTTGTAATACCTATCGCCTTATAGTGAGATTTTCTTTTGTGAGGCAAGGAAAATAAAGAGCCAGAAATGGTCAATATAATTACATCAGACTCATCTTCACATCCTCTCACCGCACTCAGATGGAAACACACTCCCTGTACTAACCTCATTTCTCGCCCAGCACCGCAACGCTGTCAGCACCTGTAGCTCAGGGGATACTGCAAACCCTCTTGGACATCGCGTAATTTCATTACGAACTAAATCGGTAATACGCCGTACAGTATCTTTATTAAAGCGATATCTCTTTTTAAATTCAATATCGTCTAGAGTAAAAGGGTCTTTTCTTCGTCGGTACTCCTTTCTCCTACGTCGCACTCTATTTGCATCAATACGAGCTATCAGCTGTATGTTAATCAAATTGTTCATCACATCCATCATCATCATCATCACATCCATCATCACCATCATCACAACTCTTTGTAATGAGCCCACTGCAGGGCATGAGTCTCTCCCCTGGGTGCAGAGAAGGTATAGGCCATAATCCACCAAGCTGGCCCAGTGCTGGGTGGTGGATGCCAGAATTTTTTAGGGCGCCTAGATGGCTTCTGACAAACCCTAACGACTACTGTATACAAGTATACAGCACCCGGTACCGACTGTTTAACGTGCCCTCCGAAGCACGGAAGTCGTCGTGAGTAATATGAATGGTCGGCTGTCACCCATCAAAGTACCGACCGCGCCGAATGTTGCTTAACCTGTGATATCGTATGATACACACAGTAACCACGGCGCCACGACGACTTCCATCCATCACTGACCACAAATTGACGCGACGAAAAAAATAATCACAGGGAACTAGGAAGGAAGACGAAGAGTGAAACTGTGAAACTCAAATTATCAATTTCAATAACTCGTTAATATTCGTTAACCTTCGGGTAGACTCGGCCGGTAAAATGGGCTTAAAGAAGCCTCATCCTGATTGTAAATTTGACATGTTTAGAAAGCCGTTATAGTATGTTTACAATGTCATTTATCGTCTATGAATCACCTTTTTTTGGTTGTGCTTTGTAAACCCTCTGTAACGCTGTTTTAACGTGGACAAATTCTCTATGAATTCGACAGTTAATATATAAGTTATTAAATTTTTTAAATGTCATAATTTACAATTTCAGAACATTATCAATATTAAATATCACTTTTAAAACATAGAAATCAAATTTAAATTACAGTGTCATGTAAATTTTTAAAACAATTAGTAAATATTAGAGTGTGAGGTAAAATACTAAATATATGCAATAAAATAAAGTTGAAAATAAATTTATATACTTAATGAAGTACTATCATTTAGCACTAGACCAGCACGCTCCATGTAAAACTAGCCAGTGCTCCATTATAGGGCCTTCAAAACGATCTTTGAAAACGAGTAGCAGTCTGTTGGTGCTGCCTCGCACGCGCGTCATCATGGAGGTCGCCCTCTTACGCATTATCGCGTGGAAGTCGTCCACCCGCGCCGCTGCGAACATTCCTGATGCGCTGCAGTAGCGCGGCAGCCCCAACAGGCTCCTAAGCCCGTTATTAATTAGCTTTATGATTAACTGCCCACATTTTTTCATCATCTAAAAGAGAGACCAATATCCCTAAAAAAAGAAAAAAGTGCTAAGGTTTGTTTACAAAGCAGCAATAACCCGCTAACACTGCAACCCCGCCCTAAAACTCAAATTTATGCACAACGATTTTTAACCCTTTATGATGCGAAACTCAACCAACCGTACGTACATACATCACATAATGTTTCACAGCCTAAACTCCAGTAACGCATGTCAGTTTTTATCTTATGATATGACTGCTCTTATCTGTTGCGCAATAAATTCCTTGGTTTGACTGATGCATGGTAGGAATGGAGGAAGATTAATGTTGGCTTTTCTAAATACTGAGGTTTTCGTTTGACAGGTTTTTGCGGGGTTTAATTTCGTTATAAATGATTCTGGTTTTCTGTACTGCTGATATGAGATTTGGAATCCATTAGAAAAATATTACGCGTGAATGTAGGTGTTTTGTTGTTACAATGTTTAGGTTTATTCGTTTTAATAATTGTATTGAAAACAGCTGTGTGAAAACATGGAATATTATTAGAAGAAAAATGCGTGTAAGATGCGGAAAGTGTCATTTCAATTAATATATAATACCTTTTTTTAAATAAGTGATTGGAATGAAAATAGTACAGAGCTCCTATTTAAATGATATAAAGAATTTAATAAATGCTAATAATAAATGCTTCCATGCTGGACTGGGAGCGAAGAAAAACTTCGAATGTGCCAGCTGCTTCTCTTTCCGAGCATACTGTAAAAGTCAGTTAAGGGACAGAGATTTACTTGGCGTTTTTGTGGGCGATGGGTTGACTCCCTGTCACTACAATAGCCTCTCTCTATCTTAATAATGCCTCCAAATTTGTCAAACGCGACAACCAGATGGTCTTATAACCTCTGGTGTTCTGCCTACCCCTTAAGGGATACAGGCGTGATGTTATGTATGTGTATGTATGTAAAGAATTTAATTGGTTTCAAATTTGCTCAGCTGCATTATCGATAAAGTTTTGGTATCGGAATGTTTCCTCACCAATCGATCGACGGACGGACGAATGGTGTAGCAACACCTTCATACCAAGTTCCAAAAATAAACAACATTATATTACATGGTGGGAACCAATGTATCACCAACCTGTAAAAAAAATCGTTCCTACTTAAAAATCCAACGGTATGCTTTTAAACCAAGTAGATATTCCGCATTATTTCTTGATACATATATATATATATGTTACGATAAGAGTGAATAATTGAAGATTATTAATAATTATTAAACTTATTAAACTTCTCTGCTTTTGTGGTGGTTGACTGGTAGAGAATGCCAAATGGCATTAAGTCCGCCCATTGTACTCCAATTATTTGTGCAATAAAGTTTTAAATAAATAAATAAATTATTATTGTAATTACCGTTAGTTCGACGCACGAAATAGCGACAAAATATTGAAAATGTGATATACTCTGTTTTGAGCGATTATAAAATAATAACCACGGAGGTTAAAGGCAACCCTAGCTCTGCCTCAACTGGATAAGCATGTCGTAAAAGGCGACTAATCCGAATGGTAGTAGGATCCCGTCTGGGCCTGACTGGTTAGCGACCACATATAAAATCTGCCGCCAAATATAAACGCTCCGGTGGTGATGCTTTCTGGTAATATTCTTCGAAGCGCCATCTTTAAGCTCATATTCATTTACCATATAGGTCAGATTGAGGTTGGTTTTATGGTATGGTATGATTTTTCTAAATCAAAATTAAAATTTGGTTTCATAGTTTTTGACTTATTGATTTTTTACATAAAGATTTTTTAGGCTATTGCATAGCTTTTAAAGCGGGCCTTGAGCGTGGGGACCGAATCCAGAAATTCCGTAACGAAAAAAACCTGATTCAGCGGTGATACTTTGATTTCAAAACTTTACATGCGGGCTTTAATAAACAATCAGCGCCATCTACTAGGAACTTGTGGAACTTCATATTAGATCAAACATTACTGCATTAATAAAATAAATAAATAATTATAATTGCATAAGTTGATAAAAAATGCTTTACCGCGGCGGTCTCCGAGTGCCACACGTCTTTTTTTTTAATTGCTCAAGATAATTTGTGGAAATTTATTTTATATGTAATTTGTACTGCGTGGGTCATCTAAGAAAGCCGCTACTTGATACCTAATCATTTCGTATAAGGTGCCTAAGCCAATGGAATTTAGTGGCGTTTAGTTAGACCTCCAAGGTCCACTTAGCTGGCGATCACTATTCGTATAGAGCACTACTTACTAGGTGATTTTTCCCAGTACCTAATGCTTTATGAAAAGCCTGTCCTTCCCCAATCCGTAAGCTACCATTTTCAACATCTTCCTCACTTGAAACCGAATCCAAAATTCATTCACTGAATATTTAAATTATATCACTACTATGACTCAGACGTGCAATGTTTAAAAAAAGTTATAAAAAAGCAATCGAAATATAGCGTGTATGACGTCACAGTTTTGCAATTTAAGGGGTGAAAAAATATTGCGTTTGAGCCCCTTGTGGGCGATAAATTCGACATTTTTATTGTAGCGTGCGACTTGAGTTGTAGACACAGCTATTAGATGCCCGTTTCCGGAGTGTGTCATGGTATAAATGGTAAAAAAGAAAAATTAACGGGGGTGAGCCAAAATAAATTATCGTTAAACAAATAGTTCTATCCTTATTGATCAGCCAGTTTTTCATGATTATGGATAAATTAATCACTTAAATTGAGACACTCACTATTTGACACCTAAAGAAAACTTTTATAAGCTTACTTAATGGACAACGGATAGTAGAACTAAGCTGTTTTCTGTAACAGACTTAGGCTGGTGTCAAAAAATTGTGTTTTATTTGAGCAGACAACTCCCTTACTTACGCTACAATAGCAAAAAATATCACAAAATTTAAGCACGGACTCATCGAGTTATTTCATCATCTGTTCACAGAATCAGACACAAACCTCATTTACAGCCACGTTCTTAAAAATTCCCATCAAAAGATTTTAAATTAACAATCCCACTCGCAAACCCAGATTTCATTCCATTTTCAAATCAACGTCAATACAATGACGTCAACCAAATTGGATCTACATCTTGAATCTGTAATATTATTACAGAATCTTGAAAGGAAACATCGTCTTAAACGAATTTTTAATTCGAAGATGCACAATCCATTTTCATTTTCCGTTCATCAATTAAATTACTAACCCCCATTGTGACAAACGGAAAGTAGAACCGCCATTTTTATTTTCAAATTGGAATTCTGCGTACCTTAAAATAAAGTTCTGATTTCTTTGCGGAGTTCAGTTAAAAGATCTACTAGTCTTGATACTTGAGAGTGAGGGAATTCCCCTATTCTTTGGGGTCGCCCTAGACGATAAAGGACCATCCTTAGGGACCGGCGAAGGATGCAACTGTGCTGAATTTTCGATGTTTATATTTGTTTTGTATGAAGGGATCCCAATTTTGAAGATCGTGGATACGAGAGAGACATAATGAATATGTAGGAGCTTCTGAATCGGGAATGGGACCCTTCTAAATTGTTCTTTTCGTAAAGGTTAATAGAAAATAAGTTAGACAAATAGTACGGTAGATAAAGTATCTAAAGTAGTTAGGTCTAAAAAGGTTTTGTTTCAAAGTCTTAAAGTTTATTTTTTTTAATTAAACTCTCTTACAATTTTGTAAAAGAAAATAAGTAGGTTCAGCTTATGTGTTTAATAAAGTGTTTTATTATGAGTGTAGGATTTTTATGTAAATAATGAGGATAAGGTTACCTCTGATGACGTTATATTAGAAATGGAAATTAACATTATCTTTTACTTAGTAAAAAAAAGTGCTTAACACAATTGAACGCTGTCCTAATGGTAAACAATACAAAATATAATGGACTTTTACGTTAGGAAGTATGTAACAAATATTTAATATGTACGCTTGATCTTTAAAATATAAATAACTCAAGGTAAATAATCTAAAACTGTCCTTTACAAAAGATAAAAGTACCAGGACCTAATAACCTAACAAAGCTCTTAAAACGTTCTAAAATCACATATCATACCATGTTTAGGTTTATTCGTTTGAATAATTGTATTGAAAACAGCTGTGTGAAAACATGGAATATTATTAGAAGAAAACTGCGTGCAAGATGCGGAAAGTGTCATTTCAATTAATATATAATACCTTTTTTAAAATAAGTGATTGGAATAAAAATATTACAGAGCTCCTATTTAATTGGTTTATTTAAAGGTTATAAAGTATTTAATTGGTTTCAATATTGCTCAGCTGCGTTATCGATAAAGTTTTGGTATTAGAATGTTACCTCACAAATCGATCGACTGAAGAATGCAGCAGTCGACGTCGATCGATTGATTGGTGTGGCACCACCCTAATACCAACTTCCAAAAATAAACCTGTCCTTTACAAAAGATAAAAGTACCAGGACCTAATAACCTAACAAAGCTCTTAAAACGTTCTAAAATCACAAATCCCAAGTCATGTAATACATGAGATAACAGGCGTAACCATAATTTACCCATTCCAAGCGATTAAACCACGCGAAATGTACCGAGAGGGTTAATTATCTAGATGTGTGATAGTCTTGGATTTATTTATTATTGAAAGAAAAACATGTATATTTCTCTCCGTGCTGGACTGGGAGTGAAAGAAAAACATAGAATGTGCCAGCTGCTGCTCTTCCCGGGCATACTGTAAAAGTCAGTTAAGGGAGAGAGGTATAGTTAGCATTTTTGCGGGCGATAGGCTGACCCCCTGTCATTGCAATAGTCTTTCTACATCTCAATAATACCTCCAAATTTGTCAAACGTGACATCAGATGGTTTTAAAGCCTCTGGTGCTCTGCCTACCCCATAAGGGCAACAGGCTTGAAGTTATGTATGTATGTATTCTTCAAGTTCTCTTTTTGAAACAGATAGGGATTTATTTTATGCAAAAAGCATCAAAAATTAATTGTCTAGCTTCGGCTTAATATGGAACATATGTTTTTATTATCTAATGCGTCTGTGTAATGTACCTATATTTTTTTTGTAAACTACAGCGGGAAGCCATGAGTATTGAAATTTAAAAATATTTACCAAAATTAATATACAATCCACCAACCAGCAGCCTGGTGTTTATAAAGATATGTGTCAAAAAAAAATAACACGTCTTCTGCTAATAAAAAACTATCATTCGACAAAGTATTGTGTTACATAAAGTGGTTACATACATTGTAAATACAGGGTGACTGGTGACAAATTTGCAATACTGAAGGAGAGCACTCTGTAATCGATTCTGATCATAATTATGTAATAATAGTAGGTACTTAATTTTTCACCAGAAATCCCTATGAATAAATAAAGAGACCTTACTACACTTTTCCCGAGGCGCTGCCTGTCAACACGCACACAGCAGTGTTCCCGCCACACGCACACCACCACCCGCTAAGTATTTTCCATCATCATCACAACTCCGTGTAATGAGCCCACTGCAGGGCTATGAGTCTCTCCTCTGTGTGACGAGGAGGTTTAGGACGTAATCCACCAAGCTGGCCCAGTGCTGGTTGGTGGATGTCAGATATTTCGGGCTGCCGAAATAGCTTCTGACAAACCCTAACGACTACTGTATACAAGTATACAGCACCCAGGACCGACTGCGTAACGTGCCCTCCGAAGCACGGATGTCGTCGTGAGAAACGAATGGTCGGCGGTCACCCATCCTAATACCGGCCGCACCGAGCGCCATTTGATCGTTTGATATGCACAGTAACCACGGCGCCACGACGACTTATTTATTGTATAACGCTAATGTAACCATGCGTTGCGTTTTGAATTATTTAACTTTTAAGAAAAAGTTTACTCAGTAAATAATTAATATATTTTATTTAATTAATTTTTTCTCTTCATATATGAACTTAAACTATCACGTCCTGGAATTTTAAAAAGTGACCAACCATTCACCCTGTATATTTGAAAAATATTAAATAACCAGTCCGCTAAATCTTTAATAGGGTTAAGTATATACTTCCAAATACAAGTAAGTAGATGATATGCTAAAATATTTTTATCCGCTGACTGCATTTTTAACAGTATCATCGATAAAATGATGACACAATCTCTATATCTTACAGAAGGGAACCTATGTTTGTCTGTATGTTCTTCCTAATTTTCGGAACTATAGAACAGATTTTAATCTTGCAAAGACAGCAACACTGAACCCAAGCGAAACCAGAAGCTCCAGCTAGTAGAAAATAAGCCTTTTACTTTGCTTGGTGGTAGGATCCCTTATGGGTCCGCCTGGCTAGCGACCACCCTTTATATAAAGTCTGCCGCCAAATGTTACCGCTCCTGCGGTAATGTGTTCCGGCAATATCTTATAAAGAGCCAGTTCCTTCCTAAACCCGTGTGCTTTCATCTTCGACCTCATCGTTACTTACCATCATGTGAGATTGAGGTCATACACGGGTTTAGTCACATAAAAATAAAAATAAAAAACGTAACAAAATAACATTCAAAGTTAAAACAAGTAACACTCAGTAAGTAAATAATCTTATTCGAGTGTGAAGAGTCCATCAACTCAGGATACTTTCTAAGTTTCTTCATTAATTCTGTGAGTATTCGGACTCGTGACACGACTTCTGAAATCTAACAGAAGTTTTCTCAATAGTAACACGGAGAAATTAATGAAGGCTTAAATAAAAAAGTTTTTGAACTATGTTTTCTCTTGTTTAATTATGGACGTACAACATTTACAAATCTATGTTTTGACTTCTTAGCTAGGTCACAAGTAAATTGTAAAATATATGATAAAATATTTTATATTAAAAGTGAGGAGGGATTTCGTGAGAGAATAGTTTCATTAAAAATTTTAACATGTTAGAAGAATGATAGCTTTACTAGTGTAACAAGAAATCGAAAAAAGTGGAGAGAAAAAAATAGATCTCATTATTATCATATTTTTCACAATTAATTACAACTAAATATATTGGAATATATGAAAAGAAAGTCTTCTTTTTTCAGACAACTAATAGTACAGTCGACCAAGCAGATAGTTGATCCCCTAACTAAATAGTTAAAACAACGCGCGAGGTTTTATAATGTACGAGTAACTAGCTGATTCACGCGGTTTAACCCGCGTCATTTCATATCCCGCGGGAATATCGAGATAAAAAAGCCTATCTCGATATTCCAGACTGTAAACTATCACTATGCCAAATTTCATCCAAATCCATTAAGCCATTTTGCCGTGATAGAGTAACAAACATCCAGACATGCATACATCCATCCATCCAAATTTTTACATTTACATATAATAAACAAAGTTTTAGTTTGCTTTTATTCGATAGATGTCGTTGTACGTCGATTAAATCGCGCAAGAATAGCTATAAATGACTTAGCCATATTTACTTAGTAGACTCCTTTTATGCATCCTCACTTTCATAATTATAATATTAGTAGGATTCACAGATATGAGTGCAACGCCATCTATGAATATTCACCGAAATCTGTGAATTACACTTTAATTAAAACCTCTTGCGTTTTTTGAACTATTAAGGGGTCAACTGTCTGCTCGGTCAACTGTACTGGTACTTTTTAAAGCAGAGTTAACCTGCAATATGCTATGTATTCCAGACAATTCACACAGGGTAGTCGACTCAACTTTGCCCCAACGTCTGCAACTAAAATATCGCCTATATTTTAACAATCTGTCATCTTCGAAATGATGGTCACGTTATGAGTATAGATTATTTAACAACACTAATATGCTTCCATGCTGGACTGGGAGCGAAAGAAAAACATTGAATGTGCCAGCTGCTTCTCTTACCGGGCATACTGTAAAAGTCAGCTAAGGGACAGAGGTTTTATATCTTGTTCTGTTTTATATCGACTGTTTTAAGAAAATGGTGGTGACAGGACAGATAGACATTTAAACGAAAGTCTGGTATTCTAGATAGATAGTAGCGTACTACTTTCGCTACTTTTCTTTGTACACTCTCTAAATCAATCCCAACATCATTTGTTCTACGACTTTTTACAAATCTTGATAAAGAACACAAAAATTAAAAACAAAAAAGTGTTTGCTCCTAACTCTACATTTTGTAAGAAGTAGGTACCTGTTATAATTATGAAGCGATATTTCACTACGCAAGGTGCGTGGCATACCTACGCTCAGAGTAAATAGAGTTGCGCCTCTAAACCGAGGCCATATATTTTTTTAATGGGAAAACTTAAAATATAAAAACTATTGATTTTAAAAGTCGTAAACCAAATGTTGTTGGGATTGGCTTGTGGAGAGGCAGCCTGCAAGAGGTGATGTGCTAATTTAAATTAACCCTTCATATCTTCACTTGTACTATCTGTACTCAATTAAGAGTACTGAAGACTTTACAACACTTATTAATGATAGAGTTTATCTATGAAAATAGCTTGAACAAGTTTTTTTCGTAACTTCATGGAAAGTATCTTTCAGTTCATTTTCCTTTCATAAATAGGAAGGAATCCTCAGCATAAAACAGCATTTTCTGTTTTGAAATCTATATTGGCAAAAAAATACTTTATCTATGCTTAACTGCGCAAAACATTTAACCTACATTTACCAAATACAACTTCACAACACCCCTAATTATAACTAAAAAACCGTAAATTCAGTAAGAATTTCGTCATAAAACTTGGGCTAAGAAATATGAAACAAGTTTCAACATAAAACAAAAGTTTTCTGAAAGCTTGTCGGCAGCAAAAGAAAGCGAGGAAATATATGTGTACAAGTTAATGTTACTGGACATTTTACTTACACTCCATTATAAAAGGATTAATATTTTAAAAAGCACTAAGTTTGGAACTTAGCTAAGTATTCTTTGTTCAGAATTATTTCAGGAACAATTTGTTAAAATTTTATAAAAGTTTTTTTTTAAGATCTATATCGTGTTTTTATTATGATTTTATCAGTGTTGAGAACATTAGTAAGATATAGTTGAATAAAGAAAATCTTTGCAATTTAAGATCTTTTTCTTAGGCCCGATTTTTTAATGGTCAGATAAAAGTTATTTAAATAATAAAGTATTCGAGCTCGTTGGAAGTTTATTGTCGTTCTATATCACTGTCAAACAATAATAAATTTTCGTAAAACAACATTATTCCGCCGGGTAACACTTTATTCGTCAGATAACTTATATACGACGTTGAAAAATCAGGCCTTATTCTATAAAATAAAATAATAAATAAATAAAATCCCCAGACAATCACACCAACTACATAGACCCAAAGTAAGCATAGCTTGTGTTATGGAATACCATGTAGCAAACTAGGGGGGAACCTAGAATATAAATAAATAAATAGATAAACACCCAGACACGAAACATTTTTTTTTCTTGTTCCGTGCGGAAATCGAACCCGCAACCACTGGCGTCTGAGGCAGACAGGTTTACCCCATCGCCAAAGTGGTCGTACAAATTTAAGAATACCAGGTTAAGAGTATAATATTTAATCGACCCTTTGTTTAAGAAAGAAACAAAGAAGAAACCATTTGAGTATAAAACCAAAAATAATATAAGTATTCAAATCTAGACATCTAGAAGCCAAGTTCAAGCTTAAAGTTACTGAGATGTGAACCCGCCATCTAGCGGTCACATATAGAAACTATAACATCCAAAATATTTTATTGTGTACATCGTAGTATTTACCTTTTTTTACCTATTATTAGAGTACATTTTTAGTCGATTGATTGAACTTATACAAGAACTGTCTCATCTGGCCTGATTTTTCAAAATTAATAAAATAAATTAAAAATCTCAGAAATTGGCAATTCACGTGCGGAATCCACAGTGCGCGAGTCCAGCTCGGACTATATTGTTTTTCAAATGCGAGGAGTTCTGTGATGTTTCAGGTTTGATAGTTTTAAAGCCTATTATGTTCTTTCCCTCCTTTAATCTGTTCCGTTTCATACATTGCGTAATTTAAAAATGCAATTATTTTTCATCGCATTCACATAAAATGTCATCAGTACACACAGATTTTTAAAATTTTAATAATTATTTTTTTTATAGCATCGCGACAAATAATCAATGACATTTTAAAAATCCTCTACAAAAATGGTATGCGTAAATCGGAAAATTTCAATGTGTCACCGGACTCCTCGCATTTGAAAAACACTATAGACATGTTTATTTTACCAAAAACAAATACGAACTTTTCAAATTTTCTACTCTGTATATAACCCCAGGGCTTTTTTCCGCCAAGGATGACAACCCACAGAGAGACTCCTACGGGAAACTCAAGAGGGGAGGGGGAGTATACTCAGAAGTACGAAAGGGCTCTGCTTGGGGACAATCCCGGCAGCCGAAACTCAGACAGCGTGGGACTTTTACCCACTAAACTCCCATATTTTGCTGATTGTCTTTCCACCGACAATCGACCGAAGACATGAGCGGCAGCCAGTCGGTGATAAAGGCTGCGCTAGATCTAAAGAAAGCTGGTTGGGAAGATCAGAAAGAGCATCTTTTGGCCTACGAAAAGAGCGCTTGAATGATTTGGGATTGGGTTTGTATGAGACAATCTCTTGAAAAAGACGTGTGGCACTCGGAGACTGCCGCGGTAAAGCTATTGCATAAATTTTTTTATCAACTTATGCAATTATATTATTTATTTATTTTATTAATGCAGTAATGTTTGATCTAATATGAAGTTCCACAAGTTTCTAGTAGATGGCGCTGATTGTTTATTAAAGCCCGCATGTAAAGTTATGAAATCAAAGTATCACTGCTGTGCCGGTCGGAGTGGGGGGTGTTAGGTTTTTTTCGTTACGGAATTTCTGGATTCGCCTCCCACGCTCAAGGCCCGCGATAGAAGCTATGCAATAGCTTAATAACCTATTCGCATGATTTTCACAAAGCTAGAAGTGGGATGAGGACAGGATCTTCAGGTGTTGCTGGATTGTGGGGAGTGTAGATCTCTATGTAGGTCCACGTTACGAACGAAAAACGGGTCGTTTGTGCCTCTGCGACTGAAGTTGCTTTGACTACCTGAAGTTTGTAAATCAACCGAGGCTTAGCATGAGCTAATAGGGGAACAGCGTATGTCATGATTGGTCTGAAGCAGATCTTGTATAGGGTACTTTTATTGCGCAGCGATACTTTACTGATGCGACCTATCATGCTATTGAGTCGCTCGAGATAGAATTTTGGCCAGTTTGGTTACCCTGTTGATGTGGGGTTCGAACGACAGCGTCCTATCGACAGTGATGGCGAGGTATTTGACCAATTTGAAAAATTTGACCAATTTTTGCTATGGCATGAGGACTCCATGCACGCGGACACATGGGTCGAGGTTGGCCTGACGTCGCTTCTTAAAGTGTGGCAAAACCGAAGTCATAAGCTCTATTCGGGGGTTTAACAAACATTGCTGTCGAGAACGAGCTATGATGGAATTTTTAACTGATATGCTTCAGAAATACGCGCTTTACCTAGTCAGAAGTAGTTTTAACTGATATTTAATTTTAAGAATTATTTAATTATAGTTTTAAAACTCTAAACTCGTTTTCATTGCAAGATATCCAATCCAACAAGATTCAAACCCGACGCCATATTCAAAAAAATATAAATACCTGGTGTACACCAAAAATCCCAAAACAATAAACCTCAATCTCCAAGCATATTATGCTTCTTCTCCTTAAAAAGAAAAATCAAACAGTTGAAATTGCTTTAATTGCATACAATACCTCCATAGCTGCAAATATATCTATCCACGTCTTTGGAAAGCTGAATCCAAACGCTATCTATAGCGAACGACTCGAGGGCGCTCTGTAGAATTTAGGGCACGTTAATGCACAGGCGGCGCGTCGCGCTGGGCGTCGCGCGGGGCGTCGTGCGGGGCATCGCGCGGGGCGTCGTGCGGGGCGTCGCGCGTTTTCGTTACATTGCCGCCTTTCCTCCAGCAGATAGTTCCACAGTAAAGACGGCGATGTAGTAAAAACGCATAACCCCCGCTGTTTTATAACGTAACTTGCAAGAACAAAGCGATGGCATGAATTGCGCACGATTTGCTAAAAAAGAACTAATTCGTATTACGTTACAGTAAAAACAAAGCCATAGCAATCCGACGACTGTGCTGCCTCTATCGTACAATCAATGTACTAAAAGTGCATATAATCCCTTTGACTTTCAAACTTTTCGTGTTCTTTTCTGTGAAAATTTTAAAAGCAAACATCTGTTTCACATTTTATTAGTTTCTTTTTTAGCTACCAAATTGTTTTTGGTGCTGGTATCGTAGCAATAAATGCATCCTGCGATCAACGAACGATTGAACAGCTATCGCTTACATAATACGATGTAAAGCAATGGATCGCGCGTCCATGGCGTGATGACTGCGCCATTACAGCTGATCACTAATATTTACGTGATAAGGCAGCCGTACTACGCACCGCCTGTCCTTAAACGTGCCCTTAGAGAAAGTTCCGTCTTAGTTGATACAAGACGTTTAAATTGAAATAGTTAGCTTTAAATGAGTTGCTCGCTATTGTATGATTTAAGTTATGTTTATGTATACTTTATTCGTACACCAATAATTTGGAAAGAGGAAAGGACAAAGCGCGAAATAATAACTAGGACTTTTTTGTTATTTTGTTTGTTTCTTTAATTAAATCGAATTTGGAATATGACGGGATCCTACCGCTTGGTGGTAGGATCCCGTCATGGTCCGACTGGCTAGCGACCTTCCTTCATATAAAATCTGCCACAAATATTTCCGCACTGGCGGAGATCTTGCCGTTCAATATATTATAAAGAGCCAGTTTTCGCCAAAATTTTACAGAATAAGTATCATTTATAGAAACGATTTTTGCAATAAAAAAGTATTAATTTTATTAACAAGGAAATTAATATATGTATCCTCTAACATATTAATGAAACCAAGGTCACTCTAGATTACCATTAAAATAAAGGCAACTACGCGCTACTCCAAAACATCTTATACAAAACGTCGTAGTATTATCAACGAAATGCCGAGTCGTAGTAGCTATGTTCATCAACAGCGACAATTTTTTTAAATTTTGTAGTTCCACATTTCTACTTTTTTGTAATGAGTGACGCTAAAATAAATATGCCAGTACGTTTATATTATATCAAAGAAACTAACATTTGACTGGTGACTAAAAAACAACAACTGGTGATATGTATTCTCGTGTATATCATGAGAATACATATCACATCACACAACACACTGAACATTTTCTATTAAAAAACAGTTGCTAGTTACAAATATTACAAGCCATTTCAATAGCAGGTTCGTCTCCATACATACTTAATGTTATTTATGTTTCATGGCAACACAGCGCTTTTCCTGAATGCTCCAAGAATACGGAGCAAAGTTTTCGCATAAATAAAAGTTTTTTTTTTCCTTCAGGCGATGATGCGGTGGTATTGTGCGGTGTACGAAGAAGAAAGTATTTTCACGCGAGTTGATGATATAAAATTATTTATGCTGATAAATGTGGCAGATTTTATTTTTGATAGCAGTTTTTATGAGATTGCTGCTAAAAATAGCCTAACCATTATTGTGTACTTATCTCGATTGTAATTTTCGTTTTTGTTCTGGATGATTTGTTATCTTTTAGCTGATAAATTAAAAACTTTTTGTGTCCAGCTTTTTCTCTGAAATATGCAGCCGGTTTGAAAATTCACTGCATTTGATAGACGAGCGTTCGCGGAAGGCTACATTTTGCAGAGCGATTACTACGGGAATCATGTCTTCCGCGGGTAAACAGTGCGAAGCTGAAAGTGTTTTATAAAATATTATTTTTATAGTTACAAATAGTGTGTCAAATTGTTTAAAATTTGAAGTGCATCAACCACCACTTCGGAAAGTCAATCTGTTGAGAAGAAGTGGCGAGAAATTTAACAGCAATCATCTTTAAATTATATTTATAACATCTTATAACAGTTTACAGCCAAGGATAGAACATCTTCCATGTATTCAGATGTTTTATAGTCACCCTTTTTACAAAACTTTTGTTTTACAGTAGCTTTGAATTTAACAAAAAATTTACATATATTATATGTAGTTCCAATATATGCAAAATGTTTGTTAAAGCGTATGTATTAACACATGAATGGGTTAGTGTCTTTATGAAGTATACTGTGAAGGCTGGCTAGTTTAAATATATCTCTAATTACAATCATTCAAATCACATTTGGAACCTGTTCTTTCCTTCCCTCAACTTTTACTATCGGTCTTTGACCTCATAATTACATACGTCCAAATGCGAGTTTGTTGATTAAATGCAGAAAAAAATGGTTAGCTATCAAGTATAAAAAAAATCAAAACTATTTCCAAAGCTGGCAAACATTTCAGGACGCAACTAAGGAGATGGCGAAATGCGCGATGGGCATGTGATTGCCAATTTCCTTCTTTGCTCAGAGTCCACCGGTCGATGCTCGATTACGCGGCATTTCCTACATTTGCATGTAATAGTATTTTATATAGGATATTAGGCAATAGTACCATAGGAGTAGCGTTGGAATGAAAATAAATTAAGATATAATATAATTATTTATTTGTTAGAAAAAAACAAAAAATAGATACGGCTATCATGTTTAATACAAATACGTATAAAAAAATGAATTTTACTTGTACTCTTTCATGCATGAGCGAAGGAAAAATATAGAAAGTTCCAGCTGCATCTTTTCCCGAACATCCTGTTAAAGTCAGTTAAGGGACAGACGTTTTATTGGAGGTTTTCTTGTGGGCGATAGGCTGACCCCTGCCACTGCAATAGTCTATCTCCATCATTCAAATGCCTCCAAATGGCATTGTTAAAATTCGCCCTAGCTCCAGCCAATCTACATTGCTAACAGTAATTATTTGTATATTTTATTGAGTTCGTTACGAGTTTCTTTATTGAACGGACAATTTGTTGTCTAAAATTGATGATTTTAAAAGTATTTTATCGAAACTCTTCAAATTCGCCAACATTTTGATAAAATGATGTCACCGTTTTCACTTAACTCTCATTAGGGTTGAACTACTACTATTGTAGCCTTTTATTGCATCGATTACAGGTCTTTCACTGTATGATTTCACATCGGAAATTTGTAAAAAAAAGCAATTATTCTTTATGATTAGTATTTTAAATTACATAACAATGTCAACTATTTGTTTTAGCAGTTATGTATGCACCCTAAGAAAGCAATATTTCTCGCTCTTCTATCGAAAAAAAGGTTAATAGTCTTCATAATTATATAGGGTGTTTTTTATGAAGATCAAAATATTTTATGATAAGGTTAAGAATAATGGGTGAATTCAATTTATGAAAACAAAATTCTTTTATGTAAGGTAAATTGATGTTTTTTAATTCTCATAAGGTAACAACATTTTAGTTTAGTCTGTTATTTACGACTAAATAGCAAGAAATAAAAGCGTTTTTCCAGCTATTTCTATTAAGAAATACGATAAGCATCGATTTTTCAATAGTCAGAAAAATTTGATCACTTAAAGGAATTGTAAGAATTTCAATTTAAAAAAAATATATACAATTCTTTTTGCCATAAATTGAATCCACACATCGTTCTTAACCTTCTCCTAAAATATTTTGATCTTCAAATAAATGACCCTATATAAATATTGCTATCAAACATTTTGTATTCAATTATTTCGGTCTCTTGTAATTCTATGGGTAATAATAAGATATAGCAAGATATCCGTTTCAAAAACGATACGTGGGATGAAATTTAAAGTAATTTAGAATACACAAAGTATTTTTCTAATATTCCTGGTTTCAGGGCGGACAATGTATGAAGCCAAGGCAAACTCATAAACGTGACATAAGATGGTTTTATAACCTCTGGCGCGAAGTTATGTATGTTTAACTTGTAAACAAGCTAAATCTTAGAATGTTGTCTTAGGTATAAAATATATTTTAGATGTGTGTGACTTGTGAATATCGATAACAAAGTAGTCTTTGTACTATTCCATATTGTAAACTTGCCAAATTTCATCTAAATCCGTTGAGCACTTCTGACGTGACTGAGGAACAAACATCCATCTATCCAAACTTTCGTATTTATAATGTATATAAGGTTGTGTGATAATTGATTACCAAAATTATAATATACGGAAACTGACATGCTACTATGATGCCAACCAGTATGTAGCTTAAATAAACTGTGTTATAGAGACAACTAAGTTAATCCAGCGAGTATCCAACTTGATTCCCAGATCCGAAACGAAATTAAATTTTAATTTTTAAAGTCTCTATTGCGTCTAGACAAGGGCATCCAGCTGTTACAACCCAGACATACATCTATATGGATGACGTTTTGTATTGAAAACAAACGTGCCGACTTGTGAACAACTAATGTGACGTCACAGGTGATACTTTGTGTTATAAAATGCAAACCAATTCAAAGACACCAATATAACTTCTGCCCCAGAGCCACTAACGCACCGTTTTACGTTAAAACTCAAACTCAAATATTCTTTATTTCGTAAGTATTTAAATACATTTGAAATAAGTCAAGCAATTTATAAATTGAACTGAATCTCCCACCACGTTCGCAACGTGGATATGCACAGGGACCTCAAACTTCCCACCATCCTTACCTTAAAACCCTGTCCTTATCTCACTTCAAATGTTGCGAAAACCATCCGAATGGTTTAGGTTAGACACTTTTTCATATAAACCTAATCCCAAATCGTTCAAGCGCTCATGTCGCAGACTTAAGAATGCTTTGTCTGATCTTCCGAACTACCTTTCTTTTAATCTGGATAATCTGCTATCTGCCAGCTCCTAGCTGAAAGATAACATGTAGTCGATTGAGCACGCAGTACTTCCTGTATTTTCTACGAGCAGCCTTTATCTCCAACTGATTGTCTTTCATTTCTTCGGTCGATTATCGGTAGTAAGACAAAATATCATAAAGGGGGAGTTAATTGAGTAGAAGTCTCACACTGTTTAGGATCATCTGGCCGGGGACCTACCCCCTGGCAAGTGCCCTTTCGTACTTCTGACGTATTCTCCTCCTCCCCTCTTTAAGCACTTTTACGGTCAATAGGCCTACGGGTCTTCTGAGGCTTGTCTTCTGTGGCGATGAAAAAAAAACCCAATGCCGCCGATGAAATCGATTATCAAGAAAGATATCTATATTGTGATACCGATTTCCTAACAGACATACATACGCGCGACTGAATCTAGCGGCGACCAACCTTGACGCTTGGTCGGGTTTCGGACACGCAAAGTCATGTACTTTGCGTTGTCTATGCAGCATGTCTGTGGTTACAACTAATATAATATACTTATTGTATTAGGCTAAAAGAAATAGTCGTGGTGCAGTGGCTCTTGGCCGATGTAGCAGGTTGATCAATGTTTGACACAGTCGGTACAAGGATAGGTGGATGACCATCGACCATTAATTTCTTACGACAGCGGCACCTTCCGTACTTTAGAGAGCACGTCAAGCAGACGGTCTGTGGCACTGTTTACTTGAAAACAGTAGTCGTTAGGGTTTTTTAAAAGCCATTACGGTGCCTTGAAAATCCTGACATCCACCACCCAGCACTGGTGGTAAGCGGCCTAAACCTCATCGTCACTTACAGCCCTGCAGTTGGCTCTTTACAAAGAGTTGTGATGAATGTATGCTTTAATAATTAAACAAGCATGAGCACAATTGGATGGTACACAATCAACACTACCAATGAAGAAAATACTCCCTCTTACTAAACTACAGACTAAATTCAAAACAAAAATGATTTAATTAAAAAATCCTCACTCCAAACTCAGCGACAACACTTCAAAACAAAAACAACAGTTGAGCTTTAAATAAATAGAACTAAGTCAATAAAGATTCCTTTAAACAGTTCTCTGCTTCAATTAGGCTACAGAAAGTTCGGGAATGGTATGTGTCAACAGAGTTCGGAAGATCCACTTTGGAGTTCGTTCAGTTCGCGTAGGGTCTAAGTACTAAGTTTATGTTGTGTAGTCAGTATGCAGTTACGAACTTGCTTCGTAATACAAAAGTCTAAGGGTGTGGTCAGTAGGTATTAGGATTGTATGTGTGGTTTTGTGCGAGGAACGCTTACAGACCAACGTGTTCCCTTTTTCCCAAGACACACCATAGTACTATTGCATTGTACTTTTTGACAACAATTTTTTTCAATATTTTGTTTTAAGTTAAAAATTCATTTGCTTAAACCAATGACATCATTAAAGTTTAAAGTTGAAACTTAATTTTTCACGTACAGTAACCAAACTTGAACCCGCTCAATTATATTTTAAAATTTAAGTAGGCATTGCGGTGTCTTTAAAGACACCGTGGCTAATCATAAAATTCGCAAAAAATCTCATCTATTCATCATTATTATTTTTTATGTGGCCTGACTGTTTTAAAGAAGACAAGCAACATTTTGTCCTAAAATAAAGCGTCAAAAGTTAAACCTTCCGTTTAGAAAAACTTTGTCTTTGGAAATTAAGAAAAAAATAACGAAATTATAAGCACCACCCACGGATTTCTTTGGTAAGAAATTTTAATGAACAAACTTTTAAATGAGATGCTGCGAGAAGGCTACTTGAATTAATGTTGACACTTTATTTATCAGTTTTTTTCTTAATTTCAAATCGTTTTTGTACAGAAAACTTGAAGTGGATTTAAATTATGAAATATTTTCCTAACTTTTATTTTATGTAAGTATTAGAATCAGAAATCTTATAATACAGGGTGTCCCGTAAATAGTGGACCAACGGAAAACTGGAGATACAAGGGGTTGTCTGGAATCCGAAACACCAAATTTTTTTCCTCGGCTAAGTAGTTTTTGGGATATACCGATTTTAAATATTTTGTGAATTTTCCCCTACTGCGTATACAAAATGTGTCATAATTTTTTTTTTCATGCATTTTTTCTAACTTCATATTTTATGAGATAATTAAGGAAAGAACATTCTTTTCACCCAATGTATTAATAACAAATATTTATCTGTAACAAAAAAATACAGTGAAATAGTGTAGTTTTTTTAAATCAAGAATTTTAATATTTATTTTTAAACTAAGCTGGTGTAAAAAAAATGTATGACAGCCTAATGGGACTTTATTTAAAAACATCTACAATTCATACAGATTTCAAAAAGATATAACAATCTACAAAAAATAAATAATTAAAATATATTTTTATCATTTTCTAACATGCATATCATTCTGTCTCCCAAGGTTCTCGGGGGACGTCTACAGGTTCCCGTCGCTCGGTCCCATGCCACCCTCATCCAGCATTTACCGGCGACTTTGATCAGATCGTCGGTCCACCTTGAGTCTATCCGGTATAGGGTACATAACTATATGAATGTGATGATACATAGGTACTGATTATGTTCATCGTCATTGCCATCAGTCAGGCAGGAGGCGCCCACTGCAGCACAGAGGCAACTACCAAGGTTCTATACATCATTTGGTCTAACGCTGCCCAAATCAAGCATTTACCGGAAACCATTAGCAGATCGTTGATCCTTGATAAATACAACCTATATTTATTTATACTTCAGTCATCATCAGTAAAGATACAGTAGAAGAAAAAAAAGTGGTTTTAGAAAGTACTAACTCGGTGATCTTATCGCTGAAGAGCGATTTCTTCCAGACAACGATTGACTATTATGGTTCAAATTACTCTGAAGCAAAAGCTTGGCTATCAATCACACGAAAAACAAATCACCTGGTTCTTAGTTCCTGAGATTATCGTGTTCGAACAACCAAGTAAATCTCTTATATTCTTTTATGTTAGTTTTAAACTCTACGTTTAAATTTTTTTCTAGACAAATTACTATTCGAAATTCACACCATTTTGCTAAAATTATAAAACGTACGGAATATCCTTATTTTTATCCTTAGGAAGGATTTGGCGCCTGAAGTTAATGTTAATATAAGCATAATTTATCATAAAGGATATCGGTGAGATTTTATTGTCTGGAGCGTCAGTCACCTTTCATATAACATGAAATATGATTCTTAATATGAAAGAGAATAGGAGTTATGTTATTTTTTGAAATAAAGCAAACGAAATAACAGCTCGGTTCTACCAATAGTATTTAGTTTGGAAGATACATTGTTGTCTTTTTCAGGCTTTTTAATAATTTCAATGTAGGAAATTACTTGTAATTGAGAATTTTATAAACGAAAATTTATTTTCTTAAACTTGTAGATTAGCGCTGCATGGTCCGTGTTTCATCTAAGCGCATAGGTACCTGTGCGATCTGCATGAATGCGTGGATGCATTTTATGTAGAATAGAATAGAATAGAAAATGTTTTATTGTTCTTTAGCACACACACTTTTACAACTACAATCTTATAACAGTGTTCTTATAAATAACAGTGTAAATAACTATAAACTGAATTCACTAACTATAAACTATAATTTATGTATACTAAAAAACAAAAGGCGACGACTCAGCATAATACTTTGCTATGTAGGTAGCAAAGCGCTGATTTTCAGTCGCTGCCTGGGATGCTGATATAAAATTATTTTACAACAAAATATGTACCTGATTTGTGAAATTTAGGAGTAGGTAAAACGCATAATAATTAAGGAGCCACAGGGCCCTGCAGAGTAATTAAATATATATTCGTAGAAACTGACGAAAAAGCATTTAAGATCACAAGGGAAAGTCCGAAAACCAAAAAATAATATAAATAAATAAATAAAGTCATATTATACGATTATACTACATATGAATAATAAATAAATACTCAAAAAATTATAAACTCAATTTAGCAAACAAATGTTCAGGTAAAATTAAATTAAGTTACACACTTGATTGAAGATTAAATAAAAATGTCCTTAATATGTAGATGTTTGAAACTAGCGCGTTGCTTAGTATTGCGGATGGGTGGTGGTGTATTGTTGTGTGAACGCAACGTTTCTTCTATATGAGCGGACCGTTAGTTTATAGGTTCAGATACATTATTTCAGAAATATATGGGTATATTCATGTTCTAGATTGTTTACTAGCATAAAATGTATTTATCTATTTTAAAATCATTTTTTCATCAATTAAAAGTTTAATTTATTTTCCATTTCACCAAAATTACCTCAGTACGGTACCATTTTGCAAAATTTTTCGTGTTTTACGATTCTAAACCAACCCTAAATTCAAACAATGTGTTTGCCTTAATTTTAAAATACGAAATGGAAGCTACAAAGTTTAAATAACTAACGTTGGCACACTGGCCCATTTCCCCCAACACGTCGGAATAAAAAAGTAACAAAACATTTCTACCGGTTGTATTCATAGCACTTCCGGGCACTAAATGGAAGATTTGCAGATATGTGCATGCTAACGAAGCCGAGAGCTTTTGAAGTAGCTGCGCAATTACGTTTCTTAAACATTTCTTACATTTCTTCTGATAGATTTAAGAATTACAAACTAGAAGGTTTATTTTTGGTAACCAAAAAAACTAATTAACTTAAAACATCATGTTGATTTATACCAGGGCTTTTTTAATCAGACTTTCTACAAAGTTCTGGTTTAATTTCTTTAACTAATCTGATTTTGCAAGTGACTATAGATAAAGATAATTTTTAAATTAGTTACATGCCTTAAACGAAATAAACAGCCCTTGATATTAAAACAAAATAACCATATTTAAATCGAAACTGTTTTTGAAAGCTGTCCCGACCATGAGATTCTAAAAGATATTGATTGAATCTAAATAAAAAAAACTTAAACTAAAGACACTGTCAGCATATTTTGTTGCGCTAGTATTACGGTATCGTTAACAGATGCAGGTTATTGCTGGTGTTTACGAGTATGTCACTTTAATAATTTGTATCAATCTGAAAAGAATAAGAAACATCGAGGGAAAGTATACACTTTATTTTATTTATTTAGAATATATACATACATTCATAACTTCACGCCACTATCCCTTGTGGGATAGGCAGAATACCAGAAGCTACGAAACCATCTGATGTCACGTTTGAGGTATTAAAATGAAGGAGAGAGACTATTACAGTGACAGAGGGTCAGCATATTATCGGCAAAAACGACTGTGAAACCTCTGTCTCTTAACTGACCTTTGCAGTATACCCGGGAGAAGAAGCAGCTGGCACATTCTATGTTTTTCTTTCGCTCCCAGTCTATTTTATCTAAAAAAAAATATTAAAACATTACAATTACAACAAAAGTTTTAAAATATTGTATAATGTAATTGAGGGGTTTTTTTGAAATCAATTTGTCAATTTGTGTAAAATTTTCAGGAGGCATTTAAAACTGTTTACAATACATACTATCAATTTCAAAGCAGTGAAGTTATTATTTCATTGTAGATAATATTCAATGCAATGGCTTGTGATATGTTTTTAGGAATTGCGTTTTCCTGGTTTTCAGTAAAACTGAAAAAAATGTTTGACATTGGTTTGTTTTCCAATAAAATAAGGAGATGGAAGAAATAAAAATAATATTTTTAGCAGTAATAGGCTTCTATTTTATTTAAAACACTGACACTGACACAAAATATAATCTATTCACAGCCATCACTGTTGTCATCAACCTCTACTTCTATATCATCATCAATAGAGGCAGCCACGCTGGCCACAACTGGTGCGAATTGCAAGAAAAAATCTCTATTTTCTTCTTTAGTAAGAAAGTTACTCAAATGTATTAAATTTGAAAAAAACTGGACATTTTTAGTGCTTCTACATACATAACGTCACTCCTATATCCCTAATGGGGTAGGCGGAACAACAGAGGCTATAAAACCATCTGATGTCACGTTTGACAAATTTGAGGGCATTATAATGATGGAGACAGACTTGCAGTGATAGGGGGTCAGCCTATCGCCCACAAAAACGTCAAAAAAAGCCTCCATCCCTTAACTGACTTTTCCAGTATGCCCGGGAAGAGAAGCAGCTGGCACATTTTATGTTTTTCTTTCGCTCCCAGTCCAGCATGGAAGGTTTTCTAGTGATTCTAAATAATACATTTTTGTCCCGAAGAGTAGGCTTAAAGTTTTGAGCCACCTAGAGTAGGCTTAAGTAGCTCTTCCACCCCTGGATAAGTATGTCGTAAAAGTTGACAAATCCGAGCGACTACCCCTTGGTGGCAGGACCTGAGGTCCGCCTGGATAGCATTAAGTCACTGCTCAGTTCCCTCCTTAATCTGTTTGCTGTTATCCTTAACCTCATCTTTAGTTACCATCAGGAGATATTGATCACCACCCAGCACTGGGCCAGCTTGGTGGATTATGGCCTATACCTCCTCTTCACCCAGGGGAGAGACTCATAGCCCTGCAGTGGGCTCATTACAAAGAGTTGTGATGATGATTATGAGGAGATATTGAGCTCAAACACGGCTTTAGTCACCGTTAAAAAAATACAAGCATACAAGCAATACATAAATAGATAAACACCCAGACAGGGAACATTATTTTTTTCTTGTTCCGTGCGAGAATCGAACCTGCAACCACTGGCGTCTGGGCAGTTAGGTTTACCCCATCGCCAAAGTGGTCGTCAAAATTTGGTAGTTCCAAATAAAGAACTCTATTAAACTTATTAAAAATTACCTATTTCGTTTCCTTAAACCTTTTTGGGCCAAGTTAAAAGTTACAAGCACACCTGTCATAAACTGATAGGCGTCTTATTTTAAACATTCAACGCTAGGGGGCTCAGTTAAAACTTTATTGACTATATAAACTTTACGATGGAAATTATTTCTGAGAAAGGTCTTCATTTATAATTAGCTATTTGGTATTTTCGGTTTTGGCCTACCTAGTCAACAAAAGCCTATGATAAGGCTAAGATCTTAATTTATGTTCAAGTGATTTATTATTTGTCGTTACTTGCATCCGATACATTTGATCCTTATAGGAAGTATCTATTTTTTCACTGACTTTTATTACGTATAATTTTGTAGATCCTGGTCATGGGTGACTGTGACCACGTTCATTAATAATTATTATGAATCGTGAAACTTGAGACCACGGACATACGTCCATATTCAAAAAAAATCTTTATTAGTGTTACAATTTGCGATTACATGATTTGGAAGTCTCCTGTTAAGTGTTAAAAACCTTTATTAGGAGATTTCCGCTCTTACGTTCTATTCAGATTGCAAATCTATAAAGAAAAACACTTACTTAATGATTAATCAAACTAACAAAATTAAAAGTGAGGGTAAACATTGATTTATGAATAATAATTTTGGTAACAAATTCTTTCGAGATTTTGAATGATTGCCTAAAATGAAGGTAGGTATACAAAAATAAAAATTACATATACACGACGCAAATGCATCTTGTGTCCGTACCCCGATGAAGCGTTAAGTTCACCGCTAGATTCAGTCCCCACGTATGTATTTCTGTAATAAAATCGATTTCACTACGTATTCACAAAACTTCGTGGTTTATTTATGCACTATGAACATGTTCATTTTAAAATTGTTTTTGTGAAATGATAATAAATAAAATAAAATAAATAAATAAGATATCGTTCTTAATAATCTATTTCGATTAAGATTTCATCTACGGCATATCGGTGTCTTTGAATCGGTTTATATATCCAGCAATAAATAGTAGCTGTGACGTCACAAAAGGTGTTAAAATATCTGCACGCTTGTTTTAAATATAAATCGTGACACTAACGTTGTCTATGTAGATGTATGTCTGTGACATACACTATTTAGGATCTACACGTTGAAACAATATTTAAAGAACTTTATTTTTTTAAATATTTTATACAAAATTCAAAATAGAATCAAATTTTCATTGGCTCATTGATAAAGCGCCAAATGTGTGCATTTCTTTCTGAAAGTTTTAACCTCGGTATAGCAGGTTTTATACTTGAAATTAAATGACAGAAATATAACAAAAAGATGTTCATAAGTTTATATGCATGATAATATAACCCTAGTTTTAATACAAAAGTACTGCCACCTTTTCAAACCCCCTTCGAAAAGGGAAAATATGAATACAATTTAAAATATAATAATAAGATGTGATATTTTAAATTGTATCTTATTGCATATTATCTTATTATGATATTTTAAATTGTATTCATAAAAGATAACATCGAGATTACAACTAAATATAAAATTACAAAATTTTCTAATAACTGATGATTCTGCCATTTTACAATAATTTCAAAATGTAATAGTTCGAATAAAAGAATAATTTACCGACGATTTCTACCTGTCCGCAGCCATTTTCTTCTCCGGCACTGGGTTAAAAGTTGATAGTTATTCGAGCTGGTGAGCCGTATGGATCCGGTCAAAAGGCGCTCATATCCGGGCCGGGTATGTCTCAGTGAAGCACTGCTTATGTGTGATTTTATATTGAAAAGTCATAGTTGTAAGAGACTATCAAGTTTTTCTATTCTAAGTGAGCGCAGACCTACATGCTTTCTGATGAGTTTTCTTATTACTTATAGAACTTGATAAATACGCGATGCGTATTTTGTTTCATTTGCTTACTGTATACTACACTCGTAGCTTTAAGATCTTATTTGATTGGTATTTATTAAGTAATATCAAATACGTAAAGAGAAGAAAGAGCACGTTGGGAAATGTTCAATAACAGCTGGCTAGCCTCATCAGTCAGTAAACTGATAAACACATGCTGGAAGCTTTGGCCTTTTATACAGGGTGACTGGATTTTTTAATTTTAGATATTGAAGGAGAGCACTCTGTACTCGATTCTGGTCATAATAATGTAATAAAAGTAGGTACCTACCTTTTCACTAGAATTCCCTATACATAAATAAAGTGTTTTTTCGCGGCATCAAAAGTAGTAAACCGCGCGTCACCGCAAAAGTAGTATGTGCGCTATTTGTAACCATGCATTAATTCTTTAACTTACGGTTACGTTTACTCAGTAAATAATAATTGTTTTATTTTTCTTCATATATGATCTCAAACTATCACGTCCTCGAATCTCGAAAGTGACCCACCAGTCACTCTGTATAAACAGATACGATGCACACATAATACCGCTGACATTACCTAAAAAAAGCAGAATGTTCTTGATATTATTTGCGAAGAAGGTAAAGTCAGATATATGAAAGAAAACAGTAATAATACTATCAATATGAAAATTGTTCCCGTAATGAGAAGCAGCCTTAGCGCTGGTTTGTCCGGTCGCGCGGAATACAGCCGTTAGCGGCACCACCGGCCGTGCCGGTCCGCCGGTCCGCCGGTTCCCTGAATAGACGCCTTCTTCATTTTTGAAATGTAGCCTCCATGGTGGCTGATGGATATTACGAGTGCACGTCTGCAATATTCTTTCAAGGTGATTGAGCGTCTTAAAAAGAATCTTAGAATGTGGTGGCCTTTTTGAATGAAACAGATCGGTAAGCAAGGGGAAGAGAGTAGTTTCGTCTTTTAAATTTAAAATAGATTTATTTAAGACCTTTTGATATTATCAAAAAAAATGATTAAATCAGAATCAATTCAACCAAACTAACTCAAACATAAAATATTTTAATGTTTTTACAAAATATTTACACTACGAGGAATTCAGTTCTAAGTTTCGCTATACCACACGTCTCTAGTATTGGTTGGTTAACTAAAGCTGGCGCCTTCACGGTACTCACACATATGCAATTTCGCTATACAGAATGTGTAAATGAATGATTCAAAATGCGACTCTAATTTAAGTGTTGACTAGAGTTAGGTTTGAGTAAGATGGGTGCGTTGTCGATAAATAAATACAATTAAACATATGTGTAACTAGTTATAATTTATTATAATTATTACATTATTGTTTTAATCTTGAATTTATATTTTGCAGGTGCGATCGATTTACAAACTATGTTACAGCGCAATTACTATTGTTTATATTTTTATTATTGTCATATACGGAGGATGACATTTGCTGCCAATTATGAAATAAACACACTTCTGTGATTTTTGCGTTCACTGCAAATAAATAATCACACGCGATCACAAAATCACGCTGTATTTGAAAACAGTAGAAAAAGTAAAAAACAAATATCTGTCCCCTTCACACTCATAAGCTAAGCCGCGTACGAGAGAGACGGGCAGTCTTTTCATGCGCATCTACGACGTAACGCCGCGCGCTAATTCACAGAAAACACACAAGTGCAATGTGTATATGTGTTGAAGGCGCCAGCTTTAGTTAATTTGGGTGTACCTATAACTTTATTGTGTAAAAATGTCAAATTGGTTTTTGGCTGATATAGTTTTGGTCCAAAGTTGGTATATATTACTGTTGTTATTGCTTTATTTAGATTATACAAAAAAAAAACATTATGTTTTTAAACAATCCTTATTATTTTGATCACTTCGACCGTAACCATTTGCTTCTACGTTAAACTGTTTTTTTTTTTAACAAAACAACACGAAAAACCAGACGTGTACCTATAATTAACAAAGCTGTCCCTGAAGGCTACACGACCTGCCGAGAAACCCGCTTGGAACCCGCTTCAAATCCGCCGCAGGGCTTTGACGACAAAGCCTTTGAACAGTCAGTTCTCTCCTGTCACTCTTGATATTTATATCGAGGTAATTTTGATGTCTGTGATAAGCGAAAATGACGTCTGTTAAAACGATTTAAATGCGGAAATTTTAAATATGAATAAAACTATATCCTTATGAAACGATCTTAACGCTAAAAAGCTGTGATAAAAGACTAAAGTTGTAATGGAAAAACAACTTTTTATGTTCTAGCTGAACTTAGTATCCTTTTTACAAAAGACTGCCGAGAGTTTTTTTTCCGCCGGCTTTTTTCCTCTCAGTCTACCTAGGGTTCTATTTTCATTTCGTTTCTTAAAGCCGATGAAGAAGTAGTAGTAGACAACACCAAGACATTGGTGGATAATATGCGATCATTATCTACATAAGCCAAGAGACGCACACTTCTCGACGGATGCCTCCCGCAGGATTAGTCATGTCGTCCTGACCCGCGTCGCCCTCATCCAGCATTTGACGTTCGTAAAGTGAAAAAGTTGTCATTTTCATTTTCATAAGGTTTTTGCTGATTTTTCAAACTGTAGAGTTGGTGAAAAGGGCTTTCCCATGATTTAATGTATGTGATTAGCCTGGGAGACGCTGCGTGGGCAGGCCCCCCGCAATGTGGCCGACATTCTGGTCAAAGTCAAAGTAAACGCTGGATGAGGGTGACGCGGGACTGATTTGTGTGGAGAACCTCGGGGGAAGCCTATGTCAGCTGTGGACGTCTCCTGGCTGAATGATGATGATGATGATAAGCCATGTTTCTTTAAACAATTTTAAATGGAACCGGCAAACTGTTCTATATTTCTATGAAGTTAAAGTTCCTTTTTAGATGATGGTTTTTTTATTTATTTATTTGCCTTTCATTGTATTATATTATTAAATGTTCCAGGACTATAGCATTTATTACAAACTTACACACAACACCTACATACAATTTTATATAATCCAATTCCTAATGTTTAATTTTTTGTTTTTAATTTTATTTCCCTCTATCTTTGGTTTTATTTTAAAATTATTGTACAACTACTTCTTATTTTTTATAACATATCTTTTGGCGGAAGAGCACTGGCTACACTGTGTTACAGGTTTAACCTATTACAGGGGTCCAGAGTATTGCTCTCAGAATGTTCTACAAATGATCTTGTTTTATAACCATGTTGATTACGATTTCAAACTTTGTACCTACTGTCTGTAAACTTTGTATGATTTTTTGTATGATACATATACGCAAAAGAGAAAATAAAGAAGAAAAGTAAACATAATGTAGGCGGCCTGATTCATCGAGAGCGATCTCTAGCCGTCAACCAAAATTTTAATTTAATGAGACCCCGATGGCTACGTGACATCCGGATCCAAAGGCGTTATTCTATAATATATTATATAATTATACGTTGCCAACACAGTTTTTCTTGCATAAAATGTTATTGCACTCATAAAATCCATACAAATACATGTCGCATACTTTTATTCAATTCCATTTTATGTCATTTTTATACTACTCGCTATAACATATTATATTAAAACTAATTCAAGTATTGCATTTAAAAGATTTTTTGATCTGACCTTTATTAGAAATAACATTTCCATTTCCTAACATATGGATCCAGGACTTATGGACGCGTGCATTTCCATAAAAAGTAGCAAGTTGTGCATAATATAGGAATCTTTTTATTTTTGTACTTTTGTTGTGAAGAAATACCGTTGCGAAGACGTCAGTATCTTTTAAGAGTAGCTGAATAAATAGACTTCCACAAAATACATATACAAACTATAACGTCAAGAGACCAATAAACCAACTTTACTTAAATGCAAATCTGTTTAACGTCGTAGTTGAGCCACGCCAGGGGATTTGTGGTGGTAACGATCAAAATTATACTGTCTTATAGTTACTTTAGGTCTTTGATTGAGTTGGATTTACTTTATTGATATATGACTATTGTGATAATGAATGAAACCATATATTTCTGGAATATCTAAGATTGATATGATTTAAAATCCAAGGGCAGAGTTCTACAAGCAACTCAATTTAACTGGCCAAATAAAATAAATACATACATACATAACGTCACGTTTGTATCCCTTATGGGGTAGGCAGAGCACCAGAGGTTACAAGACCATCTGATGTCACGTTTGACAAATTTGGAGGTATTATAAAGATGGAGAGAGACTATTGTAGTGACAGGGGGTCAGCCTATCGCCCACAAAAACGCTTTTAAAACCTCTGTCCCTTAACTGACTTTTACAGTATACCCGAGAAGAGAAGTTGATTACAAAACAAGTATTTAAACCCACGGAGATCTGCTTTGTGTTTAAACCTATCATTACTAGACACACCTAAATCTGAGAAAACCCGTAACACCTAATGATCAAAAAAAATAAAAATGACAGTGAATTCCAATTGACAACTTCTTAGTTATTAACTTATTACCATGCATAAATTACTTAAAATTTGAATGGACAGTAAAATTTTATTTTCTCCAAATAACACGAGAACGGAAGAACACTTTCTTCCCTTTCACGGTTGGTCAAAAACCCCTTTTGCAAAATGAGGTGCTTTATAATAATTTACCAAATAAACATATAAATAAATAAAGTTCTCCGAGAACCCGCCATTATAACGGCAGCCGTCTCGGAAACTGTAAAATAGTTTTATTTAACTGGCACTAACTTTTTTACGGATAAAGCTTAAACGCAGAGCAGCATATATAAACGTTGTCGCGTCGACTAAAAATATCATACGCATAGAAAAATCAATATATTATATTATATAAAACTGTTCTTTTACTGACTGACTGAGAAACTAACAGAAAACGTAGAACCATAAGTACGGGGCGTAGACAGCTGAAATCATTGGATCATACGTCCCTTGATGGAATTTCCGAAACTCCCACGAACGTGAAATATAGGAATTTGGAGCTTGTATTAAAAATCTTATTATTTGATTGAACCGATGTGATACTTAGTAAGAAGGTTCTTCAATGGGTGTCTGTTAACATATAATTCTATAAATTTCAACGGGATCACAAGTAAAACCGTGGGCATCTGTTTATTTAATATACAGGGGTGTATTTAAGTCACTAGCCAAATTTAAATGTTATTTTCTTTGATACAATTAAAACGTAGCTGCATACTTATTTTAGTAACGCTCAGTAGAAAAAAAAATAAGAAATGGGAACACAAACTTTTTTACAAATACTCGCTATTGATGAATACAGATACTACGCCGCAGCATTTAATTGATAATATAAGATGTTTTGTAGTAGCATGTAGTCGTCTTTATTTTAGTGGTATTCATTCATAATTTAGAGTGACCATGCTTTGCTTAATTTGTTAGTGGAAATATTAATTTCCTTGTAAAAAAATACATACCTTTTTTTTTTGCAAAAATCGTTATTATTAAAGACCGCTTAGCCTATCGGTGCAACAGTAACGACCGTTACTTGCGCTCTTCATCTAATTTACTACTTGTGACGCCATTGCATACCTCCACATTTTTAAGTTAGTAATTTTTTTTCCGATCGGTGTCGTTATGGAATGAATTGCCGATTGAAATCCGTCTAGCAAACACACCACGATTTTTTAAACGAGCGCTTAAACGACATTACCAGGTGAAACACTGTTAATCTTAACTATTCATATATATCTACCTATATATTTATTTTATATCGATTGTATTATATATGTATGTATGTATATATTTATTTATTAACATTTATGCCATCATTATTTATTTATGTAATTATTAGTAATTAGTATATTTATTATAAGCCGTGTACCCCATCCACCTTAATTTCCCATAATGCGTAGGTTGCCTGGCATAAATCGCTCACCAGCGATAAGGCCACCTTTGTACAATAGTTATTTTGTAAAATAATTTAAGTTTCCCTATGTAACCATATTGGTGTGCAATAAAGACTTTAGTAAGTGATGAGTTCGAAGATGTTTGTGATATGACGGCTCTTTATACATATGAGTATTGTTCGATCATTATGACAGACACTGTAGTTAATAACATAAAAAGTGATATGTGACGTAAATAGAGCTGAATAAGATTTATGAGTTGAGACGAGACAAGATGTGCTATTTAATCAAAATTCTTTCATAGACAGAATAATCAACGAATGCAGAGCTTTAAAAAACCGACTTCACGTCAAAATACTGAAGTAGAAGGTCGTCAAGGTAAACAATCTCCGAACTCATACATTGTGCATAAAAAAAAATCATGAAGTAGGTACTTAATCCATTTCGATGAAATTTACGTGAGACCAAATGAGAAGTATCCTCTATCATATTATGGTTCACCCAGTCAAAAGTTAATAATAATAATAATACTCTTTATTGCCAAATAAAATACAATTTTACAATTACTATGAATTATACAGATATTGACAAGAGGCGGCCAGGTATTTCACCAGGCAACCAACGTAATGAGGTAACAAACTTAAAAAAAAAAATACAGACGAATGAGTACTTGTTGTTGAGTACATGTTTTGAAGTCGGTTGAAAAGCATAATGTTCTTACAATATTTATCCACTAAAGAAAAAGCACAAGATTTTAATTTAAATACGATATTAAAGGTTGAATAGCGGTTGCTTGCTCTGTGTTCTAAGTCGGGGGATGTTTATAGTACCCTACCCAGCATCGCGTCCTACTGTACAGTGCCGCAGTTTGTTTAGAAATGAGGTTGTATCTCTTTACGATGCAACCTTTTTGCGAAAAAAATGCTTTTTTAAATCCCCTGGTTTATAGAGGTTTTGTTGCCCGATAAATATTATGTTCCGAGGTTAATGCGTTTGTCGATCAAGTTTGCATCAACAATACCTACGTAGATATTTTGTGTAAACTTTTTTTAAATAAAATTTTGTTTTTAGTTTTAAAAAGGTAAAAATTTATCCTATTTTTTTTTCATTGCACGTGTTTATACGTTTTACATGTTAAGCTTACATTTCTTAAGTTATAGCATTCGAAACTCGTGTTATTTTGTTTCTCTCCTGTTACTTTTTTTATATTAAAGGTCCCATAGATTCTTGTCGCACCTCCTTGTATCATACAATTATATGCCAAGTTTAGATGTTGTAGATATAAAATCGTGTATTTAGATTTTTTTAAACGTCTTTTGCTTGGTGGTAGGATCCCTTCTGGGTCCGCCTGGCTAGCGACCACCCTTTATATAAAGTCTGCCGCCAAATGTTACCGCTCCGGCAGTAATGTGTTCCGGCAATATTGTATAAAGAGCCAGTTCCTTCCTAAACCCGTGTGCTTTTCATCTTCGACCTCATCATCACTTACCATCAGGTGAGATTGAGATCAAACGCGGGTTTAGTCACTTATAAAAAAAAAAAAAAAAAAAATCTAAATATTGTATTATTTTTGGTTTTGGATTTTGAACTATGAAAATCATTTGATGTTTTCAATTTTAGTACTACTGAAATTTGTAATAAATTGGCGTAGTGTAGCAGTGGTTAGCCAATCAGCCAAGCCAAGCAGTTGGTCTAGGATGCTATTCACTTATTATTCATTATTCTTGACATAAATCCTGATATTCACCAAGACGTAACTCTGGGCCAGCTCTGTGGTCTAAACCCCTCATTACATAGGGATAAGACTCATGAGCCTACAATGGACTTAGTACTTAGGTTGTGATGATTATGATGAATATTAAGATTATTAGTCAAGGTAGGTAACTTTTAAAAGGACTATAATCATGGCCCTTTCCACGATAAAATTACGGGAGAAATACGAAAGGTGCATAAAACAAATGACTGCAATATTTCTTTCGCATTCCGAACAAAGAATCCAAACGTAGATGCAAGTCGAAAGATGTATAACTTCAAATCCTGGGTTTTCGAGAAATATTACTCACAATTTATAAAACAGACTGTATCTGAAGTGGTAGTTTTTCATTTTAAAACCACAAATTCTGGTTTAAAATGTGCAGTTGGTTAAAAAATGGGTACTTTGTCACTTGATAGGTACTATGGCTTTATCGTCTTCTGTAAATGAGCGACTGGCTGTAAGGTTTTATTTTAAACGTCAAGTTAAGAATAATGGCGTTCTTTCTGTCAGAATTTTAAGAAAAGTTGGAACTTTCTTATATTATAGAATTTACATTAAGTTTGTTTTCTTTTCAGCAATGTGGTCGTAGTAGGTATTTTTTGAAATATGAATCTAAGGTTTTTTTTTCAGTTTCAGCTCAAGAGATTTATCTTACCCTATTTCAAAGATACTTAAGTTTTAATCTATCCAACATGAAATGGTCATTACTTTAACAGTAAAACCCAACATTATTGGCTACCTGCAACGCCCAGCGTCCGTCAAAATGACGGTCCCAAAGATTATGAATTTTAACTCACAAATTCTAACTATAAAATGAAACTTAATTTTCTATTCATTTTTCAATTGAATAGACGACCGGCTGGTGTAGCGATAACATACATTGTCTTCTATGCCAGAGTTCCTGGGTTCGAATCCCGGCGGCGGCGGATATTTGTGTGATGAACACAGATATTAGTCGTCAAGTCATGGATGTTTATATAAGTTCATTCTAATAAACAATATTTATTTATTCAATATGCATTTTTATATATTTCTTAAGTATGTCAGTTATCTAGTATACATAACACAAGTTCTTTAAGAAACTTAATTTGGGCTAGATAATGTTGTGTGAGTGTCAGAAATATTTATTTAATTTCATAGAATTATAAGGAATATTGTTAAAAAATATAACACCTACTTACGTCAGAATAAACTCATTTGTCAAATTTATTAATAGTTCTTGCTCCACGACCTAGGAACACATTTTCCATATACATTTTCTTGACAAATATCGAATTTTCAAATGCTTTGTTATTTTGGCAGTTTGTTCACACAAAGCAATTTTTTATATTTTTCCCAGAAGCCTCTTAAGTCTTTAGGTCCCTTCTGATGAACCCTGGATAAGTAGAACATGCTTTGTTGGAGCTTGTTGTTGCTATCTACCGTACCTGCGGTCAGATTGATCCTATTTGTCGTGTAGGGTTGGCTACACGACGCGCTCCTGGATAAGCTCCTGGATAAGCGTGACGTTAAAGGCGACGAGTCCCAATGATCCCCGCTTGGTGGTAGGAAACGCCAGGATTCGCCACGCTAGTGATCACCTTTCATATAAAATCTGCCGCCAAAAATCACCAGTCCGGTGTGGATGTGTCGCGACAATGTTTTATGTAGAGCCAATGTCTTCCTAAACCCGTGTGCTATATTATATTCCATAGTTTTCCATTGTAGCCTTTATAGAGGCATAAATGTGCCTACTTCATGATCTTTACCTAAATATTGGAAGCCATTAAATAAAATAAATAAATAAATAAATATTTCTGACACTCACACAACATTATCTAGCCCAAATTAAGTTTCTTAAAGAACTTGTGTTATGGATACTAGATAACTGATATACTTAAGAAATATATACACATATATATTGAATAAATACATATCTTTTATTAGAATAAACTTAAATAAACATATAAACATCCATGACTTGACGACTAATATCTGTGTTCATCACACAAATATCCGCCGCCGCCGGGATTCGAACCCATTGACTTTCGATTGACTTTCTGCCTCCAAGGACTTAATAAAACAACCACATCACATCTGCATACAGCTGTAAAATCCTAATCGAAAGTTATCAAGACAACTGCCACAGTACTGTGTTACGTCCCTGGGGGCCTATCTACGGATTACGCTACGTGCTACACTTGGCAGCAACCTAATCTTCATTATTCGAATTTATACACTCTGTAATATCACATCGATGTTCAGTATCAGTTCCTTTTTCAAAAAAAGAAAACAAAAGAAATATGCTGTCATTTAAAGGAGGTTTTGTTATTTCTGTACTTTTTTCGTTTGTAATGTTTGTGTGTACGGTTATTATATGTCGATTTTTATGTGTGTTACGTTATCTTATATCGAGTGTACCTAAGTCACGAGAAGTTTTTTGATAATAATCAGTTTATTTAACTTCAACATGATGGCCATTTAGCTTCTGTTATTGTCTCATAAATTTAGGTTTTAAGCAGGTTTGCGCTATCGTACGTTGTGCAATAAATCGCATTTGAATGTTCTTAACTTTGCTTATATAATTTGTAGGTTTAGATTCCTAGTGTTGAGACACATAACAAAAAGAATTTATATTCATAAATATCCAGCGTAGATCATCTTGTTATTAAATATGAGCCAAGGCAGACTTCAGACAATTTTATCTATTGAATGCCATATCTGCGGATTCTGCATAAGTTAATCGTCTGGGGAACTATTTCCTATATCATCTATATCAAAAGTTTGTCCCGGAATGGTTATTGTTCCATTTGATTGTATAGGGACTTATGTTGATTTATTTAAATAAGATCAGTTTTATAAAGAGACTTATATGATCCGCAGCTACGTCGATGCTCCGGAGAAATTAAAAGTTACAAAGGAATTTCAATAAAAAAGAAATTCAATAAAATAAAACAATAAACAAACTGTGAAAATTTTGTGTGCTTTTTTAAGATTTCAACAAATAAATAAGAAAATACTTGAAAACTAAATTTAATAAAAATAGCTCTATAAATTGAACAAATTGAAAAGTTAAATAATATGGTTAACTATAGTATAGTCAGTTTTATTAACCGAATTCAAAAAAAGAAGTTCTCTGTTTGATCCGTAAGTATGTACGTATGTTTGTCCGCGACTTTCTCGCGTTTGGCTGAACCGGTTTGGATGCGGTTTTCAGAAAAAGATATGTCATGTTTAGGACAAGGTTTAAGTATATTAAAGGTGCTCAAGTTATCTGTTTATTTGCATCAGAAACGAGCCGAATGTTCGGCCGAACATTCGTATTTCTTACATTCGACATTTATATTCAGTCGAATGTTTGATTGATTTGCTCAATAATTACCGAATACTAGCAGATAAGTCATCGTGGCGCCGTGGTTACTGTGTGTATCATACGATATCACAGGTTAAGCAACGTTCGGCGAGGTCAGTACTTGTGGGTGACCGCCGACCATTCATTTCTCACAACGACTTCCGTGCTTCGGAGGGCACGTTAAGCAGTCGGTCATTCTTTATGTTAATTATCTTTTCCAACGATTATCTTGCGTTTGGCTGAACCGATGTTGATGCGGTTTTAAAAGGATATTTATTCCATTTAGGAGAAACTTATGGCATTTTAAGTGACTTCTTGCCACATGGAAGTAATTTCCGAAATACCCTTTTTAGTTTATGCGAGTACGAAGTCACGGGAATGCGCTCGTATTAAATATAATGTTTCGAATAAATACATACATACATAACTTCACGCCTGTATCCCTTATGGGGAAGGCAGAACACCAGAGGTTATAAAACCACTGATGTCACATTTGACAAAGGAGGCATTATAATGGTGGATAGAGACTATTATAGTGCCAGGGGGTCAGCCTATCGCCATCAAAAATATCTCCAATAAAAACCTCTGTCTCCTGACTTTTACAGTATGCCCGGAAACAGAAGTATATAGGTACTTTTTATGAGAATTACACCTAGTTGTTTTCTTGGGAAATGATTAATGTTTGATTAGCTTTATTTGTCAACGCAAGTCCCTAATTGGCCTTAATAACGCACAGTAACTATAACACCATTGACCCTTCAAAGAACATTTACGAACAAAGCTGAAAGATTTGCTATGTAAAAGGTATAAATAAAATTGGTGTCTGTTTATAATATCAAAACACACTTCCCGTTTGCGTTCGCTCCCGAACGGTCGTGTCTGCGGCCGCTCCCGAGTGTTTGTATTGCGCTGCCCTTGTTCCCTCCCCCGCAATCGTGCGGGTCAGGTGCCAAGTTAAGCTCCTTCGGAAAGTTTTCTCTTGTGGAGGCTGTGTGGTGTCGGGGCTAATTCATCTGCCCTTTTCAGGGCGGACCCGACTGCTGCCGGCCGAAGCATCGCTGGTCAGGTGGATACGTAACTGTGCCAACGAAGCCTGATCGTCCGCCGTTCACCGGCAATAGGTCCGTACTAGGTCGTTTTCTTTTCAGCGCAGTTTGTCTTCGTTAGACTTTCTTTCAGCCCAGCATTATGCCTCGTCACCCTGAGTGTGCCGAGCATCAATGCGAAATCAACCGTCGTCGTATCAAGAATCTCAAAGATGAAAGGATAGGTCTTGTCCATGCTTGTAACCGAGCAAATGACTATACGACCGAGGTGAAAACCAAGCTTCAGGCGCAGATCGATTCCTTACAGGGGGAATTATCCGGACGTCCCTCGTCCTCAGATTTCAGTCAGTTATCTTCTGATTTCAGTCAGCTGTCCAGCGAAAAACAATCACTGGAAGCACAATATGCAGCCGAGAAGGAAGCTCTTCTCGCTCAAATCGAGTCTATGCGAAAGCAATTGTCAGCTCGTCCTCAGGTCGCCTCTTTTTCTCAGGGGTTCCAAACCGATTCTCCGGCGTCTCCAGACCCATCTGAGTTCGTCGATCCTTTTTCAGATTGCATGTCGGTAGATTTTACCGCATGCAAACGGAAAACTACCCCGCCAGGTAGTGATTCCGATTTCGCTCCGTTAGTTTCAGAATCTCCTGCTCCGTTCACAGAAGTTCGCAAAAAGTCCAAGTCTAAGAAGAAGAAGCAAGATGCTTCTTCGACTTTTTCACCATCCGTTTCAGCTGCTCCAGCTGCTGTTCCTGCTCCGCAAAATGTCGCACCGGCGTCTGCTCCTGCGCCTTTTGTTTCAGCGATCCCGGCGTCACAGCTTGCGTCGCAATCAGATTCGGCTCCGCCGAAAGTCAAGTCTCCGCCCCCCGTCTTCCTACGGGACAAGAGCCGCTGGACCGAGGTCTCAGCTCTCTGCGGAACACACTCCCCGAAGATCCAGTATAGTAAGGCATCCAATGTGGGTGACTCTATTAAGGTCGTTGTCTGCTCAATTTCTGATTTCAGGAATTTCACTCGGCTTCTTGCTGACAAGAAGCTCGAGTACCACACTTACGCCCTCCCTGAGGAGCGTAAGATTCGTGCAGTCCTCAGGAACGTGCCGTTCGAGGTCTCGAACGAGCAAATCCAAGAGGACTTGTCTTCTCAAGGCTTCCCCGTCGAATCTGTGCACAAAATGCACAGCTGCCGAGGCAAGCAGTTCCCACTTGCGTTAGTAATCCTAGCGAAGAGCCCGCAAGGGCAGTCCATTTTCAGAGGCAAGCTCACTGTGTGCGGCCTCTCCAACATCCGAGTCGAAGCTCCACACAAACGTGGTTTCCCAGGTCAGTGCCACCGCTGCCAATTGTATGGTCATGCGGCGGCAAACTGTTTTGCTTCCCCTAGGTGCGTCAAGTGCCTAGAACCGCATGGGACTAAGGAGTGCTCTCGCACTCCCGAATCGCCCACCGCTCCGTCCTGCGTCTTGTGCGGCCAGTCTGGCCACACAGCAAACTTTCGCGGCTGCCCCAAGGCACCGCGTGCTGCCAGGGCTACCGTGAAGCCCATCGAGAACTGGAGAGAGCGACCGCAGCCTAGCTCGGACGCTCCTCCAGTCAGTTCAAAGGTCCCCAAGGCCTTTACTCCTATCGTTTCAGGTCAGCGCAGCCGGGTTGCGACTCACTCGCAACCGGCCACCAAATCGGCTTCCCAGTGCCAGAACGCAAAAGGGTCTCAAGACCGCATGGCGTTCTGGATCCAGCTCGCTCCCATCGACGAGATCCTGGCTTTCGGCGCCGCTCTCGACGCCAGCCCAGAGGGTTTCAACGGTGCTCTTCCGGTCTTAACCAAGTTCGCTCCCCTTATCAGGAAACTCCAGCAAGCTCAACGTTTCTAAACGTAGTCCTTCTTTCCAGCATTGCTATCTCAGAGTGAGTCTGATCACTCTAGATAATATCTTAGTTACAGCTTTGTCATTTCTGCTAATCTTAGCTTTGTTTTTCTCACTTTCAGTTCCTTTTGGTGGCAGCCGTCTGGATGCCGCTCACTACGCAGCCTCTCGCTCCAATTGGCTGTCGTTCCGACGATGACTAAGGACCTTAATCAAGGTGAGTCAAAAGGGGGATGTTTAGTGGGTATGCTCAGCCTATCTGAGAGAGTCTTCACACTGTCTGGGCATTCTATTTGCCATTAGCCACTTATAGTTAACAGCTTATAGAATGCCCATTCGTCCGCAATAGGATTCATCCTCCTCCCGCTAAAGCTAGCTTTACTGGTTTAAGCTGGTTTTAGTGGGTGCCAAACGACTTTCCTTGGCGGAAAAACAAAAAAAAAAAAAATTATAATATTGTAATAACTGTTTTTTACTTCATGCATATAAATATATAAACATAGGTACATGTACCAAAATGGCATTTAAAAAAATACTATCTGTCTGTTTGTTCTTGCTAATCTTCGAAATGGCTCAAACAATTTTAATGGGACTTTATTTATTTATAGGCAATTGTAGTCAAAAATTAAGTACCTATTTTAATTACATTATTATGACCAGAATCGAGTACAGAGTGTTCTCCTTCAGTATCTAAAATTTGTCACCAGTCACAATATTGTCTTAAGTTTTCGCGATTCATACTATTAAATAAAACACTTTTTAACTGGATTTATCTTGTATATTCAGTCGCTCGTGACCACGGGGTCGGCAAAGACACCGAAACGTCGAGTTAAAATTTAAAATGTAAATATACGCGATAAATCCGGTTAAAAAGAGTTTAATTGTCACCAGTCACCCTGTATATTAGGCAAAGAGGTATTAGATATAGACGTTGACATAGAGATTGAGGAAGAGATAGAAGTAGGTATAGAGGTGAGTGAGACTAGAGAGAGACAATGTGGATAGGGGTGGAGATGGACGTAGACACCGACAACGAGAAGTCAAAGTCAAAACATAGTCATAGTGTCATCAGCAAAACAACCTGGCGCCGCTAGCAACACCCTCCTCAACCATATTTTATAAAAGCGTGTGACCGCCATGCCGCCTCAGGGGCATGACGTACTTGCTGTTGTACGGGCAAGAAGGAGATGGAGATGATAATGGAGAAGGAGATGAAAATAAAGATGGGGATGAAGTTGGAGATAGATCTTTTGAAAAACAATTTACAACCAAGAACTTTTATCATCCATATATTCAGATATTGTATGATAGCTTTTATTAGACAATTTTTGTTTAATAGTAGGAATTAGGATGAATAAATAAATTCATATTCGTAACACCTTTGAGCACGACTGTTAAATTGTAGTTTTGATACTGGTATGAATCGACCCATTCAAAAACGCTATTCGGCGATTCATACCACTGTAAGAAACCCCCCTGGTATGAAACAAATAATCCCCCGTGGCACATTCTATGTTGTTACTTTGCTCCCAGTCCGTCGTGGAAGATGTATAAGAGGATAATGTTTCAAACTTTTTTCAATTCACAGTCTCGTGGTAAATTGAAGGAAGTTCGAAAAATCGATAACATTTTATTTCGACTAGAATATCTATACTTACTAGTATTTTTTTTTATTTTAGACTAACCACCTATTTCAACTCAATTTTAGCTGATAGTAAGTGAAGGTGAGATTGAAAATGAAAGAAAAGGTGCTTTGGAAAGGATCACTGTAATAAATCTAAAGCTTTTTTGTTTAAATGCACTAGCACAAACATTTTATAGAAGCAAAAATAATTCCCAATATACACTTTCACAACATGTTTTTGCAAAATCCAACATATTTCTTTATATTTTTTGCAAGCCTATATTTCCACGAGCCTTAGGTAAATAAAAATCATTGAAAAGAGCAAGCTAACTATCCTGTTAACAATGAATATCGCTGCGTGGCAAAAGTGGGCAACCCCAAAATATTACCAAACTCAAGCACGTACGGGTCGAAAATTCGGCGTTTCTCAGATCAACGAGAGATCTGCCTGGGAATCATCGAAGTGTAAAAACATACCGGATTTTATTTCATGGTATGATTTTAATTTAGAATATGTAGCGTTTAGCGGTGAATGTGTTCATTTTTATTATTGAATTTATTTAGTGCGAAAGTCAAAAGGATACATACATACATACATAACCTCACGCCTGTCTCCCCTTGGGGTAGACAGAGACAAGGGAACACCAATTGCTGCGATCCAAACATACCTCTTTCGCTTCTTCCACGTTCATCAATCTTTTCATACATGATCGCCGCGCCGGTTACGGGTACTTTTGACTAGGCCCTTTTTCAAAATGTCACCAATTTGATCGGCATACGTTCGCCTAGGCCGGCCCCTTCCAACAACACCATCCATTCTTGCTCTGTACACCTCTTTTGTAAATCTTCTTTCACTCATCCTTTCCAAATGTCCAAACCACCGAAGCATACCCTAAAAAAAAAGGATATTCAAAGAAAAATGCTGCTTCTTTTATTTTTTACCGGTGGCGTAAAAAATTTAATACTAACAAGTAACACATATGTTAACTATTAAAACTAAAATAAAAAATGTACAAAATACATCTACTTAAAGGTAACATATGAAATTAAATTAAAAATCAAATAAAGAATAAACTAAATGAAAACATTAAAGCTAGTAAATAAATTTAAATATATCTTATCAAAATAAAAACATACAAAAAGATCGATAAATATATATAAAAATAAACCTTTTTTTACTAAATAGGCCTCCCCGACTCATATGAATCAATTATAGATTTAAAATTCACTAATTATTAAACAAGGTTTTTTACCATTCTCAACATATACCATTATCAAAAAGTAAGTAAGTAAAATTTCCCAGATCTAGAATAAAAAATAATAAATAAATACACCAACTATATGACCTCAAAGTACGCACAGCTTGTGAAATGAGATTAGATGTAGTGAGCTGAGGGGGAAGGAACCTAGAATAGAATAGAAATACGCAAATAGATAAACTTCGGATCAACGACCTCATGATTTACATAGTAGCGTCTTAAGCCACTGCGCCATGGAGGTCTAAGTCGAATAACAAAATGAATACTGAATGAACTTCAACAAGGACTTTTCAGATATGAATTACGACCGGCTGGTGTAGCGGTAACATACATTGCCTTCTATGCCAGAGGTCCTGGGTCCGAATCCCGGCGGCAGCGGATATTTGTGTGATGAACACAGTAATTTTAGTCGTCAAGTCATGGATGTCCATAATGTTTATTTAAGTTTATTCTAATAAAAAAATATGTATTTATTCAATATGTATGTTTATATATTTCTTCAGTATATCAGTTATCTAGTATCCATAACATAAGTTCTTTAAGAAACTTAATTTAGGCTAGATAATGTTGTGTGAGTGTCAGAAATATTTATTTATTTATTTATGACTTTTAAAAAATAAAGCGTAGAGTATTTGGAAGGCGTCTACTCAAGGCCTATCAAAGGAGGATCCCAGTCGTAGGCTTTTCGGTTAACAAAACGAAATGTATGTTAAAAAATTCATAAAATTATTCTGTATTTGCATAAAAAAAGCTACAAAAATATTGGACCTGTGAAACAAAATAAATGAAAAAGAATGAACTATGATTACGGCGACTTCATATTTTTGTGATTATTGTTTTGGAAACATCAAGAATTCATTCAAAAATAAAAATGAAATAAACTTTTGATTATTTCACATGAATATTCAAACATTTTTACACATTTTTTTAAGAACATTTATAAAAACAATTAAAAAATATTTTGGGTTTTCCATTTCTTTTTTGATAGTACATTATGTCTGTAGCTTTAAATTTCATAATGTTAACTCAACAAAAGGCCTGGGCCCAGGCCTGTATGAGAGGTTGGGTTTCTTCTTTAACTTTAAGGAGTTTATTTACTGACGGCTATGACTCACTGAGCAAAGTGTCATTGCCATGGAATTTTACTCTTATTTTTACGATTTTTGACATAATACTTTGCGTATATTTACATTTTAAATTTTGACTCGACGTTTCGGTGTCTTTGCAGACCCCGTGGTGACCACGGGGTCTGCAAAGACACCGAAACGTCGAGTCAAAATTTAAAATGTAAATATACGCGATAAATCCGGTTAAAAAGTGTTTTATTTAATAGTATGAATCGCGAAAACTTAAGACAATATTATAATACTTTGGTATAAGTACCTATCATCTAATATAAAAATATGCTTACTATTTCTTTTATATTAATTGCTACCTTAAACTATACATATGTAAACGTCTTTTAAACAGAAACGAAGACTGCATTTTTTTATTCAAAGTAACTATAGCTGAGAAGTGTAGGTACTTTTGATGAAAATGTAGGTATATTAATGAACTTATATTAAACCTATACATAACTTCACGCCGGTATCCCTTAGAGGGTAGGCAGAATAACAGAGGTTATTAGACCATCTGATGTCACGTTTGACTTTGGAGGTATTATAATGATAGATTATTGAGAGACTATTGCAGTGACAGGGGATCAGCCTATCGCCCACGAAAACGCCAATAAAACCTCTGTCCCTTAACTGATTTTTAAGGTATGCCCGGGAAGAGAAGCAGCTGGTACATTCTATGTTTTTCTTTTGCTCCCAGTCCAGCATGGAAGTATAAAGTTTATTTTCCTATTCAATATCCTCACAACAAATCTCGCCTCTTATGACTTAAAGCAAACCTCATAATTCTTATCACGTTTAGAAAGGTATCCCGGTCAAAAAGTTAACTCGTGCATGACGTACCGGCTGACAAACATTCCTCTGAGAAATCATGGATTTTTTTACTTACGCACTTTTGTCTTGCGCCGCCATGAAAAATGTTTGCTGATGTTTGCCGTAGTTTTGGCACGTGAATGCTGATGAGAATAGGCTACGTTTCGAGACATGGAGGGCATGCACGGAATAGAAGCCTTAATAAGAGATGGCATTTCATACGTGTTAAGGGACCTTACGTAAACGTGTGATACGCCAATGAAATAAAATATTTTATTTGAAAAAGATCTTTCACTTTCTTTTAAAAAATAAAATAAAAAAGGTCTTGCTTAGTAAAAAATTCTCAACCCTTTCAGAAACAGACGTTCGAAATTTAAAAGGTACAACTCGACAAATGAGGGTAGAACAAATAAATAAGTGTTGCGGTCAGTTCCTTAGCCAAAAACCATCAGTTTAGCTTCGACCGGTGCAGAGGTCAGACGTGCGGAGTAAGGTGAATTAAAAATTAATTAGACGGTCGACGTATATATAAATTGGCATAGTCTGGTTTGTTTACTGTAGGTTTCTGCTTTTAGAGTGATTGGGTTCGGAAGAAAAATAAAGTATTTATATTCCTTTTGATGTAATGTGAATCGTTCCTTTTCTTCAGATTGTCAGATTTGAACCTGGTCCGTCGCTCGTGATCACAGGATTTGTAAAGATACCGAATTAAATTAAATCTGACAGCCTCCTTGATGCTGTGGTTTCGACCAGGCCTTGGGTTGGGATCCCAGGGGGTAAATTTATATACCCCCTAAATCTGCTGTGTGGTGATTTATTTAGCCTGTGTTGCAATTATCGAGAAACGATTTGAATTAATAAAACTCACATATGATATAAAATTAACACGAATCCCCCTATTTTCAAAGTAAAAAGTACACATTCATCACCAGTGTAATTGATACGTATTGTTCGCAATCTTTAGTTAAATCTTCTGAAATCCAGATTGGAGATGCATGTACGGCACTAAGGAGATGAAGCGTAATCTGTAACGCGGCAGTTTTATTTGACATACGACTCTAGGAGCGCGGGAGTGGCAATCGACGCCAACGATACGTGCTGTATCACTGTTTTACAGGCAAAGAAGAAGTTTTAGATAGAACGTTTCTTTATTTAATAGTTTATGGATAGACTAGATTTTTTTATAGCTTTGCTGTAATAGGTAATGTGTTGTTAATTTTTGCAGATTTATTCCAGCGAATCTCCGAGTTGAGAACTAAACGAATAATATTGAATTTTTTTAGTGCTGAAATTGTGAAAATAACAAGCTCATGTAACTCGCCCAAAAAGGATTGAAAATAATCACACAGTAATAGTTTTAAGTATTTTACGTAATAGATATTTAAATGAAAGACTTTTAAATTTTAATTTGAATCAGATGTGTAATCAATTCGAAAATTGTTCATTCCTTAAATTTGACGAAAATTTATATTATTTAAAGAAAACATTAAGAATAAAAAATATTACTATGAAATTAAATAACTTAATTAATACAATTGACTATGAAAATAAATACTTATTGACTAAAACTAATGTAAATAAACATAATTATACTCGAGAGCATATGCGAAAGCCATGTATGTATAAAAAAGGGAACGCTGCTAAGATTGAAACTAAAAACAGTATAATTCAAAAAAGTATTTGTGACTATTTTCCTTTAATAAGTAAGCCACTAAACCCTAAACAAAGTGATGAAGTGTTTTTTCGTTCCCAACTCATGTATTATGACAGTTTTTCACCAAAACATAGCAAGTTTTATAGGTAAAAGAGACTTATTAGAGTTAACACTAGATGAACTCAGATCTGAAAAGGTAGATGTAGACATTATATGTCTTTCGGAAACGTTCATAAAACGTGGAAGTGAACATAATATTTACTTATCAAATTATAAATTGTCATCAAATTACTCAAGAAAATATGATAAGAAAAAAAGGGGCGGTGTTTGTATTTTAAGTAAAAAAAATTTTGAAACTAAGGAAATCAAATTTTTACATGACCTGGCTGAAGACTTTAATTTTGAATGCTGCGGAACTGAACTAGTGTCACTGAAATGCATAATAATTTGTTTGTATCGAATACCAAACTCGAAACCCGAATATTTCCTGAATAAATTAGAGATTTTAATGGAAAAACTTCGGCGCAAAACCAAGCATAAAATTATTATTACTGGTGATTTTAATATTGATACGTTGATAACATCAAGTCATTCTACTCATTTAAAAAGAATAGCCCAGCAGTTTAATTTTAAGCTACATATCACGGAACCCACTCGTAAAAAGGCATGTATTGATCACATACTAAGTAACATTCCTAATGCTAAAGGATGTCTTCATAATCTCGGCCTTTCAGATCACAACACAGGTCAGTTTCTTTCGTTCGAACGAAATCCAATTAAAGTATCACCTAAATATTGGTATCAATATAAAAGAGATTTCTGTAGTGAAAATCTGAAAAAATTTAAATCATGCTTAGGGTCTCTTTCATGGTCCGATATTTTTAAGGAAACTCAGATTAATGTGGCATTTGATGTTTTTCAGGAAAATTTCAAGATGTTCTATGATCTTTGTTTTCCTTTAATTAAAGTAAAGCATTCCACAGGAAATAAAAAAATACCTTGGTTATCAGCAGGGCTTAAAAAATCCACAAAGACAAAAAGATTACTGCGTTTCCACTATTATATGTACCCTAGCCAAGTGAGTAAAAATAAGTACCGAAATTACAACAGGTTACTAAAAAAATGTATTTTAAAATCCCAAAAAATAACGAATTCAAATTTTGTACTTAAAGCCAGAAATAAAATGAAAGCTTCATGGAACGTGATACGCGATAAAATTGGACAAATAGCTAACATAGACTTTATAAATACTATTAAGGACAAAAATAACAAAACTTTGGATAACCCATTGGACATTGCAAATTATTTTAATGACTACTTTATAAAGTTGACTTCTAACAAAAATATTAATATTGACAACTCATTGCCAAATAATATCCCATTCAATAATTCTACTATGTTTTTGCATCCTATTGACATTTATGAAATAAAAAAAATTATTAACTCCTTAAGCTTGACAAATTTGACCGGGTACGACCATATTACTACAAAAGTTATCAAGTACGTTACAGAGGAAATAGCAGAAGTATTATGTTACTTGATCAACCTTTCTTTTACTTCAGGATTATTTCCAGAAGCGTTAAAAATTTCTGTAGTTAAGCCTATTTTTAAGAAGGGTGATAAAAACGAAGCATCTAACTTTAGGCCCATATCCTTGATAATAATATGGTCAAAAATATTCGAAAAAGCAATGCAATCTAGGTTACTAAGTTTTATTAATAAATATAATATCATAAAAAAGGAACAAAATGGATTTCAAAAGGGGAAATCTACAACATTAGCTTCATTTTTACTAATTGATCAAATTATTGAATGCATGGACAACCGCGTACCGGTAACTACAATGTTTTTTGACATGAGCAAAGCGTTCGACCATGTTTCGCATAAATTACTTCTTCTCAAATGTCAACGTTATGGAGTTAGAGGTCTTGCATATGACTGGATGAAATCTTATTTGTTTAACCGAAAACAATATGTTGAAGTCCCAAACTTAGATGAACGTCAAACGGCTGTAACTTTTTCATCACAGATAAAAATAAATAGCTTTGGTGTGCCACAGGGCAGTATCCTTGGTCCACTTCTATTCTTAATTTACATAAATGACCTCCCTGACAATATTAAGTACCCCTGCGTTCTATTTGCAGACGATATATCAGTGATAGTACCCTGTGAAAATAAAAATATAAATGACTATAATAGAGAACTTAATGAGACATTGCAATCTGTTGTTTGGTGGCTAGAACAAAATAATCTTAATGTAAATATAAATAAAACAAAATATGTACAATTTATAAACAAAAATGGAAATAAAAATAAATTAGTTATAAGACATAAAGATGACCAAATACTCGAGACAAATAGCGTCCCTTTCTTAGGCTTAATATTAGATGATAGGTGCACTTGGGAACAGCATACATCTAAGCTATGTAATAAAATAAATTCTTTCACTTACGTTTTATGGAAACTTAGTAAAACTGCGAGTAAAGAAACTGCATTACAATCCTACCATGGAAATATCGGCTCCATTCTTAGATATGGTATAATATTATGGGGTAATTGTAGCCACTTAAATGGAGTTTTTATTGCTCAAAAAGCATGCATACGTGCAATATGTGACGTTGAAAATACTGTCTCATGTCGATCTTTATTTAAACAGCTCAAGATTTTGACAATCCCTTCTTTATACATATATGAAACATGTGTTTTTGTTAGATGTCATCCAAAATTGTTTGAATCTTTGTATGACACTCCGAGAATCCGTAGCTGTAGGCGACCAAACCGTCTAGTAATGCCAAAAGTCCACACAGCTATGCGTGACAAAAATTGTCGTTCAATGGCGATACGAATTTTTAATAAATTACCTGATGATATGAAGAGCCTTCCATTAAATTATTTTAAACGTAAACTAAAATCATGGTTGGTACAAAATTGTTTCTATAGTGTTCATGAATATATGATCTTCTAGTTGATATTTACATTGGCATGTTATTCTTAGAACATAAGTTGCATTCTGACATTTTTAATTCTACTTGACATTTTGTTTATTTACTTTTAATTATTGTTCTTTGACATTTCTCATTAATTTAAATAATAAACATAGTACATAACTAATTTATAAATTGTAATTTTTGAATTTAAATGACAAAATATTAATTAAACAATGATATAATAATATTAAATAGTAATCATTAAATTTTGTAATAAAATAAGTTTGCATGCTCAGACCGAGTGAATGTGTGTACTTTAAAATAATACTGTATGCATACCTACCTATTAAGATCTTTTTATACCACATTCTGGCAAATAAATAAATTCTAATTCTTATTCTTTAAAAACATACTTTTTCATGAAAATGTTCATACGAATAATTTATTTAATTATTGAAAATGTTTTGTAACTCTTTGGAAAGACTTGCTGCTTTTGTATACAGGGTTATTGGTAATTAGACCGGATCCTTTTTAGGGGTGGTAGAGGATGTCATTTGCAACAATTTGACTATACATTGTGATATCCGGAAATGGCTCATTTTTTTTATATTATTTTTTTTTAATTTTTTTTAGGATATCCAGTTTTCCTACTTAAAAATTCAATAAAAAAAAAAGTAATAAACCGATTTCAATTCTGTTTGCAGTTTTAGAGAGACCTTGTTACAGCTCTTAATAATAAATAACAATATCATACTAATGTGGACCCATCCAGAAACTAGAGGCTGTTTCATAAAATTTTTTAAATTATTTTTATAACATTGTTTACAAAAACAATTATTTTCTCCACAAAAACGCTAGTAAATTCCGTCTGCATTTTATTTAAAAAACATCTACACTTTGTTAGCTATCCAACGAGGTTAAAAAGTTGGTGCTTTATTACACAGTTGCAGAAATAATGCGATTACAAAAGACTCAGGTAGAGACATTCCGAGAAAGGGTTTTAGACGGTATCCATGAGAAGTAGTTATGGAAGAAATACTTTCTTAATTTAACTTAATTTATTTTGAAGAAATAAAAGATTATGATTTTGTAATTATTGTGTATTTATGATTTTTACAGTACATTCTCAAAATGTGAGCCCCTATTTTGAATGCAGAGACGCATACGTTTGCGTAAATTACTTTTAACGACACTTGTCTTTAAGTTCATTTTAATTTTTTCTGCTGCATTTATTATGCGCTGTTTTAATTCTTCGATGGTTGCCACAGGTCCAGGAGTCTCGTCGTACACCAAGCTTTTCATGTGACCCCATACGTAGTAGTCGACAGGAGTCAAGTCGGGACTCCTGGCCGGCCACGGAATGGGTCCTCCTCTGCCAATCCACTTATTGGGAAACTGACGATTTAGCCACTCACGGACGCTTAAACTAAAATGTGCGGGGCAACCATCATGCTGGTAAATCATGTTCCTTCGGGTTTCAAGAGGTACATGACTGAGTAACTCATAAAGTTCGTTTCGCAAAAAAACTTCATATGCTTCTCCATTGAGGTTGTTGGGCAGGAAAAAAGGGCCGATCAATTCATCCTTAATAATGCCCATCCACACATTAAGGGAAAACCTTCTTTGTGATCCTTTTAATCTTTTCTTGTTTGGGTTACCGTCTTCTTTTGGGGCCCAATAATGAATATTATGGTAATTCATTAATCCATCTTGATCGAATTTGGACTCGTCGGTCCATAAAATTTTTAATAAAAAATTGGCATCTTCCATGTCTGTATTCAACATGAATCTGCAAAATTCGACTCTACGTGCAGGATCTCCGTCTTGTATAACTTGTACCGGAGTCAAATGATACGGGTAGAGTCTTGACCCGTGCATTGTGTTCCATATTTTCCATTGCGACATGCCAAGACGTCGTGCAATGACGTTTGTTGAGGTCGTCGGATCTTGCTCAAACATGCGAATTATCTGTTCCTCTTCCTCCGATTGATAAATACGAGGTCGTCCAGCATCGCTTTGTCGTCTTTGAACACGACCAGTTTCTCGTACTCGCCGGTAAACTCCGTCAAACACACTCATATGGGGTAAACGGCGCTCTGGAAATCGAGACTGATATTCCGTTCGAGCATGTGTACTGACGCCATTGGCAAAACCATAGCAAAAGAGTATGTCCGCATACTCTTCGTTTGTGAACTCTCGAACACGAGGTAGGTGGTCGCGGGGCTCCGCAGCCATGATCAGGTCCTTTAGTATAAGCCAAGTCGTCGGGTAAGCAATCAATCACAGAGTCCAGTTCACTAGCCGAATCACAGAAAAAGAAGTTACACAAGTCCAATAACGTTAGCAAGGTCGAAGTTTTATCGTGATAAAGGGTTGAAAAGAGCGTCTAAACAGTACGAAGTGCCTGAGCAAACTGGGTTCACATTGTTCGTGCAACAAACACAAGCAAGAGCGAGACGGCGCATTCAACATGGATACCTTAGTCTAAAACCCTTTCTCGGAATGTCTCTACCTAAGTCTTTTGTTATCGCATTATTTCTGCAACTGTGTAATAAACCACCAACTTTTTTACCTCGTTGGATAGCACACAAACTGTACATGTTTTTTAAATAAAATGCAGACTGAATTTACTAGCGTTTTTGTGGAGATAATAATTGTTTTTGCAAACAATTTTATAAAAAATATTATTATTTTTTTATGAAACAGCCTCAAGTTTCTGGATGGGTCCACATTAGTATGATATTGTTATTTATTATTAAGAGCTGTAACAAGGTCTCTCTAAAACTGCAAACAGAATTGAAATCGGTTTATTACTTTTTTTTTTATTGAATTTTTAAGTAGGAAAACTGGATATCCTAAAAAAAAATTAAAAAAAATAATATAAAAAAAATGAGCCATTTCCGGATATCACAATGTATAGTCAAATTGTTGCAAATGACATCCTCTACCACCCCTAAAAAGGATCCGGTCTAATTACCAATAACCCTGTATAGTGCCCTCGTCTATCTTTTCAAATATTCATATGGTCCAGGTTCTTTCAACTGTCAAAGTGACATGGGACAGGTGGATAGAATTGGACACCAAGAGAGACCTGATCACACACAGTCCACCGAGTGAAATGGAAAAAAAGCGTACATATATTATATAATACATAACTTCACGCCTGTATTCCTTATGGTAGACAGAACGCCATAGGCTATCAACCCATCTGATATCACGTTTGAAAAATTTGTAGGTATTATAATGATGGAGACTATTGCACTGTCAGGGTCCGCTTATCACCCGCAAAAACGCCAATATAACCTCTGCCTCTTAACTGACTTTTACAGTATTCCCGAGCAGAGAAGCAGCTGACACATTCGATGTTATTTTTGCGTTTCCAGACCAGCATGGAAGCAAAAAAGAACTCTTAGTATGTAAAAAAGGCTACCTCACCAAAATGGATGCGTGTTTTCATAGAATCGATAGGCTTATTTTCTGACGTACATAAGTAAATCAATAGAACCGTGTCTCGTCTACGTCCCGCAATTGTTCTGTGCTAGTACTGTCGGCGCTTAATATTCATGACAGCCTGCGGCCGCGAATGAAATTGGCTCACATTTTTTATGTGCACCGTCGCCTTTCGTATTTCTCTTTTATATAGACGCACGAAAAGTCTTTTTTACGTACAATAAAATTTATTTTAAGAATCCTCGCCTTGATGGTTCGCGAAGTTTTTTAGTGGCACTGTTCTTGGTAAATGTTTCCCGGAAGCAACGTTTTATTGAAATATTTTTCTTGTCCAAACTTAACTATAAAAATCTCTCCTTAGGTAGCGAATATAAGCTAGTAATAATAATAAAGCTTTGTTTTTGTAAATAAATTTGTCAAAAGTGTTTTCTGATTCATTCTTTCTATCAGCTCATGGTAGGCTCCTTTAATACCTTTAGGGTCCACCTGTCTAATAGCAATTTTACTCTTTATAGAATCTACTGCTAAATGTGAACTATATTATGGATTTTTGTTGTGTGTATTGTAAGTTGTTTTTACCACATATACTGTGGCATCAACGGTCTGTTACATCTCTTCTACTACTCGGCTCAGCTACTACTCTTCTTGCAAAAATCATGATCAAATATCTCCGCTCCAACTGTGAGACAATGACTTATGAAGAGCCAGTGCAGTGGGAGCATACAGAAGAGTTGGTTTCAGTAGAGTTTTGTATTTTCATTTGCTAGGTACCTATTTAATATTGATTTTAGCATGATTTCACCTCACTTTTTCTAGAAAAAGTCCTTAAATTATAAATAAATAATAAAATAAATAAATTTTAAAATAATTTTTTCTGACACTCACACAACGTTATCTAGCCCAAATTAAGTTTCTTAAAGAACTTGTGTTATGGATACTAGATAACTGATATACTTAAGAAAATATATACACATACATATTGAATAAATACATACTTTCTATTAGAATAAACTTAAATAAACATATAAACATCCATGACTTGACGACTAATATCTGTGTTCATCACACAAATATCCGCCGCCGCCGGGATTCGAACCCAGGACCTCTGGCATAGAAGGCAATGTACGCTACCGCTACACCAGCCGGTCGTCAAAATAAAAGGACAACAGAGTGTTAGGAGCACTTAAGTGCTAAATAATGTTCTACTTTCTTTTAGAGGTAATCTAGGCTAACCTAACCTAACCATCAAAAAATTGTTTTATTGTATAAATAAATTAATGCTATAGAATGTTACGTATATTTCTAATGTAACTTTATTAACACAGAATAAGTTTACTTTAACAATTTTAAGTAAAAGCCTATATTTTGAAACCGACTAAAATAAAAATTATGATCATAACTTTACCCAAACACCCAAACTTTTAGACAGCAAAAAAGATCCGCCCTGAAAATCAAGATGATCTACACGAACTAGACGTCATTTTGATGAAATTTCCGTCCGTCAGATCGGAGGCAGGATATTGCGCCGGTCACTCCGGAAGGCGCAAGTCCGCTTTGGAAATAGGTCACTCAGTTATTCCCTGATGCCCTGATGACCTTCTGTTGCTTTTATTTTCGTTGACTTTCGTTTTCGTGTTGGTGTAGTGATATTGACGTTCGTGGAATTCGGTTCAGCGTTGTGTCACTGTTGTGTATTAGTTTGAGCTATATATTTTTTTATTATTGTTTTAACGGAAGCCCGGTAGTGATAAAATAATTGCCATCTATACAAGGTGTTCCGCTTGATTTCCCATAACTCTAGGGTATTAATGGGGCCGTGTAATATAATCAAAAAACATGTGCATATTTTTTTTTTGTTTTTATTTTTCATACAAAATAATTCAATTCAGTCAAAACATAAAATATAATAAATATAAATATTTTTGACACTCACACAACATTATCTAGCCCAAATTAAGTTTCTTAAAGAGCTGGTGATATGGATAGTAGATAACTGATATACTTAAGAGATATATAAACATACATATTGAATTAATACATATGTTTTATTAGAAAAAACTTAGATAAACATATAGACATCCCTGACTTGACGGCTAATATCTGTGTTCATCACACAAATATCCGCCGCCGCCGGGATTCGAACCCAGGGCCTCTGGCATAGAAGGCAATGTATGTTACCACTACACCAGCCGGTCGTCAAAAACATGAAACATGTTTTTGAAACATGGAGTACTGCAGTCATCTTTGGGAAGGTTCAGTCAAATATCAACTAGAAGCGCGCTGGACTCCGTTGACCGAAGAGCCCGTAAATTAATTAACGACGTCGACCTTACAACCAAAAAACTGCAGACCCTAGAGCATCGTCGTAAGGTTGCTTGTTAAACCGTGTACTACCGGATACATTTTGGTGAGTGCGCCAGTGCTCTGTTTGAACAAATTGAACCCTCACCCTTTTACCATCGGACTACTAGACGCAGACAGAACTTCCATCCGTATGTAGTAGATATTCCGAAAAGTCGAACTAAGCGCTTTCACAGTTCCTTTTTGATACGGGTCGCCAAGGTTTGGAATGAACTGCCTGCGTCTATTTTCCCTGACCAGTATAGTCCTGGTAATTTTAAGCGTCAAGTGAATAGGTTTCTCTTGGATGGACGTGTACCACCTTAGTCTTCATGTTCACTTAACATCAGGTGTCATGGAAGACAAACGTCCCATCAATATTTTATTTAAAAAATGCGAGAACTTTACTGTTTATCTCAAGTAAAACTAAGCAGAGACTCATTTCTAGGCGTAAAGACAACAAACGAAAAGACTTGGAAGATATAATTTCTATTTTCAAGACAACTAAACCTGAAAAATTACCGGTTTTCGTAGCTTATGTCCTTCATAAGCTTCCTGCTGTTTGTTTTGATCACCTAGATGCCACTAAATTACAAAAGACCTAGTGATCATACAAAATGAAAGAAAGAACATCAAAAATAGTTATGTCACTCAAGAGCAACTTGAAAATATAAAGAGAAACCTAGTGACAAATCAGTTAGCAAGTCCGTTATTTAATTCGAAAGTTAATACAAATGGAAGAGGAAGGTACATAGATAGCGGCCCAATCGGTTTGTTAACAGCTGAGTCGTGTGAACCTGACTTATCTATGGCGAAACATTTTAACGAGACAGCAACTTATTTTTCTCCTTTTCATACCCATAGAATCATGGGTGAATCCTGCGCTCCGAGCACTGCCTTGCCTACCAGCTCGCTTGTACAGGAAAGAGACAACGAAATTAACAATCAGTTACAAATTATAGCGCAGGTGGCTAAAAAGGGAACCTGGAAAGTGAATAAAATAGACGAAGGCTGCATATTAGTACAGAAAAATAAAATTAAAAACCGATTTGAAGATAAGACGGGAAGAGCCGTGTTTAGGGATAAAGAAAAGTTTAAAGCCTCGGAGATAAAAGTACCTTTATTCATCTCAAATGTAAACAAAGAAATAACTGAGAGTGATATTTGTGACTATATAATGCAAATGACTGGAGATGAAATTAAGTTGGAGAAAAATCACATGAAAACAGACCGTTCATACGATGCTTTTCGGTTTTTTGTTTACAAACATAAGTTAAATGATTATTTTGATGACAAGTTATGGCCTAAAGGAATTAGATTCGGAAGTTTTATCTCTTTTAGAAACGGAAGAGACAAGGATAGCCCTGGTAGGTAATTTGAATGAAAACAAGACTAAAAGCTAATGAATACCATTCCAATGACAAGTAATGATTATAAATTCTGATACCTATTAATTTTAACTTTAATAAGTATTTGTATATGATATTAATTACTAACAATAGATTATTATTAAGATTTTTTTTTTATTTTATTAGTTTATGCGAGTTGCCTTCGAAAAATAATACATATTTTTTTAATGGGGACAATCCGCACGATTCGTGTTAGTAAATCGATTCGTGCGAATCGTCCACTAACTCTTTCTTCCAAGCAATAGATTTTGTAAAAGTAAAAGAAAAGTTATATAGTTCAAGTATAAATTCAAAATGCGATTTTCCTAAACAACCTCAAAAAATAAAGCTAAAATTGTATTTTAATACAACCACGTATTAAATAGAGTTCCCAAAGGTGTGAAATAAATAAAGAACCTAAAAAATCTACCAAATCTAAAAAGCATTTCTATTTTATTTTTGTTTGTTGTTTGGTTTAGAAATAAATAAAACACTCCAAGTTACTGAGAGCCCTCTGCAAACCCAATCTAAATGCAAAAAATACACGCGGCCGTTGTATTAGGCAAGTACTTCCACGCAGGACATTCCAATCAATGAAATCGTACTAAAATGTCCCTGTATGAGGGTGACGTTCATTTAGCGTAGGTAAGTTGGATTTTTGATATTGTTTCACCAACTGTATTTCTAATGGGCTAACCATTCTAGCTTATACAAATACAAATAAAAAAGTGTGTGCTGAGAAAGAAATAAGTTATATAAATAAATGAAAAATGTGATATATTGATCTATAGATCTATAGTTCATATAGCTTTGCAGCTAAGATACTTATAAACCATAAGATGGAGCTACGTTAGCTATATAACGTAAAAACAAAAATGTGGTAAGTAATTTCGAGGCGTAAGGCCAGGCCCCGGTAGCTCAGCGGAAGAGCACTCGTCCGGCAAACGAGAGGTCCCCGGTTCGAATCCTGGTCGGGTAATTTTTATTTATCACATTTTTCATTTTGCATTTATTTAAGAATAATTGAGCATTTTAAATGCAAAAACTTAAAAACATTATTAAATAAGTTATATTTCCATAGTTCATCTTCCATGCTGGACTGGGAGCAAAGAAAAAACATAGAATGTGCCAGCTGCTTCTCTTCCCGGGTATAACTGTTAAAGTCAGTTAAGGAACAGAGGTTTTATTGGAGGTTTTTTTTTGTAGGCGACAGACTGACCCCCTGTCACTGCAATACTCCACCATGATAATGCCTCCAACTTTGTCAAACGTGACATCAGATGGTTTGATAACCTCTGGTGTTCTGCCTACCCCATAAGGGGTATAGGCTTGAAGTTATGTTTGTATGTTTGTATGTATTCATAGATCTATAGAAATTTTAATGTGTCAACGTAGCATGGAATTCAAAAATAAAGTTGATAAACTAAAACCCAACTACTAAAACACGCTGTATAAAGTAGGAAATAATAGTTCTGCTGTATTTTTATTCATCATACTGATAGAGATATATTTACAGGATAGCCGTGATCATATGCCGCTTTGATTTTATTTCAGTAGGTGAATGAAACTGTTTTGCTACAATAGGTGGCCAATTATTTCCTACTTCTTAGAGCGTGTTTTACCTAGTAGTCGGGTTTTAGTTTATAAACTCTATTTTTTCACATATTTTGTAGTAATATTGTTTACATATTTAAACTGTGCTAAGAAAGCTCTTTCATTTCATACTTTACACGAAACCGGAGAGAAAATTTTTTTGTTTACTTCTTTAATTTAAGTCCCCAAGAGGACGCTGCAGTCAATTTAGCGTAACATCGCATAACTTATAACCAGTGGAAAATCAAGGCACTTCCAAGGACACTTCATTTATCCAATGAGAGGTTTTCTGACAGCTCATTAAAAAAACAAAACTGTACAAAATTGGTACAAAAAGCTTCGATAGATGGCGCTTTACAAAAGGCGGAGGCGAAGAATTTATTCCACACTGCGTTTTTAAAAGTAAAATAAATTAATTGACGTCTGTATCAGAAGTTGAACGTATAAATAACCATAGATGGTTATTTATACGTTCCTACTTACTTACCTACATTATAGTATACAGACTTAACACCTTCGGCTTTTTAAAAGTGCCATCTATAGAGGTTTTTTGAACTAATTTTTATGAGCTGTCAGAAAACTCCCCATTGCGATAACTCATTTAGAAGTTGTGAGGGAACAGATGAACATCCATACATACATACAGGTCAAAATTATAGCCCTCCTTTTCGCTTAGCCGTAGTCCGGTAAAAAGGTAGTGGCAAGTGCTGTTTCCCTGGACGCTTGTACCTGTTGAAAAAGTTAATTTCGGAAAATGAAACGCATCCTAAATTCAAATTTTAACGCCACGCAAAAAAATATGTGATTGACATATTTATCGTAAGAAACGTAATCAAATTAAACAGAAAAACTTATTGTTGGCGCAAAAATCTTTGAAATATAGTTGAATATATAATAAACTAGCTGCCCGGCAAACGTTGTTTTGCCATATAAATAAAAAAAAATAGATGTTGGCCGATTCTTATAGATACCGGATAAGCACAAAAAATTTCATCAAAATCGGTCAAGCCGTTTCGGAGGAGTATGGCAACGAAAACTGTGACACGAGAATTTTATATATTAGATAATATGAATAGTTGAAATATCCACAAATACGCAGAAAACAGAGATTTTTTCCTGAATATTTGTCGAATCCCGGCTATGAAAGATTTTTGAGCCAAAAAGTAGGTTATTCTATAAAATTTTATTGCACTTCACCGTTAAAATAAAATTGAAATAAAATTGAAGTATGAACTCTCCAAGAATAATTAAATATGCAAAAAACTTTAAAAGATATAATGTAAAAATGTTTTTTTTTTTGTTGTTTTGGCGAGATTTTTATGAATGTACAATAACGAATTATATACGGGGTTACTTGTTATGTCGACCTAGATCCGTTAAGGGCGTGTAATACCGGTATATTTTAACTGAGTTCACTATGAAATACCCATCCCCAAACCTCACCGTTTTCAAGATAATCGAAGGGTAGGGTATTTCATAGTGAAATCAGTTGAAAACACGGGTATACGCTCTTAATGGATCTAGGTCGACTTAAAGAATTCTGTAGAAATAAATAAGTTAATTAATTTTGGTACCAATTTGTCAATTTCTAAGCTTAATTTTACTGCAAAAATGTATTTTATTTGGTAATACAGTGTATTATTAAAATAATCAACTGCTAGATCTATTAATAACTATGGTGTTTTATGAAAATGTTGATTATTTCCGTTAATATAGAGATACTGAGTCAAAAATTTTAGCTTCAGAAACACCAAATATCATAGTATGTGATATCAATAAAATATAAAAATACTAACATAGATATTTATAAAAATATTCGAAATTCTGCAAAATGTCCTTACTTTTCACCCTTGCCCAGATGAGCATAAAAAAGAAAGTTACCTCAATGTTTTGATATCATGGTCACCCTTCGGTCCAGTGATTCACGTATGTAAATTGTCTATCAGCTATTCAGTGTTTGGACATTCGTTATGCGAGTCCGTTGGACGTCGGCCTGTGTGTTACGCGTTTTGCGTAACACGGTGTAAGCCATGGAAGGATACCTATTTACGTGTTTCGTGGAACCTACTTATTTTACGCTCATAACTGAACTTTAACTAGAATTGAACAATATTGTTCATTTGTTGATAGTTCTACAGAATTGACAACAAATCAATAGTTCAGTTTTAATCAAAGCTCAAGACGCTCAAGAAGTTAACTTTCAGAGAACAAGCCTTTGACTTTGTATTCGCAGTAGAATTTTGCAAAAAAAATAAAAAGAATCTGTGTAAAAAGTTTAACAAAAGGAGATTCATGCCTCTAAATTTACTTTTTAGGTTAATTATTCTTTTTCTTACTTTGTGTTGACAACACTTCATGTAAAGTCTGCCAAAAAGTACCATTATGCTACTGCTACACATGCTCTAAATTAGCATGTTTAAAAGCAATACGAGCATGCCTAGGAGCAGATTACATTTGCTAGAATTAAGCATACTAGTTTTAAGTATCCTTAAATATTAAAGTATGAAAGACTGATCGATACCAGAATGCTCAATAAGCAAACCTGTTTAGACGCGCTTAAAGCACGCCCCCTTCTACCCGCGCCGCTGGCAGCATGCTCAAAAATCGCAAGCCTGTCGATCCACGAGCGTGCTCGAAATGAGCATGCTTATTTTGAGCAACATTTCGACACACATGCTCAATATAGTGCTAATTGAAGCATGATTTCGTGAAATGAGCGTGTATAACAGTAGCTTAACTCGGGCAATATTTTATGAAGAGCCAGTTCTTCCTTAAACCGTTTGCGGCCATCTTCGATTTCAGCTACACCATCAGGGGAGACGGAGGTCAATTGCGGTATTAATAGTGAAGAAAAAAACTACATATATATGTTTTTGGAGAAAATACTCATACAGGAGTATTTTCAGGAGATGGAGTTGCTGAATTAGCAAGGTAACTTAGTTATAGTAGTTGTCATGGATTTCCGCAAAGTAACGCTTGATTCGGCCATTTATATCTCATACAAAGGCGTATATTTTTTTTCAACACACTTGCTCGTAAAGTGAGCCTTATTCTATTGAATTTAGAACTATAAACTGGGCTATAAGTCACGCGTGCATAATATATTATACCCTAGTGCATAGTATAATGCATCCTACAAAGTTGAATTGTACCTTTGTGCAAATTAAATGCGAGTAAACAGAGCATATTTTATTGATCCGGGTTATACATTAATTTTTTTCAGAAACAACAAAGAGGTTTTATACCACTTCAAATCCATATATACATTTTTAAATGTTTACGCCTTATATTAGTTAAACAAAATTGTATATCAAACAAATTATTCACAATTTACAATAATTTGTTACAAAATATTAAAATATTTGGATTTACCACTCCAAATTAAATATTTTCATGTAAAATAGGCTGTATATGCTATGCAGCCATTGACACATTTGGCGGAAAAAAAAACCTAAGCGCATGCGCGAAGTTCGGCGCCATTTTTCAATCACAATTCACAGCTTTGTTATCAAGTGTGTTTGTTATTTTATGATCACGTATGTCTGTCTTTTACTCACAAGTGTGTTGAAAAACGTGGTATATAACTCGTGAGCGTTGCTAATTACAGTCTCGGCTCATTATTAAGCCCTCGCCTGCGGCTCGGGCTCAAATCACAGCCTCGACTGTAGTTAGCAACTTCGCTCACTTGTTACATAATATACTATTATCAATCGCATTAAATATGTACATTTAGTTTTCAAATCAGACTAGTTCTTTTCCTGATAAGCTGATTCAAATTAAAAATAAACAATCATAATGATATGATGTAGTATTGATATAATGTTTTAATAATGATATTATTGTAGTACCAAAATAACTTGATTGCATACTACGAGTATATCATCTCAAATTGAAGTAAGGATTAAAATTTAAATACCACAAGGTAAGATAAAATTCCTTTCCTTTGGACCACGCGATAAAGCGGTTGCATACCAAACCGAATGCGTTATTCGGTCAATGCGCTTGATTCATAGTACACGAACAATTTCTATAGGTGCATTAACCGTATGATTCCTAAAATATCATCATTTTATGACATAAATAATTAATAATCACGAGGTTGCTAATAGCAAACATTTGCGGTTCGAGATATTTTGGTATAGGATAACAACATAAGCTCGTAATGGAACATACCATTTTAGTTATTTTTCGTAGTTTACCATTCATAATATCTTTTCGTTGAGAAATGCTGCAGACATAGAAACGATTTTCACTCTGAACGATCTTTGTTTCTTGAAAATTTTTATTCATCATAGCCGCTTAATGACCTCACAATTTTGTACTTCGGCTTTAACAAGGTGTTGATAGTTATTGAATAAGATAGAACAGTAGACCAAGAGACAAAAAAAGCCGGCGGAAAAAAACTCTTGGCACTCTTTTTCAGTCAGGATTATACGAATTAATACAAATAGATACATACAGTACAAATTGATCATGACATGAAAAAAAAAAACAAACACAAGACAGCTAATTGTGAGTGCCAATGTCATGACACAACCAAATTGCTAAAAGCGGCTACACACGACCCTAAAATCACTGGCGATATCGGGACAGCGGTAGTGGGGATGAAATCGGCTACTACTCTACACACGTCTCTGCCAGTCAGTACGAAACCGACCGTGCAACAGACTGCTCGTTGTTCCGAGATGCCGCCGACACTCACAAAACAGCAGAAAATAGGCATTTTTTTGGCACTTACTACGGTGCCACCTAACCAGAGACGAAAAAGGAAGACCTGGGTTAAAAACTGGTTGATGAAACGTCATGAACGTGATGAGACATTTAGAAGTAGATCATTTTAGAAACTTTTTATGAATGGATTTTGAGTGTTTTGAAGAGCTCCTTAATATGGTGACACAACAACTTCTTCAAATACATTAATTCCATGACAATAATTACTTCCTCGAATAACATCTTCTCAAACTTCATAAACTCTCCAGTACTAGTACCCCATATCACCTTCTCGAACTTCATTTACTTCCAGTACTAATACTTCTTCCATTTTCTGCCATTCGACCTTCCTCAATTTCTATGTTTTTATCCCACAAATATGGTAAATCGTTGAATAGATCGATAGCTTTGGTCCACGCTTCTCGATCTTTCGCCTTCGCCATGTTTTCGCGCGAAATAAACAATTATAGCCGCAAGCAAGTCGTCGTATCGTCGCGGCACTCAAGCGCAGACTGCGTAGAAATCAATCCTGATTTCGCTACACACATACTGACAACGCTCCCTAGACGATAATTGTCCCTAAATCGTGAGCTCGCTCGGAACGATTTAGGGACGATAAAAATCGGGTAGGATTTGCCTACACACGAGACGATTTATGATATGATCTAGGGTCCTCCCCACCACTGTCCCGATATTGCCAGTGATTTTAGGGTCGTGTGTAGCCGCTTTTACATAGTAGGTACATTGATCTATGGATGCACAACACGAATGACAAACTGGGACCAGAGTATTTAAACAAGAATGGAATAAAATAGTCATTGTATATAGCAGCACCCGTTCACGAGTATAACACAAGCACCAGCCATCCCCCCTACTCAACCATATTTTAGGGAAGAGGGTGACCCGATACCCGACGCTACCACTAGCCATGCCGCCTGAGGGAGCATGACGTTCTTGCTATTGTCTTGACAAGAAAGTAAGTGAGTGGAACAGTGATCAGTATGCCATATGTATGTATATGTCATACTGCACAGCCAAACCGTAAACAAAATTAATAAGTGATTAGAAACTTTTAGAAATATCCTGTTGTGCTTAATCCCATGCCTTTTTATCGTCTAAGTAATCTTTTGTTTTATAATAAGCTTTTCGAGATAGAGTGTTTTTAATGATTAATTTAAATTTATTGAATGGCAGGGATTGTATTGACTTCGGAAGTTTATTATTTATATACGTATTGACATTCTTATAAATGATTTGCTGCTTTTAGCCAGCCTTAATTTGGGAAACGCTTTGGAAAATGCCCTTTAAAACAAAAGTTTCAATCTCAGACGTTCGACAATATTTGTTTGTATAATAAATTTTACTTACCTAATGGTTTGTCCAATAGTAAAAATGTTTTAAGCAATTGATAAGCACTTAAAAGTCCTAATTTTGGCGGCATCTGTGGGGAACAGTAGCCCGATTCTATAATTTTTAACCTTATGTATGCTGGTCACCGATGGTTCTCTTAGTGACATTGTATTAGTGGCAAAACATATAATAATTTATTTCATGCTGGACTGGGAGCGAAAGAAAAACAAAGAATATACCAGCTGCTTATCTTCCCAGGCATACTGTAAAAGTCAGTTAAGAGATGAAGGTTTAATTGGCGTTTTTGCAGGCGATAGGCTGACCTCCTGTCATTGCAATAATAATATATGCGTAATAATAAATAATAATACCTCCAAATTTGACAAACGTTACATCAGATAATTTTATAGCCTCTGGTGTTCTGCCTACCCTATTTCCCTAATAGGCGTGAAATTATGTATGTAAGTTATGAATTAACAAAATGTCATATGTTACCATAATCGGGACCCAGATCATGTGCTCGTCTGCGATACGAGAGGTCCTTAGTTCAGTCCAAAACGAGCCTGTCTGTGAAACAAAGTTCTGAAAACTCGCTCGTCTGTGTGTGTTTAAGGATAACCCCGGGTTCTAATGCATGATCTCTGTAATACAAGCTTATTAAAACTTACTCTCTGCTCCATAGTTAGTGTTTCGGGTTGTTATTTATTATTTATAAATACTTTAAATTAAAGTTGCAGTAAAACTATAAATTAGAGTTTAGAGAAACAACGTTCTTTAATTATTCTCTAAGGTATCAGAGAGTTTTAAAACTTGTAATTAATGATAACTACATCAAATAATAAACAACCTTTATCATCGTTTTTTCGTATCTGCGTCGTATTAGAACGTACGTTTATTTGTTTAACGCGAAACTTTCACAGACTCTCCGTGGTTTTAGTCAAGAAAAGATGGAGTTTGGAACTTATAAGTACACTGCATAGGATACAAAATGAAATAACATAGACATCTCTCACTGCAGACTGCATTGAGGCTGCATAAAATAATAACAACACATTAATATTCCTTTTTCAAAATATCGTACTCCTTCAATAACAAAGTCCATTCTCACCCTTTCCAAGCCACAATAACTTTAATATTTAAAGCATTAGAACTCCCATTAAACAAGCAAGCTGTGCCTCTCAGCCATTTCTATTTACGACTATGTTGCTTCTAAATTGGTCAAAGTACAGATACATCTCATGGGTATCGTTAATAACCCTAACAAATTATAAAGGGTCATTGTGTATGCTAAAAGCAACACAACAGACTGAGACGTGGGTTCATATTAATATTAGTGTTCCTCGGAGCGGGACTAGTTTTTCAGCACAGATTGGGTAGGTGTATAGCGTGAATTTTAGATTAGGAAACTTGATTTAAATTTAAGTTGTATTAGAAATGAGAGGTTGAGATTTTGTTTCAACTTCATTGATATTATAAATGTTGCATGGATGTATGGATAATTATTCCTCAGTCACAGTAGGGTAGGTCGGCTCAACAGATCTGACGATGAGCCTGAAAAGTTTACAAATACTCTGTCAAATTAAGGCAAACCAGTAGTCACACACATTATGTAACTTACCTTACTTATACTAATTAAATTAAATTAAAAATTAAAAATTATTTATTTCTTTTCACAAACATTTCTTAAAATAATAGTGACTGGTGCCTCCTTTTAGATTATTGTTACAGATAATCTGTACCAGAAGGCACCGCTCCTCCTAATAACTACCAGAAACATATAGCAGTGAAAAAAAAAAATATAGGTATATATATATACGTATACATGTACATTAGAAATAGGTACAAACTTAGTTAATATTTTAAATAGGTACATTGTTGATCTGTCACTAATTATATTGAAATAAGTTAAATTTAATGTTGTTAACTTATTATATATTTTTTAAGTGAGAGCAGTGTGTGTATGCATTTGTTTGTGTGTGTGTGTGTATGTGTGAGTGAGCGTGTGGATGTGTGTATGTATGTGCGTGTGTGTGTATGTGCAAGAAGGGCTATGAGTATAAAATAAAATATTGAAGAGTTTAAAATGATCATACAAAATGTGGCTATCATCTGAATGAAAAACTATTATTTTAACTATTATGTATGGTTAGTTTACTTGTTCGAGCAGATATTCGACCTGTTCAAAAGTCTTGTTTTCCAACCAGTCAGTTATTAATTTCTTAACCTCATAAATGAGAAAATATTTAGATGCTTATTTAATTTAATGTATAAACGGGCAGCACGCATTTTATAATGTCTGCTAGCAAAGGTGGTGTTTATTGAAGGAATATTTACAGCAATATCCTTTCGTCTTTTAGACATTATATTTCTGTCATAGACTGTAGATCTATGTTTTCTTAAAATGGTGCTTAATATATACAATTTTCTCAATGTAGGAAGTTTACAAAGTTGATACAGAGTATCAGTCGGAAAACGCCTTTTTTTAAAATACATCACCTTAAGGAGGCTACGTTGAGCCCGTTCAGCCTCAAGGAATCTAGTTTTAGCGGCACCACCCCATACAGGCAAGCAGTAGGTCAGTACGGACTGAACCAGCGATACATAAATTTCTTTCAAGAGATCTCTATCGCGACCACGTGAACCAGGGACCGATCCTGGAACAACATGTCTTAGATTTTTAAAGAACCATGTAAGTTTTCGTAGTCTTAGTATAATGTGTTCAAGATGTTTATTCCAAGACAGCCCCCGATCCACGTGAATGCCCAAGTATTTAGTGCAGTCAACTTTATGTATCGCTGGACAGTTACAACTGTCCGAGTTGCGATAAATTTCACAATTATGAATTTTAATGCTGTAATTTCTGACAGGTTGTGTGTTATTATAAATACTGTAGCATATATAGTTTGTCTTGGTGGCATTTAGGGTAAGTATGTTATTTTGAAACCATATGTTGACTTTCGCTAGCCCTATCTCAGCAGCGCGCTTAACTGCCTCCCAGGATGTACCAGTAAAGACGATGACAGTGTCGTCAGCATATGAAAAAATATTAGCATGTGGAATCTTCATGTTGCAAAGATCGTTAATATAAATAAGAAATAACGTAGGTCCGAGCACGCTTCCTTGAGGCACGCCATGAGTTACATCTTCGTCTTCACTGGCACAATCTTCTAGTTTTACCCTCTGTTTCCTATTTGTTAAATAATCTTTGAAAAGACAAAGTGCAGAGTCTCTAATACCAATCTTTTTAAGCTTGTGTAGTAGAATGGGGACAGAGACAGTATCAAACGCTTTTTTGATATCAAGAAATACAGACATGCATTTGGATCCGTTATCAAGATGTTCGACTATCAGCGATATTAAAGCAGAAACAGCATCCTCTGTAGATTTTTTCGGTCTGAAACCGTACTGGGACGAAGAAAGTAAACTGAATTTATTTAAATAGCTAAGAAGTCTCACGTTTAGTAGCTTTTCTAATACTTTAGAAATTACCGGTAGTAAAGAAATAGATCTGTAATTGCAAAGATCGTCCCTGTCACCACTCTTATACACAGGCTTTACGATTGATTTCTTGAGCGTAACATAACTTACCTTTATGGGGTATGCAAAACACCAGAGGCTATAAAACCATCTGGTGTCACATTTGACAAAGTTGGAGGTAATTATAATGATGGAGAGAGACTATTTTCTGCAGTGACTGCAGCTGCACAAAAACATCAATAAACCTTTCTTTGACTGACTTTTGCGGTACGCCCGGGAAGAGAAGCAGCTATATTCTTTTTGCTATGCTATTTCTCCCAGGCTGGCATGGAAGTAACATGTAAGTAACATCATTCTCATAACGAGTGCTCTTCCACTGAGCTAACGGGGCCTAGCGGTACGCCTCGAAAACACATTTTTGTTTTTACGTTATATTGCTAACGTAACTCCATCTAATGGTATGGTACCGCCAGGCCCCGATAGCTCAGTAGAAGAGCACTCTTCCGGCAAACGAGAGGTCCCAGGTTCGAGTACTGGTCGCTTGATTTTTATTTAACAAATTTTTTCAAGAGTTATTATGTGGAAGGAAAATCAGGTTCCTAACAAACAAATGACTAATAAAAACAATAGCTTAATATTTTCTCAAATCTTATCTTACAGTATGGCTAAAAACGACGACGAATGGAATACGTGAATCTACATTTACGTAAGCTTAAAAGAACCCGACCGTAATAAAACACTACATATTTTTTTAATAAGCTATCAATATAAGAATTGCTTTAAAATGAGAATCATATAGAATCAAAAATATACATACATACATAACGTCACGCCTGTATCCCTTATGGGCTAGGCAGAACACCAGAGGTTACAAGACCATCTGATGTCACGTTTGTCAAATTAGGAGATATTACAAAGATGGAAAGAGACTATTGTAGTGATAGGGGATCAGCCTATCGCCCACAAAAACGCCTTTAAAATCTCTGTCCCCTAACTTACTTTTACAGTATGCTCGGGAAGAGAAGCAGCTGGCACATTCTACGTTTTTCTTTCGCTCCCAGTCCAGCATGGAAGATATATTTCGATCAAAAATATATTTTGGCTATTATGGCAAATATGTAAAATTTGAATCTACGAAGTTGGCGAATTCCTAAAATCTTGATTGTTACGAATTAATAAAACTATAGCTATACCAATATTTGACCCAGGGAAAGAGACCTATAGACCTGCATAACTCAATAGGGTTAGTAAAAGGGATGAGATAAGAATTAAATATAGCTTAATCATTTGATTGTACGGGCTAATCTCAAAATTCTTTGTTACAGCCTTTAATGAGCTACTGGTTTACTGATAGAACCCTGAGAACATTACATGATACTGATTACAGCACTGTAAGGTTTCCTAAACCAACCCTGGACTCCTTGGAAAAAGATTTTCACGTAACTTCTTAGTCTAATAAACTCTCAATCTATATTTATTTCGTATTGTCCAAATTTTAATGATCCAATTCATTAAACATAAAAATACCAAACATTGACATAGAATCGACCAATTATTTTTAATCACCATTGCGGTTTTATATTTCTTAGTTGGTCACCAAATTTTCTTTTCTAAAACATTATTTGGCTTTATTAAAGTGCTTCAATTTAAGAAATACAATTATTTTCTATGTATAGACATATGCTTCCGCTATGAAACTATTAATCATAATACTAAATAATAAACTGCCAGTAGCACTATAAAATACTTCAGAGACAACTGAAAACATTCGCAACGACTAACATTAAACTTGTTCGCACTACTAATGTATTGTTTAATACGTATTCCGAATTACTATTGGAACTCGAATGAAAAATTTACATTTAGTTAAAACTCTAGGTTTGCTCTAGGTATATTCTAAAGAATCGTATGAACACTTTACTAATTGAGATGCAAAAACAAGGCTGAAGCACGGTTGCTTGGTATCGATACCTATATATGTGATCTTCTATTTATTTTTGTAGTTAAAATATATTTACATAATGGATTTCTATAGGTCTATTAAGTTTTCTTTTTTTTGTATGTTTGTAATTGTTTTTTTGTTTAATTTTTCTTTTATATATTGTTTATATATGACTTTTTATATATCACATTACTGTTTAAATATATTTATATATGTATATATAATGGACGCGTCAGTTGGTCCTGTTGCTCGAACCTCTGCGCACACCTCAGGCGATAACTGAAAATCAGTGGTTTGTCTCAAAGCAAACGATTCACGGAGATATCGCCATTGCCATTGCATCGGTATATTTAGGTGCTTTGGGTTGCAAACTTGCAAATTTGTATTTAACCATTGTGAATATGTTATTTTCGTTTCTTTTTTGATTTTTTTTTTTCAATTTTATTTGTATTTTTTTTCTAATGTGTGTAATTTCCTATATTTTTTTCTCTATGTCTCTTTGTTTTCGTTTTGTAACTCTTATTGTACCTTTTGTCTGATGCAAATAAATGTTTTATCTATCTATCTACTATTCTAGACTAGGAGAACAAGAAAAAGTAGAATGTGCTAGTTGCTTTTTTTCCCGGGCATACTGTAAAAGTCAATTAAGGGATAGAGGTTTTATTGGCAGTTTTGTGGGTTGATGATTTAATAGACTCTGGTGTTCTGCCTACCTCATAAGAGTGGTTATGTGTATGTATGTGTATTCTTATATTATTATGTTGACTGACCTTGCCTAATGCTAATTGGACACACTCGGATTTAAGAGGATACCAGCTCATCAGAAAACATTAAAATAACACATCACCGCCACAGAGCGGTGATATTACGCAGTAGATTTTTTAAGTGAAGTGACCCCTCAAATTGGACCTACCAAACAGGGTCCATTCTGATGAGTCACTTCTTACGACACAAAAAAATTAAAAACATTGTACTTAAAAACTTAAAAAAAGCTGTCTGCCCGTTGCACGTGGCGATTTATTGCTCATACAAGGTCCACGGAATAAATAGAGTAACGCCAGTTTACATACATACATAACTTCACGCCTGTATCCCTTATGGGGTAGGCAGAACACCAGAGGCCATCAAACTATCTGATGTCACGTTTGACAAATTTCGAGGTATCATAATGATGGAGAGAGACTATTGCAGTGACAGGGCGTCAGCCTATCGCCCGCAAAAAACGCCAGTTTAGAAGTAATAAATATTTTTTTGTATGGGCAAACGTAAATTTCAAAAACTTTGAATCTTAAAAAGTCGTAGAGCAAATGTTGTTGATGAATTGAATGATGTGGAAAGGCTGCCTGCAAGAGGGAAAAATTAAATTAACCCTGTTTAGTACCTACTAGCTGTAATGCCTGGCTCTGCTCACATGCAGTTCTGCTTTACGTTGTTGCTTCTTTACAATTGTTGTCTTTTCAAGTTCAATTTTGTATGAACCCGTGCGTGCTCCTGCAGTTTTATCCCTAAGCCAAAAGACCCTAGTCTGACCCAAAATCTGGTTCCAACTTGATCAAAATGTGTTCAGTAGTCCTGCAGATAACCCCAAAACTACAGACAGACATACACCTTCTTCTTTAAAAAACAGAGCAGATTAAATTATTTCCCTCGTCATTCTTATTAATAAATTATAAAATACTGAATCTCATGGTAACGCTGCAAAGTAGACAAATGCGTTTTGCCAAAACTACTGGATGGAGTTGCCAGTTCTGCTCGAATGTTCATACATTGTTTGTGAAACGCTATCTTACTTACTCGAGAGTGAAGCGAACAAATACTTACGAGTAGTTGCTGAAATGAGTATGTTACTATACTGAAAAGATTATATTATGCAGGGTAGATGGATCTTCTGGAAATATTCAAACAATTCGTTGTATGCTCAAACCGTCGATGTACTGTTCTATTTTGGATACCTACTTACTTAATAATGGTGTTAAAATGCATTTCAGGAACGAGCATAGATACATATATACATAGCTTCACGCCTGTATCCCTTATGGGGTAGGCAGAACATCAGAGGCTATAAAATTGACTTAAACCTTAACTGACTTTAACTGTATGCCCGGGAAGAGAAGCAGCTGGCACATTCTATGTTATTCTTTCGCTCCCGGTCCAGCATTTTTTTTTTTTTTTTTTTTTATAAGTGACTAAACCCGCGTTTGACCTCAATTGCACCTGATGGTAAGTGACGATGAGGTCGAAGATGAAAGCACACGGGTTTAGGAAGGAACTGGCTCTTTATACAATATTGCCGGAACACATTACCGCCGGAGCGGTAACATTTGGCGGCAGACTTTATATAAAGGGTGGTCGCTAGCCAGGCGGACCCAGAAGGGATCCTACCACCAAGTAAAATTAGAGCAAAGTGGCGAAATTTGGGTAAGGCCTATGCAGCAGTGGTCTTCCCTCGGCTGATGATGATGACAACTATTAATAATGTATTATATTGTTTCTTCTATTCACGTTTATTTGATAAGTACCTAAAAGTCTACGAAGACCTCATATTCTTTAAAATGTTAAAGTACAAAGATACAAAATTAACTTATCTCAAATAAATGAAACTCACAGATTTAATTCATCTTTATTAGTTGTGTTTTGTAGATATTTAATCGAATTCACGGTGTTGACTAAAAAGGTTTGTATACCTTAAGCATCAATGCATCGAACTATATACAACGTGTAACAAAATGGAGAGATAAAACTTAAGGGTTAGCTTCTATACCATACTTAGAATATACAGTAAAAGAATTAGCATGATCAGTGCCGGTATAATAAAAACAATAAAATGTATTTATTATGGCATCCTGGCCCAATTGTTAGTATTACAAATAACTTAACAACTAATGTTAGTAACACCTTTTATATTTCAAAATAAAATTATCATAAATTCAAATAGTACCTATGTCAAAATTCGTATCAAATGTCCCTAGTAAAATTAACAAGTTTTTTTTTTTTTTTATAAGTGACTAAACCCGCGTTTGACCTCAATCTCACCTGATGGTAAGTGACGATGAGGTCTAAGATGAAAGCACACGGGTTTAGGAAGGAACTGGCTCTTTATACAATATTGCCGGAACACATTACCGCCGGAGCGGTAACATTTGGCGGCAGACTTTATATAAAGGGTGGTCGCTAGCCAGGCGGACCCAGAAGGGATCCTACCACCAAGCAAGAAAATAATAAAAATAAAAATAAAATACAGTAATTAATTAAAACAAATCCTAATAATGTCCAAAATAAAACTAATCTATGTCAAAATAATGTCACTTAAATGTTATAATAAATGCCTTCAAAAAAATAAATGATGTCAGTTTTATTTAAAAATAATTAAAAATAATATATTACAATCAAAGGAAATAATGAAATAAAATTGTAAATTATAATAAGATTCTAATAAAAATTCACACCAATATTGACATAAACTGCTTCCATATAGGAAGCTCCAATTTGGAAGAAAACAATTTCAGCAGGCTATTGGAACTGGAGCGCAATCTATTCATTAAGGAGGCATTTTTTTTTCGGATAATGGCGTAAAAGTCATCTACTGCAGCCAAAGCGAACATAGCAGAAGCGCTACAGCTCCTATGCAAACCCAGCAACATTCTAAGTCCATTATTGTATTGAACCCTAATGGCATTCAGAGCTGATCGCGAGCCCCGCCCATGCGACCACAAACCTGCAGTATAAAATGTTTGACAAAACGATTTGAAAAGTGTGATTTTGGCTTCGAAACTACATTGGGAAAACCTAGTAACCTATATTTAAAACATGATACTCGCTTTAAGGGCGAGCTATTCAGTAGTATGTTGGGCTCGTACTTGACAGCCTTTTACAGACTCCAAAGATCATGTATTCACTTTTTTTACATTGTAAATAAGCCCATGAGATTTTGCGTACTCCTCACATATCTGTAACAAAGTCCTAATTGAGCCAGCTGTTGGACCTAGCAACGCCATATCATCTGCATAGCTCAGGTTATTAACATTTACACGTCAATCCTACAGCCTGCTGGTTCGTTACTGAGTTTGTTGATAAGTTCGTTTATGTAAATATTAAACAGCCTGGGTGAGCTTACACCACCTTGTCTCACTCCGCAGTCCAACCCGTAGTCACTAGAATATACATTTCCCCATTTAACAATATTCAGTTGATTTCCGTACCAGTATTTAAAAAGTTTAATGATATCTTCTGGGACGTCTGATTTTGCAAGTTTATCCCAGAGAATGTCATAATCCACCATGTCAAAAGCCCTCGTCATATCCAGAAAGCAGGCATAGACTGGACATAGACACTGGACATAGCAGGCATAGACACCAAACATAAAAACCCTTATGTATTATCTCTTCATTATGTTACACGTTGTATATACGAGTAGCTTGAAGTAGCCTGACAAAGGACTCCACAAGAGTCCGAAATTAGTAGGACATATCCGACATTAATCATGTGAATAAAAGTCACTTTGTAAACAAGAATGGATCATGATTTCGAAGACCACTTTGGCGATGGGGTAAACCTATCTGCCTCAGACGCCAGTGGTTGCGGGTTCGATCCCCGCACGGAACAAGAAAAAAGAAATGTTCCGTGTCTGGGTGTTTATCTATTTATTTATTTATATTCTAGGTTCCCCCCTAGTTCGCTATATGGTATCCCATAACACAAGCTATGCTTACTTTGGGGCCATGTAGTTGGTGTGATTGTCTGGGGATTTTATTATTATTTATTGCTACCATTCATATGGTACTGGGTGTAATACCCGACTCTGCGCGGATGCAGTTTGGCTTTAATTTGTTACTGTATTCACAGTTGGTCTTTTCAAATCGATATTTTCACCGACTCCAACAACTTAAAGCCAAACTAAATAGGGGTCGGATAGGGATAGTCGTTGATCTATCTTTGAATGATCTTTGAATCGGTAAGGTTCCCGAGTGGCGGTCACATATTGGAAGAAGGGGCGTGGGCGGCTGATCAAGTGGACCAGTGATTGGGTCAAGGTCATCTATAACGACTTGGTCCTGCTTAGCTGTCCACATCCAATCCTTATGCGTTATGCTGCAAGAAGATCATGGGTGAATGCCTCTGTACGTCTACTGGTGTAATTGTAAGTTAAAAGTAAGTTTGTAAAGGTGAATTTATTTCGTACGGAAGTGTGGTAAAATTTTGTAATTTCTAGCATCGCACTGGGAATTAAAAAGTGTTCAAAAACAGCACTTGCGCCCATTCAAATATTTGTCTTGTGGGTGTACAATTAATTTGATAAATCTGTATTTTCCCTTTGTCTTAAAAGTTTAACTTGTCTTCTTTACTTATCCGTGAATATTATTATTTAATCTTTATTCAATTAAAGATTTAAAGATTTATTTAGACCCATTAACTATTCTCAATATAAAAGTTAACCGGTAATGCCTAACAGTTTGAAAAACGCAACATCATCAAATCCTCATGAATACGAACAATATCAAATCTAGAACTTTTCTCATTGACGACGCCGAAAAAAAACTCGTAAAAAAAATTCTTAATCGAGAAGAACGGAAATTTCAGTCTTTGCCTCCGGCGAAAAAAAAAGTAATTCAGCCAGCAACACTTAGAGCCGTCGGAATTAAAAAAGTTCATTCATCCATCCAAGAGTTCTCTTTCAAGTGGTTGAGATGTTTGCGAAGTGCTCTAGTGGTTGAATTTGTGAGGCAAAGGTCCTTCAGTGTATACAGACTGATAAATAATTTTGAAATTGAGGTTCAAGCCTACTACGTATTGCCGAATTTGTGTTGTTAATTTTTGGTACTTTTGGACGAACGAACGAAGTAAAAATAGGATTTTTGTTGGATAAATGCGTTTTCATCAGGGTTTTGGTGGAAATTTCCCGAAATGGATATGATTTAATTTGCGGTTTATCAATGTGAAAAGGAAAATTAATGTTAGCTCATTGAAATACAAAACATCATATTGAGGACCGCAGTAGTATTTGCGTATTAGTCTCTGGTATCAGGTTCCGTCATATTTCGATCATATGTGCGTTTTCATCTGTGGTTTGCATCGGTATACTGTATTTTGTATTTTAAATACAGTTATTCAGAGGAATATTTTACCCAATAGGAAGATTAAGCTTATAACAAAAATTATTGGCTAAATTCACAACTTTTGAATGTATTTATTGTATTTATTTTTTCAAAGGAATAAGCGCACTTACCAACTAAATAAGTAACTGTGAAAAATCGGGAAAATTTATTAATATTTGTTTCTTGAATCATCATCATCACCACAACTCTTTGTAATGAGCCCACCGCAGGGTATGAGTCTCTCCCCTGGGTGATGAGGAGGTTTAGGCCATAATCCACCAAGCTGGCCCAGTGCTGAGTGGTGGATGTCAGAATTTTCAGGGTGCCGATACGGCTTCTGACAAACCCTAAACGACTACTGTATATGACGACCGACTACTAAACGTGCCATACGAAGCATGAAAGTCATCCTGCGAGGTACTTTAAAAAAATAACTTAATTAGAGCTATTAACAAAAAAGTGCGATGTGAAAAGGTTACAAATACTTTTCATTTTATAACTGCTCTTTTACACATCTTCATTTCTAAAATCTAATTCTGTTTATATCGTACTAATAGATAACTGCTTTCTTTTTCTTGACATCGCTTATCTTAGCCAAACAACTGGACGTTGCGTAGGTTGCGGGATGAGAAATTTTCCGCAACATTAACTTGACCCCTAGACGCTTGTTTTATGACCCACAGCAAAATAGCACGCCGTATGTACAGGGTGTTTGAGTTTTTAACGTTTTCGAAATAGTATTTTTTACTGCCGGTATGGAATCTCGTGAAGATTGAAGATGGGAACATAATGGTTAGGAAAGAAACTGGTTCTTCAACAAATAAATCTTTGCCACCTCTATATTTTTTGGTGATTTTCCGATCATTGACCCCACCTATTCATTTCAATTCAATAGTTTATTGCATTCCACAATGGTAAATTCGATCTAAATTATTTGGTAGTACATACATTATGGACCCTGTTGGGCATAGCGTATAACGGCAAACTCTTCCACTCTACTCGATATCGCAGTAACAGACGCCTATACACTATGTAAGAAGGTTACCGTCCACCATAACCACCTTCTTAGTGATCACGGATTAATGTTGCTTGAATTAAGTATACCAAAACCTAAGTTTATACCTCAACTTATTACCAATAGAGCATTGCATAAAATCAATCAAGCAGAGTTTGAGAATGATCTGAAATGTATGCAATGGTCCTTAGTATATAAAGCGCAAGATGTAAATGAAATAGTCAACACATTTAATTCTCTTGTTTTGCAACTCTTTCATAAACACGCACCTATTCGTCAGTTTCGCATAAAATGTAAGCCTAGGCCATGGTTAACAGATACAATAAAGGAAATGATTAAACTAAGGAACGCAGCTCATAAAAAGGCACTCAAATCTAAACAAGAATCCCACTTTAAATACTACAAAGACCTTCTAAATACTGTCAACGCTGCTATAGTTAGGGAAAAAACCGCGTACTATACTTATTACATAAATAATAACATTTCTCAACCAAAGAAAATGTGGTCCCATTTGAAGTCAACATCTGTAGTATGTACAGGAAAATCTATTGATTTACCGAAACACCTCAGCGACCCCGACAATATTAACGACAGTTTCCTTGCCGTCCCAGGGAACCTCTGCTGTGCCTCTACTTCATTAAAATTTGCGTCTGCCAGATTTAATAATTCCGAATTCAAACTAAAGCCATGTACCGAAGATGAAATAAAAAAAATAATAAATAATATAAAATCTAATGCAGCGGGATTCGATAATATTAATATAGAAATGATAAAACTAACGATTGACATAACACTCCCTATAATAATTTATATAATAAATAAATCTATTGAGACTTCGACTTTTCCAGACGCTTGGAAGTTAGCTAAAATAAAGCCACTTCCAAAATCGGGTAAGGTGGATACTTATAAAGACTTAAGACCGATAAGCATATTACCAGCTATGTCTAAGATTATTGAGAGCGTTGTCTGTATGCAAGTTACTAGTTACTTAGAAACTGAAAACATAATTCCGGAGATACAGTCAGGGTTTCGAAAGAATCACAGTACCGCCTCTGCGCTATCCCATGTCACAGACGATATTATAGCAGCTTCAGACGTAGGCATGGCTACCATACTTGTCCTACTTGATTTTAGTAGAGCCTTTGACTGGTTAAATGTAGAGTTGTTGTTAAGTAAAATGACTTATTACGGCTTCACAGACGCGACTTGCAAATGGTTCAGATCTTTTCTCTATGGACGTCAACAATTTGTATCGTTAGAGGTGGATAATCAAATATTAGAGTCGAACACTAAAGAATTATTAAGGGGAACGCCGCAAGGCTCTGTACTCAGCCCGATTTTATTCTCTATGTTCACCGCAGATCTCAGCCAACGGCTACAACATTGCAAAGTACATTTTTATGCTGAAGATACACAACTTTATCTATTATTTGACCCAAATTCAACCGCAGTCGCAACCGATAAAATCAACTACGATCTTGATATAATCAATAAATGGTCTCATGAAAACAAATTGGTTTTAAACCCGTTAAAATCAAAGTATATGTATGGTCTTAGGCACAAAGAACCAGTGTGATCTTGTAAAAACCAGAAACCCAAAATTAGAAATAAACTCAATTTCTATTTCAAGAAATTTGGGACTGCTATTAGATGAGCAATTGCGCTACGAAGACCATATAAATGGAGTCATAAAAATCGCATTTTTTAGGTTAAGTCTTGTACGAATTTCATCGCTATCTCTCTTTGAAAGTAAGGATAACCCTGACTGAGTCCCTAGTTTTATCAAACTTCAATTATTGTGACATCGTTTATGGTCCTAGAATTTTCAAGAAAGCAGCGAATGCCATTCAAAGAGTACAAAATGCATGTATGCGGTTTTGCTATAATATTTCTAAACGCGAACATATCACATCACATTTGATTAATTATAAAATTCTGAACATGGAACACAGGAGAAAGTTACATTTAGGAAGTTTCGTGTCTAAACTAGTTAAAGTAAAAAGTCCTTCTTATTTATACAATAAATTGCTTTGGAAAAAAGACTCACACCAAGTAAATACCAGGTCTAAACATCAAAATAAACTTTCTGTACCTAAACACCACACTGCGAATCTCAGAGGCAGTTTCAAATTTTCGGCTTCGAAAATTTGGAACGATCTGCCTCCTCCATTGAGAAAAATTGTAGGGAAACAAACTTTTAAGATTAAATATCGAGCTTTACTTTTATTAAATTAATATTTCTACTTGTTATATTGTTATTATTACGTATAACCTTGATATTTTTATGAGTGATTATTGATCTTTTTTTTTTGTAATATGTTTGCTTTGTAAACTGTATTTAACTATTTTAATTATCTAAATGTTTGTCATATTTATTGTTGTATTTTTTTACCATTACCTATTATAGCCATAAATTATAACATAAATATTTTACTTGAATATTAAAACGAATGCTGTAAATTGAACCTTCGACTACCCCTATATTCATTTGCTAAGTTTATATACAAGGCTGGGCCTGAAAACCAGCGCTGCTAAAATATAATGTTTAAGCAGCATAATGCTGAGGTCAAGCCTATTATCACAAAATGTATACCTATACAATGTGTAATACCATATTTACCGTGATTATGAACCTAAGTTCAAAATCACATACAACCGTCTCTCTTTAAATTGTATTGATTTGTATTCTTTTTTATTTTTAAGTTCTTTTTGTGATAATAAAATTATTTTCTTTCTTTCTTTTCTTTCTTTCATAGCAATTTGAAAGAGGAGAGAGGAGGACATTCTATTTCATTTTTAAAGTTCAAGCGTTTAATGTTTTGAAATTGTACCAAAGTGATTTTGTATTGTTTTATTATTAAATTAAATATTTACATATTTGTAAAAATAAGGTAGATATGTAAAGCAGTCTAGTGTTACCTACCTATTGACCTTCAAGGTTTGATTGACCTCCGATCTAAATTAATATATAATCTGCTATCTGATATCACCGTGCCAGAGGCACCTTAACGTTTTGTTAAGAGTTAGTTCTGCCTAAAACCTAAACCGTTACGCTGTCACCTTAATGTCTGTCTTAAACTTCAAACTGATCATCAGTTACCAAAAGGTATTCAAGTCGAACGTGGGCTTAGTTATTTCTACGCAGACTTTTGTCAAAACACCCTTTACTTTTATAGCCAGAGGTTTAATATTTAAGGTGAATGTCTGGGTAAATACTCAACCAAGTATTCTTAGGTGAGAAACACAAGACCTAGCTTTGTGTATATGTTTTTATCAAAGCACTGTAGTTTATGTAATTCCAGTTTTCCCCGACTATTGTACTTATATAGAGTTAGTAGACTTATTAAACAGAAGACGATACATTTGCATGTATATTTTTTTTTATTTGTACAGGCAGCTACTTGCGGTTTGACCTGCGTATCTTTTAATCCTGTTAGAGGTTCTTGATAAAAAAAAACCGTGCCTTTCTCTAGAGTTGGACTCTCCAATGATCCAATGTTTCAAATTAACTGGTCAGAAATTATTAAGGTCAAAGAAACGTATTCTTTAGCCAAAGATTTGGGTTACCTTATAAATAATCAACACCAACTATGGATACATGGAGATCTTTAAGTACTATGCATCTTTTTCAGTGTCATCTTGTTTGAACTTTGTTATAAATTTCAATCTCTAGGAAGCTAAATCAATACTGGTACAACATTTTTCTTGACCCAATACAACTATAGAAAAGATATAGTCACCAGATATAATCAGGCCGGTTAAAACTATGTAGACAAGCATAATTCACAGAGCGGACATAACCTGCAATCATTTTCAGAGTTCCGCACATTTGAATAAAACAGGATCGCTATGTTGTCTATCTGTCTGTCAAGATCATTTTCTAAGAAGCGCATATAGGTATCAAGGAGAAATAAATATCAAATACTTAAGTACTAAATTCTGTATGTCTTGAAGAAGAGAAAAGGTAAAAGTTGTAAGTAACCCAGTCGGCTATTTATACCTGATTATTTGACGTTTGCAAGGAAATCAAAAAGAGAGAACTTGGTTGATCTGGAATCATTGAATTCAGTGAAAGATTAGAACTTAAAAGATAAATAAAAAGGGAGAAATTATATAGGGACAATCGGTGTTCGATTCCGACTCGCCCTTAACTATGGTGCTCTACTCCGGCTAGCTTTAGCAGGGATTGCATATCGGTATATTTTTTTAAATAGTACTAATAAAATTTTAGTACCTTTACTAGTGTACTGCTTCATCAAACACAAAACCTGTACAAGTTATTAAAATCTAACTTAATTATATCAGTACCCAAATAATGTATACCGGACCAATTTCTGTAGATGTTTTTAATACAGGAAAAATTTGAACCTATTTAATATCTGTACCGTAATGTATAGGTCAGCATCTGTCCCTACGCTTCATAGGCTTGCAATTAAACTATCGAACATCCTACAGTTATTTAAAAATAAAATTTTAATATCAATATGAACACCGGAAAATTTCATTTAACTGATAAAAAAAACTAGTTGTGCTACAATAATAAGGTAGACGAATTATTTCAATATGAATTCCTGTACTGTTATTTTTAAATACACCTAATTTAACGGTATGACGACTTACAGAAAAAAAATGTACAGGAATTCATACCGTTATGCAGTCCTTGCTTTAGACCAGTATTTTCACCTGTGAGAGTCTGCTATGGATTTAAATATAATTTTTTAAACCTCTATGCTAAGTGAAGTTAAAATTAAAATAGCCCTACTCTGGTGGCTCTGCTTGGTGGTAGAACCTCTTCACAGTCTGCCTGATTAGCGAACACCCTTCATATAAAATCTGCCGTCAAATATTATCGCCCCGCACACTTCCCGTTTGCGTTCGCTCCCGAACGGTCGTGTCTGCGGCCGCTCCCGAGTGTTCGTATTGCGCTGCCCTTGTTCCCTCCCCCGCACTCGTGCGGGCCAGGTGCCAAGTTAAGCTCTTTCGGAAAGTTTTCTCTTGTGGAGGCTGTGTGGTGTCGGGGCTAATTCATCTGCCCTTTTCAGGGCGGACCCGACTGCTGCCGGCCAAAGCATCGCTGATCAGGTGGATACGTAACCGTGCCAACGAAGCCTGATCGTCCGCCGTTCACCGGCAATAGGTCCGTACTAGGTCGTTCTCTCTTACAGCGCAGTTTGTGCAGCCAATTCGCCGTTCACCGGCTAGTAGGTTCTTGTTAGGAATAGGCTTCCTTTCAGAACAGTTCAGGTTCCCAGGGTTCGATGGAGGCCCCCATCGAATCCGGGGCTCAGCCCGATGAGCCCCAAAAACCGGTAAGTCTCTATCAATTCCATCAATTCCAAATCGAAATTCAGATTAGTATGCAACAGATGTACGCGCTAATAAGTCAGCAAATCGCAGCAGTATTCCCGGCCAGTCTGGCCTCCACCGCGTCCCTCCCTGCCACTCCGCCTTCTCTTACTTTCCCAACAGATTCTCCGGCGTTCCCAGATGTCGAGTGTGTTGACACTACGCCAGACTTTATGTCGGTTGATTCTTCCGCGTGCAAACGGAAAACTACCCCACCGGGTAGCGATTCCGACTGCGCTCTTTTAGTTCCAGAATCTCCTGCTCCATTCACCGAGGTTCGCAAAAAGTCCAAATCTAAGAAGAAAAAGAAGCAAGATTCTTCTTCGACTCTATCTCCATCCGTTTCAGCTGCTCCAGCCGCTGTTCCTGCTCCGCAAAATGTCGCACCGGCGCGGCGTCTGCTCCTGCGCCTTTTGTTTCAGCGATCCCGGCGTCACAGCCTGCGTCGCAAACAGATTCGGCTCCGCCGAAAGTCAAGTCTCCGCCCTATTAAGACTCTATTATTAAGGTCGTTGTCTGCTCAATTTCTGATTTCAGGAATTTCACTCGGCTTCTTGCTGACAAGAAGCTCGAGTACCACACTTACGCCCTCCCTGAGGAGCGTAAGATTCGTGCCGTCCTCAGGAACGTGCCGTTCGAGCTCTCGAACGAGCAAATCCAAGAGGACTTGTCTTCTCAAGGCTTCCCCGTCGAATCTGTGCACAAAATGCACAGCCGCCGAGGCAAGCAGTTCCCACTTGCGTTAGTAATCCTAGCGAAGAGCCCGCAAGGGCAGTCCATTTTCAGAGGTAAGCTCTCCGTGTGCGGTCTCTCCAACATCCGCGTCGAAGCACCACACAAGCGTGGTTTCCCAGGTCAGTGCCACCGCTGCCAATTGTATGGTCATGCGGCGGCAAACTGTTTTGCTTCCCCTAGGTGCGTCAAGTGCCTAGATCCGCATGGGACTAAGGAGTGCTCTCGCACTCCCGATTCGCCCACAGCTCCGTCCTGCGTCTTGTGCGGCCAGTCTGGCCACACAGCAAACTTTCGCGGCTGCCCCAAGGCACCGCGTGCTGCCAGGGCTACCGTGAAGCCCATCGAGAACTGGAGAGAGCGACCGCAGCCTAGCTCGGACGCCCCTCCAGTCAGTTCAAAGGTCCCCAAGGGCTTTACTCCTATCGTTTCAGGTCAGCGCAGCCGGGTTGCGACTCAATCGCAACCGGCCGCCAAATCGGCTTCCCAGTGCCAGAACGCAAAAGGGTCTCAAGACCGCATGGCGTTCTGGATCCAGCTCGCTCCCATCGACGAGATCCTGGCTTTCGGCGCCGCTCTCGACGCCAGCCCAGAGGGTTTCAACGGTGCTCTTCCGGTCTTAACCAAGTTCGCTCCCCTTATCAGGAAACTCCAGCAAGCTCAACGTTTCTAAACGTAGTCCTTCTTTCCAGCATTCCTATCTCAGAGTGAGTCTGATCACTCTAGATAATATCTTAGTTTAAGCTTTGTCATTTCTGCTAATCTTAGCTTTGTTTTTCTCGCTTTCAGTTCCTTTTGGTGGCAGCCGTCTGGATGCCGCTCACTACGCAGCCTCTCGCTCCAATTGGCTGTCGTTCCGACGATGACTAAGGACCTTAATCAAGGTGAGTCAAAAGGGGGATGTTTAGTGGGTATGCTCAGCCTATCTGAGAGAGTCTCCACACTGTCTGGGCATTCTATTTGCCATTAGCCACTTATGGTTAACAGCTTATAGAATGCCCATTCGTCCGTAATAGGATTCATCCTCCTCCCGCTAAAGCTAGCTTTACTGGTTTAGTGGGTGCCAAACGACTTTCCTTGGCGGAAAAACAAAAAAAAAAAAAATTATCGCCCCGGCTGTGATGTGTTCCGGCATTAGTTTATGAAGAGCCAGGTCCTTCCTGAGACCGTGTGTCATCTTTGACCTCATCTTCACTTACCATCATGTGAGGTTGAGCTCAAACGCCGGTTTAGTCACCAATTAATCTTACCACTTCTATATTCTTCGTTTCTACCTTTCTTTACTTTGATTTAATCGTTTAACGTAATTTAATTTAATTGTTTAATTTTCAATTAACCTACCAAATGATTTTGGTAGGTTAATTGAGCGAAAGAAAAACGTAGAATGTGCCAGCTGCTTCTCTTTCCGGGCATACTGTAAAAGTCAGTTAAGGGACAAAGGTTTTAAGGGGGTTTTTGTGGGCGATAGGCTGACCCCCTGTCACTACAATAGTCTCTCTCCATCTTTATAATACCTCCAAATTTGTCAAACGTGACATCAGATGGTCTTGTAACCTCTGGTATTCTGCCTACCCCATAAGGGATACAGGTGTGACGTTATGTATGTATGTCAATCTAATTTTAATTTTTAATCTAATTTATTTTATTTTATAAAATTGTGGTAGAGCGGAGTCCTCAAACACAGGCATTGAATGTCTAACTGAAGACCCCAGACGACTATTTGTATTAGAATAAGAAGAAGTAAATAAATAAATTATTATTATTATTATATTCTTGTAAAATACAAGCCCTGTCTCATAACCTTGCCTAAGTCCTTGACAAGCAAACTTCAACTTTCAGCATCTTAAACACGAAATTAAATTGAAATTGTTACTTTCTAACTTAGATATCTCATTCCTTTGCGAAAATACCGTGGTATATTTATATCGAGTTTCATCGCGACGCGACGCAACTCGTCTGCAGTAAGCACCTGTTGGCTCTTCGCTTCACTGAGCCGCGAGTGTGAAAGACGCCTTATGTTCTGACAAAACGATTCGTAAGATGCAAACGCGACATCACAATTTTCAGGACCAAATAAAATTAAATGTATGAATTTCAATGTTGATATTAGAAAACTTAGGATGAATTAATGTATTTGGTTTGATAAGTGTATAAATATCGGAATCTGAATTGAAGTTTTTTCATCGTAAAACTTACAGCTAGACATATAAAAGACAGTAAAGATAAGAAAATGACCATTTAAAGCTAATCTTGATGTTTTAAAGAGATATCATATGAAAATTAATTCAGATGTAGACTTGAAATGTTAATAATTTGACAGAATTAAAACCCAGTTTTTTGGTCAATCGTAATAACTCAAGATAAGCCTTTTTGGTTTCTACAATAGCTGCCTGAGTCTCGATTTCTTTACACATTTGAAAAATATCACTAACTAGTAACATGAGACTAAAATTGTCGACTCTAAAGTTACCATTAGTAGCTAAAAACTAAATGGTTCGACGTTTGATTTCAACTTAACGTTTCGGTCTCGAGTAACTGATTTTATGGGCGTTCGCTTAACAGAATTCAGAAAATGATAAATCATATAAAAATCCTAGTTAGGTACTTAAGTTTCTCAGGTGCATATCAATATATCACACTCAAATCCAAGGGCATTTTAATGTAGCGAAGTTCATACGTTTAGCATTATTAAGATTGCTTGTACAGTTGGGAGCGATTTATTAATACGGGCTCCGGTCTACTCGGGATCCGTTCAGAATTAAGCCATCCGTCTGAATCGTCAATTGAAAACGCAAAACTATTTTCCGTGTAGGGTTGGCTAAAAATAGCCCTAGCTCCTTCGGGTCAGCGTGTTAAGTCGCCTTTTGCGACTAATCCGAGGAGCAGCTTGGTGGTAGAATCCCGTCAGGGTCCTACTGGCTAGCGACCATCCTTCATATCCATCCATCTGCTGCTAAATATATCCGCTCCACCGGTGATGTGTTCTGGCAATTAAGGTCCAGGTCTTTCCTAGGCCCATGTGCTTTCACCTTCGACTTCATCTACAAAAAAATATACTGTCAACTATCGACAAATTTCAATCACTTCCATACTTTGTAAAGTTATGGAATGTGTATTGAACAATCGACTCCTGGCATACCTCGAGATCAACGAGCTCCTAAGCGATAGCCAATATGGTTTCGCAGTGGACGCTCGACCGGCGATCTTCTCGTTTATGCCACACACTTATGGAGTGAGGCCTTGGAGGGTCATGGTGAAGCAATAGCTGTATCCTTACACATTGCCAAGGCCTTTGACAGGGTCTGGCATGATGTTCTCTTAAGCAAGCTTCCAGCATATGGCATACCGACCGGGCTCTGTGACTGGAAATCTGATTTTCTGAGGGAACGGTCGATTTGAGTAGTCTTAGACAGCTACTCCTCTGACCTAATGGCAATTAATGCCAGGGTACCTCAGGGATCTGTTCTCTCTGCAACTTTATTATTGCTGCACATTAATGACGGCATTATTGGATACCCTGATGACAGCACTGTGTTGAGAGATATATATCCAATGCGCGAACGAGCGCCCACGAAATCCAGGTCTTGAGAGAGTCTATAATTGAGCGCGTTGATTCAACCTTGTGGAATGTGTCCGATTGGGGGGAGGGATAGTTCTGCCAAATAACCGCTCGAAGCGCTAGACTCTGTTAACCGGAGAGCCCGTAAACTTATAAATAACAACAACCTTACAAATAAAACAATTGCAGACGCTGGAGCATCGTCGTAAGTTTGCTTGTTTGACGGTATTTTATCGGATACATTTTGGTGCGTGTGCGAATGCTCTTTTTGACCAAAGTCTGGTGATAAAAAGGAGTGGGTTCAATTTCCGCAGTTCTGTCCCTATATAGTGGATTTACCAATAAGTCGAACAAAACGCTTCGATAGTTTCTTTTTGTTACGAATTGCCAAGGTGAGGAACAATCTGCCTGCGTCTGTTTTTCCTGACCACTACAGTCCTGGAACTTTTAAGTGTCAAATAAATAGATTTCTCGTGGATGGACGTGTACCACCATAGTCTTCATGCGCACTTTCCATCAGGTGGCATGGAAGACAAACATCCTATCCTTTCAATTTAAAAAAAAAAAAAAAATCCGGTCAATTAATTTAATTTACAAAATAAAGATTACAAACCCCACTACTGAAACCCTCTCTAAAAAGTAGGAAACAAGTAATAGTCTCCGCTGAAATATTCTTTACATATTTGAACTGTGCTAAGAAAATTCTTTGATTTCATACGCCCTACAATCATCAAACCTATCTTTGAACCTCAAATTGCTAAGATATTACATGCGAAAATGTGTAAATGGTGTATAGTTTTTATTGTTGTTTTTGTTTAGTTTATTAAATCACTGTATATTTTCCGAATAAAATAAAATAAAATAAATAAAATACAGAAACGTTGAGAATTGTTTTTTAGTTCTATATTTTCCCCTTCCCCTAGCGGGCGCTGTAGTCAGTGTAACGTGACGTCATGGAACTTTTAACCAGCGAACTATCAAGACGCTTCCAATGACACCTTATTTATTCAATTATAATAACTAGTTTAGAAGTTGTGAGTAAACAGATGAACATCCATACCCACATACATACATACAGGTCAAAATCATGACACCCCTTTTTACTTCGCCGAAGTCGGGTAAGAAAGACCTTTACTTCTGCTTTTTCAACGGCTGTTGATCAATTAAACCTTGTCAGGCCCATAAAAATCAATTCCAGATATATAAAATCTTATCTGAAGAATAAAACACAACTTCTGGCAAACTCTTTAAATCAAAAGCTTGCATCTTTAAATTCCATTTCGTGAACAAAAGCAGTGTTAATCCTACTCTTATTTCGATCTTACATAAGCTATGCTGAGCTGCAGCTGAACTATCCTCGCAAGCTATTCCAAGCTATTGTAAGCTGCTTCAGTGCTCATCACTTATTAATTGCTGGCGAACTCTCTGACAAACGGCTTTTCCAAATTGAGGTGTGGAATTTCGGTACAGGTAAGGTATTTTGGATAAAGGTAAGTACTTGGTTATAATTTTGTTTTTGCTTGAAGATAAGTGCTGGCTCAATACATTAGATTAGTAAATAAAACCAGTAAAGGAACTGATTACCGTATAACGTGCATAAAAAACGAAATATATTTATTGACATTGAATAAACTTGAAGATTTCTTGAGTGATCAAAAGAAAATCCTAGTAAAAAATATATTTCTTGTTTGCGAAAATCGTTTCAATAAATGCTACCTAATTATTGTGTAAAAAATTTGGCAGGTGATTAAAAAGTTGCTCTGTATACATAAAATAAGTATATTGGAAAGTCAACTCTTGGAGCAGGAGGAAGAAAGGTTTTAATATGCTCTGTAATATGGCATTTATTTATTCAAGAAATGCCTTTGGGATTTACGTGTTGGGATTTAATTTGCATAGAATAATAAAAATATGTATAACCTCTCTGTGTACGAGCAGAAAAATAAAATCATAAAATACATATTTTTAAATGTAAAAGCTTATCTCTTTCTTGAACGGGTATTAAGCAAAGTTTCCGAGTGAAAAATATATTTTTAACAGTTTCTTGCAATAGAAGCGTTATTGTCAAAAAACGCTTTAATGCCTGCGAGGTGCGAGTTGCATAACTTTATTCGAATGACTTTACCAGCCAATTAATTGAGTAAAATATTTTAAACTACCAATAACGTTCTTGCAAAATCGGTTTCACATTTCCGTCACTAGCTGGCGCTGCGCTGTTTCAATTCCTTAAAAAACGTAGTAATGGTATATTTGAAAAACTCGCACTAGGCTCTCTGGTGGTAATCTCAAACTCAAACTCACTCAAACTGAAAACATTTATTCGCAAAACTACAACAGCACAACACAACAAAGTAAAATAAATAAACATAAACCAAAAAAGTAAAAAACTAAACATAAAACAAGCAAAGCAATGAAACAAACAATTATTTTACCACAAACAACAAAGCATAAAAATCAAAAGGAAATAAAAAGACAGATAAAATTACAAAAACAAGTAGAGAGTTAAAAGCACAATACAACAAAAACCAGATAAGGAATATAAACAGAAAGAAAACACATAAAAATAAAAAAAACATTACTTTGAAAATGGACACAAAATTACATAAAAATTATTATGTAATTTTGTATAATTTTGATGTGTTAATTTTTAATTTAACAGTAAATATCAAAAAAAATATATATAAAAACTTAAATAAATAAAAATATAATCTTGTGCTGTAGTATGCTTTCCGAATAGGACCCATTTCAGCACAGTACCACAGTACAGATATATACAGTAATTCAACTCGGCCGCATCTTTGAATAATATTTAAGCTGTGCTTAAAGAGCTCTTTCATTTGATACCCCACACAAAACTATTAAAGAATGTTTTTTTTTTTTTTTTATCTTTAAGAGGCGATTTCACCATGCTCTGTTAATTATTTAACACTCATGTTAAACCTTTTAACAAACTGTTAAGGTTATTGAGTGTCCCATCACGCACTAACGAATGTTAAATTTCCTTAATCTGTTGTTAAATTTAATTCCTTCTTTTGGGGTCCGTTAAGTTGTGAACAGGCGATTAGTTAGTATGACACTTCATACATTTACCAGATAGATAATATCTGTGTTGTGGTGCATCATACTTTCGTGCTGTTTTAGACACGTCATAGTCTCAATATGAACGCGGCATACGATTATATTTTCGAAGATAATATGATGGAAAATTTAGATAATTTAGACAGTATATCGCGTCGTCCTAGGATTTTTAAAGAACGCCGTCACTATTTCGAAGAGTATGATGATGTAGATTTTCGAACAAGGTTTCGTTTATCGAAGAAATCTGCTTTGGAAGTATTGGAACTAATTGAAAATAAACTTGAATATCCATCAGATCAGTAAGTAGATAGCACCCTAATTGTTCCCATGTATGCATCTAGCAACATTTTACTAAAAATAACCTCAAATTTGTTACAGAAATGAATCTATTTCACCTATTGATAAAACACCCCACAAGCTACAAAACACCGACGTTAGCTCAAGATTAACCTCAACACAAAGCGTTTGACATTTATTGACAGTGACAGAACTTACGTATTATACGACTAGCGAAAATAGTACTTGCCACCGGAACATATAATGTAGCAAGCATTGACATTTGGTTTTAGTTGGTTTAGAATATTAATGAATGATTATGTAAGTCATTCATTAGACGGTCGATTTATCAATGGCCTGTTAGATTTTCAACTTGGAACACATAAAACTAACAGCGATGTTAATGTTTCTGTTAATTTGAATCGTTCGTTTGCTAACGCTTGATTTATGAAATAATTAACAGATTATGGTGAAATTGGCTCTAAGTCCCCTAGAAGGTGCTGTAGTTAATTCAACGTAACTTTATACAGCCTATAACCAGCAGACAGTAAAGAGGCTTCCAACGACACCTCATTTGTTCAATTACGATTACTAGTTTAGAAGTTTTGAGGGAACAGATGAACATCCATACCCACATATATACTTACAATACATACAACTCAAAATCATTACCCTCCCTTTCGCTTCATTTACACATTTACATGCATAAGCAAATAATGCCGTTGCTCTCATAATAGTACGTATTTACAAATAGATCTGCACTTTTAATATTCCATTTTCAAGCATCACAATAACAACAAATAGAACACTTCTTAAAGATAAAGGCTGAAGTCCACTAAATATTAAAGATGCGCCTTGCTCAGCCCGACTCAGCTCAGCTCGGCTCGGCTAAGCTCGACTTAACGAGGCGGGCATTAAAACTGTGGCAGTCTTAGAATCGGTGTACTTGAGTAAACTATTGGGAGATTACAAAGATTTCCCAGGGTTAGCACTTCGGAGTTTCACCGGAAGATGTTCGAAACGAGAAACGGTTAAAGTTGAGTTAATTGAAAATAACAAATTTGTTAAGTATAGCTTTATTTGCATGTTTTGTTTTAGTTTGGCGATTTTGAAGGGGAGTTTTCCCAATAATATGCAAAAAGATGTTACTATTACTTTTGTTGTTTTGTTGAATGAGAGTGAGAAGTGAAATGATACAACAATTCAAATATTTCCTATGTAGCAATACAATCCGCATTCATGCATTAGGTTCGTAATAAAGTACCTATACATATTTACAAAGATTTCTTTAGCGAAAAATTTTAGTTTGAATGATAGGAATAGGTTATTTAATTGTTTACTTTAACATATACTTATGTACCTTATATTATTTAATATAATAATAAGCAGCACTTTATTTATACAATTCTCAAAAACTCTTTGTTTTCATTTTTTATACAAGACACTGCTGCGCCTTAATTGTTACCATTTTTCTATATCTGTGTATGTCCTCAGTGAGACGTTCTAATTGTAATTATTTTAAGTTTGAAATTTATTGATATGTATGGAAGTTAAAATTTATAATAAACTACCAACTAAAATAAAAAATTTACCATTCAATAAATTTAAATTTAGTCTGTTTGAATTCTTGCAATCTAAATTTTATTATACTAATAATGAATTTCTAAATGACAAATATATTGATTAAAAATTATAACTTTATATAAAAAAAATTACTGAATATAACAATTAACTTAAACATGTATTTCGACATATCTTAAATTTAATATTTTGCACACTGACACTTGTCGGTAGGATATTGTGAAACTTTAATCTATACAATAAGACCTCCAATGTACCATAAAAACAAATAAAGATTTTATTATTATTATTATTATATCTGTTGTATCTTTTATTCCTCTTTTGTCTCCAGTAAAGTTAAAAAACAAATTCTTTTAATGATAATATAAATATGTGCATAATGTTGTTTTTACATATTTCTGATACCGTTTAACTAATTGCTAACTTGTTTAACCTCTTTGGAGACAAGTAGATATAGAGTCGCATTCGACATTAGAATCGCTAATTTTAAGTTGGATCTCTAATGTCAAACTTAGAAGCTTCAAAACCATCGACAACGAAAAAACGTGCCAGTTTTTTCAACAACGATTTCACATTAAAAAAAAACACTTAAATTTTCTTAAAAATTTGCAAAAAGCAAGTCGTGGTAATATGGCGACTGTCCGCATTGTTGTCATTTAATTCATTAGTCATTAAGTCATTGTTCAAAACCTTTGAATTTGACGTCTCCTAATTTGACATTATATATAGGTACTTAAAATTAGCGAATCTAATTTCAAATTGAGCCCATAGAGTTTCTTAAGTATAATGCAAGCACTTTTGTCGAAAAATTTTTGTCTTCCATAAGGACTGGGAGCGAAAGAAAAACATAGAATGTGCCAGCTGCTTCGCTTCCCGGGCATACTGTAAAAGTCAGTTATGGGACGGAGGTTTTATTGGCGTCTTTGCGGGCGATACGCTGACCCCCTGTCACTGCAATAGTCTCTCTCCATCATAATAATACCTCCAAATTTGTGGAACGCGACATCAGATGGTTTTATAGCCTCTGGTGATCTGCCTACCCTATTAGGGATACAGGCGTGAAGTTATGTTTGTATGTATTTTGTCGAAAAAAATACCGTTTCTCGAAAAAATTATCCATAAATCATCTGATTTAAATAAACATCCATTGATACAGACTTGACGACTAACATCTGCGTTTCATCACACAAATATCTGCCCCGCCGGGATTTAAACCCAGGACCTCTGGTATAGAAGGCAATGTTTGTTACCACTACACTAGCCAGTCATCGAACTTGTTTTTGTGAAATGATAATAAATGAAAAAAGAAAACTATAATAAATCTTCCAGCATGCATGCAAAGTTTTGCTTAAATCATTCGCCGGATTCTGTCTCTTCTACCCTGATCCTCGACCGACTAGTCATAATTGCCGGGTCTTTGCCACCAAAGGCGAGTATTTCAAATCATAAATAAAATAAAATAAAATTCCCACACAATCACACCAACTTATTGACCTCAAAGTTAGCGAAGCTTGTGTTATGACATACCATGTAGCGAACTAGGGGGAACCTTGAATTAATTGTAGGTAGATAAGAAATTATTAGAAATACACACGTTCTCTCTCTCTCCTTTATAAGACACTCTTTAACCCATGTCTACCAGAGTACTTGAAGAGGTGCTTTAGGTTTCGACATGAAGATCGCGACCGAAACCAACGGTCTTATAGCAACATGTTGCTATCCACACCACAGCACTCATCGGAAACATTTCACAGCTCATTCACCGTCCTCGCAGCATGCTTGTGGAACTCTGTACCTCCTTCTATACTTTCATCTAAAACTGTCGACTCGTTCAAACGCAACCTCTATTTACGCCAACTCTGTCATTAACGCAATTAAATACTTTTCCAGCATTAAACAGTTATGTTCTTTATTTTTATACATGTATTATTTTTTATAATTTTATATGTATATAATTAACGGGACACACTGTATATTATATATATTATTCATATTTATTTATGTTTATTTCATATTATATTGTAAATTAATTATATTTTATATTATTAATTATGTAATGTATAAGATTAACGTTTTACTCTGCCTAAAGATTTCTGTTTATTTTTCTTTTATGTTGTTTCTTTTTGTGAATTTTTCTTAATTGATTCCTTTTATGGTTGCCTGGTAGAAATCGCTTGTAACGATAAGGCCGCCTCATTTATCGCCATCTTTATTATTTATAGTACCTTATTGTAAAATTGTATTTTATTTAGCAATAAAGAGTATTTATTGTTATTATTATGTATAGATAAAGACCCAGATCCTGATATTTTTTTTTTTGTTATATCGTGCGGGAATAACAAAAAAAAATGATTTCGTGATTGATGTAGTAGAGTCATGATCACTGCAATACACAGAACTATGCTCACGAAAATCTATTACTTGATAGTGATAAATTAATGAGAAAAAATTGCTATCGCAAGTTAAATTATAATTGATAAAAATGTGTTTATTTTAATATTATGTTGTTTTCTAAGTAAGCGTTCATAGGTAGGTAGGTGTAAGTAATGTAAAAACTAACATAAGATTGATTTTGAAATAGAAACTGCGCTCGAAATTTAAGTAACAGGATAAATAAATGTTTCAAATAATATATAAAATTTATAATAAAGACAAAAAATGATCATTATACCTCATGAATACGCATAAAACTTTATTCCTCATTTACAATTAACGCCATCTAGCGGATCACAAGTCAACTAACTTGCCGTAGACTACTCGTTTCATAACTCCTCCTCCTAATGCTGGTTAGTGAGAAGCTGGCTATTTAGTTCTGAAACATAAGGTTAGATGGCAGCACTTGTAAAATCAAGTTTATTTTCAAAGAATAAAGGGTCAATTGAAAAGTAATAAAAATAGTTTTCATTTACTCGTAGATACTAGATTTGTGTAAGCTTTCTAACTAAATTCCTGTTAAAGGATAAGTAAAATACCAATACGTTTAAACAGTTCAATTTGATAACAAGTGAATATTCTTTTACCTTTCCGTTCCTTTGAAAAAAGGCAAAAAGTATACACGAAAAAAATACAAAAATAAATTCTGCGACCGTGACAGGACTCGAACCTGCAATCTTCGGATCCGAAGTCCGACGCCTTATCCATTAGGCCACACGGTCGATGTAAGTATCTTTGAAATTACGTATCAAAAACCAAATATAATCGATGATCAAGACTAAATTGAAATACTAATAAAAAACCAATAGAGCATAAGCCTTAGGTTTTTTAATTTTTCTATCTCTAATGTCCAAAGAGTGAAGAAACATTTGCGATATAACTTACCTAAGAAATTAACAAATATTTAACTTTTGTTATTAGTCATCAATTTTGTGATCCTAAGACTCAACTAAATTTAATAGTAGTACCTACTTATGCGGGGCTTATTTTATCGTTTGGGCTATACAGGCCTCTCCATATCAATCCCAACAACATTTGTCCAAAGACTTTTCAAAATTAACAATTTTTAAAATTTCAGTTTTCATCACTTCGCTTTCTCCACGTTAATTAATCTTTTCATACATGATCGCCAGTTACGGGTACTTTTCACTGATGCATGATGAGGTTATGTACTATGTATGTATGTAAGTTTTCCTCTACAAAAAATGTTTATTGCCTCTAAATTGGAGTAAATCTATTAACTCTGAGCTCAGGAATGCCACGCACCTTACGTAGGTAGGTAAAATATCGCTACTTGCAGCTGGCAAACAATTTTTTTTATACTTTTTTGTATGAGCAAAATATTTTTGTTTTTATTTTTTTCTGTGTTATTTATAAAGGTTTGTGAAAATTCGTAGAACAGATGCGGTTGGGTTGATGTAGAGAGGCTGCCTGCAAGAGTCGATACGCTAGTTAAAATTACCCAGTAAAACCTTTATCAACATTTAGGTATGCAGAAAAAAATTAAAGCGACCATTGTCAAAAATTATCTCACTAAAAACCATAAAATTCAAAAAATTCAAAAAGTTTTATTCATCTTAGGAATTACACAAAACACTTGATGAAGTCAGTCATCACATCCTTCGGCTTTAACTAGTTGTTAAGGAAGATATTACAGTAGACAAAAAAAGCCGGCAGAAAAAAACTCTTCCCACTCTTTTTCAATGAGAATTATCAAATTAATACAAATAGGTACAGTACAAATTGACCGTGACATGAAAAAAAAAACAAACACAAGACAGCTAATTGTGAGAGCCAATGTCATGCCACAACCAAATTGCTTACATAGTATGTGTAATAACTGGGACCAGAGTATTTGAACAAGAATGGAATAAAATAGTCATAATATCATTAGCAATAGTATCATTAGTATACATATAGTATAACTTATCTACCTATCTATCAGTATAGTATCTATCATAACACTACTCTAGGGATCGCCGAGCAGGATTATCTGATACCTATTTTACTCGTTTAACTCACGCGAAGTACAAAGGATTTATTATAATACAACAAAATACATTTTCTGTACGTTCTTACTATTATTATGATTACTATGATATAAATTAAATGATCATAGTTTAGGAGTAACAGATCAACGTGTATGAACTCCGTCATTGTTACTTTATGCTTAGGCTACACTACCGTTATATGCCAATAATTATTGCCATAACTTAAAGAAAACCTAGGTGTCCATGATTTACGGCCATAATTTTACAATGCCAATCAGTATGGCAAATGGCGGTAGGAAATAGCTCCGGCGGCGGTCTTTTTTCGCACATCAAAGAAGATTACCGCAGTAATTATTAAGTTTGTGGCCACACTACCGTTTGTCCAGTGTGCAATATGAGCTCACCGGCGACGCACGTATTGACCGACATGGAGTGGTCAAATGAAAAAGCGCTCGAGTTTTTAGAATTATTCCAATCCGAACCGACTCTTTGGGATACCCTTTTTTGTCTTCTTTTAGCTTTGTTGAAATTTAAAAGATTCATGTAAAAATAATAAGCACTCATAAAACACAACACCGCTGCAGCTTCGACCTCCATCTTGAAAAAGTGATATTTTCCGCCAAATTGATTAACATCACGGTAATTTAATACTATAATTATTGCCGGTAGACGGTAAGGTAGTGTGGCCACACCAGTTCATGCAGTAATTTAAACGGTAATTTAATGCCATAATTATTGCGGTAACAGCCCGGTAGACGGTAAGGTAGTGTGGCCGTAGTATAAGGTAGTGTGGCCTCAGTATTAGAGATATAGGCATAATTCATGTACCCACTGGATTAAATATGATTTGAAACGGTGTCTCCTTTTGGTTCTTTTAAGCAAATAAGTAATATAGTTTTTTTGCGTCATAATTTGACAAGAGGTTAAAGGTTTGTAATAGATTAAAAATCCGTTTTTTACTATTTTTTTCAGTGGGTGGAGTTAATACAAGTTGATCTGTTACTCCTCATTTGGTAATATGTGTTTTTTAATACTTCTTATCCTATAAGTAGACAAATGTGTTGCGATTTCGACTCACACTTAACCGGTTATTTAATACTTAACGTGCCCATCGAAGCACGGAAGTTGTTGCGATAATGACGACGGTCACGGTCACCTAACATACTTAACAAATAATAACGCAAGATAAAAAAAATTAACGTGCCTCCATGCTGGACTGAGAGCAAAGGAAAAACATAGAATGTGCCAGCTGCTTCTCTTCTCGGGCATCATACTGTCAATTAAAAAGTCAATTAAGTGAGAGAGGTTTTTTTGGAGGTGTTTCTGACCGCCTGTCACTGCAATAGTCTCTAACCACCATTATAATGCCTCCAAATATGTTAAACGTGACATCAGATTTTAGGTTTTACATACATGCATACGTAACTTCACGCCTGTATCCCTTATGGGGTAGGCAGAACACCATTGGTTATAAGACCATCTGATGTCACGTTTGACAAATGAGGTATTATAATGATGGAGAGAAGCTATTGCAGTGACAGGGGGTCAGCCTATCGCCCACAAAAATGCCAAAGCCTTTGTTTTTGCCATTTTAGGTTTTATAAGAGGTTTTATAACCTCTGGTGTTCTACTTACCCCATAAGGGATACAGGCGTGAAGTTATGTATATATGTAAAAAAATAAAATTATGAATATAAAAGCCCAATTGAGATAATCAATGAATGCAGAGCATTAAAAATTCGACTTTGCCAACATTTTTTAATCCTTGTCAAAACTTTGGCTACCTACATACATACATACATAACTTCACGCCTGTATCCCTTATGGGGTAGGCAGAACATCAGAGGTTATAAGACCAACTGATGTCACGTTTGACTAATGAGGTATTATAATGATTGCGAGAGGCTATTGCAGTGACAGGGGGTCAGCCTATCGCCCACAAAAATGCCAATAAAACCTCTGTCCCTTAACCGACTTTTACAGTATGCCCGGGAAGAGAGGCAGCTGGCACATTCTATGTTTTTCTTTCACTCCCAGTCCAGCATGGAAGTAACCATGATGGACTGCCTATAGGTCCAGCATGGTTACTTCCATGCTGGAAGTAACGTTCCACTTTGGCTACCTATAGGTAGTAAAAGTTTATGAACGTAATTATTCTCCATTTTTAAATATATGTTTTAGAAATTTCAATTTATTAAAAACAACTTAGTCGATTTCGATGAAATTATTATAGGGCCCCCTCTGAAATATCTTCTATCATATGAAATAAGAATATTTAAAATCGGTTCATAACCGTCCAAAAAAATCGCGTAACAAAGATAAAAAAAACATAAACACGAATTGAAAACAGCTTCCTCTTGGAAGTTGGTTGAAAAGTATTATAACATAGTTCGATGCGCAGGAATCATCTTCTTACTTATTTCTTATCTAACTAATATTATAAATGTGAAAGTTTAGATGTATGTATATCCATAATATGTATATCCATAATATCCATAATATTTGTTCCTCAATCACGGTAGAACGGCTCAACGGATTTAGATGAAATTTGGCATAATGATAGTGTAGAGTCTACAATAGCACATAGGCTATCCCGAATTCATCCCGAAATTCCCGCGGGATTCGAAATTCCATGGGTAAAACCACGCGCAACTGCTAGTGTTCTCTGAGTTCTCATCTAAGAAATCTCATGTGAGCTCTTTGATATTGTTTTGAAACCAGAACGCGCTATCCTCGGAAATTACGAGTTACATTTAAAAAAAATTGATAATCCAGATTTTGAGGAATTAAATATTGAGATATTTTTTACAATCAAAAGTATCGCAGGTTAAACTGCACGCAGCTGTGTTTATTAATCTACGGCTCCTAAAGTTCATAGGTCATGAGGCTGCAAACTGGACGGCAGCGGCAGCGACGCGGGGAGTCAGGGTCGTTCTCGAAGCCAGCGGGCGCTCGAGCGATTTGTCGCTGTTTCATACAATCTCAATACTTTCTATCGTATCTTGGAAATCGCTACCCGCGCCGCTGTCGCTATCGCTGCCTTCCAGTTTGTAGCCTTACAGATGATTGATAGACCTTCGAGGAAGTATGAAAGGAGCCCTTTGCCTAACAGTCTAATTTATTTTAAATTTATTTTACAAGGCACAGATTACAGTCGAATAAATTTAGAAAGAATAAAATAAATAGTTTTGCTCAAGGTTGCAACCTTAGACGTGCTTAATGCAAGCGGTGAATTAACAATTATGTTAGTAGTACTTAGTTTATTTATTTCTATATGTTGCGCGCGGTTTACCAACGCAATTTCGAATCCCGCTGGAATTTCGGGATAAAAAGTAGCCTATGTGCTATTCCAGTCTGTACACTATCACTACGACTAATTTAATCCAAATCCGTTGAGCCGTTCTCTCGTGATTGAGGAACAAACATCCATACATTCAGATATCCATACATCAAAATTTTCACATTTATAATATTAGTAAACTAAGACTTTTTTGCTTAACTAGCCCTTCCGGTTGTTGGTATGACCCATCATAGTCCAACTGGCTAGCTACCTTCCTTCATATAAAATCTGCCGATATGAAATATGGAAAAATTTTCAACCGATGTCCAAAAAAGGAGGAGGTTCTCAATCCGTCTGTATGTTTTTTTTGTGTCTTTGTTACACGATATTTCGGTCAATTATGAATTGAGTTTGAAAATAAACAATAATTTTTCATATGATAGAGGATCATAGTTTGTTTTACGTGTAATTCTAAACGTGTAAGTAATTAGAATTATGCATAGCTCTCATCCTTACAGGGTTCCACTATCTTCCTGTGTTAAATGGACTCCCCTGATACCTCATAGTTAGTCCCATTTAAATTTCATCGAAATCGGTTGAGTACCTCATTGAAAATTTCAAAATTTGAAAAAATATGTATGATTTCGGAGAATGTTTACGTTGATGACATTCTCAACTCAGCCAAAGTTTTGACGTCAAGTCGGATTTTTATTGCTCTGCATTCGTTGATTATTTTCTTTTCTTGTAGCCATTTCTTTCCTCGGCCCATGTGCTCTCATCTCATCATCACTTACCATCAAGGCAGATCGAACTCAAACGAGGGTTCAGAGGAAACTAAATTATATAAATTGTTTTTGTTTTGTTATTCTGTCTGCATTGCTCATTTATGCACTTGCATAAAATTTTTGGAAACAAAAGTATATAATCTAATAAGGTTAGAATAGATAAAGTCTTGATATCTTAATTAAATAAGATAAAAGAGTTATCTGTTGTTTTATCGCTATTTAATGTGACCGTTCTATATTTAGTAATTCAATGTAATCATGAGTTGTATATTTCTGAGGCAGAAATAACATTTTATTTTTCCTTGTAGTAATATTTCTTACACAGACTCTTTACATATCAGATATATATGATAGGTATTGTATTTAAGCTGTGCATAAAGAATATTCAAAAACCAAATTGTTTTCTATTCTAAAAGCTTTCTTTTATAAGTATATTGCAGTAGGCTTCGATTACTTTTTTGAAAAAATAAATTACACAGAGATTTCCATGCTTGGCTGAGAGCGAAAGACAAACATCGAATGTGCCAGCAGCTGTATCTCTTCCCGGGCATACTGCAAAAGTCAGTTACGGGACACAGGTTTTATTGGCGTTTTTGTGGGCGATAAGCTGACTCCCTGTCACTGTAATAGCCTATTTTCATCATTATAATACCTCCAAAGTCAAACCAAAGTCAAGTCAAAGTTATGTATGTATGTATTTACAAAATGAAAGAAAGAAATTATTTATTAGCTGAATATGGTAGGTAGTTACAAGGTTTTAACACTATATGTAGTGCAGCATACCATGCAACGGTGTGCAAATTTTTACTATATCCTTCCTCAATTACAAAACCCATCAAAAAATAAATATTGAAAAAAGAAAAAAACTTCTAAGGTCATAACAAACATTAAACTTATTGGTAAATAGTATATTATGTAACAAGTGAGCGAAGTTGCTAATTAAGTAAGCTGTGATTTGAGCCCGAGCCGCAGGCGAGGGCTTAATAATGAGCCGAGACTGTAATTCGCAACGCTCACGAGTTACATACGACGTTTTTCAACACACTTGTGAGTAAAAGACAGACATACGTGGTCATAAAATAACAAACACATTTGATAACAAAGCTGTGAATTGTGATTGACAAATGGCGCCGAACCTCGCGCATGCGCGTAGGTTTTTTTTTCCGCCAAATGTGTCAATGTCTGTATAGCATATACAGCCTATTTTAAGTGAAAATGTTTAATTTGGAGTGGTAAATGCAAATATTTTAATATTTTATAACAAATTATTGTAAATTGTGAATAATTTGTTTGATATACAAATTTGTTTTACTAATATAAGGCGCAAACATTTAAAAATTTATATGGATTTGAAGTGGTATAAAACCTCTTTTGTTGTTTCTGAAAATATTTAATGTATAACCCGGACCAATAAAATATGCTCTGTTTACTCGCATGTAATTTGCACAAAGGTACAATTCAACTTTGTAGGATTCATTATATTATGCACTAGGGTATAATATATTATTCACGCGTGACTTATAGCCCAGTTTATAATTCTAAATTCAATAGAATATCGCTCACTTTACGAGCAAGTGTGTTGAAAATAATAATAATTAACGAATGCAGAGCATTAAAAAACCGACTTCACGTCAAAACTTTGGCTGAATTGTAACGTAGTCAAGTTAAACATTCTCCAAATTCAGACATATTTTGAAATGTTCTATGAAGTAGGTACTCCATCGATTTCGATGAACTTTATATGGGACCAACTATGAAATATCCTCTATCATATGAAACAAGAATTTTCAAAATCGACTCGTAATTGTCCGAAATATCGTGTAACAAGGACACAAAAAAACTTACACACGAATTTGAACTTAAATTGAGAATTTTATGCGATAGTGGACGTAATAATAAACGAATGCAGAGCAAAATCGGTCCAACCAGTCAAAAGTTATGAGATAAAAAAAATCATACGGACGAATTGAGAAACTCCTCCACTTTTTAAAGTTGGTTGAAAATAATAAATGTCCGTATGTTTACTGCTGTAAGTCATGGATATACTCGCTTATAAATGTAAGTGTAGGTCCAAAATTTGTTTCAGTTAGGTTCCTATGTCAATAACCGGATTTTAAACCGGATTAATCACGTAATCCGCTTGAAAAGTGATTTGTAATAAATAATGAATCATGAGTGAATAGACAATTGAGTTTTTATGAAAAGAATTATGAATTTGCAAAATACAATTGTTTGGCAAACGCTAATATACTCGGATATACGATATTTAGAATATAACACTTTGAACTAAAATCGAAATTACACGAAAAAAAATATTTACTCAGTCAGTGTGCTTGTTAATTGTACCGGGTTAGATAAATTTAAATTATTTGTCATTTTAATATAAGTTTTGCAAAAATGATATATATTTTTTTTTCAAACACAATATAGGTACTTAAATAAAATTTAACAAAAACCATAACATTATAAACCTACCCAGTTTTAGCAAAGTTAGTAAAGAGCATGGAATATCTTTTTATCATTAAAACATCAGTCTTCGGAAATGTACATAAATCCAAATGTTTAATTTTCATGACATATAAAGAGTCCTCGCCATGTCCAGCTCCTCTTTTTTGAATTGGTGTATTGAGAACTTTTGTAAGCGATTGTTCATCTTTGCTCATCAGCATATCAAAAATAGAATATTCGTTGGCATAAGCAAATATGTACACACAAACAGGACTGTTACTCTGTGACATTAGCTGTGAACTTATCCATATACCACTAGCAAAATCTAGATCACTCAAGAAATTTATCGCACTTTGGGTGGGCATGTCTATATCCTTTTTCATATATTCATTGAAATAGGTTTTAATAAAGTTATTTGGATCGTCGATGTTATGACAAAAAAACTCTTCAATATTTTTCTTCTCCATTAATTCATCTACTAACTTTGGTTTAAAATAATGATTCAACAGGCCTTCGAACTCACAAAATCCTTTTAACATAGGTATATCATGAAACTTGCCTTGTATTATTATATTGTAAGGGTAATCTGATATAAATGCCTCTCCATCACCAAAATCTTTTTCTATGGTAGGAACGAATCCACAGAACATAGGCTTTGTTCCAAGAAAGTCTATAATTGAAAAAGCAGCATTAACTATCTCATTGGCTGAAGCAGCTAATAAAAAGTCAAGAATAGATTTCTCATCTTTTATAACACATCCAAGAGTTTCAGCTAATTTGAAACTTAAGGCTTTGATTTTAAAGTTTATAGCCCAATGATTGAGTGATGATCCAGATTGAGGTATTGCTTTATGAAAAAGCCCTCTACTTAGTTCAGATACACAAAGATATTCCACAGATGCACCGCCAGCACTCATACCAAATATTGTGACGTTATTTTTGTCCCCTCCGAATTGCATGATATTATTTTGCACCCATTTTAAAGCCATAACTTGATCTTTTAAGCCCATATTTCCTGCTGCTTCTGGAATATCTAAACATAAGAAACCCAGAGGCCCCAATCTGTAGTTTATAGAAACGACCACAACGTTATGTTCTATCAAATAGTCTGGTCCATTGAAATATTTTGGGGCTCCTGATCCTCCTATGAAGCCACCTCCATGTATGTGGACCATCACTGGGAGTGGTTTGGACCCTTTCTCTGGAAGCGTGGGTGTAAAAATATTAAGATAAAGGCAATCTTCTTGCCCAACAACATGTTGTTCAATTAAGAACTTTAATTGTAAGCTTTCGCAGTGTTCATCATCGAATGTTGCATCTCTTTCTCCGTTCCATGATTCTGGAGTTTGTGGACTCTGAAAGCAAAATGACCATTGTTTTAGGTTTATGTATTACGTCTGAAAAAACTTCATACGTAGGATGATCATAGAAAACAATTGAAATATAAATGTCCTAATAGCCAAAGAGAAATGTTTTGAATATATTGTATAATCGACATGGGACCCTATACTTCAAAATATAAGCCCTTACAATATCCCACTCCCACATTCAACCAGCTGCAAACCTTAAGCTCAAGAGACTGAAAGATCGTTTTGTGTATCATGAAAGCCATACTCTAACGAAGAAACAGATGGTGTTTACAATTTATAACTACCTCACTAAGTACTACTTCATTCACTTGTAACCAGTTACAGAATAAATTAGGTGGCGACGGATATGTCGGACTAACCGCAGTTAAGTCGTGAGATGAGCCGGTAATTTGTTTTTATACAAAATATCGTCAGTCAATAAACACAACTGTAGTTTGTATGGCTATTATGAATGAAAATATTATATTACAGTAACAACTATGTAAATTTTAGTGATTATGTTTATCCCGGAAAGATTACTCTCTTCCTCTCAAATGAGTAATTGGTAGATATATGTATAAGCAGTACTAGTGTTAAACTAGTGTCACTGTAAACATCAATTTATAATAATGTTTTTTTTTCTGGTAAACTCTATTTACTGGTAACTCCTATGTTATTATATGTAGAAAACTTTAATCAATTAAATTGAAAAATGTTTTGTGAGTCACATTAATTATTGTTATTTATGCCTTTTGTTTTAGCCACGGCTACACTCATCGCATGAAGGACTGCATATTTCGAAACTAGTCAAAAACCTCCGACAATAATAGTGTGTAGGCAAAAGCCGCATAATAAAAAAATAACCATAATTAAGTTTAATGTGGATATTTACTTCTTGTGTTAATTTCAAAACCATACTTATTTATTTTCTTTGTCCATCTCTACTTATCATACACCCCTAAGGAATATATGTTCCATATTTAAGCTCTCTGCGCCCAGTAATTATGGCTGTATGTTGTCTGTTGGTCAATCAGTCACTCAATCAGTCACTCAATCACTCACAGTTTTATTTACAGGGTCGTTTTTTAGTATCGGACAAAATTTTAAATAAGTCGATTAGGTATATAGAAACGATTTTTGGAAAAAGAAATTGTAACAAATAAATTGATATAGACACTGATATATTAACCGGAGCATGGTCACTCTGAATTAGAATGGATACCATTAAAATAAGGACGACTACGCTCTACTAAAAAAAAATTTGTAGTACCTACTACGTCGTAGTATTATCAAAGAAATGCCGCGTCCTCAAAAGCGACTATTTGTAAAAATATAGCGCAAATTTTTTTTTTCCACTGTGAGATACCTTTTATATTGATAAATAATGCTATTCAAAGCATCATAAAAAAAAGATCCGTACAAAAAAATGATTTGTTTTCTATTCATTACTTGCAATCCTGTATTAGTAGCAACATCTTTGAGCTATAAACCCTCTGAATATTGAAAAAAGTTTGTCCCTACCTACCCCAAGTGGAGACAGGAGTGAGGTTATGTATTATAAGGTTATGTAAACAGCTTATTTACCTTAAATCTCAAATTACCAACTGGCGGCTTTGCATACGGTATCCTAAGGAATTCATAGTATTGAAATCCATTTTCTGTGGAAGACTTGCCACCCACCAAAGTCCCTTGCTCCAAGGTTACCTTTACCATGATAAGTGGCAACAATGTCTTAGTTAATATTTGTATACAAAACTGATTATGTAATATGAGCGTTGCCACGCATCCAGGCGCAAAATGATACTGATTGGTCAAGGTTGTTCCTAGTATGAGGGGGATTAATAACTCAATTGCTCTGAATGACGTGTAAATCGACTACTACCTATTTTTCTGTTGTCTACATAAATTTTATCATACTCCCAAAATTATTTTCAACTGACTTCCAAAAAAAGAGGATGTTCTCAATTCACCTCTATGTTCTTTTTGTGTCTTTGTTACTCGATATTTCGGACAATTATGAATCGAATTTAAAATTTTTAAATACTTGTTTCATATGATAATGGATATTTCATAGTTTGACCCGTATAAATTCCATCGAAATCGGTTGAGGAAATTTTCAAAGAAGGAAAAGGAAATCATTCCGGGGAATGTTTACGTTGATGATATTATAACTCAGCCAAATTTTTGACGTGAAGTCGGGTTCTTTGATGCTCTGCATTCGTTGATTATTTCAGCAGTGGGTCCGCTCAATTTATGTTAAAATATTTTGAGAGGATACTAGGATAAAATGATAAAAAAGTAGTATTGACTTGGGTTGAGCGTTAGTCTGAAAATAACATATTTATTTTAATAAAATTTTAAAAGAAAACAAAACTACAAAGATACAGCTTATTTCAACAAAAATCTCTTCAAGCAGACCTAACGATTAGAGAAATGGATAAAAACACAATTTTAGTATGTAAAGTAACAATAAAAGAAATATAATCTTATATGATTTATGTTTGTAGGTAATATATTATTTTGTCTACTATAGTATGAAGTAAACAATGGCATTTTCATTTTTCATTTCAATGTTTAAACTGAAAAACGTTAGTCACGATGACATTGCTTAATTTTGTAACCACGCGCTTATTGCATGAGAAACACAGAGTTGATTTGTAGGAACGATTTTTGCAAAAAAAATATTTTTTTTTTACAAGAAAAGTCGTTTATCCGCTAGCAAATTAAGCAAAGCATGGTCACTCTAAATTACCATTAAGATAAAGATGACTACGCGCTACTCCGATGACCACTTTGGCGATGAGGTAAATCTATCTGCCTCATACGCCAGTGGTTGCGGGTTCAATTCCCGCACCGAACAAGAAAAAAAAATGTTCCACATCTGAGTGTTTATCTATTTATGTATTTATATTCTTGGCTCCCCCTAGTTAGCCACATGGTATCCCATACCACAAGCTCTGCTTAGTTTGGGGCCATGTAGTTTGTGTGATTGTCTGGGGATTATTATTATTTATTATTATTATTAAGTATTACTCCAAAACATCTTATAGTACTACGGCGTAGTATTATCAATGAAATGCCGCGTGTTAGTAGCTATGTACATCAACAGCGACCATTTGTAAAAAAGTTTGTGGTTCTACTTTTTTGCGACGCTAAAATAAATAGTATGTAGGTACGTTTATATCGTATCAAAGAAACTAACATTTAAATTTGGCTGGTGACTAAAAATCAACCCTGTATATGTCGGAGAAATAAACAGTTTATTAATGTTATGAACCTGCCAAATTTTCCCAATGAATTTTTTACTTAATTTCAAGGGCAAAGAGTTCAGATTCGATAACAACTTTTTGACTGGTTTAGGCTTGCAGCTTTATGTAATTTGCTCTGTTTATTTGACGTGGAATTGCTTGAGTATGATAAGCACTTGTCTACTGACGCATCGGAGTTTAATATAAATTGCCGATTTTAACTGTTATTTTAAGAAAACCTCCTGGAGACTTATCGTTCTTTCGAGAAATTTAACATTATTACAGCCTGATTTTAAGTTTCACTTTAATTTCGAGTATCTATAGATGTTACTTGCCGGAGTTTGAAATTTACCTTCACATTTGTCGGAGTTCATTTATAAAAAAATGCAGGGTGACTGGTGGGTCACTTTTGAAATTCGAGGACGTTAAAGTTTGAGATCATACGTGAAGGGAAAAAAATATATAATTATTTACTGAGTAAACTTAGCCGAAAGTTAAAAATTATGCAACGCATGTTTGCACTAGCGTTGACAACGATCCGCGTGCTATGTCACGTAAATAGTAAATAAAGTAAGTAAAGTAAATAAGTAGTAACAAATCTTTATTTATTTATAGTCAATCTTAGCGAAAACTTAAGTACCTACTTTTATTACATTATTATGACTAGAATCGAGTACAGAGTACTCTCCTTCAGTAACTAAAAGTTGTCAGCACTCACCCTGTATACGAAATATTATTAAACGAAAAATTAAAACTTTGTTTCTGCATCAGAAATTATGCTTTATTAATATGCAAATCATGATTACATTTAATAACAAAATCTATGCTCACATTCAATAATGATAAAAGATAACGATAACGATTAAGACAAGAGAAAACGATAAGTATAAAGAATATTTTATCTTATTTAACTAAGATATCAAGTACTTATCTACTTTCACCTTCTAACAACCTTCAGATTACTTTCGTTTCCGAAAAGGATATGTTTCCGTTTCTTTGTATCTGGGCCTAAATTGCGAGCACAAGGATATATTGCAGAGAATAAGTAAACAAATAAATAAATAAATAATAAATAAAATCCCCAGACTATCACACCAACTACATGGCCTCAAAGTAAGCGAAGCTTGTGTTATGAGATACCATGTAGCGAACTAGGGGGAACCTAGAATATAAATACATATAAAGATAAACACCCAGACCTGGAACATTTTTTTTTCTTATTCCGGGCGGGAATCGAACCTGCAACCACTGGCGTCTGAGGCAGATAGGTTTACCCCTTCGCCCAAGTGGTCGTCACAAAAAATAGTAATCACTAAGTTTCAGATCAACATCATATTAAAAAAGCACAAGAATCGCTTCTCCTTACATAGACATTCCATTACTCCTTACTTCAAGTGACTTTGTACCAAATGACAAAACAGATGACATGACAATGACAGTTTTTTCAAACGCCCAAAATAGTGGAGAATTGGTTTTCAGCCAATAACCTGCTCCTCAATGAAAATAAAACTAAATTTTTAAAATTCTCATTGCCTAATGTCCGGCATGTAAATACTAACGTAATTGTAAAAGGACAAGAATTGAGCCCTATAAATTCAACAGTGTTCCTTGGCATAACCCTAGACGCACAACTACAATGGGGACCACACATAGAAAGGTTGGCGAAGAGACTCAGTTCTGCAGCATATGCCGTCAAAAAGATGCGAAATATTTCTAATGAAGCTCCCGCGCGATTAGTTTATTTTCATAGCTTAATGACATACGGCATTCTCCTGTGGGGAAATGCCGCCGATATTTAAACTATTTGTGCTGCAGAAACGCTATTCGCGCAATCTAAAAACTTAATTCCAGAGCGACACTTAGAAATAAGCTTAAAGAAATAAATATTCGTACGTTTGCGTCACAATATATCTTTGAAAATGTTATGTTTGTAAAGAAGAACTTAAACATGTTCCATAGAAAATGCGACTTGCATTATGTTAATACTAGAAATAAGTTTAAGCTAGCCGGCTATGATAGTAGACTTTATAAAGTCAATAACTGATTTATGGGTCAATGCATACGTTTTTATAATAAGGTTCCTCCAAATATTCAAGACTTACCACTTGATAATTTAAAGAAACTAGTAAACAAAAATTGTGTAATAAAGGCTTTTATACAATATATAAATATAAGGACGATAAAAGTCCTTGGATGTAAATTGTTTTTCAAAAAATGCTCAATCTCCAACTCCATCTCTTTCTCATCCAAAGCCATCTCCATCTCCTTCTTGTCCATGCAACAGCAAGAACGTCTAGCGGTAGCGTCGGGTGTCGGTTCACCCTCTTCCCTAAAATATGGTTGAGGAAGGTGATGGCTGTTGCTTGCGTTATACTCGTGAACGGGTGCTGCTAGCGGTGCCAGGTCATTTGATGACTTTATGACTATGTTACTTTTTTGAATTTGACTCTGACTTCCCTATCTCCATGTCCACGTCCACGTCCTGTCTTGGTCCACGACTATCCTCATCTCCATCCACATTATCTGTATTCTCTCTCACCTCTGTCGCTACATCTATCTCTGCTTCTATATTTACCTCTATATCTATGTCTACGTTTCTGTCTAGTACTTGATTGCCTATTGCATAAATATAATAGGAGACTCCAGAAGATCGCCAACTCGTTCATGGGTCAATGCGTACGCTTTATTTTACAATTAAATTCTAAAATATTTAAGATTAATCCTTCGATAGATTTAAGGATAAGTGTTAAGTGAAAAGGTTTATTATAAGATATCCGGATGCAAGAAGATGGGATTCCCTGGCTGTAAATTGTATTGTGTATTTTTTTTCTCTTATTTTTAAAAGATGATTGCTGTTGAGTTTCTTTCCACTTCTTCGCAACAGATCAACTTTCCAAAGTGGTGGTAGCTTATTTCTATTTTATGAATAAAATAGTCATAATATCATCAGCAAAATTGTATTTATTTCTACATTTCCAACAACAATTTTTCTACGACTTGTTCTTTGTCAAACGTGACATCAGATGGTTTTGTAGCCCTTGGTGTTATGCCTACCCCATAAAGGATACAACAGGCGTGAATTTATTTATGTACGTATGTTTATCAATTACTAGTGAAAAAAGTTAGTTGGAATTTTAAAATGTACCTACCAAAGTAAATCATCTTATTTACAAAGTCAATCTGTAGCGAACAAGTGTAAAAAAATTGAATAACTATTGCCATTTAAAAATAACAGTAGGTATACAGTTAAGTACTTTTATTGTTCAGTAACGCTTTTTAAGAAACTTTCTTTACAGAATTTTTAGGGTTAATTTTAACTAATTTAATTTTACAGTATATCTAAATTTATGTGAGGATAAATATTGAAATAATACATAGGATTATTGAAATACTGCATCAAATGCTACAGGCATTGCGTATAATTGTGTGCGCCGTTAGCCACCATAAATAATTAGGTATACTTTGAGTTAAAATGTATAATTACTACGGCTAGCCCTCGTAACGTTTGCTTAGAATAGCCCTATTTGGCTTTCTCCTTGATGAGCGTGTCATAAAATGCGACTAAATCGAGTGTTCCCCACTTGGCGGCAGGACCTCTACAGGGTCCACCATGCTAGCGACCACCCTTCATTTAAAATCTGCCGCCAAATATCGCAGCTCTTACGGTGATGTGTTCCTTGAATATTTTATGACCTCATATTCACTTATCATCAAGCAAAATTGAGCTCAACCCCGGATTTTTTCACAAATAAGTAAAAAAAAAGTATAATTATGAATAAAATGCGATTAAATTAACAGAATTTCTTTCAATGTCAATTTCATTCTGTCTTGCACTTTAGAGTAATTACTTTTAAATAGAACATTTTTAACCGGATTTATCGCGTATATTTACATTTTAAATTTTAACTCGACGTCACGAGCGACTGACCTTTATATTAATATTATTAATTGACTGACCACGGGGTCTGCAAAGACACCGAAACGTCGAGTTAAAATTTAAAATGTAAATATACGCGGTAAATCCGGTCAAAAAGTGTTTTATTTAATAATATGAATCGCAAAAACTTAAGACAGTAATTACTTTTGCGATCAAATGATCGTAATCATAGGATATATCGCAAAGATGATCTTCAAAACCTTGACGTAACATTGATAACGACTGACCAACCCAGTACTGTGTCACTCCTAGTGGCGTTATCACGCTTCCTACGTGAGCAAACTATTGTGAAATTGTAAAAAAAAATATTATTGTCATGGCAAAGGTGAATATTGAACAAGGAACGTTGGTGGGCGGCAAGTGTTCCACGGAGAATGGATTTGAATTTTATGAATTCTTAAAAATACCGTACGCTAAGCCACCAGTTGGGAATTTAAGATTCAAGGTATTAATAAAGTTCTGCTATTGTTTTTGTTTTTTAACCGACTTCAAATAGAGGTATGTTCAGCTGTGTGTTTGTAGCGCTTATACTTAATTATTATATTTCAACTTGATGATTCTTGTTTCGCTAGAAGGATCATAATTAAAGGAGTTACATTACATGTACAAATTTCGTAGAAGTTGCTAACGTGCTGTTTGAAAAATATAAATGTCTCAGTAAAACAAAAAATATGAGTTTCCTTAAAGAAAAGTTTTGGACTTAAAAATGTGCGCAAATAAAACTACTTTTTAACTTCTCGAGAGTCGCTCGTGACCACGGGGTCTGCAAAGACACCGAAACATCGAGTTAAAATGTAAAATATAAATTATACGCGATTAATCCGGTTAAAAAGTAGTTTTATTTAAATTATGAATCGTGAAAACTTGAGACAATATAATGTGGGCAAGGTCGATATTTTATGCTTTTCTTTCATTGATTTTTATTTTTTACTTGTAAGTATGTCCTTGTAGACAGAGTTATTTAATCGTAGGTACAGTGATAATATGATAATTGCCATTCATTTTATAAGCAAAAGTGTTTTAGCCATTCATGCAATTTTAATATTATAGGAGCTCGTTTTAGCTCTGAACCATTTAAAAGTAATAATGTCCTTTTGCAATCATATTTAATGACCATGTCAACTATTTGTAAATAATCATTTACTAACAAAAATGTTTATAAAGCAATTTAAAAAAATCTGAAATCTTAAGGATATAATACATTTATTTTACAAATTTAATTTGTATATATGCTTTTTACATAAATACATACATAAATACATAACCTCACGCCTGTCTCCCTTTGGGGTAGGCAGAGACAAGGGAACACCAATTACTTCGATCCAGACATACCTCTTTCGCTTCCTCCACCTTCATTAATCTTTTCATTTATGACCGCCGGTTACGGGTACTTTTAACTAGGACCGTTTTAAGAACGTCGCCAATTTGATCGGCATACGTTCGCCTAGCGCGGCCCCTTCCGACAGCACCATCCATTCTTGCTCTATACACCTCTTTCGTAAATCTACTTTCACTCATGCTTTCCAAATGTCCAAACCACCATTGCATACCCTTTTCAATTTTTATTTCAAAATTTATTAGGAAAACTCCTGTCCAAAATGTAGAATAGTGTGTAATCAAAAACATTCGAAAAAATCTCTTCAGAAATGCAAAAGAGAAATTAATATACACTACTTATACTTAATATTGCAATCTAAACAGAAAGCTCACAAAGAGTTGTGGATTTAAATTTGCCGCCTCACCCTCAAATATAGGCGATATGATAGCCAAATGAAATTAGTTATGTGGCCAAAGCGAATACATGTCAACAATATAATGTATAGAAAAAATAATAATAATTAGTCTTAATCCTAACAATGATCGGATTTCCGATACCATACTACGTTAAATTTTAATATGTCAGTAATAGGCACATACAGGATTCTTGAAGTCATGCGCACACAATACTTAAGTAAGCCTAGTGATTCAATTTAAATTAAATTACATTACAATTAGTCGCCTTTTAATAAATGCTTCCACGGTGTTCAATCGTTGTGCAAGCTTTATGAACGACTCATGTGCTATAACGCTATTGCCGAATGAAGCAACATTGATACATCTCGCTATTTTGCGTTACAAGTTCGCAGGTTACCTGATGTATAAACAAGCCGGATATAAAGTCACTAACTCTGTCATGGGTCAATTGTGTGTCCATCAGAATGACTGTACAAAGACACAGATCGACGTTTTAATATTACCAGCATTTAGTACCTATGTGGTACTATTTAGTACCTATGCTTAAATATTTTGTACCTGATTAATAAAAGAAAAAAATATTTATTAAAGTGGCCAGTCATTCTGATGTCAGGATGACTGGCCACATTTTTAATTTCCGCGAGAGGGCTCCGTCACTTTCATTTATTTATTCATAATTTAGTGCCTAATACGTACCTACACATATATTTTTTCTAGATTTTTAAATCAAACAAAAATAATATTATTAATAAAAAACATTTTTTTAAATCATTTATTAGAAAAATTTAACATTCATGACTCATTCTACTTGCATATTGACAAAAAAATATAGCACAAGACGCTAAGTACTTTCTTTTATTTACTTCACAAAAAAATATGTAGGTGCGTGCGATTTCTTCACATCTTCACAATATGTTTTCGAATTTGTATTCATTTGATACATAAAAATAACTTTCTTAATACTTTCCTCTTCTTTCATAAAAAAATATTTATGTTTCATCATTTTACTATATACCACCAAACGGTAGTTAGCTCTTCTGACTTTTTGCCTGCATCAATAGAAAAAAAATATTTTACTTATTTTATCATACTACCCACTTGTTTGTTATTTATCATGAGTATCCTCGGAAATTGTTTATGTGGAGACTCGTGATTGAATTATTTATTATTATTTGCCTAATCTGAAGTATTTGCTATAAACAGTGTGTATTTTTGCTCACTCACTATGAAAAGGGGGCGGCAAGGTTCAATATCCTTAGACGAAAAAAAAAAAGTGTTTTGTGAATATAAACAGTATTTTGCTAGTAAACATGATATTCCTTCACCTTGTGACCCTGTGTTTGAGGAAATCAGTCAATTATTATCTTGCCGTATGTCAGTAAAAGCATTATATCTCTCATTAAAAAGAAATTTTGACTTTTTTTACAATAGTGAATCAGATAGTGTTTCTGAATCTGAAAAATGTAATGATTATGAACATGAAGAAATTATAAGAATAACGCCATGCAGTGAGAAGAAATTTGAATTTTTTATTGATATTTATCAATGGGAAAGGATCAGACCCATCACGGTATGTAGCAAACGAACAAAAACCACATTATCAGATTTTCGCTACCGGATTGTATTGCCAAAGTACCAGTGGGCTGATATGCTCAGAGAAGAAATATGGAAGAAAGATAGAGGTGAGTGCAGTTGGATATTCCGTAAATACTCAATTAAACTCGAGAATAATGTTACATGTTTCGGTTCTTGTAAGCAATGCCAAGCACAAATAGAAGCCACAATTTATTGGCCAACTGAGAAAATTGTTAGATGTGTTTGCACTGTACGTGACATAAAACAGAATTTCAAACACGATTCATCATCAAGTAGAAAAATAAAATTATCTCCCGTCAAACGTTGTGAACTTAGCAAAGAATTAAAAAATTATTCTGCTATCACGGTCCGAAATCGTTTGACTGATTCAGTTATGAATAGTGGCGATCTAGAACCTGCGCACTTACCAACAGTTGGTGCTCTAAGGCAAATAAAGTACGAAGACCGTAAAAGCTCGTATTATGACTCAAATCAAATCATGGCCTTATGGTTAATGTCTAAATTACCTGCATATGAACATGTAATTAGATTTATATCAGTTTTGCCATTCTGCGTTTACTATTGGACGTTAGATCAAGAAAGATATTTCCAAGAATATAAAAAAAGGAAAGGGTTGTGCTAAGTATTGATGCCACCGGTAGCATGTTTAAGCCTTAAAGGAGTTACAAAAATTATAATTAAAAATTTGGAGTAAACAAAGATCTAATTTTGACTAAAACGATATTTTTGTATTCTTGTGTCATGCTTTCGGTCTACAATGACCGTAGTGTGCCCATAGCACAGATGATATCTGATAATCACACTATGGATAGCATATACAATTGGCTTCATACTTGGAATAAAAGTCAAAATAATGAAACACCACATGAGGTGGTCTTAGATGATTCATCAGCTTTGATCGGAGCTGCAGTAAGAGCATTTACGAAATGTAGTACTACAAAAGAGTACGTAAATGAATCTTATACCAAACTGGAAACAAAAAAGCAAACACCTGATCAGTGCTACATTCGCTTAGACACGAGTCATTTTATTAAGACCCTCTTCAATTTACCGTGTTTCAAGCACATAGATCAGAGAACTAAATTCTTCTATATCAAATGTCTTGTAGAAGTAAAGCGTTGCGACGATTATAACAAAGTTAAGCAAATTATCAGTGATATGATAACACTTTGTCTAAATAAATACGACGGGCTTGATACTCATCAAGGAAAAAAAACGAGATGTGAAGAAGCAAAAATCAGATTAAAAAGCTTAGCCTCGTTTCAACGTACAAACGAATCTGAAATTGAAATTGAAGACAGCACAAAAATTACTCAATATTCTAAAAACAAATCTATATTATCAGAAAATGTACCGGAAAATATTAATAAAGGACAATCTGCTTCAAAAACGCCTAAATGGTTTTATGACTCTATTGACACCGAAAAATTAATAATCACTCTAACTGAAGATGACGCTAACTTGCATGACAATTTATACTATTTTCCTGAATTTATTGGTACTTTATCTCGACTAATGGGACAGCTTCCACTATGGTCAAACATAATGAGATGGACATATGATTCGAATATACATACTCCCACGTCATCAAACGTAGAGAGCTATTTCAGAACTTTGAAAAGACTTTTGTGCCAAATTAATATAAAAACAGACAGATATCGTACCGATGAATTCATAAAGACACATGTTGAGTTTCTTTCTGGAGAATTAAAAGCTTCTCACAGTACCCTAAACCTGGGTCACAAAAAAACACCACTAAAGAAAAAAAGATTATCACATCAAGATCACCCAAAAGAAAAAAAGATAAAACTAGCAGTAACAGAAGAGTCTATATTTACGGAAAATCCTTCAATGATTGAGAACTGGAGAGGATTAGTAAAAAAGGAAGAAAGTAAAAAGAATAAAAAAGAAAGAAATATAATTCAGAAAATAACTTTATTGAGAAACGGATCAGTTGTTCCACGACTTGCCGGTAAGGATACTATTATTTCAAATACATGTGCGTTCGACTCGGTTTCACAAGCGCTTGCTGTTGGAGTTTCTGATGATTATGTATTTAGCCGAAATTTACGCACCACTGATGATGAATATTTTCAATTTATAAGGATGATTGCTGCCAATGATAAAACAACAGATATTTATAAAAAACGTGGAGAAATTGTGAAAAACTATTTTGATACAAATATTAACGATGATGGGAAAACTACCGTAAATTGTGAATGTAACGTTGCGTATATAAAGAGGGCGCTAAATGCAAAAAATGACTGACATTTGATTGCAACGCCATAGGTTGTATCTTGAAGTAGGATGATGGCAAGTGACATAGATACGGTTAGGACGGCTAGGTGCGCGGACGTATCTCGGACTGACGGTCGATAGTAGCTCGGTATTAATTGAGTTGGTATTGTAACTGTAAAGTAACTGACGGAACGGACTCGCGAATTAGGATTTTGTTGTGATTAAGCCAAGCCCACAGACTCGGTACTAAGTGGCTGTCCAGGGATTAATTCTATCGTGTTTTGCGAGTAACGCTTCTTTTCGTTTTGTTTGTCTTCTGACATCAGAAGTGGAATAAGCCTAAATCCTAATATTAATTAGTGTGTCGAATTATTTTTGCGAATAGTCTTCTCGGATCTGCCCAAGCTTAACTTTCGTTTGTGATTAGAGTGAGTTGTGGTAACCTCCGACATACAATCATAGATCTGTTGAAATAAGGCAATATATTTCCTAAGAATAAAGGTGTATAACTGAAACTTATCGGATACTTCCTAAGTCTAAAAGAGCTATCTGACGGAAGGATCTGTGGTTGTGTGATTATAGAGAGAACTATAATTAATCCCTGTCTAAGTCTAAAGAAGTGATTAATTATGGAAACAGTTTTAGAGTGAGAGAGTCAGTGATTAGAGTAAATTCACGTGCCTAAGATAGTTCATCATTTGTGTTAGTTTTGTATAGCTTGCACAGATGTGACAAGGTAAAATTGTTTTGAAATAACGTACGGTTTGTCGAGACGTATCAAATGGTTTTTCGTAACTTTAGTTGATATAGATGAAGTACAATTTAAGGCGAAAGATAATATTCAAAAGTTTTGATATTGCGTTTTAAGTACTTAATGATGATGAAAGTAAATTTAACGTTGAAGTTTTAGATTTTCTTTCTGATTATCGTGTTTCCGTGACTCGGTAGAAATCGCTTTGTATCTTGCCAATCTTAGATTATTTTGCTGCGATTCTTAGGAGACACGTTTTCTTATGTTTTGGTAACAGTAAACTTGTTATTATTTTGGCAATTGAAACGTAATATTACGATAGTGTGTGTTTAATGAATCACGGAGATAGGTAATAAAGTCGAGATTGAAAAGATTGAAAATTGCAAATGCGTTGAACTTGTTGCGATTGACAAAAGAGCTGGATTTTACTGTCGAACTGTTTGCAGTTGTCGAACAATTTTAGTACTTTGTTGTTGTGAATTATGAAGTACAATGCAATAATCTTATTGGTTTGATATACGCCATAACCGGATGGAGGTTATGAGTGTGAGTTGATATAACCGGATAGAGGTTATGAGTGTGAGGTGATGTAACCTAGTGGAGGTTACATTACGTTTTGTGACGGGATGGACGTCACTGCAGAAGAGCTTTGCATTGTTTGCTAATTAATTGGGTTATTCAGATTGTTTGATGTTACATTCAAAGTAAATTTCATTGTTTAATGTGCGGTTTTCTTATCGAAAGTATTGTGGTTCGTACAATGCGTTGACGTTAGCCGATTCCTACTGAGTTTCTTGCTGGTTCTTCTCAGTAGATGGATCTTCCGAACCAGTGGTAGCTTTACGTAAATTGTTAAATCGTGGATTTAGAATTTTGATGGAAATATTAAATTGAAGTAAAATTTAAAAAAAATCTGTAGCGGTTAAAGTTTTGAAGTTGCCAAAAGTACAAGTATCCATTGCAGTTGTAAAGAAAGATGTAATTTCTGGTTTTGGAAGAGATTTAATGTGTTGTGGATACAGGTTCTCGTTCGTTGGTATTGTGACTACGCCAGAATGATTCTGGGTAGTGTGTTGAAGGAGTCATTGGTTGACTCAGGTTTTCCGTGGGGAAATGATGTAATTGCTGTTAACCACGAACGATATACCTTGTTGTTAATAATGAAATTAATGGATTTCAATGTTTGATTTGGAGATAATTGTTACTCAATGGTGCTTGAAACTTGGTTAACTAAAACGGTATTTTTGTTGTTGAGTATTCTAAAAGATTTATAATGTAAAGAATTCAAACTTGTGTTTTTGCTTTTGAGAATTAGCTTGACTTCATTGTCAGGAGTGGCCAAGCCGCCACTTTGGTATGATTGTTTCAGATTAACACACGAGGACGTGTGTCATCGCAGGATGGCCGTGTTGGCGATAACGATGAGTTTGCGATATTAAGATGTTTGTATGACTTCATGGTAGCGGAAGTATGTTGGTAGTACTGTTAAAGAGGGCGCTAAATGCAATAAATGACTGACATTTGATTGCAACGCCATAGGTTGTATCTTGAAGTAGGATGATGGCAAGTGACACAGATACGGTTAGGACGGCTAGGTGCGCGGACGTATCTCGGACTGACGGTCGATAGTAGCTCGGTATTAATTGAGTTGGTATTGTAACTGTAAAGTAACTGACGGAACGGACTCGCGAATTAGGATTTTGTTGTGATTAAGCCAAGCCCATTAATTCTATCGTGTTTTGCGAGTAACGCTTCTTTTCGTTTTGTTTGTCTTCTGACACATAACTAATTATTTATTTTAGCACTTATTTTCTTCAAGAAATCGATATTCTTCGATCTTCTATTTAATATTTTATCGAAACAGTCGGAGTCAGTTATTCAATCAGATGTCTTTTGTGATTTAGTGTCCATCACTTTATAATCATCGGTCAATTTGAAATGCACCAAAAGAAACACAAGGTTTTTGAATTATTCTGTTATTCTAATTAACATTGTGAAGTCCTAAGTGAAAGCTCATTTTAAAAAGGTAAGTGGTCTTCATGGTTATTACTATCTCAGATATTGCATTCAATTATTTCGGTCCTATTATATTTTTATTGTCTAGGTGATCATAACCTCAAAATCTTAAATGCTTTGCGTAAAAACAAGGTATAGCAAATTGTCCGTTTCATGAGCGAAACATTGGACGAAATCAGTAGTAATTTAGAATAGAAAAAATATTTTTCCACTGTTCCTTCTATCAGGGCGGACAATTTATGAAGCAAAGGCAAAGTCTTTTGAGCTTTATTTTGACAACCTTGGTCGAGATAAATCGAACTTGCTGTACTGGTCGAGCAGCGGCCGGCAATAGTTGTATGAAAATCCATATCTGTCGTGTTTAGCGGCCAAATAAATTACTATGTAAAATCATATTTGTCGTGTAATTTAAAAATGGAACGATCCCCAACATGGCGACCAAAAAAGTAACTTATCAAAGGTTTACTTTAAATGTCAAACTGACTTGCACATAGAAAAAAATACTTTGGCGTGTAAAAAACTATTGTTATTAGTTTCTTTAATTCAGTTTTTTTAATTCAACAACATTGTCATTAGTTTTTTATTTTGTATTTGACAAAATGTATTCAAGTGACGACAATGATGCCCGTCTGCACTAAACTCTACTAAGCATAAGCTTAGTTATGACATGCCTAAACTTTTTGATCTTATGTTGATTCGTATTATGACGTGCAACTAGAATTGATCGACTTTTATTGTCATTTGGCCTGTCTGACGGTTCATTTCACATGATTGAAAGTAATGAGAACACTATAAATAATGTATTGTGGGAATGTGTGTAGCTCAGGTTTCGTCAATATACCAACTAGTGAAGGGGAAAGGAATTTTCGTTTTTGAGACGATGTTTTATGTTTTATTTTTTTTAAATAGACTTGGTAAAATATTAATTAAATAAACATCATTTTTTAAACTAGCGTATTGGCATAACTTTTCGAACGCCATCGTAAGTGTCTTGCCTAAAGTTATGACACCGATTTCCCATGTCATAACTTTAAGCAAGAATTAAGCGTATCATGTCAAATCAACCGTCAGAGAGGAAAAATTACAATAAAAATCAGAGTACAGTGCGTTCACAGTTGGTTTAACTCCAGCTGTTTGATTAGCTGCCATGAATCATGGGTTTCCGTATTAAATTTCGATTACAAAATTTATTTATTTATTTATTTATCGACACTTATATCTATCCTTACAGGTCATGCCCAATGCGATAGAATAACTAATTTAAATATTTACATTCACAACATTACACAAAGGGCTATGAGTAATCCTAGTATGAAGGTTGGCGTCTTTTTTTTTTCTGGCAGCCAGAGATGAAATGTGGTTAGTATTTTAGGCCTATTCCTACCATAAATCAAAATGCAAAAATTATCGCCCTGCGGATCAACGTTACGGAGATATTGAATTTTAAAGTTTGGAAAAATTGATTTATTTTTCCTTTGCTATTGCATCTTTTTTTTCTGGCAGCCAGAGATGAAATGTGGTTAGTATTTTAGGCCTATTCCTGACATAAATCAAAATGCAAAAATTATCGCCCTGCGGATCAACGTTACGGAGATATTGTATTTTAAAGTTTGGAAAAATTGATTTATTTTTCCTTTGCTATTGGCGTCTTTTTTTCCGGCAGCCAGAGATGAAATGTGGTTAGTATTTTAGGCCTATTTTTAACATAAATCAAAATGCAAAAATTATCGCCCTGCGGATCAACGTTACGGAGATATTGTATTTTAAAGTTTGGAAAAATTGATTTATTTTTCCTTTGCTATTGGCGTCTTTTTTTTTCTGGCAGCCAGAGATGAAATGTGGTTAGTATTTTAGGCCTATTTTTAACATAAATCAAAATGCAAAAATTATCGCCCTGCGGATCAACGTTACGGAGACATTGAATTTTATGGTTTGGAAAAATTGATTTATTTTTCCTTTGCTATGTTAGCCTATTTAATGCCGTTCAGGTTATATTGTTATATTTCTATTATATGTAAAATCGAAAGTATCTATTATATACATGGTATTGGATATTTTAAGTTGAGCGTGTGCGTATATTGTTTTTCTTGCTGTATTTCGACGTTTTGGCTTTCCTACTGGACTTAGTTTCTTCTATAACTATTGTAACCACGGCGTGTATTACGGACTTGAATCTGCATATCGTGATTGTGCTTCATTATAATGGACATCATTGGTTCGTACATATACTGTGGCAGAAGCCTCAATAGAATCGGAGGTAGCGCACAAAGGAGATCATATCCTTTATCTTCGAATTTCATTCAACAGCACTTGTTTCTTGTGGCTTAGCAAATGTAGCCAACGTTTTTCAGGTAAGTATTTAATGTGTTTTTTTTTATTTATTCTACTCAAAAACTACGTTACAGCAGCAAGATGATTCGTTAACGTTTTTTGCGTACATGTATTTTGTATTTCGTTAAGTACTCTTGCAAAATTCAAAATTGCAAAAATGCAAAATTCTTTCTTTCTTTTGCCTTTCAATCCGAAGATCGGGGTTCGATTCCCGCACGGAAAACAAAAAAAAATGTTCCGGGTCTGGTGGTGTATTTATATAACATATGTATGTATTTTCTAGGAACCCTCCTAGTTCTTCGCTACATGGTAACCATAATACATGATTTACAAGTCTAGTATGGGGACATGTAGTCGGTGTGATCGTCTAGGGATTTTATTAGTTATTTGTACTTTCTAGAAACAAATACAAGATTTTGTGGCTTCATTCACATAATAGTGTGAGTATATAGTAATATTCATGTGTATTTGAGCTTTTTTAATTACTTGTAGATAACTAATGCTAGTAAATAATAATAATATATAAATATTTCTGACACTCACACGCCCATTATCAAGCCCAAATTAAGTTTGATATTTATGGTCTTTACGAAGCAACGAAATCGGACGCGTCTATCTTGCACTCAATACTGAATGATCCTTTCGATCCCTTAAATTATTATTTTGAAGAGGGTGACGTGTTTATTCTCGATAGAGGATTTCGAGACGTAATTGATGAGTCAAAAGTCAAAAAAGTCAAAAGAATCTTTATTTCGTAAGTATTTAAATACATTTGAAATAAGTCACAATTTACAAATTGAACTGAATCTACCACCACTTCGGAAAGTCGATCTGTTGAGAAGAAGTGGCAAGAAACTCAACAGCAATCATCTTTTAAAAATACACAATAACAATAACAACAACAACAATTTACAATCTTCTTGCATCCGGCTTGTTGAAATTGTTTGGCTACAATCCTTTCATGCCATTAAGTAAAAATGAAAATGAAACACAATTAAATACTTTGCAAGCAAATCAGTCAAGAAAAGTGACGATGTGCAGATGGGTTGTCAAAACCGTCAATGGAAATAAATATTGAAATATTGAAATTTTTTCGAACTTTAAAATTCAATATCTCCGTAACGTTAATCCGTAGGATAATATTTTTTGCAGTTTAATGTAAGGTAGTAGTAGGCCTACAATACCCATCACATTTCATCACTGGCCGCGAGAAAAAAAAAAGACGCCAAAATTACCCATACCCCTTTAATGCATAGGTAAGTACTTATTATATTTTATAACAAATTATAAATAATGCTATTCTTGTGAATTCACTCAGAGCGTCGTGGAAAAGGTCTATTTCCTCAGCTATTAGGTTGAGAATGCGGAGTGCCCGCGTCAGCGGCGCCTCCTTCAACAAGTTGGTCCTGGCGCGAGGCAGTGCCAGCAGCTGCGGCCGGCGGCGCCGCCACACGTACCTGTCGGGGTTAAAATACCGTTGTATTACTAATAATGAAAGCACCTATATTTTTGAACGTCTAGTCTACTATAATTATTTCATATTTGAGCGTAATATTTCTTTCTTTTTTACAATATTTGGAAAATTTACAGCCATTTAGGTTGTAATGGAATAAAGAAGGCTATTTAAAATTTTTATGCAAACTTTCAGGGAAACTGGAAGGTAGGGCCAATAGAGAGAAAACATTCGTCACAGGTAAACCAACTGCGAACGGACTGTACAGACTTAAGCATCGACTTAGGATCGGGATTAGGAGGAAGTTTAGTGCAGACGGGCATGAGTGTGATGAAATTATGTAGTTTAAGTAAAAGTACTATACAAGTATGACGACCACTTTGGCGAAGAGGTAAACCTATCTGCCTCAGACGCCAGTGGTTGCGGGTTCGATTCCCGCCCGGAACAAGAAAAAAAAATGTTCCGTGTCTGGGTGTTTATCTATATATGTATTTATATTCTAGGTTCCCCCCTAGTTCGCTACATGGTATCTCATAACACAAGCTTCGCTTACTTTGAGGCCATATAGTGGGTGTGATTGTCTGGGGATGTTAAAAAAAAAAAGCCTTGGCCGCAACTCGACATTGATGGACTACTTACGTATATGTGCATCGGCTTCGCCTCGGCACACGCTTGTCCGTCAATGCCTCTCTTGCCGTCCGCTGCAGTAATGTACAGAAGGCAGCAGATCAAGCGTTAATTACCTGTCAAATTTCCCCATCCAATTTTAACTTAATGTCGAGAGCATAGAGTTCAGATTCAAGTAAAATTATTTTACAGATTTGTAACACTTGATGTGCTGCCTTCTGTACTATAAATATCGTAGATAGGGTATTTTACTGAAAGAAAAAATAAAATATTAGTAATTCTGCATTTAAAGATTTTCTAAAAATTACTTGCCTCGTCTGGAAATCGAAACGACTTAAATATGAAAAAAAAAAACATTTTTATGATATCAATCTAAAGAATAGTAACATACAACTTTAAATGCATGGAATAACGTAAAATTAATCATTTTAATCAAATTAAAAACAAACATGAAACTACTGAAATGCTTAAAATGTGATTCCTCTTGTCTATGCCAATTTCTTAATAAGTTCGCTGTCTGTTAAGGGATTTCCTTATCCAGACATTATTCCTTATATGATATGGGTCAACTCTGCTTGAAACTGGCCCACGTTGTCGTGCTGTTTTTTGTATAACAAATTCACGTACCCCCAAAAGAAGCATTCTAAAGGTGTTAGGTCTGGGGATCTGTTATGGATCTCAAAACCATGCGATGATATGAAATAGTTTTGACATTAAGGCCGCTCAACATTCTCGCGAGAATCTCGCAAGAACGCAAGAAAGCCATTCTCGTATTCTACTCAATTTCTCTCAATTTTCTCTACTTTTTGTGGGTTTTGGGGTATGTGGGGAGTTTGGACTTTTGTGTAGGAGTCACACGCGCATGTTTCTCAGTAACGAGCGAGCCGCCGCGCCGATTTGAACGGTTATAACGCAGAGTATATCTCAGCGATGCGCGTCTACGAATTATAATATCAGTCGAATAAACTACTAATACTAACTTGAATATTCGACTTGAACGATAGTAATATACAAACGCCCTGAGTCGAATGACACTTCTAATATTCGTAATTACTAACGATGGTTAACCTCAAAATGGCCGAATGACCTTGAAAGAAAGCATTCGAATGGTTAGTTGAATGACTGAATTCATTGACAGGCAGCTTGTGTCCGCTGTTTCACCCATTGGAGAGAGAGAGAGTTTTGAAGTAACTCGTAATAGATTTTAAGAGTTTTTGTTAATTTTTTTAAATAGTATTGAAAATGGTCCAGACAGATAAAAATTAATATCTAATATGTTTTATTTACTAACAAATAAAGATAAATTGTGATGAAAACGTATTGATCTCAAGGCTTTATATTCTATGTATGCAGATAATTATATTAACGACTCGCGAGATTCTCGCGAGAATGTGGAGCGGCCTTAAAACATATCACGCGATCATTATTTGGTATACCATGTAAATTGAATACAATAACCCCCATATATAATAGTAAAGTATTTATTTATGAAAGCAAACGAAATGGAAGAACACTAATGAAATCAAGAAACCAACATATCATAGAGGTGGGTGCGATCTCACCTTTTTCAATTGACGTTTTTAAGTCATAGATGATGATTGAAACTGTCTCATTTCAAAAGGTAATGCAACGCCTCTTGCATGCAAATGTATAGGGAATTCGTTTATTTTTTATCTCATAATTGTTGATCACTGTATCATAGAAATCTTGTTTATCATGTCATTTCATGAAAGAACCGTAATAGGCCTGCTGGTCGGCCACTTAATCTGTCTATTTATACGAATCCAAGTATGAAAACATTGATTAAGAATGCTCCGACTATTATGAACCGGCGCTCCATCTTGTTGGAACCATCATGGAAAGATTCCTTATCTCATCTCTTAAAAGTTGAAGTATTTCTAAATGCTTTTCTGTGTTCAAGGTTCCTTCATAAAAATGGAGTAAGAAAACCGGTTTTTCTAAATCACGCACCAACAGATGTATGAATAACGCACTTGGTTATAAATTTCATTGACACGTAATGGATTTTCTTCAGACCAAACATGGTTATTGTTGCGGTTATACAAACTTAAAAGTTCGATTCGACTGTACAAATTATTTTATCCAAAAAATTTTGATCTTCGAGCAAGTGTGCCTAGATATGTTTTTCTTCTTTGTGTATCGCCAGGAAGTAATTGTGATTCGAGCCCAAGACCGCTGGCATGGAAGGCAATGTATGTTACCACTACACCAGCCGGTCGTCTATTATGCATTCATAATTCTACAATATTCGCAAAATGTCCTATTTTCAAATTTAGCAATATTCTTTTTTTAAATGTGCTTTCTGTCTAGCTTACAGTGCACGTATTTAAATATTAAATTTTATCATTTTTCAACACACTTGCTCGTAAAGTGAGCGTTATTCTATTGAGTTTAGAACTATAAACTGGGCTATAAGTCACGCGTGCATTAATATATTATACCCTAGTGCATAATATAATGAATCCTACAAAGTTGAATTGTAACTTTGTGCAAATAACATGCGAGAAAACAGAGCATATTTTATTGGTCCGGGTTATACACTAAATATTTTCAGAAACAACAAAGAGGTTTTATACCACTTCAAATCCATATACATTTTTAAATGTTTGCGCCTTATATTAGTAAAATAAATTTGTATATTAAACAAATTATTCACAATTTACAATCATTTGTCATAAAATATTAAAATATTTGCATTTACCACTCCAAATTAAACATTTTCACTTAAAATAGGCTGTATATGCTATACAGACATTGACACATTTGACGGAAAAAAAAACCTACGCGCATGCGCGAGGTTCGGCGCCATTTTTCAATCACAATTCACAGCTTTGTTATCAAGTGTGTTTGTTATTTTATGATCACGTATGTCTGTCTTTTACTCACAAGTGTGTTGAAAAACGTCGTATGTAACTCGTGAGCGTTGCTAACTTGTTACATAATATACTATTATACACTTATAATAAGTATGCTAATAACTACCAAAAATAACTGATATAAAGTAGGTCTTTTCTTAATATCTAATTAGGTGCGAACTTATTTGCGAATTTTTCTAACTATGCAACACTTTCCATCAGATGGCATGAAAGACAAACATCCTATCCTTACTTTAAACAAAAACTACGATATGCTGGTTGGGTTTAATTTATTTTAACACATTTCTTAATGATTTAATGAATCATAAATGGAGTATAACTGAAATACTAGGTCATAATTTGTAAATCGCGGCGACTTTCAGGAGGAATATAATACGAGCAGATGGCAATATTTTAAGTAATATTTATAGTTTATGTATGTATCCCAGTTTTTATATTACAGAGCCCGCAAGATCCAGAGCCATGGGTAGGAGAAAGACAAGCTACATTAAACGACGAGGAGTGCACGAGCTTGCAGTTCAGTATCTTTGATCAAAAGACACTAGGGCAAGAAGACTGTCTATACCTTAACGTTTTCACGCCAAAACTTTTAGAAAAAGGGTCGAAATCCCTTCCAGTACTGGTTCACATTCACGGTGGAGGCTTTGTCATGGGATCAGGGGTACCCAAAAGTTTAAATGGACCAGACTACTTAATTGAACACGACGTTGTGGTTGTTTCCATAAACTACAGATTAGGGCCCCTGGGATTCCTATGTTTAGACATTCCAGAAGCAGCAGGAAATATGGGACTAAAAGATCAAGTCATGGCATTGAAATGGGTGCAAAACAATATCGCCCAATTTGGCGGAGACAAGAACAACGTCACAATATTTGGGATAAGTGCTGGTGGCGCGTCTGTGGAATATCTTTGTATTTCAGAACTAAGTCGAGGGCTATTTCATAAAGCAATACCTCAATCTGGCTCACCACTTAATCAATGGGCAATAAACTTTGAAGTCAAGGAGCTAAGTCACAAACTAGCTCAATCTCTTGGATGTAAATCAGATGATAAAAAATCTATCCTTGACTTTTTATTAGCAGTTCCAGCTAACGACCTAGTAAGCACTGCATATCCTCTTGTAGGCTTTCCTGCAACAAAACCATTGTACTTTGGGTTTGTTCCAACCATAGAAAAAGATTTCGGTAATGAAGATGCATTTATTACTGATTATCCCTATAACATAATAAAACAACAAAAATTTATCGATGTACCTATGATGAAAGGGTTCTGTGAGTTTGAAGGCCTCATGAGTGAAGTTTTTAAACCTCACCTCTTAACGGAATTGATTGAAAAAAGAAACATTGTTGAATTCTGTAATCATAAAATCGACGATCCTTTACACTTTGAAGAAAACTTTAACAAAGCCTATTTCGAGGATTATGCCAAAAAAGATGAGGACGTGCCTAACCAAACTGCTATAGATTTCTTGGGTGACTTAGATTTTTCTAGTGGTGTATGGATAAGTTCACAGTTAGCAACACAAAATAAAAGTCCTGTTTACGTATATATGTTTGCCTACAACATAAATTTTTCGACTTTTGATGTAATGACAAAGAAAGATAAACAATCACTAGTAAAAATTATGAATACACCTTTTAAAAAGCGTGGAGCTGCACATGGGGAGGATTGTTTAGTTACTATGAAAGCTCAACAGATTGATTTATCCATGTTTTCCGAAGCTGATCGTTTGCTCATAAAAAGACATTCTGCGTTGTGGACAAATTTTGCAAAATCTGGGTGAGTGCTCTTGATTCAATATATTTTAGTATTTAAACTATTTTTTATGGAATATAAAGGATGGAATTTTTTGATGCCACCTGTAGGAAAAGCAATCTTAATAATAGAGACAGCTAATTTTACTCCAAAGAAACATACCTTTATTTTGGAAAAGAAACAAAACTGCATTCAAAGATTTTCAAAAATTCACTCACTTCACGTCTTTACGAACCGACTTTCAGTCTATAAAAATGGCACTCTATAATTTTATCGCATCGATCGTTAGGATCAATCACAAGAATTAAATCTATCTAATCTAATCTTATAATATTATAATATTTAATGATAGGAAAACCATGAAATCTTCATTTTTAGATTTTAGTCGGTTCGATTACTGGGTGAAGCAAGCGAATTTGCAAAAAAAATCTTTGAATGCGGTTTTATTACTTTTCAAAATAAAGGAATGTTTCTTTGGAATAAATTCAGCTATCTCTATAATTAAAGAAGAAGAAGAAGAAAGAAAAATAATTTATTGGTGCATTACATCAAATTATAAGTACCTAATACAAGCAATTATTAAAAAAAAAGATTAATATAAAAATAAATCGTATAATAAGTATGCTATATAATATAATGTGGTTGAAAAGAAAAGGGTACCTTATAATCTAGGATATATGCTACCAAATGGTTGCCACTCAGCTTTGTTGCCATAGCATCACAAGTATGCTACGGCGCTGGTTTTCAGTGGAACCAGTGGGTATACATTGGAGGCAAATATTTATATAAATATTTATATTTATAATTAAGACTGTTTTCCCTCCAGGGGGCATCAAAAAAATCCACACGGTATAACTGATGCACCCACAACATGTTAACGAAATACGATTTTTTTTTAAAAAAGTAATTCAACATGGATTATATTATTACGGAAGATCAGCGTGTTGGTGTGTCCGCACTCCATCACTTATGCTGAGTAAATGCCTTTTCGGTGCTTTGTTATATTACAATTGTATGGTTTTTTATTTGTTTGTTTATTTATGTTTTGGCACCGAATAAATTTCTTTTCTTTCTTTCTTTCTTTCTTTTATTTCTTTCTTATAATTTTAGAATAATTGATGACAGATTCAAAATAAAATTAAAATTGGCGTCAAATTAAAGTCGTTTAATTAAATACAAAATTTTAGCGATATTCCAAATTATCAATGATTACGCTGTCAAATAAGTATCTATGTTCTAGGTGTATATAGGATTATTATCTCATTTAAAAAAATGATTTTATGATTATTATGTTTATGTAATTAATCATAATTTAAGAATTTTAAGTTTTTAATGATCAACATTATAATACATTCGTTGCTTTATTTAGCTTCATGATATTGTAGCTGAGCTGGGCACATTTTTCTTGTAATACGTACATATATTTTCAACCGACTTCAAAACAAGAAGGAGGTACTTACTTAAATCGTCTGTATGTTTTTTTTGATGTTTGTTACCTCATAACTTTTGACTGAGTGAACCGATTTTAATGATTCTTGTTTCATATGATAGAGGATACAGATTTGGTCCCATGTAAATTTAAATTTTCATTATGAATTCGGAGATCGTTTACCTTGACAACCTTATACTTCAGCCAAAGTTTTGACGTGAAGTCGGTTTCTTAATGCTCTGCATTCGTTGATTATGTAATGCTACCTTAATTTTATTTTATATCTTTATTTTATTTTGTATTATGATAAATAAACATTTTAAATTAGATTTTTTTTTGATGTAGGACCACTTACACTACTATTTATGTATTTAGCGAATCTAATTCAATTAGTATTTAGATCCATTAGTTATTTAAGTTACATTTTTAATATGTTGTATTTTATCCAGGAATCCAACGCCAACTACAAGTGACGTCCTACCTATACAATGGCCGAAGTTCAATGCTCCTGAGTGGAAATACCTTAAGATCGACAAAGAATTATCTATTGAATCTGACTATAAACCTGACAAAATGGCACTGTTTAAGCAAATGTATGAAAAATATCGCAGATAGTTGATATTATAAATAATTCACTTACCATTATTATTATATTTTAGGCATGCGTACCACACCAAAAATATTGCATAAACTAAATAAAAGAATGTTAATAAACTTATTTTATTTTTTTATTTAATTTAATTTAAATTAATTTTTTTATTTAAGTGTATTTAATCAATCATCTCGACTATACCAGCAATAATTCGTTCGTTCGCTGACGTCCTCATACTCGTAACTATACATGCATTGACGACCACTTTGGCGATGGAGTAACACTGTCTGCCTCAGACGACAGTGGTCAAAAGAAGTTCCGGGTCTGGGCGTTTATCTATACAGGGTGACTGGTGACAAATCGCAATACTGAAGGAGAGCACTCCGTACTCGATTCTGATCATAATTATGTAATAAAAGTAGGTACTTAGTTTTTCACCAGAAATCCCTATGAATAAATAAAGAGACCTTACTACACTTTTCCCGACGCGCTGCCTCTGTCAACCCGCACACAGCAGTGTATATGTATTTATATTCTAGGTTCCCCCTAGTTCGCTACATGGTATCCCATATCACATGCTCTGCTAAGTCTCTGGTGTCTGGGGATTTTATTTATTTATTTTTATTCATACAAGCGCATACAAGCGTTTGTCAAGGCTTGAAGCTTGTACACGCCTGCCAAGCCTCGGCAAACGTGTAAATGCACTATTAAGGGGGTATAATAAGTTCTTATTATAGTAAGAATACAATGAAAATAACTGTAATTTGCTGAAATATAACTAAGGCCGTATACAGAAAGAAAGCTGGAAATTTATAAGCGCTTACCAGCGCTTGACAGCGCTGGTGACCCACGTAGGAAAATTTATGAACGCGCGTCGATTAGCACTGAACAGTGCCGACAAGTTCCGACAAGCTCCAACACGCGCTGGTCAGGCGTTGGGAAATTATCGTCCGATGAGTCCGACATTTTGCTTGGTCTGCCTCAACCTGCTCCCTTTGTGTAGAACGGATCAGCGCTGTCAAGCGCTGGTGAGCGCTTAGTTTCTAGCTTTCTTTCTGTATACGGCCAAATAAAGGAATGCTGCCGATTTCAAAAATCATGTGATTATGATAGCTGCGTGATCAAAGCAAGAAAAATGTCACAATAATATTATTTAATGAATACAGATAGATACCAAGTAATTCGGCTTATAGCATAGTTTTTTTTTATCGTGATGATTAGATACATTTTAAGACTCCAAAACAAACTAGATAGCGAATGTTTTATCTGTTTTATCTGTAGAAGTGTATTAACAAGTAGTATTTAAGCAGAAGGACTTTTTGACATAATAATAGAAGCATCAGTATTATTGTCATGACAAAGGTGAACATTAGACAAGGAACTATGGTGGGTGGCAAGTGTTCCACGGAGAACGGATTTGAATTTTATGAATTCTTAAAAATTCCGTACGCTAAACCACCTGTTGGGAATTTGAGATTCAAGGTAATGGTGATTTTTATTCATAAACATTAAAGTTTAATTACAATATAAATATGGAGGTCAGCGATCATCATGGGAATTCTAACTTTATCAACGGCCGCTCTAAACAACGATCGAGTGTTCTCTGAATTCTGATTGACATATTATTAAATCCTACTAATATTATAATTGCGAAGTGAGGATGATTGCAGGAAGTCTACTAAGTAGATAAGTCTAAGTCATTGATAACTCTTCTTGTGCTATTTAATCGACTAACAGAGACATCTATCGGAATAAAGTAAACTAAAATTTTAGAACAGCTAAATATCGTTTCTGACTTTTTTGAAAATGCGCTTGCCTGTTTCGGTTTCACCCTTGATCCGATTAGAATAAAATTTGGTGTAAAGATAGACCAGACCCTGAAATTGGACATTTGCTAACTTTTACTATGAAAAAACGGGTTAAGGAATAGAAATATGGGGTGAAATGTAATGAAATTTGGTACAGATATAGACTTAATCTTATCACCGCGGGTAAAAACTTGTATACAATAATTCGATCTGAAGAAGCTTTTGAAATCGTTTATTATTTATAAAAATTAACTTTTAACTTGTGTTTATGTCGATTTCCGAATATGTGTTATTCAAATATACATATTGAAAATAATCAAACAATCAATCTATAATTCCAAAATCTAAAACTTGCAAAATTTCATTCGTCTATTTTTTTCCAAAAAACTTTGTAAACCAACATGACATGTTCTTGCTGAGTCAAATATTGTTATCATTATAATCGTATTACCATATACTACTTCCAATGATGTCAGAAAACCACGTTTTACTATAATCTCTCTGATTGTAAGTCAAGATGAGGTTAATAATGAATACTACTGCGGTGATATTTGGCGATAGATTTGCTTATGAAGGATGGTCGCTAGCCCGGCTCACCATGAGTCGTTTTTGCAGCACGCTTATCTCTCTAGTAACTCTATCTCTGGACTTGGAATGCCACGAACGACATCTGTAGATTTACGACATCAACAATGGGTGGTATTGGTATACGTTCTTTTGTAAAAACTCAATTAACAAATAAAAGACATGTTGTTTCCAGGAACTATGAACAGTTTAACGGTCATTTTGGTTGCCATGGCTAGTGTAAAAAGTTGTCATATGTTCTTGATATTTCGTAAAGTATCCACAGAGTTTGTAAAGTATTGTTCTGACCACTATAGTCTTTGTATTTGCAAGTTTTGATTGAGTAAGTTATTCGTCAATGGACTTGCTTGTCTTCATTAAATATTTCTACCAGTTGTGACATGTAGGACAAACGTCTCCGTCGTACTCATTGAACAACCGGAATGTATTGCGTTTGATCTAAAAACGACGTTTATGAGTTATTTGATGTTTATACCAGTCTTTGATTACAGAGCCCGCAAGCTCCAGAGCCATGGCAAGGAGTAAGACAAGCTACAAAAGACGACGAGACATGTAAGAGCGCACAATTCAATCTACTGGGACTAAAACCCGGCGGCCAAGAAGATTGCCTATATCTCAATGTCTTCACTCCAAAACTTTTAGAAAAAGGGTCAAAATCTCTCCCAGTAATGGTTTACATTCATGGTGGAGGCTTTTTCATGGGATCAGGGGTACCAAAAAGTTTAAATGGACCAGACTACTTAATAGAACACAATGTTGTAGTTGTTTCAATAAACTACAGATTAGGGCCACTTGGATTCCTATGCTTAGACATTCCAGAAGCAGCAGGAAATATGGGTCTAAAAGATCAAGTCATGGCCTTAAAATGGGTCCAAAAAAATATCACCACATTTGGAGGAGACAAAAACAACGTCACAATATTTGGGGGAAGTGCTGGTGGCGCATCTGTGGAATATCTTTGTATTTCAGAACTAAGTCGAGGGCTGTTTCATAAAGCTATACCTCAATCTGGTTCCACAATCAATCATTGGGCACTAAACTTTGAAGTCAAAGAATTAAGCACCAAACTAGCTCAAAATCTTGGATGTCAATCAGACGATCCAAAATCTGTCCTTGATTTTTTACTTGCAGTTCCGGTTGAAAACCTTATTATGGCTGCAGTTCCTCTCGTAGGTTTTTCAATGAAAAAATCACTGTTCCTGGGATTTGTTCCAACTTTAGAAAAAGATTTTGGTGATGGGGATGCATTTATTTCTGATAATCCCTATAATATAATAAAACAACAAAAATGTATTGATGTACCTATGATGAAGGGATTCTGCGAATTTGAAGCTCTTGCTTATATTTCTTTCAAAAAGAACCACTTTGTAGAATTGATGGAAAAGAGAAATGTTCTCGAGTTCTGTAATCATCCAATAGATGATTTTGAGTTTCAAGAAAAGTTAAGCAACGCTTATTTAGATGATAATGTTAAAGAAGATAAGGATTTGCCCACTCAAAATGCTATAAACTTCTTGAGTGATTTAGATTTTACTGCTGGTGTATGGATAAGTTCACAGCTTTGGTCGAATCATAAGAGTCCTGTTTATGTGTACATGTATTCCTATACAACAACTTTCAACACTTCTGACATTATGGATAAGAAAGACTATGAAACACTACAGGCAATTATGAACACACCTATCGAGAAACGAGGAGCTGCACATGCTGAAGATGAAATATTTACGATGAAACTTCAACATATGGATTCATCCCTTTATCATGAAAGTGATCGTTTGATCATTGCAAGACGTTCTGAGCTGTGGACTAACTTTGCAAAAACTGGGTGAGTGCTATTGATTGTATTACAAATTGTGTATCACTGGAACATTTCAATCGAATTTCACCTTTAATTTGACGTTCCAGTGTCTATGACCGTGGTCACAAGTGAATAAAGTAAATTAACGGAGTCAGGTGATCCTTGACAATAACAACATCTAATTTGATTAAATAAATCACAACTTATTTATTGAATGAGTCATTTATTCGAAATATTATTGATAAGGTTTGTTATCAACGATATAAATGTATTTATTAAGTAATTGAGTAAATTCTTGTTGCAATTCCCATACATATTATTACCTACGACTGAAACTAAGTGAAGATTTACTGTCAATTTATGTTGGAATATAAATCGGCTACTAGATTAAAGGCGACTAGAATAAAATTATTTTATTTAAATGCTGGGCATAACAATTATTGGGGTGCAGTTTAGAAAGTGTCATATTAAAATCTAAAATGCTATTCTACTGGCCATTAAAAAAAAAACTTTTGTTATTTTTTCTGCCGTCATTTTGAACTGTCATTATTCAATTGTCAGCCCGCGAATTTTCAATTTGATATCTTGTTTAAATAAAATTTTACGAACAATATAAATACGTGTGTAGAACAAATTTTCACTAATAGAGTAATTTGAACAACGTGCTGTGATTAAATATTTGTTTAAAAAAAGATTAACACCAAAGGAGATCCATGATGACATGCAAACAACATTAGGGGAATCTGCCCCGTCTTATACCACTGTGAAAAAATGGGTTGCAGAATTTAAACGTGGACGAGAGAACATCGAAGATGACCCTCGCTCCGGCAGGCCAATGACGTCTACGACCGAAGAAAACATCAATAAAGTGTGTGATCTCATATTGAAAGACCGTAGATTGACTATCAGAGACATTGCAGACACTATAGGCATCTCATATGAACGAACGCAAAACATCATTGTCCATGAACTCGGCTTTTCTAAGGTTTCGGCTAGGTGGGTCCCCAGATTGCTTTCAGTAGAGCAAAAGCGAATTCGACTCACGATTTCTCGCGACTGTTTGGAGATGTTCGAGGCTGATCTACAAGGTTTTCTTGACAGATTTGTGACAATGGATGAAACCTGGGTTCACCACTATACCCCAGAATCAAAACAACAATCCAAACAATGGAGAAAATCAGGTGAACCAACTCCGAAAAAAGCAAAGGCAATTCTGTCGGCTGGCAAGGTGATGGCATCGGTTTTTTGGGATGCTAAGGGTGTCATTATGGTGGACTACCTTCCAAAAGGCGAAACAATAAACTTTGCGTACTATAGCACCCTTCTGCGCCGTTTACGTGAAGAAATTAAACAGAAACGCCCAGGATTACTGAGAAAGAAAGTGTTGTTTCACCAGGACAACGCCCGAGTCCACACGTCTGTCGAGTCTATGGCTCAAATTCGTGATTGTGGTTTCGAATTGTTGCCACATCCAGCTTATTCTCCTGATTTGGCACCTTCGGACTTTCATCTGTTTCCAAACCTGAAAAAACACCTCGGTGGGCAGAAATTTTTAACGAATGAAGAGGTCGAAGCCGCTGTTAACCTGTATTTTGAAGACCTTGAGGAATCTTTTTTTAAAACAGGTATGGAAGCTCTGGAAAGCAGATGGAAGAAGTGCATAGAGCTAAATGGAGATTACGTCGAAAAATAAAAATATTTTTGTATGTACTTTATTCTGTTTTCTTGGCTAGGCCGCGAACTTTTCAATCCACCCTCGTAGTACTCAGTTCGTTGTACCGTTAAATAAATAAATAAAAATATCGGCCAAGATAGATAGACGAGTCTTTACAACGGCCTACGCGAACATTTGCTAATTCATCATTATTATTGATTCGTAAACAACAAAATAAATATTCAAAGTATAATTAAAATTAAACATATGAAGAAAAACTTGATGTGAGTAACTTGACGAAAAAAAAATAGTACTCCTCATAAGATACCACTAAGCTAAAGTTTAAACTCGATTAAGTTCTGAGTAATATAAATTTCAAACTATTTAAAACCTGAAATTTAAGAGCTGTATCTAAATTTTATTCTATTATTGTTCATTTCTAGTTCATGTAAAAATTTTAACGATTTATCGTTTATTATCCAGGAATCCAACGCCAACTACAAGTGAAGTCCTACCGATACAATGGCCGCAGTTCAATGCTCCAGAGTGGAAATACCTTAAGATCGACACAGAACTAACGATAGAATCGGACTATAAACCTGACAAAATGGCTGTGTTTAAACAAATGTATGAAAAATACCGTAGATAATTGATGGAAGAAGTGACGAAGAACATAAATGTGAAATCATTCTTTAAATTCACATTAAACCGATTTCTAAAGTTTATTCATTGACATCACCATTGCTATCAACTATTTCTAATGTTTCTGCATTGACATCTTCATTGCCATCACCATACTTGACACAATACGTCCACAGTGGAACATAGTAACTTTTAAGTTACATACGTGCATAACATAAAAGGACGCCAAATTTCTACTTATAACAACACTAGCTTTTTCGCGCACTTTACCCACGCGATATCCAATCCAGCGCATATGTGCTATTCCAGACTGTACACTATCGGGCCAGGAAGCTTTTAGGGCCAGGAGCTAAAGCTACCTTCAATAAAAATAGTTATTTCTGGTGGTCATTTGGGACCACAAGAAAAAATAGAAGGCAGAGTACGGTTTGCAAAAAACGTGATATAATAAAGATTAACAATGCGTGAATTATTAGTACCGACCGGTATAAAATAAAATCTTACTCTCAGTCACTAGTTGTAGCCAATTTTGGCCAACGCAGTCCTAAATGTCAAACATACATATTGTGTTCTTTTTTACAAGGCGATGAGTTACTGAAGCGCAACCGCCGCCGCCCCCGCGCTTATAAGGCAATGCGTTTCTGACACCTCCTTACTTCCACCAAATATAGTACATTACTGCAGAGGCCGACAAGAGAGGCATTGGTGGACGAACGTGTGAAGTTCATGAATGCTTAGTTACGGCCAAGGCTTGTATAGTATTTTTCTCAGATAATGCGCGGAAATTAAACTAAGCAGTACAATTAAGAACTTTTATTTGAAAATACAATTATTGAATGTACAATACTTGAAGTTTAATGTGGATTTTACGCGCCAAATTTTTTTTCCTATGTGCAAGCCACTTTGAAATTTAAACTAAACTAAATAACTGTAAAAACTAACAATGTTACTTGCAACCGACTCCATACTATACGAACATTCGTAAACATACATACTATTATTTTCATACAACTATTGCCGGCCGCTGCTCGACCAGTACTCGAACTTGCTCGATTTATCTCGAAGAAGATTATCAAAGTAATGCTCAAATTTTCAAGCATGTCTGAGAAAAAGTCCATTCGTTGATTCATCAAAATACCACGACTTCATAAGTGAATAAAGGTAAATTACTAAGGATCGAAAAAATCAATGGGACCACAAGAAACCAGACAATCACACCAACTACATGGCCAAAAAAATTTACAAGATCCTGCCGATTTATTTTTAAATGTGTTGAAATATACTCACCGGCACGGAATTTTGGCCACCTGTAAAATTCTTGGTAACTTCAGTTTTCTTTATTAAACCTTACAAGTATTGGTTCATTCCGATTAGATATCGTCCAATATGTGTTTTTAGTCAGTTCATTCATAAGTTCTAGGACATCACGAGTGAATAATGAAGATAATGCAAAAAGTCACATTTACACAGAATTTTACACTCGAGTTTGAGGCAGGCTGTTTAAAAACTGTCAAATTATTGTTGACTTCCTGTACTTTTTAATATGGTGTGTTTCCTCCTCTAGCCCTTATAACCACCTGCATCTGGTCTGGCATGCTTTGGAATACTTACCCTCCGGGCCGTTACCCTCCGGATAGGAAGTATCGCTTGTGAGCCACACGTTTGTATCTGTGGTTCTCGCGTTGAGAGCAATGGTTATTACTTGTAATCGTAGTGCAGAAAGGTTTCCGCGGCATCATGCGCTTAATGATATAGTCCGCAGAGCCTTAGTACCAGCCGTACCGACGGCAAACGACCAGATGGTCTAACGCTGGTACCTTGGAAGTGCGGAAGGAGCATGCTGTAGGATGCTTCTTGCGTCGATACACTTGCACCCAGTCACCTCAAGCGTACTTGTCTGCGACCGGGAGCAGAAACAGCAGCGGAAGAAAAGCGCACAAATGTATCTGCCAGCTTGCTTGAGTATAATATGTATATATTATACAGTATATTTGTACTCCAATAGCCGTGGAAACGATGAGATGTTGGAGTGATGAAATGAATAGTCCCATAAAAGAGAAGGTCTGAGGGATAGATGCTGCGACCCCCGCTACGGCATGTTTCTTGCGCCGAGGCAGACTCTGGCAATTCAGCGGGGAAATGCCGCTAGCGTAATGATAATAGTCTCTTCACCAGGACTAATAATCTGCTGAACAAGTGATTTGGTGGCCTCGCTAGTCTTTAATTTGTCCTTGGGGTAAATTGCTACCGAGCTTACATTTGCAGGCCTTGAAGTGCTTTCTGCTTGAGGGATTGGTATGTGATAGCCAGTTGGGATGCACCATGGCCAATCTTTCGACAGAGAGAGCTGATCCGAAGTTTTTGCTCGGTATTCATTTTTCCTTCACCAGAAATTGCGCAAACTTCATTGAGGCAAGCTTCAATGGATGACATCCAATTTTGAATTTCGGGCGTTGAAATTACTTCCATGTCGTCTTCATCTGGTACTGGAGGTGGCTTTGAAGAGGGCGTTGGAGGTGGGCTGCGGCAAGTTTTACCACTTCGATTGAAGGGGCTGCTATCCATTATTTTTTTTTATTTAATTAAAACGTATCATTTCAAAAACACAAATAATTCTAAATAAGTATCTATTTGCAATATCTATTGTCACAGAAATTAATTTGCGCTGATTCAAATCTAGGTCGAGTACTATCTGCTTTAATTTAAAATTGTATAAATAAACTAAAAACACGTCCGATCCATTTGGCGATTGAAACATTATCACTGTTCCGTTACTGACTGAGTGATTGCGGTACTGAGTGACTGAGTGACTGACAGACAACGTACAGCCGTAACTACTGGGCGTAGAGAGCTGAAATTTGGAACATACATTCTTTAAGGGATGTAGGGGTGCACTAAGGAAGGAATTCCCGAAATTCCCACGGGAACGGGAAATATAGGACTTTTTATTTTGTATGAAAAATCTTATTCCTTGAGTGCACCGATGTGAAACTTGGTGTAAAGGTTTTTCAATGTGTGTCTGGTTGTGTTATGAAAGGAATTCCCGAAATTCCCACGGGTACGGAAAATATATGATGTTTTAGTTTGTATGAAAAAATCCCATCCCTTGAGTGCACGGATGTGATACTTGATATAAAGGTTTCTCAATAAGTGTCTGTTTGTATTATGGAAGGAATTTGCGAAATTCTCACGGGAAGGGGTTGGACTTTTTAGTTTGTATGAAAAATCTTATTCCTTGAGTGTACGGATGTGATACTTGGCATAAAGGTTCTTCAAAGAGTGACTGGTTGTGCTACGAAAAAAACTCCCAAAATTCCCACGGGCACGGGAAATATATGATTTTTAGTTTGTATGAAAAAAAACTTATTCCTTGAGTGCATGGGTGTGATACTTGGTATAAAGGTTCTTTCAGTGGGTGTCTGGTTGTATAGTTTCTGAAATTTCCACGAGAAGGGTAGTTAAGCGCATACGAAGTTGCGGGATAAAGCTAGTATTATATAAGTTATTAAGTAATTAATAGAATTACTACAATGATGCCTTTTTGCGGTTTTGTTGCAATAAACAAGCTTTGCGGTAGGATCCGTTTTCGTATCAAGTACTAACACTGGTTGTCACTTACCTATATTAATAAATCATAGTCTATAAATAAAGTATGAAGATCGTGACTTCAAAACTAGAGTCGCACCTAGTGACTGTAAATACCTTTGCATTGTCTATTGGGACAAATTGATATTTTTTATATTTTTGTTTCCTCCAAAGATGATTGTGAAGTAAGATATGTAAGTGTATAAGTATATAAATTTTCTTCTAAATAAGGTTATAAATACTTCCTAGAGCTTTGTATTTGCCGCGTGTATTTTATTTCATATTTATTTATTTATTCATATGACACACCAACAACAAATGTATTACATTAATTCCAGGTTAATTATTTACTAGCTAAACAGTTCTGATACATAGGTATGTCTGGATTTAGGTATGTAGCATTTCATAAAGTCAGATTTGATAATTTATAAATAAAAAAAGTTAATAAATAGATAATAATTAGTTAATGTATACGATAAAAGCGTAATAAAAATTATAAAGATAATACAATGTTATAATTTAAGATAAAAAGTCACAAATAACAAACAATAAAATTCCAACATTATAATCAACAATTATCAAATTTCTTTCAAAAAACCGCCCGGGAGTTATGAAAAATGTCAGGTTTTGGGTCATCAGCTTTCTTAACAAACGAGTTGTAACTACTACAAATACGGATAAGAGGGCTGTTAGTACCGACGTTATTCTTGCAGAGAGGAATGTAGAATGTTTGCGTGTGCGTATTTGAATACAATACAATAAAACCAAGCTTATGATGTGAGATTTATTTATCACACAGAGATATATGATGAAGTCCTTAAAGCAGAAATAGGTTATCCTCTATGCCACTATGATGATGTAATCCGGCCGATTTCGACCACGGCGACTGTCTTCAACTCCGGATGTGCTCGCAGTGGCTTATGTAGCCAATTTTGTTTGTAAAAATCCTGGCACATTGTTGGCATGAGAGCACACCGTTCACATATTTATAGCTGATAGCCGCAGGTAGTCGGGATTTCAGCTCGTCGCGTCTGGCAACCAGCTCAAGGTGCCACCGGTTTTCAGAGGCACCTTGAGAGACGTTAGATTTAACATGCGCTCTCCACTACGACCGTCTGGCAGCCTACTGCTCCCAAAGCGAAGGATTGATGTCGCACTGCTTCATATGTCGCTTCAAAACATTTTTTTACCTGAGGAATTGTCCGCCCTGCTTCCGCTTGCCTTCCTCAAGTTTTGAGTAAAAGATGCCCTTAGCCATTCTTTTCTCCGTCATACGCGTCACATGTCTGCACCAACGAAGCTTACGCAGCATAAGGTGCGACTCCATGCCACCCACATTGGCCTTTCAAAGCACTTCAGTATTCCGTACACGGTCAGACCATCGGATGTGGAGTATTTTTCGTACTTGAGGTGTAATCGGTCTAGCATACGGATGAGACTGCCATACACTGTCCAAGTTTCGGCAGAGTATAAGATGTTGGGCTGCACGACTGTAATGTAGACAGCGATCTTCGGTTCTAGCTTAAGTTCGTGCGAGTTAAAGGAAACTATAGAATAGTTTGCTTAATCAACTGCGACGGGAGGTTGCACCTTATCCATTCTGCAGTTAGTGCATCAAATGCAAAACATTTTTTTCAGCCTTCGAATGATACCTACTTTAAGAGGTAAAAACATTGAAAAAGACAAAAAATGGTAATATATACGAGTATTATACTAGCTGTTAGCCTATACTTTGGCAAATAATTCAATACACTAAACTGAGTTCAAAATGTCAAAAAGAAAAACAATAATACTAGCTTAAATCTTCGTAGTGTAAGGCACTGTATGAGAATTATTGAAAGTGAATGGTACTTTTTCATTCGAGACTTGATGGAGGCTAGCGATGGTGCTGTAAAATGGCGAAATTTAGGACGAACAAAATTTGAATTTGTGTCGACTCGCAAGAAGAATTCGGTTAGCATAACATTCTAAAGCAATGTTTACCTAAATACGTGAATTTGAGGAAAATAATTACCAAACATACTTAATGCTTTAAAACGGTTAGAGTAGACGTATAATCAGTCTTTTAGATTTTTTTTTAAAGTCAACAAATAATAGGTGACGAAAAGCATCCCAACCCATTTCCAGAAATGAGAAATGAATGTATCAAATATTTTGTGAGTCAAAATATTTCCGATCGAGATTTGACGCTATTATTAAGAAAAATCATTCCTTCACTTGATCCGCATTACTAATTTTTCTTTCCTAATGTGTTCGCACTGGAACTGTAATTTCATAATCATCATCATCATCATCACGACTCTTTGTAAAGAGCCCACTGCAGGGCTATGAGTCTCTCCCCTGGTTGACGAGGAGGTATAGGCCATATTCTACCAAGCTGGCCCAGTGCTGGGTGGTGGATGTCAGAATTTTCAGGGCGCCGAAAATGGCTTCTGACAAACCATACAGCCAACTGCTTAACGTGCCCCCCGAAGCACGGAAGTCGCCGTGAGAAATGAATGTTCGGCGGTCACCCATCCACGTACCCGCCACGCCGAACGTTGCTTGATCTGTGATATCGTTTGATACACACAGCGTTTTGACGCCACGACGACTGTAATTTAACTGCATTGAAATATTTGCCAGGGTATTGAAATTGTTACTTTCTTTTGGGCCTGGTTAACCTACAGACCAACATAAAATTTCTTTTACAAGACGCAGAGATTAGTTAAGTATCTTAACAGAACCTTAACCTATTGCAAGTCATTCTGACGTCAATTTTTAGACGTCCATGGTCATTATTTGTTGGCTTTAGTGATCAAAACTCGTTCCCTTGTATCATTGACTAAATAAATATCAGTTTCTTAACCATGCATTCTCTTAATGTGAGGGGGTATAAAGTTAACTTTAAAGCCATAGTTTCGACTGCAACAAAGTAGTTTTATATCATACTGTTGTCAACAGCTAATAACATGTTATTTCACTGTTTCAAGAGAAGACGAGCGTAACGTAACAGCATATTGTAAGATTACAAACAGGGTTGCCTGTAAGAGATCATCTTTCGATGATAAGGCCGCCTGTTGTGCTCTGTATCTTAAAAATTGTTCTGTATAAATATTCCTTATTTTTGTGTACAATGAAGAATAAATAAATAAATAAATACAAACTAACTGTCATTGATATCACGGAACATCAAATTAACATCAAAAACGGGATATTTACCATCATCACGGCGCTACTTAGAATAGAATAGAATAACATTTATTTTCAACACCAACAGTTAGTATTAATAGATTAAACCTTAAAATTGGTATCATGTCCCTTGCAACGGTGGTAAAATATGGAAAAATCAAAATTAAATGCCTCGTTTCTAAAATGTATCAATAGTAGGTAATAGTATATTGTTCGGTATTTGATAAACTTGCCAACTCATTGTTTACCCTGCAATAGATATCTGAGATTATATGATAAATAACGTACCTTTCTATGAGTTTTTCCAAAGCCATTTTGGTGCCGTTATCATTTTGACATCCACTAACCAACACTGGGTCAGTTTCGTGGTTTATGGCTTTAGTCTCCTCGTCAACCAGGGGAGAAACTCCGGTAACGCGTTAATGCAACATTATGCATTTAAAAATAACCGCGTGAAAAATCCAAAACATCAATTTTATCTTTATTTACCAATAGCTGTTGCCCACAACTTCGTTTGCGTTGAAGTCTATGATTATATAATTATTGTTCGAATAAAAAGTATTTGAATAGTTACAACGCCATCTAGTGTCAAAGCATAATATTATTATCTCTTGAAACAAGTCCATCCCATTAGAACGTCTCGGAACTATTTACTTCCTGAGGATTAAAGTGGGCTTTGTTCTAACTCACAATAAAAACGATTAATATGCAAAATTTCATCAATATCTTTTTATTCTGCCATGATTAAGGAACAAGCATTTATGTCCATCCTTTCAAACTTTCGCATTTTTATTATATTTATGTTAGCAGGATACACCAGTAAAAATTGTATTGATACCTATGAATTAAGATGTTGGAGAAAGCTATGCGTTTTATACATTTATTTATAAAGTGTTCATAAATAAGGAGAGTTAAATTTTTTATTTATTAAATAATATTCTATTCAATTTGTCTGCTTGCGAAAACATACATGTGAAAATTATATTTACAAGCGCCATCTATACAAAATATAAGAACTTTTTGGACTTGCCTTGTTCGTGACCCTTCCAAATATTATGTTTGTACGCCGTTCGGCAGATGGCGTTTACTTAAAAAGTTAAAAAACACGCAACACTGAATTTTCACTAGATGCAATTAAAATGTACGGGTGGCTTGCAAAACTTATATTATAAATATAAGATCATAGCATTTAGCTAAAAGTGATTAGCGGCTTAACTTGTTTAGTTTCTCTTGTAAATTATTCTGTGCTTATTATTTCGTCAATACCTACACTAAACGAAATTATTAGCTTCATATTTGTCATGCAAGACGCTAATCAAGGTAGGTTAGTTCAATGCGTTTTAAGAATCTTTCATTTACTTACTTAAGTCTCACTTTTCATTCACAATTCTTAAGTCTCACACTAAATCAGTCTCGAAACAAACAATTTTTGTAAACGCCATCTATTGATCGTTGTTGTACTTTTTGGACTGGTGTTGGCTTCCAAATAATGGGCAATAAAATTATGTGAACATGTTTGAGTTTAAATAAACAGATGCTGCTTAATAAAATAAGTTCAAAAAACATACAAGAGATGGCAGCATAAGAAATGATTAAGAATAAATTGGTGGAACTACCTGTATAACTTACTAAACTCTGATTAAAATTTTATATTAGTATAAATAAATTCTTAAAAAATACAGATGAAATAAAATTTCTATGCATACATTTCTATATATGGCTGTGCAAGTTAATGAATGAAAACAAAACAGTACCAAAGATACTTCTTCTTGCATAAAGTATCTAGATTTTTGTTATTTTTCCAGGAAGAATATAAAGGTAAGGGCTAATTCCTTCTTAAGCTTTCCAGATAAAAAATATCCAAGCATTCTAAAATTCAAAACCTTTAAAATATTCTTTTACTTTATATTTTGGTAATTGGGAGGTTTTTTACAGTATTTTATAAGTATTAATAAGTATTATAATAAGTATTTTATATTTATCAAACGACTTCCAAACGGAGGAGGTTCTCAATTAGTGTGTATGTTTTTTTGTGTCTTTGTTAGGTACACGATTTTGTGGCCAATTAAAAATCGATTTTATTAACTTAACGTTTCGCTCGCTCACTCGACTACTAACATGCTCAGAGTAAGACTTTGTCACAAATAACCAACAACATTTAAACCATGTCTGCCTATCGACTAAATAAACTCGAAACTAAATCTCTTAAGTGAGTTCGGACGTGTCCTTGTGAAGGGCCAATTTGTGCGCCCTGGGAAACACTTCCAGACGTGTTTGCTCCTTAGATGCCAATTTTGCCTTTCAAGAGGCCAAGGAACGTGAAGTACCGCGCCGCTTAGACGCTAAGAGTGGATATTATTAGCCAAATTGATAGAAATGTCGGGATTTTGGATAACTGGAGGGCCTGGGGAGGCTTATGCTACCTACGTTAGGGCTTTCCAGAACTTGCCGAATTAGGAGTTTTTGGGAGTACGTTTTAGGTTTTCTTAAATGTCATAGTCAATAGTCAGAAGTTTTTATAACAGTGACGAGACGATTTCCTGCTCTTTAGAATAGCAAGTTGGTAGATAGGATTCTTTCATCTTTTGAAAAGGAAAAGGTGACGTTATAGCTTGACTTCTTACATTCTATTGTTAAAATCTGCTAACAAATATTTTTAATTAGCTTAGAAACTATCGTTACAGTTTATAAACATTATTTTCTCATGTCTTTCTTTCTTTTTGTACCTATTATAGGTAATTAGATACAGAAAGCAGCACATAAAGCGTTACAAATCTTTCAAATAATTTTACTTGAATCTGAACTCTATGCCCTCGACATTAAGCTAAAATTGGTTCGGGAAATTTGACAGGTAACACTTGATCTGCTGCCTTCAGTACCTACGCTCAAGCTCCCAGAAACAAATCATTTTTTCTTGTTCTGTGGGGGAATCGAAACCGCGACCTGACGATTTGCGTGGTAGCATAACTAAGAGCACTGCGCCACGGAGGCGTCGTAGAGGTATTTATTTATTAATTTAACAATTTATGTACACATAAGTTTGGACACAATTTAAAGATACATGGATCAAAAATAAGTACAAAGGTGCAGCTTATCTCTAATGAGATCTCTTCCAGCAGACCTAGGACTGGAAGTTGTTTAGGTTGCAATGATAGTGTGCACAAATCTATAATATCGTATAAACTGCTTAAAAAACTTATGAATATAAATACATACAGGGTTGATTTTTAGTCACCAGCCAAATTTAAATGTTAGTTTCTTTGATATAATATAAACGTACCTGCATATTTATTTTAGCGTCGCTCAGTACAAAAAAGTAGAAATATGGAACCACAAACTTTTAAGAAAATAGTCGCCATTGATGAACATACCTACTAAGAAGTGGCATTTCTTTGATTAACTACGACTACAACTACACAGACTACAAGACTTTTTTTAGTAGCGCGTAGTTGCCTTTATTAATGGTAATTTAGAGTGACCATGGTTTGCTTAATATGTTAGCGGATATATTTATTTCTTTGTAAAAAAAATTAATCCTTTTTTTTTGCAAAAATTGTTTCTATAAAAGATACTCATTGTGCAAAAAAAATTTGGCACGTGACTACAAATCAACCCTGTATATACCAATATATATATAGAATATTATATAAACATACATATATATACAATATATCATAATAATATTGTTTATATTCATAACTTACAGTTGAGAAAAGTTTTACACTTACGAATTACATGAGGTAGTGAATTCCACAACCTGACTGCATGGACGGAGAAAGTGAAGGAATAAAAATTGGTTTTATGAGAAGGCATAAGTAGAAAAGTACGCACGTGTGCTCTATTGTAGGTAATATTTCTTTAATACCTACATTTTTATGCTGTGATGTATTCTATCTTTTTAGACCCTACACAAATCCTATGCATGAAGTATCCTCTATACCACTTTGCAGCATTTTTTTCTTTACGATCAGGCAGGCAGGAATTTCCCCACAGTTAACTCTTAGGTATGAAGTGGCAGCTGTCTATGGATGATGGTGGTTACCTAGGTATTTATAATCAAATATCCAATGTTCTCGCTTGCTCCTTTAAAACATAAAAGGGGAAAGAAATAATAACTAGGTACTTACAGTCAGAAGTCAAGGCCTCCGAAGTCCTTGACTCGAAATAATAAAAAGCTCTTAACGTTAAGTGATCATACTACCTATACTTAATTTACTTCAATTTAAAAAATATAGGTTCATTGTTTAATACTTATCCAAATAAATAACCAAAAAGTCATCTTTGAACTAAAATACCGCCGCTTTTACGGTAGCTGTCGAAAACAATGGATTCTAATCAACTCTTTTTATTCTCATCTCAATTCCCAACCTTTCGTAAGCGACCGAAGCTTCCGACGTTACATTAAACTTTTTATTTACACACGCCTGTCAATTGATCGAATTCTTGTATCGTTCGATTAAAAGCATCTGCCTTAACTTAAAGCCAACGAAATCTAACCTCTACAGTTCACAAAATAAAGTAGGAAATACTGTGTGTAAGGATCAATACGTGGGTAGCACAGATAAGATCATTTTTTCATAACATTCTTAACGCTCCGGGTGGTCAGACGTATGCGATAGTCTTATGTTTCGTCTGGGCCAATCAGGGTGCAGTTTGGTGAGATGAAACAAAGCCGATTCTGATATGGGCGTGGCTTGCTTTGTTCGGTACAATGGGAAGAGCGCGGAGCCCTTTGTGTTCTTTGTTCAAGTTATTGTTGGCCCTTTGTGCGGGGGTGTAGGGCGAACGTAAGGACGTAGGATTGAGGAGGTGGGGCTTGGGCGCGTGTGCTGAAAATATCCTGTTTTTACCTAATGCAGAATGGATATTATTGGTGGTTGCGTGTGAGGGCTTTGTTTTTATGTATATCTTAATTGGGTGGATTGACAGATAGATCTGCCTCTACGATTTGAATGATAGATTAAAGGTACAATTTTTAAATTATCTATAGATATACGTATGTAGCTGATAAACCTGAAAAACAAACTTCAAGCGCCGATTTCAAGGAAGCTAATCCTTAAAAAAGTAATCCGTAGGTAATCTACATTAGTTATCGATTAGATAGATACGTAAAGGTTTTTCTCATATGAATCAGCATTGGAAGGTTTGCTACCCAAAGACCTATTAGAAAGCTAAGCTTCCATAAAAAGGATTTTCATTTTACTACCTATTGACGCCTATGTACACCAACACCATCACATACATCCACATTCTTAAGTAAGTAAATCCTTTTTTTTGCGATCGGTGTCGCTTTGGAATGACTTACCCTTAGAGATCCGCAAAGCTCCCAGTTCTTAGACCTTCAAAAGGATGCTTAACCTCGTGAAACACTGATCATCGTAACTTATTAATAAGTATGTGTATGTCTTATTAATATGTACCTATATTTATGTTTATTTATGATTATAGTCGGCGCGGCGAACCTTGATCCCTATGACACTGTAATAATTTCCACAACATAACCTTGTAGCGCCGTCACCGTTACATTAGAATCGTATTGGAGGCTTCTAAAAATGGCATTTATTTATTTTACGTAGCTATATTCCAATACAATGATATTCCTTTGGAATTACAACAATTCATAACATTTACATGAAATTATCTCAATCACACTTTACGTTTACGTTCTGCAAAAGTCACTTCGTAAGGTATGATTTAAGAAATACCCTATGAATAAAATAAATAAATGCCATTTTTAGAAGCCTCCAATACGATTCTAATGTAACGGTGACAGCGCTACAAGGTTATGTTGTGGAAATCATTACAGTGTCATAGGAATCATTTGAAAACAATTCAACTATAATTTGTATGATTAATATGTATGATATGTAATTGTTTGTATGCAGTCTATTTTATGAAATCTGTACTGACCGCCCACCCTAATTTCCTCTATTCATGTCCTGTCCTTACTGGGTTGCCTAGCAGAGTTCGCATTGAGCGATAAGGCCGCCTTTGTGCAAATGTTTTAAAATGTGTTGTAAAATGTTTCCAATGCTGTTGGTGTACAATAAAGAATTATTATAATTATGCCTACTTACCTAATACCTACAGAAAATATTGCCTTTGGAAGTTGTTCCTACACAACTGCTAATTAACCTATCAGTGATAAATAAATTAACAATATTATTAAAAAGTAGTTACCTAATAGGTAAGTAAACTAGCCATGTAAGGTAATAGCTATTGGTCCAGAGGTTATAAACATACCATATACCTACTTAATATAAAATATAGCGATCAATGGCAGCTAAAGTCAATACCAATACTTAATTAGGTTAAAATGTATAGTTTTATAAATAAACTAGCCACCACGCGCGGTTTTACCCGTGTAACTTTTGATCCCGTGGGAATTTCGGGATAAAATATAGCCTATAACCTTACTCAAGAGTAGGGCTATCAAATACAAAAAGAATTTTTCAAATCCCACTTGTAGTTTCTGAGATTAGCGCGTTCAAACAAACAAACAAACAAACGAAAAAACAAACTCTTCAGCTTTTGTATATTAGTATAGATAAAATACCCAGACAATCACACCAACTACATGGCTTCAAAGTAAGCGTAGCTTGTGTTATGGGATACCATGTAGCGAACTAGGGGGAATTTTATACATAAATAGATAAACACCCAGACAAGGAACATTTTTCTTTAGTTCCGTGCGGGAATCGAATCCGCAACCACTGGCTTCTGAGATAGACAGTGTTACTCCAGCGCCAAAATGGTCGTCAAGTTAAGGAACATATTAATATCAATAAATAGAATCAGTCTCCAATTCATTCCTATTATTAAAACACTCAGCTTCTAAGTGCTCCTATAACTTTATTTACTTACATTAACCAGCCATTGTTCTCACGGAAGCTATACGAGTTGTGATGGTTGCTAAATTGTTTTAATGTTTGTACTGTGTACCGAGGACCAGACAATAGTATTGATCGGCTGATCGCGACATCTGCGTGGAATAGGTGAGCATGTCCAATGTGGGACACCGTACAGAGCTTGCTTCTTTAGGTTTTCGTGAAGGAGGGTTGAAGGTGTATTGTATAAAGTTTTTTACATAATAAGTTCCTTTGTTTTCAGACGGCTAAGAATACCTAGCCCTGGCACCCCTAGACCTAGATACCTAAGCCTGTCGTAAAAGGCGACCAATCCCTATATAAGCCCTACAGATAAGCTACCATCATTTAAAATTAATAAAATAAAATACCCAGACAGTCACATCAACTACATGGCCCCAAAGTAAGGAAAGCTTGTGTTATGGGATACCATGTAGCGAACTAGGGGGGAATCTAGAATATAAATACATAAATAGATGAACACCCAGACACGGAACACTTTTTTTTCTTGTTCCGTGCGGAATCGAACCCTTAGCGACTGGCGTTTGAGGCAGACAGGTTTACACCATCGCCAAAGTGGTTGTTATAGTAAGCTGATTAAAATCTACCAGCAAATATTATCGACCCGAAATTGATGTGTTCCGGCAATCTCTCTCTCTTCATGGTATTATTTCCATCTGATAGTGGAGTCTGCTCTTCTTATTTTCTGCTTGTACTTCGACGTATTGTCTTCAAAAGCTGCGCAAGAGCTCATGCCTTTCAACCGACTGAAAAAAAAGGAGATATTCTTCGTCTGTATGTTTTTTTAAGTTTGTTACCTAATTACTTTTGACTGCGTGAACCGATTTTGATGATTCTTGTTTCATATTATAGAGGCTACTTCACAGCTGGTCCCATATAACTGAATTTGATTTACTATTTCATGTTTTTTTTAAATATGTATGAATTCGGAGATCATTTACCTTAACGACCTTATACTTCAGCCAAAGTTTTGACGTGAAATCGGGTTTTTAATGCTCTGCATTAGATGATTATTGATTATTTAACTACATCTTGCCATCTCATTTTCGGTCTTCCTCTCCTACTTACAAACGATGTTCGGTGGTTAAGAAAGTAGGTACAGCTCCAAATCTGATTTTTTTTTTTAATATTTAAAGCGATTTACATAAAAACTTATTTAATATAGGTATTATTACTTTTTTTCAATGCTGGACATTAGTGAAATATATTCATGGACATGCGAAAGAATATATAAACAACATAGGTTTTGTCCAACCTTTGTATGACCAAACCGTAACAGTGAAAAGAGGAACGAGTACCCTGGCAACTTGAATGTCTATTAAACTCTATTCTTTAGATAATGTCCATTAACTACAGAGTTTAAAATTACACTTATCTTGGATTAACACGTAATTTTGTATGTAGGTGCTTATTTTTCGAACCCCTTCAATATATGACGGAGAATTTGCAGGGGCAAAGCCACGGGTGGTAGCTAGGATTTAAAAGCGGGGCCCACTTATAACTACCTACTGAAGAATAATAGTTGCTGCCTAGTGAAGAATAATTAATCTCCTTATTTGTAATTAAGTATCTACCGATGTAGGTATTACTGTTATTCTACCTTTGTAAAAAATATTGTTTAAACTTACCTACAGTACAAAATGAAAAAAAAGTGACGACGAATAATTAGTAATGCTACATATGTTTTGTTTGCTAAATTGAACATAATCAAATCCAAACATAATCTAATTGAATATTTGTTTCTTTTTATGTCCATTTTTAAATACTATTTGCGACCTCGATCATAGAATTACTGTGAGTGCTATTAGGTAGGTAGGTATCTACAACGTCCCGATGGGCGCGCGCGTGATACACGACCCATTCGAGTAGCGCTGGCGGTGCGCTTCGCTGTAGGTAAATAACGGATGTACCGCGCGGAGTGAGCCAGGCCTGGTAATACTAAATAAATATTCATAATAAATGAGAGTAGGTAAGTACCTAAATAACTTCACGACTGTATCCCTAATGGGGTAGGCAGAACACCAGAGCCTATATAACCATGTGATGTCACGTTTGACAAATTTGGAGGTATTATTATGATGAAGAGAGACTATTGCAGTGACAGGGGGTCAGCCTATCGGCCACAAAAAAACCTCCAATAAAACCTTAACTGACTTTTACAGTATACCCGGGAAGAGAAGCAGCTGGAACATTCTATGATTTTCCTTTGCTCCCAGTCCAGCATGGAAGATACGCGAGTTCAGTCAACGTTAAAAAAGATAATATATTGGAGAGTTCACCAATTGGTGCTACATACCTACGTTCATAAGTGCCATATATGCCACATATTATTTGCGCAGAATCTATTTTGACGTCCGAACTGATTGTTTTCACACGTTTAGACAGTTGTTATACTAGACAGGTCCTACTGGGTGCGAGCGCGAGTTGCTTTGGATTTGATTAACAAAGCAACGTCTAACGTTCTGAGCCGAGAATTGCCTGATGTAGGGTGGATATGAAGCTGTGATTATAGCGAGACAAAATTTAAATTTAAATTTTTGTACTTGTTCTACATATGAATTGAAATCATTAATTGACGAGAAGCTAATAAATTCAAATACAAAGCATATCTTCATAAATTAATATTTACTTGTTTTTAAAGTTTGTATGACTGCGTAATAAATGCTCAATTGAGGCCGCCTGGCACGACTGCCTGGATTCATTGAGTTTTTAACCAGAGATGTAAATGTAAACCACCATTTTCCTTCAAACGACAAGTTTGGCGAGATAATATAGGGTAGAGCCACCAAAGAGTACGCATTTTATAAACTTTTTATTATTTTTAAATCAACTTTATTCATTCACTTTGTAATTTACATCTAAGTTAGACTTTGGTCATTTAGGAACATAAATTTAAATATAAATCTTAAGTAACAATCTCAAATTAAAAAAAAATGTCTAAGACTAAAAACTTGTCTCATGCGCACTCTTAGGATGCTTTGTTGCAAAGAGTACGCAGCCACAATCATTTATACAAGCTAAGAGTGCGCAAGAAAAAAAGTCAGTTATCCTAGGCAATTATCACAAGTGAAGGTGCCAAAACCTAAGTAGTCAGTGCATTCTTCGTGCCAATCAGGGCTAAACACGGTCTTAAATCTGCCTAGAGATTCGGGTACAGTGTCATCTTTGAGCCTTTTCCTTAAAGTTGCTTCCGGTATATTTAATGATTCTGCAATAGACCTCTTGCTTTGACCACCTGCAATTTTTTCTTTCACATCTCTAAGAATATCCTCAGTGAAAACTAATTTTCTTTTTGATTTTCTATTATATTTTCTCATCTTCGCAGTCCTGTGTAATAAAATTAGTAAATCTCAAAAAACACGTTTGCTATATATTTTAGATTCATACAAGCTAAGAGTAGGTGTGCGCACTCTTTGGGTGCGTACTCTTAGCAAATACCCAAATTTTTGATATAACCATAAAATTTTCGAAAGCACGTGTCATGATGGCATAACCTCTCATGAAAAACAAAGTTTGGAATATAAGTTTTAAGTATAATAACAGTCGCTAGACGAAAATTAATTGCAAACCTTGTAAAATATGATTAAAATTGTTAAAAATTAAGATCAAACTAATGAAATTTTAATTTTTTGCTTTAAAATTAAAAATAAATACATATGTGTAGCGAGTTGTTGTCCAGCACTTTGACTTAACATATGCCATTGACAGATGACAGAAGTGTAACCATATTAAGAAAAAATAAAACAACTAAATGCACTGTGTACTCTTTGGTAGCGCGCACTCTTTGGTGGCTTTACTATATGTTTTTAAAAATTGTAACCAATTTTGTTAATAAAAAAAAGAGAATCTGGGTAGCGATGCTTTAGCGACAGTTAAAGAGAAGAATGAACATGGATCTTTCTCTATAGCTCCTTTTTCTATAAGTTCAGTATTAAACTGTAAACCATATCTCAATATATCTGATCGCTTGAACTTAAAAAGAAGACTACCTAACTTTTATCGTTGTTGACCCACGTTTGACCTTAATTTCATTCGATGGTACAAGTCTAGAAGAATTTGAGTCATTGCAGAAACACAGCAGTGATAGAAATAAATTCCTCCGTTCTCCAAAACTAACCTTCTCAGTTTAGTCCTCTTAAATTCTAGCTCCGTGGAAAATTAAAAAAAAAAATGTTTTGTCTTAGCTCTGTAGAAGAAAGCTATTCCAACTCAATACGTAAAGCCGTTTTAGCTTTGTGCAAATTATAGCAAACATCTCCTTTTTTAATATTATTTAGTAGGATGTAATATTACTTTATCATGGTCACCCCAATGAAGCCCCGGGTAGGGGGCGGGGGCGGCTGTAGTACAATGGCTCTGCGTAATAATATAATCGGGGACGAAGCCACTTGCTATTAATTAAATTTAAAATTTTCATTGCTCTAGGTGTGGCCAGGTTGCGCTGTTGATTCAACTATTGTTTTGGTTACCATAATTTCGCCAGCTCTCATTAAATAGTTTTGAATATAGCGCTAAAATAATTGTTTATTCATCGTAAATTGAAATAAAACGTGTATGGGCTGGTAGAGAATCCGTACAGGCTCTGTTTGTTATGATTTAAATATTACAGGTTTAATAAAATTCAATCAGCTAAATGTTTTATTGGTATATATATTTTTTTTTAATGTAGGTAACTGTTACATTTGTTATTCCAACCAAGCGCGTGTTAGTCACTGTTATTTAGCTTTTTTATTGGTGTGATTGGCGGTCAAATACTGCGCAGTTAAGGCTGGCGTATTTTCCTTGCACGTACTTCTGAAAATCTGGGATAAATTTCCATTGTTGGTTTTCCCTTTTTGAAAATGTATATTTGAATATCTATTTTTTATATATTCTGAAATATCTGTCTTTTTTGACTAAGGTACAATCTACCAAGAATAGGAAAAGTATTTAGCACAAATAGAAATAGAATAGTGTTTTTTTTTTCTAACAGAACTATTTAATTTTCTTTTCTGAACACTTTTTGGAATTTTTTGATTGAGTACTATGTGTTAAGTTTAGGGAAACCTGTTATTGGCATTATTATATTGTTTGAAACGTTTTGTAAAATATTGTTAAAATATATGCTGTTGGTTTTCATAATAAATAAATTAATACTGATTCATAGTAGGCAATTAAGTGAAGTGTTTTATGCAGGAGTGGAATCCATGACCACTGGTTCCTGAGAAAGATTTAAAGACTTACCCTTACGAATAATGGTCGTCATCAAGTCACCATAGCGCTTAGCCTTAGTCTATTCTCATCTGGTCGAGCAAGAAAAAATGTAAGTTGGAATCTTTGTAATGGAGTTTTTATTTTACCATAAAAGGGAATTTAAGAACGAATATTTTTTTTATAAATAATATATTTCTAATTATCTTCAGAAACAAAAACACTTTTTAGTATTTTGCCCGATTTCTAAAACCAGAATGACGCAACATCAAACCAGTTTCACTAACAAGTGCAGTCTCCATCGTCCTTGAAACTAAATTCCATCGCTAAGCAAAAAGGTGAAAACAATTGCTTTCCCTCATTATCCAATTTTCGTCGAGTCACCTCAAACTCTTTCAACGGGGACATTTAGCTACGGGGGTCTCAAATATAAAAAACACCATGGGAGCCGAAAATTCCTTGCCACCATTTTGTAATCATGAATGACTTTTTTATTGTACCTCATTCGTTCAAACGATTAGTTTATAACCTGCCAGTTATCCCAAATTCGGAATTCGAATCTCAATATGTTGTTATAAAATTGAAATTCGTAATGTTGGCCTAAACAAGTTGTGTCAATGAAATTTGAAAAAAGAAGTCAAGATGACCCATCCAAAGGTGTTTTATAGTGTTAGGGTTACCGAAAAGGTTTTATATCACTTCCTCTCCTTTCATTTTTTTTAATGCATTGCGATAATAAATGGGCAGGTGTTATTTTTGTTCGCTTAATGATTAGGCAAACGGTGGGCTGTTATATGACCTTTGTTGTCAATGGGCCTTTTTATCACGGACCGCCGTATTTTTTTGTTACAAAGTTTTTCACAAATAACAAGTGTTATATTAACAAATATTGATCTTAATTTACCTTATTATTTTTTGTGATTGTTCAATTCTATGAATAGGTTCCTAAGCTTGGAAATTAATTTAAAATCAATAAACAATTGGCAATTAACCCAAGCAGAGTCGCTTTGTGGCATCGAAAACTTTGATTGGCTTTGCGACTCGAGCCTTAGCCAATTATATTGAATAGTACCGAAGCAATTATGCCCCGGTACCAAGTTGTATTGTCAGGCTACCAGCGTCACAACCATGCCGGCGGTTCTATGCGGAATAATTAAAACGAGAGATTCTCTTCTTCTGGAGCGTTTTTATTTTATTAATTGCGTTGTTTTAGGACTGGTAGAGGAGTTTCGAGTTGGGCTGTCAGAGTGGATGCTGTAGAGTTGGAGAAGTTTTAAAATTATTTTGTTGAGATCGGGAATTGGTTGCGGGATTTTCTTGTATTAAGATGATTTGATGGTCAGTTTTATGGTAATGGTCGAGTTTACATAAAAATCCGAAAAAAATACTTTCTGTAATGCAAGAATAATAAATGCTATTACAATCAATTAACGAACTTAAATAAAATTTAGAAAAAGAATGTCCCCAACCTTATTTTGACATAACTCTGCCTAGCCCCAAACTACTTATAAGTTCGGAATTTAAAACATAGGTACATACCTTAAGGTTTTAGCATTAAAATTTTTATTTTTTATTCGATCAGAACGATAATTTGTTGAATTAAGTTATCGGCAATACCTATAAAGACTAGAATTTTTGCATGATAAACTTTGTCGATAAATTAAAACGTCATCTACCTATGTTTTATTAAATAACATATATTCCTCGAGCGACCATGCAAGTTAAAAAAGAACGATACAAGAAAAGTAATTTTTTAATAAAAATTTAATAAAAATAATAGAACATTTTGCCGAGTCTTGAAGTTAGCCACTTTAACGCAATCTGATGCAAATAAGTTGAACCAAATAAATTTTAGAAAAAGCCTTAGTTTCTTGCCTCATAAGAATCCTGTATAAAAAACAAATATTCACCTTTTTACTAACACAAATCTAAAAAACATATCCACTCATACCTAAAAATATGTACAGAAGGCCAAGAGTTTTAAACCAGTAAAAATCATATTTTTTTTTTATAAATATTTCTGACCCTCACACAACATTATCTAGCCCAAATTAAGTTTCTTAAAGAACTTGTGCCATGGATACTAGATAACTGATATACTTAAGAAATATACATATAAACGTACATATTTTAATAAATACATACTTTTATTACAAGAAAATTAAATAAACATATAAACATTCATGACTTGACGACTAATTTAATATCTGTGCTCATCAAACCGATATCTGCCGCCGCCGGGATTCGAACCCAGGACCACTGGCATAGAAAGCAATGTATGTTACCATTACACCAGCCGGTCGTCTAAATAATTGTATCTGAACTCTTTGCCTTGGGTATTGAGTAAAAAGTTGGCGAGGGAAATTTGACCGGTTGTAAAGTTATATCTGTGGCTTTTTTATTACAAACCTCGTGGAGATCTTTGATTCGAAGCATTTTAGTTCATACATCGGTCGAACTGTCTATTATTGGCCATTTGTGATAAATACTCGTATTTAGTACCTAAGGTTAAACATTTGGCTGATCCCAGCGCACCTTTCAGAATTCCCCTAACTGTAACGAGGCAAGTAAAAAATCCTAGATTTGAAGGTCACTGTCCTAAAAACCCTTCGTGTATGCTAATACGCAATAGATAGGCCTCTTATAAAGGGTCAATTTCCATTATTATCTTCTGTGCAGATTATATTTGATTCTATTCAACATCTGAGGCTTAATAATGCGAATTGCATGCTTCACAGCTTTTAGTTCCCAATCACCTTTAGACGGAGGTACCACTACCACTATTGTGAGTCTACCCTACTGTACGGTAACCGCCGATTGTTGTCACTAAAATTGTAGAAGTTTCTTGTGTTTCTGTGTTGTATATTGTTGTGTAGTATTCATAACACCTGTGATATTTTATATGGAGTAGGGTGGTGAAAATTATCGATTTTTCCACATTGTCGTATGGAGATTTTGTGATAAGAGGAAAGTTTTGGCGACGGTTTTAACTCGATAATGCTGGCAATTTTCGTGATTTAATCGTTAGGTAACTAATTTTATTAATATGAAACCTTATGAGGTTGATTGAAGAAAGATTGATATTTTGATTGATTTACTAATCATTACGTAGTTCCGTAATTGGTTCACTTAATAGGTACATGACGACACGAAAATATTACTGCCTCTTGAGACCATAAAATAGGCTAACATGTACTTCGTAATAACTTGTGTTTTAGAAACTGAATGGTAAACAAATAAACTTGAAATATTTAAATACATCTTGAAAAAAATATATAATTTTTCATCATAGTTTCCGTGCCTACAAGGTGTTTAAATAATCAACCAATACAGAGCATTAAAAAAACCGACTTCCCGTCAAAACTTTGCCAGAGTTGAGAATGTCATCAACGTAATCTCCGAAATCATACATATTTTTTCAAAAGTTTGAAATTTTCAATTAAGTACTCAAACGATTTCAATGAAACTTAAATGGGACTAACTATGAAGTATTCTCTATCATGTGAAACAACAATTTTCAAAATCAATTCAAAGTTGTCCAAAATATCGTGTAACAAAGACACAAAAAAAATACAGACGAATTGAGAACCTCCTCCTTTTTTGGAAGTTGGTTGAAAAGGGCTTCCAGTCAAGCAGCTTTAATACTGCACCTAGACAGCCTCATTATCATCAGTACCCAATATAAATATAACCATGTTATACAGGGTGACTGGTGACACATTTTAGATACTGAAGTAAAACACTCTGAACTCGATTCTGATCATAATTATGTAATAAAAGTAGGTATTTAATTTTTCAGCTTTTTTAAGCTTCCATGCTGGGCTGGGCGCGAAAGAAAAGCGTAGAATGTGCCAGCTGCTTCTCTTCACGGGCGTACTGTAAAAGTCAGTTAAGGGACAGAGGTTTTAAAGGCGGTTTTGTGGGTGATAGGCTGACCCCCTGTCACTACAATAGTCTCTCTACATCTTTATAATACCTCCAAATTTGTCAAACGTGACATCAGATGGTCTTGTAACCTCTGGTGTTCTGCCTACCCCATAAGGGATACAGGCGTAACGTTGTGTATGTATGTATGTATTTAATTTTTCACCAAAAACCCCTAGGAATAAATAAAGAGACCTACTACACTTTGCCCTACGCGCTGCCTCAGTCAACAACACGCACACAGCAGTGTTCCCACCACACGCACACCACCACCCGTTATCTATTGCATTACGCTTATGTAACCATGCCTTGCGAAATGAATTCTTTAACTTTCGGAGAAGTTTACTCAGTAAATAATTAATATTTATTTTTTCTCTTCATGTATGATCTAAAACTAACACGTCCTGGAATTTCGAAAATGACCCACCAGTCACCCTGTTTACGACAAGCATAAAGACTATGGTAGTCTAATAATACCAATTTCTTTATTATTATTTATACTTAAAGCTACACGCCTTTCGGCGGAAAGACCCGACAATTTGACCAGTTAGAGTACTGCTTCATCAAACACAATACCTGTTCAAGTTATTAATTAAATCAGTCTAAATAATGTTTACCGGATTAATTTTTGTAGATGTTTTTAGTACAGAAATATTTCAACCTATTTAATTTCTGAACCGAAATGTATAGGTCAGCATATGTACCTACGCGTCATAGGCTTCAACTAAACTATCGAACATTCTACAGTTATTTAAAAATAAAATTTTAATATCAATATTAATACCGGAAAATGCTACAATAATAAAAAAGGTAGGTACACGAATTATTTCAGTATGAATTCCTGTACTGTTATTTTTAAATACACCTAATGTAACGGTATGACGTCATACAGAAAAAAATGTACAGAAATTCATACCGGTATGCAGTCCTTAACTAATACACCCAAGTCAAATGGCTGAAATGGTTTCTTGGTGAACTAATAGGGGGCATTAGTGACTATGCATTTACCTTAAATAATAAAAGCACCAGAAAATTACAGTTTTGCCTGTTTGACTATCGATTCTGGAAGGTTTTCTTTCATATCCTGGCCTTCTTCAAGAGCTACACTAGCAATTACATTTTTTTGAAATCCGGTGGTTTCAGAGATATTTAAAAAGAATGAAATACCCTGCTACATATGTATATATTATTAAAGGTTATCACATCATCATCATCACAACTTCGTGTAATGTACCACTGCATGGTATATGAGTCTCTACTCTGGGTGACGAGGAGGTTTAGGCCGTAATCCACCAAGCTAGCCCAGTGCTGGATGGTGGATGTCAAAATTTTTCAGGGTGCCGAAATGGCTATTAACAAACCCCAACGAATACTGTATACAAGTATACAGCAACCGGGACCGACTGCTTAACGTGTCCTCTGAAGTACGTCGTCGTGACAAAATAAATGATCGGTGGTCACCCATCCTGATACCGGCCGATCCGAGCGCGCTTAACTGCATGCGACTGTCGGGCCTTTTATAGATAGTTATTTACTTAGAATTTGGCACTAACAATATGTATTTTTTTTTAAGAATATGGCGTCTTTAGTTCTTTGGGCTTAATCATAGTATCAAATCGAGTAATTCTATCTGTAATGGTGCGCATATAAGCTAACAAAATAGGATATAATAACAAAATAATAAGTATTTATCTTGTCGATTCGAGTATTTATCGATGGTTGCATGCTAGCCCTGCTGATCGTTTGATATGCACACTTCTTTTCCTCTATGTCACATGTTAATCATTAATTGCTCATAATTTTTCTATTACTATTTTCACTAACCCGTTAAAAGAAATACGTTAAGATTAATCTACCTGCTTACTTAATAACAATCAAACTTGCATACAGAAATGAAACCAAGAAGTTATAGTAAGAATACTCAGATTTAAAAACCTTAAAAGTTTTGTTTTTAGTATTATTAAAATAATATTTAAAATATTTTATATTTAACAATATTTTATATACCTATATTATACGGTTTATTGTAACACAGTATCGTTTTTCAATGTCATCTAGTAGACGACCCGCTGGAAAATGTATCAGGTGAGAAAAGTGTTGTTTCCACTTGTATTATATTCGTTTGTTGATATAAGTGTTATTACTGTTCATTCTGTTAAATTTTTAAATTGTGTGACTTATTTAAAATGTATTTAAATACTTACGAAATAAAGATTCTTTTGACTTTGACTTTGTGGCATTAAGGTAATCTATACTAATATACAGGGTTAATTTTAATTAACGCATCACCTCTTGCAGGCAGCCTCTCCACATCAAACCCAACAACATTTGTTCTACAACTTTTTAAAATAGAGGCGTAACTCTACTTACTGTGAGCGCGTAGGTATGCCACGTACCTTACGCAGTAAAATATCGCTTCATAATAATAGTAGGTACCTACTTCTTACAAAATGAATTAAAATTAACCCTGTATAAAAACTATATATGTGGGTAGACATCAGTGTGCCTGGTGCGAGTGTTTCAATAAAAAAAGTTATAATCGCGTTAACGACTTTCGTTTTATATGGAATCGAAACAGCCCCAGCTAGTGACAAAAATACGAAACGGAATTTGTGATCGCGTGATTGGTTTTGCTGGATTTACGAGATAGTGAAGTCATTCGCATAAACTGATGCAACTCAAAACAGACTCTCGAAAACAGCCAAACTTTGTCGGTGACTGCACTTTGGCTCTATGCTGATGGCCTGATTTTTCCATGCAGAAAGGAAAGCTTAGCGTAGGTAAAACCATTTCGATAGGGCTTTATCGTATTTCCTTGCCGGACTGGGATCGAAAGAAAAACATAGAATGTGCCAACTGCTTCTCTCCGGGCATACTGTAAAGTCAGTTAAGGGACAGAGGTTTTATTGACGTTTTTGTGGGCAACAGGCTGACGACCTGTAATTGTAATAGTCTCTCTTAATCATTACAATACCTCTTCCGAAGTAACATTAGATATTTTTATAGCCTTTGGTGTTCTGCCTACCCCATACCTAAGGGATACAGGTGTGAAGCTATGTATGTATGTATTTGGTATTTCGGCATTGACTATGTAATCGTACAGACACTGCATCAGAATAAATGTAGTTAAAATTCAGTCAAAGACATCTCTTACCTAATACAAATGAAAATGATCCCAAAAACCCAAGTTAATTAACCCAATTAGCTAGGTATGTTAAAAATATGCTATATCGTATCACAATCAAACAATATAGGTATTTGATTTATACGCCAAGTTTACATGAGTAAAGTTGTACTGCACGTCTCAAAGATACGTTGATATCGTTCTCGTAGCTCGGGATCACAATGCAGTGTCGCCAATTTCCAAGTTTTCGAGTCCACACAGCAATACTCATGTAAGTCTTGTGATATTCCACAATATGAGGCTAAGGCTGTCTTTACATGAGGCGGTTTGTTAAGGTTTCTTTTGGTAAAATTTAGCTGTAGTAGTTCCAGTAGGTACAGTTGAAGTCCTCTTAAAACGTTATTTTTAACAACTTTGTGGGTTATTCCTGATTACTCGGCTTCTAAGTTATGTATCGTGGTATTTACTAGCCCATATTCGGCTTGGAACTGTCAGACTGGTCAAATTTAGTATTTTTTTATAAGTACAATCTCGAAATAAGCTTAACATGAAAATAACGACAGTCGTCCCCTTTTACAAAATATGGAGATAGCGAAGGCACTTAGACAAGTAATATACCTAAATAACTGATAGTGTTAAAATTCTAGATAAAGCCATATTTAAGACCTAGGTACATTTAAGTTAAATAAAGTACAGAAGGCAGCACATCAAGCGTTACAAATCTGTCAAAAATTTCACTTGAATCTGAACTCTATGCCCTCGACATTAAGTTAAAATAAGTTGGGGAAATTTGACAGCTAATGTAACGCTTGATCTACCTACTTTATAGACCGGATTTTACTGCGTTAAATTGTCTTTAAAAACTCCTTAATCACAAGTGATAATTATATTACATTTAAAAGTGTTTTTTTTAATCCCCAGACAATCACACCAACTACATGGCCTCAAGCAAAGCTTGTGTTATGAGATTCCATGTAGCGAACTATATGGTATAACCTATAACCTATAATGGAAAATACATCTTTAGAAAAACACCCAGACCCGGAACTTTTTTTTCTTGTTCTGTGCGGGAATCGTACCCGCAACCACTGGCGTCTGAGGCAGATACGTTTACTCTATCGCCAAAGTGATCGTCAAAATGTTAACCTTCATCAGCTTCGAAAAACTAAATTTACTTACCAAATTAAAACCGCATCGCAATGATTTCAAAATTGATGCAAAATTGATTGCAAAATTCATTGTTGAAACTCCATAATTTTACATCCCCAGAACAGAAAAACTATTGAAAGCGCTACCCGGACGCAACCTAACCTCAAATTCAGAGCATCATTGTGCTTGCATCGCTCTTATATCACCACAATAAGGACTAGTTTCCGTTGTCAATACGGTTCTGTCATTGTAGTAGTGTTCGCGCGATGTGCCAGCATTGTGTACTAGCGTACCAATGTTGTCAGTTTTCTGAGATATTATATGAGACTGAAGTATGGCGGGAAGATATATGCATCGATAAGTTTGACGATCGATACGATATAATTTAACGATTTGTCTTATAGCAGTAGTTTTGTAGGTATGATAAAACAATGTTTTGTCAATATTGGATAACGAGATTGATTTCTTTCAGCTGCCGAGAAAACGATAAAATACTTTTAGCAAAATCTTGATAAATATCATAATTAAATGATTTATATCCTCATATTATGCTATGGTACATTGATTTTTTATCAGTCAATTCAATGCAATAGTTTTCAATGTCATATTCATAAGTTTTATTGTTTAATCTGAAAGAAATAATCGTTCCCGAAAGAAAAAACTGAAAATACGTTTTCCGTTGCGAAATTTTCTCAATCGTGTAGACCATTAACCTGTTTACCTCTGTTTACAATGGGAGCCAATTAAAAAAACATGATTGACATAAATATATAGATATCTACTTTCGATGGCTACACTTTAATACAACGAATGGTTCGAATCAAAGACTTTATATCAACAAAAAAAAAATAACATCAATACAAAAGCTTTCCAACTATAATAGAATAACGTGTCTATGTATGAACTTATCGTGTAACATCCAAACACGGCCACATCTCTGTTTCCATAATATCATATAGAAAAGCGGTGTATGTGAGCAATTCGTTCGCTGTGACGTCTGCAAACCAGTTATCTGTAATGGAATCATTGTTAGTACTATAATGTGGTTGTGTAGCTTTGTTTCATTCTTCCCCCTGTGTGAGTGAAGTATGACTGATAACTACGTTATTGTGTATATTTTCATATAAATTGTTCGTTGCTTTAAAGTTTTTGTTAAAGAGCTTTAGCCAACCGACAAATGTAGTAAGTAAGTAAAATGTTTATTTAAAAAAAAAAAATTCTACTTATACCTAAAGACAAAAAAAATATACTTGACAAAAAAAAAACATGCAGACATCATTGTCACTTAAAGTAGATTTTATCACAATTATTAGATCAAAACACTTAAATGTAGAAGCCATTATAAGCACATATGTATAGTATTGTTATTCAGATTCAAGTCACCATCATTTACAGTAATATTACCGAAAAATATTTGAGATTTACACTTGAATAAATGTACCTAAAGAAAATCTGCATGCTATTTTAAGTTTTACCCAAAATGTTCTAATTTCAAATGTAAAGCATAGTTCACAAGGTAGAGAGCGCGATCAAAAGTTTACCACCGCACTGTTTTAATACAGACTAGATGTGATTTTTATTAGTTACTAAGTACCAAGTCTCAAAATCACTCAAAAGGCAATAGACACGACTATGTTCTAAGTTTCCTGCAGTATCAAATCAGAATTGAGGAGCTCAAACACATACCTACCCTGTAAAATTGAATGGCAAAGGACAGGAAGGTTCTCAAGAGGCGACCGCGTATTGAAACAATGGTTCAAAGGAACAATTTGTACTGTAACTTATTTTTGTGGGTGATAAACTGCCCCTCTGTCACTGCATTAGTCTCTCTCCATCATCGTAATGCCTAGAAATTTGTCAAACGTGACATCAGATGGTTTTAAAGCCTCTGGTGTTCTGCCTACTCCATTAGGGATACAGGCGTGAAGCTATGTATGTATGTACGTATGTAACTTGTTCTTAACTTTGAATGAATTTTGTACTGTATTAGGCTTTCGCGGTTCAATACAAAAAATAAAACACTTTTTTACCGAACAGTACTCTTATCTATCTCAAGTCTTAGGATGACACTGTAACATTAACTCTACTATGTATATGTAATGATGTCCATATTCTTGACTTGTATACAAAATTCAAAAGTGTTTAATATTAACGATCAAAACTAGAAAATTTGAAAGTAAAACCTCGTAGATTTTTCACATAATGCTTTTACAATTTACAATCAACGGCATTACATCGTTACAAAATATTTCTTCTTACATGTGAAGTGGTAAAGTTCCTTGTTTTAATTCTCAGTCAATCTATACTGATATAACAAGCTAAAGAATTTCTTTGTTTGAATGTGCTGATCTTTAAAACTGCCTATAAATTTTTATTTTTCTTTTTCTTTTAATTTATACATTTGATACTCTTTCTTTTGAAATTCTTCTCTTATCAAATGCTACGTGGTAAAGACCAAGCGTAGCTGCGAGCATCTTACCATCTTTTACCATTTTTAACCACTTAACATCTTTCAAAAGTATTGAATGAGCATAGACTGTAGTATTTTTTAAATATTTAGATTCATAATATCATCCACACACAAGTTAAATTAAATCTCTTTGAGAGAAGGGGTGGGCGTGATATAAACTATAAATAAATTCAATTATAAAGCACGTGACTGATTGTAATCTTATACAACACACAATAGGATGGGTGTCTGTTTGTCTGTCTCTTCCTGATTACTTCAAGTTGGTTTGGGGTGTTCAAATTCTATGGTAAATAGATGCAGCATGATAGGATATAGGTTATAGCGAAAAGTGTGTTATTTCAAAGATGCTAATGTTTACTTTCATCTGTAACTGCGATGATCTCATTGTCATTTGATTGAAGTTGATGAAGTTGCTCGTAAAAAAATGAATTCAGAAGTGAGCTAGTTTTTAATAAAATCTGTTTTTGTTTAGGTATTTCATAAAAGGATGTGCTCTTTGGATCACTTACCACTAGGTGCGGTTGAGGAAACTTCAAACATCATATTGGTGTAGTTTTAACATACTTTTCAACACACTTGCTCGTAAAGTGAGCCTTATTCTATTGAATTTAGAATTATAAACTGGGCTATAAGTGCATAATATAATGAATCCTACAAATTTGAATTGTACCTTAGTGCAAATTACATGCGAGTAAACAGAGCATATTTTATTGATCCGGGTTATACATTAAATATATGCGAGCGCGTCCAGGCGGCGCGCGGACATGCGGCGCGCGGACACGTGCAGCAGCAGCGGCCCGCACAGCGCCTCCAAGCAACAACAGCGTGTGTACGTGTAATGGGACAGGGCTACTGACGCGCAGCAGCTAACAGCTGCTTCAAATAAATTTTATGACCACGTATGTCTGTCTTTTACTCACAAGTGTGTTGAAAAACGTCGTATGTAACTCGTGAGCGTTGCTAATTACAGTCTCGGCTCATTATTAACCCCTCGCCTGCGGCTCGGGCTCAAATCACAGCCTCGACTGTAATTAGCAACTTAGCTCACTTGTTACATAATATACTATTCTTTCTAAGCCAGATGCAATTATACTTATGTCATATTTAGTTTGTACGTTGTTTTATATTGTTCACGTTCTAACTGCTTTCAATGCACTTATTTAATTTTATTTCTTTTCCTTTGGTATTAATTAACTATAGTTCCATGCATTAATTTCATTTCATCATCTCCGGAGCGAGCCTTAAGCAGTTTTGCCACCGAGTAGGGTTTTTTCAGTTTAGTCTCGCTTAATATGTGCGGTGGAGCTACTGCTGAATGGTTGACTTTTTACATAGTTATAAGATCGCATTGGACTATTACACTTCTAGACAAGCAAGGCTTGCATGCGCCCATGACAACAAATACTTTTTTATTGTAACATACTCGTATGAAGTCGTGGCGCAGTGGCTCTTGTGTTTTTCAATCGATATTCCTGGCAGGTTAAGCAACGTTCGGCGCGGTCGGTACTTGGATGGGTGACCGCCGAACATTAATTTCTCACGGCGACTTGCGTGCTTCGGAGGGCAGTTTAAGCAGTAGGTCCCGTCCTGGGTGCTATAGAATTGTATACAGTTGTCGTTAGGGTTTTTTTGAAGCCCTAAAATCAAATCTCCTGATCACCTGTGGTTGATATTCCGAAAAGTCGAACTAAGCGCTTTGACAGTTCCTTTTTGATACGGGTCGCCAAGGTTTGGAATGAACTGCCTGCGTCTATTTTCCCTGACCAGTATTGTACGGGCAAGCACGTACAGTTTGTAGCGTCAGCATTTTACCTCAAAGTCAGTTATTACATTCAATTGAGTTCAGTATCATTACAGCAGTGGTATCAACCGGTCATCAACCTACTTTATATCATTTCGTTCGCGTCCACACATTATCGTTTAACATCAAATAGTTTAAGTTCCATAGATCAATATATCAATCAGTTTTCTACTATCAAATATCTTTTATTCTATATCATATATCAACGAAAAGGGTGTGCAGACCGTACATCTTTTCTGGTCCTTCGAGCATAGGACCTCGCGAGTGCACGAATCAGGACTGTGCTTCTTACGTGAGGTGTGAACTATCACGGACTCTGGACTTTCCACTGTGGGTGTAAAAGGATTGCAGTGAATTGGATTTCCAGGATTTATCAAATCAATCTGCGCGCAGACAACGGTTATCAAGAAATAATCAAGTAAGATCTGTCCAGTTTATTATATTTTATCAGTCGCATCATACCTATTATCAAATTATAAAACATGGAGGGTTTACTTGCATCCCAGGAGCAAATAGTGGCTGCTATAGAGCAGGTGTACACTAATTTTAAGAAAGATGGAGCCGATAGGAAGACTCCAGATTATATCAAACGTAGAATAGTTACATTAGACGGTTACTGGCAGGAATATCAATCGAATCATATTAAATTGTGTGGATCGCTAGAAAAGTCTCACTCGTATTTTACGTCAAATCAGTTCGAAAATACAACTGAGAGATTCTCTAATATCAGAAGCGCTATACAAAATTATCAAGGATCCCCTTTTATCAGACCTGCAACTCCTTTGGGGCAGGCGCAAGGCCCATCAGGCCTTCAGACTTCAGCTAATTTAACTCATAAGGGGACAACAAGCAAAACCGATGAGATGCTTAGGAAGCAAAGCAGTAATTTTAAAGCCTTTGAACATACCATTTCAAATATAATATTAGATACGATATCAGAAAAGTGGGAGTTTGAACACCTCCTACGTTCAGTTCAGACTCGTTGGTCAGCGATTGACTCCCTTCACTGGGAACTAGATAGTGAGCTAGGTGGTAGGGACCCAGACTACGAGGCAACGTTTTACAAATATGAGCGAACTTATAACGATGCTATCAAATCTATTAATAGGAAATTGTTTTCCATTTCACATCGGGATCATTCGACACCACACTTAGAGATACCTACTTTTAACGGAAGCTACCATCAATGGACGTCATTCAAAGATTTATTTACTGAGACGATTCATAGCAACCCGTCTCTCTCTAGTGCCCAAAAGATGCAATTCCTCAAATCAAAAGTTAGGGGTGAAGCGGAGCGTCTTATTCAGCATTTACCAATTGCCTCTGATAACTACCTAGTATGTTGGGACATACTAAACCATAGGTTTGATAACAAGAAATTGATTTTAAATTCACATATCGATATCATGCTCAGCATACCTACGGCTCAACAACCTTCATATAACCACATCAAAAGGCTTCACGACACTACCCGCGAGAGCCTAAGCGCCATCAAAAATTTAGGCATCGATGTCGTCACGTGGGATCCATTGCTCATATACCTATTGTGTCAAAAATTGGACTCGGACACTCATAAAGAATACATCGCGTCTTTAAAAGCACCTAGGGATGTTCCAAATTTAGACGAATTTTTAGCATTCCTAGAAAGTAAGTTCACGACCATCGAATCGTCTCGTCGCAAACAAGAACCCATATCAAATAGGCCCAATAACTTAAGGGGTACTGGCCAAAATTATCAATCTATATCAATACCTAAATATCAAAAATCAAATAATTATAACATAAAACAACAATATCATTCGAACGGAAGAGGTATTTCGCAACATCCTAACCGAAATGTCTATTTAACAAAATCGTATAAGTGTCCGATTTGTCAAACCGATGACCACGGAGTTTTTCACTGTAAACAGTTTATGGAAATGTCGCAACCACAGCGACGAGCAACCGTTGCCAAATATAAGCTATGCCAAAATTGTCTCTATTGTCACTTTGGTAAGGTATGTTTTTCAGACAAAAGGTGTAGAGAGTGTAATCAAGCACATAATACACTTTTGCATGAAGCGTTTGAAAAACATGAACATAATTACGACACAGCGGCGAACATGAAACATGCGCGCGGCGCACCGAAACCTGAACCTTCCCAGGTCACACGGAGTAACTCGCACGTGTCAATACAACCGGACGTGCCGGAAATACTATTAGCAACTGCAATTATTAAGGTTCAAAAATCAGATGGCATTTATATCAAATTAAGAGCATTATTAGACCAAGGCTCGCAGACATCTCTCATCACTGAGAATGCCGCTCAGCTATTAGGGATGCCACGCCAGAGATGCCATGGGGTAATCTCTGGAGTGGGAGAGACTGAGAGTAATTGCAAGGGTATCACACATATCAAATGTCTATCAATAAACAGCAATTTTGAATTTGAAACAGACGCGCTAATAATGAACATCGTGACCCGTAACTTACCCAGCTGTTCATTTAACAAACCTACATGGCCCTATTTAGAAAATATCACCCTTGCCGATCCCGAGTTTAACTTAAGTAAACGTATAGATATCTTATTAGGTGCAGATATCTATTCAGCAATTTTATTAGAGGGTGTCTGTAGAGCTGCTCAAAATGTACCTATTGCCCAAAATACTCGCCTGGGCTGGATTTTGAGTGGCACAGTAAAAACCCTTCATTGTAATGTAGTCATAACAAACCTAGAGGAAATTTCAAAATTTTGGCAAATTGAAGATATCACCGACGAATCAAGCTTATCAACGGAAGACGAACAGTGCATTAAATACTACAAGGACACGACTACTAGACGACAGGATGGTAGTTATGAAGTAAGGATACCTTTTAAACCAGGTTTTGAGGGTAATTTGGGTAACTCAAAAACAAAAGCTATCGCTCAGTTTCGATCCTTAGAACGAAAATTCGTCAAAAATGAGGCTATGGAGAAAGAATATAAGTCATTTATGCAGGAGTATCAAACACTAGGCCACATGATTCCCGTCCAAGGTCACCCGGTCACACAGGACTGCTATCTTACTCATCACGGCGTAGAGCGTTCCGAATCCACAAGTACTAAGTTTCGAGTCGTTTTTAACGCTTCTCTAAAAACATCATCTGGCTACAGCCTAAATGATTTAATGGCTTGTGGACCTAATTTGCAGCAGGACTTACAATCTTTGCTCATCAAGTGGAGGCAGTTCAAAATTGCGTTTACAGCAGATATAGAGAAGATGTTCCGAAAAATTTGGACCCACCCCGAAGATCAAAAGTATCAAAAAATCATTTGGCGTAACTCAACTCATGAACCTTTACAACAATATCAATTATCAACTGTAACTTACGGAACCAAAGCGGCTCCTTTCCTAGCAATGATGACCCTTAGACAGTTAGCTTCCGACGAAAGGTCACACTACCCTAACAGTCCAGCCGTGGACGTCCTTGAAAATAGTCTATATATGGACGATCTTGTGTACGGTCAGCATAACATAGAATCAGCAAAACTATTATGTAGCGATCTCGTCAACTTATGTAGATCAGGCGGATTTAATCTTAGAAAGTGGCGATCGAATTCAACGGAACTAACTTGTATACCTTATAAGTCAACAGATCAAAACAGTTTTAATTTTAAAGGGACAGAGCATACAAAGACGCTAGGGCTCAGCTGGGACCCGTCAGGCGATATTTTATCATTCGACATGAAAATAAATAAATTACCAAAATATACTAAGCGATCGTTACTATCAAGCATTTCAAAGTTATTCGATCCTTTAGGCTTATTATCTCCACTATCAACTAAATTAAAAATTATTTTTCAAGAAGTATGGCAAGCTAATATCAAATGGGATGATCCTGTACCAGATAGTATTCAAAAGGAATGGCTTAAAATTAAAGACGATATCTACAACATAAATAACATTAAAATAAACAGATGGTTAGGTATTCAGAAACATGACACGATTGAATTTCACGGCTTTTGCGATGCGTCGACAAAAGCGTACGCGTGCGCAATATATTGTAAAATTAAGAGAAAGGATCATCCGATTATATCATTATTTGTTGCGAAGGCGAGATTAGTACCTTCTAAAACTGCTACATCTCTGCCAAGATTAGAGCTGAGTGGAGCTCTCCTATTATCAAAACTAATGTTTAAAGTTCAACAATGCTTAAGCCACTATAACATAAAAACATATGGATGGTGTGACTCTATGATTTGTCTAGGCTGGCTAAATGGAGACCCATCAAGATGGAAATCCTTTATATCAAATAGAGTTAAACAGATAACTAGCATAATACCTTCGGAATGCTGGCGACATGTGAAATCCGAAGACAATCCTGCAGACTGCGCAAGTCGAGGTTTGACCGCTTCTCAACTCGTAAATCATCCTCTGTGGTGGAAGGGACCATCCTGGCTTCAGGACTATAAGGATGACCAGGCCCACCCAACTTATTCCACGGACTTGGAATTAAAAATTATCAAGCAAGTTACTGTAGTTACTAAAGAAGATTTGGAAAAGGATGTTATCTATCAATTACTATCAAATAATAGCTGTTTCATCAAAATAATCAAAATATTATCATGGATGTTGAGATTTAAACAAAAAGATCAAAATAAACAAAGTTTTCTATCAGTATCAGAATTACAACAATCAAAAATAATAATTATCAAATATGTACAGAATTTAGAGTTTAAAAACGAGATATCATGTTTAAATAATGGAATCAAGTTATCAACTAAAAGCAAGTTATTAGAATTGAACCCGTTCTTAGATAAAGATGGGTTATTTAGAGTAGGGGGTAGACTTAGAAACGCTCATATAGATTTTGAAAAGAAACATCCCATTATTATACCAAATAACTCTCGTTTATCAGAACTTATAATAGATATGTCTCATAAACTTGTCTTCCACGGCGGAGCCCGCCTAACTTCAGCTTTTATTCGTCGAAAGTATTGGATTATTGGCGGCAACAATGCTGTTAAAAAACAACTTCGAAAGTGTGTCAAGTGTCGGCGCTACGATCCCATTAAACACTCTCAAATAATGGGAGATCTACCATCCTCTCGTACCACACCGTCTCGACCATTTTATTATACCGGAGTTGACCTAACTGGATTTGTCGAAGTAAAATCCAATAGAGGTCGAGGCATCAAGACCACCAAGGGTTATATCACAGTATTTGTGTGCATGGCGACCAAAGCTGTGCACCTCGAATTAGTATCAGATTTATCATCATCATCATTTCTTGCTGCATTGAGAAGAATGGCGGCAAGACGAGGAACACCAGGTCATATTTACAGTGACAATGGAACAAACTTCGTTGGCGCGAGCAGATCCCTTCATCAAGAATTCATAGATTTAAAAACTACCTTAGACCATAATTTTTACACAACCATCACAGATATGAATATCCAGTGGCATTTTAATGCTCCATCATGGCCTAGCGCTGGAGGGCTCTGGGAGGCTGCTGTAAAGAGCCTCAAATATCATCTAAAGAGAGTGGTCGGCGAACAAAAGCTCACCTTTGAGGAGTACTCGACTCTCTTATCACAGCTCGAGGCCTGTCTTAATGCGAGACCTTTATGCCCTCTAACCGAAGACTGCGAAGATCTGGACTTTTTAACGCCATCTCATTTTCTAGCAAGTGGACCCACGTTAACAATTATCGAGACAGAAAAGGATCACCGAACACGATGGCAATTAACACAAAAAATATTTAGTGATGTATGGCAGCGATGGCAACATGAATATTTACAACAATTATCAGCCCGAAGCAAGTGGCGACAAGCTAAAGATAACATCAAGGTCAACGATGTCGTCATTATTCACGACGCTAACTTACCACCTGTTAAATGGGCACTAGGGAGAGTAATAACGCTTCACCCAGGGCAGGATGGCTATGTGCGTGTCGTCACGCTTAAAACAAAAAACGGCCAAATGAAAAGGCCTATCAGTAAAATATCAAGTTTACCTATCAATATCCAAGCAAATGAAGAAACAATCAAACCTATCAAATATCAACAACCTATCACCGCTACAACTACATTAAACAGCCATTCTAAGTCTTCATCATATACTACAAAACCGAAAAGTAACTTCCTATACTTACTATTTTTGTGGTTGATTTTAATATTATCTCCAGTCGACTGTACCTATAAAATATCAAACTTAAATAACAGTCAAGGTATTTATTTTGATAAAATAGCCAACATGCGTTTAGAACAAGATCAGTGGAAGTTAGTTATCTATTACGACATGGCTCCGTATTGGCAAGGTACAGAGTTATTAAACAAATACTTAAATCACCTTGAAGAGTCATGTACAAGGAACAATAATATAAATATACCTCAATGTGACGTCGTACTACTCCAATTACTTAACGGAATCGCCGAGCTCGAGCATTACAACGGCATGTTGCTCGGTCAGCAGTTCACACGGCCCGGCACGCGATCGCGCCGGGGTCTTATCAATGGTGTCGGTTCCATAGCTAATACACTGTTCGGCGTACTGGATGCCGATTTCGCAGAACAGTATGAACGAGACATAGTAACATTGAGAGATAACGAAAAACACCTGGCTTTGTTATGGAAAAACCAAACTTCGGTTGTAGAAGCCGAGTTTAATTTAATCAAGAGAGTTGAGAGTTCTATAAATAAGCAGCATAAAATATTTAATCAGCATATCAATAATTTAGAAAAACAACTGGACTTGCAAAGAAATGTAGTACAACAATCTGTAAACACGAATGATTTCACCTTGTCATCAGTTATCGCTAACAGCATCTTATTAAAGTTACGAAACATTCAAGAAACCCTCGTAGACTCTATTACGAACGTTTACCTTGGGAGATTTAACTTCCACCTTCTCACTCCTGACCAACTGAAACACGAGTTAAGTATCATAACCGGGTTACTTACGAAAGATTTGACCCTCCCACTACATAACATTCAATCTGACGTATCAAAAATATATCATTTACTTACCGTTAAGGCTAGAGCATCGAAATCATTTATTATTTTCGAAGTTAATATACCCCTTGTGAGTCGAGACAGTTACGATATTTATAAGTTATTACCGATCCCACAGAAAATAAACAAAAATATGATCAATATCATTCCCATATCTGATTACGCCGCCGTTAATATTCAAAAGGATTCTTATGTGACTATGTTTGAAAAAGATATACAACATTGTATGAGGTATGAAGAAGATTCCTTAATTTGCCCTTTAAAAGGACCTGTATACCAGATGCGATCTGACGAAAATCTATGTATAAAAGGTCATGAAACTAATCAATGTCAAACATCGACAGTAACATGCAAAAACAGCTGGACAGAATTACATCATATAAATACTTACCTATACTTTTGTTGCGGGCAATGCACCATAAGAATCATATGTGAAGATCATGTTACCGCACAGTCGATTAATATGGCTGGTATTATAACGCTAAGCGACAGGTGCATTATCAAAGGAGCTACATACACAATTTTTGCGCACAAGCATTTATCAAGTACTTTAAAGACGAAAGCAGATGTAATAGAATTTAAGATACCGCCTATTAACAAGGTAATCAACTTATCAATACCTATTTCCGATATCAAGAGCTTGGAGGCGGCTACAGATCATTTAGACGAAGAAAGAGATATCAGCCTTCATATACAGGACATGAAGGCCAGTGCTGCTGAGGGAGTCCTAACGGATCGTGTATCATACCACGATGTACACCACTATATCGCTATTTACGTAGTGGTCGGTTGCGGGTTGGCGGTGGCGGCGGTGCTGGCGGCGCGGCGGCTGCGGCGGCGGCAGGCGGCGCGCGCCCACTCCGCGCCCGTGCCCTCCTCCGGCGTCATGGGCGGCGCACCGGTGAAGTGTATCAGTGATAGTGTTAATGAGTGTAGTGCTCGTATAAATCAGTGTAGTGCGCGTGTGAATCAGTCTAATCAAAGTGAATTAAATGAGTGTAGTAATGTTCAGGTTCAAACTTTGAGTGCTCGTGCACTCGATAGGTCTACCTCGCCTATTTTTCACAGACAGTTTAGCTCTCTTTAGTTATTAAGTTTTATCATTGTTTTATCACCTTGTAATAGATTTTAAGAAATATTGTTTTATCACCTTGTCACTCACCTATCATTATCATCTTACACACTCATCTTCGCGGCCCGGAGCATGTACGGGCAAGCACGTACAGTTTGTAGCGTCAGCATTTTACCTCAAAGTCAGTTATTACATTCAATTGAGTTCAGTATCATTACAGCAGTGGTATCAACCGGTCATCAACCTACTTTATATCATTTCGTTCGCGTCCACACATTATCGTTTAACATCAAATAGTTTAAGTTCCATAGATCAATATATCAATCAGTTTTCTACTATCAAATATCTTTTATTCTATATCATATATCAACGAAAAGGGTGTGCAGACCGTACAAGTATAGTCCTAGTACTTTTAAGCGTCGAGTGAATAGGTTTCTCGTGGATGGACGTGTACCACCTTAGTCTTCATGTTCACTTAACATCAGGTGTCATGGAAGACAAACGTCCCATCCATATTTTATAAAAAAAAAAAAAAAACCCAGGGCTGAGACTCATAGAATTGCTGTGGGATTATTACAAAGAGTTGTGATGATGATGATGAAATAATATGTCATGTGATGGCGAATATGCAGTGCTAGCACGGATTTTTTGTCGATCGTAAGTTTACGAATGCTCGTATAGTGTGGAGACGGTTTTGCAAGCAATAATTGAAATCTATCCATTGCCGCACGGTCAGCTTAAATAAATGTGTTCCTTGTTAATTTTGAATGTTTGTTAACAGGTTCTACTCTTAAATAACTGTAAAATAAAAAATTACTTTGTTACTAAAAACTTGCAACCGACTCCATACTATACTTACGAGCATTCGTAAACTTACGATCGACAAAAGATCCGTGCTAGCACTGATGATCTTAAGTGATGTAAATTGGTGAATTTTTAGATTGATCAAATTGGTGATATAATTTGTTAATACAACGAAATATGTCGACATTTGACTGAATATTTTTTCTTCAGTCAGTACTTGTCGATGAAAAATGAGTAGTATCGACATAATAGCACGTCAAAACTTCATCGACGCGACCATGTCAACCTTGCTGGCACGTCTATTTACAAAATAGAATTTAGTAGATTGAAAACATTAACATATTATTATTACAATAATAATTACTGAAATTTTGGTATGTTAATATGCGTATCGTAACTGTTTTATTTTATAATTAATCGAACCCTGGACTTTGTGCAACAGGGATGTCATAATCTAACGGTCATTTTTGATCAGACAGGTCAAAGTGTGACATGTCTCTTTCGTAAAATTCATCAACTATTTATAGACCTATTCATTGTTGATAATGTACCCATTAATGTACGTTGATTACTTTGTCTGATATATAGTTTTATATAAATACGAGCGTTTGCCCGCGACTTCATACACGCATAAAATCAAAAGTCCTATATTTCCCGTTCCCGTGGGAATTTCGGGAATTTCTTTCATAAAATAACCAGTCACTTTTTGAAAAACATTTATGCCAAGTATCGTATCCGTACACTCAAGGAATAAGATTTTTCATACAAACTAAAATGTCCAATAATTCTCGTTCCCGTGGGAATTTCGGGAGTTCCTTCCTTAGTGCACCCCTACATCCCCTAAAGAATGTATGTTCCGAATTTCAGCTCTCTACGCCCAGTAGTTACGGCTGTACGTTGTCTGTCAGTCGCTCAGTCACTCAGTAACTCAGTCAGTAACGGAACAGTTTTATATATATTGATTACAATCCAAATATATTAAATATATAATATATAACATTCACGACTTTGAAATAGCTCAGTTTACCGTCTGAATGAATCAAACTTCAAAATAAGAGAGCTAAAAATACTCACAATATATCAATGTATTCTTAAATTAAAACACTTTCCATACTTTCAAAATAAAGCAATATTAAGAATCCACTTTATTACCCAGCAAACGAGAATAACATTCCACAATATCGCATACAAAAATAAATAACTGGTAACAATATATTTATTCCAAGAATAATTATCCATTGTCCGTCCCGGTCTCCTTAGAAAAAGTACAATAGAACGAAAAGTTTTTCAATATGGCAACACAAAAAACATGCCAATATGTCTCACATAATCAATATTACCAGAGGGTAATCTTAAAGAAATATACCGGGAGGGTTTAAAGTCCTCTGAGGGTGGTGAACAATAGGTGTTTTTCATACAAACAGACAGACCGTTGTACGACAAAGCACGGAGTAACTGACAGGCACGAGCGTACGGTAAATAATGTCTTTTCTTCAGAGTTTTAAACTCCGAAGAACGTAGTTGTAGAGGCGAGTATAATTTATCGGTTAATGTTTTAGTTTCGACGTGCTTTGAATTTAGAACGTTGCGCTGTTTTCAGTTTGAGGTTAGAATTTTGTTGTGTGAATAAATATAAAGGTAATGTTTCCAAATTGGAATACTTAATAAATACTAGACCACAACGTAGCTGAAATTATGCTGGTATCGATAAAAATACCGAAAAATTACAATAAGCTTAACTTAAGTTTTGGTAAATGGCAATCGGCGTGCTAGGTTGTGTTTACATTTCGCCATTTTTGATACTCTTTTTATTGTCAAAACTGTCATCTGTCTTGTCATTTGGTACAAATCTGTTACTTGAAGTAAGGAGGAATGGAAGGAACATGGACGGAGAAGCGATTTTTAATAAATCTTGTGCTTCTTTAATACGATGTCTATCTGAAATTGAGTGATTGATTACTATTTGTTTATTTACTTATTCTCTTCACTATATCCTTGTGCTCGCATCCTAGCACCAGATACAAAGAAAACATATCCTTTAGTCATATAAGAGTAGCTGTTTTCTGTTGTTTAACCTGAAAATCAGAATCAAAAGCATTAATTATAGTAATTAAGACTTTAGGCACTAGAAGAATTAAGGCACGCGCGGCACTCTGCGCGTTTTCGTTACCTACATTGCCGGCTGTACCGTGACACTGCTGTAGTTGTTGCTTTCTTTGCAGGTCTCTTCAAATCGATATTTTTAGGTGTTCGGTTAGCAAATACCGAAAAAAATACAATTTCTATCGCTGTTTATGACATAAACTGAACTATTTCGAATTGCTCTAGAGAAGTATCATATCTCACTTTTTTTCATTTATTGTCAATTCACAAAAACAATTTTAAAACAAACATGTTGATAGTGCATAAATAAACCACGAAGGTTTGTGAATATGCCTGAGTGACCGTGCTCGGTAGTCTTTTCGGCATCCACCTGGCTCCAACGTCTTATAATATGAAAATAAATACCTAATACGATCTTTATTTCAAATGGAATCTGATATATATTTTGCTATTCATTTGGTAGTATTATACAAAATTAAAGATTTACTTTAGTTTGTCAAATCTTTAAAAAAAAGCAAAACAATTATAGATGTTGCTAAATACGCTTGACACATAACAAACTATCAAAGGAACAAGTTGTAATCGAAATTGCTTGTTCTGTGTTCTATTTTGGGGTAAACCTATAAAATAATGTAAGCACATGTATCAAAATATAAAAATGTGGATTGTAATATGTACATTTCCACAAAAGTTTCCATAAAACTTACGACTACGCAATGATGCATTTCTAATTTTTTTATCAAACTCACTATATAATTAACTTTTACTATGGTATTTGACAGTTGTTAGGTATGGGTCAAGCGTAATCAGCGCCTCTAGTGGAATAACAAGGCAGTTTTCTACCCCATTATAACAGGTAGAACAAGTCAATAGCTAAGTACAAATGAAAACAATACGAGAAAACTTATTGTAATGGTTTCATTTAACACGATCAAAGACCACATTTTCACACACTTCGAAACGGGGCCGCAGCTCAAATTTTGACATTTAACTGTCACAATCCACGATAACAGTTTAAACGGCGCGTGCATTGACACGTGCCGTTTGACAGCTGACAGGGCAGGTCAGATACGTCTAAAGTGACGAAAAAACTGTGGTTTATCTATTGACATTAAATCGGAAGGTCAACTGACAACTAAATTGTTTGTAGAGTAACATAGGCGTGCATATTTAACGTATAAGTATGTGAAAAACAAAAAAAATAAGCGATCAACGATTTAATCGTTAAGAAATAATTTGGTTCCTCAAGACTAAAAAATATAAAATTCATAATCATCATCACAACTCTTTGTAATGAGCCCACTGCAGGGCATGAGTCTCTCCCCTAGGTGACGAGGAGGTATAGGCCATAATCCATCAAGCTGGCCCAGTGCTGGGTGGTGGATACCAGAATTTTCAGGGCGCCGAAATGGCTTCTTACAAACCCTAACGACTACTTTATACAAGTATACAGCACCCGGGACCGACTGCTTAACGTGCCCTCCGAAACACGGAAGTCGTCGTGAGAAGTGAATTGTCGGCGGTCACCCATCCAAGTACCGACCCAGCCGAACGTTGCTTAACCTGTGATATCGTATGATACACACAGTAACCACGGCGCCACGACGACTTCGACTTGGTATTATAAAAGTATTTTATTTAAATGTTTATACTTTTTCATCGAACTGTATAGCTCAAAAATAAATAACCTGGTGATAACCATTATGGATACCCCAAAGGTTATATCAGTTATATCAGTTAACTAGTATCCATAACACAAGTTCTTTAAGAAACTTAATTTGGGCTAGATAATGTTGTGTGAGTGTCAGAAATATTTATTTAATAATAATAATAATAATAATTTATTCAATTTCTCCAATTAAGTTTATGTAGAAAACAGTATTTACCTTATAACTAGTTACAACAAAATAAGTATTGTTTTTTAATTATTTGAGCACACTAGCCCCCACACTAGGATTCCCTGTGTTGTGGGTGGCTAGTTTTTTATAAAGATTGCAGCACTAATTATGATTTAAATAACGACATGAAATTTACACAAATCAAACAATCCAAAGAGATAATAAACATAGCACACATTAATAAAATTGTTAAGTTGTCTAAGTAGGCAACACAAAAAAACAATGTACAATAAAGCCAATCCAAATTCTTAATATGGTATAGTATTATATAATATAAGTATGGTATAAAGTAAATAAGCTAATTAATTCTCACCATTTGATCGATCTTGAACATTTTCAACCAATTTGTAATTTTATTAAAATGATGAGGGTAGAATTTAATAATATAAGGACAGTAGTATACTGGGCTGAATCTTATTAAAATATTATATGTACAAAACATTTTCGATTTGACAAAATAGTAAAGTTAGCTATTTCTTTGCAACATATTTCAATTATTACAGTTTTTATCATGGGTGTGTATGTAGGTATTACATGTATGTATGTGTGTATGTAGTTTAGGTGTAAAGTGTCATATTCAGGAATTGAGTTAGAATATTGGGACAGTATGTATATGAAGGAGTAATTGTTTTTTATTTTTGATATTTAAGTAAAGTTTCAGTCTGCAAATAATTGAACCCTCTTAACCAATTTTTTAGTTTCCTTTTGCACCGGGTTTTAAGGTTTTGAACTAAATCCAACTTTGAATGGGCAAAAGAGTAGAGAAAAGGACCCAAAAATGATTGGGATCTTTGAGCGAAAGAAGTTTTGAGTAGAGGTACTTCCCATTTTAGATATCTTTGAGAATGTTTCTTTGGTTTTTTTTGCTTTAGTGAGATGGAATGGAATCGAAGAATGCTCGTCATGATAAAAATTTGTCTAACCCTAAGCAGATTGCAGTCCTTATATAAAAGATCTGTATCATACCTGTAAGGTTTCCTGAAGGCAATCTTCAATAAACTTCTTTGAGCACGCTCCAATTTGATCAGCTTAGACCCACATGCAGACCCCCACACCACTATGCAGTACGAAAGAATTGATTTGCATAAAGCCATATAAATATTCCGAATGAGGTCTTGTTCTGCAACGTTCCTAAGTTTTATGAAAACATGTTTGAGTTTCCTTATTCTAACTTTTAGGGATTCTATATGGGTATTCCATGTTAATCTATCATCAATGTGAATTCCTAAGTATTTGATGGACTTCAAGTTTTCAATATAAGGGCAGTCACAAGGGGGAGCAGAACCGGACCATTGACATTTATGCAATTTTAGTTTTATTGTATTCAAAGGAGCAGTTCGGTTTGAGATACTAAAATTTAAAAATTTGGTTTTAGCAGTATTTAATGAAAGAAGGTTTTGATTTAGCCAGGATGACACTACATTAAGGCCATGTTCTGCACTATCAGTGACTTTATGCCAGGTTTCGCCATAGAAAATAAGTGCAGTATCGTCTGCAAACGCAAGAGTTTCAGTGTTAGGAAGGTTTAGTTCGCACAGGTCATTTATGTAAACCAGGAAAAGAGTCGGGCCCAGCACACTTCCCTGGGGAACGCCAAAATTTACACGAGAGAAGTCACTACACCAATCACCAACGCGTACCCTCTGCTTCCTGTTTTCAAAATACGATTGAAACCATTGCAGTGACGTTCCACGCACACCAAGGCTTTCTAGTTTTTTAAAAAGTATTTTTCGGGATACAGTGTCGAATGCCTTAGCTAAATCAAGGAACACGCCAAGGCACTTTGTTCCACTATCCAATTTTTTTGTTAAGAAGTCGGTTAGATAAGTAACCGCATCTTCTGTAGATCTGTGCCTTCTAAAGCCAAATTGATTAGCAGCCAATAGTTCATTACTCTCGAGGAAGGATAAAAGTCTTTTGTTTACCAATTTCTCTAGAATCTTTGAAAAACAGCTAAGAAGTGAAATAGGTCTATAATTTGAGAAACAATTTGGACTACCTGATTTAAAAACTGGAATAACATTTGCCAATTTAAGGCAGTCCGGTACTACACCGGTAGACAAACTTAGGTTAAAAAGATGGGTTAGCGGTAATACCAGAAGGTGTTTATTAAGTTTGATGAAATGGTTACTGATATCATCAAGACCTGGAGCCGATTTCCATTTGAGGTTACTAATAATTTTGAGCACCTCAACTTCATCGGTAGGGTTAAGGAAAAGAGTCTTATCAAACTGTTTATACTTGGCATTTGTCGCAAGTTCAGTTTCGGAAGTGTTTAATTGACTGAGTATATCATTTGCTAAATTATCACCTACTGAAGAAAGAAAAAGATTGCATTTGTTTAGGGATTCTTTGGGGCCAGGGCAAGTCTGTAGCAAAGACGAGTTAATTGACTTTTTCTTTTCCATGTTGCAAATAGATTTTACCGTCTTCCATGTTTCTTTACTATTTCCTTTGCACTCTTTTAGTTTTGATTTATGATTATCGATCTTAAGCTTTTTCAAGATGTTATTGCACGTGTTTCTGTATCTATTGTAGTTATTTTTGAGTTCAACGTCATTGGGGTGTTTCCTAAGTTGCATGTGCAGTTGATCTCTTCTCCTAATACACTTCATTAAACCAGGTGTTATCCATGGTCTTCTACTTACTTGGGATTTTTGTACGGTGCGCTCGGACTTGTTTGATTCAATAACACTAGTGAGTTTAGATGTAAAGTTATCAAAAGCTACAGTGACGTCAGTTGATTCAAAAAGAGAGGTCCAATCAATTGATTCAAGCTCTTTGGTTATACCTGGATAGTTATATGTTATTTTAACATGTTTGGTTGATGAGTTGATATTGTTGACTGGCTTATTTTTTATGCCGATGATAACTGAGTCATGGTCAGTGATAGCTGAGCCACATACCAGAGTCTTCGCCTCAAAGTTAGACTTGATGAGGGCATGGTCAAGGCAAGTTCTAAAATGAGTTGGAATTAGGTGGCCAGGAACAAAACCAAAGTGGGCTGTTAATTCAAGGTATTCCTCGTGATTAACGTCTTTGGAATTGGGCCCAATGTCAATATTCATATCTCCTGTGAGAATAACAGTGCCACAGCTTAAATTATTCAGGACGTTTTCCAGAGATTTAAAGAAGTTATCTAATTTTTTTTGGGCTGGTGACCGATATATGCAAACTATACTGTGAGAGTTATCAATATTAACTACTAAGCAATTACCATCAACAAATGTAGGTTCATGAATTAAAACATTAATACCAAGTTTCGTATAAATTACAAGGCCATCATTTTGGTTGAGGTAGTTAAGTGATTTGTGGTAAGCATATTGTTCAATCGGAAGTTCTGCAGAATCTTCATCTAGCCAACATTCTGTCAGTACAATAATGTCAGGCAAGAATTTAAGTCTTTCAAGAAAAAAAGTAAAGCTTGTGAAATTTTTATTTATACTCCGAATATTCTGTGTTAAAATAGTTAATTGATTACTTACATCGCCAAGTGCATCAAGACAGACTTCTGGGTTGTAAATACGAACATTCGGTGAGAAGTCCAATTCGTCCAAATCATCTAAAAATGTTCCTTTAGTATCGAATTATAATTACAAGCGAAAATCTAGTACAAACAAACGAAATGGACAAATCAAAGTCAAAATTAAAGAAAATAATATTCATAAAGCTCAGTGTGCCCCGACCCTTTTTTGTTTTGATTGAGACTATTAATAGCATACATATTTGTGTTCTGTCAAAAAGAAGTTGGTGAGATAAGTTGCATGTATAAGGACAGTATTTGCCTAGTATTTGCCTTGGATAGTAGGCACCAGAACGGAATGAGTGGTTTTTAAGTGCTAGTGTGACAGTGAAATGAATATGTTTCAGAATACTAGTATTTGATTTAGTGCCGATTACTGATTTAAGGTATTTTTGCGACAGTGAGAGTAAATGTTGTATTGTGATTGCTTGTTTGTAATGAAATGTGTTTGTGACAGTGAGGTAACATGTTGGAAGTTTGGAAAAGGTGAGTCGAATGAAAATTATAATTATTACAATATGTTGCGGAAATACCAGAGAATTATCAAAGTAGACCAGATAATAGTAAAATACAATTAGTAATAAAATCGTGAATATGTTGTACTTACAGTAAGCTAACCAAAGTATGATAAAAGAGTTTGAGTTCACATAAGTAAATATTGATAAAAAACTACAATAAGGACCAGTAACACCTAGTCAAATTTTAGTTTGAAGATCCTTCAGTTGTTCTTCGCTTTTGACGAGAATATAAGGTTCGCCGTCTCTTTTACGTAGGTATACTTTTCCATTTGATATCCAGCAATATGAGTACTGTTCCGTTCTGGCGAAGTCCCTCGCCAGGAAATGCAGTTTTTTATTCTTTGTAGACAGGAACTCAGATAGGTATATAGTCGTGGCTGCTCCTTGAATACCAAGATGATTTGAAGTAAGTTGACGATCTCTGTGTAACTTATTGTACTTTTTCGCGGCCTCTAGCATACAGGTTTTAGTTTGGGTGTTCATAAATTCTATAATAAGCGTAGAATTTTCTTTCGAGGATCTTACAGGGATTCGTTGCACATCTCTGATATCCTTAGATGATACAGGTATGTTAAGTGTGTTGATAAGAGTGTTAATGTAGGTGTACAGAGTGTCCTTTTTTTCATTGGGCTGCTTTGGCACGTTTCTTATTTCTATAGAACACTTCCGTAGGTTATGCTCGAGTATATCACATTTGTTTTCCAGAGAAGATATATGCGAAAATATCATTTTACGATCGTTTTCTAACATGGTAATTTTTTTTTCAATAGATGCTAGTTGCGATGATAAGATGCCTATGTTTTTTTCCATTTATTTTTATTGTTTTGGGTAGTGCTTAGTGGGTGCGCTGCTGATCATTTCCATTTACCATGGGTTGGTGCTGTTTTCAAGAAAAACTTCGTACCCAACATAAAAATACCGTATTACATACCTTCATTCGAACCCAGGCAATGTACGTTACCCCTACACCAGCCGGTCGTCGTGTAGGGGTAACGTACATTGCCTTCTACGCAGATTTTTTTAGATTACGAAAACAATGGCAGAACGGCTCGACGGATTTCGATGAAATTTGGCATAGGGATAGTAGACAGCCTGTAAGAGCACATACATTACTTTTTATCTCGATATTCCCGCGGGAAATTGCGCGGGTAAACCAGCTAGTATTGATATAAGAGGCAGAAGTAGAGCAGTGAGAATAAATAAGATCACCGCACGAGCTTTCGTAGATACTTCGGTACAAAGATTAAAGTTCTATTGAAGTTTCAATAATTTCGTCTTAGTACATACATACATACATAACGTCACGCCTCTATCCCTTATGGGGTAGGCAGAACACCAGAGGTTACAAGACCATCTGATATCACATTTGACAAATTTGGAGGTATTATAAAGATGGAGAGAGACTATTGTAGTGACAGGGGGTCAGCCTATCGCCCACAAAAACGCCTTTAAAACCTCTGTCCCTTAACTGACTTTTGCAGTATGCCCGGGAAGAGAAGCAGCTGGCACATTCTACGTTTTTTTTTTCGCTCCCAGTCCAGCATGGAAGCATTTTGTCTTAGTTCAAGGTTAAATAAAAAAATACCCCACAATAACCCCCATGGTCTACAAGGGAGAGCTTTTCACAAACTCAAAAGCTTTTCGCTGGAACAATCACCAAAAGAACTCAATGCAAATAAAACAGAATATTTCATTGGCCATTTACCTCTCATTACCAGAGCAATCACCGTCTAACACAGGGTGTTTACTTTAGTTTTGATTTGGTTTACAAAGTAAACAATTATCGAGAGCCTGCGGCGGACGCGCGAGCGGTGGTGCGCTATCTATTTATTTTCCTTCATTTTGTCATACATAATAACGCGTATCGACGGGGAGGTTGGTAACACCTAGCGGCTTAGGTTGCACATATAGGGTGTTGATAGAATTAAAACTAGGTATCCATAGTAATAATAAAAATAAAAAAAATCTTTATTGTCTCTTCACAATAGTACAGTTGGTAGGTACATAATTATAAAAAATAAAATAAAAGGTAGCTGATTACAAGTGAAGAACGGTCCGTGAAATAGGCAAAGCCTGTGCTTCAGGTAACCAAAGCCCGTTGTAGTCCACCAATGCAAGTACTTACAAATGTGTGTGCCAATAGTGTTAGTTAAAGTTTTGACTAAAGTTTGAGATTCGTAAAGTAGGTATGTAATAAAGGAAATTAAAGTGGATTGTAATATTTGATTCGATGTTTCAATGACTTCATTTATTCTTATAATTGTCTTAAGTTTAAAAGATTTATTTCACCTTGAATACACGTTTCGGAGTCTTTACTGTACCCGTGGTTGGCACTCGGTAATTATTCGCGATAAAATTCAGTCGGTAAAGTCTTTAATTGAATTTTCATTAAATATGTTTTCAAACACAAAGACTTACCTATCCATTTCACTCAAAGTCTCGAAATTGTCATTCTTTACAATTCACAAACTCCCTGTATAGCCGGTCGCCTGGGGTTCCCGATTGTTTTTGTTATTTCAGCGTATTTTGCCGCAACAAAGACAGCTCTAGTGTTTACATTATCCGCTAAATCACAACCCTAACTCTATTAGAAATTATATCTATCAAGTGCGCATATTTTATCAAAAAACATAGGGGAGTTTCCACACTTACTGAAGTCTAATAGTAGAAATTGGTGGAAAAAAATTGTATGATAACACCATTAAAATGTTTTATCTTTAGGATTATTTTGACTGGGTATGATAGACTGTTTTGTTAGATGGATCATTATTTTCATTGCGAATTTTTTAAAAGTTAAATCTACGCAGCGAAATGTTTATCTATAGGTATAATATTTATGCTTCAAATAAAATACGAGTATTAAAATACGCATAATTTTTTTTACAAATTCGTTTACAAAGAAACTAGAAATTAGATTTGTTTATTGCGTAATTTATTTCGTTAGCGTTTGAAGTTATTACCTAAATCTATATTTTTCTAATTTTTCTAAAAATCTATATTTTTCTAATAACCTACGATTTTTATTAATAATGTCCTTAATATTAATTGAACTATATACATGATTAATTTGTAGTCACCGGCCAAATTTTTTTTACCAAATAAGTATAATTAAAAAAACGATTCTTGCATAAATTTTTTTTTTTACACGGATATTATTATATCCGCTAACATATTAAGCAAAGCATGGTGACTCTAAATTACCATTAAAATAAAGTCAACTACGCGCTACTACAAAAAATCTCGAAGTACTACGTCGTAGTATTATCAATGAAATGCCACGTCGTAGTAGCTATGTTCATCAACAGCGACTATTTTTTTAAAAGTTTGTGGTTCCATATTTCTACTTTTTTGTACTGAGCGACGCTAAAATAAATATGCAGGTACGTTTATATTGTATCAAAGAAACTAACATTTAAATTTGGCTGGGGACCAAAAAATAACACTGTATATAACCCATATAATGAACACGTTATTGTGATTAAAAATAAAACAGGTAATGCTTGCTGGACATACATACATTACACCTCAATCTAGCCCATGGAAACAAAGTTAGGCTAAATGTCGTTTTTAAGTGTGGAGTAAATAGGTTTCTCGTGGATGGACGTGTGTCACCATAGTCTTCATGCGAACTTTGGTGGCATGAAAGACAAACGTCTTATCGTAAGTTTAAATAATCAACGAATTCAGAGCATTAAAAACCGACTTCACGTCAAAATTTTGGCTGAGTTGAGAATATCATCATCGTAAACAATCTCTAACAATCATACATATTTTTTCAAAAGTTTGAAATTTTCAATGAAGTACTCAACCGATTTCGATGAAATTTAAATGTGATTAACTATGAAGTATCCTCTATTATATGAAATGACAATTTTCAAAATCAACCTATAATTGTCTGAAATATCGTGTAACAAAGACACAAAAAAAAACATGCAGACGAATTGAGAAACTCCTCCTTTTTTGGAAGTCGGTTGAAAAAATGAACAGAATCTTACTTGTTTTTGTTTTTTTATTTGTATTAGGTAATATCGCCAATGTTAGTGTTGGGTAACTAGTTTGACCTGTTTCTTAAGGTGGTCCTTCAAGTCAGGCAGTGTTCAAAATGAAGTACCAACATGATGACAATATGATAATGTACTGTTTGTGACATGCATTATTGTACAGAAGGCAGCAGATCAAGCGTTACATTACCTGTAAAATTTCCCCAACCAATTTTAACTTAATGTCGAGGGCACAGTTTGCAACCGACTTCCAAAGACCAACATGATAATGTACTGTTTGTGATATGCATTATTGTACAGAAGGCAGCAGATCAAGCGTTACATTACCTGTAAAATTTCCCCAACCAATTTTAACTTAATGTCGATGGCATAGTTTGCAACCGACTTCCAAAGAAGGAGGAGGTTCTCAATTCGTAAGTATGTTTTTTTTTGTGTTCTTGTTACACGATATTTCAGCCAACTATGAATTGATTTTGAAAATTGTTATTTCATATGATAGAAGATACTTCATAGTTGGTCCCGTATAAATTTTATCGAAATCGGTAGAGTACTTCAATGAAAATTTAAAATTTTTGAAAAAATATGAATTATTTCTGAGAATGTTTACGTTGACGACATTATAAAGTTTGACGTCGTTTTTTTTAATGCTCTGTATTCGTTGATTATGACACATTTATAACGCTTGATGTGCTGCCTTCTGTACTTTGTCACTCCTGAACGTCCGCGACGTCGTCCATATGATCCAAGTTACCTACTCAACAAGCTGTGTCAGTCATCCTTTTAGGATGTTATCTTTCTTTGCACGACTATCTGTGTGATCAATAAGTATCATTTCTCGACGCAAAAATTTGAAAAATATTTCCTCATTGCAAAGGTGATTTAGCGATACGAGAAAAGGTTGGATGTACATCCCTCGTTGAGAATTGCTCAGTTCTTGTCATGCCTATTTGTCAAATTCTTTATTTTACTGTTATATGAATGACGTAATTTTTTCACTACAAATGAACTCGACGTTTGCTCAGCAGTGATTTTAGATGTCTTCGAATCCACCAACAGTTCCTCAGTATTAACCATGTTTTCCGGATTGCTGCTTTAACCCTAGCAAATAATTCAATACAGTAAAAAGACAGGTCCAGTGTCTCCAGAAGAAAAAAATTAGTGATGTATTGTAAGTCTATAAAATATTGTGTGTGTAAGTGAATGAATGATATTATTTTTTATATACATATAAAATTTTATAATCGTAATGTTTGGAAAAGAAATATTTCGAGTCGCAAAATGTATTTATTTTAGATTCTGTTAGCAAAGTGTAACTCATCTTGAAACTTCATTTCTAACGAGTTAACAAATAAGAGAAATAACAATCAATTTACTTCTAGGTACGTACTGTAAACTTTTTGAAGTACTAGGTATGTTTGGTAATTGTTTTCATTAAAGTTACTTTGAAGTCAATTTAAAATTTGATGCAAAACGAAAGACAAAGATTCATTCCTTTTCAATTATTCTCATTCAGTTCTTACACTACGAAGTTTTTAACTGGTATCATTATTTTTCTTTCTGTTATTTCGAACTGCCTGTTTACTGCATTGAATGATTTTCCAGGGTATAATTCAATTGAGAGGAAATTTCTAGAACGGAAGCAACGTTACTAATAACTTACATGCAATTTATTAGAAATCGGCCCAATTTTTTTTTTGATATTGAGCTCATGGTTATAAACATAGGTAATAGAGAAAACAGAACCCATAAAAAAAGATAACGTAAGAAGCACATGTCTTTACAACTAAATTTTTATCTAAATAACACAGCTGTTACAACTTCACAGTGACAAGTTCAAGGGAACGGAAATTGATTACACTCTGCATGGTTTTGGAACTTTCATATTTTCTAGAATTACTTAATATTTAAAATCATACTAGAATAACAGCTTTAGTTTTTAAAAATCTTCCTCTTTCTTCAAGGGAAAAAAAAATCTTTATGTCTGGTCATTATTTTGAATGTAATGTGCGACCCCTTGCCCTGAACACTGAAATACCATTTCTAAAGGTTTTTATACCTGATGTACTGTCTAAGAAAGAAAAAACATAAAAGTAAATTTAATCATTTATTTATTAATAAATATTACGTATCATTTACAGATATTTTAATAACAGGATTATTTTATACAATCTTTCCTTTGAAAAATTTCGTCAAGGTAATTTAATGCCAAAAAATAGGATTTAAATGAAGTTAAATTTACAAATGAGGTAGAAAAAAAATGCGTTATTCTTGTGAATAAAATAAAAAAATAATAAAAACCACTCAGCCTTTTTAAAACTTGGAATGTTGTTTGCTTTACATTTAAATAATTAAATATTTTTTTAAAGTCATTGCAACAGTGTTCAAATAAGTTGAAATAATTGTTTGATTAAATTCTGCTACTTAAATAAAATAATTTTACAATAAAATGCAACCTTGGTATGTTGTGTAGCGTTAATTATGCCCACGATCAGAGGTTACTATGTTTTATTCCTGAAGAAATTAATTTAATTTAATATTTAGCTGTTAGTCCTCTCCGGATGTCCGAGAGCACATATATGTGATGTCCGAGTAATTTTTTTATAATTATTTTGTGTTTAAAATCGTAGTTATTAAATAAAGTTTACTTAAACACCTAAATATGTACAAATTAATCATATCCATATATCTCTAGAGATAGAATCGTCGTTGTGATTGAAAATTGGACAATTTTTGAGAAAATCCTATATTTAATAATTTAAAAGATCACTGTTAAAATTTACTGCAAATTTAAATATGATCATCTCATTTTCTTCAAATGTACGTTTTACCCACTCACTAGCCAAGTCATTCTTAAAAATGCAGCAAATTTTATCAATACAAAGAGTTCTTATCATATAAATACTAATTTTACATCAAATTACAACAATAATATTTACAATTTTACAAAAAAACTTTATAATATTAAGAAAATAATATAATTAATAAGGAACTTTTGATAATCGTGTTTTAAAAAGCAAAATAGGAGTGTATAACAAAATTATACATTGAGCAAAAACACTACCACAAAAAAGACACGTCATGTAGATAATACTGTGAGAATCTGCTAATAAAATACCAATTGGTTTAGAAAACACCTAGCCTTAGATACCTTCTAAGACTAGGCCGAAATAACAATCACAAAACATTCTGACTAATCAGTTTTGTTTCTCCAATCTTTTCCATGATTTCGTTTCGAAATCATACTATTTACACATTATACCTGTGTGGTATAAAACGACCGAACAGAACGGCCTGTACAACAAAAAACAAAACTTTTTAAGAAGACTCAGGTCAAAATATGACAGTCAATGGTCTCCGAAACTCTGCGCCTCCTTGACCACTCTGCGGATACTGTCCTGGATACTGCGGCATCAAAAGACTTGAAGATCCTTGGTAATACGGTAAAGATGGTGAAGGATTGGACCCTGATGATGAACTGCCTTCAGTCCTATCTTGAGCTTTAGGCGTCATGTCTGGTGAATCAGTATGTGAACGTGGTGACAAACTGGACGGTGCTGAATTGACAGCTGTGCTTAACCCTGCCATGGCAGCGGCTGAGGCTTCAGAGTACATTTTGGTGATATCCATAGGGTAAGGTCTTTGTTGTTGCTGATCCATGTACATGTAGGCTTTGGATAGGGCGGCAGATTCCAGATAAGACCGGGACGGGTCAGGGTACATGCCGTAGCTTCGGTATTTCTCGGCTTCGAGGGAGTACTTTGACATATCCATTGATGAACTCACCTAAAACAAAAGAAATAAGGTTTAACAAAAAAGTCATAAGTAACTATTTAATATGCTTATATTGCATAAATAGTTTCAACGTTCAAAGTATGTAACATTCGAGATATGGAATTAATTTAGGATTTGCCATGTGCGTTGTTCGACTTTCAAACAAGTTGCACTAAATTTCTTGATTGTTTGACTGAATATGTTTCGCTTAGTAAATTCAAGGACAATTTAAAACTATTATATCTTTGAAAACCAGTTTCAACCTAATTTAAAACACCACTCCCTTTCGAGTACCTCTGCTTTTAATTAATTAAAACTAGTATCAATTTCGCGGCATTACAACTTATGCTATAAAATAAACTTAATATATTCCTATCATTAAATCACAATCACAGATAACGTATTCGCCATTCATTCTGTCCGTGTGTTCACAGACACATACTTGAACGTATAACGTACAGCTCGCGGTCAAGCCAGCACTTAAATCAGGATTAGCTCGACTCAAGACATTAAGTAAAAGGTTTAGTACCCCTGCCCAATCGTTCCCGCCTATTTTATTGCCTACACTTGTAAACTTGGAATGTTATTCTTCGTCCTTTCAGTTCGTGTGTGGAGCTATAAAATAATATTATTTTGTTTTATTTACCCGTTATAAATATGGCTGAATTATTAGTTGATTATGCTACATTACAAGTTGAATATATAAAAAATGTGTTCTCTTTTGGGTACCGTTTAGTAAGTTCGCAATCCACAAACGATTTCACGGCAAATTTCACTATCGCACCTCATCACCTAATGAGACATTCGATGTACCGGCGCATATTCACCGTGAAAGCCCAATAAAACCTTTCCCCCAAGATAAATCATCTATCAACATAATCGAATACAAAAATCACAATGGTTCGTTAAAGCCCAACGTTTTGGTTACCTGTCCACGCGAAAATGCCCAATCACCTTTTTTAATATCGTACAGTATAGTTTTTTTATCATACACACCACCCGTTGAATAGTAGCTGATTATATTGTTTCCTACCGCGTTTAGGGAGCGATTCGATACGTTAATCGAAAAAAATGCGTTTCATTCGATAGTTCGGGAGTCTATTAAGGTAGCACAATAGTCTCTGATGGATCGCCCGCCGTCCCCATCCCTGCTACCGAAACTTTCGAAATAAGATTTGGGAAATCGAAAGTCGATGGCTACCCGATAACCCTACATTGTCTGAGCAAAGAATTCAATTAGTTGATTAATTCAATTGATAATACGATTTGTTGTTCAATTCGAGTCAACGTTTCGTAATGTTTAAGTACTGAAATAATAAGTGCTAATTTTATTTACCGACGGCCTTTAAGGCATTGTGATTCAGCGAGTGAAAAATTACATCTTGATTCTTTGAACTGTGACAGTTGATCATAATTTAATGGTTATAAAGCTGAGCTGTGAATACAATACTCGTACTTTATGGTAAATCATTGAAGAATTACTGCTCGGAGATATTACTTTTGATGTTCATCAAAATATAAAAGTCTTTTCAAATTGAACTTATCGTCTCGGGTCAATATATTTACTTATGAAGATGTCTGATCAAAGCAGATATTATTTGTAAAAGCGGTTTTTAAAAGACGTAACAATGATGTTTTTAAACGAACTCCCAACATATTTAAAAGTAAAAATGAAAATAAAAGCTACGTTTTCTAGTTAACGCGCCAAGCCACTCACAGCACAGCACATATAACGCACTTAGATTAACAAATCTACCCTCTCTTTCAAAACCACTACTGCTTACACTTCCTCGCTTGTCAAATGCATGTCCCCCACATATTATATCGATTAAAACACTACTTGTCTTTATAATCTTGCAAAATTAAGTTGGCCTTTCCCGCATTTAAAAAGTCCTCGATCTTTCAACTGCCGTATTTTGACGCGTAAGCTGTACATGACACGGAGCATTTAACACGTACTGGAGGGTGCCTCAGGGTAGTATTTTTGGCTTTCTTATTTTGGTTTATGAGATTATTAGTGGATTACTAACAAATGGGCTTGTATTGAGTGGGTGTCTTAAACATGAACAACTTCTTATCTGGAAGGGTCCTTTATCTTGAATGGTTTTAAAGAAATATGTATTTTTTGAAAACTTTACTTCTTAATGTCAATTCTATCTGGTATTCACTTTAACGATACAAAAAAAAATATAAAAAATTTAAGACTGCGTGTATTAATTAGTCCTTTAATTGATTACATTTTATAATTAAATAATGTTGCCTATATTAATTACAGTTAACACTTAACACGCTCATCTCAAAACTCAAATCTTAATAAACCCAAGAGCACTATCAACGCAATTTACATTATCATTATTCACACCGAGATTAATATCCGAAACGGTACGATTCCCTTAGGACCGGCGCGTACCTTTCCCCTTTGTTTACTATTGTTTTGAGATGCGCGGCGAATCGGCACAAAATAATTAGGGAATATGGCAAGTAAGGGGTTAAATCAGTGAGTGGAGTGGAAGATTGGACTGATGCGATTGTAACGCCATCTGTTGAGTGTAAAGTATTTCCTTAATGAGAGGAGAGTTGAAAATTATTGGATTTTTCAGAGATAAGTTTACGTAGTAAAATATGACAGAGGAAGCTTCGATGATTCGTTTTTTTTTCATGACTATTTTAAACGGTTATGAAGTATGTTAAAAAGATCAAACTCATCAGTCTCTAATTTAACGCTTGTTAAATTAAATCGAATGTGCCGCTTATTGAGTGATGCGAAATTGTGGAACTTAGTATTGCATAGGATAACGTTACGTCAGCATTTTTTAACAATTTTTAATAAGATATTTTTCGGGTATGAAAAGTATTTTTGAGGGCGTTGGCCTGATTCCTCTTTCTCTAATGGTTATTAAGGAGGCGTAATTAGTATTTGGACCGATTCCTGTGTGATAATTTTATTAAGAGCCTTCCGGTTGCCGCCCGCGCCTTAGCCTCCGTGAAATCTCAAATTAAGCCCACATGTTCCTATGACCAATATTAAAAAAAAAACATGCAGGGTAATTTTTTTGAAGATGGAAACATTTTAAGAGAATGTAAAGAATAATATGTGGATTCAATTTATGACAAAAAAAAATAATGAAATTTTACGATTCTTTTATGTTAGCGAATTTTTTCTGACTATTTCTTAATAAAAATAGTTAGGAAAAACGCTTTCATTTCTTGCTATTTAGTCGTAAACAACAGATTAAACCAAAATGTTGTTACCCTATGAGAATTATAAAATATCAATTTACCTAATAGATTTTTTTTTTCATAAATTGAATCCACACATCATTCTTAACCTATTCCTAAAATATTTTAATCTTCATAAAAATACCCTTTATATGACGAACTTGTTTATTATCTAGCTGTGTACAGTGCATTTTGTAGATGTCTCTTAATGTGAATATTTACGTGATACTTACATTATTTGTCACTTTTGAACCTATTTATTTGGACATGTTTGATGGTTTAGCTCTAAAAGTTATATAACTAAAAGCTATCCAGGATTTTTGAATTTCTTTGACTTTAATGCATATTTGTCGCGCCTAAGTTACGTGTAAACAGATCTCTTTAAATCGATCATTTTATCGACTTTGTTTTCAAAACCTGTATTAGCTCCTAAAAAGGTGGAACCTGTAGGTAATAACAGCCTATAAAAGTCATTGATACTTTTTTGTTCTATATACTTTTTTAATATACTTAAAAAGATTAACAAACCTGAGCGTTAGGAGTAAGCGCCGCAGAGATAGCGTTTTGTTGCGCAGCTGCCGCTGCAGCCGCCGCCATACTTGCCCCGAGTGGCCCGTACGCCGCGCCGTAGTACCCTGACATTTGACTCATGCCTGATGAAGCCATGCCTGAGAACAAAGGAAAGGAATTAAATATTGACTCAGCTTTTCAACGGGGAAAAAATTTGACTCAATCTGGGTACTGGTGTATTGGTGGGGAGGATAAGTCTCTTTATAGAACGATGCAATGATATTTGGCTGCAGATGAAGGTCGGTCGCTAGTCTTGCACTCCATGAAGGGCTCCTGTCCTACTTCGAAACAGGAGCTATTTGGGTTTTGTCGTCTTTTGCAATACACTTATCCAGGGGTGGTTTTGTTATTCAAAGTGGCTAAAATATTAAATTATTATCTGATATAAATAAAAATAAATGTTTTTTTTTTCATTTAAATAATTAAACTAAATTAAATTAAAACTTGTATTGTTAAGTTCATTAGCGGAATCAGAGAGTATTTTTAATACTTCACTATTATAATTTAATATTATCTTAAAATTATCTATCTAATATATAAAATTCTCGTGTCACAGTTTTCGTTGCGATACTCCTCCGAAACGGCTTGACCGATTTTGATGAAATTTTTTGTGCTTATCCGGTATCTATGAGAATCGGCCAACATCTATTTTTTTTATTTATATGGCAAAACAACGTTTGCCGGGTCAGCTAGTATATTATATTATATATTATATTATAAACTTAATATACACCCAGTCGGAAGGAAGTCGTCGTGGCGCCGTGGTTACTGTGTGTATCATACGATATCACAGGTTAAGCAACGTTCGGCGCGGTCGGTACTTGGATACCCATCCAAGCCGAATGAATGGTCCGACCGCCGACCATTCATTTCTCACGGCGACTTCCGTGCTTCGGAGGGCACGTTAAGCTGTCGGTCCCGGGTGCTGTATACTTGTATACAGTAGTCGTTAGGGTTTGTCAGAAGCCGTAGCGGCACCCTGAAAATTCTGACATCCACCACCCAGCACTGGGCCAGCTTGGTGGATTATGGCCTAAACCACCTCATCACCCAGGGGAGAGACTCATACCCTGCAGTGGGCTCATTACAAAGAGTTGTGATGATGATGATGATGATGATACACCCAGACCTCCAAATTTGTCAAACGTGACATCAGATGGTTTTATTACCTCTGTTGTTCTGCCTACCCCATACGAGATGCAGGCGTGAAGTTATGTATGTATGTATGTACCTAGGCCAGTTTATTAGATTTCGTCTCCAAAGGTACAATAGTAGTAGATTCGATCTTGCAAGAAGACGCGGAAATAACAGAAGAAAGATAAAACTATCGTTAACCATATTTGTATTGCAGTACCTATCATAAATTTTATTGAATGTTGCATAGTAGATTGACTACAAAGTTAGCTCACACTAATAGGTTTTAAAAAAAACTCAAAGAAACTTTTATTAAAAACTAAAAAAAAGCCTGGCACAAAACAATTTAAAAACATAAATCGAATTCCAAATTCAAAACGTTTCTTAGCTCGAACGTCCGCTCCAACGTCAGTTTGCAAGTGGCCTGCGTAATGGACAGACCTCCATTGAGTCCGGCACAACAACTGGCATAATGGCGCGCCGGGAACACCGATTGGAGCACCAATTAATTATTTCATTGTGTTTGGAATAATCCAGCAGCCCTCGAGTGCTATTAACTAACCGGTCAGTTCCTTAGAGGTGTTTATTAAACAAACCTTAGTTTGGGTCGGTGTTAGGAGCCTGAATTAATAGTTGGCCTGATTTATGGTGGCAAAGTGTTGTTACATGATACGGGTTCTACTTGAAGAGTATTTTAGTAAATAACTCAACTATTCAGAGAACTTTTAAAAGTTTATCAAAATGTAAATTAAGTTTTCTGCCTGTTCAAGAGCGCTTTTAAAGAAAATGCAAGAATTCAATTACAGAAAATATCTTGACACGTTTTCCTGTCAAACATTATTATGCCGATGCTCTTGAATTGATTTTATTAACCTTCACGTCAAGTCAAAAGCTCGTACAGGAATTAAATAAATCCATCAAAATTTAATCGAATAATACCAATTTTCCTACAAAAAGCAATCCGCATAAATTAGGATGTGTCCTCACGAAAGGCTAAGTGCGTACTTCTTCCTATAAACATGATTACGACAGAAATCGCACGTGAAATCGAAATCAAATACTCGACGTCCGCGGAAAGATTCCAATTTAATAAAGAACATGACACCCTTATGGCGACATCAATGATAATATTTATATTATAAAAACCACAGGGATAGCTCCAAACAAAAATATCTTCTGTTCCGTTAAATATAAGGTTTAAATTTGGGGGTATGTGCCGAAGGTTTTAAAAGGGATGCCCATGATTTTTTCTATTATATTTTATAATTAAATTCACTGTCATGTTTACATCTCAATGTCTGTTATTGGCGTTAAATATGACTCGTTGCTAATTTCACGGTGTTTTAGATGGAGAGTTGTCATAACGAGAATGATTCATAAATTAATTTAATTTTGTTAATTATAGAGCTATAATTTAAATTCACTTTTAGTTTTTTTTATGGACTGGGAAGGTAAAGGTTATTAGTCAATATTCAACAAATAGATATCTATAGGAATACAGCTCCAAGCGACATCTGCATGTAAGTATACGCAACCGCGACTGTATGTTCTCCCCTAAGGAAAGACTCCAAATTCGCTCGAAATTAGTTGGACATCTTCGAAAATGTATCTACCTGATGTTGTCTTGACTTGCGGTAATACAAGCCTAAAAGTATGCCTTAGAATATCAATTGAACTTGAGATTGCCTTAGCTATATAACTACACTAGCCACCACGCGCGGTTTTACCCGCGTAACTTTTGATCCCGTGAGAATTTCGGGATAAAATATAGCCTATAACCTTCCTTAAGAGTTGGGCTATCAAATGCAAAAAGATTTTTTCAAGTCCCACTTGTAGTTTCTGAGATTAGTGCGTTCAAACAAACAAACATACAAACAAAAAAACAAACTCTTCAGCTTTATATATTAGGACAGATATTTTGACAAAAAGAAAATGAAAGCCTAGATATTAAAATTTAACACAAACAACAATTGAAAAATAGTTGCATAATATGATTAATAACAGACAATTCTCTATTTTAAATCCCTACTTACACTAAAAGATCCACTTTCAAAAACATGAATGTATGAATTATTAATATCAGCAAAAATATTTTCTGCGTTCTAAGGTTTCATATCCCTGAGGTAGTGCATTCGTTGTCGGACTCATCTATCAATAGTATGAAAGGCGAAGCAACAAAGAGTCCATTTGGGCCTTCTTTACAACTAGTGGCCAGTTATAATGACCATCACCCTATTGAATTATAAGGAAGAGGTCACAGTTGTCTGAAGTGTGAAAAATACTATAGTTAGTATTTTTTATATGTTGGTCTAAGATAAGTTCGCTATAACCTTTATGCCAAATTTTATTCAATACAGATAACACCTGCCTGAATTTTTCTTTTTATTTCAATATTTTTAGAAATACTATCGCAAGGAAGGTTACCAAGTCACTTGGGTAAGATGGCGCCAAACTGCTTCTCGTAATTTATAAACTAGATATTTAATAGAGATTATTTATTATAAATAAAATTTTCTGACAGTCACACAACATTATCTAGCCCAAATTAAGTTTCTTAAAGAACTTGTGCTATGGATACCAGACAACTGATATACTTAAGAAATATATATTAATTTTTTTTTCACTTTATTACAGTTTACAATATTAAATAAACACATTAAAATAAAAAATAAACATTATATAAACATACATATTGAATAAATACATACTTTTCATTACAATAAACTTAAATAAACATATAAACATCCATGACTTGACGGCTAATGTCTGTGTTGATCACACCAATATCCGCCGCCGCCGGGATTCGAACCTAGGACCCCTGGCATAGAAGGCAATGTATGTTACCACTACACCAGCCGGTCGTCAAGATTCCACCGTAACATTATTCCAAGCAAACCATTTAACCTTCAGCTTATTTTTTTTCCTCTAACGTAGAATTAATTAAAACTACAATATTGTACTTAGAAAATATAATCCACGTAAACATACCTTTACAATTTTAGCACGCAAATATAGATGACGCGTATTGTAACCACACGATCGGTGAAAAGATCGGACATGTGGAAATAGGGAATTTTCTACGGGTTTCCTATAGGACTGATCGCAGATTTGAATGTGTTAAATTTAACGTATGAAATGGCTATTTTCCGATCTGGTGCTGTTCAAAAGGGCTGGTGATTTATAGTTCCTTTTTTCTTTTCCTAAAGTGTTATGGGTGTTGGACGTGACGTATTGAAGGTGAAATTGAAAATACCCGGCGTATATAAATAACCTATTGAAATTGTATTTGCTGGAGTAACAGGACGAAGATTTATTACTCTACGTACTTTACAACTCTCATGTTCGGTAAGTAGGTTCTTATTACCTCCAAATGGAGCTTGTAGGTGACTAATTAGCGCTCTAGGGTAATAATCTAGCTAGAAAAGCCCTAGGGCGGTAAGTAATTAAAAAAAAACACTTCTTTCTTTAAAAAAGTTCGCGTAAATCTAACCATCATACTGGCAATAGAAATCATGCATTCAGCCCAATGACCAAAGGGGTCGCTTTAATCAACTAAATATCTCAGGCTGCAATTGATGCCTTACAGCCCTTGGCTACTAAGCTACTATTGGTTTAAAATCCTAATATATTTAAGCCAATTTTCAATATCTTGATGTTAATGAAAAAAGAACTTTAAGTACTTGTTTCTTTGTATGCAATATTACTCATTTTGTCTAGCTATGTGTGCATACATAGAAGATTCAAACGTTTTACCTTTGACAGGCTAAGGACTGTTTCAAACTCCGCGGTTTTATTTCTGTTGCTAATTCTATAAAACGGTTTCCATCTACAACTTTGCCTTAAAGAGTTTCTTGTTAATTAAATTTAGCTGTTAAAGTTTTTGATGTATTTTTGGGGCTTCAAAGGACTATTTAACCCTTTCTTGGAGAAATTAATTGAGTTTTTGTTGGTGGCTGCGGAATCGTGATTGGCTGCTATTTTAGGGTTGAGTAACAAGTTGAGTTCAAAGAGTGGCTTTGGACGAAGGTACAATTACTGTAAGGGTTCAGCTCGTGTTTGGAATTCATTGAAAGTCGAAAGTGCACAGCCCTGCTTTATTTGATGGCGTTGCTAGAAAAGTGGTCTGAAGTTTTAAGACAATAGCATATTTGTGACTTCATAACTAAATTGCTTTCTTTCAATAAATAATGACGGTAATGATCTAATCGTCGTAGTGGCGCCGTGGTTACTGTGTGTATCAAACGATATCACAGATCAAGCAACGTTCGGCGCGGTCGGTTCTTGGATGGGTGACCGCCGAACATTCATTTCTCACGACGCCCTCCGTGCTTCGGAGGGCACGTTAAGCAGTCGGTTCCAAGTGCTGTATACTTGTATACAGTAGTCGTTAGGGTACGTCAGAAGCCATTTTTGGCGCCCTGAAAATTTTGACATCCACCACCCAACACTGGGCCAGCTTGGTGGATTATAGCCTATACCTCTTCGTCACCCAGGGGAGAGACTCATAGCCCTGCAGTGGGCTCATTCGTGATGATGATGATCTAATCCATTTCCGCTAACTTTTCTTTATGCTAAGCAAAACATTTAAGTTCATGGGTAACCTGATGTTATGTAATTAGGTACTATACCCCATGGATAAGTATCTTGGCAATTTCATTGGTGAAAAAACTCAGGATTGACTTTCCTGACGGTAAGCTGATTTACATGATGGTAAGTATGAAAAACTATGATGTGTTTATAGTTTTTTTTTATTTCAAATAATTTCACGGTTAAGATCACCTGTTGTGCCTATCGTTATGTTCTTTTTATTTTATTAGTTTTTTCTTTTGTAATTGTAATTGTGTGCAATAAAGTATAATTAAATAAATAAGTATCAATGACTTTGGCGATGGGGTAAACCTGTCTGCCTCAGACGAAAGTGGTTGCGGGTTCGATTCCCGCACAGAACAAGGGGAAAAAATGTTCCGTGTCTGGGTGCTTATCTATTTATATTCTAGGTTCCCCCCTAGTTCTCTAAAAGGTATCCCATAACACGAGCTATGCTTACTTTGGGGCCATGTAGTTGGTGTGATTGTCTGGGGATTTTATTATTTATTAATGATTGCGAGAAAGGCGCAAGAAAGTAAGAACTAATTGACTTGCCATAAAACGTTGCTGAAACACATAATGGCTGGGGTGATACTACTTGCGGCACAGTTAGGTACTTTATACATACAAAGATAGGTCGTTAACCGGCCCGGGCTAGACCCCGCTGCCTTAACACGTAAATATTAGCGATCAGCTATAATGGCGCAGTCATCGCGCCATGGACGCGCCACCCATTACGTCGTATTATGCAAGCGATAGCTGTTCTATCGTTCGTTGATCGCAGAATGCATTTATTGCTACGATGCTAGCGCCAAAAACAATTTGGTAACTAAAAAAGAAACTAATAAAATATGAAACAGATGTTTGCTTTTAAAATTTCGCAGAAAAGTACACACGAAAAGTATGAAAGTCAAAGGGATTATATGTACTTTTAGTACATCGATTGTACGATAGAGGCAGCACAGTCGTCGGATTGCTATGGCTTTGTTTTTGCTGTAACGTAATACGAATTATTTCTTTTTAAGCAAATCTTGCGCAATTCAAGCCATCGCTTTGCTCTTGCAAGTTACATGATAAGGCTGCGGGTCATCTTTTACGATTGCCATCTGCCTTAAGACACGCTTAGCCCGGGTTTTATAAAATGTTTTATCTTGAAGCATACTACTTTTTAAATCTCTTCTTTATACGTGTGACATTGTTATATTTATAACAAATGAATACATACATCGCCATTTTAGTTTAGAATGCCTCTTAGATAATTGTTTTTAATAATTTGATCGGATGAGACCTTAAAGGATGATGACGGGATAACTCATTACAAAGTTTTGAGAGACTTATTTAAAAACCTGAGTGTTATAACTTATAATACGCAATACCTACAAACCCTTACTGTATTTTTTTAAATAATATATTTAAAGCAGTTCTCCGTGACCTAAATTACTATTAATCCAGATTAGTGCCGCTCGAAAACTTTGTCCCAATAAAGTGACAAAGCAAAAATTTCGCCATTTCATACTAAAACATGGTTGATATTTCTCCACATAACAAAAATCAACCGTTTTGTCTTACACATAGAGTACTTTTTGTTAAGTATTGTAAAATTATATGCGTGTAAGTTAACAAACCATGGCAAAATTGATAGATTGGTTACAGTTTTTGGAAATTACGCAGGAAATTTGTGTTTACATGTGCGTATGCTATAGAAAATATTAAATGATGATAGCTAAATTTAGATCTATTTTATTTGTTTTTTAATGAAATAACTTGTGAAAGTTGGGGTGTATATACAAGAAGGATAAGTTTTGTTATAAATTAGGTGTATATAGGTAGTGGCCACTTAAGCAATGACCACTGTTTAAGTGGCCACGGGCAACGGCTTCCAGAGATTGGGTTCAAAATGTGCTATGGGTGCTTTTGACAGTACCCAAATTTTAATTAAATTAGTGTAGATTCATATTATTCATACTTAGCACTGAGATCAGCGATATGAGTTCCACAATAATATCTTCGGCAAATTATAAAATACCTACCTACTTAAAAAAAATTAAAACTCTTGAATTTATTGAGCCGATCTAGCCCAAAGTGTCAGAGATGATGATGTCAATGACTAAGTACCTACATGTACCTGCTCAACGACTTGATATTTTTTCTAGAAATATGTATTGTATGGCTGTGCGTATCTATAATAAAATACCAGATAATATAAAAAATATGACATGTAGACAATTAAAAATAAACTTATTTAATTATTTATTAGATAAGTGCTACTACTCAATAAGTGAATATTTATTATAGATTTAAATGCTTTAATATATAATTTTTATATGTATTTTGTAGTAAATGTTGAAATTTTAAAATTTATAATTTGATAATTTAATTAGATTAAGATCTGATTTTATCGCCGCAAAGATTTGCACACCGTTTGACACGGTTAAATATGATGTACTTAATAAATTATAACACCTATTGTATCGACCATATTTTGCAAATAAATTGATTTTGATTTGATTTGATTTCGAACCAACTGAATCATGACCCATTTTGCTGAAAATTCGTTTGAATCTGTCGAATGAAATGATAACAAACTTGTCACCACGGAAACCTATCTTAAATTTTCGACCTACTAGCATTTAGATGATTTGCCAAAATGAGCTTGTTGTGGGTCATAGTTCAGTTGATACGATAGTACATCATTTTCCCCTGCCTAAATAGAACCAGTATGTGGTTTCTTCGACACAAACTACGCTTGATTTAGGCCTATGCTTTTGCAATATATGCCTTACAGTCAATTTTAATTTGTGTAAGAAACTGCAGAGTTTTGTGGCTCATCATTTAACCACTTTCCATTGTATTGAACATTAAAATTTCTTTAAACGTATGTACAATTCATAATAGTAACATATTTCACAACAATGCTAATAGTGCGTCCATTCTCCCCCGCGTCTTTACAACGACTGTCACGAAAATGAATGACGTCACGCGACCGGAAGCAGTTTGGCAGGGGGTGGGGGTTCCGGCGGCGCACGCGATTGGTCACTTCCGTAGAGTAACAAACTACTGTATAAAGAAATATGCTAATCATTATGAGGCAATTTATTGGATTAATGTAAGGATTAACCAAGGGTGCTTAGTGTCTCGTGATAGGACGATATTAACAGAATATGTTTTACTGTATAATATTTACTTTGTATTTTTTTGCTAAGGCATATTTCTCTATTTATAAGAACTACTGTCAAGTTGTGTTTACCTGTGGTTTATAAACTTATGAAATTTACTGATTAATAACTGTAGGTGTTTTCCAACTTATTATCAAACCTCTCCCAAAGGCTCCGGTTTTAGTTTAAATATGTAGGTTACTCCCTTATTTCATTTATGGTAAATTTAGAAAACAAAAGCAGAAATGAAAATTTTTCAGTTCTGGATAAATGTTTTTTTTATTAAATAAATAATATAGGTGCGAGTGCTTCTGTTAAATAAAAATGATGATGTGTGTCATTTCATCTTCACTTCCCTACATGTATGTTTTTAAAACCACTGTCACAGAATACGCACCGAGACGACCCAACGTTTTTAACTTTTCATATGATCCGACAAAAGACTTTTAAAAACGTATTTTCCTAACCATAAACCATAGACTATGATACATTTTATTCAAGGTTTTAACGTTCAAATAAATACCACATTATTAGACTGCACCTGATTAAATATTTTCAATTAAACCTTGCAAGTCTTCTGACATTCATTGGCACAATTAATAAATGAATACGACTGAAGCATGTTTCTACATTGCAAATAAATGTAACAATGTTTTATTATTTACTTTGTTTGAGTATGCTAAATAGTAGGATCGCGTAATAAATAAACAAACAGAAATATGTAAAACTGTAACTTTTGTTCAAATTTGGACTGAATAAACTAATAAAGATTCGATATACTTATGCGTATTTTTTTATTAAATAGATGATAAATATTGACTTATTTCTTTATAACTATTGCAGACTTTAACTTTTCACAGCTATTCTTAACGTAAGATTCAAACAAATTTTGTTCAATTAGGCAGCCGTAACGCTAGAAAGCGTTTTGGGTTTTAACTTTTTTTACACTTACATATTGCTGCATATATTTCTGTAGTCTCATCTAGCTTTATCTTTAACGAATAAAAGCTTTGTCATATAAATTAAAAAGTTTTAACTTAAACGTTTTTGAAATCACGTCTCAGTAATATCCAAAAACGTCTTGACATTATCAAAGTTAATGACATACTAATTTGACAAGTTAAACTGCGTATACAACTGAGGTCGTCTTATTAAACCAAAATCAGTGAGTACCCATTAATTTTGGTCAAATCACCACTTGAGAAATGGCCTGTGGGCGTTGTCGTTGACGCGTGCAATTCCCGAGTGTGTTTCGACCCTAATTTGGGAGTTTGTCCCCACTCTGTGTGTCCCCGACCTTAGTGCGACACGTGTTTGTCGTGTGTAATGGCCCTTTTTATGGGGCTTTTAGTAAATATTTCTAAATATGTATAGGCTTATTTTTTCTAGAAGTGGATTTTAATGTTTTGTCGTGAAAAATTATTCAAGTTTTAGCATAGTAGGTATTTACTCAATAATGTAGAAAACACGAATGCAGAAGACGTTATTACCTTCAAAAGGTATAATGAAACTCGACTGGCTTGACTAAAATCCTGTAACTAACTTAAAGGTATTAGTAGGTAGGTAAGTAGGTAGTAAATATTAATTTTCTAATTGATTGAATCAGGCGTTACTTTGCGGAAATCCATGACAACTACTTTAACAACCTTGCTAATTCCGCGACTTGTACTTGCACTAGCGATGCAGGATTTTCGTGCGTTGGTTCACCGCCCTCCCTCCCTCAAACAAGAAGCAAGAAATGCAATGAACACACACTTGGAAAACTGTAACCCACACCACAAGCTACCACCGGTGGTAAATAGAAAATCCTGCATCACTAGTGCAAGTACAAGTCGCGGAATAAGCAAGGTAACTTTGTTAAAGTAGTTATTAATTTTCTTTCTTATCACTCAAACAGTTACAAGCTAATGATAACTAATAATAATAAAGATCTGAGTAACCTTTACACGATCTACCATAATTTGGCACTCCCAAAAGGATTAAACACTACACCCTCAAATTTGTTTGACCCCGAACTCATTGGAGCAATTAACTTAAAAGCTCGGTGTGTCCCAACCCTTAACTTAAAGACTGCGACACACGTGCCGGTACCGCCTACTTAGAGATTTGAAAACCGCGTAACAGAAATAGACTTTTATTCAATCTTTAATTTAATTACGCTTTATTTATTAAAATAAAAATGATTTGATGAGGATTTTGATAGTTTTTTTTTAAGTCATTAAAATAATAATAAATAAAATAATAAATATTTTCTGACACACACAACATTATCTAGCCCAAATTAAGTTTCATAAAGAACTTGTGATATGGATACTAGATAACTGATATACTTAAGAAATGTATAAACATACATATTGAATAAATACATATTTTTTATTAGAAAATAAACTTAAATAAACATATAAACATCCATGACTTGACGACTAATATCTCTGTTCATCACACAAATATCCGTCGCCGCCGCCGGGATTCGAACCCAGGACCTCTGGCATAGAAGGCAATGTACGTTACCCCTACACCAGCCGGTCGTCATTATTTTAATAGTGGTTTATACTTATTATTGCAGACGGCCTTAATAAAGATATTTTAGTGATTTATGAAAAATATGACTTCTAATGTTTTATATCTAGCCATTTTAGCTATTGGTGAATTAAACATTGATTCAAGTATAGAAACTGCTATCGTATACAAATAAAAGTGCAGACAAAATTTAGATCGCTGTTTACTATCCTTCAATCAACTATTATCTACCTATATTAAGAATTGAAATCCACATTTTTTATAGAAATACATACATACTACATAACTTCACGCCTGTATCCCGTATGGGGTAGGCAGAACACCAGAGGTAATAAAACCATCTGATGTCACGTTCGACAAATTTGGAGGCATTATAATAGTGAAGAGAGACTATTGCAGTGACAGGGGTCAGCCTATCGCCCACAAAAAGCCTCCCATAACACCTCGGTCCCTTAACTGACTTTTACAGTATGCCCGGGAAGAGAAGCAGCTGGCACATTCCTTGTTTTTCTTTTGCTCCCAGTCCAGCATAGAAGCAATAAAAACTTTCTACTTATATGTTTCTACGAATATTTTCCAGTATCAGCACTACTTATTGTCAGTTTATACGACTTCAAGATTTTCCTTCTGTTAAATTCGAAACGCGAGGTCTCATAGAGCTTTTCCTCTCTTAATGGAACCCTTTTCATAACAGGACGACATTATTAAAAAAATAAAATCCCTTCAAAAGAATCAAAACACCCCGAACATAACCCCAACTCAAGAAAAACCTTCGATAATTTTAATCGCATATCAATCGGCTAACCCTCCATACTCTAAGAGAGAAATTTGACACACCCCAAACTAACCTTCATTGTCAATCCCTCTTTCAGTGAAAACTGTCAACTGTCAAAAGCAGTCAAGTGGGTTTAAACTATGCGTTCCATTTTCGAAGCTTTTCATATTTTGAATTCTTTTGTTGGCGCTCGGCGGGAGCCTGGCTTCTTTGGTAGGTTGGCTGTACCGAGTTGTTGGTAGTTCGTGATTTGAAGACTAGGTGACTCATATGTAATGTAGACGTTTTATTTTGATGACTGCGACCAACATAGTTGCATATTTACTTTTCTTTTCATATAGGTAATCAGCAAAATTTATAATTCCTTCTCCTATTGGTATTCTAGATTGATTTACATAATTTACTGTTGTCATGTAAGTGAAATTGATTGATAATGAATTAAATTCTAAATTAGACATTTATCTTTTTTTTTATGTTACTAAACCCGCGTTTGACCTCAATCTCACCTGATGGTAAGTGACGATGAGGTCGAAGATAAAAGCACACGGGCTTAGGAAGGAACTGGCTCTTTATACAATATTGCCGGAACACATTACCGCCGGAGCGGTAACATTTGGCGGCAGACTTTATATAAAGGGTGGTCGCTAGCCACGTGGACCCAGAAGGGATCCTACCACCAAGCAAAAACCACAAACCACAAAGCTTAGCAATTCCATGCGTTGATTTCGAAATTGAAATAATTTAATCAGCAACCCAACAATATAATGAAGGGCACTAAATAAACGTCAATACAATTGTTTGTAAAGTAAATAGGTATTGATAAGCAAAGCTATATCACAGTACAAATATATTCAGTATTTCAACTTCATACAAACGGACCAAACGCGAGCTATACCTACGCGGCTCGACCTCGGCATGCGCTCGGCATGCGGCCAGCCGCGACTGTCTGCGCGACGAAACAATTTTTGATTGAGCTTGATACTAAATTGAGGATTTTTTATACTCATATTGTACGTCTCAGTCGAGGCGCAAGTATTTATCGAATAAAGCACTTTTTAACCGGATTTATCGCGTATATTTACATTTTCAATTTTTTACTCGACGTTTCGGTGTCTTTGCAGATCCCGTGGTCACGAGCGACTGAGGTGTCAGGCGTCGTCCTAATTGACAGCGATCGTACGATGGCGCGATGCGTTCTCGTCGTGCGATGAGTTCAAACATACAGATGCTCGCACAATGACTTGCGAAGTTCAAATAGGACACTCTGAAGATATCTGTATGTTTGAACTCATCGCACGACGAGAACGCATCGCGCCATCGTACGATCGCTGCCAATTAGGACGACGACGCCTAAAGCGTCGGATTGATAGATTGAAAAAGTTATACATCATCATCTCCATCTGTTTCTCAGTCTTCGAGCGTAGCGTTCTGGATTGACACAAAACGAGCTGACAGTATCTTGAGTTTCAGGTCGTGCAGCTTGCTGGATGTTAGATTTAATGTTTTTCAGAATAGGGTCCCATGTCGGTGATAGTTTCCAACCATCTTCTCTATTGAATTAGGGCTTCTCTGATCATTCTAATCATTTTTATTTATTTTATTTATTTATCACATTTTTCATTTATTTAAGAATAATTGAGCATTTTAAATGCAAAAACTTAAAAATATTATTAAAAAACGCATTTTTGTTGAACACTTTCTATTCAATTCACAAAGTATTTTATTCATTTATATAAAAAAGTATATTTGCATTCACAAAACTAAATGGAAGTAAACAGAAAGTAGATAAATGTAATTTAAATTCTAGAAGCGGGCTGTTGCGGTTAATTTCATATTCAATAAAAACTATTTACTACTACTTACTTAGTCTACTTTCTAGTAGATAGGTATAAGATAATAAGATAGCCACAGTACCTACAGATATCTACAGTAATTCAACTCGGCCGCATCTTTGAAATAAATGCCTACACACGCCGCGGTCCGTTTACATGTGAAACTGTCAATGGCTGAAATATAATTTCATCATCATTCAATTAAAAATTTTCTATAATGTGCTCAATCGATTTCGATGATACGTAGACATATGGGACCGAACTATAAAGTATCCTCTATCATGTAAAACAAGATCGTTCCATAATTGTCCGAAATATCGTGTTACAAAGACAAAAAAAAAACAAAAGACGAATTGAGAACCTCCTTTTTTGGAAGTCGGTTAAAAATTAAAACTAATCAAAGAAACAATTAACAATGGTACCTATATCGAGATCAATAAACTCCTATTAGGTAATGTCAGCAACAATAAACTGAACAAGAAAAATGAAATATTTATATCAGGTTTATTTTATACACAAAAAAGTTTAAGAGTCACGTTCAAAAACGTGACTCTTACAACGTTTTTGTCAACAGTCGAGTCGATTGAACTGTGTATTGTGCTGCGTTTGATGCGGATATTTTGGTCAAGTTAACTTGAACTTTGACTTGAATGATAAATAAATGAAAAATGTGATAAATAAAAAAAAACTAGCTATACCATAAGATGGAGCTACTTACGTTAGCAATATAACGTAAAAACAAAAATGTGGTAAGTAATTTCGAGGCGTACCGCCAGGTAGCTCAGTGGAAGAGCACTCGTCCGGAAAACGAGAGGTCCCAGGCTTGAATCGGGTAATTTTTATTTATCACATTTTTAATTTATTTAAGAATAATTGCGCATTTCAAATGCAAAAACTTAAAAACATGATTTAATGATAAATGGTTACTATTTTTGTCGTTGCATTTAATTTGAAATCTCTAACAAATACATTTGTTCTCTAGTTAAAAGTTTACCTAAATGATCAGAGTAAGAGTATATATTTTTATTTTAAACATCATTGTGGTTAAATATCGTCAACTTGTCACAGCGTAGTTTTTACAAATACGTAAGTATTATAACTCCATCAACACCTACAAAAATTGTAAAAGAAAATTGTAACTATTATCTTTCATCTGCTGGTGCAGCAATCTTTGTACTAAATAAAACCATTTTTATGTTTTTCAGGGACTTATTTAGACTGTGTTTTCTTACAACCCAGCTTTATAATTTCTTATATTAAGCAATAATATGTTGATCACGAATTTATTGCTTAATTTTTTTAAATCGATGAATCAAAGCTTCGAGTTTATTTTGAATAGGTTCTAACTAACTATGTGAGCTCAAGCGCATGCCACTAAGTATACGAAGTGCGTGCAGTGTAAAGAGGGCATCAAAAGAGTGAAATGTTAAAAATAACATTTTGTTTCGTTGGTTGAAACCGAATGATTCTGAATTGCGTCGCGTGTTATTTTGCAATTGTTGAGTTAATTTCTAGCTGTGATAAATGAAAAAATGTGTTAAATAAAAAAAAAACATTTAGTTAAGAGTAATTAAGCATTTTAAATGCAAAAACTTTAAAATATTATTAAACATTGCAATGCTTCACTTTAACTAGGATTCACAATTTCTGTAAAGAAATTGTTTTTGGGTGGTCTTAGCTTGCTGCATTAGATGGAGCTACGTTAGCAATATAACGTAAAATCAAAAATGTGTTAAGTAATTTCGAGGCGTACCGCCAGGCCCCGGTAGCTCAGTGGGAGAGCACTCGTCCGGCAAACGAGAGGTCCCAGGTTCGAGTCCTGGTCGGGTGATTTTTAAATTCAAATTCAAATTCAAACACTTTATTGCCATTTGCATAGAATGGGATACTTACAAAAAAAAATACAGTATAAACATTAAATGTACAATTTGGGCGGCCTTATCACTTCAAAGTGATCTCTTCCAGGCAACCTTATCTTAAAATAAATTAAAAAGAAACGTAAACATGGCATTATTATTATTTTATAAATGGTACTAAATAAAGTATATAAATAGGTGTAATAGTATAATAAGAAATACATATATATCTAAATAAAAACATTAATTTAAAAATAGATATATAAGTAGAAAGAACAAAGTATGCTTTGTATTAACATAGATTCTATATAAAATGTGATAAGTTTGAGAGATAGAAGTTTTTTAAATGATATTTAAAAGAAGCTATTGTTTTAGCGTGGTGGAGAGAAGATGGTAATGAGTTCCAAAGAGATATTGCTTTCACCGTGAACGACTGCTGATAAAGGTGGGAACTGTGACGGGGAGTTGCCAGCAAGTAGTTGCTGGCAGACCGCAAGTTACGTTCATGGTGTTGATGGCGAAAACTAAAGCGTTCTTTAAGATAGATTGGCAGACAAGGGTTGAATAATATTTTGTATAAAAGATTTAGTGTATGAGTATTCCTTCGAAGACGAATTGGGAGCCACTTGAGCCTTACGCGGAATTCGGAAACGTGATCATATTTTCGTAAACCAAATATGAATCTAATACACATATTTTGAAGGCGCTCAAGCTTGTTTAGTTGCTCTTCGGTCAAATTAAGATAGCTAGTGTCAGCGTAATCCAGTATTGGGAGTATAAGTGATTGTGCGAGAGCAATTTTGGTAGGTATTGGCAGAAAATTTCGAAGCTTTCGGAGAGATCGTGCCGCAGAGAAAACTTTTCTGCTGACAGATTCTATTTGAGGTTTCCATGACAGTGTGGAATCCAGGAGGACTCCTAGATTTTTAACCACTCTACTGTAAGGTATGATGACGTTATCAAAAATTATTGGAGCAAGTTGCTGATAATCAACTTTGTTTATGAGTTTAGAGCTACCAATAAGGATAACTTGAGTCTTTGAAGGATTAATATTTAAACCATAATATTTACCCCATTCAAGTATTGAACCAAGGTCCTTATTAATAGTGTTAATGGACAAATTGATGCTGTCGGGACTGAATTGCGTATAGATTTGTAGATCATCTGCATACAAGTGGTAGGAAGAAGATAGGGGGGTCGTTATAGTATTAATGAAAACTGAAAATAATAACGGAGAGAGCACACCACCTTGGGGCACACCGGCGACAGTATTGCACCATGAGGACACTTTGTCATCGACTAAAATACGTTGCCGGCGGCCTTGCAAATAACTGCGAAACCAGTCGATCACTTCAGGAGATATGTTTAGAGAGCAAAGAGTACCAAGTAGAACATCAAAATCAACTGCATTAAAAGCATTACTGAAGTCCAGCAAAGTAAGTAGTGTCAGTTTTTGATGTTCCATACCACTTCTTATGTCATCGGTTATTTTCACCAGCGCGGTAACCGTACTATGTCCGGAACGAAATCCAGATTGGAATGGGTTAAGGAGACTGTTGTGATTAAGGAAAGTATATAATTGATGGTGTACTAGGCGTTCGAGGACTTTAGAAAGGAAAGGTAATATTGAAATTGGTCGATAGTCAGATGGATCTACAGGATTATTTGTTTTTGGTAAAGGTATAAGGTTTGCGACTTTCCAGGATTCGGGGAACGTTGATGAAGATAAGGAGTTATTGAGGATCTTAGTTAACGTCGGGAGAAGGATATCAAGGATAGGAATTATCATATTACGGTTAATGCTGTCACAACCCATGGCATTGGAGGTAATTTTAAGAATACTCTGCTTAACATCACTATCAGTGAAACGCTTAAATGTGAAAGGAGTTATGTCCGGGCGTGGCAAGTGAGAAAGATGGTGTAATGTACGGTTTTTTACATATCCGTCCATTTTGGAAACTGAGGAGAAATGTCTATTAAGTAAGTTAAGGTCGACATTTGAAGTAATAGAATTTTTTTGTTTGCCAATACCCAAGGTCTTAAGAAATTTCCATACTTTTGCTGGATCACCGTTTTCTACGGATGCGTGAATGTGGCGTCGTTGTGCATCCCTACACACCTTGTTGCAGTAATTTCTGATAGATCTATAACGCTCCCTATTTACTTCGGATTGGTCTGCTTTGAATTTAGCCTTTGCGAGATTTTTCTTATGTAAAAGAAGTTTGATGGTGTCAGTTAGCCATGGAGCCGGAAGGTGTTTTAACTTAATTTTACGAAAAGGTGCATGTCGGTCATAAAGTTCTGTCAAAAAGCTATTAAGAAGACTTACTTGTTCATTAACATCAACAGTTTTATCAATCAAAGACCAATCCATATTATCAGCATCAATAAGCAAGTTTTCCACATTCATACCTCCAAAATTACGTCGCATTACAACTTTAGGCTTTGATTTAGGAGGACGTACCTTATACGACAGATATATAAGATCGTGATATGAAAACGCGTCTGCACCACACTGGCCATGTTTATGAATATTATTTTGAAACGTGACAAACATGAGGTCTAAAAGAGAAGGGGCACAGTTTGGGAAAAAATGCGTTGCATTTAGTGAAGGTATGTGCAAGTTACTGGATTCAACAATGGACTTCAATTTATTAGCCCTAGAATCGTTTTTTAACATACAAGTATTGAAATCTCCCATAATTATAGTGTCGCTGTAGTTTGGCAAGGAATCCTCCAGAATTTGCTCGAATATGGAAAAGTAATTTTCATACATCGAAGGAACATAAATGACACCTAAGAGTATTTTTTTGTGCTTGAGAGTAATTTCTATAAACAAGTATTCCATATTTGAGTCAGCGTCATTAGTGGATTTCAGAACGACTTTATACGGTATGTTCGTGCGCAGGTAAATTGCAACACCACCTCCCGTTTTTTGGATTCGATCGTTACGAATTAAGTTAAAACCCGGCAGAGCATACGATGTTGACGCTAGACAAGGTTTGAACCAAGTTTCAGACACTAGTAGGGCATGGAGATTTTCAATTTTAAAAGAATCTAGCATATCTATGTGGTGGGCAGGAATACTCTGTGCATTAATATGTGCAACATTAAAATTATACGACAAACCAGAGAATTCATTGTTTAGAAATGAATTTAGGGACGTCGATAAACTTTGGAAACTACTGTTAATACTATTCGACCCGCCTGAAGAACAGGATTTAGAAGACGAAGAACTTTCATTTTTACTCTCCTCAAAATTCATTTATAAATTTCAAATATATATAAATATGTATATGTATGTAATTTTATAATAAAATAAATAATAGACTACTTATACACTTACACTTATAACTATGACAAAAATTCATAATACCTGCCAGCATTTTAACTGAAGTAAATAACTATGTAATTCGAACTACGACACAAATAAAAAAAATATTGAAAGTCATGCTGTATGTGACGAAACCATTACTTTTAAAGAAAGACGAGACAATTTTGACATGACACATTTGACATTTAACAGACAGCTAATTACAATTTACAACATACATACAGCATAGCATAATAGAAAATATAAACCGATTTGAGGGTGATCTCAATTAATTGAATTCTCTATTTATAATAGTACAAAATGAAGAATTATCAGCAAGACTAGATAATGCATAAAGACTACTACTTTTTAATTAAACGACGACTCTTCACCGGAGCTTTAGTTGTTGGCTTCTGGATCGCTGCTACTGCCGCCGACGAATTCGTGATTTCAAAATCTTTAATGGAGTTCAGGTCCTCGGGCGTGACTCTCGTGATTTTTATTTAACACATTATAAAAAAATAACCACTCCGAACCTAACCGGCCCATGTCGGTTCTGAGCAACCAGCCACAGCCGCTCCAGCTCGCATGGTGCCCTCCAATTGATAAAAATCCTATGGGATGTATATGTTACGGTAAATCTCCCTGTCACTTAAATATTATCTCTATCATTATAATAGATTTAATGTTTTCAAATGTGACATCCAATGGTTATTAATACTTATTAGTAGATAATTATTAATAATTACCAATATGTGTCTTGATTTATTAATAATTACTACTAAAAGTAATAAATTTTGATCGTTTATTCACATTTACCAAAACATGTGGTTATTATTAATAATTTTGTAAAAATATTAATAATTTTCAAATAATCAGATTTACCGTGACATATACATATCATTAGACGTGGCTGTACCTAAAGTATAAATATACTCACCAGCTCTCAAAGCATCCATTGGTACACTTGGGTAAGGGATTGAGTAGGGGTACCCCTCCTTCCTCAAGGTCTTGGGTTTCCGTCTCGGCCTGTACTTGTAATCTGGGTGCTCCTTCATGTGCATGGCCCGGAGTCTCTTGGCCTCGTCGATGAATGGCCGCTTCTCGTCTTCCGTGAGGAGTTTCCATTCAGCACCTAAAGGGATTGGAAGAATTAGTTACAATACCCTTTTAATTTTAATATCTATTGATTGAAAACGTTGTGAATTACGGAAATCGGTTTGATGGGTATAGTTGGTAATACTTAATTAAAAACTATAAAATTACTTGAGTTTTGAGTTTTGTTTTTTGGGTAGGTATAATAAGATGTAATAGGAAACTTATGAACCTGTTTCTCTAAACGAGGAATCTGTATGAAAATCTACATATGGTTATAACGGGAAATCCATTCTAAACCTCATAGATGGTAGTTTCCTAAGACCTATATGATATGCGATTATATAATATGTATATTATACGCGAGCTTTATAATCTCTAACAACACTAAACTTTTTGTATAATCAAAAGCAAGTCCTTTCAATTACCTAGATTTAAATTGAAAGGCAGTTGAAATTCGAAAACATAAATAAAGAGAAAGCAGCACATTATATCGGAACTACTATTTTGTTTAATAGCCGAGACATTAAAGTAATTCTACGTTTTAACTAGCTTTGCTTACTTGATACAATAAAGTTATAATTCCTCCCTCCCACAGACAACGATGATTACAGACTACATATCCACAAAGCGGTTAAAACCGTTTAAATCATAGACAACGCTCTGTTTGTTCATAATAACCTATCATAGAACACTATTGATAGTACAAAAACAGAAAGTAATTTGCTTTAACCATCCCTCATTGGAAACAATAGTATGAATCGATACAATATAATCGAAGCCTCGAACAACCTGTCTCCCTATTTCAAGAGACCAACCCTTTGTTCCCCCCATTTATACCTACTAGGCCGTATTCATCAATGCCGTGGAGGGGCGCCACTGGCCATTCAAACAGACAAGACAATCCCGATTCAGGCAAGTATAAAAGCGAAAACAATGTCACTAACATAGAAAGGCACAATCCGGCTCGAAGGACCGTAGCTGTCCCGTTTGCGCACGCAATAGCGCAGTACGCGTGAGGGAGACAACAATAACAATGGCGGAAAACGCCGCCTAATGACGAATTTGCGCTTTTCATTCCGCTACAGAAGTTTTTCCCGGTTTTGTCATTATTATGTCGATACTAAGAGGAGGGTATTTTTGTCTATTGTCGACTGGGATGATAAGGATCGTGTACTTTGCTACAATAATGGGTATGGACTATCGAACGGTTTTGAAATTAAACTTTTCTTGTAATTTCCTTGATGTCAATTTTGAATTGTCGGTGTATTTGTACAATATTTAAGAAAATATTTATTAAGTGAAATGTAAATGACTGCTTATATTTCTGAGTATAAACCTTGCAGAAAGAACTATGCAGCCTACTCTTATTGAGGTTTAACACATTGCCGGACAGGAACTTAGCCCGAAACTTAAATTTTAAGAAAGCCCCTTTACTTCAAACTAACGCAGTTCGGAAACATAACATATATTGTGAATATCATGTAAAATTTTCCTATTAACTCAACTAGTTAATGCAGAAGTACCTCAGGCCTCTGTTACAGGGAAAAACAATTAAATTGCAATAATTACCATTCCCAATACCCGTGAACTAACATTTACATGTACAGAAAGCAGTTAAAACAAACACCTTGTAACCGAACAATGTGTTTGCAGAACCGAATTACAAATACCTCACAATTGCCTATTAGTTACAGTTCCATGGTTGTCACTTTTAGATCATTGATCTCCACGTTTTGTATGCAACTCTGTCTCACTTTTGTCAACCCTGAGTGACAACTGTCCTTTTCTTGTTTTCGAAAACAATGCGTTGAAGTAATTATCATGTAAATAGTCGGGGTATGAATGACATGTGAGGAATTAATGTGTTAGTGTTTGTTGTGTATTGTTTATCGAGGATAAGAATAGCTTTTAAGAAATTTACTTATTGTTTGAAATGGCATTCACTCGGTTTTATTCACTGAAAGTACCTGCGCATTATGTGGTACTTACAAATTGTTTTAATAATAATTTCAATCTGATATAATTTTATACAGAAACAAGAATTAAATAAAGCACCTCAATATTACTTACTGGAAAATAATGAATATGAAATATACCTTAAGAATCCTATTAACACTATTTTTAGAAATTCAAAAACAGGATTCCTGAAAGAACTGAACAATACCTCCGCAGAACACCATCTGATAGCGTGGCACGAACCCAACGTTTTATTACAATCATAAAAGGAATCTCCCAACATACAGCTGCAATTGTCTTCGGCAATCGCAAAAACAACAAAACAAAACAAAAAACAACAGAACATGTAACACACACATGTGTACAATACCTTTTTCAACAAAGGAGTTTCGTCTCTGTGCGTTGTATTAAAGCAAGTATTGTGTTCGAAATCGGACGAAAATGCTCTTCATTACACTGAAAGCTCGTGTGCCATGCGACAATAGCGGGGGGGAAGGGGGCTCGTCGGGTTGGGGGGAACACAAAGCTACAGCGAAGGAGCACCCACCACCCTTTCGGCCGGAAAATTGAAATGGTAAGAAACGTTATTTGGGTCATGATTTTATTAAATGTTAATAGATTTTTTACGTAAGGTATAAAGTTGCTTATGTAGAACTTCGGAGCGGTGTTCGGTTGGAGTAGATAACTATCGATCGTGCGCAAGATGTTTTCTTTTAATACTGTACTGAAAACTGGTTATAAGTGCTAAGTTCAAATTGATTTGATTATTAGAACTCTGATGAAAATTAACGTTTCTGTTGTTTCAACAGTGAGGGATAGACCAATTGTACTTAAATAATGTCTAATTGGTGTACTTTATATAATCAAAACAAAGACAAAATATTGAACTTAGTTTTTATAACATAAAAAATCTGCTTAAGTCCGCGTGCGTCGGTAATCAAGAGTTAAGATAATTACAAGAACTTGTTTTATAAAACATGTAACCGACCATACCTATATTTTGACAGATTATCAAATACTTTTGACAGGACGACATTTACGAAGAATGCTTCAAAACATAGCAAAACAAAACAATTTAAATTAACTTTAGAAACGGGATATTTACCATGTTTTTGATTTATTTTGAGTTCTCGATATTTCGGCACTGTTACAAGCGCCATGATCACGACGGTACTCAAAATAAATCAAAAACATGGTAAATATCCCGTTTCTAAAGTTAATTTAAATGTTAATGACCATGCCAGTTTAAAAACTTATAAAACAAAACAAGTTCAAAACTACAGCAAGTTTCATAAAATTTTACATAACGCTTAAAAGATACTTTAAACACAGCCATAATTAAACAGTGAAGGATGTTGGCTCCTGTGTAACGAAACAAAGACAATAAAAAACAAGTGAGGTTTTGTTGCCACCCCATAGAGGGCGCTATATGGCCTGCCTTCAAAAGATAAGAGCTTGACTTTAAAATAGACACGAGAGGCATGTATTAAAACTGTTTTGAATATAAAAATGTAAAAAGGGAATCTTTTGTTTGGTTTTTGATGATACTTTTATATTTTTTTTTTTTTTTTGCCAAATGTATTGTATAATTCGATTTCAATGTTTAATTTAAAATATTAAAAGGTTTTCAAAAGCCAAATACAGGATGTCGCAACTTTTCTTTTACAATTTGGGGATTTTATATCTTAATATATTTTTATTTATTTGTACTGAGGGACAGAGGTTTTAAAGGCGTTTTTGTGGGCGATAGTCTGACCCCCTGTCACTGCAATAGTCTCTCTCCATCTTTATAATACCTCCAAATTTGTCAAACGTGACATCAGATGGTCTTGTAACCCCTGGTGTTCTGCCTACCCCATAAGGGATACAGGCGTGACGTTATGTATGTATGTATATATGTTATTTGTACTGTACCTAACAACGAGTAAGACGGCAAACTAGCACTCGATCCACCTTTAAGAAATTATTAATTTAGATATTATACTTAGCTAAGATGAATGATGCATTGCCGACCTAAAGCTTTAGCTGGAAATTCTATTATTCTTGTAATTTCACTGAATTTAAAGCAAAAAATCACTTACACAGAGCACCTTCAAGCGAGTCTTGATTCTACTACTAAAGTCTCTTAACTGACCCCTACAAGTTTATTAAATAAGTACTACATATTTACAATTCACAAAAAGTTCGTTTGTATGTGCGACAAGGTATGAGCCTTTTGAGTGAAAATGTTCTCAGTGAGTTAAATATAAGTACTACAACCAATTATAGAATACTACGGCACGTAACATCTACAAAACTTCTTAAATGTGTAACTTTTTACTTCACAAAACTACTTCAACAGTTAATAGATTCTGCCTATACAATACTCAGTTTCTTTACAAGAATCAAATGCTTTTCTTTGCTTCAAAGGCAAGTTTTTACCGATAACAGACTCTTCTTTATACGATTATGAACGGGGCCACTATTGGACATGCTTCTATTGCCTTTTTGTCCAGCCAATGGCATTCGGTATACACCGAAGTTAATTAACAAAATGCAACTGAAAAAGTTAAACAAAAAATGTGGAGAACGTACGGTGCACAGCAATAGTTCCAACGTGTTGAAGTCCCGATTCTAAATGTAATCGAAACACCGTATTTATGTTGCGTGCAGTGAAAACAGCTGGTAGGGTTTGCAAATAAACTAGTTTGGATACTATTTGTACAGAGTAAAATATATCTCTATAACTGTATGTAACCTTTCGCGATTTCAATTAATAGTAGGTAGTATTAAACGTTTGACATTCATTTATTTACGAGGAGTTTTTCATGTTATTGTTCAAATGTTAGATACTTATCGAACTTTTAATTACATAAAAATGTATTCCTATCTTGAGACAAACATTTTTACAACCGTTTCCAAAGAATATTGTTCTAGATCGCCTTGTAACCAACAAACATTTGACGTATGCGTTAATTTTAATTATATTTTATTATACTTTTTAAAAATAATAAATTCAAGCGGACACTGTTTAATCCTTAATAGATTTTTAAAAGCATCTTCATTGATTTTAATACCAACCAAACCCGCCATCTTTCATGGAATTGTCAATGTGAATATCATAAAAGATTTGATTGAATCAATGATAGTGTCGCTAGTGTTGTGTCGCTGTGGTTGTGTTGTGTTGTTGTGACTACCTATTTTGCGATTTCTTTTGGCGTTTTTGATTTTGTTTCTGTTTAACGGACTTCGATTTGGATTGCTTTCAACGTGACCTGGCTTCGAATAACTGATTCTGTGATCTGCATATACGACACCTTGGCATTTTGACAACGGATAACGGACTTCGCATACGAAATGGAAAGTGGATTTTGTATCAGCTGTGGCTCTGCTGGTGGTTCTATGTTGTTGGAAGATGAACAGATTCGTCGATGTATTCAGGAATGGGCTCCATCACTTTCGGTAAATAACTGTTAACGTGTATTTCACATAATGACGTTTTGTAGAAGACATGACGTACGTGTCATATTTTTCTGTTATTTATTTTTTTCTAAGCTTTTAGTGCAATCATATATGCCTACATTTTAAGTATTTTGTTCTTTCAGATTCAAGCAAGTGATATTATATGCACATTATGCTGGACTTTGGCACAACAAAGCATACAAACCACTTCGGAAAACATTGGTAGAAATTGTGCACTATGCCCTAAAACACTGGGACCTCGAACTCGTTCTCATCAAATTATTGCTCTGAGAACTGACACACAGCACCATATTAATATCAAGAATATTATCACAGAAAGATTAATGCCATTGGAAGTATTTTATTGTCTAATTCTAATATGCTACTTAGAAATATCTTTTTGACATACCAGCTCAAAATGTACTTTTTATTTTAGATTCGTGCTTCTCACCATATTTGCCATCCTTGCTGGCAAAGAGCAGATCGTGCTGCCAGGCATTATTCAGTACCGTCGTCATCTACACATACTCCAAGAAGAAGCAATCCCTTGCGATGTGCCAATTGTGGGATTAATTTAATAAGATTGAGAAGACATGTACTAAATGACGATGCCATTCTTCTGCAAATACAGCAACGTGTTGCACCACAAGTGGTCAGTTTTTCCTATTTTAATATGTCAAATAATAAACATGTCATGCACTTTTATTGCTAGCACTTGTCAGTTTAAGTAGTATGTAGTCAAAGCATCTTAGGACCTACATACATTATAATAAATTCACTGTTTCGTTTATACTATCATTACTATTAATTATGGATAATTATGTGGAAACTGAAATTCTTACTACATCTCAACAAATAAAACATATTTTGCTTTACAGGTGACTGCAACTGATTACATTTGTGATGCCTGTCATAATTTACTTCGTAGTTTAATGGGAGCCTCGCAAGATGCACATGAGACTGAAAACATTGGTCATCAGCACATTTGTTTGACATGTGGAGTGTCACTAACCCAAACTCGAAGACACTATTTAAATGCAGAGATTAATCATCATATTGTTGATATTGTACGAAGTTGGATCCAACCACGCGAGGTTAGTATATTTCATTACACAAACGTTTTTTAATCAAAATGTAACCACACACCTCAGAGCAGCCAGGCAAGAATCTGTTCTGTGTCTGATTGACGCATGCAGTTAATAAAAATATTTTTAAATTAAAGTATTTACCCTGTCATTTGCATTCCTAAGCTATAATTTTTATATAGGTATAATTATGTTGTCACTTTCATATTATTTTCATAATAGTTAATATAATACACGAAAATTCTTTCTCACCTTCTTATCTTTAGATATTTTATTTTTAGATAAATCTAGTAATCATTTTCATATTTTTTGTTTTAGATTGAAGCATCGGATATACTTTGCCATAGGTGCTATCAAAGAGCAGATACAGCAGCAGTCAATGCTATTTCACCATCTATAAACAATGTGATTCCACCTGAAGATGAAACAGTAACCTTGCCCAATTTCTCAAGAGCATCGGACACACATAGTCGATGCATATTTATTGGATGTCACAGCACTTCTCAAAAATTAGTACCATTTGTGTTAAGAGTGAGACTTTTTAGAGAACACAATTATTATATACCACCAGAGTGTCGTATATGCGAACAGCATCTGGCAAGGCAACCCTGGTCAGAGTTATTAGATGTGGAAAATGTCAACCGTCGATTTAAGGCTTCACATATTGAAGATTTTGTCGAATTATTAAAGAATGACAAGTGTGTGATAGATTAAGAAAATATTGATTCAATGGACGACAATTTGGTGTGGTACTGGATTGGACGTACCAAACAACAATTTATAGAATTGCTCACAGAACTGCCAGATTTTAATCAGCGGGCTACATCTCTTGGTGCATATTTAATGAAAATGCGGACTGGGGATTCTGATGAGAGAATGTCTACCTTGTTAAACATACCTCGAAGCACCCTTTCGAAACTTGTGACAAAAGCAAGAGAAATAATGACTCAAAATTTTGTGCCAATGCATTTGGGGCTACCGCACATATCCAGAGTGGATGTTGCAGCAAGAAACTTGTATATACCGGAATCTCTGTTTGGCAACCCTGGAAGTGACTTAGAAAATAGAAAAGCTATTGTAATAATGGATGGAACATATATATACGTTCAAAAGAGCAGTAATTATGCCTATCAAAAAAATACCTATTCACTTCATAAATATAGAAATCTTGTAAAGCCATTCATTGTAGTATGTTGCGATGGGTATATAATTGATGTTTTAGGTCCGTTTGCTGCCACAAAATCTGATTCTGATATAGTAAAAGATGAATTTGAAAACCCATCAAAACCCATGAGACAATATTTTAGAAATGGTGATGTGATGATACTTGACCGTGGTTTCCGTGATAGCATTTCACTTTTAGAATCAGTCACTTCCAGTAACAATATATTGCTTGTACGTGGCAGAATACACAGCCGACATATAAGCAATAAAACTTATTTTGTTTATATCTTGCTAGACAGAAGTCAAATTGGAAGACAATCAATAGTACAATATTGTTGCAACTGCATTGTTGGGCGCAGGACCATAGGATGCTGCGCTCATATCATGACCATTATATGGTATTTAAGTTATGCCCGATATGAAGGCAACATCGCCCCACCTGCACAATTCTTAGACAATATTTTAATAGAAATTGTAGAATATAACAATGAAAATGAATAAAACTGAAATATTAAAAAAATAAGTGTTTTATTTCTGTTCTTGACAATGAGAATGTCATAATATGTATATGGCTACTTACAATACCTGTTGTTGGTCTGGTTGCAGTATGCAAGTGCTTCAAATCATATCATAAAACCTGTTAGGCACCAATCAATACATAAAATAAAAAAAAGATAGGTATACAGATATTCAAATGTTTACATTTTCTCAACTGATGGTTTGCATAATGTTGGAAATAGGTATGTAAGAACCTATACCTAAACAATACTTCTTGTAGGGCTGACTTGGTTTAATGCAGTAAGTATAATTAATCCCCCTAGCTTATTAAGTACCTAATCTTCAATCAACAAATAATAACTGTACCTGAAAGGCATAATAAAACTGTAATTACATGCATAATACAAACTGTATTTGCAGTTTAATGCTTCGTAGATACTAGAAATGGCGATTTTAGAAGGAATTACTGAAGTTTTCTTTTATTAAAAATAACCTCAAATTCTGTTCTTTTTTTTAAATAAATGTGTTCTCTAAAGTGTCCGTCAAGAAACTTTGTTCTTGTGGGCTACTAAGGGCAATTTACAAATAGAAAATGATTTTTTCTCTGCTGTTGGCTCTGAGGCGAACAATGTATGGGCGTGGAACAATCACCTTGTATAATTAAATTCACACATACTATTTTAACAACTGAACTAAAACATACCTATGTAAATCGATCATCGTTGCTGTCCGTACACCGGTAGCTATATACAGGGTGGAGAAAATCGACGTAAATTAACATTGGACGGCGACATATGCTTGCTTTGTTACATAATAGATATTTTCTTTTCATCGAATAATGGTTCCGAAGCATAGATAATTGGCAGTTGATTAATACATAGATGACGAGCAAGATACTTCAAACTTTGATGATTGTGAATTTTAAGCACTGTGAAATTATATAGCATATGTTTCTGAAACTTTTTTATATTCTAAAAGAGAAAGTAGTGAGAATGATAGATTGATGGTTTGTGATTAATATTTTTACGGGTTAGAAACATAGAATACTGACTTTGAAATCAAGAAAAAAAGTGATTCATCAAATTTTGTTTTTTTTTTATGATAAATTAAATTACTTTCAAGTTTAAGGTATTTACTGATTTGGTTTATTGTTATACACAAGCTCAACCTGTTCTACAAATAAGCTGATACCTCCCTCCAATTCATTTATAACAGATAAATTTTAAAGTAAACTTACACAAATAGGTATTGCTGAATAAACTGGACTGTATTAAAATATTATTTAACGTGTATAATATTAAAAAATACTTTCTACCTTTAATTTCTACCTCACCTAGAAAATAATTGCAATATTCAAGTATAAAACTTATAATTTCATCAAAATACCCCCAACACATTACAACTAGATGTTACGAACTGTTATATCCCGGGATTGTTACCCTAAGTGCTTTCCTAGGCACTGCTGAGCTAACTCAGCAGTATTAGTTTAGCGATAACGGTTCGAAGCTTTCTTGACCACCGGTGGCAGAGTCAGTCTGCGTCCTCGTACAGTTCAGAGCGGTTGCTTAAAGATTAATCCTAAATATTATCCTTTGTTAAAATCCTTTTGAAATAAAAGTGTTCTAGTGTTAAAAATAGTTTTTTTTAAAAAGCTAATTCTAAAACCACGTATAACATTTTGGTGGCAGCGGTGGGATCCGGAAAATTCCAAGTGCCTAAGCAACCGACTCGCAGACTCGCGCCGGGTCCCTATCCTATCTATGAATCCAGTGTAAAATAAATAAAATAAAACTCAGTGTCGTATCCAGTGCGTACTTTTAAATATCCAGTAACCTCGTATTATCTATATTCGATACCCAGTGAAAAATCCAGCATCCAGTGTAAAAGTGCTCAAACATCAGTTATACAACGCTGATAACTAAATAAAATCAGTATAATATCAACTCAGTATAATATAGTGAAAAGTGAATCAAGGGGTGCACATCCTTTATAACTTAATAAAACCCCAGTGTCCTAAGTGTTCAACTGTATCCTGAAATCATACTTCGAAATTACATCATACGGAAAATCGCATCGTGAACTGCAATTTCCTCGACACTATTCTTCGAGTCAAACTTCAATCATTCTACCAGAAATCATTCACGTTTCCATACCATATGTGAATAATAATCAAGAAGCCGAAATCAAGAACAAATAATTATCCCGTAACAAACGGTCTACTCGCAGCACCCAGGCGGCTTATCGCCCGTCGGAATGTCCTACTCAGCAGTCTCGTTCGTATCCGTCGTCGCCTACACAATACTTGTACTGTAAGTCTTTGGTCACTGCTTTGTTTCGTTTAAGAGTTCTGAATATTATTTGATAGTCACGGAACTATTTTTAGATTTAAGAAACTCGTTCGATTTACGTAGTTCATTTTATAATACCGTTTTAACTTTTACATTTCTTATTTTTCTTTTGTTTAATGATTCTAGTTATAGTTTAACCTGTTTGAAATATAAATTATGCCAAAAGTGACTAAATCTGAAGATAACAAGTTAACATTGAATATTCCCGAACCTGAATTAATTTTAAGCGACTCAGAAGTGAAGTCACCTGTTAACTCTCCTCGCGTAACTAGGAAAACGGCTGCATCCATTCCGATGGCGGAATTAGAATTAAATACCCTTTTTAAGTTTATCAAATCCTATGATGGTAGTAGGGAAACCCTAAATTCGTTTTTAATAAACTGCGAAAATGCATATAGTCTTGCATCCGAGTCACAAAAACCCATTTTATTTAAATTTATTTTGAGTCAACTTAGTGGAAAAGCGGATATTGCCTGCTCCATAAAGGAGTTTGCGTCTTGGGAACAGCTGAAGGACTTCCTTAAAACCCAATTTAGTGAACGCAAACACTACTCACACCTTTTAACCGACCTTCAAGAGAGCAGGCAAGGTTCACAAGAAACCGTGGGACAATATGCACTTAGAGTAGAGACCTATCTTTCGCAATTGTTAACTGAAATATCCTTGTCTGGCACTAAAGTTAAAGAAATGTATGGTCGCACGGCGGCTATGGAGGATCTTGCCCTGCACCATTTCCTTATGGGGCTACATCCCCAAATATCTAATATTGTTAGATGTAGGGCTCCAAGAAACTTAAACGAAGCAATTAACCTAGCAGTATCCGAGGAACGCATACAGCAAACTTTATATAAGCGTTCACACCCTGAACAGCAGCCTAATAATAATAATATTAAATTCAAACCAAATACCTATAGAAATAACCAAACACCCCCTATTCAGAGATCGTTTAGCCGAGCACCTCCTGTTCAAAGACCGTTTAACTATGCACCCCAAGGTGCATCTATTCCTTTCTGCCGGTATTGTAAATCGACCGGTCACGATATTTCATCATGCAGAAAACGAGAATATAATAACAACCGGTACAAATATACACAAAACCAAGCTTCTACTTCTTTTAAACCACCTCCTCGTATTCACTATCTTGAACAACCTGTTGAACATAATCAAGATGATGTGGGTCGGGACGAAGTAGATGCCTCACCTGCACATTTAAACATGTAAAGGTCTCGGAAAGGTGTCGCTCGAGACTTAAACATAAAGTCGACACCCATCCTTTAAAATCCTGGAACCACTCGGGTAACCAGCCCCCAATAAGTGTCCAGTCTATTCAAAATCCAAGGGACCACTCGGGTAACCAGCCCCAAATAAGCGCCCAATCTATTCAATATCCAAGGGACCACTCGGGTAACCAGCCCCAAATAAGCGCCCGATCTATTCAATATCCAAGGGACCACTCGGGTAACCAGCCCCAAATAAGCGCCCAAACTATTCAAAATCCAAGGGACCACTCGGGTAACCAGCCCCCAATAAGTGTCCAATCTATTAAAAATCCAAGGGACCACTCGGGTAACCAGCCCCAAATAAGCGCCCAATCGACAAATCCTAAGAAACTACAAGTTTTAAAATCTTCTTTAAAGTCATCCAGTAAAATCCAAAATATCCTACCAAATTCTAACTCAGAAAACAAGATTTACGAAATCAATCTCGACACATCCAAACGTCTTCTACCACACGTACTATTAGACTCACAAATATCCAAAAATCCTATAACCCTGTTAGTCGACTCTGGTTCGGCTATATGCCTCATAAAAGAATCATGTATCCAACAATATCCGAAACTAATTAAAGAATCCATAAAACTCAAGGGAATAGATCCTGGCGATGAACCTACTTCAACCGAGGGCCATTTTCAGCTAAAACTTAAATTCGACAACAATAAATCTTCCACATTCAAATTTCATGTTATAAGAAATATAAATCTACCCTATGACGGCATAATAGGAACTGATTTCCTGACATCTCACGGGTGTAAAATAGACTACACCGAAGACGTTCTAAGGATAGGTAACACTAGCATCAAACTCGAATTTTCTGAGCCTTCTTATCTCATTCCACCTCGCTCAGAAGCAGTTATCGAGTGCTCGATTGAAAATCCTAATCTCAAACAAGGCATAATTGTTGATCAACACCTATCCGACGAATTATTAATTTCAAACTGTATTGTTAAAGTTAAAGATAACAACCGAATTAATTTAACCATAGCCAATATATCTGAAAACCCTGTAAATATAAACTCAAATTTAAACCTTAAACTAGAACCACTGTACCCAACCGCCTTTCAAATTCGACGAACCTTTTCGGGAACTCCTAAACGAACTCAGGAAGTAATAAATTCTCTTAGAATAGATCATTTAAACTCAGAAGAAAGTAACGCCCTTTTAGACCTCTGCTCCCAGTATTCAGATATTTTCTATCTTCCAGATGATCAATTAACATATACTCAAGCCCTTAAACATGAAATTAAAACAAGTACCGATACTCCAGTCCACACAAAATCCTACAGATTCCCTGAATTCCACAAAAAAGAAGTGGAATCTCAGATAGGCAAAATGCTCGATCAAGGAATCATAGAAGCCTCATCCTCGCCTTGGAGCTCACCAATTTGGATTGTGCCCAAAAAATTGGACTCTCAAGGGCAAAGAAAGTGGCGAATAGTGATTGATTATAGGTCACTCAACAATATCACTATCGGAGAAACATATCCTATTCCACAAATATCTGAAATCCTCGATCAATTAGGAAACAGCAAATACTTCTCCACTTTAGATCTCACTTCCGGTTTCCATCAGATCCTAATTTCTCCCGAAGACGCACCCAAAACAGCTTTCTCCGTTCCTCAGGGTCATTTCCAGTTCAATAGAATGCCTTTTGGGCTTAAAAATGCCCCATCAACTTTTCAAAAACTGATGAACAACTGCCTTTCAGGATTACAAGGCTCCCGATGCTTTGTCTATTTAGATGACATCGTAATCTATTCTCCAGACCTAGCTTCTCAAATTACCAACCTCGAAGCCGTTTTTAGTAGACTTCGCAACTTTAACCTAAAGCTCCAACCGGAGAAATGTGAATTTCTGCGGAAGGAAGTTGGCTATTTGGGGCACATCATTGGAAAGGATGGTGTCAAACCTAATCCAGACAAAACCAAGGCAGTAACAGAATTCCCAGTTCCCAAGTCACCGAAAGACATTAAATCGTTCTTAGGATTAGTATCATACTATAGGAGGTTCATACCCAATTTCGCCAAACTAGCTAAAGCCCTTACAGTATTGCTAAAAAAGGATACTCCATTTAAATGGGAAAATGAACAGCAACTAGCCTTCGAATCTCTAAAAGCCAAACTCGTATCAGCCCCAATATTAGCCTACCCTGATTTCACCCAAACATTTCTCTTAACATGTGACGCATCAAATTACGCAATCTCTGCCATTCTGTCCCAAGGGCCCATAGGCCAAGACCGGCCGATTGCCTATGCATCTCGCACCCTAAATAAGGCAGAATGCAATTATAGTGTCACGGAGAAAGAATGCCTTGCGATTGTTTTCGGAACTAAAGTATTTCGACCTTACTTATACGGATATCGCTTCAAGATCCTTACGGACCATAAACCACTTCAGTGGTTATTTAACTGTAAAGATCCTGGGTCGAGACTTGTCCGTTGGAGGCTCAAACTCGAAGAGTTTGAGTATGATATCCAGTATAAGAAAGGCAAAATAAACGCCAATGCTGACGCCCTTTCTCGATTTCCCGTCAATCCAATCAATACTCAAAATTCCTCAACTGAACCCGATGTAATCCCAGATCGTTTAGAACCAGTCCCAGAAGTATCCAACAACCTACCTTTAGAATCTAATGAAGTTCCTTTTAGCCCTCTTACTGTTGATGACCTTGGCATTGAAATGAACCTTCCTCCTAGTCCTCTTGATATAGATAGTAATGATTTACCAAATACCGACCCACTTGAAATACAAGTTAATGCTGATCCAAAGCCCTCTACAAGTTCATGCCCAGACATACCTGTCGACGACTACCCTACATTCCTAAAATCATTAGCAGACAGAAACACATATTTTAATACTAATATCGAGGAATATAATGACAGCCTCTTGAAGTGTCCATGTAAAATCATTTTAATCCCTACTTCTATTGATCTGGATGAATCCAATTTATACATGCAGGAACTCCTATCCGACCCTGAAACAAATGCCTCTGTAGTTGACTCAGAAAGACAACTATTTTCCTTTCATAAGATCAACTCTAATGGCAAAACCTATTATTTATTATTTACGAAGGTTCATCACTTCGATGAAGCATCTTATCCTGAAATATTTATTACTTTAAGGACAATTAGAGACGAATTAGTAGTTTTGTCAGAAACTACCGAAATTGGAATTTCAGACTTTAACAACCCCTTTGAAAAACATTCTTTCGTCAAAATTTATAATATGTTAAATTATCTTTTCCATAACACGCAAATGAAAATCAGAATATACCATAATAATTTGACATTCCCAGTTCCGACAGAAATTAAAAAAGATACTTTCCGATAACCATGATATCCCTATAGCTGGCCATTTAGGTTCCAATCGCATGTACAACAGGATTAAGCAATTGTATTACTGGAAAGGAATGCGTGGTGATATAGAGTCCTACGTAAAACAATGTAAATCTTGCCAAGAAAACAAGGCGCTTAGGAAAATTAACCGTGCCCCGATGCAGATTACTAGTACATCAACGGAACCACGTCAACGGATATCACTCGACATTGTTGGACCCCTTCCAGAAGCCGGGATTGCAAAACTAAAATATATATTAACTATCCAGGACGACCTCACCAAGTTTTCCTCAGCTTACCCTATACGCAGTACAACTGCCGAAGAAACTAGTGAATGTTTGATTCATTATATTTCTATATTCGGTATCCCCAAAATGATTTTGACGGACCAAGGAACAAATTTTACATCTGATTTGTTCAGGAAGACTTGTGACTTCCTAAAAATCAAAAACCTCTGGGCTTCTCCGTATCATCCGCAGACACAAGGTGCCTTAGAGCGAAGTCATTCAACTCTTAAGGAATACCTCAAATCATATATCAATGAAGACCAAAGTAATTGGCCCCGCTATGTTTACACAGCAATGTTAACGTACAACACATCCGTCCATAGCACAACTCATTATACACCCTATGAGCTTATGTTTGGCAATAAACCATTTATCCCAAATTCTGTTTATGATGAATCCCTAGGAGCAACGTATCCAGACTATGTACGTATGCTACAAAACCGCCTTAAACATTCTCGCGAAAAAGCCCTGGATTTCATTAGGAAATCCAAGGAAAATTCTAAAACCTACTATGATAACCGTTCTCGCCCGACCTCATACAAAACCGGCGACTTTGTATACCTTCGAAACCACTTAAGGTTACGAAAGGCTCTCTCACCTCTGTGGAAAGGGCCCTACAAAGTCGTGAAGGTAAATGGAAATAATACGCTTACTTTGCTCATTGGTAGACGTCATGTTAAGCATCATTTCGATGAAGTAAAACCAGCTGAAACTAAACTAACTTGATCACGATATAAGAACATCTATACTTTTCAAATAATAATACGACTCTTTTTAGTGTTAGGATATTTTCATAAAGATATATTTTTAGTTTAGTTCCACTTAGATGTAATTGCAATATTATTTACAGTTCCGTTCGAGGTCAAACTGATCGAGATTTCATCCAGACAATCACCTCCGGCCCAGGACTCTATTATGATTATTTAGGACAACTTAAAATTAATGATGTACAATTAAAAATACTTATACCTGTAGATATTTCACATTTTAGTTTTCATATTCAAAACATTGAGATTGCCTTAGAAACCACAAAACAACTATGTAAACAAACTCGAATTATAGAATTAGATCCGGAATGTAGCAGTCTATTACAACCGTTAAAAGCTAGATATCTAGATATGAATAAGGAATTCAATTCAATCTCGCATTTAGTAGATAATAGATCAAAGCGGAATGCTTGGCTAGGTGGTGGTGGAACAATCCTCAAACACATATTCGGTACTTTAGATGAAGAGGATGGATTGAGATACGATAACGCGATATCAACCTTACAGGAAGACGAAAAACAGTTGGCTTCACTGATGAAAGAAAACATCTTAGTTACTAATTCTATACTTACTCGTTATAATAGTACTCTAGATATAATAAAAGAAAATGAAATTAAAATTACTAATGCTATCGACGAACTCTCGTTCACCATTAAGAACATTTCAGAGATAACCAACGGTCTGGTTAAATTGACTAATATTAATGTACTTTTAGATAGCCTCGAAGCGGCAATACTAACATTATCATTTCAACTAGAGGATATTACGAATGCAATATTATTTAGCGGTCAAAATATTTTGCACCCCACTATAATGACACCTGCTCAGTTGTACCGAGAGCTCGCCGATAACTATAGACACTTACCAAGTGATTTAGAATTACCTGTAGCACTAGACATAAGATCTATACATTTATTATTAAGTATTTCTAAGTTAGTCTGTTTTTACATAAACAATAAAATTATTTTTGTATTACAAGTTCCGTTAGTCAATATAGAAGAATATTCATTGTTTCATAATATTGCTCTTCCTACTCCATATGATACTAAAGAACCAGATACATTTAGCCTTATTATGCCAAATAACAAATATATAGCAATGACCAAAGACAAATCTCACTTCTGCGTCTTCGATAATATGAATATCTGTCATCACATCGGCGCTGGCGATTATGTTTGCGACATCGATAGTGTCTATTCTACAGACGCAAAGCCTACTTGTGAAAGTGAACTATTGGCTAAAGTGATAAGTGTAAAACCACCACAGTGCGAAAGTAAAACTATTAGTGGAAAACTAGATATCTGGAAACCGTTAACGAATAATAAGTGGATCTTTATACAATCCTTACCAAATAAGATTTCTATTGACTGTCCAAATTCTGAACTTTATGAAAATAGTATTATGGGAACTGGCATACTTACAATTCCCAATGATTGTACCGCGTACTGTAGAAGTACTAAACTAATATCTAAGTACAGTGTCTTAAATATCACTTCTCCTATCAATCATGTACCAGAATTTAACCTTATTAATGATACTTGCTGTAACAAAGACATTTTTGTTAAACCTGAAAATAATGTGTCTCATATTGACCTACAAGATATAGATTTAGATGATTTTACTACAAATAATCAGATAAAAATGAAAAATCTCTTAAACAAATTAAAAGACATCGATCATTCCAATGATCCACACATCATTAAATATGGGACACACTATTCTGTCATTACTATATTAATAGTTATTGTAATATTTTCCTTTTTACTATATTTTACTTATAAGAAGTTTTGTAAATCTGAAAGCAACCGACCTTTTCAATTCAATTTTAAATTAAGTAACTTTTCACGCTCAAAATCTAAACAACCCGATATTGAAATCTCCGAAATAGAACATGCAACCCCAGTCGTTCCCTTAAGGACTAAAGTCTAACGAAGACTTTGATTAAATTAACCCCAAAGTCTCCTCTTAAAGGGGGAGGTGTTATATCCCGGGATTGTTACCCTAAGTGCTTTCCTAGGCACTGCTGAGCTAACTCAGCAGTATTAGTTTAGCGATAACGGTTCGAAGCTTTCTTGACCACCGGTGGCAGAGTCAGTCTGCGTCCTCGTACAGTTCAGAGCGGTTGCTTAAAGATTAATCCTAAATATTATCCTTTGTTAAAATCCTTTTGAAATAAAAGTGTTCTAGTGTTAAAAATAGTTTTTTTTAAAAAGCTAATTCTAAAACCACGTATAACAGAACATTTACTTAAAACAGTAAAAGCGACTCCTGCGAATTATTAGAAACCTATTACTAAGTTCCCGAGATACGCCCCTACCTTAATTAATATTAACCGAGCAACGTGCGCCGCCCTAAACAGTTGTTTAATACAGAATTTATCGAGGGAGGTAAATGCAGCAGACATTGAAAACAAACATCGTACATATGGCTGGTAAGGATGTATAACATTGGAAAACATTGTCTGTGTTTCGTAAAATATTATATTGTGCGCGATATAATTATCTTGGTATGTTAAGAAAAAAATTCAAAAAAATTCAAAAAATTAGCGTTATCTTAAAATGATTGCATAGTAATAATATTTGAGAAAATCATATTGCAATAACTACAAATGTACGTTGTTTATAATTTGGGTACTATATTATATTTTACAAGCGGATATTTGCTATGTTTTGAGGTTTACCTTTTTTCCGACCACTTTGGCGATGGGATAAACCTATCTGCCTTAGATGGCAGTGGTTGCTGGTTCGATTCTCACCCGGAACAAGAAAAAAAGGTTCCAGGTCTAGGCGTTTATCTATATATGTATTTTCTATTCTGGGTTCCTCTCTAGTTCGCTACATGGTATCTCATAACATAACACAAGCTTTGCTTTCTTTGAGGCCGTGTAGTTCGTGTGATTGTCTGGGGTTTATTTTTATTTTTATACCTTAACTGGTTCCAAGCTTCACTTTAGACGGCGGTACTATATATACTGGATTATACTATACTATATATACGGCGGTACACAACAAACAACCTGCTCAACATACTCCCAAACCGTAAGTTTCAACAAATTTCAGTTAAAAAAGCTTCGCCCACGCACCGATCATTGTTATCGACATCGACATTTGTCGAGCAAAATTTCGATTGATTTTGTAAACAAAACACTTTTGTCCTCCGATTTATTAGTGCTCGCACTACAATAGGTTAATGCAGTGGTGATTGTCCTCCACTGACAGGTTGGTAGGTGCCTGTCTTTTGTTTATTCCGCACTCTGATATTGCTTGCATTGATTTCGATTAAGTCTGCTTCGATTGAAATATGAGATTTTATTGAAATATAGTCTGTTTTCCAATAAAATCGTCCAATAAAATGGCGGTTGAATAATTAATATTGTGATAATACAAAATACTTTCTATATAAATTCAGGAAAAAGACCAGGAATACAATAGCTTGGTATAAGCATTAGTCGCTACAGTTGATATTTAAATATGTAAATAAAAGATAAAAACACTGTAACAATATGAGTTTTATTACAGTGTTTAGAATTATTATACAATTTATGCAATAAAATGAGGCATGTTTTCCAGAAAGCTCTTACAATAGAAACTATAAAGTTTCTTTGACGCTTTGATTGAACTTTAGATAATACCTAAATTAAACTGTTTTTCTAAATTCCTGACCCAAATCAGATAATAATACGGTATCAATTAAACAAAAACAAAAATCTCACCAAATATTCAAACAAAACGAATAAAACAACCTGTCCATTCGTCCACCCTTTACACTGATAAAGTTACAAAACTCACAATTTTCTTTACACTTAATTTGAATCCTAATTCGCAGAGTTCCCTGAGCAAACAATTCTTTCACGACGTTTCTTTATGCCCCCTGTATATATGAATAAAACATGAATGTTTGGCGAGGACCAGCCAGCGCTTGTACTTTTGCGTAAGCTTAATGCTTTTGTGACGTGTTTCGCAAAAATAAATTTATTATGTTGACTGTACGTACGTATTGAGTGCTGAATTTATTATTTGTGTAAGGAATTTTTTACATTAAAATAAATACAGGTGGAACCTATAACTCATAATAAGCCTTATTAAGTTAATATATACATTAATACTACCTATCTGCTGTCCATAAAAATGAAAAAATTAAAATAACCTACATAACTCTTAATCTAATTATCATTATGTGTTATTCATCAGTGCAATATTCAATTAAAAATTTTTAAAATAGGATGTGACGTTTTGGTAGGTAAGTAATAGGAAAAACTTACATATTATTTACATGAGTAATCCAATAATTTGCATAAAAGAAGCATACAATGTAATGGGAAACAATTGATATAATAGGCGATTGCTATAAAAATTGTCGACTTATCAAAATTATGTCATTTCCCATACGTCGACGTGCCATAAATTACGCCAACTAGACTATGGTTATAGACTTTGTTACAAAATATATGCGTTATATTATGTAGACTTAGTCGTGAAAATTTTGTTATTTGAATAGTTGAAATCAACCTAACCATGTAGGTAAGGTCTGAAAAAAAAATTATGCAAGTTTCTTATAAACAAAAACTGAAAATAATGGACGTAGGTATCATATAAACTATTCCCTTTCGAGATATCGAAAGGCCCTGATGATATTTGCCATAATCTAGATTGTTTGATTGATTGTAATGACTTTAAAACGCATTAAAACATATTATTGTCACTATTCTAAACCTCACCAAGAAGTATGTAGCTATAAAGAAAAAGTAAAATGAATAAACTTCCAGCTGGCCACCGAACCCTATTTGTATTTTGTTTGCTGAGGGTATACGGCAACGTTATTTACATACACAGCACATAGAGAAGGCAGTGTTCGAAAAAAGGAGGCATAAAAAAATAGAAATGGCGTTTCCTCTCCCGTCACCGGCAGAATAGTCGCCCTCGGTTATTTTTTTCATACTTTTCGTTCGTGTCTCCTGTTTTCTAACATTTTTGAATCCGCCATTCGTCGGGTTTTGCTTAGCTGTGTCCGTTGATTAATTCGGTGGCCGGACGCCCGCTGCGTAGCGTCTGCGCCGTGATTGCAACTCTTTTTACACTTTTTTTTTAAGTGTGGAAAAGATGGAACGAGTTTTTAAATTTAGAAGAATGTTTTTTTTTAGTGGCCAGTGTATTGTTGTTTATGTGCGATGAGGTGAGGTATCTACCTACCTTTTAAATTGTTTTTAATATAAAAGACATTGATTACTTGACTAAAATGTCTATCAATATTTTTGATATTTGATATTATTTTTGATATTCGAGTTGCTGCAACTCTCCTACATTTAAAGTACCTATGTTTTATGATTGCTTTTAAAAAGCCAAGCACGTAATTTTAATAACTGAAGAATTTCTAAATAGTACCTAATCTTGTTAGATTCGGTTACCATGCGCGCTACTCAATACTTGTAACGGCCAATGAGTGAAAAGTCTAGCGAGAAAAGCTGCATCCATTTATACCTATCGTTTAATTCCCATTGCTTGCTGGGAGCAATAATTTATCTCTTCAGTATTTAGCTATGTATAGGGAATTAGGGATGCTGTGATCCTCATTGTGACGGTTTTTTTGATACTGATTTGGCTAGCTTGCTGGATTACGCCCCAAACCTTGAAAAACAATCATAGAGTATTCAGAAAACAGATAGGATAAAAAAAATCTACCTATAAAATCTTGAAATCTTATTTGAACAGATAATTGACATATATTTAAGTTTTTTTTTTACTTTGGATCACATACTTATAAGTAGGGATGGCATTGATCTAGGTATCTGGGTATATGTATAATATTCCAAATTAAAGTCCACATAAAACCGTTTAAGAATGTTATTAGAATAGGAAATTATTTTTTATTCAATGTGTGATTTTTAATCAAATAAATGAATTATATCAAAATTGTTAATTGCCTTAATTTTCCTATTTTCATTTCCCTTATAAAGTACGAAGGTTTAGTAAGTCGTATAATCTGGATCTATCCGAAACTATTCGGAAATTGTGACTTAAGTACAGAAGGCAGCAGATCAAGCGTTCTAAACCTGTCAAAAACTTGTAATTGAATCTGAAATCTAAGCCTTCGACATTACGTTGAAAATTGGTTGGGTAAATTTGACAGGTTTTTACCTTCTGTACTTACATATTCAGGCAATGTTTCATGAAAAGCCAGTTTCTTCCTAAAGCCGTGTGCTGTCATCTTCGACCTCGTCTTCAGGTTGAGGTCAAACACGGGTTTTGGCAGCGAAGAAAAAAACTATTTAATCAGACTTTTAGTTATAATATAAATGAGTAAATATTTCTTACAATACTATCGAAATTAGCATCAGAATGTGAAATTGGTGCGAAATTTTGAATAAATGATTGCTATTTTGTCAACATAGGCAAGAGAGCGTCTTTAAATAATTTGCATTTAAAATGAGGAAGGTGGCAGGTATAGTGTACTCAGGCAAGTTAATGATAAAATAAACAGAATTTTCAAACTGTAAAATAATATTTTAAATTTTACGACTTGTATCCGAAGGGAGGTTAATTTTTAATCATATGTATTTATTTACATAATAAGTATGCGATTGATTTTTTTTTCTCTCGCACAAAAACTGCTACCCATTGAGATATTAGTACTACGTATAGAGAAGCTACGAGTATCTCAAAGAAAAAATGTTTTACATTTTTATGACAAGAGCGCGGAGCATGCGCGGCATGCACTGAATTGGCCTTGCAGCGGCTGCAGCGCTAAATCTAGCGATGTCGTCTAATCAAACTATTAAAAACACTGCGCTAGATCGCTTTAAATGAACAATTTTGTAGCTGCCAAAACGTCAAATCTCGGGAATGTCACGGTATTGAAATTACGTATCATCATCATATTAACATTGCAGAAGTAAACAAACAGACTTTTTACCTATTTTATTTGAAAGCATATAAAATGGAATGAATTCATTTAATTTTCATAAGTTTTGTAGGTATATTTATGAAGTTTTGTATATATATTTGCCAGAAAGATTACGCAATATTCTTCTAGTCTTCTACCTCATAAATTTGAATTTGAATAATTATTTACTATAGACGTAGGATTTTTTTAATTATTAAGTTATTTATTGCATTGCGCTTAACTTGTAAGTAACGATAAGGATGCAATGTCTACTCCAAACGGTACTGCAAAACTATAAAATAATAAGCTGATTTTCCAAACCCTGTGTGTCATAAACCGAAGAAATAGTAAAGGTATAATATAAAAATATTGAACTTAAAATAGCCACATCAATGTTTTTTTAACCATCATTTTACATCTCAAAACCTCAGATATTTTATACAAAATGATGAAAATAAATTTATAGGAAAAAATGGTAAGTTTAGATATTTTGCTGGAAATTGTTCAAAGCAATTTCGGAACCAAAATGTCGGATAATTTTAAGCATTTTAACTTGTCTTAGGAAATCCTCAAAAAAAGGGACCCCAAATAAAAAATCCGTTAGCATTGTCCCTTCTGCCGAAAATCAATATTTTTTTACTCTATGCAATTCGAAAAAACATAGTGACTTGGTGAAATAACTACAAATTGCTTTTTAAATAGATATTTTAGGTGACTTAACACGTGAAAAGTGACTCGTTGGGATTTGTATATATTGGGTACTGTTCAAACTTCAAACAGTGCCTTAGCTAGCACACATAAAGGTATAATATTTGAAAAATATTCAACAGAAAACACAAACGTATTTAATTGTTCTGACAAGCGCTCGTCACACACGAACTTATCCGAGTAGTTAGGACAGAAAGCCCTAACTAGAGGCTGAAAAATTGTATGTGATGTCCTCTCTATACGTAGTAGGTACTATATATCGATGGCTGTACCTACCAAGTTCAATAGTTACACAGATAGAATCATATTAATTATAAGATTATTTATTTCCTTAAGTGTGGAGCTTTTCTCCGCCCAGAGTTTTTTCCGCCGGCTTATTTTGTCTCTTGGTCTACTGTAATATCTTATTTAACAACTATCAAGAACTAGTTAAAGCCGAAGTATGTGATGACTGACTTCATCAAGTGTTTAGTGAAATTCCTAAGACGAATAAAACTTTTTGAATTCTTTGAATTTTGAATTTTTGCTTTCACATACACTTTATTGTCGGATGTGTCAGACTAATTTTGGGGTCTTATGGAGTCCTTCATACATAGGTACATAACTTCACTTCTGTATCCCTTACCTATGGGGTAGATAGAACACCAGAAGTTACAAAACCATCTGATGTTACGTTTGACAAATTTTGAGGCATTATAATGGCGGAGAGTGACTCTTGCAGTGACAGGGGGTCAGCCTATCGTCCACAAAAAACCTCCAATAAAACCTCTGTCCTTAACTGACTTACATACCTGTGCTTTATAGAAAAGAAACAGCTGGCACATTCTATGTTTTTCCTTTGCTCCCAGTCTAGCATGTAAATTATTTATATTTACTACCTTTCTATTTCCTTCAAAGCTTCTATGCCTTCCTGATTATTAAGTTAAGAAGTTTAGTAAGTTGAGCAACCAGTGATGGTACTATACCTACCTAATATCGTATTATAACTGTTATCGTGTAGGTACAACTTTACAAAATCACTTCATTTCTTTACCTCGATGTTGCAACCGATATTCAAACATTTCTAGTTATGAAAGGACCCCGCTTCCGAATTCATTCGAACTAATAATAACAATGTATTCAAATATTTAAATTTCAAATCCTACCTTCATAAAACAAATAAATATCTCCTCAAACAAAAATCACTCACCCAATCTCTTCGAAATCTCCGAGTTATGCATCTTCGGGTTATCTTGCGCGATCTTCCTTCTCTGTAACCTCGACCACACCATGAACGCGTTCATGGGTCTCTTTATGTGTTCCTCCTGGACTTTCTTCTGCTGCGCCTGCGCCATTGAGCCCATGGACCCAATGGCGCCCATGGCAGACATGGGACCCATTTGGAAGTGGGCCATGGAGCTACCGAAGCCTGTTCGGTCGCACATCGCACCAGCGGCACTGTGGAAGGAGAATTTCGTTTAATTTTTTTAAATGCTCCTTGGATGGAAAAGATTTTCTTTTAAGAGATAAGGTTATAATTTGTGCTCTGAAAGAAATAACATACCTAATTAGTATTAGGTATGTATACTTACCATAAGGTATAAATAAGGTAGGTAATTAATAATTAATACTAGATTAAGCAAACTCGTGTACTCGCTTTGAGATCAATATTGGCGCAGTTGAAACAATCTTATTTGAAAAAAGAATTATTCGAATTGGTCCGCCTCTTTGGGTAGGCATAGGCAACAACCTAGCAGCCCGTTCACACATGGTCCGTTTTACTGGATACGTTTTTGTACCGTAAATACGTATACTGAATACTGTGTCATAATGTGAAGTTGCACATAAAACTCCATGCGCCATCGATGAAAAAAAACGCATCCGGTAAAACGGACCATATGTGAACGGGCTGCAAGAGATATTTTTCTTTGTAACGCAACGAGATCAAAGAAAAAGTTCGTTAAATATTTTTGATAAAGTAATATTAGGAAATGCATTATCATTCATTCTAAGAATGTTACATTGCTATGAACACTATGTACAAGCTGTATTTAAAACTTTTAATAGCGTCTGTCTGACAGAAAATCACTCATAAAAAAGTATAGTCAGCACCACAACTAATTACCTATACATTTTTTTTACAAACTGTACTAAATATATTACCCGGGTTACCTACATGTCTACTCAAAATAAAATATATCCCAAATAAATAAGGCTAAACTTATATTGCTGTAAACCTCCTTTTAAAATTTGCTTGAATAAGTTTATATCATGGTCATTATTATTTCAAGTAAGCAGTAGATAAGTAGGTACGATTGATCATAGCGTTTGCAACAATGCCTAAAAAACAAAAACTCAACATCATAGTACCTAGTTGCAAAGTCTTAAGGTTCCTACGGGAACTTAGCACACACGGGATAGCAATGGAAACGCAGGCAATCAGTTGAAGTTTACTAGCAACTACGCGCGCTCATACAATCAGTTTGTACCCCCCTTTACAATAATAAAAATATGTACCTACATACATTACAGTAGTAAATTCTAAATATTCAAATATTAGCTTGTTGTCAATGACTTTTATGTAGACTGTACTCCTCATAACATTAATCCTGGCCCTTCATTAAAAGGGCCCCGTTTCACGTGCGTACGAGTAACAATTGTAACTTTTTAATAAACGCGACAATTACTGTGCTCACGTGTATGGAAAATATTAATATTGTGTATGGCGCGTAAGAAAGAGGGGCCGATAGAATTGCCTTTATCATGCCGTCGTCGGTTCTGAGCGTTTTGATTGGCTCCTGACTTGTTTCTTCGAGGGATTATCTTGTGTACTTGTAGGTGTTAAGGGATATTAATGGCCCTTATTGCATTATCTAATAGGAACGTGCAGCTTGAAGGTAATTGTCGAAAGTGAATATAAAATTTTATTTTTTCCTTTTGTTTTGGAATTATGGGGTTTTCTGTTAAGATCGAAAAAAGTTATAGGTAACTAGCTGACCCGGAAAACGTTGTTTTGCCATATAAATAAAAAAAAATAGATGTTGGCCGATTCTCATAGATACCGGATGAGCACAAAAAATTTCATCAAAATCGGTCAAGCCGTTTCGGAGGAGTATAGCAACGAAAACTGTGACATGAGAATTTTATATATTAGATTTAAAAGAAATTAGTTAAGTATCTTTTATTTTCTAATAAGATTTTCTGTACCTATCTACCTACTATTATATCGTAAAATGATTAGGTAAATTATAACTGTATAATACCTAAACATTGGTTAGCTACATAATTTTAATTAAAATATCGTACCTATACCTACATCAATTATGTTATGACATTATAAGGTTGCAAATTTCTCACTAATGAAACATCGATTCGTAAGTATACGTATTGAAACCTCACAGAACTTACTAAAATTACCCAATCAAATTCAAAATACTAATTTCGGAATCAAATCAGAAAATCTACCAGCAATTATGCCAAAAACCACATAAACAAGCCTGTTAATGAATTAGCCAAAACATTCAGTTTAATTACCTACGCGAAACCATTTTACAAAATTAGATTTTGTATTTCACACACGGTCGAGTAATTAACGAATCAGGTAAAATGTATGAAGTTTGTATGAAATTAATGTTGAAATCTAAAATCTGCTGGAAATCGTATTTCGTAGGAACAGTACGTAAATAATGTGTGTGTAATAAACGATGTTTTAGACAGGTATGTATGTGTGATTGATAATTAGAATGTCAGCGAATGTTTGCGGTTTAATTTAGGCTGTTATTTTCTAATGCTTCATTGGAAATTATTTGGGTAATTTTACTTGACTAATTTTAATCAGTATTACCTACATACTAGTTAGCATTAGTAGGTTTAGTCAAAGGCACTATCGAATGAAGTGCGAGTTTGATTTTATTTGAAACTAATCAAAATATAGCTTGATGATAACACTAGGAACTTTTAGAGCCTAAGAAAATTAAAACTAAATCCCAAAATTGTAAATCGAACCAAAGTTTCCTAGATAACGTTATCACAAATACACACTTTAGCTCAAATACCGACATAACGTGTTTAGAACATCGTTTATTTTATTGGGATAGGTAGGTAAGCCCTCTGTGCCTTGATAATTAGGTGAAACGGGTGAAAACCTCTCGGTAGTATCACTTAAGCATCCGCCAGGATAGAAAACAGACTTTCCATAAAATCTGGGGCAAATTTCATGAAGTTCCATTTCTTTCCTGCACCCATTTTCCATCCCATGGTCATTTAGCATCAGATCATTGATATCGCCAAGTTTCCATGCCGAAGAAAAGGAGTTCGTGAAGGCGATGGAATAACTTAGGAAATTTTCAGATTTTATTGCCTTGGAGACAGTTTTAAAACAGCAAAGAATAAAAATTTAGAAATAAATGAACCCATATTAAACTCTTTTGTATACTATATTCAAACATCGCTTTGTACCACAAATCCGCTCAAAACCTTCAAACAATAACCAAAAACCTCACATATCTACTTTCAGACAGCAGCAAGTCATCAGTTTCTCTGACACGCTAAATACTTTTACAAATCAATAACGAGCCTCTATTTGCGACCGGCAAGAACACAGCTGAGACAAGCAACGGTACATTTGAAGTACCTACCACATCTTATACGTGTTCAAATTAAAAGATAAACACAAGACGTATTTCTGCTCTCCAATTGTTCACTTTGAGATTAACATCTTGTTTTCTTTGGTGCAGTGTAAATATGTATACTAGTATGTGTGATTCAGTAGCTTCAGTTGTCCTTTGTGGATCTTTTATCAAGAGTCTGTAATTGACGTTTTTTTCCTAAAAAGGTTCTTCTATTCTTTTCTGTTTAGGTACATGTTAGTTACTTAAGGTAGGTATTAACATAAAGTGGCTGAACCATGGTTGTGTGTGTAGGAATTAGAATTTTTCGCAAAGAAAATGCGATGAAATCAGTGTAATGAATGAATTAATGAAAAGCTCCTATAGGTCAATTTCAGTCGGTCAAATTCTAAGAAAATAAATTAATGTTTACAAGAATACATAATACATAAATTGGTTACAGACGTCACATAAATTAATTCAAATTCAAACATTTAACACGTCACAATGACTTCAAAGTTACAACCATGTTAGGATTTCTCAGGTTGTTCACTTATAAGATTTTCGGTAGTCATTAATAGGTATGTCTTTCGAGGACCGAGACTGAAAATAAAGAAAGATTTTCTTCAAAGAACCATAGAAGAATTAACCTGATGTTAATTCTGCTGTAAGGGCAATTAATACAGATTTGTGTCGAATAGGTGACTGGGCGAGGTCTTTTGGTTTTCTGATCAACCCACTCAAATCACAAGCCATGATCATAGGCAGTCGCTATATTCGTGGTTGCCTTGACTTTTCTGTTATTCCTCCAATCATCATGGACAATGTTACGATTGCTTTCACTGACACAGCCAAGAACTTAGGAGTCATTATCGATTCAAATCTTACATGGAACGCGAATGTCAGTGAAATCAGTCGTAAGATTCACTACTCCTTGCACTCTCTAAAGACCTTACAAACGTTTTTACCCTTCAAAACCAAAATTTCCCTTGCCCAGTCGCTTGTTCTGCCCATTCTTGATTACGCCGATGCTTGCTATTTGGATGCCACGGAGGAACTTCTTAACAAATTGGAGCGTCTTCAAAACCTTTGTATTCGTTTCATCTTTGGCTTGAGGAAATTCGATCACGTTTCTGAATATCGCAGGCAACTTCGATGGCTTCCGATTCGGCACCGGCGTAACACTAGGATCCTTTGCATCCTTTTTAATATCCTTAATAACCCACTTACTCCTCTCTATTTGCGTGAAAGGTTTTCATACTCTCACTCTCAGGATACGCCATGTAGAGCACATTTGCGTACTCTTTTACATATGCCTTCTCATAAAACCGATTATTATTCCTACTCTTTCTCTGTCCATGCAGTCAGATTGTGGAATTCGTTACCTCATGTAATTCGTGAGTCTAAAACGATATCTATTTTTAAAAAGAAAGTCAAAGATCACTACTATTCGCTACTGTAAGCTATGTTACCCACATTACTATCTATATGATATTAAGATATATAAAATTATGTATGTATATGTATAAAGTATATATAATAATATGTATATGTACTAGTATGTATATTAATTCATATGTATGTCTATTTAGTACACACTATTATTGCTTTTCAAACCAAACTCTCCAGTCATGGGTCTGCTGTAAGAAATTTCTTAAGAGATAAGCTGTACCTTTGTACTTATTTTTATTCATTGTCTCTTAATTGTATTTCAACTGTGTGTACATAAATTGTTAAATAAATAAATAAGCTGTCTTCAGTACGACCTATCACCTAATCATCACAAAAGCAAACCAATTCATATTCAAGCAAATACCTTCTAGACGTATCTTTCGTCGTAGCGTCGGCGGATGCAAAATCTTCAATATGAATAGTCAGCAAAATCCAACAATATTCTGATTTCGCAACTTTTTAAAAGTCAATAATTTGTTCATATTTTGCGAATACAATGTAAGTAAATACAAGTTTACCAACATTAAGTAATTAATTAAGACTCGAACGAAAATCTATTTGCATCAACTAACCGAAGTACCCTCTAGCTCTTAGTCTCCCCCCAAGAGAGAAAAAGAAGACCTTGAAATTAGTGCTATAAACCAGAAGTCATACCTAATCATAGTTGTGTTTAAAGCACTGGATCACTAGAATTTCTACTAGCCCAAGTCGTGCAGCGTTCAGTGAAACATTCAGACTAAGCTCAACTTTCTGTAGCTAGGCACTCACTCTATCCTAATCTATCCTATTCTAATCCACAAATTATCCGGAGGTAAAGTATGCCGGCCAACGCTAGATGAGGGCGGCGTAGGACCAAGCGACGTGACGAACCTTGGGGAGGTCTATGTAGCAGTGGACGTCTACAGGCAGTTGATGATGATGATGATAATGAAAGTATGCCGGTTTAGCAAGGAACTGACTCTTCATCTCGACAGAAAGTTTCCAGAATACATGATTTCTCTATTTCTTTCGGTGCCGTCTCCTATCGGAGGAGGTCAACGATCATCATGGCGATTCTAACTTTGTCGACGGCCGCTCTTAACGTTGGAGTGCTCATCGCGAACCATTCATGGAGGTTTTTAAGCCAAAACGTTTTGCGTCTTCGGCGTCCTTCTATTTTCCCCTGTGTTATAAGTTGCAAAAGTTCATACTTCACCTGTCTCATGATATGGCCCTGGTATTGCAGTTTACGCCACTTCACCGTGTTCAAAATCTCCAAATCTTTACCAGTCATGCGACGAACCGTCTCATTTCATATCCTGTCCGTCTACTAGATTGTCAGAATTCTTCTGTTACACCACATTTCGAATGCTTGTACGCGCTTACGCATCGCTTCAGTAAGGGTCCACGTTTCGACGCCGTACAGAAGAATGGAAAATACGTAGCATCGCAAGCAATGGACTCTGGTGGTGATCTTCAAACAACGATTACAGAAGAGTTTGCAAATCTTCATGAATGCAGCGCGAATAGATGATTGCCAATACCATCATTTGAACGTCTTTGTGAAACTGCTTGTTCTGTCCAAATTAAATTACGCTGATGTTGTTACTGGGTCTTCTTAGCAAAACGAATATTACAGAGAGTAAAAAATGCGTGTGCTAGATTTTGCTATACGTAATATATCTTTGTGTTTGTACCTATAATTTTTTGTGTTTTAAAGTGGGACTAAAGTATAACACCCATGTGACAGAGTCACAGACTGAAAAGCAGCGTCGACGATCTGACATGATCAATCGAAATTATGCTGAGTCTGATTCCTTTTTTCCAACTATCGTTTTCTTTATGTACCTACATAAAAAACAAGGTATATTAAGTTGTTAAAGTATGTAAAATCAATAGTTATCTCACAATTTTTTCTATCTTTCTTTCATTTTGCTTGGTAGAGTACCCAGAAAAGATTCTACTACTAGGCGTAGAAGCTTTCTTAAAGTTCTTTCCAGGGGGTTCCCAGGTATTTAAATGACACACAAGTTATCGGTTTCTACAATAAAGAAAAAAATTCGCATTCAACTAACCATCAAATATTATCACTATGCTGGTTGTTTCTCTTTCCGGTATCAAACGAATTATCTAGCTTTATTGCTACAAAATTATTTACGTATTTGATCCCAAAGCTGGAACTTATTCTGTACTAGGTATGTAATAACTATTTGTTTTGCTTAATTTTAATTGAGGAGTTAAGATGATTGATGTTGATGTAGGAATATCCAGTGTTCGTTAATTACTCATTTATCATTTCATTCAGGAAATAAGCAATAATAATCCTTGTAGATATCATGTCATGTGACACAATCTTCATATGACTGAGTATAACATCGCCTTATTTTTACCCTGCAATATCGTAAGAGATCAAAATGTATTTCTATTCTAATCTACATTTAAAAATTGGATTGGGAGCAGCGACATCTATCTACCTGACATAGCAACGTGACGAATTCCTTTCATCGTACTATCAAGATTTAAAAGCAACACTTTTCGGCAACAACCGCCGGGTCCTAAAATCCTTTAAAACGGTCTCCAATTGCTTCTGTAACTTTGTCGTGCCTCAGAAATGCGGTAAGAAGTTGCCACCGTTTTGTGTCTTTAACGTGACAACTTTCATTGCCCCCTGCTGACAGTTATAGGATCCTTTCACTGACTGAATAAGAAAGGGCTATCTCAGCAAAACGCTTCTCTTTTTTATGTTTGACTACAGGCAGGCGTGTTTAACCTTCATCTCTCTTGGTGGTAAGTGAAGATGTGGTCTAAATTGAATGCACTCGGATTTAGAAACTAAATCTTTATGCCGGAACACATCATTACCAGGAGGCCGAGGATATTTGGCGGCAGATGTTATATGAAGTGTGGACGCATGACAAGCAAACTCTGGCCACCAAGAATCATAGCCCGTCCGTTCACAAGCCTTGTACGATACGCTATCCAGGGGCTATCCTTTATCTTTTGACTGGAGGAAAACGCCACGTCCCCGACCGATGATCCGGCAGAAGGCCGCACCGACCTACTAAAAACCTCCAGATGTACCTCATCCACCATAAGTGGAGCTCACGGTACCACCATTGGCATTACCCGCGAGCCCCGGCGGGTTGCGCTCAGCCTGAGCCGAGCGCCCTACAATGTCGGAAATGGTCCAGTACACGAAACCATTTCCCCACCCATAGCCCTAATTGTCTCATCAGGTCCGATGCTATCCTAAGCCTATCCTAGGCGGCTAAAACCAGTATCACCTATGTACAGTCTCTACTACTTAGGTTTGCAGAACAGCTTGGGTGGTTAGGTTACTGCGCTTCTTTTATCCTATCTTTTACTTATTGATAGGTATTTTATAGTCAGATACAAGCTACACTTAATAAAATAATGTCACATCATCATCATCATCATTAACCTAGGTATATGTATAGTTATCCAACAGGAAAGTGTTTAGGTAGGTAGGTATAGTTTATTTATCTTATCTACTTACTAGGTAATGTTAAAATCTAATAAGAAAAGAACTTACCTAACATTAACCACATTTTGTTGGCTGGAGAATGTTTTTTTTTTTTAAATAAAATTTATACATCTCCACTGCTAACATACTTTTTTACAAACGACTTAAAATTGAGTACCTAATTTTGAAATATCGTCCGCTACAATAAGCGGCGGGATATTATAAAAGTGAAGATAATAAATGTTTACAACAGTCTGTGAAAAATAAAGCGGACTGTGCCTTCATTAAGGCATTTTGTAAGCTCTAATTGGATCTGTAATGACCTGGGCAATTCATATTAGAGCTCATTTGTTTGACTCACACATTCATTTGTTTTTTGATAATAAGTTTTTGTTCACATTTCACCTGACATTGAAAATGGGGAGGATCACGGAGTAGGTACTAACTTACCTATTTATAGCAGGTTTGGTGTTGCCATGTTTACAGATGGATTTTATTCTAACCAGATAGTGAGAGAAGAGTCAAAATACTAAGGTATACTTATACCTAAGTTGTGTCTTATTTATAGGTTCTTTGGTTTACCATGCTGGGTATTTAATATATCATAGTACCTACCCACTCATACCTAGATACTGAAGTCGCGAAATAATTCACAAAAATTGGCTCGCAAAATGAGAAATACTACGTAAACATGAAATACGGTATCTATCAATAAACACGTGTTTAAATTTAATTAAAAATAATAAATTTATTTAAAATTACCTTTATTTAAAATTTCAATTCAACATACGAACCTATTGAAGACAAAGAGGAACAATCGTTTCAGGCCAACAAACAATAGCGTATCCAATCAATTTGTCACCAAGTCATTGACATCAAAGCTTTATTGACCTTTGATCAGTTCCCAGGCAGGTAGACACTTCGGAGATCAAAAGGGTTATAATAAAGGGTAAACACAAATAGGTACTTTACCTCATAAAGTGGCCGCTGGCCCGTTGATGTAAATCCAGCTCCACGGTGACTTTTTCAAAAACACTACCTCAAAATTTACCGCCGGCACACACAAAGTTAGAACACTTTAAAGTTTTTCTTGCAAAAAACAACTTACGAAACAAAGGATTTATTGTATACTGTCGTTCAATTATAAATCGATTAGATATCTTGTATTTAATTCGATAGTTTTGATATCGCGAAGCAGCGAACGTACGATCGCCCGTCCGCGCCAAATACAATGGCGACAATCGAAATTCGTGCTTACGACTGCGCCTAGACGGCGCTGGTGGGAAATTCGTGACAAGCCCGCGCGCCTCAGCCAATCACAGACGCTCAATACGCCCACGAAAACGAACGAACCTTCCCGATTGGACAAGCAACTGCCATTACCTTACGGATATTATTATGCGGAATGGAACCGAAATAAGAATTTAAAACGTTTACTAGACGTACACAGCAAATTGTTTGTGGTATGGCCTGCCGTATTGTCATCGTTTGTCTCATGCTTTTTAGTGTAACTTAAGAATAACTTAACTATAAATAAAGCTTGTTGACAATAATGGATTGGAGATTACTTTTATGACTTTTTTACTTTTTATCAGCAGAATTTTTCGCGCGTGCTTATCTAGTTACAAGTTTTTTAGTTTAAGTTCCTTATTTCCTATAGGTATTCATAGGATTAGGTACGTATGTGTTTTGATAAAACTGTTCACTTTCAGACGATCCTTACACCAGTAGGTATGTATTGGTATAAGCTGAAAACCTACTTACCTAAGTATAAAATACCTACATAGATATTCCCTAGCACAAATTTTCCTGAAACTTAGAAAGTTGAAGAAAAATGATACCTAAGTATTATCTTCCAAAACTCTAAACACCTAAGTACCTACTTACAAGTGTCTTAAGTAGCACTTAAGTAGGTAAGCTTTGAGGTGTAGATAGATAGTGACAGCACATGTGTTTAATAAGAAACTAACTCTTACAAAATGGCGAAACGCCCTGAAGGGGTATTTATTACCTACCACTACCACCTACAAAATTATTTCTTAACTTTCATAAATATTTATCTTACCTACCTAATAGGTAAAACTGTTAGGTAGGAAGAATATTTAATGCAGGTGCTTAGGTAGTAGGTACCTAAGTTATTTCAGCCACCAATAGGTTGCTCTCTACCTATAGGAATGGACGCTGCGACTTCTACTGAGAGCAATTAATTACCTAGGAGGTAGGTCCAGAAGGCAGCAGATCAAGCGTGACAACCCTGTCTGACTATGAAGGTAAGGAGAAGAGGGTATGTAGGTACGTAGTAACCACCCTTATAATCTGCCCCCAACGGCAATCGAAAGAAGGACCATCTTGCATAGAAGGTAGGTTATGTATTTATCAATGTAGATAGGCTTATTCAGTCGGTCGCCAAGAAGTGATCAGAACTATCTTTTTGATCACTACAAGTTCACTAAACGAGCACCAGATCCATCTGATGGCAGGCGGACATCATGATTTATACCATCTCTGAAGTATCTCTAAAAAAACGAGTGAAATGAAACGAGTACCTACATACATACATAACCTCACACCTGTATTCCTGATGGGATAGGCAGAACACCAGAGGTTATAAAACCACCTCATGTCACGTTAGAAAAATGTATTAATAAATTAATAAATTTAATTTAGAGACTATTGCAGTGACAGAGGGTCAGCCTATCGCCCACAAAATAACCTCTAATTAATACCTCTGTCCCCTAACTGACTTTTACAGTATAGGTACCTAGGTATACCGGGAAGAGAAGCAGCAGGAATATTCTATGCTTTTCCTTTGCTCCCAGTCGAGTATGGAAGAATGGATAAAAAGAGAATTATCAAAAATCGCGTAACAAATCGGTACAAAAGAAAACTCGCCTCATATGACCATAAAGATGATGTAAAATAGCTCGTAGCTATGTATATTCTTGGCTACATCCGAACAAAATTCCTCTAAGTATGTCCTTATTTTAGGTTCTAAGGAACTCGTACCTTCGATATGTTCATTTCTTTCGAAATCTTGAAACAATTGAAGGAAGTTTATAAAATAACTTTAGAGTGTTTCCCTGCATGTAGACATAGGACTTTAGGAGCAGTAAGTATCACAATGTCATCGATGAAAATCCCCATATGGTGGGTCAACTCCAAAACGATCTGTATCAACTTTTATTTTTATTTTCGCAGAACTACGCCTGTATTCTAGGTCTGGAAGGAACTCAATATTGATGTTATTTAAAGTAACTAATGACATAAAAAAGTAAGCAAACAACTGATTTTATCGTGATTACCGTGGGACAAAGTTTATTTTTTAGAGCATTTAAGGGCGCCTTATTCTAAAATTTGGCGAAAACTAAGTACATCGTTAAATTATCTTTTTTTCTTATCCTCTTGCAATATTTGAGTTGCTTAATGAATTTCATACAAGAGTCGATTCTGCAAGAAAAATAAAAGTTGCTACAGAATGGTCTATGAAAATGTGCAAATGTACCTACCTACAGCTCTTAAACTCCTATTATGAGGTACATGTATAACAAGTCACTTTAACTTCAAAGAACTTTACTGAACAATATTATAAAAAAAATCTATGGGTAGGTAGGTACATGAATAAATTTTTTTCCGGAAGATTTGTTCTCATATTATTCTGAAGTCTAAATATACCAAACCGGAGAAAAATTTGAATATAAATAAAACCGTTTCCGATATCTTTTCAATAACTTCCAATAATTGAAATACTTGAATTAGAATACTAAAGTCATATTGAAATCTATACCTCCTTAGAAAAACCGTTAGAATTCAAATTTAGGGTAGCACATATCAATATGTCTCTGATAATACAATCTAGATGAAAAAATAACAAAATTACAATAGAAAAATCTTAACAATACGAAATTGCAATAACTTCTTACTCTTCGATGGTTGTATAAAAATACTTCCAAGGATACAAAGATTTCAAGCAAAATTACCATATGTCCATCATCTGACATGATCCAATAACAGATCAATTCAAGTTACATGCAAATCAAAAAAAATATATCAACCGTTTTGCAATGACAAAAAGAACATCCAAATTCTTATTTAAATTTGGTGAAGAAAAATATGACATGCCGCCAAAAAATGGAACACCGTTTAAAAATATGAATATATTAGGTGTAGATAGGGTTCGATAATTGAAATGCAACGTTTGATGTGAATGTTGGCACACGGGGGCAGTAGGTCGCGCCCTTGCTTGCTGCCAACATAACAAAGTGCGGTCTACAAAGCCGTATACGCAAATTAACTGCGTTCTATTCAATTTTTATCGCCAATAAAAAAATCTGCATTCATCGATTAGGGATGCATAGAACATGTGCCGTGATAACAGAAATTTAAATATGTACAAAATGATTTTTGCATATGACCAGAACTGTATGCTAGTCATATGTAGATTTTAAACTTTACATGTGATACAGGTAGTTTATTGTGCAATTCAGGGAGTCATTGTCACTTGTAACTGAATTTAACAGACCGTTACAAAATCGGTTTCTGTTAAAGTGATATAAAGTATGATTATTAACAGCCGAAAGGTTTGCTTTACTAACGAGTTATCATAAAAGTTAATAGGGCTGTTGTAAATAATTTAAGTTATTTTATTATTCATTATACAGTTTTGTTATTTAAAGGTAAAGTCTGAAATTGCGAAATACCATTAAAATTAAGGCACGTTTCATACTCTTAATACCTTTTTGAAAACTTAATATTTAAACGAGTTCCAGAAAGTCATGAATTCGTAGAAAAGTAGGAAGATATTAATTAAACGACAGCTTTTTGAAACATAGTACTGGTTATTCACAATTTTCATGCTCAAGATTATATTTTTCTGTGGGTACTTAAATTTATAAATTTATCGGGAAGGAAAACATAATACCTACAAGGAAATAAGAGCTCCCACAAACAAGAGGTCACTAAGATATGAGGTTTCTCTTGCTATGTGATGGATGAATGGGTATTTAGTGTAATTTTTCAACTATATCATTGTTGAATTTAGAGATTTTAATAATGTTAAATTTGCCTTCCAGAAGACTTGTAGAAGGTATTGTTAGAAAACGTCTCAGAAGGGAGTCACTCAATCAAACAACTTAAGTTAAAAGTTTAAGTTTTATATTTATTATAATCTACCACCACTTCGGAAAGTCGATCTGTTGAGAAGTGGCAAGAAACTCAACAGCAATCATCTTGTAAAATACATAGTAACAGTTTACAGCCAGAGAACAATAAATAAGTAAATATCACAATCTTAACGACACTGACCTTTATCACAAAGCGGCTCGTTCTCCTCTAAAAGCGGAGAGTAGACTGACTAAATCAATCCCGGTTTCTCTTTCCCCTCCAATAACTTTCCCGCCAGAACTATCGGACCACGTTATGCTATGTCGTCGTCTACCAACCGTCGTGTCAGTCTGCTCTCCGGAAATCAATAGACTAACTCATTTATTACTTATAAAAATCATACTAGAATAACTAAATAAATTGATTAACATAAATAAACATTGTATAATATAACTGCATAATTAACTATTGATGACAGTCGGCCATCCAACTTACATCGTGCGTCCTCGAACGATTTACAAATCTGATAAGATGCTAAGAGTATATATTACAACAAAATTTCATAAATTTCAATTAGCAATAATTACTTATGTCTTAATTTTTTTTATATTGTAAAATCTGTTATCACTTTAAGCATATCATAAACATACATAGTTTTATGCTACCTACATAGTAGGACCAGTTTTGTCCAAAACTTATCTATATGGACCAGGGTGTCCATTACTTATAAACAAGGACCAGGGTGTCCTATATGGACCAGGGTGTCCATTACTTATAAACAAGGACCAGGGTGTCCTATATGAACCAGGGTGTGAATCACGACGACGTTCTGTTCGATCTTGCAAGCTGCGGCTTGCACGCTCCCTGTAGTCTTGACCGAAGCGGCTGCGAATCCGCAACATACGATGGCTCGGTTGGCGCCTGGTAGAACTGCGTGACCGACGACCTCCAGCAGGTGACTTAGTTGGACAAGTCGGAGTGTAGACCACGCGTTCCCGACATTGGTTCATTCTGGAACGTAAATTCTTACGCGTAGTTCATGTAACCCAAATACGTACTCCCGCAACCCCATAGCAACATAACCATAGACTAGAGCATAAGGGGTAGAGGAGCTTATATGAATAAATAAAGTATGTAGATGCGCATAGGGCAAAATAGTTTGTACACTACTGAATTTCAAATTGTATTTCTCGAAGACAAGTGAATTGTATTCTTTTGTTTCGGGAAATAAACTTCGCTCAATAATTTAATACTTTTGTCAGGACTCATGTGGACGTTAAACAAAATTTATGTTTTTGAGTACAATCCCACTTCTGAGATGTTAGAAAACGTCTCAGAAGGGAGTCACTCAATCAAACAACTTAAGTTAAAAGTTTAAGTTTTATATTTATTATAATCTACCACCACTTCGGAAAGTCGATCTGTTGAGAAGTGGCAAGAAACTCAACAGCAATCATCTTGTAAAATACATAGTAACAGTTTACAGCCAGAGAACAATAAATAAGTAAATATCACAATCTTAACGACACTGACCTTTATCACAAAGCGGCTCGTTCTCCTCTAAAAGCGGAGAGTAGACTGACTAAATCAATCCCGGTTTCTCTTTCCCCTCCAATAACTTTCCCGCCAGAACTATCGGACCACGTTATGCTATGTCGTCGTCTACCAACCGTCGTGTCAGTCTGCTCTCCGGAAATCAATAGACTAACTCATTTATTACTTATAAAAATCATACTAGAATAACTAAATAAATTGATTAACATAAATAAACATTGTATAATATAACTGCATAATTAACTATTGATGACAGTATTGTGTTTAATATGTTACCTGTTTAAATTCTTACAATGCATGAAAGCACAACGTAGCCAACATTAGCATATTCTGATATTACAACGCGAAAACAGTGACAGAAGTTCCATACCGAAATTCTGTCATATACTACAATGTAATTCAATTGACGTTTAAAACGAATTCCATTTACAAATTTGTCTCACATTGTAAATTGAAAATAGAACACACATTATTCCAAATGTTGCAAATCCGTTATCCACATTCTGATGCAAATTCGATTTTTATTTGAATATTTGAAATCGATACAATTTTCGTCTTTGTGCTGTGAATAGGCGTGAACAAAATGGTTTGTAAAATCAAATTTATTCGATCCATTTGTACGGTACATTAATCAATAAAGGAGTATGAATTCTTAATGCATCTGTGCATTTATTCTACAATGCAATAAAAATATCAATAAAATATGATAAAACCTTTTTTAACTATATTATGTAAGTAAGTACCTTCAGAGTTATTATCAAAATTATTTCCAACTCCATATGAAGAATAAATAAATATTGATGTTACGAGCTATTTCCACGACTTCTCGCCTGCATCTCTATATCCGAGATATATCAGAACATTTTGATTTTATTAAACACTAAGCCCTCGTTTGACCTCAACCTCACCTCATGGTAAGTGAAGATGAGGTCGAAGATGACAGCACATGGACTTAGGAAGGAACTGGCTCTTCATAAAATATTGCCGAAACACATCACTGCCGAATTTTTACCACTTGTGGGCAAAATCCCACCTAAATCAAATTAAATTCTCTTCGAAAAACTGTCAAGTCTAATGTGCCACTTTTTTATTGGAAAAGATAGATTCTAGTTACCAGTATTTAAGCTGAAAATTGGAGGCACACCTTGATTACCAAATTAAGTAGAAACATTTGAAGTTTGAAAGATACAATTTTATTATAAGTATGAAAAGTTTGTCACCTTTTGCATGCGGCATTTTTTCAATGAAATTTTTTTCTCCCTGAGTATTTAGTTATAGTAGAGGAACAAATATCTTTAGATATTTACTAAAAATATTTGACGACCACTTTGGCGATGGGGTAAACCTATCTGCCTAAAGACCCCTGTGGTTGTGGGTTCGATTACCGCACGGAACAAGAAAAAAAAATGTTCCGTGTCTGGGTGTTTATCTATTTATGTATTTTTATTCTAGGTTCCCCCCTAGTTCGCTACATGGTATCCCATAACACAAGCTATCCTTACTTTGGAGCAATGTAGTTGGTGTGATTGTCTGGGGATTTTATTTAATTATTTATCTATTTATATTTTTACTCACTGGTCAAAACTTTCGTATTAGGTTACTAATTTGATTGAGCCTCTATGCTTAGTATTGCAAACCTATAGCCTAGCTGATAATTATCAGCAATTAATGGATGTGATCGTTTATCAACTCATAAGCAGTTGCATCCTAAGATATACCTTCCATTATGTACGAATAATTATAAATACGTGGGTAATGTGATAGGAACAAATAAAGTCGAGTTAAAGTTGCTCTTTAAAAGTAGCAGCTCAAAGTCTTCTGATCTGTGCAATCAAAACAAAAAGTCCTTGACAAAAAGCTCGAACAAACACAAGTGTCGCAAACATCACGCGCCATAATCACAAAATTACGTTTATTTGCTTTTCTCACAGACTGTACTACTCACTGGCATCGAGTAGTGTTGTGCGATGCGATGCGATTCAATGGATACTTATCGATTTGTGATCTGTATCGATGGAGATGTCAAATTGTGAATGCTGTTGTCGATGAGTGTGGGTGATGCTTGCAAGGGCTGGCTGTGATTGAGTCAATGTTGGATTATCTTCTTTTGTGGTGTCGGTATAATTGAGAGGCCTGCGTTTATCTTTTGTTTGTTGGTTTTTATTATTGAGGTTTCAATTGTGTGAGATATCATTTTCACCTAGCACTCTTTTTACAATTATTTATCAGAAAAGAAAGTACCTAATTATTTTGAATTCTTGCAAAATTATCTAAAAGTAGTTTTTCGTAATTTTGAAATCTATGTAGGTACATGGTTCCATAAAAAACCTCTCTATCTTTGAAGAATAACTTTTATTAATTTATGATAAAGAATAAAAGAACTCCTCATGAATAGATTCGTAAAACAAAAGTACAGTCGAAGATTCTGAAAAAACTATAACGAAATTGAACAAGATTCCTTCAAGTCGGCATTAATAAACATTAATTTCCTTAATAATTGTTTTGAACTATCGCGGTTATTTTCACTATGATTTAATGTATTTACGGGATTCTTACCACGATTTATGATTTTATTTTATTTTCGCACGTCAGTCCGCGATCATGGTGCTTGTAACAGCATCGAAATATCGGTCGTGCGATAATAAAATCAAAAATCGTGGTAAGAATCCCGTAAATACATTAAATCATAATTAATTTCCTTTTGTCGCATATTCAATCTGCGGCAATAATTAAATATTTTTATAATTTGAAAGCTGTTAGAAACGATAAAAAATCGCAATCGCATATCTCGAAAAACCAGCCCAGATTTGTTTTCTTGAAGATAACGCTGCGTTTCACATTGCGATAACTGCAGTCCAATATACTGCATGACATGGTTTTTGCCTTCTATTCGTAATCTTAACTGATTGACTTCAATCTTAATGTTAAGTGACAAATATTTGGTCAAAGATTTTACATAGGGTTTGGACTGTTGCATGATAAATTTTTTTAGGAAACATTTTTGTCTGTAAATTTTATATGAAGAACAATCGATACCTAGAATACTCGAATCAGAGAAATATAATTTATTTTTCTGTGAAGGTAGAAGTATAAAATAAGCATAATGATAAGGTTTAACGGAATCTTTTCTCAAAGACTCTTGAAGACTCAATTCTTTATTGCTTTCATAATATACACAAATCATAAGGATACATTATGAGACTATTGTAAAGTTAGGAGAGAGGAGGCGTAAAAATAAATTAAATTAACTATCTTATTACAAATTTACAAATTTATCATTTAAATATTCTTGTACTGTATTATAGCTTTTTGTAATTAATAAATTTTTGAGCTGTTTTTATAATATTTTTTAATTTTTTGAGTTTTTAATACGTTAGGCAGATTATTGAATATTTTTACACCCATAACAGCGGGAGTATTTGCGTGTAGTTGTAACCTGGATGTGTGGAGCTTCAGTCTAGTAGCAGTATTTTTCCTAAGTGTATATCTAGTAGGTAGGTCCCGTCTGTTAATGAAGAATTCAGGGTATTTTTTAACAAATTTACACATCTCCATTATGACGTCAATGTTATGCTTAGAAAATGTGTGATCCAAGCTTATTAAGCTAAATAAGCAAAAGTGTGCAACGGTTGACACACAGGATGAAGTACCTATACAGTGAGTAAGCACGGGGCTTCAGCGTCTTAAGTGGTTTGTAGTCCATATCCACGTCCCTGTTTGTGTCCCGTCTCTGTCCACGACTATCCTCATCTCCATCCACATTATCTGTATTCTCTCTCACCTCTATCGCTACATCTATCTACTTCTATCTTTACCTCTATATCTATGTCTACGTTTCTCTCTACTACTTGATTGCCTAATAATAGTAGACTCCAGAAGATCACCAACTCATTCATGGGTCAATGTGTACGCTTTTAAGATTATCCCTTCGATAGATTTAAGGATAAGTGTTATATAAAAAGTTTTACTATAAGATATCCGGATGCAAGAAGATGGGATTCCCTGGTTGTTAATTGTTCTCAACAGATCGACTTTCCGAAGTGGTGGTAGATTCATTTAAATTTGTAAATTGTTTTAGGTACTTATTTAAAATGTATTTAAATACGAAATAAAGATTCTTTTGACTTTGACTTTGAGTCGATAAAATAGTAAGATATCTTTTTATTGCTTTCGTAAAATATGTTTAATTTCCATCTCACCTGTTGATAAGTGCAGACGAAGTCAAAGGTGACAACTGCACCATTGTTTAGGAAGGAACTGGTCCTAAATAAAACATTGCCAACTACCAATACACCACCGTTGAAGCGGTGATTTTCAACGGCAGACCTTATGTGAGGAGTGCCTACCACCGAGCCTGGTCACACAAATTAATCGCCTTCAACAACATGTTTATCCAGGAGCGATAGGTATATTTAGCGGATATTAAACACTTAGTTTAAATACCTAGGTATACGATATATCATTTACAAATCTCATTTTGTGTCGCTGCCTCAGTAGGAGAAAGATTTTTAAACGACTTAGTAGATTTTGGATACCGTATATTTTATCTTAAATCATTGAAACATGTAGTTTTTAGAGGTGCATCACTATCATATCGCTACTTCGTATCCAAAATGGCGCCAACATAATACGAATGCTAATTTAATTATAGTCAAAGTAATGAAATATGAAAATACTCGACAATTATTACAAATGCTGTAATATCTTAGAATGTGTCAAGTCAGTGTCAAATAGTGGAACATAATATTGAGCTCATTTTCCTCAGATAAACATCATGTTTAACTCCTTTGATTATAACAGCATACGTAAGCCACTCCCAACTTGGGCGTTTTTATTTTTTCAATTTGAATTTGATTACTTTATTGAACATAATGTGTGCAGTGGATTTTTTTTACCGAAAACCACTATAAGTAGATACCTTAATAACCCTATAAAGTTAGAGCAGAGACATAAGGTTTAAGTCTATTTTATGTTGGCCTATTAGAAGTAGACTAAGAGTATCTCAGGCTCTTAGCACTCTTTTGCCAAAAATGCTCATGATGCAAATAATTTCGTACTCAATACATTGTTTTGTGAAAGCTCAGTCAATGCTCAAGCTGCAAACCTGAACTTCTGGATAGAAACTATAGGGAACAGTATCTTGAAAGCAGTATACGTATACATATTGATATATCATCTTTTTTTTAAATCAAAATCCCAAAAGAAGCCGCTGCAAATATAACCAGTATCAATAAAAGAAGCACAATAAACTTCAGAACCATGTATGATCACTATAAACTTATTTTATTTACTTAGCTGCAATGATACCATCTAGGTGCATTAATCCATGGTATTAAGGTAGTTTAATCTACCATAAAATTGTCCTTTAAAGGTACAGCATGGAACTTTTGTGTGCTGTCTCTCCGTATATAGAGCGGTGTTTGTGGCGGTTCGCAATTGTTTGCATAGGTGAGACTGTTTTATGCATTGAATTTATTTATGTGTAAATTTTGTACTGGTTTGATAAATAGAGAATTAATATTTTTGTATTCATGTAGTATTTTATGCTTTAATAATTATTGGTTGAAAACTCATTGTTACTAAATAAATCGTTAATTTCATTTTTAGTGTAATTTTAATTACCTACTTTTAGAATTGAAACACAAGCCCACTACCTACTTTTTTTATTTTTCCTTCCTAAACCCGTGTGCTTTCATCTTCGACCTCATCGTCACTTACCATCAGATGAGATTGAGGTCAAACGCGGGTTTAGTCACTTATAAAAAAAAATAAAAAAAAAATTGTTATGTATATCTTAGACGAAATTGTACAAAACATTTTAGTGTATATAATGATAAGTTTCTTTGTCGTTCGTTACAATTTTTGTTATTATCAACTATGAGTACCTATCCTTTTAATGAAAAAAAATTTTGAGTAGGTAGTGTGTGAATAATCCGTGAGCTGTGGATTTGGCGAAAGACTTCAATAAGTATAAGCATGTTGCTAGCATGTTGTATGTTTAACAATTCTCTGGACCTCAAAGGCGAATTATGAATTGCGCATCTTTGCTGATGAGGTTGCAAACGTAACTGAAAATTGCTTAAAAATGTATGATAGAGCATTCGTCCATGGTGGACTGGGATTATAGAAAACCAGCTTTTTCTCTTCCAGCTTCTTCTCTTCCCGGGCATACAATAAAAGTCAGGGTTCGAGGTTTTATTGGAGGTTTTTTTGTGGGCGATAGGCTGACCCCTTGTCACTTCAATAATCACTCTCAACCATTATAATGCCTCCTCATTGTTCAAACGTGACATCAGACGGTTTTATAACCTCTAGTGTTCTGCCTAACCCATAAGGGATACAGGCGTGAAATTATATATGTATACTATAGAGCTTAGTTTATGAATTTATTACCAAAATTGACACATGAACTAGAGACCACGCAGCGGAACTAGGGGGTATTCTAATACAAACAGAACCTAATTTTGTTATCAATCATTACTACTCGTAGGTAGTATTTTCTGAATCTTCAATGTTGGATCTTCTAACTACACTGTGTGAGCGTTGCCTTGAAATCCAAAATACAGAAAAAAAAGACGTGTGGCACTCGGAGACTGCCGCGGTAAAGCTATTGCATAGCATGATTGTTTATTAAAGCCCGCATGTTATGAAATCAAAGTATCACCGCTATGCCGGTCGGAGTGGGGGGTGTTAGGTTTTTTCGTTACGGAATTTCTGGATTCGGTCCCCACGCTTAAGGCCCGCGATAGAAGCTATGCAATAGCTTAAAAAAGATCTTGCATTGCCTATTGAAATGCACTATACTTACATAGTATAGTAATGACTATTAAACCAGTTTAGTTCCGCGTTCAGTAAAGACTTCCTACCAATGTCCCTTGTACTAATAGAGTCATATTCATTGGACTTTCCTACCCGGCCACTTCTATACAATTTTAAACATCTGTCAACACCACTTTAACCGAACAAAGATACTTAATCCTACACGCGACTGCTAAACCCTTTCCTCAGACCTCAAGTTTCTTATCCACAAGATAAATCTTCAGTCTATCCTACATTATTTATATCTTTACAATTTATCTGTGTTGTTCAAAACAAAAGTATCTTCCGGTCGCCATTTCTTGTTCAATAAACATTGTATCATTTACAAAAACCACCATTTTGTTTGCTAAATACTTAAAAGTAATGAAAAGTAACCGGATATACTGAACCCAGTTGCATTTAAGATAGATAACAATCTAATTTTGAATGTGTATTAACTGTCCTTTAGAAAGTTTTAAGTAGAATTGAACTTTAAAGGCTTGAGCATTGGATGAGTTTTACAAAGGCATAAAGTTTTTCTTCGGTATTTATATTAAAGATCATTTTATGTTAATCTTTGTGAGATACTTGAAACCGCAATATGCATCAATTGTGTATTACATACAGCAAAAATCAAGTGGTTAAAAGTGACATTTTTTTTGAATGGTTGACGATCAATGAATACAATGTCTGACCATCTGAACGGGTGGAGAGCTACTTAGTGGTGAAAAGAGAAGTAGATACAACACCGATAATGAATAACTATTACAGAATGCTCAAAAATATGAGGAAGACATTTTTCTTTAATTGTGAACCTATGTTTGCTCTTCGTTTTGATGCTACATGATGATGAGGTAAAAGACATCACAATATACAACAATCACGCGGGTGTAAGAATAGAATTGGTTTTTAAAAACACATAATATGGTTTTCGCAGTTTATTAAGCCGTGCAGTTACAGAAAACAAAAATTTCTTTCGACTAACATAGTAACAGAAGGTGATGCTACCAAACAATGTGACATAGCAACACATAGAAAGAAATCTAAAAAAAAAAACATTACCCTAGGCGAACGTATACCGATCAAATTTGCGACGTTCTTAAAAAGGGCCTGTTGAAAGTACCCGTAACCAGCGATCATGTATGAAACGATTAATGAACGTGGAGGAAGCGAAAGAGGTATGTCTAGATCGAAACAGTTGACGTTCCTTAGTCTCTGCCTACCCCAAAGGGAGACAGGCGTGGTGTTATGTATGTATGTGTAAAGAAATCTCTTGCAGTTATACAAATTGAAAATAGAGCTTTCTATGTTTTTATAGTTTTAGTTTTAGATCTTGTATTTTCTGGATTGAAGTACGATTTTATCAACACTGCTATACAAACTTGTTTGCCCTTCAAATCTTGATAGTTTAAGGGAGACATAATATCGAGACTAATATGACAGCAATAGATGCAGGTTTCTTGGCTCTAATGGCGGCTAGGGTACGGTAATGATTGTGTGGCTGAAAATCTAGCTTTTCCATAAGACCTTGACCATAAAATTTTTAGCTTTTAATCAATTTTAAAGGCGTTATTTAAGAAAATTTCTTAAAAAAAGATTATCGGGACTATTCTTGATCAGCGAGTTTTGTAACCTTTACTTTATGTGTAATATAGGTATATAATGAGTGAAAAACGATTTAAATTAAGGATATCTGAAAATATAAGATAGTACGTTGCTAATACCAATAACTTTGCTCTCATAGATATTATAAAGAAAATATTTGACATCTATAAAAATTGTACCTAGTAAACTTTTAGTGACAAAAAGCTACCGAAGTTCTTATAAATAAACGTTTTAGTATAAACACGATACGGCCAATTAAAAAAGTACCAAAGAAAAACGATTAAATATATTATATTGCTATACAATCCAGCTCATGTAAGCTAACCAATAAAAAAATTGTGTTCAACTTTCGTCGGCACTTTATTCAGCGAGCAATGTAAACAGACCAGATTACTTGGTAAACCACAATACGCAACAAAAGTACTATGAACTGCCCGAAAAAGGTTTTATTTGTAATCCCTCCTTTCTAAAACATGGAAATATGTAACTAAATCTAACAGACATACAGTCGATTTTTGATTTGACAGTAACTGTACTAAAAAGGAGACATCCTCATTGAAAAGTTTTAAGATTACACGAATATAATGCCTTGAAATGGCTGCAGCAGTGTGTGATGTAAGGTGTAAGAACTGTCATTGTGACCGACGATTAGGATTGCGTTGTGAACGGAAGCTAAACGGGCATAGAGAATAAATTGTTAGCTTTTTCAATGACGCGGTTTCTCACAAGAGTGCTACGTCCGGTCGTGTGAGGCTACCCATTCAACTTCGTTTTTGATCTACTAAGGATTACTTAGAAACGTTGCCCGTTCATTGATAAAACCCTGGATGCGCTACTATTGAGAGAAAGTCAAGAGTATTAGAGGTACACGTTTTCTGGATTACAGTTAAATGCTTGATAGATTCAGTTGTTAAGTTTATACTGAGAAATACAGATGTTTAATTTAGCTTTGGTATAATTGTGCTTGTTGAGTGTTTGAAATTAAATAATGCCTAAGTCTGCAATAGTTAACTGGACTTTTCTATTAGTTACGTTGAAAGCGAATAGTCGTATTTTCAGCTGCTGCACAATTATGCAGTGCTTTGTTGAATGAAACCAATTAATTGTTAGGAATAATACAATAATGATGGGTACTTGAATTATTTGTTACAGCCAGAATTATTATATACACCTTTCCTGGCCTCAGTAGTATGATTTTGTCCATGTAGAGCCGGCTTAGTATAGCCCTAGGTAAGCATGTCGTAAAGCGACGAATCCATCAGGGTCTGACTCAGAGACCACTCTTCATATAACATCTCCGCCAAATATTACCGCTCCAGCAATGATGTTTTCCGGCAATATTTTACTAGGAGCCAGTTCTTTCCTAGACCCGTATGCTTTCGTCTTCGACCTCATCTTCACTTACCATCAGGTGAGACTGAGGTCAAGCGCAGGCTTAGACTTAAAAAAAAGGAAATAAAGTATCTCTTCACGTTCTGACGCAGCCCAGCAGAGTCTTGTGTAAAAGGTCAAAAATAAGACGAATGATAAAATGGATCTCTGAAATTGCTGTTAGCTCCGTTAACTGCCGCAGAGGGCTCTTGTTAGAAGAAACTATTGTTTTTACTTATAGATCAACGACAAATGTTTATAAGAAAAAAAACAAAGGTAATGGAAGGACTGAACTGGCGCATTTAGGGAAGTTAGGGCATTGCTACGAAGTCTTATTATCTTGCTTATAATTATCATTCCTTTTAGTTGTCCTCTTTGACGTATGATTATTAACATCTAAAAAAACGTATCTCAGCTAGCATCATCTTCGGGAATCAGTACCTACTATTAGTGTGATATGCCGTTTCTACAACTTCATTATTTCTTTCAGTCCCCAATCGAACAATTCACTAGTTACTTCCTACATTGACGGGTCTGTCAGCACCGTCAGCTGTCCAAGGTTCGATTCTCACGGAACTTATCGAGCTTGTCGCCGTGCCCCGTGACCTGTCAATTGTCATAGTATTGCGCGAGTCTTGCGCTTGCGCAGATCAGGGTTGGCACTTTGGAGTTTCTATTGGGGCAAAAATTTTATTGAAAGATGAAAATATGTATGATGAGCAAAGATTTTTTTTTTTTATTGATTTTTTTTTGTCCAAAGCAGGTTTTAGCCCAAGAATAGTGTAGGCTTTGAGTAAAAAGAAAGGAAAGAAATCGTATGTTTTAAATTCGTTTATCTATCTATCCTAAAAAATCTAACAATAACATCAATTTTAGCTTAACGAGATAAAGTGTTTGCAGTTTATACAGTTGCACAATTTACATATGAAAAGATTTATTAAAATTCAGCTCCTGCCAACCCTGACATCTTAAGAACAGGATGTACAGGGGTGTGATTCCGTATGACCTCAAGTTACCCATCACGCACCCTCAACACTATTTTTTACACCCTTTGTCACTAGATCTGGAGCATTACACGGCAAAAGTAATGCATTCAATACTTGTATCGCAAAAAACGCAATAAATATCATACAATTGTATTTAAAAGGGGTTTAAATTTAATATCGAAAGTATTGGGGTTTCCAATCATTATTGAATTAGACAAACGTCCCGAATTGCCAACTATTTTCTGCTGATTTTTTTGTTTAGATCCTTTGAATGCTGCCTTTGACATCTTTGTGCGTATTGAAAGAGTTCTGATTTCGGAACTAATACTTCTTTGGAGTTATTGTCGTGAGATCTGATTGCTGAAATTAAAAAAAAAATACTAGACCCCTTTAGATATATTTAAAAAAAGAACGGAACCGTATCTTTCTTAACCTTATCTATAGTAACGAACATCCTACTAGTAAAACGAAAAAGGAGATCATATTTATCTATACTAATATATAAAGCTGAAGAGTTTGTTTGTTTGAACGCGCTAATCTCAGAAACTACAAGTGGGATTTGAAAAGTTATTTTTGCATTTGATAGCCCAACTCTTGAGGAAGGTTATAGGCTATATTTTATCCCAAAATTCCCACGGGATCAATAGTCACGCGGGTAAAACCGCGCGTGATGGCTAGTTAGATATAAAGTTACTGCCTAAATAAAATCATAAGGTATCATTTTGACCTAAAATCTGTATGACTACACGTTTATATAGTCGTACTAGCTGACCCGGAAACCTTGTTTTGCCATATAAATAAAAAAAAATTGATGTTGGCCGATTCTCATAGATACCGGATAAAAAAAAAAAAAAAATTTCATCAAAATCGGTCAAGCCGTTTCGGAGGAGTATGGCAACGAAAACTGTGACACGAGAATTTTATATATTAGATAGAACTCCTAAAACAAATACTAGTCTTTAACCACCAAAGAATTATTTAAGCAGTAACTTTATAATTAAATCTTTATTCATCGTTGATCATGAACCATTAATTCAATTGTTCAATAAATCTTAGCTGTCGAAGTTTTCACAATACAATCCTAAAAGTCAGACTTAGAATAAAATTAAAAGTTGCGATTACTTACAAACGGTCTCTGTGGTGCAGTGGTCTAGAAGATACTGCACCAATCCTGAGGTCGCGGGTACGATTCTTGCATGAAACAAGAAAAGAAAAATGTTCCGGGTCTGGGCGTCGCCTATTTCGCTTCATGGCATCTCATACCTAACATTAGCTTTGCTTACTTTGAAGCCGTGTTATGCAGGTGATTGTCTGGGGATTTTATTTAATTTATCATTTTAATTGCACAACTCCTTTCTCTCTTTAATTAAATTAACAAAGAATTTGATTATTATTATTATAAACCCACAAGTTCTGCTCCAAATACCGTCACGCCTCTTACCAAGGACACTGACATTCAAATCATTTCCTCGTTTAACCGGGGATTAGCATAATCAAACCGGTTACAAGTCCAGGGCAATTTGAGGAGGATTAAGTCCGAGCGTTGCATGCACGCAATGTATTCGTAAATTTTTCTTTGCAACTTTTGATAGAAGTTTAATTAAATTCTGATGCAAAGTTACTTTTTGACGTTTCAATTTGTTGATACTTTGTGTAATTTGCGGGTTTTTTAAACAGGTGTCTTTTCAACCTTTGCATGGATGTGAAGTTTTTTTGTTTAAATTATTTTAAAGTCTGTATAATTTATTAAACCCATGAATTCAATTTGTATTCCTGCCGCCCGCTGGATAAGCATGTCATAGAACGCGACTCATCAGAGTAACCCCCGCTTGGTTGTAGGATACCTTCAGGAAGAGCCAGTCCCGTCGAAAAGACAGCTCTTTCTCATGTGCTTATATGTGCTCATCTTAACATCAGGTGAGATTGAGGTCAAACGCGAGCTCAGAATTAGCACTTTAATAAAAAATAGTGACAGTTTTATAAAAAAAAAAACAGCGAACAATCATGGCTGCCATAAGCATGATTTGTAAATGGGGATTGTTTCAAAATACGCAACTAGGCTTTTACCAAAGTTTGTAAAAGCCTAGTTGCATTCTAGTCGGATTTTAAAGCAGTTCGGTTCGTACTCGTTGGTAGACCGAATTCTGTACAGGATACTTTGTACCTATTTAAATGTCTCCGTTACGTCTCTTTCTTAATTAACAATTGCAGTACCTACTTAACGTTTTGAGATTTGCAGGAGCGGGCGACGAAAGGTGAGACAAAAGGAACCTAAGAAACATCAAAAATTAATCATTAATTTTAGGTTCAACACTCACTTACTGAATTCCCAGTAAACTATCAAAAGAGTGGATATAAGAGCCGAAAGATTTTTTGAATTGCCAAAAATAAAACAGATTAACATCCGGAAGTAATTCGTATAATTTTCCAATAAAATAAAAACCTATGAGTGTCTTTCGACATATTTCTATCGAGGGTACAGCAGCTATCTTTATCTAATGCTACTGAATGAAAAGCGACAGAAAGGTATTTTGTAGAAATATGTTCTGCTAGGGTGATAGTAGAGACATTTTGTTCTTACTTTAGGGGAAAGTGGGCGTCACTTAATGTCACATTTAACAAATTGTTTGAGTTATCGTTTTGCTTTAGTTGTTAATTTAATTCTTTATGAGTTTGTTTGAATGGATCTTGTGTATGTCATCATTTTAAAGATATTTTACATTAATACTAAGTGTAAAATAAGTGACGTTCAGTCAAACGGCTCAAACATTTTTAAGTTCCAAAAAATTCTACAGTCATAACTTCGACTAAATAGGTAAATGCAATAAAGGAAATTTCTGAACTCGGCCCGAATTTCAATAATACGTAAATAAAATAATTTGCTTATTTGTGAAGTCGTCGTGGAGCCGTTTGTATCATAGGATATCACAGACTAAGCAACGTTTGGTGCGGTCGGTGCTTGGAAGAATGACCGCCGACCATTCATTTCTCACGACGACTTCCGCGCTTCGGAGGGCACGTCAAGCAGTCGGTCCCGGGTGCTGTATACTTGTATACAGTAATCGTTAGGGTTTGTCAGAAGCCACTTTGGCGCCCTGAAAATTCTGACATCCACCACCCAGCACTGGGCCAGCTTGGTGGATTATGGCCCATACCTCCTTGTCACCCAAGGGAGAGACTCGTGCCCTGCAGTGGGCTCATTACAAAGAGTTGTGATGATAATAATGATGATATGTGATCCATTCAAATTTGGAAAACCAATTTCGTATAATAGGTAAATTAATCAGGTGCAATGCGATGTCATGGTTGTATGAATACAGTTCATGACGCAGTTCAACTTAAAAAACAATATCAAAATATGTAAAATGTATTAGATATCGATCTTAATTTTAAAGCTTTACCTATACACATTCAAACTCAGTTTTCAAATCATGAAATTTGCAAAAATATGAAGGTTAGCTTTCAAAATAAATTTGATATCCGACAATTCGAGATTTTTATCAACTTGTCCATTCCCGTTTTATTATAATATTCTAAAATATGAAAAATCCAAAGTAGGCCTTGAATAGTTCGAAGTACGATTGATTTTGTTAATATGCTTCGTTGGAAAATTAAATCAAGTAAGAAATGCTAGAAGGTCCTGTTGACAATACCCTAAATAATAGATACCCATGTATTTTTTCCAAGAAGTCAAAGACCTTGGTATTCTCATAAGAGTTAGAAGTAAGCCATGTTAAGTTTCAATGAGTATTACAACTTACATTGCAATTGCAAGTAACTTTATTCCAATAAGAATTAATATTCCTTAAAGAGAAAGCTAGGTATGTATTAAGGTCCTTCTAACTTTCTCTGATACTCGCTTATTATGACTCTTTCAGAGTTGATGTGATTATCAACTTTATGCCAATTTTGTCACTTACCTACTCGTAATTGGGACAAGAATTTTACCCAAGCCCGTACCTGTATAGGGTACACACGAACATGAATAAATAATGACAACTTCAGTGCTATGGAAGGCACAATGAACCATCCAGGTGGCTGTATTCTTTGGATGTTATTATTAACATACATACATAACTTCACGCCTGTATCCCGTATGGGGTAGGCAGAACACCTGAGGTTATAAAACCATCTGATGTCACGTTTGACAAATTTGGAGGTATTAAAATGATAGTGAGAGAGAGGGACTATTGCAGTGACTGGGGGTTAGCTATAGCCCACAAAAAGCCAATCAAATCTCTGTCCCTTAACTGTATTTTACAGTATGCCCGGGAAGAGAAGCAGCTGGCACATTCTATGTTTTTCTTTTGCTCCCAGTCCAGCATGGAAGATCGACAAGCTGAGTTCTAATATATCTTCTTGCATCAGTATTTACTTATATTTTGGGTTCTTCACTAGTTCGCTACATGGTATCCCTTAACACAAGCTATGCTTACTTTGGGGCCATGTAGTTGGGGCATTTTGATTATTTCGCAATTTTATTTTATCAGTCCTGTTTTGTTTGATTGCAAATCGAAACATCTTAGTACCAATTAGAAAAAAAAATTAACCTTTTACAGGTAATGTAAAAAAACAGCCGCTATTGAAGGACGCTTATTCGGTGATTATTTATTAAATGAGACTGCTAATTTTTATCATACCAGAGAAAACATCAAAGATTGTTCTTCAGTAGAAAACTTATATTTATACTTATTCAAGTAAGTTTTTAAGGATTTAAGGCCTTTACAAATTTTAAAAAATTAATTTAAATTAAATTAATTAATTATATGACGATGACATAATTACTGATATATTTTTGTTTTTTTTTTTTCATGTGGATTAGCGGATCAAGCTTTATTTTTTCAAATACTTAATAGCCCGGTCAATTTAGACATTTGAGGTTACATTAATTCCCACCAAGCTGGAAATCAGTAAGATTCTTTAAAATATCATTAAATAAAACTTGAAACCTTTCCTCTGTATGAATTTTTTTTATTTAAGGTCAAACGCAAAAAAATAGAGTTTTTTGCAATTTTCAGCAAAACGGTAAGTTCTATCATAAAAATATCTAGCACAAAGTTGTAGATCATAAAATTATAAGTATACAAAAAATACATCTTTATTTTTTTTTGCTACAAGCCGCCGTTTTTGAGATAAAATGATTAAAAAATTTGTAACAGTTGTAATCGTCACAACAGGGACACGTTGCTACGCCACGTTTGAGGTTAGCGCTTTGTACTTAGCGCGTTTTTCTCCAGTAGGTCTATTCCATGGTTCAGTTTTGATACTGTTTAATTTGAAACTACTGCAAAGTAATGAATTTTAGTAGAGATTGAAAATATAAAAGCAATTAAGTTTTAAAAAAGTAGTGAAAATCCGAGTCGACCCTGAAATATTATTACAACTATAGAGACACGTGGCGTAGTACTCATGCATATCATGTCTTATTACAAATTTTTTGATCTATAAATTGTGCCTAGGTATTTTCATGATAAAACTTACCGTTTTGCTTAAAATTGCTTCTTATTTTTGACGTTTGACCTTCAATAAAAAAAAAACTACATACAGGGGAATGAGGGGGAACTTTCAAATTTTATTTTTAATCATATTTTAATCAATCTTACCGATTTAAAGCTTGGTGGGAATTTATGTAACTTTTCTCTAATTTTTGCTCTAATTTGACCGGGTTAAAAGGACAGATTTACACAGTTTTTCATTCTGATTATTCCGCAGGGTAAACACGTGAAGAATAAGATCAAACAATGTCAGAAAATCGTTCTTATTCTTACTTAACAGCAACGCATAGTATTTGAAACTATGTAATGCCAACTGAGTTAGGTTAGATTAGGATTAGGGCTTGGTTCGGTTTACCTGCGGCGGCTATAAGGGCTATATGTGGGGAAATGGTCACGTGTACTGGACCATTTCCTACGTGGAGGGCGCTCGGCGAAGGTTGAGCGCAATCTGCCGGGGCTCGCGGGTAATGCCAATGCCGGTACCGTGAGCTCCATCTATGGCGGATGAGGTACACATTGAGGTTTTTAGTGGGTAGGTTCGGCCTTCTGCCGGATCATCCCCACATACCCCGCCGTTCCCCCTTGGGCGGTCGGGGATGCGATTGCACGTTTTCCTCAAGTAAAAAAAAAAAACAAAGGGCATGGTTCGGTTCGGCATATACGCCAAGTTTTACAAATTGAAACATTTGCCAAAAGCAAAGTTCTTATAGGTTCATCAGTGGATCCAATTGGTTTTCTTATTTACAACTGAGACAGATATCTCTTATTTTATTATACCTAATAGTCAATTTCAAACATTTTCGGGAAACCATTAACTTATTTTATTAAGTTGTGTCATAAATAATAAGTTATGATACTGGTGTAGCGGAAAAAGACTGACATTCTTGTGAACTGAATCAGTTTTGCGTCACGTATTAAATATCACTTTAAAATTTAATCACACTTATGCATTTGTACCTATAAAAGAATCTGCTAACATGCCTTTAATTTCTAAAGAAGGTTCATCCCTATTTTGTTACAAAACTGTGACAAATCTTATTTAATAAGACCACAAGGGCTATGAGTGTGTGTCTTGAGCGATTTAAGGCCAAGCTGGCCCAGTTCTGGTTTATGGATGTCAAATGTATTTAAGTATACTTACCTAAGTATAGTACCCGGAAACGGCTGCTTAACGTGCCTCTCAAATCAATGAAGTATAGAAGTAATTGTAATCAATTAATGGTCGCGGTCATCCAGCGTTGCTTAATCTGATACATGGATATGTACATACAATAATATGTATACATTTTCATTGTAATTTGAACCTTATAACAACTTTTATTAATGCATCAATCTCATGTTTCTCAATGTGTCTTGTAAATTATATAACGAAGTGATTAAGAAGGACTCCCATTTTACAACACTGTGTTACAGAGGTGTAAGTCAGTAGTGCATTCTGCTTTTATACTAGACGACCAGGATTCGAATCCCAGTAGAGACGGATATTTCTGCAAGTTTCTAAACAAGTTTCTAATCAACTTCAATCGGCATAGATAAAATGGTGTGAATGATCGAAACATTCATGTTTTAACAATAGGTAACATGAAGTATTTGAATCAATGATTCATATGTATGCTTTCAAAGTTAGTTGCTCTTTTGTTTTCATTCGAAATAAAACCCTGAAAATAACGTTATACCTACAAAATTCATTTGAATTAAAACTAGGTGTACAAAGGGTGTTATTGAAAATCAATGTCGATACAATAACGGTTTTAAATCCAATCCAAAACAAAAAATAACATACAATAAAGTTTTATAGAATCAAATGAATCAGTTCGTTAACGACACCCTAACACTATACAGGGTGTTACAGACCGGAGCTAATTAAATCACTGCATACAATGTGCGACAACAATAAATAATAAGGTAAAACTTTATTTATAGGACATGTTTTAAATCTTATTTTATGGGAACTGTGGTCAGCGGGGCTTAGGCATGATTTAGCAGGTGGTACCTTGTGCCATGTCCGGTAGAAACTGGTTTTGTCTATGAGTTATTTTTGTTGGCTCGTTTTGCTAGGTCATTTCTTAGGGGTTGATGTTAGGGGTTGTGGTACTTGGTAAGAATTTATGAGGAAATTGTGTCAAGAGGTACGTGTTCGCATGTTTAGTGAGTTTTTATGTGCTTTATTTATAGCAACTGTTCAATTATTTTCAATATTTTTTTTTCGGGTTTGGATGAACCTACTAACTTTTTTGTGTCACGTGTGACTTCGGAGTCTAAAAAATGGCAAAATCAAAAGTGATGAAACCTAATAAAATAATACTCTTTCATTTGTTTTAGTTAACACCTTAACCTATTTTGAATATTTTTGAATGTATTTTGAACATGATTTGTTCAGTTCCGAGCTGTAAAATATTAAAATATTCAAAATATTCTTATTTTTTCAAAAATATTCTATAAAATTTTGTAGGTGCTTGATATTAACTCAATGAAGCTAACAACTAGGTTGTGAAAAAATATTTTATTCTTCTTTCACAATTAATCAATGTTATTTCCAATTTACATGCGTATTGTCTTATTGCTAAAAAGTGATGAATACTTTTTACATACATTGTCTCGCTATTTAATGAAGATCAACTTTATCATTCAAAATCTGACCATCAACATACTTAGTAGGTAAAAATCATAAACTAAAGCAATAACATCTTAAAAAGTTGTAAAGTCACTGCAGTTATATTCCCACGTAGATCCCGGGAGCGGATTCGGAAAATAAAATACTTTGGTTGGACGATCGCCCGCGAGTATTAATAACACCCTTTATAAAACGAGTTCGGATACCTTTCGCGGCGCAAGCTCTGGTGGGCGTAGTATAATGTAAATATTTAGATAAAAACACGATTAAAGAAAATAGTAATACCGAAATGATCGTTATCTTAAATTATGTCAAAAGGTTTTCTAGTTGTTTAAAGTTACTGCTTTTACATCGTAACTTGATTTTTTTAAATTGAATCCCGGAAAATAATGACTGGATATATCATTAACAGCTAAAAATGTATTAAATGTGCATGGCAGTAAAACTGTAAAATTAAGTATGTATTTTAAACGGGACACACTAAACTTTGCTTTAAACAATGCATTCGGAGGTCATCAAAATTATCATCAATTAAAATTAAAAACCTTAATATGATACCAAAAAGTAATTATTCGAAAAACTAAAAGTTTAACATTACCCTGCATATACTACATCCGTACACCAAATACTCAATGTTGTGTCAAGAAATATCATTCCAAATTCAAAATGAAAAAAAAGCGAATAAAATATATTCTTCATGGAAGATAACACCTTATAATGATGTGGGTCAGCGATAGCGGCTAGAACAAAATAATATTCAAAAAATGTGAATGAAGCCTTAACATCCTGTTGTCTCTTTCTAACCACAACAATTTATCATCAGTTAGAGTGAGAAAGAAGAGGGATAAGCAGGTAGGTGCCTCCATGTCTGGTGCGGCAGACAGCAAGGCACCAAACGATGGTATTTTGAGTGCCGGCATTTAAAAATGTAAGGTGTTAGCTATTTATTGTTTGATTGGGATATAAAAACTTAGGTTAAGGGATGCACAGATGATTGGAGTAAGATATAGCTACTTCTTCATTTCAAATTTTGAGACCGATTATTTAGAGAATTAGTTCTGTTTGTAAAATTAAAGGCCATCTTGGATAGCTTTGTTAGACTAAATTCTGTTCTAAAGATCTCGGTTTCTGATCCAGTGGTTGAAATTTGTAACGATGAATAAATCTGTTTCGCTTCAATTACCCAAAATTTTTTGGGTTTTAGTTTTAATGTCCTTATAATATATCTCAAAGTGTTATAAAAATTAATGGATTCACTCATTTTAAAGGAATTACTTTGAAGCCAATTTGTCTTTTAGGTACAGGTTATCTCAGTGATTAATACCTACAAATTCATCAATACTTTAAATAAATGAATTCAATCAAATAACCATCAAGACCGTAACATAATCACTTCCTAATCAAATCAAAAGCGGAAATATGCTTGCGACTGTCATAGCGCATATGTCGACAATTTAACAAATTATTCGAGGCATTACTCTTCGTATTAAAACACAATACTAAAACAGGTGTACATACTCTATTATAGGCTGAGGTATTTACAGTAAATTTAATTCTCTATATGAAACCTAGATGGTTTATCTGGTCTAGATTTTTATTATTTTAAGATTTAAAATATTTTTTTTGATTTGACATTTTTTTTATTTAATTTAATTTAAAGTAAGAGATTAATTAACATTTTTTTTTATGACCATGTTTATTGTAGTATTTTCAATTCTGATTGTATTTATTTTGACATAGATCATTTATTTTCATTATTATAATTTTTATTTCTATTATTTTGTTGCTTAGAGTGTTGCTTGACTAATTGATACATACTGGTGCTTCGCGGATGTTCGTTGGTTTTGGTTGTCGCTTCTTCTTTTCTTTTTGTTTTCGTTTTTGACATTTTGTATTTTCATTTATATTTTAATGTTGTATGTTTTAATTATTTATTATTTATTTCGATGTTATTTTAATTTTTAGCTGTTAAATATCTCGTCTCGTTAGGTAGGGTATGCGCAAAATATACTGAGAATGCTGTATGTGCCTAGAATTGACATATATATTAGAATTAAGACATTTTAGACTTATGATTGTGATTGATTGTATATATGTTGTTGGCATGTCTTTTTTGAATAAATAAATAAATAAATAGATATTCACTTTCTACTTTTGAAGATTTAATTGAATTGATAACCATTGAACCAATATAGTGAAAGTGACGACCACTTTGGCGATGGGGTAAACCTATCTGCCTCAGGCGCCAGTGGTTGCGGGTTCGATCCCAGCACGGAACAAGAAAAAAAAATGCTCCGTGTCTGGTTGTTTATCTATTTATGTATTTATATTCTAGGTCCCCCCTAGTTCGCTACATGGTATCCCATAACACAAGCTATGCTTACTTTGGGGCCATGTAGTTGGTGTGATTGTCTGGGGAATTTTATTTTATTATCTTTTAAATAATATCTAAGTATCCTAAGTTTTAATGATTACAAAATAAACTAAGAAAAGCGATGTATTTATACCGTTTCGGGATGGTTTCGGGCCGTGATCTCTCTGAATAATCATAAATTTTTTTTTTTTATAAAATTAAGGTTTCTTTGTTTAATGTTTATAACGCGGCTTTTACTTACATTTATTGTCAACGGCACAGCCGCAACTGCACTTACCCCTGATAAAGGACTCCATACTAGTCGTATGACCGTCGGACTAGTACGAAACTACACCTCGGACTAGTACGAAACTACACCTCGGACTAGTACGAAACTACACCTCGGAGTAGTACGGACACCTCCGACAATAAATGTGAGTAAAAGCCACATTATAAACATAGTTTAATATGACTCACAAATCATTTTTAAATGCAATTTCTTTGTTTTTTTGAGTTTGAGAATGCATTTAAATCACAAAGTATCACAAAATTTATATAAGTTAGTTAAAACGCCATAAAATATAAAACTTGATAAAATTCGGGTTCAGTAAAACATCATAAATTAAATTTCCAAAACTAAAAAAAACCTTCTAAAAATCATTGCGTAATACAGCTGTAATGAAATTATATTAACTGATTCATGAAAAACGGTAGGTACTTCAAGGGAAACCAAAGCTAAATGCTGTCAAGAGGCTTTATAAGCTTTATACGAAGCTTTCTCATATAGTCCTCTCTTGATCTTTGCCATAATGCGGAAACCATGGCTTTCATCTGATCCCTTCATGCCGGGGTCAGTTGAGGGCACTTCAATACAGTTTTCTGTTTTTTTTTTTTTAAATCGGCTCGACTTTGGTGTCCAGTTAACTTTGAAAGCTAGTGGGTTGTTCAGGCTTCAAAAGAGGCACTTGAAGATTATGGTTTTTTTATTAAGTTATTTTCTGGTTTTGTTCATTCAAGTTGTTTTTTTACCTTTAGTTTTTTAGTCAATGCTAATTGATAAAGGTGCTGAAATCCTTTTGATCTATGGCGATAAACGGAAGAGAGTCATATCTACTGCCAGTCTACCTACATATTTTATCTACATTTTAAATTTCTAGAGTATCATATTTTTTTAGAATGAATTTAAATCGTTTATCGAATTTTGATAGGGTTCAAGAAACCAGAACTTCTAATATACGAGTATAATTGAAACTTATCATAGTCGACCAGTCATGGTTCCAAAAACCACCAAATATCTAAATTTTGTGTTCAACACAGAAATATAGGCTCAACATAATTATAAAGTTAAGGAAGTAGAAAACGACAGGGACTTCACTACCTTAAAAACAAATAAACTTTAAGTTTCCAGTAATACGAAGACTTAAGCAAACCGTAGTATCTTCATCTTAAACGTTTAAAAAACATTTTCCTTTATCATAATCGTTTCTAAACATATCTCGAACAATTACAACACAAGCACAAAACCTCACATAAGCTATAGCTTATTATTCCATCTCGCAGCTAACTCAACAGGCAAAGGTTAAGCTAATTTTTCAAACTTCCAGTTACAATGCACAATGGTCATTCTCCAACAATACTCACCCACATGTCCTCTACAATACCATAAAATTATTCCTAGCAAACTAGTTTTCACCCCTGAACCCACTATCCAGGGTTTTGCATCCTTGTCACACGCTATGGTATATGAAAGGGACAAAAGGTAGTTTTACAGGAATGAGGATTTGGGAACTCGTTTTTCGTAAGCTTTGCCGCAAGCAGTTTACTTAGGATTCGTCTTGGTTCAACGCCTAGTTATAAGGGACTAAGACATTGATTGATATTGTTAATATTCCCATAACGTTGTTTTATTGGACAATGGTCTTTTAGTTCTATTATCGTCTATGACAGCCCTTTTTTGAGATATAAAAGTAGTCTTAGGTATCTATAATTTGAGTAGATATGGATGATTTCTCCTAAGAATCCTTTTGATAAGAATAACTTTGATCCACAACTCAAATAAAAATAAATACAATCAACCAAAAAAAATTATTAACATCTCTACTTAATTTTTCTAAGCAGTTAACTTATACATATCAATTTTAAACACAATTGGAGCTGAGCCCATTGTGGCCGGGAATGAACCCGGGACCGCGGGTGTGGGTGACGAAATGCCGGATGTAGGATGTGTTGTATTTAAATAGTAATTTGGGTATTATGATAATGACAACCAACGGGTTCGACTTGGTAATGAGCAGTGCAGCACAGAGTGTCACACTTTAACATGAAAAAGTATTTTAAAAGTATGTGAAATTAGATTAAAAAAAAAATGTATTTAATTCGTTCAATTATAAGACCTATAAATCTCAACTTAAAGTTACAATATACGATAAATAAAAGGAAAAATACTCAGATCATCTCTGTTTTGTAAAAGGTGATTATGGAATACCTTTAAAGTATTGTCCTTCTTTTTGTTGGTGAGATTATGTCAGAAATGCGTTATTATTTGTATTTTTAAATCATGAATTTAATGAAATATAAATGAAAACTTCTGAGTAACATTTATCACATCACATTACATTATTTTTCCCAAATCAGATACCCTAACAACGCCCGAAATTCCGAAATATTCGATTGAATTTCATATACCTAAGGTGTACAAAATGATGTGAAAGTTATTATTTCATAAATGTAGTTTTACTTACCTATTACACTATTACCAAAGTGGCCATTTCTGTGAAAACTATTCTCGTATTCATATTCTATATAGTATTATGTTTCAGTGTGGACATTGGCAACAATTCAATATTTTCTTCATTCATTTCTTTCATTCATAACAGTTGCACTCTACTTTTAAAGACTCAATTTACCATTTACCTGATCAAAACTATTCCACTTAGAGCCACAATGACAATCGTGAAAGCAAAGACATCTACACACAAGATGAACGCATCCATAAAACATGAATGGGATATTCTACCCACCCATTAATAACTGGTCAAATATCTCCCAGACTCTCTGGAACCAAGCATTCATCCTCTAACAAATCACCCAAAAAACACCTTTTTTTCGTCCACGTCACTATGCCGCGGCCAGATATTAAAATACAAACACGCACAATGACATTTCATTGTTGAAAGAAGAAAAAAGATAAAAGGAAATTTATATCCAACCGCCTACAGTTTTGGACAATAGTGCAGAGGGTAGGGCTGCCACCGCCTCTAACTTTCATGCAGTCTAAGATTTAGTTTTAAAGATATTTTTATTTACAAATTCCAATGTTAAATTAATTTTTCACCAAACTACACGAGTAAACTTAACTCACAAAAAACTGGAAACTAAAGAATAATCAAAAAAAATATTTGACAGCCCTACATTTAATAACAAATTCACAGATCCACGGTAAAAAAACCTATCAATGGAATTTTACGAAAGTATAGCAAGTTTCATTGACTAGGGTAGCATGAAATCTGCGCATGTATACCTATGATCCTACATAGAAGGAAGACCGTTGTTTCAATTCAGGACCAGCTACTGAGATGCTTTTGTTCGACTCTCCATTGTAGCCGAAGATGAGTTTGGAAATTGAAATTTAATGGAAATATCAAATGAAACTCTTACAACAGAAGTATTTGGCCGATGCTTATAAATGATAACGGTGTTTGAAACAGAAATGAGTTTTGTATTCGATGCTCCATTGTCGGGTGGAGAGCTTCATAAAAGACTTTTGAGTGCTTAATAAAGCTTAGTGAATGTACTTTCAGAATTCATTAAAGTTTCAATCATTAATAGCAAATTCAACTTTTATGTTTATGTAATAAAGCTAGCTGATTTTAATAGATTTAACTTTCATATTAGAATCTATTAAACACTAGAGGGGTCAAAAATGTACGTGTCTCACACGATTTAATTGGACGCAGCGGGTACCGGCTAATCCCGAGTTTGAATCCCGGCATTGTCATCATCTCATGTGTGTATCTATTGTGGTGGGTTTAATCAATTAATTTTATCGTAGCACTGATAATAAGGATGACTCGGTTGACTTGTTTCGAATGAGGATTGGAGTGTCCTCTTTTGGATGTATCGTGTGTCATACAGTGTGTACGGATTTATATTAAGAAGCCTTGTTATAGTAAATTGAATGTCAATAACAATTGTCAACGCAGAAACAAATTCAGAGTATTATACTCAGACCTTTATACTAAGTCTCCATTCATAAATGGAATAACAGTTTCGTAAGAACTAAGACTTCTACTAAATCTCAAAGTAAGAAAGTTAGAAAGAGTAATGTTAACAATACCCACAGAAGCACCTTAGTCTTATCGTTTAAGCGACTTCATTCATATTCGTAATAGAAAAGAATTTATGAATGAACAGGCTACCGTCGGCGAGTCAAAGTGGTTAGTCCTACACAAATACAGTCTGACCAACAAACGGCTGCTTCTAATCCAGCTTATGAAGTTTCTATACAACAATATAAAGTTTACTCTCGAGAACTTATACAGGATGTTAATGAAATAGTAGATAACAATGGAGATAAGCCTGGTGCCTGTCTGTCTGTTCTACTAAAGCATGCCGCGTCTTAGTATGCGTTTTTGTAATAATCTTTAAATTTACTTCGGCGATAGTCAATTATTTAACTTTCCGACGCTCTTTTCTTCATGATGAGCTGCGTCTTTAGACGTTCATTGTTAATTAATAAATGAGGATTATGAATGAATGGATTCTTGGAATATAAAATACAGGTCTATATTATAGCACGCTTCGATAATATCTATATAACACATAACTACGGTTTCTAAAACGTTTAAACATAATGAATGAAATAGAACTGATTAAATGATATGCAAAGCTTTCTTATATCTTAACGCTGTATTTATTTAATTAATTAAAGTTAAAGAAACCGGTAAAATAGTGTAACGGTAAAATAATTGCCTTCTTTACGAAAGATTCTGGGTTCTAATCCCGGTGGGGTGTATATGTATGATGAACACAAGGGTTAGCCGCCCGGTTAATGTGATGTAGGTAAGTACAGTCTACATACATACATACATAACTTCACGCCTATATCCCTTATGGGGTAGGCAGAACTCCAGAGGTTATAAGACCACCTGATGTCACGTTTGATATTAGAGGTATTATGATGATGGAGTGACTATTGCAGTGACAGTGGGTCATGCCCGGGACTCTTCCCGCTGCTTCTCTAAGCAGCTGGTACGTTTTGTGTTTTTCTTTTGCTCCCTGTCCAGCATAGAAGTTACAGTCTAATTTATAGTTTCTTAAAAGTAACTCTGGATAAACGTTGATGAAAATTGAATCGTATGTGTTCAATGCTGGTCAATTTAAATCTTCAACCATATTGTATGTATTTACACCTTTACAAACATAATGTTGCACCTTTTCTGCACCTTTGAGTACCCAATCAATCCACTTCCGGTCAAATATATCTCAATTACATTGTGCAAAACTGTCAGTGACCAAAGATTTTTGTCATAATATATCTCATCCAGCCATATACAAATACGGTTGAAAATAGCATAGATTTTTTTTTATATCAAGATGCAAACAGGCGTAAATTATCAAATCGAATCACAAAGATACAATGCAATGAATAATCTCGAATTGTCACAAGAATTGTTTGATACCAATATTGTATGGAGGCTATAGAATACCGGATGTTACGTGCTACGCTATAGTTTTCACTGTTTTGTTTGCTGCATTTATCAAAGGCATATGGTAACAGTTTCAGATTCCAATAAATTGTCGGGTTTTAGCGGGTGGAACAGAAAAAGTTAAAGAGACTTCTACAAACATAAAAAAAAATAAAAAATATCACTAAAAGATTTTCTTTATCTGGGCTAGTGAGAAAACTTTATACGTTAAAATAATGACTTGTTTTTAAGTGGTACAAAGCGCAGATTATAAAAATTCAATGTGATAATAAGGCTCTTTAGTATTATACATAGTAATATTTTTTGTCATATAATCGTAAAAAACAATAGTATTGAGTAGATAAATATGCAAATAATAAATTTGTATCGACTCCCACGAAACTTGTCCATCGATACAGAGCTTTCACGGAAGACATTTATAATTTCGTAATATTAAAATGTTTCACATTGATATCCTCGAACAATACCTTTGAACAATCACTACAATAGGTGTAGGTAACAATGACACTAGCAAACATGTGAGATGACAGTATACCTCCAAAAAAATTAGGTCACATGTCTTATTTTTAGAAGGTTACAAATCAAACTCTACGGCTAAAGGAATTAAGTTTAATTTAGAAGGACTTTTCAAAGAATTTTGGTACACTTTTATATCAAATATTCTTAGTAAGCAAAGTACTATTGTTGCAAATAAAAGAGTAGCTAAGGATGGGCTCATTGTTGGCTATTGTCGGGCGGTGTGCGGCGAACAATGCAATGATCACGTTCAGAAATTTTGGACAATTTCTGGCTTTTTGCAACGGGTTGCACCTTGATAGTTGGGGGTGTACTTGGGTGAATTATCTTTTATTTCAACTTTTCAATATCAAATCAAAATTTCAGTTATCTTTTATTTCACTAGTTTTAAAAGTTGGATAATTGTAACAAAATATTATGAACTGTAAACACAGTACTGAACGGAATTGAAATTTTATTCAAATTGGTTATAGGTAAATGTTAGTAAAAATAATTCCAACAAAGATTTCTAAGTGCCGAACTTAGTAACGTTCAAGTCGTAAAAGCTAAGTTTGAATATAAACAGTTGAACGGTTTTAGTTATGCAATCGCTACTAACTTAGATATCAAAGATCATCAAGGAAATCGATCAAGGCTACGTAAAAAGGTTATAAAATCTGATAAAAATTACCTTTATTTAAACAAAATTATGACAAAATTTTGCGTTTTTTAACTTTTTATACACACCGACGTCGAAAAGAATTAATATAAAAGTAAAACTTTGTTTTTTTTACATACTAAGAAATTTTGTATGAAAACTTTGCTTTAAGATCTTGGACCTACCACCTACACCCAAGTACGTCCCTGCGCAAATTAGCACGGGGCGACGACGGGGTGGTATATTTTTCGGAAACTACTTGTCAGTGCACAATGCAGCAATTCACGCGAACTGGCAGCACCGCCGACACCGCAGTGGGACTTAACGTGGGCTTTAAAATTAATATGAAGAAGTTATACCCACATTGATTTAGATTATTCCCTAATCAATGAGAGGTTTTCTGATAGCTCATTATGAAAACGAAACGGTACAAACATGGTACAAACGGCTTCGATAGATGGCGCTTTACAAAAGGCGAAGACTTGTCTCTCATATTATAGCCATTTATTCCACACTGCGTTTTTAAAAGTAAAATTAATGAATTGACGTCTGTATCAGAAATTGAACGTATAAATAACCATAGATAGTAGATACGACTTACTTACATTATAGTTTACAGACTCAACGCCTTCGGCTTTTTCAAAGTGCCATCTATAGAGGTTTTTTGAACTAAACTTTATGAGCTGTCAGAAAACTCCTCATTGTGACAATCATAGAAAATATTTGAGTGTTCATTGTAACTTAGGTAATAACTATTTAATTATGAGAGCTTTCTTAAGCATTGATCATAATTCAACAATATATTCGCGTCGATTTGCTTTATTTTAATTAGTTATCTAAAATTAGGGCACACACAAGAAATTTTGGGGCTTCAAAAATTGCGAGAACACCGCGTTTTAAGTAAAATAAACATCGTTGTTTTAAATTGTACATTGAAATTTAAAACATTTAATTTAAAATTATCTATAAAAAGAGAAAAATAATGTTACTAGATTGAATCTAACTTAATGAACCGTTAAAATTTGGGACACAACAGTAGATAAGTAGGCACTATTGGTTTTGATTCAATTAAACATATTTATTGTGACAACATAGTGGAGTTAGCGGGAAAAGTTAGACATTCACACAACACCATCTAACTTCATTTTCATATTTAGATAGATTTCGGAAAGTTCTTTAAACTACCTACTGGCGGAGGGGGGGACGGAGAAGAAGATACGCTCTCCTTCTTCCTCCCGATAGCCGGCCGTAGCAGGTGAGGGAATCCGATACGGCTACTAGGGCTATGGTGGGGTAAAATGGTCTTGTGTACTGGACCATTTCCGACGTTGGAGGGCGCTCGGCTCAAGCTGAGAGCAACCCGCCGGGACTCGCGGGTAATACCAATAGCGGTACCGTTTTTATTGTTGCAACGATATAGTCTTTATTTAGAACACTTATTAAATAAGCATCCGAAGCTACAAGTGAAAACGGCTAATAACTGCTAGTTATATGCACTCTGTCATACCTACCCATCTTCTTAGGTACCTAGCAGCTAAGCCTAGCAGTATATCTACCGCCAATCAGCAATCCACAGGATTTTCGATATAAGAGGAGAAAAGTCAGTAGGTAAGTGTAAATGGTCGTTCCAAGGTCCACCTCGACGACTTACCGCTATCTGCTTATATGTTCTAAAAAGGTTCTATAAAAATCTAACCTAAATCCACGCGGTTTCAACTTCGACCTCACCGGCTCTTAGTCACTTATATAAAAAACTAACTTGTGAAAATCATTTCAAAGTTAAATATCAAAAGGGTTCTGTTCTAGGTATTGTTCCTTCTTCGTTGTATTAGCAAGAATAAATTAAAGTACGTACCATGAGCTCTGTGTTACTTGAAGACAATTACGTTTCAAACCTTTGTTTACGGGATTGAACACTTTGAGTGCCATATGTTCTGCTTCAGGCTATTTTCTTGGGTACAATTTAAATGTGGAATTTAAATAATAAATAAATATTTTTGACACTCACACAACATTATCTAGCCCAAATTAAGTTTCTTAAAGAACTTGTGTTATGGATACTAGATAACTGATATACTTAAGAAATATATAAACATACATATTGAATAAATACATATTTTTCATAAGAATAAACTTAAATAAACATATGAACATCCATGACTTGACAACTAATATTTGTGTTCATCACATAAATATCCGCCGCCGCCGGGATTCGAACCCAGGACCTCTGGCATAGAAGGCAATGTATATTACCGCTACACTTCTTGATTTAGTTTTTGTTTTTAATGTCATAACCAGGCTAAGAACACCGGTTTTGTTTATTATGGATTAAGCCCGCATTTGATCTAAACCTTACCTGAAGGTAAGTTGAGATGAGGTCGAAGAAGAAAGCACACGGGCTCGGGAAAGAACTGGCTCTGAAAATGATAATGTTCATGCATACTATGCATACTATAAAAGTCAGTTAAGGGACAGAGGTTTTATTGGCGTTTTTGCGGGCGATAGGCTGACCACCTCTTACTGCAATAGTCTCTCTCCATCATTTTAATACCTCTAAATTTGTCAAATGTGACATCAGATGGTTTTATAGCCTCTGGTGTTCTGCCTTCCCCATAAGGGATACAGGCGTGAAGCTATGTATGTATGTATATTCTTTATTAGCATACTATGACGGTATAAAGATAACAATATAAAAATAAGTTCCACGTCATAGACCCTTTCGGGCACAACAAGGCAGATACTGGAAAGAGAGGAGGAAGCTTTCATTTCCTTTTTTTTTAAATTAAATCATTATCATTTAGGTATTTATTAATGCAGTAGTAACTTTTGTTTGTTAGGATTTCTTTTAATCTATTTATGTGAACTTTGTCTAATTTTATGTTTTTTAGTATATCTGGTAATTTATTACAGATTTTTATACACATAACGTATAGACTAGAAGCATGTTAAGTCATTCGTGACATCGGAAGGGTTAATTAATATTTGTGACACAAAGAGTAGTTATTGACGTAAAAATTTACAAATTTTGAGAATATAAAAACAGGAGAGTGAGTATTTTTAGTGTTTTTAAGGGTGGCTGTTTAAAATGTTGTGCGCTTGGCTCGCAATATGGACGCACACAAAGGCTTATCAAAGAAAAGTTTATCGCTTCTTTAATTTCCTTGGACACTTACATCTTCGGTTAAAATAAGATTAAGCGATAGGTAGTAAGTACCCATCCATCTTACCCATGAACTAGCTGTTAAATAATTGATTGAATCAGGCGTTACTTTGCGGAAATCCATGACAACTACTTTAACAAAGTTACCTTGCTAATTCCGCGACTTGTACTTGCACTAGTCATGCAGGATTTTCGTTCGTTGGCTCACCGCCCTCCCTCCCTCAAGCAAGATGCAAGAAATGCAATGAACACACACTTGGAAAACTGTAACCCACACCACAAGCTACCACCTAAGGTTAAAGTAAAGTACTTTGGTAAAGTAGTTAGCTCTTAAATACTAAAAACAGAAACTAGTTTTAAATAAAATAGTACGTCATAAAAAATACGTCAACGAATATTTCATCTTTTATTTCCTTTACTCCCTTAATTCCCTTAAAGATTTGTCTGTTGGAAAAGAAAACTGAGGAACCAAATTAATATACAACATTGGGCCTCAATATAACAGACGATACTTAATTAAAATATTGTTTTGTATTTGAACATTCGTCCGTGACTTGAACCAAACAAAATTTTGTAATACTTTACAAATGTGTTATATTTACAATAACAATGCGAAAATGAGACAATGTATATGTTTTGTAGAAAATTACTGGAACATGTGTAACATTGTTTCAATAATTTTTGCTTTAGGGAATACTTAGTGTTATTTTCTGTAATATACTCATACTTATAATTGGATACAATAAAGCCTTAGTATTGCTTTGTCTTCTACTAAAGCCCACTATTATTTTCAGTCTGCTTTCAATAGGTATACCCAAGGTGAATAGTTAAGGGAAAAACAATCAACCGCACTGTTACTAAGAGCTAAATTTCGGTTAACAGTGCAATTAGGTACATACATACATATAACTTCACCCCTGTATCCCTTATGGAGTAGGCAGAACACCAGAAGCTTTAAAATTATTTGATGTCACGTTTAACAAATTTGGAGGTATTATGATGGAAAGAGACTATTGCAGTGACAAGGGGTCAGCATATCGCCCGCAAAAACGCCACAGTATCAGCGGGAAGAGAAGCAGCTGGCATATTCTATGTTTTTCTTTCGCTTCCAGTCCAGCATGGAAGACTTGCAATTATCTATATATGTATTTATATTCTAGATTCCCCCTAGTTTTCTACATGGTAACACAAGCGTCGCTTACTTTGAGGCCATGTAGTTGGTGTGATCTGGGGATTTTATTTTATTATTGTTACCAAAAGTGAAAAATCATTCTGTTCGTAAAAAAAAAAAACATTTTTTCTTAATTCTAAAGTCACAGTAACCGTCACAAAAGCGACAAAAGACGGAACATTTCGTTGTTTTTCCGCACGATATGACCTTAACGCGGCGTACCGCGGATTTAGTTTATAAATAACCCACAAATGAGACTCGTTCGAGTCACAGCCTAATCCTGATTTACTGAGGTACCTGGGGCGCTGCGAAGTGATATAGTGCCCGGGGCTGTTTATATTGGTCCACATAAAAAACTATAAAATCATAAAGGACACCGATTCACGAGAAAAATGACAGTGGTCGAAATTAATGCAGTTTCATTAACGAAAATATATAAGTGTCGTAAACTGTTGTGAGAGCTGGTTTGTGCGTTGTCAAATTTAATGACGTGTTACTTTACATTTATAAGTACCTGGAACTTTAAACTAGAATACGGCTAAAGATACTTCTTCGTATACATATAAGGATCTTAGCGATATTAATCTTAGCGCTAGTCTTCAACAGACATAGAAATAATTGTAATATTATAAGCAAATTTGGTCGGAAAAATATTTCACGCCATTATTGAAGTAGAGTCCTGTGGCTTCAACCGCGGTTATTGTGATCCGATATTAAAATGGTAATTTTTGTATGTGATATTCTATGTTTCAGCATGAAAAAGTAAAAAACAATGATTAATAAATTTTTCCTCGTAATAGCTACTAGAAGGATGTGGAAAATTGACCCAAAATAATCGGCTACCTTCATCTTTCCAATGCAGACAATACAAAATAAATACACATTATAAAACACTTATTGAAATTCATACTAAGAGATCTATAAAACATAAAGCAATCCAACTAGTGTGGACAATTCCTTACAGCTTATAGATTCATGATACCTGTAGAATTAAATTTCAATTGCTAAAGCTGTGTGTACATTTACAATGTGTCATTGTGTGGTATGCGCACGAGTTCATGATACGGCGCGTAATGTCAAAATATGTTACATAGAGCCTGCGTTTGCGCAGCGCTGGGCTTCGAGGGATTATTGATTTATGTGACTGGATCAAATTAGTGCCTTGGGTTAAGCTTAAAAACCGATGTATTCAATAGTCTCCTAGTAATTCTAGTTTTGTAAGTGGAAATTCTCGATAGTAATAAATAACTATACCTATAGCCTGATAGCTTCAAAACTTTTTGTGAAATCCACTTAGATGCACTAAAAGATAACCTAGCTACGAACGAAAAGTCGAGCAAATTAATAAAAGTTTGATTTCCAAACTAGTTTAACGGGGACTCAAATCCAGAACGACACTGATGAATTCTTGTTCTATATTTAAAATTAACCCTGTATACGACTATCCATGTAAAACAAAATAAATGCCATGACGTATGTTAATACGAATGTGATCTTTTTTATGAAGATCAAAATATTTTTGGAAAAGGTTAAGAATGATGTGTGGATTCAATTTATGACAAAAAAATATATTTTTTTTTTAAATTGCAATTTTACAATTCTTTTAAGAGACCAAATTTTTGTGACTATTAAAAAATCGGGGTATAACTTAATAGAAATAGTTGGAAAAACGCTTTTATTTCTTGCTGTTTTGTCGCAAATAACTGATTAAACTAATAAGAATTATAAAATTTCAATTTAACAAAAAAAAAAAAATTTTCATAAATTGTATCCACACATCATTCTTAACCTTCTCCTAAAATATTTTGATCTTCATAAAAAATTTTCGTTCTAAGATTTTCGTCTTATTTTGAAATCATGTACAGATATTCATCAGAGAGTAAGCTGTCGGAAATGGAAAAAACGATGAATAATGTATCGCATATATCTTTATTCCCTTATAACTTTAAAGTTTTACGTATACTAACTTAGTAGTTTTCTATCATTAAAATAATTCTTGCAAACACTTTATACGTTAATTGAATATAGTTTGGCTATAGTTTGGATTGTTACTGTTTCTGGTTATTTTCTATAATCGTATTCGTATTTCTGTTCTTCTTTTCTATCACATGTAATCGCGTATCTGTCAAGTAGCATAGGTATATTTGCTTTAAAGACCCAAAAAGCGACAAAATTTATTTCTCTTGGTGATAGTACTTTCATTTAAACTTATGGTGACAAAAGGTTAGTGGTGATAAAGTTGAAAATGAAACACACAGTTTCAAGATAAACTTCTCTTACCTAAAATATTTCCGCAATGCATTTCACACAGAGTCTATATTCATTTGCCTCTTGAAGTGTTTTTAACTACGATGTTTTGATGACGTGGTAAACCCATGATTTAGTTATCTTACTACTTGCTTTCCACTCGTGGTAAGATTATTTTCAGCTGAATCTATACAGACTAATGACTATGCTACGGAAACGAGACTTGTTACGCTTACTAGTATAATGATTAGTCTTCTAGACTCATCGATTAAATCTTCTATTGAATTTAAACTTTCCATAAGCTTGTTATTTGGGTTTCCACCTAAAGTGCTATTTAATATTTTACGAAAAGTTTTAAAATTATTCTAATTTCCATTAGGTCAGTTAACCTTTTTTTCCTATGTAATTCCACGAGCTCAGTTTTCGTTTTTTCCTAAGCAATTCCTCGAGCCCGGTATTTATTAATAATAATAACTATAATTTATTTAACCTAATCCAGCATTCACCTTCGTGAGCAACATCTCCGAGGAGTAAAATCAGCATCAAAAACCTTATACTGAAAAATAAATTCGCACCAAAGGAATTACGAATATCAAACTAAAACAGAACTACAGCTGTAAATAAACACGCATTCACACTTGGGTACAAATCATATCCTCGGACGCGTCTTGAAATGATTATTGATCATCCTTTGTGGAGAGAGGCGAGCACAGACGGACATAACTTGGAATTGTCCGCGCTAACTGCTATGCCGTGAAGCTGTGACGTATTCCGTAAAATGCGCGTGATTGTAAATTGTAATGTACGATTTGTTGCGATTCTCTGTCACATTGTCGTATGCGCAATTATTTTTTATTGATTTTACGGTCTGAAAGCTTGGATTTAGCGTTCCATTATACTTTTGCAAGCGTGACTGGCCAATGGATCGGTATTATTCAAATCAAGTCATAATTTTTTATTTGTTGATTTTGTGAGTATGTTCTTGGTTGATTATTAATTTCTTATTCTTATTCGCTTTTTTAAATAGAAATTCATTAGTATTTACTTATTTGCATTATTAAGTCATTCGAAATTACAATGTGTGAGTTGTTAGTTATAAAGTCAAGCACTCTCAAGTTGTGTATAAATAGGAAACCACAATCTCAGACTGTATAAATAATGGTTCAGATGTAATCTGAAGAGGAGCCAGTTTCTCATGACCACAGCAATATTTCTTTATTAATTATACATTCCGGTACAGTGTAAACACACCCTTTTGTCCGTCAGTGGGGTGGCTAGCACGCACGGCGTAGTATGTGCCTCTTCTTAAGTCTATTTGTCTATGGCTTACGAAAATTAGAATTGTGCCCACCGTACCAAACTATCTTATAATAGACCTAATTATACTTTATGTAAATTTTATGACTGAAATGTCTTTTTTATTATAAAAGGGTGTATAATTTTGGTGTAAAACCACTGTTCATTTCGTATTTGATGCATGCTTGTATGGGAATTTGAATATTTTAAGGTGTCATAGTAATGGCATTAGTGTCAGCATTACGTTTCTGAACATTTATTATGACATATTTTAGGAATTTTATGTGTCTGAAAAAGTTATTTTTTATGTTGCGTTCGTCGGTAGCAGAAGCAGTGGGCGGTCGGTCGGCGTCGGTAGTCTGTTGGAGTAAGAATGGATTTTATCGAGTGGTACTATCTTGGTTCCTTGTGGAACTCCTATAGCCGCGTTGTGTATTATTCTCCGTGTGAACTGGCGGGTTGGACACGCGAGGCGTGTCGCGGGCGGGTCGCCCAGCGTGAGCGGTTCCCACCTGATGCCCCGCTAGGCTGGGCGGGTTTCAGCTCTGTAACAAACAACGAACCACTAAGTCACTTATTATGTTTGAGTTAGTAAGACTTAGAATAATGTAGCATTTAAGAAGTAGATTTTCACAGGGTTTTTAAATTATAAAGAAGGATAAGGTAAGATTTTCTCTCTTTTTGATATAACAATAATGGAATACTTATATAACTATATTGTAAATCAGTTATCGCTATTTCAAGTAGGTATATGTGACTTTTTCACCGTAAGAGAATGAAAATGATATGGAAACTACTTCATATGATATGATATGATATACTGATATAAAACACCAAAGCAATGCTATCTAGTTGCAGAAAGGAAGGTATAAAGAAAACGATCGTTTTTCGATCAGTAATACCTACTTGTTTGCTTAGTTATTGATTTCCACTTTAGTACAATAACATATTCAATACAGTAGGTACAAAAAAGTGGCTGTTATGATATGTTCCTTGCATAAAACTGGCTCAAGAGCTTGCAATTAGGTAATTGTTACTATAGAAATCAGTAAAATTATGCTTTTCCAGCATAAATAAGGCTTTTCCAGTCTCAAGCTTTTATTTGCGCCTGGAGGCATGTCACCACCAGGATCCAGGGCTAGTTGGTTTACTTGACACAAAAAATAATCGTTATGTAAGAATGATCGTTTTCTTGTTTATTAAATAGTTATTTGATATACCTATGTAAACATTCATGTTTGAATTAATAAACCTTATTTTGAAGCTAACTTTGTAACTAATAAGTAAGCTTTAATAAACATGTGTTATCAAGACAGCACAATTGAAGCAAGGAAAATCCTAGAGCTTATTTACAAAGACCCGAGCTTCTCTTTCTAAAACGAACTCTCATGCTGAACTCTCATGCTGGTTGCTTCTACACTTACACTTGACCAAAACTCTTCTTTGTGGGTTAAAAAGTGTTTTATTTAATAGTATGAATCGCGAAAACTTAAGACACTCTTCTTTGTCGTCAACTTTAGAATACTTGTTACTGATTCTCAAAAAAGCGATCATCAACTCAATCTCAAACCAAAAAAAAACACTTTCAAATTAAACGTAATCTCATTACGAAGCTTCCTAGCCCAATTCCGCATACACGAAATCTACATTATAATTACCATACATTACCTGTACAAAACACAATTTTTACCGACGAATTAAACTTCAATACAGTTCACTATGTATCAGTACACTTCTTAGGTTCCTACCAGCGGGAGGCGCAAGACCCTCGCTCGCAGAAGATGGGCAGTCCTTCTCAAGCTGTGATGATTACTCATAGCTCGACTTAAATACTAAACAATGAGGGTAGTCATGAGAAAAATAGGCGTAACTTAGAAAAGTTAAAGTTATAAGTATCTTATAAAGCTCTCTGCAGAGCTTTTTAATTTGTAATTACTAGGTGCTTGTGAGAATTTGAGGTGTTAAGGTGTTAGTTTAGTGCTGATATTTTTTGAATTACATTTTGTTATAAGGTTCATTTAGGTATTTTTGCGATTTGATTAAGTACTTGTAATTTTCAACCGACTTCCAAAAAAGGAGGAGGTTCTCAATTTCTCTGTATGTTTTTTTTTGTGTGTCTTTTGTTACAAGATATTTCGGACAATTATGAATTGATTTTGAAAATTGATGTTTTATATGATAGAAGATACTTCATATTTGGTACCGTATCAAACTTTTGAAAAAATATGTAGGTATGATTTCGGAGAATGTTAACGTTAATGATATTCTCAACTCAACTAAAGTTTTCACGTGAAGTCGGTTTTTTATCGCTCTGCATTCGTTGATTATGTTATTATAAATTATAGTTTAAATAAGCAAAATGCATTAAGCAAACTTGATGGAAAAGAATTCTACGAAAATTTACATGATGTAATTTACTATTTATTAGCAAATAAATTTGACAATGGTGACGATATAAGGAGGGTTTGTATATCAGTTATCAGTTATGTTTAAGTTCCCGTAGAACTTTTTGATCACGAATCAAAATTGTATCGTTACAAAATAAAAATCAAAAAGTTTTATTTATTATAGGTTTATAAAAAAAACTCTTAATGAACGTCAAACGGTAGATGAGGGCTGCGCGACGAGGAGAGTCTTGGGGGAGTCTGTAGCAGTGTGCGTCTCTCGGCTCACGAAGATGATGATCGCCCATTATCCTTCAATATACTCGTAGCTACCTATTTGCAGGCTTCTTAATCGACTGCTGGCTAAAGACACATATGATTATACACTAAAACTAAAAAGTTTCTGTCTGATAAATTTGATGCAGCTGGACCTTCATACACTAATATAATACCAGCTGTACTCGGATGCTTGAAATTGTTGCTGAAGTCTTTAAAAATCAATAGTTTAACGGATTGCAGGTAATTATCGCAGTTAAATAAATGAAAAATGTGATAAATAAAAATTACCCGACCAGGACTCGAACCTGGGATCTCTCGTTTGCCGGACGAATGCTCTTCCACTGAGCTACCGTTGCCTGGCGGTACGCCTCGAAATTACTTACCACATTTTTGTTTTTATGTTATATTGCTAACGTAGCTCCATCTAATGGTATAGCTTTGCAGCTAAGATCACCCGAGACCAATTTCTTTACAGAAATTGTGAATCCTAGTTAAAGTGAAGCATTGCAATGTTTTAATAATGTTTTTAAGTTTTTGCATTTAAAATGCTCAATTATTCTTAAATAAATGAAAAATGTGATAAATAAAAATTACCCGATCAGGACTCGAACCTGGGACCTCTCTTAATTATTATCGCAGTTATTTGTATTGTTAAATGACTTACTTCCATGCTATACTTCCATGCTGGACTGGGAGTGAAAGAAAAACATAGAATGTGCCAGCTGCTTCTCTTCCCGGGCATACTGTAAAAGTCGGTTAAGGGACAGAGGTTTTATTGGCATTTTTGTGGGTGATAGGCTGACCCCCTTTCACTGCAATAGCCTCTCGCAATCATTATAATACCTCATTAGTCAAACGTGACATCCGTTGGTCTTATAACCTCTGATGTTCTGCCTACCCTATAAGGGATACAGGCGTGAAGTTATGTATGTATGTATGTATGTTAAATGACTTATAGTGAGGACCCTGAGAATTAAATAAATAAAACACTTTTTAACCGGATTTATCGCGTTTATTTACATTTTAAATTTTGACTCGACGTTTCGGTGTCTTTGCAGTCCCCGTGGTCACGAGCGACTGAGGTGTCAAGCGTCGGATTGATAGATTGAAAAAGTTATACATCATCATCTCCATCTGTTTCTCAGCCTTCGAGTGTAACGTTCTGGATTGACGCAAAACGAGCTGACAGTATCTTAAGTTTCAGGTCGTGCAGCTTGCTGGATGTTAGATTTAATGTTTTTCAGGATAGGGTCCCATGTCGGTGATAGTTTTCAACCATCTTCTCTATTGAAATTAGGGTGTTTTTTAATTTCAATCGCTTCTCTGATCATTCTAGGAATGTAATGCTTCTCTCTAGATAAAATTTTCACAGAGTCAAACCTTAAGTAGTGGTTGGGCTTGTCCATGGAATGCTCACAAACTGCAGACGTTGAAGCTCTTCGATTTTTAATATCAGCTATGTGTTCTTTTACGCGGGTTGATACGTTTCTTTTGGTTTGACCAAAGGAGGAAAGCCTACAGCCGCAGTCAATCTTGTAAACACCTGGGTCTTGTAAGGGGTGCTGCATTTAACTGAGCGAAGATGTTGACTTATTTTTGAATTAGGTTTAAATATTGTTTTTATTGAAGCGCGCCTAAGAATGTTTGAGATTTTATCTGTAACACCCTTTACAAAAGGTAAAAATTCAGGTTTGCGTTCGACTGTCTGAGGCTTCAAGTGGTCACTGCGGCGGCGACGAGGTGGTTTGAGGCCGTTTTCACGAAGCACCTTGACAACATGTTTCAGTTCATCATCAATGTGCTGAGGATCGCAGATTCCATGTGCTCTCTGAAACAAAGAGGAGCCTACGGCGAGTAACTGGCTCGGGTGGTAGTGGGACTTCCCATTTAAATAGCGGTCAGTATGGGTGGGTTTCCTATGTACCACTTGGATTTCTTTAAGTATGAATCGCGAAAACTTAAGACAATATTACCCTGAGAATTAGTCGTAGACTGTTGCGAACCAGAAAAAAAAACGTATGTTATTTCCAAAGATTACTTAGAAATTCAGACAGACAGTTCCCCTATAAAATAAAGAGATAAACCACTTCTACCGCCACGTACTAAGTTTATTGTGTGTTCAATAAAAAAATCACAAAATGAAATTGAGTCCGAATTTGAGTCCCACCCGGGACACTTTGGAAAAAGAACTATGTATTTTTTCTTAGTCCATTCTAGTTTCTGACCCAAAGTTCACTTGTGAAATATTACTTTGAGGTTACATAGTTGGTTTATTAAGAAATGTAAGATTAAAATGAAAAAAAATTAGCAAATAATCATCCATGAAGTAGCACGGTGAAGACAAACGCCCTTACATAATATTTTGAATTGCACTGTAGTTGTTGGCTTGATGAGGCCGGGGATCACACTTTTCTTTTAGTTTTTACAAACCCCTCGTCATCGCGCTTCTTGATTGAGTGTATCACTAAATAATTTATATCATATATTACCTATAATTTTTTTTTTTTTTATAAGTGACTAAACCCGCGTTTGACCTCAATCTCACCTGATAGTAAGTGACGATGAGGTCGAAGATGAAATCACACGGGCTTAGGAAGGAACTGGCTCTTTATACAATATTGCCGGAACACATTACCGCCGGAGCGGTAACATTTGGCGGCAGACTTTATATAAAGGGTGGTCGCTAGCCAGGCGGACCTAGAAGGGATCCTACCATAATTTATAAGGGAATGTCACTAATGTATGAAGATCACAAGGATTTATAACTTTTTAAATAATCGCCTTCTTTCATGCGTGCAAATCAATTAAAACAATCAGAATTGACTTCAAGTTCAATGTCACAATCCCATGACCACAAAAAGGTTTAAATTCCTAAATCATATTAATCGCAAAATCCTACAGTTTTTTACGGATAAATCTTTAAAATACGCAATCATCTGATATGCGATTCTCCTTCGACAGTAAGAGCCTACATCCGGGCACTCTCACCTAGCTTGCTCAATCGAACAATAGTGCTGAACTGATCCCCATTCTAACAATAAAGGATGCAACTCTCAGGTGTTAAAAAATCTAAAATAGAACCCATTGACAATCGGAATCCGTCGCATCAAATCTCCTTTGTCAATTTTTATTAAAAAAAAAGTTATGACAAAAGAATGCGCACGCAATCCAAGAATCCGATATCTGTCACAAAGGAGGTTGTTATTTTAAGTCCACGAGCTTCTGTTAAGTTAAATTAGATATTCATTTATTGTAAGGAAATAATTCCATATTTGAAAGTTCCCATACCATGAAGATCTACGATTTTTTTCTTTATATTTTTGCCACCAAAAACCATGAAGTACTCTTTAAGGTAACTTTTGTAGAGTTGTAGGTTTCTAAATAATAAGGCTGCTCAAATTGCATTTCTTTTTTCATGTTAAATTAGTAATTATTAACTTTTTTCATTTTAATAAAAATAATTACACACAGGTGTTTATTATTATTTTAATAGATGGCAATGTAGTTTAATAGTCAATTAGATAAGCTATTGATTTTGGAACTTTTTCTATGTTATTAAAAATAAGTCTAATATCAAATAATATTACTATTGAAATATCGTATGTGATCAAATTATGTGATGAAGAAGAAATCATGAATAAATTATAAATCCAAAATATATTTTGTGGATTTTACAATGATCCATCATCCAACCAGACGCCAGATCGTTTATTTTAATTACATAAAAAGAAACTTAGTTTTCTAACGTCTAGTAACGAAAATTAATACCAATTTTAACCAAATTATAGTATCAAATTGTAAATTTATATAAATTAAATTGATACCTTGCAACATTGTTTTTGGAAAATGTGCAACATTTTGTTAAAAAGTTATTAATCACACTTGATATACAACGAATCAAAAAAGGTACCTATACCATGATAGTTTTTACAGAAAGTCTATTTACATATCAGGTTCAATGCAATGAAACGATATGCATTTAGACAGTTACATTCCAATATTCATGTAATAGAAGCACACCTAATTAAACAAATTAAAAATAATATAAAATAGGTAAACAAAATAATATGAACTCATTTATAGATGTTTCGTGAGCGTTGTGAGGTGGAGCACGCGTCCCTCGCAGCCCACAATGGCGGCGGTGACACAGCCTCTTTGTCAACCGACGCGCGCGACGCCAACTTTTTGTCTTTTTATCTTTCACTCTTTATTCCATTCCCAAGCCACAATGGCCGCGAGCTGAGATCATATTTTAGTTACCGCTTTTCGTTGGCACAACGTCCGCTCAAAATTCAACACAGCGTTGATCGAAAGCTAATCTCGTTCCTTTTGCAGACCCGCCCTTTTTAATAACAGTCCCAATAAAAGTTCACGTGTGTCCTGTTTATGAATTTATTATAAGATCAACAATCGCTAAGGTCGTTCTACGAAGCTGCGCTTTGTCACGGAATGTAGGCTTCTAATTGTACAACTCAAGGCCTTGATTTGTCTGCTTTGTGGATGACAATACGCACATTGTCGGCTCGCATATTATCCATTCATATCATAACGTTTATAAATACGTTTCACGGTGGCATTGTGGACGTTGTCTCCCGACTCCCCGAGGATACAGCGAACAAAGAATATTCCATAATGGCTGAAAGTTCGGCCGATACAAAGCCCGTCCGTAACCCGTCATTTTTGTACCTATTGGCTATTTTATGACAATAACTCTATTGTCGACGTACGGAATTGTGTTGGATGGTATTGTGCGCTTTGGAATTCGCGAAACTGGAATTGTCTCAAAATTGGCGCGCTAACGAACGTCGCTCGGGGCTGGATAATAATTCCGGTACATCTCGCAGAAATATGAGCCTTATTATGGTATTGAGCGTTATGAGAAGCCTTGTTCCTGAATAGCTGCTGCTGTGTTTAGTGTGTGGCAATTGTAAAGAACACTCGGTGAACGTTACTAATTAGAGTTGTCGTAACGAAGCAGAGTCGTTTGAGACAAAGGGCGCAGTTCCGATGCGTTAAGGCGAGTGCGCGAGTCCATTCACTCTTTCAGGCATTGTGTCGCGGAGTCGGGCAAGTCAAACTGTGCGTGATAATATTTGGTTTCTCCGCAGGCAGGTCGCTTTTGTCATATCTGGTCGGTTTGGCCACTCGAAGCGAGCATTCTTTGTATAGACAAGTAAAGAAATTCTTAGATTTGTTTGTTCAAAACCTCTTTTCGGCTTCTGTAGGTTTGTGAATGGTTTCGGTAACCTACATAAACATGGTCATTTATGGCAGTGTTAGCTATGTGCCTCCGGACAAGTAGGCAGGGATTGTTATACAAAGAACACTACTAAACAGCCTGTTGTATGTATATTGATGGTTTTCAAATGAATATCTTTAACCATATTACTTTAGAAGAGACCAATACACTTAGTTTTTACGTGGGAAAGATTTTATTTTCTAACATGTGATAGATGTTCATTCATTAAAGGCACTAGTGCGTAAGAGTTAGTCTATTCAAGAATCAATGATAATCCGCAAAGAGATAGCATCTTAATTCACTGGTTCTTTGAAATTTAAACTCTACATGCATAAATATAAACGTCAAAGTTCCTCAAATAGAATTCATATTATCTACAAAGATGTGGTAACTTTATATTATTGTCTATCTATTGTATTGTACCCTTTGCTTATTTAAAATTAAGTTCGTAGCTGCCTTTGACCAAACGTTTCAAAAGTTCTAAACAAAAAACTCTCATTAAAATTATTTCTTTTTTATCAAACAAGTACACACTAACATTCACGACTTTAATAACATCAATAGTTTTTATATAGAGCTCTTAACTCCATTAAGTGTACCGACAAACGGCTTCCACGTTTAAAACTAAGATTCCATCTTACAAAAAATTGACGTCCGATAGTTGATCGACGTCGAGTGCTGTTAAAAAACTTAACTTACGATTTAAAATATTAATTGTACAATTATTTCTAACCATTGTATTACGCTGAACGGTAGTTAGATATTTGTGGGCTACAGTTTAAGTATGGCACGTGGTACCACAAAAGGACCACTTCTTACTTTACTCATTACATTTTAATGGTCTTACTTTATAAAAGAATCTTGACAATGCTTCTGAAGCATCAGTTTGATGAATAATAACCTCTTTTCTTATAGCAATAAGATTTTATGGCATTGTTGGAGAAGGTTGGTAAACTTGGTGATGAAAGATTCGTTATTTAAATTTGACGTTTGGGCTGTCAGTTAAATTGTGTCGACCTTAAAATCGGTTGTTCGTATTCACCGTCTGTAATTATACAGCGCCATATTTGTTGGTGTATTTGATGTCATCTTTTAAGATTTAAAGTGAGAGTGATCAAATCTGCTTGGATTTTGAAATATGTTGTTTCATCGTCTTTTTTTGAGAAGTAAAATTTAAAAAGCCTTAATAACGCACGTTCCTAAATAAAGACGCTTGTATTATTAAGTTCATATGACACAGTTGTTAACGCCAAACCCAGACCTTTCCCATTTATATTTTCGTCCGAATGGTGGTAAAGCACTATTTGCAGTATGCCTCATCATCACAACTCTTTGTAATGAGCCCACTGCAGGGCATAAGTCTCTCCCCTGGGTGAAGAGGAGGTATAGGCCATAATCCACCAGGCTGGCCCAATGCTGGTTGGTGGATGCCAGAATTTTTTGGGCGCCTAGATGGCTTCTAAAAAACCCTAACGACTACTGTATACAAGTATACAGCACCCGGGACCGACTGCTTCACGTGCCCTCCGAAGCACGGAAGTCGTCGTGAGATATGAATGGTCGGCGGTCACCCATCCAAGTACCGACCGCGCCGAACGTTGCTTAACCTGTGATATCGTATGATACACACAGTAACCACGGCGCCACGACGACTTCGCAGTATGCCTAAACATGTCTTAATCTCAGCTGATGTTGACTGACGCAAAAGCCGAAATTAAGAGTTGACCAATTTACGATTTGACCTTGACCTAGACCTTGATGATGTACCACAGCTAGAGAAGGCAAGACTATACAGGCATCGCTATCATGTTCATGAGCTTTTTTATGGTTCAAATAACGCATCTGTAATATAGAAAGATTTCAACTTATTTTGTATGTTTAAGAATCGTTCATTTGGTATTGCGTAATATTAATGATATCAGAGTGATGCAAATGGATAGACCTGCAGTTGAAAAACTGTCGTACACCTTTGAGTGTTATTTTTCACAGCTAGAAAAATACACCTTTTCCAAGTGAGTCTATCGTGACCGAGATGGCAGGAAAAGAAACCATTACGGTGGATTGAATTTGGGACAGCGAAATCTTAAATATTTATTTTCATCCTACAAAGGAAACTGTTGATTGTTGATGCAAACCTAGCACTTTTTCATATTTTATTAGCCACTGATACGGTAGGTTTAAATATTAATAGTATATTTATAGTCTTGAACGCAAGAAAACCTATTAAAACTAACCTGGAGATGCCCACTGCTGGGCTATGTCTAGGTGGGGTGCAAATCCTTAATTTTTATGCTCTTGTTTTTGGCTTCCGCTTCAGTCAAAATCTGAGATTTTAGGCATACTGCAAATTGTGCAAATTTACCACCATTCGGAGGAAATATAAATGGGAAAAGAATGGCTTTAGCTGTCATACTTAAACTCTAATTAATAATTAAATAAACGATTACTCAAGCTGACACCCCAATCACTTACCGCATAGTAAGAGCTCATACAGGGAACTAAGGGAGTATCCTAATGTCACGTGTAATACTATGTATACCTGCTTAGCAACTTATTCGGTTGTAATAAATTTCAAAGTCCAATGAAAATGTATACATAATATAACACGTGACTGTACAGCAAGACCCAATCAAGTTTAGAAAAGTTCGTTACCTGATCCAGGACTTTACACTTATCGTCATCGTTATCCAAAGCCAGTAGACGTCCGCTGCTGAACATAGGCCTCCCCCAAGGTTTTCCAAGTCACTCAGTCCCGTGTCGCCCTAATCCATTTATCATCCGTTTACCGGCGACTTTGACCAGGTCGTCGTCGGTCCACCTTGTGGGGAGCCTGCCTATGATTTTTCAGAGTTTATAATGTGCTTTTGAGAAACTTGACACACTTCGTACGAAATGAAAACGAAATGATTTTTTTATTCTACATAAGACCATCGCTTAATGGCCGCTTAATGATGTTACAATTTTGTACTTCGGCCTTAACAGGGTGTTGATAAACTCTTGGCACCCTTTTACAACTGTACATATTGATTATGATATGAAAAAAAAACAAACACAAGACAGCTAATAGTGAGAGCCAATGTCATGCCACAACCAAATTACTTACATAGTAGTTGCATTGAGCTATGGATGCACAACATGAACATGACAAACTGGGATCAGAGCATTTAAACAAGAATGAAATAAAAGAGTCATAGTATCATCAGCAAAACGACGTGGCACCGCCAGCAGCCGGGTGCTTCACGAGTATAACGCCAGCACCAGCCATCACCCTCCTCAACTATATTTTAGGAAAGAGGGTGACCCGATACCCGACGCTACCACTAGCCATGCCGCCTGAGGGAGCATAACGTTCTTGCTGTTGTCTTGACAAGACAATAAGTGAGTGGAACAGTCACCAGTATGCCACATGTCATACTGCACAGCCATGTCGTAATACGCAACATTGTTGCAAAAGAAATCCATGTCGTTCAATATAAAAAAATAAATAAATAAAGAAATATAATATCAATTACGTTCCGTGGAGAAAATCTAAAATACAATCTTATTTCTTTTAACATACTACCAAATAATAACCCTTCAACTAATGTCCTTAGGATAAGTATTAATATGTTTAAAACTAATTCATTTTTATTGTTAGATTCTTAACAAAAATGCCAAATGTTGTAATACCTTACAGTTTTAAATCATCTGTGGATATTTTTGTCATAGACAAAGGTGAGTTCGATAGATAAATCGGTGTGTAACATTTTGAAAGTGGGCTTAGAACCAGTTTCGGACGAAGCAGACACACCGACGCCTCCCATTTCTTGTACTTCGTTGAGACCCTTAATAATACATTTTCGATTGTTACATTATTTAATAAGAATGAAACTCTTTCCTATAAAATAAGAATTATTTTATACAAAAATATATGAAATTTGGTGAAGTTTCGTTTTGACAAAATACCTTAAGCAAGAGTATAAGACATACATATGTGCTAAGTTCTTTTAATCTCCTAATAATATACTTAGTTATGCAGAGTTTCTTGGAATTTAATAATACGTAGGTATTTGTTTTAGATATAAAATCATTTTATACCGCTTTATAATTTAAAACACTGTAATATACGTAATAAAAATGATATCGTTCTCATCGCATAATATTGTTAGGATGGATATTTTTATTACGACAAATAAAGTAAAACGTTGGAAGAGTGTGCGAAGTCTTGAGTTTAAATGTGGTACTTAAATATTTTATTTTAATATGAAAAAGAAAATAACCATGTCAATTCAAGTTTTAAATTTAAAAAACAAGATGGCAGAATGAAAACATAATATGATCATTATTCAGTAGCGAGCAGAGTCGCAGGCGCAACTACTTACTTTTTAGGTACCAATAATTATTTAAAACCTGTTCTAAATATTACGCAACATAGTAAAATGAAGAGTACCTAAGCCTAACAAGTCTATAGAATCTTTTACTCAAAAAGCACATATCATCTGCGTATTCAGATCACAAATCAGTAAAGAAATAAAATGATCAATCTTATTGTCAATCTGAGTACGTTCGGAAGCACTCGGCCACTCATTGTCCATGACGCTAAAAGCGCTGCATCATTTTAATCAAGAACGTAAACGTTATTTATCATCCAGCCCTCTTCGAAACGTTCAGAAATCATTTTATAAAATAAACACAAAGAATGCATAAGGAAGAATGCGTTACAAAAATATGTAAAGGATTTATAAAACCGTCTTTGTTAACAGGTGTGCGTTTTGGAGTCACCGCTTCGAGGTTTCGGAACGTAACTTCGAAATTTAAAATTTTCAGTTTTGATTCTTAATTTGAATGGTAGTAGGTCGATTTTAGACCTCATCGATAAAAAGTCGTAAGTGAGTTTATGTGCATCAAAAGGTTACTCAATGAAGCTTTTTTTCTGTCTACTTAATACTAGTTTTGTTTTATTTTGGGCCTACACATGTTTTTCTTCGTGCCGCGGTACATTCCGTTTGATTTTATGAAATATGTCTGTAGTTAGACGGATCTTATCTTAATAAAAAGGTGTTTTGTATTTCTTAATAGATACCTTGGGGAGGTTTTATTTCTGTTTTGGAGGTAATTAAAATTGTTTGATCTGCCATGATAGGGTGGGTTTGTAATTAATTTCTTATTTAACACATTCCTTTTGAAATATTCATGTTGTTTGCTTACATTCCTCATTGAGGTTGGTATTTCTTTTATATTTCTACTAATTTGAAAATGATTTGAGTGGTTTTAAGATTACGATCTTCTACGATCTTTTTATATGATTTAAACTTACTGTCATATTCATATTTAGTTGATTAGACGGGTTCTACCACAAACAGAAGCAGTGGTAATAATTGCAATAGTATTTATATTCTAGCAACGACCATTTGGTTAACATACACAACTTATAAAACCAAATAATTTCACTTATCATTCTCAAAATTAAAACTATATAAGAACATTATCACTACCCTTTGTAATCAGCCTACTGCTGGGTTGGGGAGTCTCTCTCAACCCGGGCTTACGGAGGTGTAGGCCGTAAACTACCTAGCTGGCTCAGTGCTGGTTATTATGTAAATAATAAATGTCAAGGTGATTTCCTTTTAATTGCTCTATATGTACAAATTATCAAGAATATGCAGTTTCTACGTTCCATCTGAAAAACATTACCCTCGTACTAAATTAAAGGTACATACATACATAACTTCACGCCTATACCCCGCATGGGGTAGGCAGAACACCAGAGGTAATAAAACCATCTGATGTCACGTTTGACAAATTTGGAGGCATTATAATAGTGGAGAGAGACTATTGCAGTAACAGGGGGCCTATCGCCACAAAAAGCCTCCCATAACACCTCGGTCCCTTAACTGACTTTTACAGTATGCCCGGGAAGAGAAGCAGCTGGCACATTCTATGTTTTTCTTTCGCTCCCAGTCCAGCATAGAAGCAATAATTAAAGGTCTAGCCTTTTTACCTTCTAGTGAAATCTAAGGTCTCTATATTTTGTGTTGTATTTAGTTTTTGAAGAATATTAAAATAGCAATTTACAAAAACTATCATTATTTTCTTTTTGCTAGAAAGAAACCTTAACAACGCAACAATATTGCACAAAAAGGATAACAATAACAAGAGCGGAAATAGTTATAACATCCTGAAGTAATCATATTTTCTGATTTCTAACAAAGACCAATTACTATTGCATGAATTGATACGTTAGACCGCCACTCCGGATCTTTAGCGGCGATCCATAGATCAAAAATGCCGAAATTAAAAAAAAACTAAATAAGGTAAAGGTTCAATAGCAAATACCTGGTAAATATTCTTATTAAAATTATTATAGCTGCCATTCATAACAAAATTACCTTTAAAGTAATAAAGACATAGTTCAAAATTCTTTGAGCAATAAACAATTGTACATTACTTCTAAATCATTAAGCAGCGTGCACATAGTCGGATAAACGACGCACGTTTACTCGCGCCCCATTAACCGAATCGAATCGTTCGTTTACACAACAATCGATTCTTTACTCGAACACTGAATTTTTTCGCTCGATTTTTAACACGACTATTTATTTTATCGCACAATAGACATAATGTTTCATATTGCGCTAATGTGTCTTGTTTGCTGGCGTGGAAATTTGATTAGTTTTGTCTGAGCAGATGTTCACTTAGTGTCTATAGACACGGATACATGCAATTTCTATAAATCATATCGACGGGTCCTACGTAAACTAGTACAAGCAGCAAAATGTCAAAAACCGCTTTATTGCACCATTCGTACTTAAATAACCCATTCTTTAATTTCCTGAAAGAATAATTTCCAATAATCAATAAGTTTCGAAGATAAAAATATGTAAACTGGTGCAAATAACACTTTTTTGTGCCAAAAGACTGTCAGCACTGGTGTAAGCCGCTTGCATCAGTCTACGCGAACCCGAACTTCGCGATGCTCGAGTGCAAGTGAAGGTCGCACCAGTACGCGCGCGGCGCCGCTACCGCACGTACGTTGAAAGCTGTTGTAAGTGCATAGAGGTTGCGTTAGTCTTACTCTATGTTCAAAGAAATAGCATATTAATTAGATTTTTGTTTTTTGTGTTTAGGCTATAAACAAAGTTATAAGCTTAAACAGCAATAAATATTTTATGTAATGATTTATCATTTCATTACCATAATTGTAAATAAAACAGATAACAGTGTAAACTGGTGTATGTGCCACTTACACCAGTATACCTGTTATGAAACTTTAAGAAAAATAAGCTACGCGGATGCAAGTACAGCTATTTTCTAAAGTTTCATAAATAATTAAAAATTATTAACGTGGTTTTTTTCCAAAAGGATTCAAGTATAACATTACAAAATTTCAACTATGTATGTAGAATGATGTTAAAATTACACACATTAGAACATTCAAATCGCTCTACTGTAAAGTTGTGAAAATGCACTTGCACCAGTTTACGTAGGACCCGTCGATATATTCTACGTTTGAACTTGAACTTTAATGAACTTTTAAACAGGTTTGACATTAAATATGTATTGTTTTAAAATTGTTGCATACTTAAATCACCTTTACAACCTTCACCTATCAGCCAAAAGGTCAAAGATAACCAAATTGTTAAAACAATAAAAAACATAAAATAAAATGGTATCCAGTTGATTACTGGACACAAGGGTGACATGATAAAACCCTTTTTCGGCGTTAAAACCGTGACAAATGGCGGATTTATGCGCTTTTGGTGGTTCGGGCGCGTCCCGCTGCGCGAATATTTGACCTAAAGTTGAGTTGTGACGGTTTGGCGCGCGGGCTACAAGAATTCTCACTCGGATTTATGAGGCGAATCTTCGGAAACAGTAGCCGCAGCCTGCTGCGAAAATGATCTATTTAGACGAGTGTGATAGAGATAGATTATTTTCAAATAGCGTATCAAGGAGATGTAGATACTAGATAGCGGATTAATAAGCTAAATAAATACAGGGTTGATTTATCGTCATCGGCCAATAAGTATCATTTATAGAAACGATTTTTGCAAAAAAAAAAGTATTTATTTTTTTTACAAAGAAATTAAAATATCCGCTAACATGTTAAGCTAAGCATGGTCACTCTAAATTACCATTAAAATAAAGTCGACTACGCGCTACTACAAAAAAATTCGTTGTACTAGGCGACGCTAAAATAAATATGCAGGTATGTTTATATTGCATCAAAGAAACTAACATTTAAATTTGGTTGCTGACCAAAAAACAACCCTGTATACAACGATGTATTTTGTGTTTATACATAAATAAATAAACTTATTAAGGCACGCATAACTTGACGACAAACATTTGTGTTCATTGTATAATATCTGTGTTCATTGCCATCGTTCGGATTTTTTGGCTTAGTAAAAACTATCGATCTAAGTCGACTGTTTGGTTCGTGGTACCATACCATTGCATTGCTGTGGTAATACCTTAAGGCAAAAGCTTTCCCCTACTAGCTGGATATTAAATATTGCCTATTATTTCTAATTTCTTCCATGCTGGACTGGGAGCAAAGGAAAAATATAGAATGTGCCAGCTGCATCTCTTCCCGAGCATACTGTAAAAGTCAGTTAAGGGACATAGGTCTTATAGCCTCTGGTGTTCTGCCTTCCCCATAAGGTATACAGGCGTGAATTTATGTATGATGTAATTCTGTTATCAGCGTTAGGTTTCATAAAAGGAGAATTAAGACCAGAACTCGAATTTCGAGGCGTACCGCAAGGCTCCGGTAGCTCAGTGGAAGTGCACTGGTCCGGCAAACGAGAGGTCCCAGGTTCGAATCCTGGTCGGGTAACTTTTATTTATCACATTTTTCATTTATTTAAGAATAATTGAGCTTTTTAAATGCAAAAACTTAAAAACATTATTAGAATTAAGACCGTTACCATTATAAACTATTAAAAATATCTAATAACACCACACGTATTTAAATTCGTCAATAGAAAAACAATATAACTTCGTGAGCTTAGGTCAAGTGGTTTTAACTGGAACTTAGTAATAAAAATGTAAATTAATCAAGCTGAGATTTTTTAAATTTGGAATGATAGTGACCTTATGCGTCACCTTGGTCGCAGCGGGGTATAAATCCGTTTTACGTTCTTGTATACTAAAACAAAATAATTTGAAATTCTTGTTGACACCACAGACTACCGAATTTTTATGCCGTTGTTATCATCAAAAGTAACTCTTATATCTTCGACATAAGGAATCTCAAACATTTTTGGCTTTATTTAATTTTGTCAAATAAATAAATCGGTGGCAACATGATTTTATTTATATCCATTCTTTTCGCCTTATTTAATTATAATCTGTGAATGAGCATGCAGTGAGATTAATATTTACAAAAACCATAATAAAAATATATTCGTTTAGTTTTATACATTAATTAAAATGATATTGGCTTTTGATTTATTTACATAGGTATTAGACGCATTACATTCTTTCGCGCCATATTTTTCTATAATTATTCCTTAGTTCAGATTCAAAAGCTCCTGGAACTCATCAAAATGTATATGAGTAGATTATAATTATAATTGTATCTGTTATGAATTATGTCTTTTTAATTATATTTCTTTGCTGTAAAGCCTAATAGCCTGAATTGAGGTTGTTCCGTATTCATCCTATGCCGTCTCATCCTAATTCTTCACTCATAATAAACTGGTATTCTGTATTCATCTATGACAATATTTTAATATTTTTTCTTAATTCATCCTGAATGTACGCCTTACTCATCCTAAAGCTAGGTAATTAAATAATCCTAAGGTTAGGTATACACAAAAAATAACAAATATATATTTTTTTTTTCTCTTCATGTATGATCTCAAACTATCACGTCCCGGAATTTCGAAAATGTCCCCCAATGTATATTGTGATAAAAGATTTTGACGGTTTTTATTCCTAATTTATTAATATTATATCATCACATTTCCTGCCATCATATTAAATAGAACCACATACAGGAAAAATTTACTCTGCTTAAAAATGTTTCTTATACTTGTATTTTTGTTCAGGCCGTACACAAATCTTTTTTTGGTATTTTTAAAATAGGTTGAGTAAGGAACATCAATAGGTATTTAAAATGAGATTTTTTTCTGTAGGATGAATACGGCACGATAATAGGATGAGCGAAGAAAAAAGAATGAGTAGGATGAAGACGGACTGAATTGATATCGTAAATTTCTACCAAAACTTATTCCCAGGATAGCGGTCGCATTTCTATATCAAATCCAATGCCAAATATTTTCACTATTGAACTCGTACGTTCTAAATCCGACATGATGAATTTACGACCACAATCTAATAATTATTTTAAATTTAATTAGATTGCTTTGATATCATTACATATTATGATCTTTACTATTTACAAAACAAAAAAATAATAAACATAACTATAAAAATCTACACAACAAAAACAAAAGAAAACGCCAAATCATTAATACCATTCCCACGGTAGCTAGCAAACGCGGGCAAAAATGATCTGACATTTACGTCAATGTCAGGCCGGAAGCCATCTTAGAATGTTAATTGAACGCGATGCTATCACGTAATAAGTTATTGTGTCGCCGAGCGAGAGCATTATCGCTTCGCAGCCAGTGTGCACTGCACTGGGTTTATGTCGTGACTCGACTTAGAGACAATGTCTTCAAAATTACTTGCATGGTGGTGATGACCAGAATACATTGTTAAAGATTTGGACACTTTAAACTCATCTTGAAGTTTTTATCTTTAAGTTAAGTTCATTAAATTATGAGTCGTTATAGCCTAACTAAAAGACTATTGCCAGTTTATCGTTAAAATATTTTTTTAATATAATAATTTTACATTTTTCGAAATTATTTATACAAGTAGGTAGGTAGGTACATCATATTCATGTTCAAACTATCCTCGATGGTAACCATATCAACTTCAGAAATTGTACTGTCTCGGCCGGCATAGAAAAAAATCAGTGAAAATTCCGAAATAAACTATTAAGTTTTTCATATTGACTATAATTTGAGTGCTACGAATAATTAATAAAATAAAAGATGTCCTTTTAACACCAATAATTCACACGCTATGCATTTCGAAGTACCTAGTAACACTGGATATTTTCCTCACATATTCTATAGACAGGTAATCGGTTATCAAATTTTCCCTTAATCCATTCTAGGTTTAAAAACCTTTATTTTAATAATCGAAAAAAAAACAAAGGAACATCAACTGTCAGTACAAAGAAACACGTTCAAAAATAAATCCTTCCAAATTCAAATCTAACGTTCAAATCATTCGTCAGTAAATAAATCTAACGATACCTAAATAAAGCGGATTTACAGCACAGTGGGAAATAACAAATTCGTATTCTAGAGGTTTACGGCAGCTACTGTGCTGTAATAAAGTTTTGAGGTCTGTCTTGTCCGTGCTTTGATATACGACTTGGATTTTTAATTGGTGTAGTGAGCTCGCGATGCTAATAACGAGCTACTGGCGGTTCGGTGTAGATGTAGGAACGTTTAGAAATGTCAGGAAACATTTTATATTTAGGTTAATTTCAATAGTTTTCAAAATTAAGGTGTAACTGATAAAAAATATTATAAAAGTTGTCACGGTAAGATATTTTTTTTTATTAATTTTGCAAACGTTTACTTTAAAATAAAATTTACTAAAATGTTGCATTTGTGTACCGAATTAAATAGTTTTACTTGTGTTTTTATTGATTTTAATATTAACTCTAACGCTAAATATATTTCATATTCTATTCGGCTCAGTCAGGGTTAATTTTTATTTGTAACTTAGTTTTATCCATTAAATTCGAATAACACGCAGTTCTAGAAACTCTGAGCTCTACATTGAGTCCGACACATTTATAACCTCATAAACGCTTTTTAATTAAGCACCAGAATCACACGATGGAAATCGAACCCGCTACCGATCGTTTACAACCCATATTCTATACTAATTAAGTATAAGGTTGATAGTACTAACAACATTATATCACTTATTGTAGTCGGTGTGAAGGCTCATTCAGTCAGTTTATTGCGGGATTTATAAAAGTTTTGCATTTATGAAAGCCTTTTTCCCATATGGTTTTTGTTCATATGTACCACTAGTCTAAGACGGTATTAATAACATACATACATAGGTACATACATAACGTCACGCCTGTATCCCTTATGGGGTAGGCAGAACACCAGAGGTTACAAGACCATTGGATGTCACGTTTGAAAAATTTGGAGGTATTATAAAGAATATATATAATTTGTTGACTTTCGGCTGCCTCCAACATTAGCTGGACACATAGAGTAGTGGTACTCCAGTATGAAATCTGTGAGGATATAGCCTCTCTAAAACTAAATACTTTTAAAATAAAATAAAATAAAAATAACCGAAAAAATATGCTAAATAAAATCATCACCCGACCAGGACTTGAACCTGGGACTTCTCGTTTGCCGGACGAGTGCTCTTCCACTGAGCTACCGGGGCCTATGGATAGCTGCAAAGCTCTGCATTAGATGGAGCTACGTTAGCAGTATAACGTAAAAACAAAAGCATGCTAAGAAACCTAGCTTGTCGCCAGGCCCCGGTAGCTCAGTGGAAAAGCACTCGTCCGGCAAACGAGAGGTTCGAGTCCTGGTCGGGTGATGATTTAATTGAGCATATGTTTTCAGTTATTTAAAAATAATTGAACATTATTAAATACAAAAACTTAAAAATACTTTCATTCTCGACCTCACCGTCACCTGGTTAGATTGAGGTTGAATAAGATTTCTTCCTAGTGGAGTAGTAGACAATTGACGATTACGAAACATCATACCTTACCTTCGTACGTACGCAGAAAGACTCTAAGTTGATCTTTACAGGTTCTGTTCCCGTCAATCGAACAGAACTCATGCACAGAAACAACAAACAATACAATATAAAAACATTACCAACTTTTAAATTTAGGCCACTGCCGTTGAACCAGAAAATGTATCCCAATTATTATTTCTAAATAGTCAATATGCATTTCATTGAAACTGAGAAAAATACCTTTAAGTAGCAAAGGATAAATTTATCACTAAATGAAACGCAAAAAATAAAATACAAAAATCTTGGAGCAAACTTGGAGTAATAGTTTTCCGCAGCTATCAAATTGAAAAATAGCGATTTAATTACTTTAAGAATAAATTAAATTAGTTTCAGTCGATGTCCTGACCGCAATGACATTCTGTTATGGATTTCGGAAATGCCAAACATTCTTAACCTATTCTAATTTGACAAACAAGATCCTGTTCTTCTTCTATATTGAAAACAGTGCATATTCTTTAGGTTTACGATTAACTAAAGTTGATCACTTCAAGCAATTATTGGTAACTATTGGCAGTTAATGTAGCGCAGTTCCAATAAAAGTGGATGTTTTATTGATATTGAAGATGTTTATTAAACATTATAAGTATGTTTTTTTGGCGAAATCGGTTAAAGAGAATGCTTCTCTGGAACGGTTTAATTGTAGCTATGTCTGGGTAGCATGTGAATTTAATTTAATTTAAAAGCGTCTCATTGAAAGTCACTTATGTACCTATTTGCCATTTTGTTTTCTGGATATTTTTAAGGTTCTCTCGGCAAGAAAAACATTATCTACTGAAATTTGCTGTTAAAGTATTTCCATAAAATGCCTTTTCCATTCAAATCCTTTTTGCCCAACTTCTAACTCACCGTCACTTGCCATCTGATGAGATCAGTGATATTATATGCCATCATAAAGAGATTGAAGTTTTAGTGGTTTAAGAATAAAAAAATCTTAGAATTGCCAGAATAAGGATCCCTCGATGAAATTTTTCATACTGATATTGTCATAAAAACTGACAAGACTCATAAATTATTAGACTCCTTGGAATCGTGCGTTAGGACGTTTGTGGCTAATTTTAAATGACCATAGTTAACGATAGTTTTAAATTTGGTTGACTTAAAAATGCAAAAAAAAATATTTCAGCTTCCTACGTAGAAAAGATTTGCTTACAACTGATCATTCCAAGATTTACATACAGCGGGTATAAACCTTGTCAAGGCCACGAATACTATTAATCTATTTACGCTAACTGTGGGCTTTATAAACAAGCTCAAAGTCGCTCAGCGAGCAATAAATAAATATTTCTGACACTCACACAACATTATCTAGCCCAAATTAAGTTTCTTAAAGAACTTGTGTTATGGATACTACATAACTGATATACTTAAGAAATATATACACATACATATTGAATAAATACATATTTTTTATTAGAATAAACTTAAATAAACATATAAACCTCCATGACTTGACGACTTATATCTGTGTTCATCACACAAATATCCGCCGCCGCCGGGATTCGAACCCAGGACCTCTGGCATAGAAGGCAATGTGTGTTACCGCTACACCAGCCGGTCGTCAATGGAACGGAATGGCAATGGAAGTAGCTATGCTCAGAGTTTCTTTGCGGGATCGAATCAGATATGAGGAGATTTGCAGGCGAACCAAAGTTTGACGACCACTTTAGCGATGGGGTCTGCACTGTCGGCCTCAGTAAGGTTCAATTACTGGGAGGCGCAGCGCAGGGGGCCTCCCTGCAAGGTGGACCAAAGATGTGGTCAAAGTTGCCTTTAAACGCTGGATTAGGGCAGCGCAGGACTGATCTGATTAGAGAATCTTGGGAGACTCTCTCTATCTAGCCGTGGACGTCTCCTGGCTGAATGATGATGCATAATGATTTACACTAACTCAATTGCTTGCAGTATTTTCGCCCATATATTTATTGATTACCAAGCTTAAGTTATCCACGGTTGAGTATGTCGGTTGGGGCGGATGGTAGATGTTGGTATTAGCCGTCAAGATATCGACATTTCTAAGTTTTTGAAAGTTTATTTCTTATATTATATTTCTTAAGTTTATTTAGTCACTAGTTTTGACCGCGATTTTACCCGCGCAATCTATTATCCCGCGGGAATTTCGGGATGAAAAGTAGCCTATTTGCTATTTCAGGCTGTACGTTATCACTATGCCAAATTTCATCAGTTGAGCCGTTCTATTGTGATTGAGGAACAAAATCCACACACACATCTATTCAAACTTTCACGTGTAATATCATCTAGTATCCATAATACAAGTTCTTAAAAACGTCCTACATATCATGGAATTTTTACGGTATCCATACTAACATGCCGCAAATATAAAACAACACAAGTATTTTATATTATAAAATCCCAAACACCTTAAAGCGGCCTTAAACTTGTCACTTAAACTACAATGGAAGATACCGACTCACTTTCAAATCTATCATTTAATAATCAATAGGAACAATCTTAACTAAAGTATCTCTTAAAATATGACAAAGCTGCAGTTCATAGCCAGCCCTTTGTCAACATCAGCTCTGGTTATCTCCTGGCTGATCTTAAAAGCTGGTCAGATTGGGAACAAAGGCTGCATCTTAAATGTCATCCTTATCAAGTATATCGTGGATCTGTTAAGTCTGAGTTTCGTTGATACGATTTTTGTAACGGATTTGGGGAATTGGTCTGATGACCACAGATACAATATTATATGTTTTGGAAAAAAATTAAGGCTAAAACTTTACATAGGGTTTCAAAATATCTTCATATTGGCGTGAAGTCAGTAAAGAGGATTTCGAAAATGAACAAGTGAGGTACGAAGAGAATCTACTATTCATTTATAATATGCATTATTTAAATATACAGTTGTTAATTTTACTTAACATTGAAAGCATAAGCCAAATCGTACGTGATTCATAAATGAAAGTTATTAAAATCAGCTTCTCTTACTCTTCAAGTTGTGATGACATTTACTAGCTGTCCAACTTAAGTTTATATTATATTGTAGGCAAAATGGATAAATTTAAAAAACATTGCTTAACGGCATGACATCAAACATATTCAACGTACAAACTCCAACTCAATAACACTGTTATACTACAACGCATATGACCACTCCAAATTTAAATCTAGAAATAATCGCGTTATAGAAACTCCTGCTTAACCTGATCAAACGCCTCCCGCGTCATTGAAGCCGCGGGTCGACGCCCATTGTTCCTTTTTTATTTTTGTCAATATTTTGCGCCGATCAACTCGATCAATACAGTTGATTGCTCGATAGTAGCAGTCGTGAGATGGTAATAATGATCTACTTCGTTCAAACTTGCTGGCATTGCGTGGTGAAATCCTAAAATCTTCCCACTTGTGTTTATGCCCGGGATCAAAAAGTGTGTGTCATTTTGAAAAATATTCGGCCAGTATTTATTCTATTAATGTAACCTCCATTTGATTACAGTGACCCAAGAAATATTTCTGAAAAACAGGGGATACGAGTATTACGATACGATTTAAAAAAAAAAATCGGTGACAAAAACTTATAAATAACACAAGTAGATTGGGAATTTCCTTTTAAGCATATTTCCTGTGCCAGGAGACCCCGCTCCTCCATAACTTAGTACTAGTAATATTAATTCATCAATTATAATAAAATATTTGAGAAAAAAGAAGTAAAAATATAAAAATAAAAATAAATAGAAAAAGTAAAAACATTAATAACTAATAAATAAATAAATAATAAATAAATATTTCTGACACTCACACAACATTATCTAGCCCAAATTAAGTTTCTTAAAGAACTTGTGTTATGGATACTAGATAACTGATATACTTAAGAAAAATATAAACATACATATTGAATAAATACATATTTTTTATTAGAATGAACTTAAAATACATATAAACATCCATGACGTGACGACTAATATCTGTGTTGATCACACAAATATCCGCCGCCGCCGGGATTCGAACCCAGGACCTCTGGCATAGAAGGCAATGTATGTTACCGCTACACCAGCCGGTCGTCATTAAACAACAATGATTAATAGAGTTAAATAAGTAAATTATCAAATCGTTATCATTATAAGACAGAAATTATGCCATTTCAATATCATATTATTATTAAAACATATAAATACAAGCATGATTAAAACGAAACCGATTGCAATTCATAAAATGATCCACAGCCTAGATAACAAGATAACTTTTTCCAGAATAGCAATAATCTTAGGTGAAAATCTTAAAAAGAACCTTAATGTTTGTGTTGATTCCTTCATCTTAGTTAATAACCAAGACTTTAATTAATATCTCATCCAAAATATAATTCATATTCATTATAAATTATACAAACACGCAATATAATGTAAACACAATGCCTGAACGCCCATATTAAGTATTGTGCCTCAAAACGGTGATCAACGCACAAAGCGTCTTAAAAACGCACGCTTACTTACAAAATTACATCTTCAGTTATATTGGTTATCTCACGACTGTATTACTTAGGGAATAGAGGTTAGTTTAGCTCTTAACTGAAGTTACTAAGAAAGGTTGTAAGTTGGTTAGTAGTAACAACGTTGTTTGACCAAGACACGGCATGAAATGTTGATCAGGCCGTATTCTTACTACACAGGGAGGTAATGGAACTGTTTTTATTGTAAGTTGATTTTGAACGCCTCGTGCTTGCTTTTTGTATTTTATTTAGTTAAATAAATTTGAATTACTTGAAAATATGACGTAAGTTATGCCGCAACCTTTCTTCTTTCTCTTGGGATCTTTTTTAGAAAAGAAATATCAGTTTCTGAGAAACATAGTAAGTAGGTTATGAATTTGGTGTGATAAAGTCTTAAATAAAGAAAATACCACTGTCAACAATCGTGGTCAAACGTCTGGCTATCCAAAAGAACAAATATTTTTTTAAATCTAAACAACGTCTTTCAGAGGTGATTGCGTTCAAACAAATAAAATCTAAAGTAAATAACCAAAATAGATGGATTATGGATATTTATTTTTTGAATTCATATTGTAAAAAAAAATTTGATGATAAATAATGAAATATGAAAGTGGAATCTTAGGCCAGTTACAAAACACCAAATGCTTAGAAAATATATTTGTAGTGCTTTCGTCATGGCTTTTCGCTCAAAGCTTTTTTTTCACTCCATTAAATTTTTTTAAGTAATAAAAATAATAATAATAATATAACTCTTTATTGTCACTATCAAATATTTGGTAATCTTTAGTTCTAGGTATTCTAAATATTAAAATTACGGCTTATTTGGTTGTTCGCAGATTGAAATTATTCTTTCTAATATAGAGTCACTTAGAAGGTTCGTCTTGCTAAATATGCAGTTGCCAAATTCCAAAAAGCAAATATGCTTTATGCTTTAGCAGATGCTTTAATTATTGACATTCGTAGTAACAACTAAATACCTAAATATTCAACACGTCGATGTTAATGCTTAGAAACAACTTCAGTAACAAGTTATCCCGTAAGTGATGTTTAATTCTGGAACTATTTTCTAGAACAGCACATTTTACTGTTGAATTGACATACATACTCCTGCCAAAATAATAGTTATGCAGGAGGTATATCTGTGACTGGTGTCCTGTCTTCAGAAACAATTATACCCTTAAATTGTATAAGAGCTATCAAAAAGATTTTGAAAAAATACTAAACCAAAATATAATATTGATTCCTTAATTTTATGTTTTACTTACGTAACCAGGAATCATATTTTATAAAAAAAAACATATTATACTCGATAATACCCAGTAAAGGCGCAACAGAAAATCTAAAAGACTTGAATCAATTTATATCAACTCAATAGTTCGATGTCGTTACCACACAACCTGTCGTAGCTTTGTTGGTAATCCAAACATGATTGTCTATATTACCAGCCAAAATCAACACAGCAAGGTGCTCAAAGGCTTTCGAAAGGAACACACGTATTTTATCGGCACAAATTTTATTCCAGCCCTATGAAGGTATAGCTTTGTGAGTATGTACTTAGTGAAGAGTTGAAAAGCTCTCTAGTTCAGTAAATGGTAAGAAGACGCCCACTATTTAAAAGTGCACATGGTATGGTCTTTAGCGCTTTAAAATTGTGTAGATAGATGTATTTAGGGGATGTGATATTGGTATTCTTGTAGCTTTCATATTGATATTCCTGCAAATAACATAGCTTTGCCATTTATTTACTTCAGATCCCACGTTCTTTGTCTGCAGCCTTATTACTAAGTTAGTTGAAATCAAATTTACAGGAAAATTATTGGTAGGTAATACATACAATAAAATAGCCTAATCTATGTAAATTCTAAACTTCACAAAACTTTTTCAACTGCAAAATCTAAAAAGAGGTGACTAAGCCTATCCTTTATCAAAAAAAAAACAATTCTCCCAACTCAATCAAACACTGCCTTGAGAAACCTTCTTAAAAAATTCCTGACCCACGCCTTAAGAGATACATAACATACTTAACCCTATTAATTTCTCTTCTCCCCCCTCCCGGGACTGCCCTCCCCCCGTGACCACATTCCAGCCGCCACAGACTGGATGTCGCCGCGCCGCACTCCTGCGCATGTTCATGTGTGCATGCATAGGGAGTTTCTATGTATGAGTGTGTAGGTATGTAAGTGTGCGCATTAAAGTATTATCGATTGATGGAGATAAGAATAGGAAAAGAAGGATTTGGATACCCGTTACTTATAAATTTATATTTTCAAAAGAAGTCAATAATTTGAAATTTTAATAAAGTCATTATAATTGCAAGTGTGTTTTTATACTTACTAAAATATTTAAATAGCAGTCACTCTGAACAATGACAGTACTGTATAGTTTAATTTAAATTATCTTTCTATTACTTTTCTTTCATTGAATAACAAAAATGAAACGTTGAAGAACAATGATATTATAAACTATAGATATGTTACGTTCATAGAAATTAGCGTTCTAAAATGTTCCGAGCAATCAAAAACTGCATGCATTGACAAGTTTCACTGATAAGTATAACAAAAGATAAGAAAAAGCACGCAAATGAAAGAGATAGCTATAGTTTTAATGATTGCACTTCAATGTTTTCTTGTGTCATAGTTAATATTTACAGTCGTAGAGTGGACACTTGATTGAAAAGTAATTATATAGGTAAGAAATAATAGAAAATAATATTTATTGAAAATTTTAATATTGAAATAACAATTAAAAATAGAAATACAATGAATATTATATACCTTCACAAAGATTTAATTTATTTCTTTTTGTCTTTTTGAAAGTTTTTGTATTTTATTTTTATGTGCGGAATGGAGACGAATATTTGTGTATTTATCAATTATGACTTTAATCAGATGTACTGGATGATTGAAAATGGGGATCAAAACAAAGTAAAAATAAAGATCAACTAAACTTTAATTGTAGGCATTTTATTCACTATCAATATTCGTTCTGCACTAATTAATCTATGTCCACAGAGCACGCATCTATCGCTCTCGCGTTGCTCTCGCGTCAATACTAGATCGCTATCTCTTTCTTCACCTGCATCAGTTATTAGATTGTTTGAAATATAATTTACAAATACCAAAAAATCTTAGTACTTTTACATACTAACATGTGGTATGAGATCCCTTGCATTTTGTTTACTTTAGAGTTATAATTGGTATACTTCCGAAACGCACACGACGGCATTTTATATTTATTTTGGTGAGGACACAGGAACCTAAAGTGCGTCACGCTTGTGATTGCGTTCGACGCAGACTAATTACAAGACCTACCATTTGGCTCGTATTTGAGTCTTCATAACGCGCGTGCTTATAACATATCTGCTTTTGTTTTATATAATATTATTGTTGAAGAACAATTGATTGAATAGTCAAGCAGTCCAACATTCGATTCGCGCCCGAGGTGGTAGTCTACTACTAATTTATGGAAGTTGTGGTAAAAATAGGGAACAAAACAATAATTACCAAAAATACCCACATTTATGGCACAATACGGTAAACTTGACATCCACCCGCATAACAAAAGCCTGTACAAAGAATAGAGTAACTTACTTGGCACCCCTTTTGTATTTGACAATAAGTTGTAAATTGTTATTTGTTGTACACAATGCAGATGTATCGAAATGTTGAAAACAATGATTGCAGTTTATTGTGGAAACAGGAGACAAATCGTGGTTTTTGTGGATGCTTTATGGTTGAACAAAACCGTGTCGAAATGAGACGACGCCTCGCCACGCCCCGCGGGCTTGGTACAAATTCGGTGAATTTGTCGAAAATAATGTCGCAGTTAAAGAGCTTCTTGTTGTTTAATGAGGCTTTGTTGCCCTTTGTATGCATATCGACTTATTTGGAAAAACTGCTTCTGTTGTAGATACATATCTTAACCTTAACTTTATCATCGATATTTATAGGTCGTGTCATATTTTTGCTTCTTACTTATTTCCTTTGATTCTCTTTATGCGTATTTCATAAATCGGAAAGTTTGTGACCTTTGTTAAGTATATATTTTTAAGCCCCAATTTCACCATGTAATAAAACGCGGTCAATTCGAGTTGAAACGAGTTCCGCCTTAAATTTTTCTTCAGTCAGTGCCGAGATTGGCTAAGAAAGAAATCGGTGAAATCAGGGCTAACTCCTTCACAATGAAAGTCCTTAACCGATTAAGCTGAACATTTTCACACAGATAGAAAAATAGTTTTTAACCCTGATATTCCTAGGGGTGGTCGTGGTTTATTCTCGTGGGTGAAGTCACGCACTGTCCACAGGATGTTTAAAAAAGGTCCATTTGTTTTGTATCCTAATGCGCCTGTAAATACATACATTAATTGTTCATCAATACTATAAAATGAGTCAAACTTTCTAAAATTAATTATTGAATATATTAATCATAAAGTACTTGCATCATTAAAAAAATAAAACCTTGTTCGTCTAATGAACTAGTTCTGACTAGATCAGAATGATAGGAGTTTGAAGCACTGGACAGATTTATTTCCTATTTTTTTTACTTTTTTCTCAATAGCAATAGTCAATCGAGCTTAGCTTAAAGGCTTCATACGATAACGCATACACCGTCCAAACAGAATACATAATTACCAGCTAACTTCTGAAAGAGCAAATCTACAACTGACTTCACGCAGGTGCAGTTGCCCTCACAATAAATCTGCACAATTAGCCCGCGCTGGCGTAGACAAGGTGCACGCTGTCATTGTCAATGTGTCACACGCGGTGCTGATGTGTCAGACTGTTGGCAGTTTCACTTTGACAGTTTACGAGTAATTTTGCATTGTCTGCAACAATAGCATGTGAAAGAGAATAGTTATTAATGATTCCTATTCCAAATATACTTAAATTTGTTTTTTTTTTAATGCAAATAAGATCCGAATTAAAACATCATCGTAGGTAATACCTATACATAGTTTAATAAAATATTCCATCGAGAATATCTTAGAGAAGATAGAGTCGATACAGGCGGTCTCTTATTTGTGGGTTTAATACGACATTATTATTTTCCTGACGTTAAGTTTTCATACAATGTAAATAAATAACAAATAGTACTGTATTTCCCCGCAATCCCAGCATATCATATTCACAACCTGCCTCTATCGTTCTCTAATCCAAATATATTCACTCTAAATTAACTCTTCCCACAATATTATTTAAATAAAAGCCATTTATTCAGAATATTTTTTCCAGAAATCATAACATTGGTCTTATAAAGCGACACCGAATACGGATTAACGCACTAAAAAGCTCGAAATGCATTCAAAATAAAAATGAACCTTTATATCGAACGGATAACAAGTAAAAATCCACGAACTACAATGAGTTTTAACAAGCAAGAATAAAATATCGACATAGAACGGGTGACATTATTCGATAACCATCCAATATTGGTACATCACTACTTACGCAGGCACTCTTATTTTTATCAGAAAAAAGCTCATTTTCGCTTAACAATCGGATCCTAGAGAAATGGTTGTAAACGTTATTTACATACAACCACACGAACGTTTTTCGTATAATCGAAAATGTTGAGAATTGAAAATATGAGCCTTCTCTGGGGAAAACTAAGCAGCGAGGGCGACCATGATTTACAGTTATTTGAAGAACTGTTTTTAAAGGTTACTCCAAAGTTTGTTGAAGTTTTTTTACTAAGAATGAATACTGAAATATTTAGCTTGTTTTTTTTTATAATGGCACTTATATTGAACGGGCTAAAGTTAAACATTATCAACAGCACGATTTATGCCGGAACGATTTCTATTAGGGCTAGTTCAAGAGTCTATTACTATTTGGTAACCAATTCAATTCAAATCAAAATTCAATTAAAAATTCAATTCAAATTCAAATTTAAATCTTGGTAGAGGCGACTCTTAAACCGTGCGTGGATGTTCAAATACTCATTTGACTTTAATATTACTTATACGTTATTTATTTATTTTAAACACATACCTATTATTTACTTGTTAGATAGTTTTCATAATACATACGTGTTGAAACTAGATTGCAAAAAAATTAAACATCATTCCAAGAACATTTTTTATACAGGATTATTCTCAAATATTTACTCAATATTCTACGATATCTAAAATATTGACAGTATTGACACAATTACATCTACACCTTGTTTAAGCATTCGTCAAGTCTTCATTTGTAGGAAACGAACTACTGTGATCTGATCAGTCCTCCCAAACGCAAAAATCGAAAAGCTATCTATAAAATTAGTTAATTTTTCAGATTGTGCTTATATTTTAGTTGTAGTAGAATTTCTATACAGCCACTGTTTAATACAACTCTCATGAGGCCTTCCTTACACATCATACCTACTAACATGCCAGTTGACTCCTATTTGTCAACAACTGTGGAGACCGTATAGAAGTGTTAAGACAATAGCCAGAAAGTGTGATCGACGTCAACTGATTTTTTGCATAGTGAAAATTATCGATCAATTTCGACTGTTCGGTTCGTCCGTCGATCCATTGATGTGATAACACCCTTTAGCCCGTTCACACATGGTCCGTTTTACTAAATACGTTTTTGTACCGTAAATACGTATACTGACTACTGTGCCATATGTGAAGTCGCTCACACAACTACATGCGCCATCGATGAAAAAAAAACGCATCCGGTAAAACGTATCCAGTAAAACGAACCATGTAAATAAAACTACTTTTGAACCGGATTAATCGCGTATAATTCATATTTTACATTTTAACTAGACGTTTCGGCGTCTTTGCAGACCCCGTGGTCACGAGCGACGTCGCCGTGGTCGTAGTTTTATTTAAATTATGAATCGTGAAAACTTAAGACAATATAAACGGACCATGTGTTAACGGGCTCTTAAACAGCACAACGATAGTTATCATGAACTATGACATCATGCCAGCCAATCGATTAATATCCTCTGTAGCAATAGGTACAGATGTTAGTATAATAGAATTTTGATAAAAATATAAACCTTTTTCTAGCGACCTCTTGTGTCGTGTAATATGAAAATATTGAGCATTCTCATTAATGACGGCGAATTCGGTTGGTAGATGCTGTAAACTCCGTAAACGTCTCACAGAAGCATAGAACTGGTATAAAAAGTATTCGTAATGGTAACCAAGATACAGTCTCCGTGCCAAATCAAAAATACAAATATCGAAATAATTTTATTTCTGTAAAGATAATAATAAATTAATATTTCTGACACTCACACAACATTATCTAGCCCAAATCAAGTTTCTTAAAGAACTTGTGTTATGTTATGGATACTAGTTAACTGATATACCTACTTAAGAAATATATAAACATGCATATTGAATAAATACATATTTTTTATTAGAAAATAAACTTAAATAAACATATAAACGTCCATGACTTGACGACTAATATCTGTGTTCATCACACACATATCCGTCGCCGCCGGGATTCGAACCCAGGACCTCTGGCATAGAAGGCAATGTACGTTACCCCTACACCAGCCGGTCGTATAAATGGAATACGCAGAAAAAACATAGTACAAAATCCCAAATGTTGTTTGAGTTTATATACTTCTTAGTTACTTCTCGGGCCAAAACTCGAATTAAGCCGCCTTTTATGTCACATTTATTTATTCAATCACTTTCTGGCCAATCTAACACAAAAAATACTAAACATCAAACGCCGATGCTAGCTATCTTGACCTTACAGAAGAACTTTTAAATAAACTTGAACGGCTTCAAAATCTATGTATACGTTTCATATTTGGTTTACGTAAATATGATCATATCTCCGAATTCCGTGCTAAACTCAAGTGGCTTCCTATTCGTCTTCGCCGGGATACTCATGTTCTTTCTTTACTGTATCGGTTGCTGTTTAATCCTGTAGTTCCGAGCTATCTTAGCCATCACTTCACGTTCCGACACGAGAATCACGAGAGACACCTGCGCTCTACTAACAACCTAATGCTCTCCACCCCTTTACATTTAACGCACTGTTACCACCAATCCTTTGCGGTTCGGGCTGTGTCACTATGGAATCAGCTTCCCACTGCCGTAAAATCTGCTTCATCTCTACACTCTTTTAAAATTAAATTAAAAAATCAATACTTGAGTCAAATACAGTCATAAAGAAGTATGCTATTGTAATATCTATGCAATATGATATTACAATAGCTCTATATAATAGATCTATTGTATATAATAGATCTATGCATATATATGTTTATTATAATAGTATTTATGCATTCTATTTACAATATTAGTATGTATGTATTATAATTTTACGCATGTATTACATTTATTTATAACGAAATAATTAACAAAATTGTCATTTTTTTTTGTTTCGTTTTTTATTTAGTTTGTTAAGTTTTCTTTTTTTTTATTTGTGTGATTTTTAGTTTAAGTTATTTTTTTTTTGTCTCTTCCACAAACATGGTTGTCTGGTAGAAATAGCTCCTCAGCGATAAGACCGCCAAGTTTTTATTTTTAGTGTAAGTGTTCTTTTTTCTTTTACTTTACCTGTAAAAACTGAAGTGTAAATAAATAAATAAATCATCTTAAACATTGATGTGGAGCAATCACAACTTTTATTAATATCCTTTTAGCAACACAAATTCTCAAACCATACCGACAATCCCTCCGATCTGAAGTAGATTTTTGATAGAATCAACCAAGGACCTCCTGAGAGGGTAGTTGCGTTTTTCCATAATGCGCCATTCGACCCTTTCTCAAACCCTGTTTGAATATGAACCAGAAATCAGTTTACCAAACTTTGGGCCTCTCAACTCTCAATACCCGTTTGGAAAAGTTATATTGTGTTATTTGTGGGGTCCAAATGGATTATAGAATTTGTGATGAGGTCTGTTCTGAAGTTGTATACTGTGGATTATGTTTTGATATTAATGTGTCCTTGGTATGTTTTTTTTTTCTTTTAAGACTGATGCTTAATGTGCACTAGGTCCTTAAATAAACTAATTTTATATCTTTTTTATCTATCTTTATTTGCCAATACAAGCGTAGGTACATACATTAAGATGGAAAATATAATTTTGTATCTATACATGCAAACATTATGGTCAAGTCAAGAGTGATGAATCATAATAAGAATCGGTATACATTCAATAAAATCTTCATATTTTGTTACAAAATGTCAGTAAGTCATTATTTTTATAATGGTAAGTAGCATCCAGGCTCATATGGATATAATGAATTTAAGGACATAATGAATAGGGCTAAAGAAAAAGCTCAACATTATCATCACCGCACTTCTTATAGGGCCCACTGAAGGTCTCGTCCCTGGGTGTTGAGGAGATTTGGGCTATTAACCAGCAAGCTGGCCTAATGCTAGTTGGTGGGTGGAAAGTGGCCGAAATGGTTTCTGACAAACCTTAACGACTTTTACAACAAGTATTAACAAGTATGAAGTAACGCCATCTGAAACAAAGCAGTCTTCATTCATACATTCAATTAATCACTATCACATCAATCCTTCGCTGTGAGAGCAGCAGGCTGCCAGACGGTCGTAGTGGAGAGCGCTTGTTAAATCTAGCGTCCAAGCCTCTGAAAACCGGTGGCTCCTTGAGCTGGATGCCAGACGCGACGAGCTGTAAGCCTGACCACCTGCGGCTGTCAGCTATAATTATGTGAACGGTGTGCTCTCATGCCCGCAATGTGCGAGAGCTATTACAAACAAAATTGGCTACATAAGCCACATGCGAGCACACCAACGGCAAAACCGGAGATGAAGACAGTCGCCGTGGTGGAAATTGGCCAGATTACATCATCATCTTAATAATATGAGAATCCATTGAAACTAACACTAACTAGAAAGACGATGTTTGCTGCAGATGTTATTCTTACACGATATTTGCAGTAATAGTATAAAAAGCATTGATTTAAATTCTTTAGCTATGCATCTTAGAACACCTACTAGACGTACTAGGAATTGCAAATTATTTCACGTCCCATTTAGTCGCTCAAATTATGGAAAACATGCAGTAATTAGCCGAATACTAAATTGTTATAATAAACATTTCCAATCCTTAGACATTTTTCAATACACGAAGCAATCTTTTAAAAATCTAGTCACAAATTATATTAAGTTGAAACTAAGTAATGAAAGTTCATGACTGTATTATACTTATACTTAATGTACCTATTAATTAAACGTATTAATTAATTTATTTATTTGTATTCATGTTATAATTCTGTGTAAAAACTTATATACCTTATTTTGTCATTCATATTAATCTAACTAACTTATAGAACTAACAATATTACACACACACGCACACACACGCTCACACACACGCACACACACACACGCACGCAGACACGCACAACACCGCTCGTATTGACTGATATTGATATTAATAATTTATGTTCTGTTTTTAAATCTTACCTATTGTTATGCATTCAATATTTCTACAACTAATAATTACCATATTTCTAATTTTTAATTTAATTTATTTCTTTAGTGTACTTTTGTTTGATTACCTACTCTAAAAAGAAAAAAAAAATATGTCTAAAAATTGTGAACCTTTTATTGGCAGTAAGTTTTATGTATCTGATTCTTTCTATTGTAATCTAAAGTGCTGTTGGTTCTGTGAGAATTAAATAAATAAATAAATAACATATCATCAAATGGATGATCAAAACCAAGGTCTCCTCTTTCAAATTGAATTTTGAGGTTCATGATAAAAAAAACACTAGGTATGTCTTAAAAACTGACTTAAAATATTCAATATAAAATTTTATTTAAGGACATTTAATTCAAATAATTTATTACACCGTCCAACAAATCAACAAAGGAAGAATAGAGGAATCCTTTGCCAAATTTTTTATTCACATCATTGTTTAAAACATCATTTAGATGTCAGTAAAAAGCATTCCCACCGCACTAAATCAAACGCACAATTAAGAAACTAGTTTCATAGATTACCTGTAAAATAGTTGTATCAGCATTAAACAGGACATAAACTATGATTACAAAAGGCACTTGACTCAGAAATCTTTGCATACCACACGTAGAACCCTTTCTAAATAACCACCAGACCTCTCACTTCTTCATCCAATCATCCAACGGTAGTTCAACACAAACTGGTACTAACACATACCCTTTTAATATAGGTACGTGAATTATGGCGGCGATATTATGCACTGAAGGCTGAGACGTCGTTACAAACAATAAAAGTAATTTTTACGAGTGGCAACCCTCGCTTTAATAAATTAAAAAGTTAGCTTTGATAGGGTTCGTAAAACAATACCACTTCACCCCGTAACCTGGAGATCTGCACAGTGAGTTTCAAATCAGTTGTAAGTAATGACAGTAATATTGAGGATAACTATTTAGTTTAGTCAATTATTATAAAAAATAATCAAATGTTGGAGAAAAGTGACGCTTTCTAAAGTGCCACATGTTTTTAAACGGTTAACTGCAATAGACTGAGTGATTCACGAAGAAGGTTTAAGCAATCACAGTTTTATGCAATTTGGCTGAAATATATAACCGAATAGAAGATAAGCTTAGTTGAGAAAGTTCATTAAATCAATATCAAAAATGTGTCTCTACTAGGAATAATAAAAGTGCAAACCATAATATTAAAAATAGTTGAAGTTGGTTGTAATTTCTTACATAACATTCCACGGTACAATGAACAATTTCAAAAGCCGTGCAATGCATGTAGAGAACGAAAAAAGTGTGCAAGTGTTACCCCTAGCACTAGGGCTGCCTCTACGCATACACTGCACAGTTTTGTCAAGTACCCCAAATTAATTTTTGAGAACAAAATCCATTAGTGAATGAAACTTTTTCTATCCTTTGTTTAGGATTGTCCCATAATTTACGCAAACCCGATTCGAGTCGTTTTTAAATGATAGGGCGGTTGATACGAGTTAGTGATTGCGCTCTTATCTGATTGACATAAGGTTGTTTTTTATTTATTCAATTGTTAGTGTTTCTTGTCAACTGTATGATTTATGTATCCAATTGTCTATAGCCCAATGCGTGTAAGAGAATATTTCTATTTGTTATGTTTAGTGCTTGCTATTAATGTTTGTGTTCGTTTCTATTTAATTTTGGTGTTGTTGTGTTTGTGGCATTTATGGCTGCAGATTTACGAGACACGAGAAAGAAAAGGGATTGGTTTCGTCTGTTTGGAAACACTTGGAGATAAATTATATGTGACTGTTTAAATCAAATATTGGTATTGGTTATAATCATCGGAGCTTTGTGCTTGCTATTTTTTCATTTAAGTCTGCTTTAAGACTAGTAAGAAGAAATTTTGAATTTAAATTATGTTGAATCATATAATATAGTAGAGCTTAATAAAGCTTACTCCGTCTCATTTTTTAGGTATAAGTACAGTGAAACAAAATAAATATGAATTAAGAGAATCAAATCTTTGTCCTAAAAAAAAAGCAGTGCGAAATATCATGCCATCGAAACATTGCCATATTAACAAAAAAAAAATTATATCGACAAAGCTATTACCGCCAATTCGCAAACATACCAGCTCATTGTTTCCATTCGAATTTTGAACATCAGCTGTGTACATCCGAGCACAATATCGTAATACCCTATTCTTTATTCATATAGGATAATCCGCACAATAGACCGTGTGTGTGTCGATCAAAATAACTATAAAAATACAATAAGCAGCTTACGTGTGTACCTTTAATGTGAGCGATTGTACGTTAAGGGAGTTTAGGACGCTGAGTTGAATTTGGTTCGTTAAAATATCGATACTTGAAATTAGGCTCGTTTTGTGTAATAAGATTTATTCCTAATATGCCTTGAAAATGAAGTTTACTATGTATCAAAATGATAACTATCATGGGATTTCTATGTTTCATCTTACTTACTTATATTATAACTGTGAAAGTTTGGATGTATGGATGTTTGTTCCTCAATCACGGGAAAACGGCTCAATGGATTTGGATGAAATTTGACATAGTCATAGTGTACAGTGTGGAATAGCACAAAGGCTACTTTTTATTCCGAAATTCCCGCGGGATTCGAAATTGCGCGGAACACAACCGTACATATTGTAACGTGTTCCAAAATGAATGTGTAATTTTCATTAAGACTTTTCATTAATTAGATAATAATAAACTAAACACAAAAGATTACTTAAAACTCTGAATCTTAGATACTGTGATCGACACACCCAAAGGAATTTGTTATCTCCTTAAAGCCACAAGTTCGAGATTGACAAACCCTCAATTTTACCTAACCTTATCCATTGGAACAAATATCACAAAAGAATAAAACTGTAACATTGCAAATTTATAATTCCCATTCATTATTTGCCGCCTTTTCATAATCACAACTATCTAGGTATTTAATTCTGTACTTCTTAAATACACGAAGAATACATTATTTAGCGTAAAATAAGAAGAAAAAAACAATACAATTCTGATCATAGCTGTACCGAAAGGTGCAGCGCGAGCATTTAATTTCAAAACTTCGATTCCTTTTCAAAATGGACGGCCTTTGTTACCAATTAGCTGAAGTGTAGCAAAGAAATAATCCTATTGGACAAATCCCTGTACAATGGCCGCTATTGAAAGTTATATTTAGTGGAACACGATGCATTTTGAAATTGCATAAAGTAGGCCAAGCATTTTATTAAATTCTTTTACTAAATGGAGGTTGAGAATAAATACTTTAATTCATATTTAGAATTGTTATGTTGAAATGTTTGTTATTTTCTTTAAATCAACGCTTTGTTACATCGGTTTTCTGATCATGTAGAAAAAAAATCTTTGATGTATTGTTTCATTGTTTACTAAACGTATCGATAATTTTTTGAAAAATATAAATAAGTATTTAAATTTAGAACGTCTTAAACATTTTTTTAAATTTCTTAACATTTTTTTTAAAGCGGCATATCCCATGATGTCTTTAAAAAGAGGTTATAGTTTATAATACTTAACCGCAAAACCTAAAACAATTAATCCTCAGCCATGTTCCGGTCCGTAGCTTCCTGATACATCAACATTAGGGTCGCTTCACACAGCTGTCCTTTATCGCGACTCCGATCTTAAGCCCTGTGCACACTTAGCGAAAATACTCATTTATCTTAAATTCGATCTGGATCTTCCCTAATCTGTCTTTTGTGTGTTTGTATGTTTGTTTTGTGTATGTCGGGGATTTTTTTGTGCAATTAGCGTTTCCACGGATTATGGTGCCAATGTAGATGGTTTGATATCGAACAGAGACTTGAAGGAATTGGAGAATTTAATCTTTTGATATGTTTGCATCAAGTTTGTAATGTTGTTCCTATTCGTACTTGTTATGAAAGGTTTAAATAAATAAAAAAATAATAATATCTTAGGTCTGCGCTTTAAGACTTTTCTGTAGGGATTGCTTTAGACCTAGACTGTCTGTCTGGGTGTTTGTTATCTACGTAATACGTCTATCTAGGGTTAACGGACCAACGTACAAATCTATCCACTGAACTAAAAAAAAGGATTAAAAGTTTTTGCTTCGAAAGTAAAAAAGTCCGATTAATATTTTTAAAAGTTATCTATTCATGATCAATCTGAACGGTGGTGGAATGTTATTCCAGCACTTGGTGGCGTTATAAGAAAAACTGCCTCGGAATGCTACCGTTTTGTGAGAACAGTAAGTTTGCGCCAGTTTAATTTATTATAGTGGTACTCAGGGTCCTTGGTGTTGATGATGTCAAAAAGTAAGGTATCTAAATAGAGATCTTGTCTGAAATTCATACAGAGTAAGTTGGATTTGTTTATGAAGGGGGTTACATGACACCGTGGAGGTACGTTAAAACAAAACCTAGCACAAGCATTTTGTACCCGTGGTAAGAGTTTCTGTACCTATTGTAAGAGTTACTACATAATCAGAAAGGCAAAGTAGATATTCTCGATTACCGTTTCCTCAATTTTTCATATAATCTGTAGCTGTGAAGTAAAAGTCACTACAAACAAACTTGACCAAATTTAATTTCATTTGAAAAAAAATATTCGTGAATCTACAACTACCGGATGGTTATAAAAACTTTCAGCCCAATTGTTTCCGAAAAGGTATTTACTTACTAAAAACAGACTAGGTATAATAATATTTTTTATAATTTATTTAATGCAGCATGCTTGTTTTAAGTAATGGGCCACTTAGATGTAAGATTTCTATTGTATTAGAGCCATATAAAATAAATAAAATGAAATAATATTGTCGAATGTTTTGGCAACTCATTCTATAGAATAAAAGACATTTTTTACTCTACACACTGTTAAATATCTCCTGTCCCAAACCGCAACCCTATACTACTGCAACTTATCTCTAAAACATCAATATAATATAAACAAGTCAATAGCAGATCCCACTCCTCATAATCAAAATCTCTTTCAAACTTGGACTTATATCATTTCCCTTTGCCTATCTTGTCCAATCTGCTTTTGACAGTTCATTTAATTGTTGTTTTTTTCTCATTTCCCTTCTTCCCGAGAATTTTAAAAATCGAACACTGAATTCGTTTTCAACTTTAGATTGGGAATTCAACTATTCGAATATTGAATTATGGAGATGAGAACAATCTATTGGGACTTCTTCGTAGTCCTGACTTTCTGTTCAAATTAAGAAGTATAACGAAGTAAAATAGAAAATGATTCGATATGGTAGCAGTGAATCGGGAATACTGAAAAAAGCTAATTTAGTAACCGTTAAAACTGGCCATACAATTTGAAATAAGAACAGTACTGATTTGTTGACATAGTTCAGGCAAGTTTGAACAAAGCTCTGTGACTTATTAATGCGGTACCGAAACAGCATGAGTTATGGAATACAAAACTGTCCTACGCGCCGTGACGAAATTATTGGTAAAAACATTTAAAATCCGTTTGTACTTCTAAGAACATTTCATTTAGCAACAATGAGTAGAAAAAATAATAAATCGTTCTTTTGTTTCAAGATTTCTTGGGCCTTTCTTGAAACATAGGTTATTGAAAACAATACATTCATCGACCGACAGTTAAAACAGTTATAGCAATAATAGACACTATTGAAGATCTCTGTCTTATAAAGCATTTTATTGTTTAAATGTCATAAAAATTAACTTTGGAGCTATCGGCGAAAGCTTTTGATAATAAAAAGATGTAACAGCAGACAAAGCATCTGATTTGTCATATTTGCTGCATCTACTCCATAAATCTCTACCTTAAATTGATCGAGATAGGACTGAAGTTGCAATGTTTTTTATAGGGTACTTATGTTATTTATGTTAGAACATAAGCTTTTGTCTAAACAATTATTGAGTGTATTGTATCCTAGTCGTTTAGTTTTTCTTATTTTTCTCTTTCAAGTTGTATGGGTGTTCGAGCCGCATCATAAATCAGAGGTTACACGCGTCTAAAGTTAACTTTTTCATGTTAAAACAAATTGTGCTAAACTGAACTTTGTGGCCTTAGGATAAGATTAAGATTGTTTCAGTTATATGTTGCGCAGGCGTTGTAAAATAACTGTCTCAAAAGTTGATGTGTCTATTGACGGCGTGTGCGACTCGCCTGTTTAGGAACTTTAAAAATGAAAGTACCTACTTACGTATTTATTCGCGACTAAAGAAGTTTTTTTGTAAGTACTAACAGAAATATTATATTTATCACTGTATATTTTTTTTTATTTAAGCTTACGAGATTATGAGTAAAAACCACGAGAAACCGTTCAGTAACTCTTCTTAGCCTCTATGCCTAGTTTTTTTGGTAAAATACCCTGGCGATAATATGACATACGTTGACTTCACATGCTCACATAAATTTCAGTTCTCTATTTAATGTCTCTTCTTATCTATTTGTTCTGGCTATTTTTTTATTAATAAAGGGGTATGTAAAATGTTTTTTGTAAATATCCTTCTCCTATGCCTAGATATTGCGGCCATTGATTTAGTACAACACCCAAGTCCTGCATCTACGACCCTATTCAGATTTAAGTCACCAATAAATAAATACAAGAAAATAGGAATTATCAATATGAAATAAATACAAATAACGAAGTTTAAATCAATCACTTTAACCTGTCAAGAAGTTGGTACTAAATAAAGGTTTTTTTCTGCAGGTATTTCTAAGATTTCTCACATGTAAATTAACTATTCAAACGCTATTGATATGAACGCGGATGAGCCGAAACAGTGGTTAATCGTGTAGTTATCTATGTAATTATGTTTATTCATAACTTTCAAAGAAAAGGTCAACGACTGGGAGTTAGTATCCAATGGAGGCATAGTTTTGTAACAATGAAATGTAGCGCTTTGATTTTTCTAATAATTTTTTAACAAGTTTTTAAATTTGGAAATATATGATAACTTAGCATGAAACCCTCTGAAAATCTCTTTAATTTGCTAAAGAGGACCACACCTACTATGTAAGCAATTTGGTTGTGGCATGACATTGGCTTTCACAATGAGCTGTCTTGTGTTTGTTTTTTTTCATGTCATGATCAATTTGTACCCACTGTATGTACCTATTTGTATTAATTCGTATAATCCTGACTGAAAAAGAGTGCCAAGAGTTTTTTTCCGCCAGCTTTTTTTGTCTCTTGGTCTACTGTAATATCTTATTCAATAACTATCAACACCTTGTTAAAGCCGAAGTACAAAATTGTGACGTCATTAAGCGGCCAGTGGATGGTCCTATGATGAATATTTTTTTTCGTTTCATTTCATTTCATTTTCATTTCATTGCAACTGACCCTTAGGACCCTTAGTGGTACGTTGCTCCTGCGTGTAAGTACTATACGCCCGTACATCGTTTTACGATTTTAATCGAAGTTACCTAAATTGTAATAAATATAAATAAATAAATATTTGCTGACACTCACACAACATTATCTATCCCAAATTAAGTTTCATAATGAACTTGTGTTATGGATACTAGATAACTGATATACTTAAGAAATGTATAAACATACATATTGAATAAATACATATTTTTTATTAGAAAATAAACTTAAATAAACATATAAGCATCCATGAATTGACGACTAATATCTGTGTTCATCATACAAATATCCGTCGCCGCCGTGATTCGAACCCAGGACCTCTGGCATAGAAGGCAATGTACGTTACCCCTACACCAGCCGGTCGTCAATAGTAAGAGGTTAGGTATTCCATTAACACGACTGTACAAGCACACAACTGAAATTTTACTAGCGGAAATGCGTGACTCGTGCCGTACGTGCTTACGATTACAGTACAGTGAAATCCGTTTATAATGACATCAAAGGGAAATAAGAAACAAGTCATACTAAGTATAGGTACTGCAAGAACAAATTAACTGTTTAAGCTAGTATGTGATTTATTTTAATTGAGAGGAATAAAATAGAGATAAATCAAAGTAGATATTAAGAAGTAGACTCAATAAGTAAATCTACGCTCTGAGACTCAAATCAAAAAAGCCTTTCACGCGCTGACAGTCTTTGGGTATAACGTGACTCTCCCGAACACTGCCAAAGGTGTTAGAAATCATACGCTCGGTCACTATAAGCGGACAAAATTTGATAAAAAGGGTCACAATAAGCGATATGTCACTATAGGCGAAGTCATTATATCCGACTTAGTTATAGGTATAGGGTCTTTCTTATGAAGATCAAAATATTTTAAGAGAAGGTTAAGAATTATTATTATTATGAGTTATAAGTACTTACAGCTATACGCCTTTCGGCGGGAAAGACCCAACAATAGCACCAGTTATTATTATTATTTTATTGTACAAAATCTTTCTACACTATATAGATATATTGGGGGGATTCAATTTATGGAAAAAAAATGTTTTGTTAGGTAAATAGATATTTTTTACTTCTCATCAGTTAACAACATTTTAATTTAATCTGTTATTTACGACTAAATAGCAAGAAATACAAGCGTTTTTCCAAATATTTCTATTAAGAAAGCCTCGATTTTTCAATAGTCAGAAAAAAAAAATATATACAATTTTTTTTGTCATAAATTGAATCCACACATCATTCTTAAACTTCTCTTCAATATTTTGATCTACAAAAAAATTACCCTGTAATAATTTATTTGAAAACCAAACTTCACTGTGTAAACTCGTAATAATGAGCGGTTGGTCAATATAAGCGGAGTCATAATAAACGGATTCCACTGTACGCGCGTAACACGCGTGACGAGGCATTGGCCCTTAGATTTATTTTCATTACTCAAATGTCATCGGTAAAATTCTTTTAAAACCTAATAAAGTTGTAAGCTTCCATGCAGGACTAGGAGCGAGGAAAAAACGTAGAATGTGCCAACTGCTTCTCTTCCCGGGCATACTGTAAAAGTCAGTTAAGGGACAGAGGTTTTAAAGGCGTTTTTGTGGGCGATATGCTGACCCCCTGTCACTACAATAGTCTCCCTCCATCTTTATAATACCTCTTTTGTTAAACGTGACATCAGATGGTCTTAAAACCTCTGGTGTTCTGTCTACCCCATAAGGGATACAGGCGTGACGTTATGTATGTACATATGTATGCACTCTGTGATTGTTATGTAAAGATCTAATTGCTTTTTTTTAATCGTGTTTTCATCATCTTTGCTTACTAGAAGGAATTTTAAAATGGTTATACAATACTCATTGAAGGTATTAATATTTTTGGCCCTACATTAATAATTATAACGTCTTTGCATCTGATGACACTAGATTTTTTAATTTTGCATAATAGCTAAACTTTCTGCATCTTGCTCTTTTAAAAAAAATATATAAAATCCCCAGACAATCACACCAGCTACATGGCCGCAAACTAAGCAGAGCGTGTGATATGGGATACCATGTAGCGAACTCGGGGGAACTTAGAATATAAATACATATCTGTATAGATAAACGCTCAGACCCGGAACATTTTTTTTATCTTACCGCTTACCGTATGTTAATTTCCAGTCTTAGTTACGATCCACGCACGAAACAAGAAAAATAATGATTTTGGTATGGGTACATACATATTACATATGGGGTAAGCAGAACCCCAAAGCCTATAAGTCCATCTGATGTCACGTTTGACTAATTGGGAGAAATTACTATGAGAGAGAGATTATTGCAGTGCCAGGGGTCAGCCTATCGCCCAGCCAATAAAACCTACGTCCCTTAATTGACTCAACAGTATGCCCGGGAAGAGAAGAAGCTGGCACAGTGCTTATTTAAATACGTTTTCATATCCTGGGTTCCCCAGAGTTCTTGACATAGTATCCAGTATCACAAACTTTAAATAAAACAACTTTCACCCGGTCAGTCTCTCGTGACCGCGGGGTCTGCAAAGACACCGAAACGTCGAGTTAAAATATAAATTATATGCCAGTAATCCAGTTAAAACTTGTTTTATTTAAATTATGAGTAGTGACAACTTAAGACAATATTTTGTTTTGAGGAAAATTTTTAACTATCTATTTTGTTAGTAGAAATCCTTTGCTTAGACTTTACACTAGACCTCTATTGTGAGATGTGCTGGTTTGTTTATATTTTTCACACTACATCCAGTTACTAGCTCCTTTACTTTTAACAATAATATTAAGTTATTACGAAAATGTTTGATGTCATGTCACTGTGTATTTAATATTGTTATTAATGATGCTGAAAGCTCATTCTATTCTTACCTAAGTGACTGTGAGAACATTTTGAAACATGTACAGTTACTTACAAAGAGACAGACGTAGATTTTCAGAATGACATCACAGTGACTCAGTGAAACAAATATGTTTTTTTTTTTTATAAATTATGGAAGGGACGTTTGTCTTCCATGCAACCTGATGTTAAGTGAACATGAAGACTAAGGTGGTACACGTCCATCCACGAGAAACCTATTCACTCGACGCTTAAAAGTACTAGGACTATACTGGTCAGGGAAAATAGACCCATCAGTTCATTCCAAACCTTGGCGACCCGTATCAAAAAGGAACTGTCAAAGCGCTTAGTTCGACTTTTCGGAATATCTACACATACGGATGGAAGTTCTGTCTGCGTCTAGTAGTGATAGAAGTAATAAGAACTCAACGTTCGGTTAATAAACATAAAGAATATTATTAATCTAATTATTATTAATTATTATTAATCTATTTAATATAAGTCTAATAAAATGTTTAAGTTTAATAAAATGAAGAATCATCCCTGAATGTGAAATAAAATTGGACGGCAATTTGAAAAAGAAAGTTTTATTTTTTGTTAATTTTTACACGTGTTATTTTCCTTCTAAGAAGCGGGGCAATATGGCAACGTGGATGAAGATTCTTTATACAAGTATATTGATTTTTTCATTTTTATATAATGTGACATTTCATGGTTACATTAAAAAACTTGTACAATCAGAAATGCTTAGCACGTTTGAGGAAAGAAATGAAATAAAACTTTACAAATTTCGTGTTAGCCATTGTTTAAGCAGTTGACTATTATTTCATAATTTCAAACTAAAACAAAAGAAATAAGAAAGTCCAACTTTCAAGTTTTTCATCCACAATTCTTCTATATTCTAAAGGTTACACCACAAAATGTTACGACATAAGCCCGCATTCAAAACTTCGGTAGCAATTATCAAAGTTCATTATTCGTGTTGTGTAATTAATGCAAAATATATTTACAAATAATGACAATATCGTATTGTTCCCCAACGTTTTCTTGGACACTGACATAATGTTTTGTGCGCCATCTTTGTTCCGAAAACAAAGCTGGAAGTTTGTTCTTCTTTTGTTTTTCGTCTATTCAGAAAAAGTCGTATTTTGTTTTCTAAGACTATATGAGTTGACAGCCTTCTGTTGGCAAAGTTTACAGTACCTACCGCACTATCACAATTACAATATTTAGGTTTGTTTTCCGCGTTTTTGTTCAAGAAAACTTCAAGATATTGTAGTCGATATTACGTCACAGGTGTTAATACGGGTGAAAATACTTTAGTTATTAAATACCCTTTTCAACACACTTGCTCGTAAAGTGAGCGTTATTCTATTGAATTTAGAACTATAAACTGGGCTATAAGTCACGCGTGCATAATATATTATACCCTAGTGCATAATATAATGAATCCTTCAAAGTTGAATTGTACCTTTGTGCAAATTACATGCGAGTAAACAGGGCATATTTTATTGGTCCGGGTTATACATTAAATATTTTCAGAAACAACAAAGAGATTTTATACCACTTCAAATCCATATACATTCTTAAATGTTTGCGCCTTATATTAGTAAAACAAATTTGTATATCAAACAAATTATTCACAATTTACAATAATTTGTTATAAAATATTAAAATATTTGCATTACCACTCCAAATTAAACATTTTCACTTAAAATTCACGCATGTGCGAGGTTCAGCGCCATTTTTCAATCACAATTCACAGCTTTGTTATCAAGTGTGTTTGTTTTTTTTTTTTATGACCACGTATGTCTGTCTTTTACTCACAAGTGTGTTGAAAAACGTCGTATGTAACTCGTGAGCGTTGCTAATTACAGTCGAGGCTGTGATTTGAGCCCGAGCCGCAGGCGAGGGCTTAATAATGAGCCGAGACACTTAGCTCACTTGTTACATACTATACTATTAATTAATATTAGACAGCATTGAAAACAAAATCGAGCAATCTTAAAGAATAAGTATTTAAATGTTTCAAATCCTGAATGATAACTTTCAATTCCTTTAATAAGGAAGCAGCAAGGGCTTCCTTAAGTCCCTATTAAGGGATAAAACTCTCAGCTTGGTAGAAATCAGTCGCCCTTTGCAGCCCATTGTTTAGGATCTTCCAACGATGTACTATCACTTGTAAAGTATCACCCGCGGTTGGCATGCAGAGCTTTGCTGAGCGAGTAGGTACTTGTTCAAGTCATATCTAGTTAATTATTTTCAATCAATTGTTTTGTCGGTCACAGCGACTGTATTTTGAAGTTTCCTGTAATATTTATTTTGGATCAACGATTTTACAAAGCTCAGTTTAATTTAACTGCGATACAAAATGATTGAAAGTATTATTTAAATCCTTTTTCAACACACTTGCTCGTAAAGTGAGCCTTATTCTATTGAATTTAGAACTATAAACTGGGCTATAAGTCACGTGTGTATAATATATTATACCCTAGTGCATAATATAATGAATCCTACAAAGTTGAATTGTACCTTAGTGCAAATTACATGCGAGTAAACAGAGCATATTTTTTGATCCGGGTTATACATTAAATATATGCTGTGCGGGCCGCGCCTGCAGCAGCAGCGGCCCGCACAGCGCCTCCAAGCAACAATAGCGTGTGTACGTGTAATGGGACAGGGCTACTGACCGGCGGCGCGCGCGTCCAGGCGGTATTAACTTAGAGCCGAAGCAGAAGAAGTTTTGTCCTGGCCTTGAACCACAACCGTCGACATCTAGCATTAATTATTTAATGCCAAATCAATCCAGTGATTTGTCTATGTCGCCGACATACACTCAGGAGGAGCTGGCACTTCAAATGATAATGTAGAATATAAGTTTGTTAGCTGTACCTTCAACAGCTGCTTCAAATAAATTTTATGACCACGTATGTCTGTCTTTTACTCACAAGTGTGTTGAAAAACGTCGTATTACATACGTGAGCGTTGCTAATTACAGTCTTGGCTCATTATTAAGCCCCTTGATCAAATCACAGCCACGACTGTAATTAGCAACGTAGGTCACTTGTTACATAATATACTATTTCCGCATTCAATGATTGCTTGTTTCTTCAGTGGCCTCTAAGCAACCTTACTATTATAAGAAAAAGCAAATGAGAATATGTATACATGAATGTTTTTTTACAATACTTTTACATACGTCACTGCTGACATTTATAATGTCAGTATGTTTAAGTTAGATAATCATTAAGTTTCTTTTCTTACATCTTACTTAAATAAAAAGGTACAATATCACAATAACGGATCTTAACATGATATTATTTTATCAATTTTATTTAATTTTAAACATCCGTGTCAATTTTCCAGTTTTACTATTGAGGTACCCAAAAAATATATGGAGCTAGCAACTTTCGTATAGTCTATCCATTTTTGTATAGTAAACTTCTTCACGTTGACAATTACGTATTCACGAGGCAAGGGCTTTCCTTTAGAACCACTTGCATTAATGTAAGTATCATCACTTATAATCAGATCGAATTTTTTTCCTTGATAGAACTTGAAATAATTCATATGATGTTTTTACAAATACCTACTCGCTCAGCTTCATCTCGAATGTATCCTCAATAAAAATAATTATAACGCAACTTTGCGCACTACGCTTCGTCACCTCAAAGCTCAAATTCGCTTAAGCAAAGTTAAGTTATAATAAAGATAAGTCGACGAAAAGCTGAAGCATTTTTAATTAGAAGTCCGCAAAGTGAGACATGTTTCAGCAAATTTGAGACTCCACTGCCGGCAACTTTACACGGTTTTAATGAGATTAGGGCGATGTTTTTATTTATAAGTACAATAAAAGTTTGTCTATGTTATTGTTCGTTTTTAAGCGACCTCTTTTGGACCTTTTATAAGGAGTGTACCTATCTTGTATTTGCTTTTTTGTGTCTACCTCCGTTTTTTAGAAGTAAAGCGACGATGCCAAAGAATAAAGTGTTTTATTTAACTCTCGTTCTAATACTTTCCGCTACTCTTCCTAGACATCTTGTGATGAAAATGTAGCGTATTATATACTCCAAGAGTTATCAAATATAAACTTCTTCAAGTCCCATCCACAGGTTTAGAGATTAGTGTGGTCAAAAATACAAACTCTTAATTGGAAAATGCATCTCAAAAACATTTTTGTACTAAAAAAGGCAAAAAACTTTTTGCAACAGTTGAAGCAAAATTAAAATAACATAACATAAGAAAGAACGTAGGTACTACAGTAAAACTATAATATAATATAATTAAAACGTTTACCTACCTAATAAATAATAATTAAAAATAAACTCTCCGCGCGAATTACAACGATTCACTGCTAATTAATGTAATAAATTAGTTATGTAGTTCATTCAACGGGTCTCAGTTAAACTAACTATAAAACGACGAAAAGGCTTAATTAACGACCTCGGGTTTCATATCAATAAAAAATAGTTTCAGCTACGTCGCCAGGAATTAGAAAAAGAGGATGTGGTATTTTTTTCTTTTTTTTACTTTTTATAAATATATAGTAAGGGTATCTTCTATGCCACATGATGGAAAGTGCGCATAAAGACTATAGTCGTACATAGTCATCAAAGGTAGGCTTCAAGGACTTTGTAGTGAGTACACAGCAAGGCCATGTATTTTGAGGTGATGAGGAGACGGGGAGCATTATGCCATATTAAACTGGTCTAGTGCTGGCTGGTGGTTATTGTTGTTATGTACATTTGTGAAACAATAAAAAAATAATTCAAGTACTGGTTCAACCCACTTCAAAAAACGGAAGAGGTGCTCAATTCGTCTGTATGTTTGTTACCTCATAACTTTTGACTCGGTGAACCGATTTTGATAATTCTTTTTTCATTAGAAAGCTGTCGCTTTCCATGTGGTCCCATTTTAATTAAGTCTTGTTCTGAAAGATAGTTTTTTGAAAAAATATGTATGATTACGGAGAATATTTCCATATTTACTTACATTGACTTCAGCCAAAGTTTCGAATGAGAAGTCGGTTTTTTACTGCTCTGCATTCGTTAATTATCATTGTGAGTATGCATGACTTTTTTAGATAAAGGTACTAAAAGATTGGTAACCAGTTAGTATCAATCATTTATAAACGAAACATTATTTAAAAACACTTACACTATGCTCTAAAAAAAAAGGTCACCTATGCCAGTTTTTTTAAAAAAAGAACCGAACTCCCACATCTACGATCAACTGCAGCTCTTCACGATAATTGCAAAAGGCGCGAAAGCAACGTCGAGCTAACCGCCAACTAATTGCCATTGACGAAAGGCGAAAACGCGGCTCAAAACATTCCTACCAGGCTTTGATGTTTTTTTCAAACACCCTTTGAACCTGATAAGCTACTGACGTAATAAGGCACTTTCTAGCAGGTGTGATGTACTTAGCTGTGTGTAAACGAGTGGTACGCCTTTGTGCCGCCATCTTGGTGTGGCGCTAGTTTCTATGTATGAATTGTTGGCAGGTTAGACTAATTAGGACGAGGTGATGTAGGGTATTTTTTTTCATAAATATGTAATTTTTAGATGTGCGCTTCTGAAAATCCGGTATTGAAAGCTTGAGTAGCTTTTGTAGAGCCTTTTTATCTTAATTTCAATAAGAAATATTGCAGAGATTTGTTAATTGCATCCTTAATATTGACGGTATCATTGCTTATCTAATAATGAGAGTTTCTAGAAGTGAATACATTTAGAAAAGATTATTTGACAGTTTGTTAATGCAATGAAATATAACGGTAAACTTAATAAAATATAATTTTCTCTTCAAGTAGATACAGAATTCAAGTAGAACTGGAAATTGTAACACCTTATTGAATAGTACGACGGAAGCGTGTCTGTTACGCCCTCATACTTTACATACCTGCTTTATAAATAAAACATACTGCGCCCTGTCGCAAGACCAGAAATAAAACGTTGCACAGAATCAGATTCAGAAAAAACCACGACAATGAAATGAAGAGACTTAAATTATCATTAAATTAACTAATGAAACTTCACAGCTTCCAATTTTGAAACAGCTCCGACCATGAGTTTGCGTTATAACCTCTTTTTAAAATGCCGACTGACACACTGGCCACTATTGTTTTCAAATGGTAACATCAGGTCCGCCACCGGTTCGCTTGCATTAATTACATGTAATTGAATTTCGAATAGCTACGATGACATTTGAATTTCTCTGTATACCGGCCTTATTCACTACTGTGATTGATCTTATTTTTGATAATATCGACTTTTAAGCATCAAGTGAATATGTTTCTCGTGTATGGACGTGTGACACCTTAGTATTCAGGTTCATTTTCTATCTGGTGACATGGAAGACAAAAATTAGTTATAATCTGGCAAGTTATGATTTCGATCCACGTTCGGTTGAATTATTAATTCATTGAATTCTTTGCTGTGTTTATTGAATAAAGCTGTAGGGTATGATCGCTTAAATTATCACTTCCTACTTGTCTTTTAAATCAAATAGTATTTCGCGTATGTCAACAATGTTGTAACTCTACTATAAAGTTATTTCACCTCTAATACGTTTATTTAAAAAGTAAAATCCGCAGTTTCACACAGCTTCTTACAATTATAGAAAAACAGTCGTGAATAGGATTCAAGTAGTCTCAGTAGTGATGTGCCACAAAGATGCGGAGGCCGCTATACAGACCACCTGTGGACGATTATAATAGTATTTTAAAATCGACCGACAGCATCGAATAGCTGCATGTGTAATTAGAATTATCAGCTTCTGTTCGATTAAAGATCCTACAGCAACACACGCTATTGTGGAATGATAGCTTTCTCTATAGCTGTTAGTGCTTTCATGTTTTTATTTTGATTTTTTCGAATGAACGCAATGTTGTATATAGGTACTTTAACATATCTAATGCTAAAATAATACATCTTTATGACATGAAAGCCAGGTCATATTGCGACAGCTTTGGAGTTATAGGTATTAGTGATTGTATTGAATTCATTGCATGCTATTGACTCCCAGTCACGATTTATATAATTTGCAGTCGCGATACCTGTGAGACGACTTTTTCTCACTGTCCCTCAATCTCTTCCGATAGTAAGTTGCTCTTGCTAAAATAAACTGGACTTCATATTAAGGGTGGTCGCTTGCCTTATTAGGGGACTCAGATTTTAGAATCATATTTTGAATAGACAAACGATCATAATCGTTCTCCTTAAAGAGTATTCTAAATTTTTTATGAGTAGAATTTTATTCCCTGCCAGTTTTTTACACTCTTCTCTAATCAACTTAACACCAAATATCACTGATTTCACTAAAAAATACTAAAAACATATTGGCAGACTTATTGCTATATACAAAAAAATTATATTCATACAAAAATGGTCCGAAATCACAGCGTTGCAGTTTAACGTATCATAACTATTATTGAAGCCAATCAAAAACGAAATGAGAAATTAATTGCAGTCTTTTCAATCAGTTAATCAGGCTATAACATCCGTGAAATTATAGATCTCTTTGTGCCACCTACTAATTACTAAGGGAGTAACATATCAGAACAATGAAGAGGTACCGATTGATACCGCCAAGTCATCGATAGGCGGTAAACTTCGTACCGCAAAACGAGGCATCACTATTTAAAAAAAAGGTAATATTAATGACTGGCATGTTACAAAAGTAATAAACCTGTTTGAAGTGTGCCAATTTTTTTTTCAAAGTTTGCGTCAATTTGGATTACGTAGAACACCTTTTTTAAATTAAGTTTTTTGATATCTAAAGAAAAACGTATTTTATTTTTTACCTCATCGCAGCATACGATAAATAGCGTTTAGGTCAAATATAGAGCACTTGAGTTATGAATGTAAGGGGCGTAATAAATATTACAGTAACATGATACCTACTATGTTCATATTTAAAGATGTTGTTTTTGTGTTTCTGTCTGTGTCATATTTTCATACCTGAGTTAGTTGCTCATAGCAGTTTATCATTAGTTCCTAGACAAACACCGAGAAGTATCAAACAGCTGTCAAGTGTTCGATCTTTCAATCAATTCGATTGAAAATTCAAATTCAAACTCGGAACGTGTTGTAACGGACGCTGTGTTCTAATCGGCTTCGCGTTTATCTAGGAAAACATTGTGTGGTGTTCCATCCAACCAATTTGTGGACGAAAGACGAATGTGGAAATACCATGGGACGATTTTATGCAACATTCGAAAAGATTGCAATCAAAGAAAATTAAGCAATAATTTTAAATTGTTTTAAAAGTTTGCGTCTCTAGAATATTCTCATAGCAACGACATCACATGTATTCAAATTTTTAAGCAAATCCGTTTTTATCATCTTGTTTCATTATGGAACGAGTTACCGTTACTACTCGGTTGAAAAATATTTAAATCAAAAAGACTAGTGGGCCAACTTTACTTCTGACATATTATTTTTGACAACTTTCATTTGACACCTTGACTAAGTTCTTTAATACTTATAACAATACTTATAACTATTATTAAGTTTAAATTTGGGCATTGTAAGATTAATTAATTATTATTTTATAAGTAATATTATTCTATTAATTCATACCTAATTATTGTTGTTATGTAAAATTAAGTTCCATAGTATTTTTTGTACAGGGCATTGAAGTAGTACTAATTTTCTTCAATTTATATCTGATACTTTGACTTAGTAATCATTATTTTTTTAAATTCATTTAGTGAACATAAAGTTTCGTTAAAGAAATTGCTAGGATTAATTGTTTACTATTTCATTATGACTTGTTAATTTATAATTATTGTTTTCATGTAAATTAATTTAAGAATCTAAACATTTCAACACAATTGTATATTGTTAAGAAATAAATGAATTGAATTGAACCGATAGAGATCCACAAAGCTCGTAGTTCGATCTTTAAAATAATGCTGAAATATCATTATCTCGTGCTCCTCTTAACTCATCTATGTATTCAATACCTCTATGTGATGTCTACATATTATATATCGCACATGCTAATATTTTTTATAGTTACATACGATTCTTAATTTATTTATATGTAATCTGTACGAATTTAATCTTATAAACTGAGCACTCACGCCCACCCTAATTTCCTCTGCTTTGTTTCCATCGAAGTTGTTGCACAATAAGGAAATTTTGTAATATTTATTATATACTAACATCATTTGTTCTTTTTCTCTTCTCTGATGCTTTGTCTGAAAACAATTAAATAAACTTTTCTATTCAAGAAACTTAAGCTAAGATTAATTTAATAAAAATTTTGTTTCTAAGAAAAATTTAGTAAAATTATTTTGCCCCGTTGTTCTGATTAGGTAACTGTTACCTCATTTTTTTATATTCAATTACATCATAGGGTCCGTACGAAAAGTTTTCAATTGTGTGAATATTATGCAGTAAAGAACTCGAAGTTACTTATTCGCTACTTGTCGAAGTTAATTAACCTTTGCACGAAGGTATATACTTATTTCAAATTTAAATGTTCTGAACTTTTTTGTGTATTCTTTAAAATTTGTCGATTATTTAATTTCGGTACTTATAAGGCTATCGATTACTTATAAAGTGAACTAAACGAACACCAATTTAGTATTACTGAAATAGTAGTATAGTTAAATAATCGATTTTCATATTTTTTATTAATTATGCATTATCTAGTAAAATATTCACACAACTTAAAAACCATTATTTATTATTATTATTTATTTATTCATAAGTTTTTACAAAATTCATAGGAACGTCTTATTACTATCTTAAAATCTATCTTAGATTTGTCTAGACAGTATTATCATATAGCAATACATTTCATAAATAATAATAATAAATAATAAAATCCCCAGACAATTACACCAACTACATGGCCCCAAAGTAAGCATAGCTTGTGTTATGGGATACCATGTAGCGAACTAGGGGGGAACCTAGAATATAAATACATAAATAGATATACACCCAGACACGGAACTTTTTTTTTTCTTGTTCCGTGCGGGAATCGAACCCGCAACCACTGGCGTCTGAGGCAGATAGGTTTACCTCTTCGCCAAAGTGGTCGTCATGCATGACATTTATTTAAGGTTTCAAAATGCAATACATGTTGTGAACGGTTTCTTATATATTTATAGTGTTAAATTAACTTCTTTCATTTTCAATTCTTTTGACGCTTATGACCATCGTCAGCCGAGAGACGCACACTGCTGGGCAGAGGCCCCCTAAGGTTCTTCCCGTTGCCCTCAACCAGCGTTTGACCATCACCATCACAAGTGTATATTTTTATATATTGGATAAAATTTTCATTCACTACAGCTATGAAGAAAGCAAAAAACTCTAAGTTGTAAAGATATCTGATATATTATATACATTCCAATTCGTTAATTTTCAGTTTCTAACCGTGTTCCGTTTTTGGCTGTTTTTCAAACAAAACTTTAATATAATGCAGGTTCAATCTACAATACCTATAAGTTTTGTTTATATGACATTAATTTTAAATAACATAGGAATGAATTTTAAGTAATTATTAAGTTTGTATTTAATATCGAATGTAGGTTTATGACATGTTTTGAATTTGTAATTCTGATTATTTGTTGAATTTGCTAAGTTATTATTATTACTAGCACTAGTACTCTATAAGCAGAAATGTTAGTAACAAATATGGATTATGCCTCAAATAAATTATTTTTATTTATTTTATTTTATTTCTAAGTAATATTACGATTACTCTTCCCTATTAATCTTTAAACTAAAAAACTACATCTCATTGCCTCAGAAAAAATTACCTTACACGTTCCGCATAAACCCATCCCCAGATACCACGCTACCACATTCAAACATCGAAACCTAATTTCCTGTCTCAGATACAGGCAGTACCTCACTGTGCCTAAAGACAAATATATCGAGCATGAGCCACACACCCTAGACCCTTCCCCATCCCTCTACTTATACAGAATTCGTTCCCACAGATGCGACATAAACCGTTTAGAGAGCTCAGCTTATGATGGATGGCAAGTCTGAACAATTCTAGAGAGAACTCGAATGTATTGAATTGTTTTGAAGGAGGGATGAAAACTAGATATGTTCGTCGCATAGAGCATTCCTAGGCCAGGGACCGGAACCGCTTACCCTTAAAGAGGTTTTTGATTGGGTTTTTCATAGACTTGTTTTAAAAAACCCTATCAATTTGGTAACCGTATCGAAGACTTACCCTAATTTAAGGCTTACCATATCAATAGAGTTAGCTTCATGTAAGCAGTAAGCCTATCGAAAACCCTATTGAAGGTTACCGATTCAATAGGGTTTTAAAACCTGCAGGCAAATTTAATCTCTAAGAATATCAAATTATCAAAAATATCACCATCTATTCAATCTCGCACTTCGAATTATACTTCCAAATTCAACAGCATGCGCGGAAAGAGATAGAAATAGGCTAACCCTATCACAGGGTAAGCGCATCCGAAAGTAGTTAACTTTATTCAAAGTGTTACCACGTCGATAGGCTTACCATATCAGTAGGGTTACACTTCCATATGGTAAGATTTTGATAGGGTTACCCTATCAATAGGCTTAATCAAATAAAGGGGTTTTCCGGTCCCTGTCCTAGGCAGGATTAGTTGATTCTGATTACAATCTTCTTATTGCTCAACTGTCTAACCAAATAACCAACTTTAATTTTCATAAACATGCTTTTTGCTAAGCACGCAAAGGATTTTTAACAACCCTTGTATTATTTCAATATAAGTCTTCTTAATATTAAAATAGATTTATTTGGAAATAGTCGAATACTCGCGATGAGTCACAAAGAGATGGTTTGACGTCTTCGGCTGCAAACTGGATGGCAGCGACATCGACAGCGTGAGCGACAGGTGTCGCGGAAATCGCTGCCCGCGTAAGTATTGAGTATTATGAATCCGCGACAAATCGCTCTCACGCCCGCTGTCTTCGAGAACGGCCCAGATTCCCCGCTGCCGTCCAGTTTGCAGCCTTACAGCGCCTATAGTTAGAAGAGTCATACGATTAAGTTAATAACTTAGCACTGACATTCGTCCTTTTAATTCAGAAGACTGACAATTCAATTAATGTATTAGGTACGGTAGACGCAAAGGTTTCTAAAATAATTATTAAAAATGTTTTTGGTTTGAAAACGGCATCACCCTGGCCCTTTACAAAACATTACCACCTCGGAGCAGTGATGAAGTGTTGTCGCCACAGTACACATATCTACAGTGATTCAACTCGGCGCAATCTTTGAAATAATTGTTTACATGTGATAGGGCTGCCCGCCTTCAGAGTTTAAATTAAATTTGCCTACTTTGTGTTTACTTCCATTTAGTTTTGGGACTGCAAATATACTTTCTTTAATAAACAAATAAAATACTTTGTAAATTGAATAGGAAGTGTGCAAATACGTTTTGTGCGAAAAAACCATCCTTACGTTTGAATAACAAATCGATCTTTTAAATTAGCGACCCAAAAATACTTGTGCCTCGCCTGAGACGCACGAAAAGAAGTATTATTAAATTTTAAAGTATAAACAATATGCATATTAGTGTAAAGCTCAATCAACAATTGTTTCAGTATGCAGACACACGCGACTGGCCGCATGCCGAGATCGAGCCGCGTAGGCAAAGCTCACGTTTCGTCCGTTTGTATGAAGTTGAATTACTATAGATATCTGTACTGGGTTGTCGGTTGTTCAGACTAATTCTGGACCTGAGACGCATACGGTCGGATCTCGAAAAAGTTAGGTTTTCAGGAGAGCAAGAATAAATTTCCAGAGCATTTCTGCTCATAATGAAGAATTACCAGCATACTTAAAAAATTTTTTGAATTATATTTATGGATAATAGTTGTACCTTTTATTATGGTACAATTAAAAAAATCTTAATCCTAAAATATAATGTAAAATGGATTTTTTTTAATTTTTCGCTCTTATCCGACTTTATGCCTGAAATAAATCGTTAATTTTAAATTATTTTCGCAATTATAGTATCATAGGTCTGTATGCCAGCAATGCTTTTGACCCAACTGTAATTTTATATTGATATAGGACATTATGTCTTAAACCTCGAAACAGTGCTCCGCGTCTGACGTCCGTTTAATCCTGGCCACTTGCAAATAAATAATTTCAGTCATAAGGTTGTAAGTGCTGGTGTGTGGTGGGTATCTTATTATGAATAGTTAAATAAAATATATGAATATTCACTGTAGTAATTGTCGTTATATTTTTACTTAATTGACAATATGTAATTGAAAAATTGCTAGAAAAATGGCGGCATCGCCCACGGGTACGTATGTCTGGAAAGAAGAGAGTGAAAGTCGAAAATTTGCAAGAAGAGAATGTCCGTGAGAAGTACAAGTTAGAATTGAAAGAAAGGTTGGGACCGCTATTGAATAACGAAGACTGCGAGTTAGAGGAATATTGGACTAAATTTAAGAATTGTATGGTAGAAACAGCTACACAAATATGTGGGGTAAGTGTGAAGAAGAATGTGAGGAGGGATAAGAACGAGTGGTGGGATGATGAAGTGAAAGGTATTGTACTAGAAAAGAAGAATGCGTGGCTAGCTATAAGAGGCAGAAAGAGATTGAGAGATGACTTGACTGATGATGAAAGGGTAGCAAAGGAAAAGTATGATAGATTAAGAAAGACTGTGAAAGATATGGTGAGCAAAAGGAAAGAAGAATGTAAGAACAAGCTTGATAGGAAATTCTCAGAAAACTTTCGAGCCAATTCCAAACTGTTCTGGCACTTAGTCAGAAGAGCCCGAGGGCAGGTCGGAGACTCGAAAGTGGGCGTGGTAAGAGATAAGAATGGGAATATTGTTAGTGAGCATGAAGATATAATGAATCAGTGGAAGGAATATTTTGAGGATTTATTTGAGCGAAACGAGAGTGATGTTTTGGAAAGTAGGTCCCCACCTTCGAGTGGCGTAACCGATGGTAAAAGTGAGATAAGCATGGAAGAAGTAATGAAAGCAATGGCAGGTTTAAAATTGGGTAAAGCAGCAGGGTATGATCAGATAGATGCCGAAATGCTTAAGGCAGGTGAAGGTGTCACAGCAAACCTGCTGTACCAGCTATTTAATAAGTGTTGGCGGTCTGGCCGTGTTCCAGATGAGTGGTGCAAAGCCGTTATTGTGCCACTTTATAAAGGTAAGGGCTCACAGCAGGAATGCCAAAACTTCCGTGGCATCAGTCTTCTGAGTATTGTAGGCAAAATGTATGCAAAGATATTAATCGAGAAAGTGATGAAAGAAACAGAAAGCAAGATTTGGGATGTGCAAGCGGGATTCCGAAAGGGGATGGGATGTACGGATCAAGTCTTTTCCTTAAGATCAGTGACCGAGAAGGTTCTGGCCAAACACCGAAAGGTTTACTGCTGCTTCATCGACTTGGAAAATGCTTATGACAGTGTGATGAGAAATGAGCTGTGGTCAACTCTATCAGAGTATGGAGTGGATAGTGACTTGATACGGGCACTCAAATCCTTATATAAGGACTCGAATGCCTGTGTCAGGTTGAATGATGACTACACAGACTGGTTTAGCATCGAACGCGGTGTTAGACAGGGCTGTGTAGCGTCTCCATGGCTGTTCAACATATTCATGGATAGCTGTTTGAAAGATCTAAAAGAGTCTGAATGGGGCTTAGAAATGAATGAGACAGTGATCAAAACTCTGCTTTACGCCGACGACCAGGTTCTACTTGCATCGTCGGCGTCGGAATTGCAAATAATGGTCAATGTGATGTATGAGTCATTTAAAAGGAAAAGTTTGAGAGTGAATGTTGGAAAGAAGAAAGTCATGGTTGTGGAGAGGAATGAAGATATGACGGAATGCAATATTATGATAGGAGACGAAAAAGTGGAACAAGTGAAAGAGTTTGTATACTTGGGGTCCTTGTTTACAAGAGATGGGAAGTGTGAAGGTGATATTGAAAGGAGAGTAAAAGCAGGAAATTGTGTTAATGGCGCCTTATACTCGGTTATGGCAAGCAAAATTTTACCAAATAAGGCTCGTCTGGCCATACTTGAAGGAGTTTTGGCGCCAACACTTATGTATGGTAGTGAATCTTGGGTGTGGCAGAAGAGACATAAAAGCAGGATTAATGCTGTGGAGATGGGAGCTCTGAGAAGCATGTTAGTAGTGATAGGGTGCGCAACAGTGAAAAAAGAAAGAGATGCGGATTGAAAGAGGATGTAGTGACTAAGATTGAAAAGGGTATGCTACGGTGATTTGGGCATTTGGAAAGGACGAGTGAAAGTAAATTTACAAAAGAGGTGTACAGAGCAAGAATGGATGGTGTTGTTGGAAGGGGCCGGCCTAGGCGAACGTATGCCGATCAAATTGGTGAAATTTTGAAAAAAGGCCTAGTCAAAAGTACCTGTAACCGGCGATCATGTATGAAAAGATTGATGAACGTGGAAGAAGCGAAAGAGGTATGTCTGGATCGCAGCAATTGGTGTTCCCTTGTCTCTGCCTACCCTAAGGGGAGACAGGCGTGAGGTTATGTATGTATGTTATGTATGTCACGCTAAAATGCAATTGCGCAAGTGTAAGACAAACAAATTTGCCTCGCCGCCCGCTCCCGAACGTCTCGAGCGAACGACTGAGAAATTCAAACTATTTTCAGTACCGACCAAGCCTCGACATGATAATTAAATAAAAGTTGGTAGCATAATGGATAAAATTCAGATACAGTCAACAAAATTTACGTAATTAGTATAATATTACAGCTATAATGTCTCAATATTGCATTCGACTTTATGTATCAAAAGTTAAAAACATAATTTTCAAAGCATAATGGTGTATGTTATCACCCGTACATTTAATCGGTTGCAAAATTTAGAGGCATAAGTACGAGGGTGAATTGAAAAGTTCGCGGCCTAGTCAAGAAAACAGAATAAAGTACATACAAAAATATTTTTATTTTTCGATGTAATCTCCATTTAGCTCTATGCACTTCTTCCATCTGCTTTCCAGAGCTTCCATACCTGTTTTAAAAAAAGATTCCTCAAGGTCTTCAAAATACAGGTTAACAGCGGCTTCGACCTCTTCATTCGTTAAAAATTTCTGCCCACCGAGGTGTTTTTTCAGGTTTGGAAACAGATGAAAGTCCGAAGGTGCCAAATCAGGAGAATAAGCTGGATGTGGCAACAATTCGAAACCACAATCACGAATTTGAGCCATAGACTCGACAGACGTGTGGACTCGGGCGTTGTCCTGGTGAAACAACACTTTCTTTCTCAGTAATCCTGGGCGTTTCTGTTTAATTTCTTCACGTAAACGGCGCATAAGGGTGCTATAGTACGCAGAGTTTATTGTTTAGCCTTTTTTGAAGGTAGTCCACCATAATGACATCCTTAGCATCCCAAAAAACCGATGCCAGCCGACAGAATTGCCTTTGCTTTTTTCGGAGTTGGTTCACCTGATTTTTTCCATTGTTTGGATTGTTATTTTGATTCTGGGGTATAGTGGTGAACCCAGGTTTCATCCATTGTCACAAATCTGTCAAGAAAACCTTGTGGATCAGCCTCGAACATCTCCAAACAGTCGCGAGAAATCGTGAGTCGAATTCGCTTTTGCTCTACTGAAAGCAATCTGGGGACCCACCTAGCCGAAACCTTAGAAAAGCCGAGTTCATGGACAATGATGTTTTGCGTTCGTTCATATGAGATGCCTATAGTGTCTGCAATTTCTCTGATAGTCAATCTACGGTCTTTCAATATGAGATCACACACTTTATTGATGTTTTCTTCGGTCGTAGACGTCATTGGCCTGCCGGAGCGAGGGTCATCTTCGATGTTCTCTCGTCCACGTTTAAATTCTGCAACCCATTTTTTCACAGTGGTATAAGACGGGGCAGATTCCTGTATGTTGTTTGCATGTCATCATGGATCTCCTTTGGTGTTAATCTTTTTTTAAACAAATATTTAATCACAGCACGTTGTTCAAATTTCTCCATTAGTGAAAATTTGTTCTACACACGTATTTATATTGTTCGTAAAATTTTATTTAAACAAGATATCAAATTGAAAATTCGCGGGCTGACAATTGAATAATGACAGTTCAAAATGACGGCAGAAAAAATAACAAAAGTTTTTTTTTTAATGGCCAGGCCGCGAACTTTTCAACCAATGTAGTACGTATCTGTATATACACCCAATAAAAAAGTGCATGTATGTTTAAAACGATTTAAATGCATAAAGAATTATGTTGTTTTGTGACCCTGTAAGATATTAGTTATTTATGGTATAAAGGTGCATATTAAAATAAGGATTTATGCCGCACAAATATTTTGGAAAATTGGTAGATCAGACATTATGCATATCAATATATCCACAGAAAATATAACTAGAAATATAGGAATCAGATTGCCAGAAAGAGAAAAAAAAACGTAGCATTGTGTTGGCAAAAAGTGATTTTGGGTGGATCTTTAGATACGACCATATGCATGTCAGGTCCAGAATTGTGAAAGCATACTGTATATGTTTGAAAAAATAATACATCAGTCTTAATAAGTCTCCAGAAGACCAACTCGTTCATGGGTCAATGTGTACGCTTTTATAATATAATTCCAAAATATTTAAGATAAACCCTTCGATAGATTTAAGGATAAGCATTATATAAAGTTTTACTATAAGTTATCCGGAATGAAGAAGATTGTTAACTGTTATTGTGTATTCTTAAAAGATGATTGCTGTTGAGTTTCTTGCCACTTCTTCTCAACAGATCGACTTTCCGAAGTGGTGGTAGATTCAGTTCAATATGTAAATTTTGTGACTTATTTCAAATGTATTCAAATACTTACGAAATAAAGATTCTTTTGACTTTGACTTTGACTATAATATAATAAATAAAATCTCTAAACGATCACACCAACTACATGGCCCCAAAGTAAGCATAGCTTGTGTTATGGGTTACCATGTAGCGACCTAGGGGAATACAAATACATAAACACCCAGACACGGAACATTTTTTTTTCTTGTTACTTGCGGGAATCAATCCCGCAACCACTGGCGTCTGAGGCAGATAGGTTTACCCTATCACCGAAGTGGTCGTCTAAAATAAAAACCTAACACCATCATCCTTAATGTCCACGGAGCGAAAGCTCCTCAGTTCCCCTCCACGTTCCTCTGCCATACGTTGGTAACATTCACGACTTATAAATGTTCACTTATTTTGTTTATCCTTTCCTTTTTTTTTATAAATTATGTATGGGACGTTTGTCTTCCATGCCACCTGATGTTAAGTGAACATGAAGACTAAGGTGGTACACGTCCATCCACGAGAAACCTATTCACTCGACGCTTAAAAGTACTGGTCAGGGAAAATAGACGCAGGCAGTTCATTCCAAACCTTGGCGACCCGTATCAAAAAGGAACTGTCAAAGCGCTTAGTTCGACTTTTCGGAATATCTACCACATAATAATAATAATAGTAATAATAATAAAACTCTTTATTGTACACCAATATGGTTACATAGTATAAATTAAACAACAATTACAATTAACATACAAAGGGCGGCCTTATCGCCGAAGCGCGATTTCTGCCAGGCAACCCAGGCATTGGAGGAAATTTACGTGGGCGAGGTGTACGCCTAGTAAAATAAACTACATACGAATAATTACATACATTTACATAAACGTTTACATACATAACTATATACTATATAAATAAATAAAATATTAATACATATATAAATATCTATATTATGTCGATAGCTAAGATGGACAGTGTTTCACCTGATAATGACGTTTAAGCATTCGTTTAAAGATGCGCGGTGTGCGAGCAAAGCGAATCTCAGTCGGGAGCTCGTTCCATAACGACACCGATCGAACAAAAAAGGACTTACCTAAAAATGTGGATGTGTGCGATGGTGTCGTCAGGAGTAAATTTGATGAGGAACGCAAGTTACGGTCGTTATTGGTGTACCGATATTTTAAACGGTCTTTAAGATAGGCAGGTATCGCTTTGTCATACAGAATACGGTAGACTAGAGAAAGAATGTGAGTATTCCGGCGAAGGCGAATGGGGAGCCACTTGAGATTATTGCGGAAATCAGATATATGGTCGTATTTGCGTAATCCAAATACAAACCTTATGCAGAGATTTTGTAGCCGCTCAAGTTTATTAAGAAGTTCTTCAGTTAGGTCTAGATAGCTGGCATCAGCATAGTCGAGAATAGGAAGAAAGAGAGATTGTGCAAGCGTAATTTTAGTGGCAGTAGGGAGGAAATTGCGAAGACGCTTGAGCGAATTCACCGCGGCAAACATCTTCCTGCTCAGCTCAGTGACTTGTGGTTTCCAAGACAACGTGCGGTCAAAGATAACTCCTAAGTTTTTCACAGTCTCACTGTATGGTATCGAGATACCGTTAAATACTACAGGAGGAACTGTGTTCCAGTTAATACGTGAAATCATGTTGTTACTTCCAATTATAATTGACTGAGTCTTAAGAGGGTTGACTGTAAGACCATGTTTACTACTCCAATCCGATATTCGTTTTAAGTCAGCGTTGTGTTGCATACGGATGGAAGTTCTGTCTGCGTCTAGTAGTCCGATGGTAAAAGGGTGAGGGTTCAATTTGTTCAAACAGAGCACTGGCTAAAGTGGAAAATATTCTTTGGCTCGAAAAGACAGAACTACATACATACATAACTTCACGCCTGTATCCCTTAGGTGGTAGGCAGAACACCAGGGGCTATGAAACCATCTGAGGTCTCGTTTGACAAATTTAGATGTATTATAATGATAGAGAGAGACTATTGCAGTGACAGGGGGTCAGCCTATCGCCCGCAAAACTATCATTAAACCTCTGTCCCTTAACTGGCTTTTACGGTATGCCCGGGAAGAGAAGCAGCTGGCACATTCTATGTTTTTCTTTTACTCCCAGTCCAGCATGGAAGAAGAACAGAAGAAGAAGAGGTCAACTGTCATAAATGTTATTTTGTATTTCAAACAGTTGAAAATGAAAATGAAAATGAAAATGAAAACTTTTTTTATTCGTAGTAGGTAATTTTATACACTTTACGAACGTCAAATGCTGGATGAGGGCGGCGCGGGTCCGGACGACATGAAGAATCCAGGGGAAGGCCTCCGTCGAGAAGTGTGCGTCTCTCAGCTTATAAAGATAATGATCGCCCATTATCCACCAATGTCTTGGTGATGTCTACTACTACTTCTTCTTCGGCTTTAAAAAACGAAATGAAAGTAGAACCCTAGGTAGACCGAGAGGAAAAAAGCCGGCGGAAAAAAAACTCTCGGCACTCTTTTGTAAAAAGTGCTTATTATAGGTACAATTTGGCAGAAATACAGCTCTGCTATGACATGAACAAACAAACAGAAGACAGCTATTCGTGCTTGCCAATATCATGTCGCAGCCAAGCTGCTTACATAGTGATTAATGTTTAATATTTGGAAATAACCTGTGGAGACATCAATCCCACGCTCTTTTGTCATCTAAATAATCTTGGAGTTTATAGTAGCCTTTTTTGCATAATGTTTCTTTGATAGTTCTTTTAAATTTATTAAACGTTAGAGATTGAATTGACTGTGGTATTTTATTATAAATACGTATTGACATTCCCATAAATGATTTGGTGCTTTTAGCCAGCCTTAATTTGGGAAACGCTAATTTATGGTCGTTCCTTGTCATTACAGAATAATTTTTATCATGCTTATCTTTCATGGTTTTAAATTTACTACTATTCTTATAAATATACATAATGTTTTCATATATATATTGTGATGCAAAGGTCAAGATACCAATATCTTTAAACTTTTCTCTTAGAGATTCTCTACTTCCAAGTTTATACATTCCACGAATAGCCCTTTTCTGCAGTGTAAATATCGTGTCAATGTCTGCGGCATTGCCCCAAAGTAGGATGCCGTAGGACATTATACTATGAAAATAACTAAAATAAACCAGCTTCGCCGTATTAACATCAGTCAATGAGCGAATTTTCTTTACCGCGAACGCTGCAGAACTAAGTCTACTCGCGTTGACCTTTAATATACAAAATTACGATATCGTCGTGACAAAGTGGCTATTGGGCACATTATTAGATTTAGCAGGATACACCGCCTACTATTTACTTGCGATGACTTCCGTGCTTCCGTGCTGTAATGGGGTAGAAAACTGCCTTCTTATTCCACTAGGGGCGCTGATTACGCTTGACCCATAACAGCTGTCAAATACCATAGTAAAAGTTAATTTTATAGTAATTTTGATGAAAAAATTAGAAATGCATCATTGCGTAGTCATAAGTTCTATAGAAAATGGATACCACAATATCTCTGAGGATATACACATGCGGAACTTTTGGATGTTACTTGATTTAAACTTTTGTGGAAAAGTACATATTACGGTCCACATTTTTGTTATTTTGATACATGTGCTTACATTATTTTATAGGTTTACCCCAAAATAGAACACAGAACAAGGAATTTCGATTACAACTTGTTCATTTGATAGACACCTACTTAGAGCTTTTCGTTTTCTTCTCCATTGTATGCAATAGTCTAGTCGCTATGGTATGTGAAAAGATATTTTAACGTTTTCAAAGTCCTGACGTCCACTGACTAAAACTAACCCTCCTTGTAACCCAGGGAGACTTAGGTACAGCCCTGCAGTGTGCTAATAAAAACAGTTGTGAAGATGTTTCAAAAAATACTGACTTACAATCTGCATATAGGCGGCTGACTCCGCGGTTTGGCCGGCAGCTTTTCTGCTGTTAGAATTACTTCAACCTATGCCGGACCTGTTACACCTTGGATTTTTGATGCGGCCATTTTTTAATACTCAATTTTTCTTTTGTCAACGACAAAATCCCAGTTATGAACTTTCAGCTTTCAGCTTCGACAAATTTGATCTTAATCACATACATAACGTCACGCCTGTATCCCTTATGAGGTAGGCAGAACACCAGAGGTTACAAGACCATCTGATGTCACGTTTGACAAATTTGGAGGTATTATAAAGATGGAAAGAGACTATTGTAGTGACAGGGGGTCAGCCTATCGCCCACAAAAACGCCTTTGAAACCTCTGTCCCTTAACTGACTTTTACAGTATGCTCGGGAAGAGAAGCAGCAGGCAAATTCTACCATTTCGTTCGCTCCCAGTCCAGCATGGAAGCAGCTTAATCACAACATACATATATATCATACTAAAAACATCTAGCTTACCAACTTTACCAACATTACCCAAAAAAAAAATTCAAAGTAAAAAAACAACGCAAACATGCAGTCCATGTAACTTATAGCCCGAACTTGCTCATCTCCGAGGAAAGCAATTGGAAGTCACATGGACAAGATTGGCTTCGAAACAATGAGTGTACGCCGTAAAGGCTTTAATTTAAACTTACCTTTTGTTTGTCCAGCTTCCAGAGGCAAAGTATTTTGAAACCAAGACTAACATTTCGACGGAAACCGTATAAAATAAACTTTCTTCAAGTTTGCACTTTTTTTGAAGAAAGTTTTTTCCCTTTATCAAGAGGTAGGTGCAAACTTGTATTTTGATTTAAAACTTCGTTTTATTGACACGTGAGTCGAAATCTTATTTTATTGAAAACGTTTTAAATTGATTCAAAAATAATGGGTATTTAAAATTGGGGTTAGTCTTTTGAGCTTTACATTACACTTAGTGACTTTATTAATCGAAAAGTTGTAATGGATCAATTGGATAACTGTAGATTTCTGTTTAAAAAGTCTATTTTTGTTTAGGTTAGAACTATTATTTATTGTATATGGCGAAAATATGAATGTATACCTTATGATATTGTTTTGTGTGAATCTAGTAGCATATTGTGTCTCATATCGTGATTAGTTTTGTGCACTGCTTACATATTCTGCATGGAAGAAGAACATCACTTTGTATTTCAAAATAAAATTTATGACAGTTGACTTTTAATATACAAAATTACGATATCGTCGTGACAAAGTGGCTATTGGGCAAATTATTCAATTTAGCAGAATACACCGCCTACAATGCAGAAGAAAACGAAAAGCTCTAAATAGATGTCGCTTCATACGCTTGACACATAACAAACTATCAAATGATAATTATTGTAAAAATGTATTTTCTAATGAAATAAATGCTTATTATTATTTAAAGAAAATGAACAAGTTGTAATCGAAATTGCTTGTTCTATGTTCTATTTTGTGGTAAACCTATAAAATAATGTAAGCACATGTATCAAAGTATGAAAAATGTGGACCGTAATATGTACATTTCCACAAAAGTTTAAATCAAGTAACATCTACAAGTTCCGCATGTGTATATCCTTAGAGAAACTGTGGTATCCATTTTCTATAAAACCTATGACTACGCAATGATGCAACTCAAATTTTTTTATCAAAATCGCTAAGTATAAAATTAACTTTTAGCAAAACTTATAGCAAAAAAGATATTGATAATTCTTAGTTCAAGATTTCTTATTAATATGCAATTTTTAGTACACATATGATATTTTTGTCAATACTTTTAGTTTAATGAAAGACGCTTTCAACCAGACGAATTTTAGCATTTTTGAATCGTGCATCGTGGAGTTTAAATTGAAAATACAATAAAAGGCGTTGCAATTCGTTTTTCGTCTCAATTAAACTTATTATATTTAATTTTGAATACTTTTAAGTATGACATACTAGACGTTTTGTCTGCAAGACAAAATACACACACAGTAGTGGTTTTTAATCCTTTGTCTATTGACTTCATCTAAATAGGGACTTTGACATGTCTTATTAAGACTTTCAGTAAGGTACTATCTGCTTACCCTATATAACTACTATTTAATTTTCGTTATTATATTCTTATATCTGCAAAAAATCTTCTTCCCATAGATCCCGGAACAAATAAAAGTAGAGTTGGCAAAAAAATAACACTGTGTCTAAATTTTGATTGACAGACGTGTGAGTCTTCTATTGAAATTCTAAGATGTTGCAAACAAAGCGAGTTCATAGGTCGCATCACAAACTGCCCGGGTCGGCAAGCTTTTGTTCAACCAAAAAAGGAAATGTCACCTTTTGAAGGAAACAAAAGACATCTTTGTACAAACCTTTTTGTACTCGATACTGTATTTCTTGACTTCGTTACGAAAACAAAACACATATTGTTTAATACGTCAGTTCCTCAAGAATGCTATCTTGACATCTTTTTTTTTCTTTTAATTTATTCATACGTAACTGCCTTAAATGAAAAAAACTAAAAACATAATCCAGTAGTTTTTATTTTGACCAACGGTCAACTGCTTTCTTTTCCTGAGAAAGAGTCCGCGCAATAAATATCGTCCTTTACAATTTTGTCCTATTAAATCATAGGACGCGTCATAAATCTATTACAATGGGAGTGACCCACAATCTAACAGGACAATGATCCGAGAATAACTCAACATATGAAAGTGAAAGTGTGTCTTCCCGCCCTTTTATAGACTAATAATGTGTACCACAGAATGAACTTTGCATATAAATCTCCTAATTAGCGAGGTTCATACAAAACTAGACAAGTCGTAAATTAACATAGATGAGAGTTTGCCTGTGACAATTACATTTTGATTTAGAGAACCGGAATATGATGGGCTGCTGGATTATGATTTTGTAACAGATTTTCTTATACTTTATCTCAAATTATGCTTATTTATTAAAAGATTCAGTCGTTACCAATATGAAACTTTAAAAAAATTACTTATTGTTACAGATTTGGGTCTTTACTTATTACTTTCATTACAATCTACTGTTTCTATGTAGATTTTATTATTCGTCAAAGACAAAGCCTACAAACCTCATTTAATCACAATCAAACTTAAAAAGGAACGCTTCTAGATTTCCTGCACATTAAATGTTCAGTAAACAATAACAAATACATCGGTCTAACCGTTCCACCTTCGTCATTATCAAAACGCACCCCTTGCTCCACACAATAGCTAGGTAATGCAATGAATGAACGCATTTTGTTTTTTACTCACATCCATTCCACTTACCTACTCACACTTCACGTCTACCTATAATACTGAATGACACACCATAAAATGGATTAAGCCAATTGTCAACTACCCTCATGCAGCAAGGATCCCCAAATATCGGTCATCTCGCCATTCTGTCCCAAATTTATTATATTAAATATAAATTAACATATTATTAAAGAGGTGAGACCGAGTTTTGTTATACATTGTACTTAATCATAGGTTTATTTATGTAAACATTCGTGAGATAACATTAAGTATTTTGTTCATTATTTATTAAGGGGAAGTTAACGAAGTATTGTTTGCTAAGAAATATGTTGAGTTACATTTTTTTTGTGTCTGAGAATAAGTGCACTTTTAAAAAGTTCACTTTATATAACAGTTTCTGTGAACCTAACCTAGATCATTTTAAAAGACTTAGAGTTTTTTGGGTATTTCTCCGAAATTTCATTCTTGGACTGATTCATCTGGCCAAAATTATACTTCAATTTTATCTCTATTGCACATGTTTATATAAAAATATATATACCACATAACATATAATTTAATGAGGGACTTGTATTGCTATAGTAGTTTTCAAGATATCGATGTTTAAAAGTTCTAAGTCCAGATGAATTAGAATTTGTTGACAAATAGCTGTATATTTTATTTTCAGGTAGATTTTTGTGTGGTTTTGTTATGAAATTTTAATTTATATCATCTTTTTAAGCGTTTTAACTTGTTCCGGCAGTTTTAACACTATATATTATATAATTTGTACTAGTAAGGGATAAAGCTAAGCTGTACCCAAAAAAAAACATGCATTTAAGTTCACTAGCTATAGAAAAATACCCAAAGACATAAAAAAAATTGTCTTTGGAGAAATACCGTTATGAATATGAAAACTTTCGAGAAATAAAAGTTATGGAAGAGTTTGTAAATGTAAGCAATGATAAAAGACCATTGAGAGAAATTTACTTCAAGAACAGTCTTAAGTCATATGTTAAATATGCATTAATTCCAACACGGAGAACCTTAAAAATAAAATAATCTAGTAGATAGCATCTATCAAAAGGCGACCAAAATTTTCTAAATCGCAGTCTTCTAATGCTGCTTTCTTCCAAGCTGGACTAGGAGCAAAAGAAACACAAAGAATGTGCCAGCTGCTTCTCTTCCCGGGCATAGTGTAAAAGTCAGTTAAGGGACGGAGGTTTTATTGGCGTTTTTGCGGGCGATATAATAATAAAATACCTCAAAATTTGTCAGACCTGACATCAGATGGTTTTATAGCCTCTGGTGTTCTGCCTACCCTATAACGTACACAGGCGTGAAGTTATGTATGCCTAATACTGTTGTATACTTGTATAAAGTAGTCATTTGGGTTTGTTAGACGCCATTTTGGAGCCCAGATTTTCTTACATCCATCATCCAGCACTGGGCCAGCGTGTTGGTTTACGGCGTACAACTCCACATCACCCACGGGAGACTCACAGCCCTGCAGTGGGCTCATTATAAAGTCAATATTGTGATGGTGATAATGAAAAAACTTTTAATAATATGTGTCCCTTTCACTCTGCTCTTAGTAAAATATAAACGGTTTTCATTTATAATCAAACATACAATATACCTCAAAATTACAATATACCTAAAACTTATATATAGCAATAAAAAAGGATTAACCCCTAACAGAGGATTAACATAATTTACGGTGTTATGGTCGTAAGATGCCACGTTAAATATTGAGTGATAGCAATTTGATGTCCTGCATATAAATTATACCAAATTTTCGTACCGTTATCTGTTTTGACAGTTATTATTTATAAAAAATAAAGTAAATAAAGTGGAATCAAATCAAAGGATTTATTATTACCATTAATTGCCGAGATTTTAAAGGATAAGTAGTGTTGATGGATAAAATTTTCTTTTAATATAGCCCCTAGTACCATAGCAATGAAATGTTAAGTCAATATTTATGAAATTATTTAACGCGTTAAACTGCAGGTAAAAAATATTATAGGTTACCTGATTTGCTTAAACTTAAAATGTAAAGGATAGAAAACAAAAATTACACATATCTCCTTAAATGTTCAGTGCAATATACTTAAAAAATAATTTTCCCAAAGTCATACGAGATACTTTGAAACTACATGTATGTAAATAAAAATAAAAAATAAAATCCCCAGACAATCACACCAGCAATGTGTTATGGGATACCATGTAGCGAACTAGGGCGAACCTAGAATATACATAAATAGATAAACACCCCAGACACGGAACTTTTTTTTTCTTGTTTCGTCCGGAAATCGAACCCGCAACCACTGGCGTCTGAGGCAGATAGGTTTACCCCATCGCCAAAGGGGTCGTCAATACAATGTCATACGTAACTCACAAAGACTAGAACCTCAAAACAATTCTCAAGTTCTACTTTATATTTAAAATAAACAAATAATAACGTTAAATTGAGTCCTTACCGTATAAAATCACACCCACCCCTTAGAGATTTAAACTCAACTGTGCCAACCCTAAAACATATTGCTAGTGTAACTATAGTTTAAGTTACCATAAATAATGGGAATACGTTTGTATGTTTGTACACCCCTGCGAGGGTGGTAATAATTCGAGTGGTGCCATCCCTGATCCGTGAGTATGGTTCAATGTACTTTAACATATTTGGTTACTTATTGTCTGTTAGGGTTGATCAGGACCTTATGTTTTTAATGTTGTTTGGTTTTGAATAATTATGTTTGATGTAAATTTGAGTAGACTTTTCACTTTTTTTTCCTAGATTTTTTGATAAAAAAGCTCGATTGAAATATTCGTTTTTTTTTTAATAAAAAGACATATGTTCTAATTTACATTAATGTAATTGTATTATCTTAAATTTGTAGACTTATTTTATCACATAAATAAATACGGTCTGTATCCCCGTGAACATGTCTTCTAAAAAGACATAAATTAGGTATAAATGAAGTGCTAAAAACTTGTTCTACTTACTAAAAATATTGCTGAATCAAAACTGTTATTAACATAACTATAAGTAACATTTATGAATATTGACAAAGTCAATTAATTGGGTCAATTAATTACCTTTCATGTAATATTGCGTTTAATAGAGCTTTGTTCAAATCAGCGTCAAAAACGCTACTTGATTTAGCTACTTAGTTCGTTAGATAACATTCGAATATCGATTAATTAATAATCTTATTCTATGGACCTCCTAGTGTAGAGACTGGTCTCTTTCTATAAACTCTATACTGTAAGTCTCTATACTAGGTTCAAATCCTGGTAAGGGGAGATATTTAACATTTATATTAATATGTTCCCGGCCATACTGTAAAAGTCAGTAAACGGACAGAGGTTTTATTGGCTTTTTTGCGGGCGATAGGCTGACACCCTGTCACTGCAATAGTCTCTCTCCATCATTATAATACCTCAAAATTTGTCAAACGTGACATCAGATGGTTTGATGGCCTCTGGTGTTCTGCCTACCCCATAAGGGATACAGGCGTGAAGTTATGTATGTATGTATTAACATGTTACTTAAGTGTCCTCATTGTTCACTAATTTTCATAGCACGAATTCTTAAAGAAACTTAACTAGAGCTATACTCTGGCAAATAATTCAACTGACAGTTCGAAATGTCAAATAGAAAAATAATGATACCAGTTAAAAACTTTGTAGTGTAAGTATTGAATGAGAATGATTGAAAACGAACGTGTCTTTGTCATTCGTTTTCAATTAAATTTAAAAGAAAATTATAAATAATAAATAAATAAATATTTCTAACACTCACACAACATTAACTAGCCCAAATTAAAATTCTTAAAGAACTTGTGTTATGGATACTAGTTAATTGATATAAATAAGAAATATATAAACATACATATTGAATAAATACATATTTATTTTTATTAGAAAATAAACTTAAATAAACATATAAACATCCATGACTTGACGACTAATATCTGTGTTCATCACACAAATATCCGTCGCCGCCGGGATTCGAACCCAGGACTTCTGGCATAGAAGGCAATGTACGTTACCCCTACACCAGCCGGTCGTCAAATTGAATTGAATTTGAGGCGTGTATTATATCTTTAAAGTAACTTTAATGAATTAATTACTTACCAAACATACCGAGTGGATTGAAACGGTTACAGTAGAAGTAAAATCGACTTGATGGCTTCTTTATTCTTAAACTCGTTTTGTTGTTGAAAATGAAATTGCAAAAACTTTGCTAACAGTACGATAAAAAAAGAAATATCATATGAGCCAAAATAAATACATAAAAATATTATTATTTAAAAACTAATTACATTCATTCACTTAAACCACATCACTATTTTTTTCTTCCCTAAAAAGTGGACACATTTTACTGCATTGAATCATTTGCCAGGGTACAGATAATATGGTGTAAATGAGTAAAATTATCTTTATCACTATGAATTAATCAACCAATATCCTATTCTATTTGTCTATTTTACCTGAATTTGAGTTTTTTTTTTTATTTATTTTTTTATAAGTGACTAAACCCGCGTTTGACCTCAATCTCACCTGATGGTAAGTGACGATGAGGTCGAAGATGAAAGCACACAGGTTTAGGAAGGAACTGGCTCTTTATACAATATTGCCGGAACACATTACCGCCGGAGCGGTAACATTTGGCGGCAGACTTTATATAAAGGGTGGTCGCTAGCCAGGCGGACCCAGGGATCCTACCACAAAGCAAAGTAACCGGGCCTATGGACATCAGCTCCTACATATAGTAGAATTAACAATGTGCTGCATTCCTAAGGTACTGAATAAACTGATTGCTCCTAATGTTGCTATATATCTACTGCTCTGCATGATCTAATTTTATCTGTAAAAGTGGCATTTGTTTGAATATATTTTTATTTCCTGAACTCCTCAGCAGCTTCAATATATTCGATCTTATCATATTTAAGTATTATATTACCTCAACTAATACCGCATTGTATTGTAAAATAATGCTTCTAGCATACATAAAAAGCTATCAGGAATCGAAACCTGATCCTCTAGCTCAAACAATTGCGTAAAACAATCCATATCAAATTAAAATAACTTTGTCAAAGTACTTTTTTACACAACAGCTCACAACAAAAAAGGCGTCTACAAGGAACGTGAGACATGACATAACAATTTATAAAAACTTGTCAACTACGTAATTCTTTACCAAAGTCACCTTTCGACGATTTTCGATACTCCATTGACCACAGAGCAACGAGAGCGCTAAAATAGAAGTCCTAGATTGAAATACGGCCTGACTTAATACTACATCACGATCTAAGCACGCTTAGCTTCTATCCGCGTGACAGTCCTGTCCATCGATTGTCCATGCTACTTGACAAGTATTCTCTTCACACATCGATACAATTTCAATGACAATAAGCAACGCAGAGCTTGGTTACAATGCTGTTCGGTTAACGTTTTAGGTGTGGAAGTTATTTGTAGGTAATAATATTAAGTGCCACCCATTTTTTTTTGTTTGGAAGAAACTTTATTTAAAGATGTTGTTTGTGTTCAATAGTTTGACAAATTCAACTAAAAAATATTTCATAAATTCTATAATTTCTACAATGTCTTCGATAAAATCAAGGTTTCCTCAAAAACAAAAGAAATGCTCATGTTACAAATCTGCAAGATAGGTTTTTAAAGTTGCATAAAATTTAAACTTCAGTTTTAAACGAAGGCAACTAGTTTGTACAATTCTGCTTCATGGAATTACAATTATTACTCGTCACGATAACCTCCGTTGCGCGTTGCTCTAAAGCGCTTCTACGTAAATCATGAGGTCGCAGGTTCGATCCTCGCACGGAATAACTAACAAAAATCCGGGTCTGGGGGTTTATCTATATATTAACATTCTAGGTTCTGTTCTAGCGAACTTGGTCTCGCCCTAGTTCACTACAGCTTTGCATAGTTTAGACCATATACGAGCAGTTGGTATGACTGTCGGGGGTATTATTTATTTATTTATCTTACAACTTTTACACATATTCAGTGTTATTTACACATCACAACTCTTTGTAATGAGCCCACTGCAGGGCATGAGTCTCTCTCCTGGGTGACGTGGAGGTATAGGCCATTATCCGCCAAGCTGGCCCAGTGCTGGGTGGTGGGTGTTAGAATTTTCAAAGCGCCGACAAGGCTTCTGACAAACCCTAAAAACTACTGTATACCCGGGACCGACTGCTTAACGTGCCCTCCAAAGCACGGAAGTCGTCTTGAGAAATGAATGGTCGGCGGTCACCTAACCAAGTAGGTACTGAACACGCCGAACGTTGCTTAACCTGCCATATCGTATGATACACACAGTAACCACGGCGCCACAACGACTTATCAATCTATTTTTAATTTATCAAAAACTAAACATCACCTCTGAAATCTTCTACTGCTCTACGTCCCACAGACAACGAGCGTAACACGGCTCGCTCGACTCCCTTTATCATGAAAATCACCAGTCTTTGGAATCCACCTTTGTCTCCGCCTTAGAGACGGTACACTTACTGACTTTGAAATTAATGAGCATTTTGTGCGCAGACGTCTCAATCCTGTGTTCCGAGCAATGTATGATAATGTAGGTACTTATTCCTCGTACGTATTGTTTCGGTTTTTAGACAATGGCATATCTAGTTAGACGCGAGCTGTGATTTTAGAGACGATAGTCTGTTGTTTTAGGCGTAGATAAGGAAAATAATAAATATTATTGACGACCGGCTGGTGTAGGGGTAACGTACATTGCATTCTATGCCAGAGGTCCTAGGTTCAAATCCCGGCGGCGACGGATATTTGTGTGATGAACACAGATATTAGTCGTCAAGTCATGGACGTTTATATGTTTATTTAAGTTTCTTTTGTAATAAAAAATACGTATTAATTTAAAATGTATGTTCATTTATTTCTTAAGTATATCAGTTAACTAGTATCCATAACACAAGTTCTTTGAGAAACTTAATTTGGGCTAGATAATGTTGTGTGAGTGTCAAAAATATTTATTTATTTATTTAAATAAAACACTTTTCTGTGACTTTGCAGATCCCGTGTTCATCAACGACTAAGGTTTCAGTCTTCAGATTGGTAATGTTAAGACATCAAAAGTAATACATCAAATCCGGCCTATTTTTGCCAGGCGAGGTTAATTTCAAAACATCCTCTAAGGAAAGCCTTTACTTCTCTGAATAATCATGTCGCAACATGAGATTAATCCACGTGATCTTAGTCTTAAAGACTCGCTTGGCTGGCTGTTTATAAATCTGGCTACAAATATGAAAAAAAATACCAATTATGTGTTCAGGCAATAATTTTATAGATCCTGTTCTACTTTAAATCTTTAGTTTGCTGATTGCTAGTCTTAGATGAGGTGACAATAAACGGCCAGTTGCGGATCGTTCTAAGATATTGATTAGTTATGGTAAAATACTATAGACTACGGCCGCGTGGTGTAGGGGTAAAAAAGTTACCTTTAATGCCAAGTATTAATTAATATTAACAAGAAACATAGAGCCAATAACAGAAAAAGACAAACATAATAATGACAAATAAATAATTAATAAAATTCCCAGACAATCACACCAACTACATGGCCCCAAAGTAAGCATAGTTTGTATTATGCGATACCATGTAGCAAACTAGACGGGAACCTAGAATATAAATACATAAATAGATTAACACCCAGACTGGCGTCTGAGGCAGACAGGTTTACCCCATCGCCAAAGTGGTCGTCGAAATACAAAGGTAAAACAAAAGTAGGTAAGACAAAAAAAGCACATAAACAGAAAAATAAGCTTAAGTGGAAAGTTAAGTGAACCAACAACGCTACGCTTGCTTACTACAATATACTGTATGAAGTATATGATCTGATATGTTTCTACTTTGCTACGTTATAAATTGATTGTTTTCTTTGTCTGCTAACGGTAGTTTCATCTTTGGGATGAATTGCAAAAAAAATCTTTCTACAGCTCTACAAAACGCTTAGTCAAAGACTCGCTCAACTATCCCTCAATCTCGTGTTTTTTAGTATACTTTGGAATCTCCCAAAAACATATGAACTACTTGCAATCTTATCTATATATTACTGCAGCGGCCGACTAGAGAGGCATTAATGGACGAACGTGTGAATGTGGGCCGAAGGGAAGCTGAGCCACACATACGTAAGTCCATCAATGCCTAGTTGCGGCCAAGGCTTGTATAGTACTTATCTCAAATAATGCGCGGAAATTAAACTAAGTAATTCAGAACTTATATTGGAAAATATAATCATTGAACGTACAATTCTTAAAAGTATTTAAAATCCAATGACGAAGTTGACGAGCAACTAATAACAATTCAGTTCACGTTCAACTCTTGAGCAGTGAGCACGCACGATTTATTTGTTGTGTGGTTTTAAATTAATTTTTGCTTTCATTTAAAATTTTGCAATCCGAATGTTCGAAGTGTTTTATCTCGTACGTTTGTTTGAGGTGTCAGTGTTTCGAGAGACCTCTCTGTCACTCGTATTAAATCTTTCCTTGTAACAACCAGAACCAGTGTACCATAGACCTGTGAAGTTTGGTTCGAAAGTCGGCCATTATCAAGAAAACAAAGTGCCCACCATTGTAAAATCATAAAATCAAATAAATAAATTTATTTTTTTTTTTTAAATAATTTCTACGCGCTGTAGGTTTCGAACCTCGAAGACTTGGTACCGGAGGCGAACGCGTTGCAGCCGGAGCTACATTGACTTGTGACGTCAACTCCAAATAGCAAAACACTTGACAAACTAAGTTGGTTCCAAAAGTGTAGCAATATGAAGTGTAATGCATGTAACAGCACGATCAGTTCGAAGTCTTCATTTTCTCTGCTGTGTGTGGCTTGTGAAAAACACTTTCACAATGAATGTCTTAATATTAATAACGATCAATTTCGTAAATTGGAGCCGGCTTTTTTGAAAACGTGGAAATGTCCTTCATGTATTAACATTACAGTTCGAAAACAATCAAATCAAAACACTCCAGTTAGAAATAATATCGTACCTTTCCACCAAGGAACCACGGATATGTCGTGTGATAATTTGGACCAATCTGTTGCTCCAGAGCTTTCAAACAAAAATTCCTCAAGTGCGATATTGACGGTAAGAAGCGAGTCCTTTTCCTTAAACGACATCAGACTAATTATTACAAAAGAAAATGAGAAACTGCGTCGTGAATTAGTCACTGATTATAGGCAATTAATAAGAAGTGAATTGGCGCCAGTTTTGAAGGATATTGATGAGTTAAAAAAAGCCGTAAGTTTCACTAACCAACAGTATGAAGAGATGAAAACCCAGGTTTCACGCTGTGAAACAGAAATCAAAAAACTCAAGGCAGCCTGTAAAGAAATTCCAGTGCTTCAAAAGTCAATTAATACTATAAATTTTGATAATAACAGCAGAGAACAGTGGTCAAGGCGCTCTAATATAGAAATTACCGGATTACCATCTAATAAAAATGAAAATCTCTTGCAAATAATTACTCAAATAGCAAAATATGCTAATTATAAGTTGGACGTCGATAGAGATATAGACTTCATAACTAGAGTTGCTAATATGAATAGTTTATCAAAGAAACCTAAACCCATTATTATAAAATTTATAGCACGATACAAAAAAGACGAATTTTTAAGTCAGCTTAGGAAAACCACACTAAAAGCAAGTGATTTTGGAATTACAGGTGAGAATGGTGACTCTCGACTTTATTTTAATGACCACCTCACTCCCCAAAACAAGTTATTATTACTGGAGACTAAAAGAATTGCTAAGGAAAAAGGATTTAAATATGTCTGGGTACGTAAATGTAATATTATGGTACGTCGTAATGAAAATTCCGAAGTCACCAACATCTCTTCTTCAGAAGATTTAAAAAAAATGAAGTAGGTGTTGGATTTATTTCTATGCCTAGTTATTATCAATGTCCTGAAATATTTTCTATTCAATACTCTCCCTTTGTGCATCTTTTATCTAAATTATGTTTTTGTTTATTAAGGAATACGAAGTGGACTAATTTTCTCTACAATATAATATTATCATCAGTAACAAGGCCGTTGTACAAACAATATGTAAATTTCTTACGTAAAAAAGTATTATATTGTATATTGAGTCTAACGCTGCCGGAAATAAGTGAGATGTTTTTGTATGGAGTAAATACTGAGATGAACCTTAATTATATTTGTTTTAATTTGTGTAAACAGTTAAGTAATATTTCGAATAAACAATTTGTAAATTTCTTATGTAGGAATGTATTGTATAATTTATTGAGTCTAGCGATACCGGAAATTAGTGTAATGGTTTTCTATAGAGTTAATACTTGCTTTGAGATGAACTTTAAGTATATTTGTTTTAATTTGTGTAGACAGCTAAGTGAGATTAAGGATTACGTTAAAAATGATTAATTCGGTCAAAATATACTACCAGAATACGCGCGGGCTCCGAACAAAAACAAGTGAGTTTTTTATGAATTGCTTAACTGTTGAATATGACATAATAATAATTTCTGAAACATGGCTAATACAAGGTATTTTAAGTAGTGAATTATTTGATACGAGTAAGTACACTGTGTTCAGATGTGATAGAGATCACAAGACTCGAGGTGATTCCATGGGCGGTGGGGTTCTTATTGCTGTGCGGCAGGGGTTATCCGTTGACAACGTTTCCCAAATGAGACCTGCCGGAGCTGCGGCTGAGATTATATCTTTATCCATACCTATAAAAACTTCAAAAGTAAGTTCATCGGAATTTTTATGTATATATGGTGGTTATTTTCCACATGGAAGTAATCATAAACTTGCCTTGGAAGAGTTTTATGACACTCTTTCGATTGAAATTTTAAATAATCCTGATAATATTTATCTGCTTGCAGGCGATTTTAATTTAAGCAAAGGCGTATGGGACTTAAATTGTAATTCAAATATCTTGACACTTAATGCTACAGAATCTTGCCCGCTTCTTTTCGATTTATCATCTTTTTTATCATTTAATAATCTAAATCAGTATAATTCTATAAAAAATATGAACGGTAGGTTTTTGGATTTGATAATTTGCAACACTGACTGCATAGTGTCGGAATGTAAACACCCTTTAGTTCCATTGGATTCTCATCACCCCGCACTTATGATTGACCTCCCTGTTCATGCTGTAAGTTCTTTGACATGTCCTCCGCGGAAAATTACATTATTTAATGCGGCCGATTACGAATGCATTAATAAAGCTTTATCAGAAGTTGACTGGGATTCGAATTTAAATATGATAAGCATTGATGAAGCAGTAGATTCATTTTATGATATTATTGGACAAATTATTCAAAAATACATACCGTCAAAATTCACAGTAAATACCAACAAATACCCAGTGTGGTACTCTCGTTCACTTGTAAAGATAATAAAAGAAAAATTAAAAATGCACAAAAAATGGAAAATTTATCAACGTAAGGATGATTATGAAATCTTTTGCTTATTGCGTGAAAGACAAAAAAAAGCTGAAAAAGAGTGTTATATCTCTTTTGTTGCAAAAGCAGAAAAAAACATTAAAGTGTCGAGTAAATATTTTTGGTCCTTTATTAATGCTAAAAGAAAATCTAACGTTATTCCTGATCGTATGTTTTTGGATAATTGTAAAGTTTCTAATGGTGATGATATAAGCAATTTGTTCAATCATTATTTTATTTCAGTATTTGACAAACGCGATGCACAAACCGTAACAACTTTTTCTGATTGCAGTTCGCCCCTAATATCAAATATACATATCACTAAATTGCAAATTGAAAACCATCTTAAGGATTTAGATACAACAAAAGGTTATGGCCCCGATGGAATACCACCCATTTTTTTACAGAAATGCTATAAGTCTCTTAGTAAGCCTCTTTATATTTTATTTAACTACAGCCTGCAATCTGGTCATATGCCAAGGCTTTGGAAAAAATCATTTGTAGTACCAATATTTAAATCGGGAAATAGCAGTGACATTGAAAATTATCGCCCAGTTTCAAAGTTATCAACGATTCCAAAACTATTCGAAAAAATAATTCATGATATATTATTTCCTATTATACGTCCGAAACTAATTTCAGAACAACATGGTTTCGTTAATAAAAAGTCAACCGAGTCGAATCTTTGTGAATTTACTGATCGAATTATAACGTATATGGATGAGGGCTGTCAAGTAGATGTCATATACACGGATTACTCTAAGGCATTCGATAAAATCTCCCATAACATTTTAGTAAAAAAGGTTGAAGCAATGGGAGTACATGGTGAACTTCTGCGTTGGATTGATTCTTATCTTCGCAATAGAAGTCAAGCAGTAACGGTCAAGGGGTTTTGCTCTACTTTTATGCCCGTGTCTTCAGGCGTGCCTCAAGGATCACACCTCGGACCCCTATTGTTTAACATGTTTATCAATGACATACACAAAATTTTTCAAAATTCGTCCTTTCTACTTTACGCAGATGATAATAAAATATTTAGGCCAATACAAAATGTTTCAGATTGCATTGCATTGCAGGAAGATTTAAGAAGATTAAACAATTTCTGTCATGCAAATCTTCTTAATCTTAATATTAAAAAATGCTGTGTAATAACTTTTACTCGTAAAAGAAAAATTATTGAATATGGGTACGAAATTGATGGATGTGCTTTGTCTCGGGTGTCCGAGGTGAAAGACTTGGGTGTTCAATTGGACACAAAACTTTTATTTAAAAGTCACATCGAAATTATTACAAAGAAAGCCTATAAAATTTTAGGTTTTGTGTTGCGGATTTGTAAAGAATTCAAATATCCCTCAACTTATTTTATACTTTTTAACTCCCTTGTAATACCAATCTTAGAATATGCTAGCACGGTTTGGAGTCCGCAGTATAATGTTTATATTGATCAAATACAAAACATACAAACCAAATTTCTCAAATGTATGTATTACAGATTTCCTAACATTAATCATTTAAATATTATTCCATTAAAAATAAGGAGAATAGAAAAGGATCAAATGTTTTTGTACAAGTTATTGAACAATAGAATTGAATCTGATTATTTATTAAGTAGATTAAATTTAGACTGTAGAAAAATTAACTCTAGAAGGAAGTCACTATTTTATGTACCTTTCAGTAAGACTAATTATTCCAGCAATTTGTTTAGAAAGAGAGCATGTAATTTTTATAATAACAATCTGACAGAATTGGACCATTTTCATCTCAAAATTTTAAAATTTAGAAGAGAGTTGCAAAAGAGGGTTAGAATTTAGAGTTTATATAATAAATACCTCATTACTTTAGTTAATTTTTTATGTAAATCAATTGTTAATATGTTAATATAAATAGCTATATGTTAATATTCAATTTCAATATAATTTAATACACACTTTTATCAGCATGTATTATCAAACTGTGGAAACTTCGCTAGTTAATGTGTTATTAATGTGATTAACTTTAAGTGCTATTTGTAACTGTTTGTTTCCCAAATAAACATAAATAAATAAATAAATAAATAAATAGTTTTTTTAGCGCCAAACTATTTTTTTTCTATTTTTTTTTCTATGTGCAAGCCAGTTCGAAATTTAAATCAAACCTTTGATAAGTTAGCTCTTTGGTCGCCATGTTACGGAGTAGAATATCGTTCTATTTGAAATTGCACGACAAATATGATTTTTCATAGTAATTTATTTGGTCGCTAAACACGACAGATATGGATTCTCATACAACTATTGCCAGCCGCTGCTCGACCAGTACAGCAAGTTCGGTTTATTTCGAAGAAGGTTATCAAAATAACGCTCAAATTTCCAAAGCATGTTTGAGAAATAACTATTATTTTACCAAAATATTATTTTGCAGCCGCTTTTATCACAGAGGATTACAGACTCTAGTCGACCAGCGTTATGAATGTGGAATTAAAAGCTCGCGAGACAAACGCGATCCGACAGCGGCAATTGTAGGGAATGTATTAACTGTCGGATAGAGTAGGCGAGGATAGAGATTACACTAATAAATTGAAGAAAAAATTGTAACGAGCTTTTATGTTTGTAATATTGTTTTATTTTACTTAAATTATCGTATTATGAAGTTTCGTTAGTGTATTGAATTTTATTGTAATAAATTGTAGAAATACAACCTCCAGTAAACTATTTGTGATTGATCAACTTTACAATCCGTTATATTAACACCATTTTGAGATAAAAAAAAATATTATTAATATAAATGTAATAGTACTATAATGATTAGTATAAAAAACAGTGCACATTATTTTCACTAAACAAAAAAATTACAAATTTAAAATTATACGCGTTACCACTAAAACCATACCTACACTATACAAAATCAGGGTTAACAAATATCCTATACAATACAAAACGTTTGTATTTATTGTATTATTTCGCACAATGAAACAATCAGGGGTTAATGCGACCAGGTTAAATTGACCCCTGCGTTCAGCACACTGTTCTCTTATTTCGTCCAATAGATATGAAATTGTAGAGGCACGGGAGGTCCAGATTTGTTTGCAGTGTACACCGCTGTATGAAAAGTTTCTTAATATCTATTATAGTGTTTTATTTGTCGGGTACAGTGTGGTAGTTAGCTTTTATTCTTGTTTGTGTGAGCTTATTTGCGAAATTCGTTTATTGTGTGATCACTAAACATCAGTATTGAAACCGGAATGGATCAAAATCATTGAGACTTGTAAACAATTAAAATTTAGATCATTACGTGTTCCGGCAATACGATTAGTAAACCATCTTATATTTCGAATTCCCGTGAACTTTGTGGATAATTTCCAGAGTGCCTAGGTTAAACGTGTTAAAACATTCCTATCATAAAATAACATATGTTTTCAATAGTTTTTTTTTTTCGATAAGCATTTTATTTTCCGTTCTTGCACTGATATGTATTATATTGAAAGTCGTAAAAACTTGTGACAGTATTTCTACAATTAGCAATGCCCGTGTATCATAATCGGCGTCTTTACTAGCTTCCACTAGGTACAGATCCTTTTTCTATCTAAATACAAAAAAAATCCATTCTAAATACCAAACGTCATTTAGAAAGATTGACCTAGCCTTTCTTTCACTTCACACTCCACGTTACACACTCCGAACAAATCCTTAAATCACAATAAATTTAAGAACCAAACTATGCAAATCAGGCTTCCATACGTTCCTGACGACCACCACGTGCGTGTCTACGCCTCGTATATAACCTCCTCGCCTGAGGGCATCACGGGATGACCACGTAAATCCTGGCTGAGACACCTTGTCTCAGGCTCCTGTGGCTTGAGGAATGGACGGCTTTTTGAACTCCTCGTGAACTTCAGTTGTTTAAATTCATGTCACAATACACTATCAATTCTGTCTTTAATTTTTACGATTCATAACCTAAAATGAAACACTTTTTAGTCGGAAACCGAACGGGACCCATTCTAAAAATATAAAATGAAACATCCAAAAGCTGCAAGACCTTTAAATCAAGACACTGTCAGCTTGTTTTGTATTACATTTACCTGAACGCTACTCTCGAAGACTGAGAAACAAATGGCGATTATGTATTACTTTCTCCAATATCAATCTCACGCCTGACGTCTCAGAGACACCGAAAAGTCGAGTTAAAATACAAAAAAATGTGAAATATAATTATATGCCACACATGTAGGTTACAGTGTTTTATTTTAAGACGAACACTCTTCAATAAAAGAGTTCTTAAAAACAGAAATGCCGAAATAAATCAACTTTATTCGCAATACCAATCAACAGTACCTAAGTATATTGCACAACCAAAGTAATATTACACAACATGACTTCAAGAAAATTACTAACAAATTTCCCTAAAGCCTCATATTATTACTATATTCAAGCGTTCAACATATTCCCATAGATAACTCTTCTCAGACAACAGAACATACACAACACAAAACCAACAAACAAAATCAAGTTGTAAATCAAAGAAAACACATCTTTGTTTTCCGCAAAGTGCGATACCATAACACTGTGGTCGAAAATACTTTCAAAGCCTTCGCATTTTACCAACATACACACAGCAACTTTTAAATTTAACTCCATACAATTTTCAACCTTATTGTCTTGAGCGTAAAGTTAAGCTGACTCGTATAAGTCTACAAAATTGCGATGGTGAAATTATATCGAAGTCAGACAAATGAAGTCATACGTCAAATGCGTCAATCTCACATTCGTCGGTTAACCGGAGCGGGTTGTTGTAAGACTGACGTTTATTGGAGAATATTTCAATATCCTTACGAGGTAGTTGTACAGGCACACTGGCTTTGTATCAAGCTTTGTGTCAGTCGAGTTTTAAATATGATGCAGTATATCATGAGAACTGTGGAAATAGCATCAGCGGTGCGAGCACAGAACTTTATCGACTCGTGTGTTCAAGAAAGTTTGTATAGTATGGAGTCGGTTACAAGTTTTTAGTAACTTTGTAATTTTTTTTTTATAGTTATTTATGAGTACAACATCTTTATAAACATTGAAAATTAACAAGGCAAATATATATTGAAGCTGGTCGTGCGGCAATGGATAGATTTTAATTATTGCTTACAAACCGTCTCCATACTATACGAACACTCGTAAACATACCTACGAGTCGACAAAGTTCAGTGCTCGCACTGCAGTATATTATAGCATTCGTGAGCTTTTGCTGGTTTTTATTAAGTTCTGTTTGAATTTGGGTTCGTATTGTCTAATATAAATTTGACGGTAACATCTTTAATAATTTAATAAAAAAAATATTGGCTCATGAACTATCTAAATTTCGCAATTCCGATTCCCGCGGGATTTTCGGGATAAAAAGTAGCCGATACGGATTCGGAAGAATCCCTCTAAGTAATGGTTAAAGAAATTTTGAAATCGGTTCAGTAGTTTTTGAGCCTATTCAATACAAAAATACAAAGGTTTCCTCTTTATAATATTAGTATAGATGTCCAACACACAACAACTGTAGAACAGAAACATTGGGGCAATCTTATGTACAGAGTAACTTTTACAGATATAATCAATGATAACCTTGCGTCACACATTTTAAAAACAAACATATGACATCAACAGCCGAATTTAAATTTAAACTGACTTTATTCTAAGTCGGTTTATTCGGCTAGAAAAAGTTGTATTGTTAGGTTGTTAGGAGAACTTAGGTTGAACTCAAATTCGATCAAGTATCAACTTTAAAACATATAAACGCGAGTGAAAATCGTACTTTAATGATACCGAAAATTCGACTTTTACGACTGTAAAATACAGGGTGACAAATTTTAAATACTGAAGGAGTGCACTCTGTACTCGATTCTGATCATAATTATGTAATAAAATTAGGTACTTAAATTTTCACTAGAATTCCCTATAAATAAAACTACTTTGTTACTATTTAGGTACTTTACATACAACTGAGTCGATCGCGGCACGTGATCTGGCACGCGGATCGCTGCCAACGCTAGCGTAACCAATTTTGCGTAATCAATTCTTTAACTTTCGGTTAAGTTTACTCAGTAAATAATTAATATTTAAATTTTATTACGTTTTTTCTCTTCACTCATGATCTCAAACTATCACGTCCTCGTATTTCAAGATTGACCCACCAGTCACCCTGTGTAATTTTTAGCAAAAAAAGCCTGCTAAAAAGTAATTTAATCATAGTTTTAAAAAATTACATGGTATTGATTAGTCTGAACTCGTAGTTCGTAGTTATAACTACGCAACATTACCCCGCGGGGGTAGGGCGGCGTGCGCGCGACCTCCACGCCGCTGCTGCTGCTCAGGAACTCGGCTGGTTATACTTGAGGAGATGACAGGTCTTGCCGTGACATGGCACTGCTTAAAGTGACTGCATTGAGTTCCCCTCTTAGCGTGCTGATTGCGTTTTTTCGGCACTTTTTCAGCAAGTAGTAGACGGCACCCATGGACACGATAACAACCAATGTGATCAAAAGAATTTCGGAAGCGCTCATAGACTTTAGGGCCTGGCTGGTACTAGCATTTGCTTCTCCATTTGCATTCTGCGCTATAACAACTTCTTCCTTAGAGTAGCTTCTGCCCATTATGTTACGATTTTGCCTATACAGCCATTATGGTGTTACAGCTTAGACTTTGACACTATGGTCCCATCATCATCATCATCCACAGCCTGTAGACGTCCACTGCTGGACATAGGCCTCCCCCAAGGTCTTCCACGTCGCTCGGTCCCGCGCCGCCCTCATCCAGCGTTTACCGGCGACTTTGACCAGGTCGTCGGTCCATCGTGCCTGCCTACGCTGCGTCTCCCAGTACGTGGCCGCCACTCGAGAACTTTTCTGCCCCACCGGCCATCTGTTCTTCGAGCTATGTGCCCTGCCCATTGTCACTTCAGCTCTGCAATCCTTCTGGCTATGTCGGTGACTTTGGTTCGCCTGCGAATCTCCTCATTCCTGATTCGATCCCGCAGGGAAACTCCGAGCATAGCCCTTTCCATTGCCCGCTGAGCGACTCGAAGCTTGTTTATAAGGCCCATAGTTAGCGACCACGTCTCAGTGCCGTATGTCATCACTGGCAACACACACTGGTTAAAAACTTTTGTCTTCAGACATTGCGGTATTTGGTCCCATGGGCTTTCTAATTCAAAAAAAGTTACACTAAGAACAAATTCGATATATACTGGGCTCGATTTGACATAAAATTACATACATACATACATAACTTCACGCCAGTATCCCTTATGGGATAGGCAGAACATCAAAGGCTGTAAAACCATCTGATGTCACATTTGACAAATTTGAAGGTATTATACTGATGGTGCGAGACTATTGCAGTGACAGGGAGTCAGCCTATCGCCCGCAAAAATGCCAATAAATCCTCTGTCCCTTCACTGACTTTGTATGTAAGTAAGTGTAAGTATCGACATAACATTATCATGTCAAATTAGTAAACTTCAAATCCAACAGATTCTTTACAAAAACTGATTTCGTAGTTTCTCATTTTGACATTAAAGAATGTCCGTCAGGATTGAGAAGCCTATATGTAGTCACCCTTCACAGCGAATTCATAACGAAACAGTAAACTGTTGTTTTTTCAAAATCCAGAATATTTACACTCCTGAGTTATACAGTCTGCTAAATGTTAGTATCTCTCACTTTTGATTCCGTTGAGATCTCAGGTCGCTACAGTCAATCACATAAAAGTAGAACTTCAATTATGCGGAGCCACAAAGAAAGCGTTCATGTACAAAGATGGCGCTATTTTTCTACTTTATTTCTCTATTGCAAAATGAAACACAACACCTGCTAAATGATCATCATATCGAATATATTAATTTATCGCTTAAATCCTAAACATATACACCTCTTGAGTATGGATTGAGGAGCCACATTAAAAGTATTGTATTTTCTTTAATTCCAGTGCTATAGAAGCCAAATTTTTAGCAGGTTCTCTATACAATTGTTGCTAAATGCTGCCAAAAAATTCAAAAGAATTCATCTTTTAATTACTGAGTTCCAGGTGGCTCCTTAATTCAGATGTTAAGATCGAGGAGCCACCTTTAAATTCATAATATAACCAGTGATATATTTCAATGCTTAAATTTGTGCTGCAAAATAAGCTATTTTGCTGCAAAATAATGGTGAAATCAGAATTTAAAAACTAGATGTGGCTTCTCAATCCTTACGGACATATTAAAGGGACTTATAATTAGGAAATTTCATTTCAAATAGAGCCCAATATATTCATAGCTATTTTTACTGCAGCCTTTTAAAAAAATATTAGTGTTGTTGAAATTCTATATTTCATCTCAACAATGCTTTCTAGGTTTCTTTACAACCTACAATAAATATTAATAATAGCCTGGAAATGGCAAAACTTGTTTTATGTCCTTACTAACTACGTTTACAAGAGGATATAAAAGATAACAAATAACAACCGAGATAAATATTTTACTTAAATTACCTGACAAATTATATTTTGCATCGTGAATTCTATTTCGTCCTGGATTTGCCGCTAGTATTAAATTCTACTCCATTATTATAATCGGAAACCGTTCTAAATATTGCCAAAATAAATTCCTTACTCTGTGTGTAAACGTTAATTGTATCTTTTGTTATCATTTGGTTACGGGGTAACACTGTCTGCCTCAGACGTCAGTGGTCGCGGGTTCGATTCCAGCACGGAACAAGAAAAAAAACGTTCCGGGTCTGGGCGTTTATGTATTTATGTTCTAGGTTCCCCCCCCCCAGTTCACTACAAGGTATCCCATATCACAAGCTCTGCTTATTTTGGGCGAGCCCCCGTGAAATCCAGAGTTTAAGAAAGTCAATGATTGAGCGCGTTTGATCTTACGGAAAGTATCCGATTGGGGTGAGTCGAATTTGGTCAAATTCAACGCGTCCAAAACTCATGCGTGTCTATTCTCCGCAAAAAAGACCACTTTTAAATTAACGCCCACTTTCCAAAATGTATCTGTCCCCATCACTGACCATCAAGGGCTTTTAGGCGTAACTGTAACATCCAGTTTAAACTTCGGTCAACAAATTGAGTCCACGGCTCAAGTAGCTTCGAAAAATTTGGGAATCATCTCGAAGGTGTGGAGGTACGTCGGCCCTGAACAGCTTCTTAACTTATACACAGCTCAAGTGCGATCATGCGTGGAGTACTGCAGTCATCTTTGGGATGGTTCAGCCAAATATCAACTAGAAGCGCTGGACTCCGTTGAACGAAGAGCCCGTTAACTAATTAACAACGTCGACCTTACAACCAAAAAACTGCAGAACCTAGAGCATCGTCGTAAGGTTGCTACAGGATACATTTTGGTGAGTGCGCGAAAGCTCTGTTTGAACAAATTGAACCCTCACCCTTTCACCATCGGACTACTAGACGCAGACAGAACTTCCATCTGTATGCGTCTAGTAGATATTCCAAAAAGCCAAACTAAGCGCTTTGACAGTTCCTTTTTGATACGGGTCGCCAAGGTTTAGAATGAACTGCCTGCGTCTATTTTCCCTGACCAGTATAGTCCTAGTACTTTTAAGTGTCGAGTGAATAGGTTTCTCGTGGATGGACGTGTACCACCTTAGTTTTCATGTTCACTTAACATCAAGTGTCATGGAAGACAAACGTCCCATCCATATTTTATAATTTAAAAAAATGTAGTTGGTGTGATTGTCTGGGGATTTTATTATTATTTATGTTTATATTTTTTATTTTATAATCGTTTATTTATTTCTCAGCTTCTATTAAGTACGCTGTCAGCATAATGATGAATAGGTACGATTTGGTTACTTAACTAATATGATAACTTCTATTTGACTCCCCGTTGAAACAAAAATGAAAACTATAAGTTGATTAAAAAACCTTATTACTTCGTTCATCACAAATCATATATTCATATTTATTGTGATAAAACCCAAATAACAACCTTTACTATTCCAAAACTAAATAACTATCCTCTTTCCAATTTATAATAACCCGTACCCACACCGCAAATCGACTCAGCACCGGGACGCATGCGCAACTCTGCTCAACTCTCGCGCATACTATAAAGCAACATTATTTATCTACCATTGTTTCTTTCCAGTAAAGAATAACATTTTACGATCTCTACAGAATCAGTTTCTTAACGTTTTACGGGACCATAATCGTAAAAGTCTTTTGAAGAAAATGAAGCTTTTTTAAGTTTAGGAGTTGTGTGTTAAAGGAACGCTTTTGTAAATGAGGCATCGTAAGTTAATGTGTTCTGGGGAGCTTTAAGCTAATTAGATATAGTTGGTGTTTTATTGAATTCCTCGGATGGTCATTTTAATTTTACTTATGTATTTTTCATGATTATTTAAGCTGTGGTTTTAAATAACTTTATCGGATAAAAATAGCTGTCCTACTCGTGTGTATTAATTAAATCGTCGTAAGAGGTTATAATCTGAGAGACTAATGATTTGTAGAACACCTCTTCATAATCATTAAATCCTATTGACTTGTCAATTTAATTTTTAATTTGTTTATATCTTTTAAAAATGCAATAGTTTACTTTAAAAAAACGAGTCGAACTTCAATAGCTCTTTTATAAAACACTGAGACATATCGACGGATTATGATAAACGTACACTTTGCGAGTTATTCTTTGTAAGTTAAATCATCAGTGAGAAAAACAGATCAATAAACATGGATTCCTAAATAAGATAAGCACATCCCTTACGCACATGTAATCTCAATAACCTAGATAAATCACATGAAAGAAATAAAATGTCAAAAATGTTTTCTAACAATGCTTCAGTTATGAGCTACAGGGGCACAGACGACTGGACAAACACGCCAAACAACCCCACGTGAGTGTAAAGTGGAGGCACTACAACGCTGGTTTGTTTAACTAATGGACTATGCCAGGAGCATTTCTTATAGATCTCAGAAATCTATGGATACGCTTCGATTATATTATTTTACGTAGAAAAACTTTGAGGCAATAAGAAAATAGGAATTAAAAACATGTGATGTTTTGTGAATCTTAGGTAAGTTTTAAGAGTTATTTATAATTTTATTTGAAAATTTATGTAGATACCTAATATTATCGTAAACTAATAAATAATAAAAGGAATACAGTTTTGAATGTTGACACCTCATCAACCATTTCAAAAATAGTTTCCTGCTAAAGTTTCTTCAAAAATAATGTTTACCAATCTTAGTTTTTAAACCTTAGACCGTTTTTATGTCACCAAATGAACAATTTTGCATTACGAACGAAGCTAAAAAAAATTTTGGAACGTCGACTCCACTGTGCTCCTGTGCACGTGTCGGCGCGTACTACAGAAGTTCGTCTTTATTTTCAAACTACCCACCTCATATTATATCCTTCGTAGAACAGTCACATACGCACTAAGTGGCACTATGATAGCTGTTTGTCTAAATTAACAGGTCCTAACTCACTTCCCATAGTTGAGATTCTCCTGTTATAACAAGGTGTATAAGGGGTTTTGTAATAATTGAGACTGTCAATATAAGAGTTTGAAAAATGTGACATTGAAAATTCTTTATAAGATTTTACTTTTTTTTTTTACATATTAAGTTCCATTGAAAGTATTATTCGCAGCTATTTGCGGTTCAATCTTGTGGTGAACAAACTCTTTAGATTTTGTATTTAAGCGTATTTTTATAAAAAAAAAAGACAGAACCTTATAGAGCTTACAATACTTAAGAAAATTAACACATGTTAAAAACTATTTTTTTTTATATTGTAAGGATAGGACGTTTGTCTTCCATGCCACCTGATGGAAAGTGCGCATGAAGACTATGGTGTTACACGTCCATCCACGAGAAACCTATTCACTTGACACTTAAAAGTTCCAGGACTGTAGTGGTCAGGAAAAACAGACGCAGGCAGAATGTTCCACACCTTGGCAATCCGTATCCATACTATCGCCATTATTTGGTGCAATTCTTTCATATTCTATCTCTTAATTTTCTGACTTTACATTAAGCGAAATGTTAAATTCCTCCTTAGGATGTTACGACAACAATCGATCGATTTTTTTATTTTTTTCAATTACCTACTGCCTGTAGGTACTGTAAACTGAAGAATAAAAAATAAAAACTTTTAAAAAAAGAATTATGATGGGGGATACTTGAATCTTGATAGGAAGTAAAGATAGCGATAAATGAAAAATGTGATAATAAAAAAAAAATTTAATAAATTTTCATTTATTTAAGAATAATTGCACAAAACTTACAAAACATTGCAATGCTTCACTTTAACTGGGATTCACAATTTCTGTAAAGAAATTGATCTCGGGTGGTCTTAGCTGCAAAGCTTATACCATAAGATGGAGCTACGTTAGCAATATAACGTAAAAACAAAAATGTGGTAAGTAATTTCGAGGCGTCGCGCCAGGCCCCGGTAGCTCAGTTGGAAGAGCACTCGTCCGGCAAACGAGAGGTCCCAGGTTCCTGGTCGGGTAATTTTTATTTATCACATTTTTCATTTATTTAAGAATAACTGAGCACTTTAAATGCAAAAAACTTAAAAAACATTATTAAAGATAGCGATTTTAATAATCACCACGAATATTGAATAGTTCGTAAAAATTATAAACCATTGGTAAGCATTTAAAAATATTATAAATCTGAGGCAAAAATCTCTTAACCTCAAACTAAATGACACGACAAACTAAAATACCCCCATAAAAAGTTTGTCGAATTCACAAGTACACTCAAACAAACATCGGCCAACATCGAAATAACGAGCTGTTGCCCGCTGCAGTCGATCTAATTCCGACTCTTTATCTGTCCAATTATCGACCGCTAGAAACAAGACTGGATTTTAACAATGAGGATTTACCACTGGAACGGGTAACTGTTTGTGAGAAAGTCGAAAAAACAAAACGTAATGGGGAGTTTTCGGACAGCTCATAAAAATTAGTTCAAAAAACCTCTATAGATTGCACTTTTAAAAAGCCGAAGGCGTTAAGTCTGTTAACTTTAATGTAGGTAAGTGGTATCTACCATCCATGGTTATTTATACGTTCAATTTCTGATACAGACGTCAATTAATTTATTTTACTTTTAAAAACGCAGTGTGGAATAAATTCTTCGCCTTCGCCTTTTGTAAAGCGACATCTATCGAAGCCTTTTGTACCAATTTGTACAGTTTTGTTTTTTTAATGAGTTGTCAGAAAACTCCCCATTCAGAAAAATATAAATAACGTGAGCTATATAAAATCCTATAAATTTTAGAACAGCGAAGTGATCATTAAGGTACTAGATCATTTGGAACGCATCGCTTAAGCTAAGTCACTTTTCATCACGTAAGTATTTAAAATATAACACCTTTCTCTAGATAATGGGGAGATTTTCAACCGATTTCCAAAAAGGAGGAGGTTCTCAATTCGTCTGTATGTTTTTTTGTGTCTTTGTTACACGATATTTCAGACAATTATGAATCGATTTTAAAAATTCTTAATTCATATGATAGACACTTTATAGTTAGTCCCGTATAATTTCATTGAAATCGGTTAGGTACTTCCAGGAAAATTTCAAAGTTGTGAAACAATATGTATGATTTCGGAGAATGTTTACGTGGATGACATTATTAGTCGGCCAAAGTGTTAACGTGAAGTCGGTTTTTTTAATGCACTGCATTCGTTGATTATACCTACTAAGTACTTCATTATATTGATATAGATAGGGAAACAAACATACAAACATTAGAAACCAGGAAATGAAAATTGCATCTAAATAAGGGTTCATCTTTGAATATAAAATATAAATAAGGTAAGCTATATATAATTGTATAAATTTTAGGACAGCGAAGTGATCATTTATTCTGAAGCTTTTTGAGCTGTTATAAAGTCACATACGAGTTAATTAAATTGACCTAGCAATAATTTTTCAATAATTTACTAATCGACTTTATCAAAAATACAGATTTACATTTTAAGAACAAATCCTTTTTTCGACTTATCCGTCAAGTACAGCGACCAGTAGTAGCCGCCTCGGTACCGACCTTGTTTGCAGTGCTATGCCTTAACAGAGGCTCGACAAACTGCAGCGCAAACACATAAAAAATGGATCTCCTGTTTGGTGTAACATTGGTAGCTTTTGTTTGAACTATTGTTTTCTTGGAATTACTAACTTGATAATTATGATGAATAACTTGCCTGCTTTTTGGATGTTAAAGGTGCTTTTGAGACGCTATTCTGTTAGATTGATATTTTTCTGCACTAATCGGTAATGTTGAAACATATTTACCACTAAAACTTTTTATCATTTTAAAACTGCAATGAGTTAAAAAAGAGTTGCTGTTAATTAAGAAGTGTGAAGCTTTATTTGTTATTTCAGTTAACAAAAACCTTATTTATAGTCTTTTGAACTTCATAAATAAGTTAAACACGAAATACAGTAGAATCCGATTATTAAGACTCCGCTTATATAGACCAAACGCACATTATGATGTGTTTACTTTTACTAAACTTTAGTTTTCATATAAATTATATAACTAAGTCGGATATAATGACTTCGCCTATAGTGACATATGGCTTATTATGACCCTTTTTTAAATAAATTTTGTCCGCTTATAGTGACCGTCCGTATGATTTCTAACACCTTTGGCAGTGTTCGGAAGAGTCACGTTATACCCAAAGACTTTCGGCGCGTGAAAGGCTTTTTTGATTTGAGTCTCACAGCGTAGATTTACTTATTAATATCTACTTTGATTTATCTCAAGTTAATTCCTCTCTACTAAAATAAATCACATATTAACTTAAACAGGAGTTTATTTATTCTTGCAGTACCTATGCTTTGTATGACGTCCGTTTAATATGACTTGTTTCTTATTTCCCTTCGATGTCATTATAAACGGATTCAACTATATGAAATATTAAAACATGCACATTAACAATCAATACCTACTGATCAATAAACACCGTTCTTTCGGATATAAAAAAAAACAGTTTTAAGAAATCTTGTCACAGGCTGAACTTATGTTTAGTGATTGATGATACAACGAAGCTACTCCTGGTCATCCTAATATAGTGATTATCAAACATAGTACCTCATTCCTGATGCTGCAGTGCGATACAGGTATCCTGTTTCAATAGATTTAAAAGACACTGATAATCCCATCGCCTTAATAAACCACGACACTTAACTGAACCTGAGTACTGCTGATTATGGTTGACATGTCGTCGATCTAGTCGTACCTTGACCAATGCCTGCTGATTGGCGGAAACCGTTAGGTATTTGTAAGTAGAATAATAACTCAGATTAAAGACGTATTATTAATAAAATAAAATGAATTTAGTTTTCGATTGGTACTGTAGCGACCTTTCCAGGATCGACAGGTAGAGGCGATACTTTCGAATTACTAAATTTATAAAAGAAACAGCTAGAATGTGTGAGACTTAAACATTTATTGTGATCACTTTAACATTTATGACGACCACTATGGCGATGGGGTAAACCTGTTTGCCTCAGACGCCAGTGGTTGCGGGTTCGATTCCCGCGCGGATCAAGAAAAAAAAAATGTTCCGTGTCTGGGTGTTTATCTATATGTGTATTTATATTCTAGGTTCCCCCCTAGTTCGCTACATGGTATCCCATATCACAAGCTCTGCTTAGTTTTGGGCCATATAGTTGGTGTGATTGTCTGGGGATTTTATTATTATTTATTATTATTTTTACTTTTTTCGGATGCTCACTGGGGAATGACAATCAAAATACAGCCTATTTGAAATCCTGAAGGTTCTTAATTTTAAATTAATTATTATGCTATCAAAATATTTACAGCCGGTGGAATTCAACGAGTTCGAGTTCGAATTCCACAGTACCCTCATTTTGAGTCAAAAAACTCGGTGAAATTTAAAACCTAAGACCCTGGTCAATACCAATAACCAGAAAAAGCTGAACTGGAAGTGACAGTTTTAAAGATAAGTGCGTTCAATCTAACTCTTTAGCTTTATCATATGAGTATAGACAATGTTGAAGACATAAGACTTTCACTACTTTCTACCATATATTCTTTACTGTATGCCCTACTCTCTACTGTTTTGGCCATTTCTCGAATCTTGAATCATGATTCAGTTTTGATCCAGAAGATTCTGTTTAAAAAAAAAACTCAATTATAAAGTTACCCTATTCTAAACTACAATCTATCTATAACCCTTCTAAATAGAGTAACATTTACTATTCCACCCAAGGTAACCGTAGAACCCATGTTATTTCTAACCAGTGCTATACTAAGCACGATTAATGTCGCAAGATTAAAGAAATAAACCAACAATGGACGCAACTGTTTATTTTAAGACGTTGACAAAATTCACTTAATTCCAGCATTGTTGTCGCAAATTGCTTCTAACACAAGCAATTGTGTTAATGTCGGTGATTAATTTCATTAAATTTGTTACAATTAAAACGATTGTGTATTATTTCTGTTTTTCTATTTTGTTTAGCTTTCGTATGTGGAGTGGTCAAGGGTTGTAATGTAACTAACCATAGTTGTTTACCTATTTACATTGCTGTAAGGCGGGCTTTAAGAAAATTATATATAAATTATTTCATATGGTCTAATTCACTTACTTTGTGGGATTTTTAAAATAAAATTTAACTAAAGCCAATAACTATGTAACACAGAAATCTAGATTGTTTTATTAAACAAAACGAATATGACTATTTTCACAAAAAATTACAATCTTGTCGTGTTCTTAATATTGTGTCAGTTTGGGTTTTAATTATAGTTTCCCCTTTCAAATGGGTGTGGTATGACGATAGCAATAGTTCACTGCGGTATAATCGATGCTGTTTCCATGGTACTTAAGGTAAACGGCCTTCTTTTACCAACCGACTTGCAAAAACGGAGGAGGTTCTCAAATCGTCTGTATGCTTTTTTTTCTTGTGTCTTTGTTACACGATATTTCGGACAATTAAGAATCGATTTTGAAAAATATGTATGATTTCGGAAAATGTTTACGTGGATGACACTATTAGTCGGTAAAAGTGTTGACGTGAAGTCAGTTTTTTTAATGCTCTGCATTCGTTGATTATTCCAGTTATTGTGATAGCTCATTCAGGTTCGTATTGACGTCGATCTACATTCTCTATCTACTTTTCCTGTCATGATCTTATTGGTAGACTACGTCTTGAGCTTTATTTCAGATTAAATAGAATTCATAACGTGTTATAAGACGTTTCTCTGTAAAAGTTCATTTTCTGTTCTGTAAATTAGTCTTTTAATCTAACCAAATTGCAGTTTAGATTTGTATGAGGCTTAGGTACTACGTGTGCTTTAAGCTCACTTTTGAATCCCATGAATTGTTATTCTAGTTGGTATTACTTTTCGCCCTGCTACGGCATGTAAAGAACAGATTTAATGATTACTATAAAAACGGTACCTAATGTTCTAAGCGAACTAATTCGTCCGCTGTATACACGCTACGACACATTAAATTTTATGTGGTACTCCTTTACACTATAAATTGCATGAATTATGCTTATCTAATGAATAAATAAATAATAAATATTTCTGACACTCACACAACATTATCTAGCCCAAATTAAGTTTCTTAAAGAACTTGTGTTATGGATACTAGATAACTAAAATTGCTTGGTGGTAGGATCCCTTCTGGGTCCGCCTGGCTAGCGACCACCCTTTATATAAAGTCTGCCGCCAAATGTTACCGCTCCGGCGGTAATGTGTTCCGGCAATATTGTATAAAGAGCCAGTTCCTTCCTAAACCCGTGTGCTTTCATCTTCGACCTCATCGTCACTTACCATCAGGTGAGATTGAGGTCAAACGCGGGTTTAGTCACTTATAAAAAAAAAAAAAAAAAAACTGATATACTTAAGAAATATATAAACATACATATTGAATAAATACATATTTTTATTAGAATAAACTTAAATGAACATATAAACATCCATGATTTGACGACTAATATTTGTGTTCATCCACAGATCCACACTGCCTTCTACCCAGGACCTCTGGCATAGAAGGCAATGTATGTTACCGCTACACCAGCCGGTCGTCAAGTTCTAGTGTCTGAATCTATTTTTTAATAATTATTGATACACAAATATATACCTCGCGTATTAAGGATTATAAGAACTTATCATCATTCAAATGTCCCAAAAAGCGATTAATAAACAAATGACTCACATTAAAATTTCTGAATGCCCTAAATAATAATAAAACTGACATATGTCCGTCAAAAGTTGCCCCAAATCGCATCGGGCGCGCTGACCCGTACTAACGATCACGACCAAAATCCCTAGCAATTTGTTTTGTTCGACTTTCCTACGCCGACACCAGTCTGTCACAATGCGTATGTCCAAAAACGGACCTAACCCTTTCGAAGCTACGTCCACAAAGACAGAAATGTTTTCTAAGACGTCAGCGCACAATGCCAACTAAAATAACCTAACGTATAATATCGATATTGTATTCACGTACGCACGGACACATGTATTTTAAATACGTATTATGGGAAACCAGTTAATAAATTTACTTGAAGAAGGGGTTCAGGTGGCTTTGTAGTCGCTCGGTTCCTCTTTAAAGTTTGATTGAAATTCCCATGGATGTATGTTTGGGCAACAATAGCTCACTGTATCGATTTGTAGGGCAAAATGAAACACTACTTTGTTAAATCATTGTGACGTTATTTTCATACAGAGAGACATGAAGCCAGCGTGACATGTTATTCTAATGTATTAAATATTAAATAGACTTAAATTGACAAGTATCCACTTACAATAAACAAGATTTTGTTAACTACTCGTACTTTTGACGTTAAATCATATTTTGTTAATGTCAATGTCAAAGAAGAGTTGTTTGACTAGTTTTCACTTGTTATTAAATTGGATTGTGGTGTTTAGGGAAATTTTGATCCTAAAAGTGTTGTTTCATAAATCTGATAACTATTATAATAAGTAACGTGAAACAAAACGAAACTCTAGAGAAATGAACACGAAATTAGCTTAAACTTCGATAAATGGCGTCATTGTGCGGCAACTATTAAATTATCTCTCAATCACCTTTTACGAGCGATAACACATAAAAATATTTAACTATTTATTTGCACTTCATATTAACGATGTACATTATACGCGGAATATAACAGAACAGTCGACAAGAGACTTTATGGTTTTAGACATAAGGATGTTTAGCAAAATTTGCGGAAAACTTTCGACCATAAGCCGACCATAGGGGGTTAAGTTAATTAGTACCCATCAATATTTACAATGTACAAATTACGAGGCTATAAAATTTCACTTGTTGATGAAAATATGCGAAACTAGTGTTACACTCACTGTTTCGCCTGGAACATAAAAATAAAAAATCCCAGACAATCACACCAACTACATGGCCCCAAAGTAAGCATAGCTTGTGTTATGGGATACCATATAGCGAACTAGGGGGGAACCTAGAATATAAATACATAAATAGATAAACAACCAGACACGGAACATTTTTTTTTTCTGGTTCCGTGCGGGGATCGAACCCGCAACCACTGGCGTCTGAGGCAGATAGGTTTACCCCAACGCCATAGTGGTCGACATACTAATAGAATATTCGTTTTTGTCTAAACCAACCAACGAAAAAGTTTAACAACCCTGTCACTTTGTTGAACTATTTCATAATTTCTTTGTTTCCTCAAAGTGTACTCCTATGCACCATTGTAAATATTGCCGGATAGTGAAATATGTCAACTTTTTAGAAAGACCTATAAATAGACGAAAATGTGAGAAAATATCCTTGCTTGAGTGTTATCTAATATATAAAATTCTCTTGTCACAGTTTTCGTTGCCATACTCCTCCGAAACGGCTTGACCGATTTTGATGAAATTTTTTGTGCTTCTCCGGTATCTATGAGAATCGGCCAACATCAATTTTTTTTTTATGGCAAAATAACGTTTGCCGGGTCAGCTAGTATTATGTACAATATTTTATTAAGCTTTAATAAATAATAAGCTTTAATGGTCTAACTCACTAATAAATTAAGTTTTGCGCGTAAGTAATCCACATAAGATATATTCAATTGATCTGATACCAATCGCTTTGGCAAAATATTACACGGATAAACATGTGGAATGGAATAATAAAAATTATCGATATTATGTCGCCAATAACTACGATTTTGTATAATAATGTAAGTAATATGTTCACAATAATTGAATTACTTCATTGTGCGAGTGTAAACCAATTGACAATAGCAAAGGATGTAATGACCACGAATAAGGATTGGTGGAAGTTGTAAGATTTCATTCAGTTTTATTGATTGCTGACTAGCCTTATATCTACGGGGGGACTGGTTTCAAATTTCAGACATTGAAGGAGAGCACTCTGAACTCGATTCTGATCATAATTAGGTATGTAGTAAAATTAGGTACTTAATTTTTCACCAGAATTCCCTATAAATAAACTAGCTGTTGCGCGCGGTTTCAACCGCGAAATTTCGAATCCCGCGGGAATTTCAGGATAAAAAGTAACCTATGTGCTATTCCATACTGTTCACTATCACTATGCCAAATTTAATTCAAATCCGTTGAGCCGTGATTGAGGAACAGACATCCATACATTTAAACTTTCACATTTATAATATTAGTAAGAAGTAAGATATTAGTAAGATAAAGAGATACACTTTTCCCGACGCACCGCCCTAAGTCCACACGCACACAGCAGTGTTCCCGCCACACGCACACCACCCACCCGCTAACTATCTATTGTATTACCTTTCGGTTAAGTTTACTCGGTAAATAATTAATATTTATTTTTTATTTTATTTTTTCTCTTCATGTATGATGTCAAGCTATCACGTCCTTAAATTTCGAAAGTGACCCACCAGTCACCCTGTAATAGAGAAACTAATACATAAATAAAATGAGTGCTTATAGGTTACTAGAATAATATATGTTGGTACTATTGTTTTCTTTTTGCGAGACTTTAAAATCAATCGAATAAATAGAAATTGGTTTTATGCCCTTGATCTCCGTAGATCTCTTGATCTTCCCTTGATTCGGTAGAAATCGAAATATAGTAATTTTTCCTTAATGATATGAGATTTTAAATAATTTACTCCCATCATTTTGAAAATTATTATTTTTTTATGAAGCAGAGTAAACATTTCATAAACGCTTAAAGTTTCTATCTTATATCCTAATTAGCACCCAAATACTTATATTTACTTTTCGTGAATTTTAACAAAAAATATAACTATTCAAAATCACAAAAATGTCATCATGGCTGAAAAATAATGATATAAGTTGACAATAATGATTTAAGAAGGTGTTATCGTGAGGCAAACACACATGTATGGAATTCTAAGAACATATTATAATATAAAGGTATTTGTTGTTTAGCTAAAGAGTCTATTTGCTATTTGCTTTGAGAAGGCAAAATTCAGCAACTGCTAATTTTGTTTTTTTTTTCGAGAAAATATTTTGTTGAATTAAGGTACGTACTATAAATTTATAAGGAAATTGCTACGGAATGAAAAGCTTCGTATGAATGAAACTGATATTAATATAAGAGAACTTCGTGGTATTATGCTTGCTCAGCTAGGAATCGAATCTAGATACTTAAATTAATAAATAATAATATTTCTGACACTCACACAACATTATCTTTAAAAATTAAGTTTCATAAAGAACTTTTGTTATGGACACTAGATAACTGATATACTTAAGAAATATATAAACATACATATTGAATAAATACATATTTTTATTAGAATAAACTTAAATAAACATTACACATCCACGACTTGACGACTAATATCTGTGTTCATCACCGCCCCGCCGGGATTCGAACCCAGGACCTCTGACATAGAAGGTAATGTATGTTACCACTACACCAGCCGGTCGTCATTAAGTACTCAAACTATTGTATCACTGAAATTGTCTCGGTAAGTATACCTTGAACAGAATAAGTTAATGTGATAAAAATGAGAGGTAATAAATAAAAATCTTTACAAATCTTCGTTCTGAAATTGAAATACTATAAAAAAAAAAACTTAAAGAAGTACTATCAGCATTTCCCTCACGTCCCACTTTCAGTAGCTACTCAATCTATAAACGATATGAAATAGTAAACGATAGCCTAATCCCTTTATCCCTTCCTATCAACACGTACGAAACTTTACTTAGACAATCAATCTTGTCCGAAGCCCTTTTTGCATGGACCTTTGTACCTAGTACCCTTAAATAAATAGGCTAGTCACGCGGCCAGTCTCAAGGGATTTTGCCCTATAATTTAAGTAAGGATCGAAGAAAAGAGATAAGAGACGAGATTTCTTAGCAATCTTATGCTTCTGTCTCTTTCTTGGCTTGTAGTGACTGGATTCTTGAACGTTCTAGGTGTTGGTCTCAAGAGATGGTTCTGAACTATTTAATGTGAAGTTGGACGTTATTAGGGTACTCCATCGGTGATTACGATCAGTGACAGAGCTGTATCTCGACTTAGAATGTTTATGGTGTCAGCTTCTTCTTAAAGTGGAAGTGGTGGATTATCATTACGACCATAGCATAACGATATAAAATATCATCACTATTAAGCCTTTTAGCGCTATTCTATATTTAGTTTTATTCTATATTTGAAAAAAAGTTTATGCAACAGGTTTTCGAGGAGTACTTCATAACACAGCTTCAATGCCTAAAAGTAAATTAAAAAAAAAAGATAGAATACTTTTGAATGTAGAGCGTGCTAGAAAGAGTTTCAAATCGAGATCTTTATGTCTCATTTCTTAAGCAGTTAATCGATCATATTCGGGAAGATGGCTGGTAAAAGGAACGAATCTATTATAGACTAAGCCCCAATCTCACTGATGATAAGTGTAGATTAGGTCGAAGCACACGGGCCTAGGAAAGAACCGGCTGTTCACAAAATATTGCCGGAACATATCACCGCTGCGCTGGAGCGGTAATGATGGGCGGCTAATTTTATAAGAAGGGTGGTCGCAACCAGGCGGTCACTGACGTTATCTTACCACCAATCGGGGCCCACTCGGATTAGTCGCTTTTTGCGACACACTTATCCAGGGGTGGTAGATAAGCATGTCCTAAAATACTAGCAAATATATAAGAGCAGCTTGAACGAGATTCATTCACTAAGTTTTAGAATGTGATACAGTCCAAACGAAGTCGTCGTGGCGCCGTGGTTAATGTGTGTATCATACGATATCACAGATTAAGCAACGTTTGGTGCGGTCGGTGCTTGGATGGGTGACCGCCGATCATTCATTTCTCATGACGACTTCCGTGCTTCGGAGGGCACGTTAAGCAGTCGGTCCCGGGTGCTGTACAGTAGTCGTTAGGGCTTGCCAGAAGCCACTTTGGCGCCCTGAAAATTCTGACATCCACGACCCAGCACTGGGCCAGCTTGGTGGATTATGGCCTATACCTCCTCGTCACCCAGGGTAGAGACTCATCGCCTTGCAGTGGGCTCATTACAAAGAGTTGTGATGATGATGATGATGACAGTCCAAACAAAGTGAACAACCAACTGACACACACACACACATAACTTCACGCCTGTATCCCTTATGAGGTAGGCAGAACACAAGAGGTCACAAGACCATTTGATGTTACGTTTGACTTTGGAGGTATTATAATGATGGATAGTGACTATTGCAGAGACAGGGGTCTATCGCCCACAAAAAATCCAATAAGCCTCTGTACCTTAACTGACTTTTACATTATACCCGGGAAGAGAAGCAGCTGGAACATTCTATGTTTTTCTTTCGCTCCCAGTCCACCATGGAAGCAATTAAATTTATATGGGGAATAGTATTGTGAAGTATTTAAATAAAGCTTTATATACGATGTATTCGGGATGAAATTACAGCTACTACCTACCGAATGACTATAGTAGGTAATGAAAGTTAAAAATAAGCTAGAAAACAATCTGTAGAGCTTTGGACGTTTTTGACACTTTATGTGATTTTGACACCTAGTACCTAAAGCTTAAAACAAATTGATTCAGGAATATTTTTATTAAAAGAATAAGGCTCGAACCACACTAAGTAACCTCTTCACCAAGAGAAACCTTCACCCTGTAAGCTTATTATCATACTCAAATTAAAAAAATATAGTTTGAAGTGTCCTTTAGTATCATAATACCCATATTCACATAATCTTCAACCCACAAAAAAGTACTCTACTTTTCACAATCCGCAACCACATTATACCATCATACGCAATTCTTTACAACCCAATGGCGGACAACACTTTAACACAACTTATTTTTTTATCGCAACAACAATAGCGCAACTGTACACTTAATTGAATGAATGGACACAAAAAGAATGAACGAAAAGATCCACTTGAAAACCGGAAAGTTCCGTTCAGTTTTCTCGCACGAATGACTTTGAATCGATATAATATGAAAGGTATATCTTTTTAAATATTATTGTGATATTATATGTGAATGATAGCAGGATATGAACAAAGGGATGGAGCTAGGAACAGGATACACTTGTGTTTGAAGTGGTTCTGAAGTGTCTAAGCGGCGAGTTCTAACGATTTATAATAGAGATATCTCATGCAAATGGTTATTCTATATGAGATTATAGTTTTGGTTACTATTATGTTGAATAACTTATCCTTTGTGAAATTCGCTTTAACGATTAAGTTTTATGGCGACTTAACCTATTTGGAGCTACACTAATGGGGACCGTTAGGCGGCAATTCTGATAAGCAGATTTTATCTAATGAAAAAAACGGTTATTCCAATATCATTTTTTTATTTAATCGAATTGGTTCACTTTTTACATTAAGGCCATGATTATTTATAGAGATGTGGCGGGGCAGTATCAGGGTCTCGGGACCCTTCTACTTTTCGAGATAAAAACAAACATAGGAGTAAATATTTTTCTGACGGACAACCCGCGTCATTTTTATTATTTTTTACTTTTAATCTTTTCAAATGAAATTCTAACATCTGCCGTAAGGTTGGTGTGCGCTTATAAACTCTTTATTTACAAAAATGTAAGGCACAACCAAACCTTACGACCGCCCCCTTATATTAAATTTATTCAACTCGATGAAGTCGGTTGAATAAATTTCCCCTAGATACATAAATGTTCCTTAATAGTACGATTTCTACCTATAGCGGAAGTTTACAAAAATACGAGAGTGTTCATAGATGAACCCCCTACTGGTAGAGTTTCACGCATGACTACAACCCGAAACAATATCCAGTATATTACGCGGCGTAATATACTTGCTGCTTACTCAAAAACTCTCTCAGTAGAGCCTTGCTCGCAAAAACCGTTAAAAGCGGCCAAGATCTCGTCTAATTAAACTCAAATACGATCATTGACTCCATATCGATCAACCGTGGCATATCATTCGACTTAGATCAACAACAAACAAAACTTTTTTTTTTTTTTTTACTAAATCTCTTCCGAGAGATTCGTTATAACGCCCTGCTATATTTGATAAGTTCGGGCATACTTCGGTAAAGCCTCAACTCCACAGTAAGCGTGGATTAATAAAGCAATCATTAATTAACTCTAAAAAAAAAACAAACATTACCACACTATTAACTCCAAACAGTTATCCCGACTTATAAGTCAATGAACGTCCTTAGGTTATCATCGTCGTTATATATTAAGTTGACGTTGACTCTAAAGTCCAAAATACAAAGAAAGTGACAAACACTAAAATAAAACTAGGCTAGGGATCGAACCTACACCCTCATAATTCAAATTTACAACAAATTAACACCTAGGCAGAATGTCAAGTTCTACCAGGCCAAAGTCAAGAATACATTTACTATGGGTTGTCATCTGTCGTGGGAGCTTGTCAAACCCACATAAATCAAAATAATAAAAATAAACAAACGGATGACGTCCCACAACGATAATATTATTTTCGTAAACTTTACTTTACTTATTTCTAAAGTTTACAATATACCTACCTAACCGAACTTTACCTGCCTACACTAAGTTCGCGGCGAGCCTACCTATAAGAAGAACACCAAACAGATTCAAGGATATTTTATGAAAAGTAACTGCTTCTTATAGAATGTTACATAATTCAAATTCTAAATTGTAATAGTCACCCATCGTTAACAACCCTTGAATCGTTTTAAGCATCGAAACATATTATTCCGCTGGGCAACAATGATACGCTATCGTAAAAACACATAAACCTTAACCGCATAGTCAAATCGACTATCACCCTCTCTCTTATGGAGATTTAATAGGTGTGGTTTTAGTAATATATGTATATACTCCAACGAGACATTGCTGTCCTAGTAAAATTTTCCGCGGGGTGTCGGTATTATAATTTTAAGGTTGCATGCAATATATGTCTACACATATTCAGATGTAAACACGTAATGTTATGTTTACATATATTTAGCTGTAAATACGTAATGTTACGTATACCTGCCGCCCCTTTAGGAAAATTTTCCCACGGAATTAAAAATTCTTTGGGAAAAATCAATAAAACAACTTATTACTAAAGACAACTTAGAGATAATACAAACTTTTGGGAGCTTAAGTAGAGCATCTTCATCTGCAATCTCCGTCTAAAGCATCCCCCCTGGTGATGCCGACGGTTTTGCAGGATGAGTCGCTCCGGTGATACTCGTACATTTACATAAAAAAAAAAAAATATTTATTAGCGTATTTGTTTTTCTCAATAGTCCAACGAAACTCTAATCGTTGCCTACAGACTAAATGGACGATATGAATTATTCTACTCAATAGTAATACTATCTATATACCTCTTTTATACATAGAATTGCACAAGCACCTATCACCTGTATTAAACAGTATTTTCCGAAACGTTTCCTAAACCTACGTTAGAACTATCTCATAGATCGTAGTCAATTTACAATTTTCTGAATAATCTATTTATATTAACAACAAAAATTATATTTTACTATTTTACAATACGACATGCTATGGACGAATTATATTATATTGTGATTTCATCCGATAACATATTTCATCTGATAACATATTTCATCTTATTTGAAATGGTTTTAACCTATTTACATGAACAATTAATTCTTGATTATTTTGTATTTTCTTTACAAGATAATTGTCACGTCCTATATATCTACAAACTCTATATAGACCCTTATATGGTCGACTAAGTTTTTTACTTTTACCAGATATCCTTTTAGGATAATGCAATAAAACAAATTGCCCTATACGCAATTTTACATTTGCAGCTTTTTTATCGTAGTTTATTTTTTGTACCAAACGAGCTTTCCTTAAATTTTCCCTGGCCTGATGAACCGCACTTATGTATGCATTTCTTTTCTGTCGCACACTCATATCCCTATTAGGATTTAATCTCTCGTCGGATGGGATTTCAGGTTCTCTACCATAAATCAAATAAAAAGGAGAAAATTTGGTAGAAGCTTGTTTAGAACAATTGTATGCATAAATAACAAAAGGTAAAATTCTACACCAATCCCTTTGGGTTGGGTTGACGTACTTAGATAATGTATGTGCAATTGTCTGATTCAACTTTTCTACTAAACCTAAGGTTTGATGGTGCATGGTGGTAGCCAGGGACTGAATTATACCGTATCGTCTTAACAGTGCCTTCACTAACCGAGATGTGAATACGGAACCTCTATCGGTTAACATTTCACGTATCATCCCGAACTTCGTCAATATTTCGTTAACTAGAAAATCGTGTATCGTTTGTGCCGTTACCCGTGGCACCGCCTTGCAGATAGCATATCTCGAGAAACATTCGATACACACTATAACGTATCTATTACCTTCCAACGAACGATTAAACGGCCCTAATATATCTACTTCGATCCGGTCAAATAGACGATCGACTACCATCGGGCGCAACGGAACTACTTTATTATACGTCTTTTTCTCTTGGCAAGGTATACAACTCCGAATGTAGGCTTCGACTTCTTTCGTGGCATTAGGCATAAAATATCGCTCCTTAAACTTGGCTAGAGTCTTCATTATCCCAAAATGACCGCCCGTGCGCGCATCATCGTGTATTTCACTCATCACTGTGTTAAACAAAGATTTAGGTAACACAATCAACTTTTTCATTATATCACCGATTTTAATACACTTATACAAAACACTATTTGATATTTTATAACCTTTATATACACTCTGTCGCCTCGTCGACACTAGCCTACGCCACTTGCGGCAATAATTATCTTCCTCTTGCTGTCGCGATATGTCTTCTACCTCGACTGCGTAGATCTGCAGGCCATCTTCGATCTCCGTCTCCGGGCTCGCTTCTTCTTCGATCAACGGGTTTCGACTTAAGAAATCAGCTATCACATTTTGCTTCCCGGAACAGTAAACGATGTCAAAGTCGTGTGCCTGGATAGCTAGAGCCCACCTTGCTAGTCTGCCTGACATGTCTTTCCTCGACTTTAACCAACACAATGCTTTGTGGTCTGTAACTATCTGAAAACGTAGCCCCCACAGATAGTGTTTGAAATAATTCAATGCCCACACTAGGCTTAAACACTCCTTTTCCGTAATAGAGTATTTCTTCTCTGCGTCTGTTAATTTCCGTGACGCAAAACATATCGGTAATAATTCGTCACACTGCCCTTGCATCAGGCAAGCTCCAACTGCCAAGTCGCTTGCGTCTACATACAATCTTGTACACGTTTCCTTATTGTTATCAAAATGCCGTAATAACGGTGGCTTAATCATTAAAGAGACTATTTTTTCAAATGCTTTCTGTTGAGTTTCATCCCATATAAACTTCGTATTCTTTTTTAATAAATTTGTTAGCGGGAGCGTTAGTGAAGAGAAATCTTTTACAAACTTTCTATAATAAGAAAATAGTCCAAGAATCGATTTTAATTCTTTAGGGTTCTTTGGTATTTTAACCTTCTTTATTTTTTCAATATTTTTGGGGTCAGGAAGGATACCTTTTCCAGAGATAGTATGACCTAAAACGGTGATTTCTTTGTAACCAAAACTACACTTAGAAGGTTTAAGCGTAAGATTAGCTGCAATTAAACGTTGAAATACTCTTTCAAGAGCATTTATAAAATCATTAAACGTCTTACCGAAGACGATTATATTATCTAGGAACACAATAACGTTATTATATTTAAGACCAGCTAACACTTCGTCCATGGTTCTTTGGAAGAATGCTCCGCTAGTTTTCAATCCAAAAGGTAGGACGTTAAATTCGTATAAACCCGACGGAGTAACGAACGCCGTCTTATGTTTATCCTTTTCCGAAATAGCTAATTGCCAATAGGCCGAATTTAAATCTAAATCAGCGTAATAATTAGCGCCGTTCAACTGTGAAATTACGTCTTCGATTATTGGTAATGGGTATGAATCGCTAATTACTTTTTTATTTAGCTTTCGATAATCTACGCAAAACCTCCAAGATTTGTCCGGTTTCTTAACTAAAACCACAGGTGATGCGTAAGGACTCCTTGACTTACGGATTACATTACTCTCGAGCATGTCTGCGATTTGCTCGCGAATAATACTATGTTGCTCGCTCGATACTCTATATGGCGCCCTGTGTACAGGAACGTCGTCCACTGTATCCACCGTCACTTTAACAATACTACATTTACCTAATTCTTTCTTATCAAATGCAAAAGCTGGTCGGTATTTATTCACCATTTTTAATAAGCTGTTGCGTTCTGAATCTAGTAAAGTTGGGGACACATTAAAATCTTTCTCGTTATTGGCTACCACCATGTGCCATAGTTTACTCTCATTTTTATTAATAAAGTCAGCGAAGAATAAATATTCCTCCTTACCTAACTGCCGTGGCTGTGTTGTTTCTACAATACTAAGATAACCATTATAACAATTATGATCAATATGGCTAGCGACGAAATTAGTCTCAATTTTATCCAAATGAACACAGTTATTACCAAAATCTATGACAGCGTTGAACTTTTGAAGAAAGTTCCGTCCTAAAATTAAGTCTCTTTCAATATCTGATATCACTAGAAAGTCCTGGGCGAATATCCTTTTCTCTATCATCAGACGAACTGAAATTTTACCGGAGACTAGTATTTTGTTCCCATTTACTGTCCTGATAATTGTCTCGTCAACTTGTGTTGTAAATTTGAGTTGTTCACATAGTTGCTTAGACATTATTGAAATTGAGGCTCCTGTATCGATCAATGCGGGATATGCCCTGTCGTTTAGTTCTACATATATTATGGGGTTTAAACTGACCTTAACAAAATGTTCTTCCTTTTTATTCGGCATCAGTGAGACATCCAATTCATTCACTGATGCCGGTTGGCATTTGGGGGCATCGGTGCATCCCCTGTATCCCTTCGCCTGTGTCTGAAATTATATGGGGGTCGATTAGGTAAGTTCGGCGTAAATCTCGCCCTTGTGTCCCTATATTCTATCCCGGTTGGCGTATGGAAACGGTCGCCGCTCCCTGGTGACGATGTGCTCTGCCCGGTAACGGGCTGCGCGATATTCGCCGCCGTCGCCGTTGAAGAGATGTGAACCGGCAAGTTGAGGTGCGTATCCGGCTGTTTTCCAAAAATGTGACCCATTTGGACGATCGTCTCCTTGAGGGTCTTTTTGTCGTTGTACACTGTCGACGCCAGTCTGCACTTATTTGGGTACGTGCAGGTTTTTAAAAAATGTTTGATGAAGACGTTGTCTGTGATCACGGGTGCCGCCTTGGCTGCACATTCTTCCAACGCATAATAGAATGTCAGCAAATCTTCATCAGGATGCTGATTTCGTGCATAAAATGCGGCCACGTAGTCGACGTCTCGTGAGAATTCTGAAATAAATTTATTTTTTATGTCGTCGAACGTCTGGCACGAGTCGACGATTGCCCTGTAGAAATATAGCGGTGGGCCGTCCAGGTAAGCAGCAATCACCACCTTCTTCGCTTCATCATCGTAGCGGTTCACAGCGGCTATCAAATTAAATTGTCTTAGGAAATCACTTACATCAGTGCTGCCGTTGAACCTTTCCATTTTGGCGTTCTTTGATTTACCTTTTTTATATTTTACCTCTTCTTCTTTTATTTTGACCCGCTCAGCAATACGAGAGGTAATTTACTTTGTGATAAATTCTCTGCAACAAAAGGAAAGCCCTACACAACATACGCGGCTGCCTCCGCCAACTAATGGGGACCGTTAGGCGGCAATTCTGATAAGCAGATTTTATCTAATGAAAAAAACGGTTATTCCAATATCATTTTTTTATTTAATCGAATTGGTTCACTTTTTACATTAAGGCCATGATTATTTATAGAGATGTGGCGGGGCAGTATCAGGGTCTCGGGACCCTTCTACTTTTCGAGATAAAAACAAACATAGGAGTAAATATTTTTCTGACGGACAACCCGCGTCATTTTTATTATTTTTTACTTTTAATCTTTTCAAATGAAATTCTAACATCTGCCGTAAGGTTGGTGTGCGCTTATAAACTCTTTATTTACAAAAATGTAAGGCACAACCAAACCTTACGCTACCTATGATCTAGATCGTTTCCAATTGTTCAGGATGGAGAAAAATCTCTATTGTCTGTCCTACGAAGTGTCTAAAAAGTCTGAATGTTCTGTTTATTAGCTTAACGTGGTGGAATAAACCTCCATACATTTGGCGCTTAGGCTTTTGGCGATTTTTGAAAAAAAAGTATTAATTTAAAGAACCAAGGCATGGTCACTCTAAATTACCATTAAAATAAAGAAGACGAAGCGCTACTACACACATTTTGTAGTACTACGTCGTAGTATTATCAAGAAATGCCGCGTCGTAGTAACTATGTCCATCAACAGCGACTATTTTTTTTAAAGTTTGTGTTTCCATATTTCTACTTTTTTGTACTGAGCGATGCTAATATAAATATGCAGGTACGTTTATATCGTATCAAAGAAACTAACATTCAAATTTGGCTGGTGACGAAAAATCAACCCTGTATAATTCCAGCTATTCCCACAACAAATAATAATGATAATGTGTGAAAAACCACAAAAAAAAAATTGACAGAAAAGCCCCTAAAAATCGCGCAAGACTATGCAAATATTAAACAATAATGTTTTTTAATTTAACATTATAAAAGATTCAATAAATCTGATCCTCTCAATTGTTACCAGCGTTGCGTATTATGAGATCAGCGAGGGTCAGGAGGCAAAGGGCGATAACTGCCACTTTCCATATGTTTGTTAAAGAGGGATGCGCCCTCCGACCTCACAAACTATGACTTGCTAAACTAAAGGAGTTATTATGACGGATAGGATATTATTCATGAAAAGTGATTCGGTAATTTTTGTGGTTAAAAATAATTACATTTTAAGACAAATATGGGACTTGAGTGAAATATGGGACAAATCAGGACTTTATTTCAAAACAGAAATTTAAAATAATAATTTTTATTATATCACTAGCCACCGCGCGCAGTTTTACCTGCGTAACTTTTGATCCCGTGGGAATTTCGGGATAAAATGTAGTCTATAACCTTCCTCAAGAGTTGGGCTATCAAATGTAAAAATAATTTTTCAAATCCCACTTGTAGTTTCTGAGATTAGCGCGTTCAAACAAATAAACAAACAAAAAACAAACTCTTCAGCTTTATATATTAGTATAGATTTCAGCTCAGAGCGAATTAGTATTTTTTGGACAAAGGCCTTAAGAAGGCTGTCATCTGCTTAGAGTGACACTGCTGCTGTTTCTATGTTTTATAAATTAGTTAACACAGTTCGACTCTGATACAGAAACGAATAAACACGATGATTTCGGATGATATAGAGCAAAAGGAAGAACAGTATCGTAAAATTATTTCTTTGTTCATGCCAAAAACATTTTTACTAAAAAGCAAGATAAGTATACGTAAAATCATAAAAGTCTTTGTCAATATGTTTATTTATATTAGAGGTCACAAACTACTGATTTGGAAGACACTAATTCTGTCGTATGTTGATACCGTTTTTCAAATAGATTAACCTAATTCATTACTATCCTTCATATCAAATTAAAAGATCCGAGGCAAGAAAACCCGGAGCGATTCAATACTATTTACAAACCAAAAACCACATTGTGCTATTCAAATTGAAATGGTATTATTGTAAGCGATAGCGAAACTGAACACAGCCGGCTAATGATTGCCAGTAACAAAAATAAAATATACAACAATCTTTATGTTGTTTTTTTCACCCTCTGCAAGAATTGTATAATACCACCACTCGAAACACATTAACTTTCACAACGTAAAGAAAAACAAAATAAATGATTGGGACTAATTCGTAATAAAAATGCCACATGCGAGCGAATATGAGAGGGGACAATTATAACAAATTAATAACGCGAACTACCCTCGAACTCGAGATTTGCATTCATCGCTTTTATTCACCTACCACCCTTCCCAAACGGTACTCATCTCTATATTCATAAAAATAAGACTGAAACTCATTTTCACAATAAATTCATCTTACAGCATTCTTCCTACACACCGTCTCTAAGGGTCATCTAAATCGAATAATTCAAATCTAAACTCTAACTTCACCACCATAAGAATCAAAACTTGTGATTTCCTTTTCGAAATCACTTGAATATTAAAAGTCCTGGTAATTATTCAGGATTCCATCCATCATTAATCACACCAGTGGGTGGATGTAGGGAAACCATGTAAAAATGATTGTTAAAAAGATAAATTGCGCGAGACACGGCGAGTGATGTGTATTCGCTGGTTGTGAGACGATTCTGCGTACCCTGTTGTTGTGCGGCTGGAATTGTGTCACATCACATGTTACACAGTGGCGTAATTGTTACATTAGCGAATTAATTTGTTACAAACATTTCTTTTTTGACAATTTATTGAATTACGTACAATAGCAACTTGCACAAAAGATATCTGATTTGTATCGGCAGGCGGCAGTGAACATTCTTAAGATCTTATATCGGTTGCTAAACCTTATGGTAAGAGACTATTTGTTTTGTTTACATTTGGGACATTATAACATCTGTGGATGCTGGCTTGAAAATTTGGTTCTTAAAAAAACATGAACTTACAACATATTATCACAAAAGGTTGCTTTTCGTAGAGCACACGCTTATAATAGTTTTAATAGTGGACTTATATAAAAGAGTTACGTAAAGACTAGCATACTTAATCAAAATCGCACAATGTAGCCAACAATCACATCGAAGGGCAAATCGGAACATCATAGCATCACCCAAACATTATCACCGTGTAACTGTCACACTCAGATCCAATTCAGACACAATAATACAGACTATGCAACAATACATGGCAACACAAATTAATATATTCATACTTTACCGTCAAAAATAAGCGACAAAGCTTCAAATTGTTAAAAGTAAAACTCAAAGAAAAATTGTTTGTATTACTGGAGATACTAAGAGCGTTTTTTCAATGTTCACTTGCAAGATAAGTATTTGCAAGGTTCCATTATCATTAAAATTATGTGTTGCAACAATGAATTAATCGCGATTTTTATAGCGCGGAACAGAGCCGTGGTAAATTCACTTAGGGACAGTTTTATCGTTTGGAATTAAATATTTTTTATATCTGTACACACTGAATCTATTGTGGTCTTTTTTAATTGTTCGGTGTATTATAGTGTTTTTAATTGAATTTTTATTGCATTTGTAATATTAATGATGGAGTGCTGACATTAGTGAATGAAAGGTGATAATGGTTGGTTATTTGTTATAGTGATTTTTATTATAATTCGAGGTTAAACTTCATGAATTTGTTGCGGTACAAAAGTGAGTACATATAATGCTCTAAACAATGCTATAATTAACAACTGCTTATTTTGAAAATAGTTAAGTGTATTCGATAGAATATTGAAATGTTTAATTAAGAAATAAGTAGCATAAAGAACTAGCTACAAGTGAAATAATTATATGAATCTAAAAGGTTATAGAACCTGTTGTTAACAATTTATCAACTTAAATAAGGCAAAAATAATTAAAGCATCCTGAAATCCATAAAATATTAGCAGCTCTAATGTTTCACAATCACTCTAGTTATGTCATAAAAGGCGAATAATCCGGATGACGTTTACTAGAAAGATTCCTTCTAATCTGATGATTAACCAATTACTTCCTATATTCGTATGCTCTATACTATATAAATCATCAACATCGTACCTCTAGTCACCAATGAAAATATAACAAATGTGCACCTTAAGGAAAATAATAAAAGCTACTTTCCCAAGACGCAAGCTTCCGCACGGATATTGTAATTCGTCAAACTTCAACATTTCTTTCTACACACGTCGATATTACTGAACATGATCAATAGATTTTTCCGCCTCACAAATGTAAGGAGAGTACAAAGAAATAAGAGATTTTCATACGAAGAAAATACACAATCCATAGAACACCCGTTTGTACGTGTGTAAGAAAGGAGGTTTCTTATTTTGGTCTTTAATTTTTGATGGGAGGGGTATAAAAGGCCTTGTTGGCTTTCAAATCAGTGACATGTTATTAGTGAGATAAATGCGTATGTTTTTAAACCTCAAAAAGAAGAGCTCTTAAATAAATGAAAAATGTGATAAATAAAAAATAAAAAAAATTACCCGACCAGGGTTCGAACCTGGGACCTCTCGTTTGTCGGACGAGTGCTCTTCCAACTGAGCTACCGGGGCCTAACGCTACGCCTCGAAATTACTTACCACATTTTTGTTTTTACGTTATATTGCTAACGTAGCTCCATCTTATGGTATAAGCTTTGCAGCTAAGACCACCCGAGATCAATTTCTTTACAGAAATTGTGAATCCCAGTTAAAGTGAAGCATTGCAATGTTTTAATTATGTTTTTAAGTTTTTTTTGCATTTAAAATGCTCAATTATTCTTAAATAAATGAAAAAAACTTAAAAACATTATTAAGAAGAGCTCTTATCCGAACATATTTTAATAGACATTAAAGATATCTTAAGTAATCCGTATAAGTACCATGATTTAGAGATGAAGTCACTGGAATCAGATGAAAACACAACACAGAATAAGTGAATAGGTTTCCCGTGGATGGACGTGTACCACCATAGTCTTCATGCGCACTTTCTATCAAGTAGCATGGAAGACAAGCGCCTATTCCTTTTAATATAAAAACGTCCACAATACACATAGCTTATTGTCGAGAAACAGAAATGATACTAGAGAGAAAAATAATTGAGATACATAAATATTTTATACAGTCATTGATATGATACGAGCGAAGTTGAGAGTTTTGGGAATGCCCATATTCAGCAAAGGTCGTGTCCAAGCTTGATGACGATCATGATTAAATAGATATTTATTTATTTATTTATTTATTGCAGGAAAACTTACAGCTAAGTACAAAATTAACTATAATTACAGTGAACGATGGCCATTTAAGAGTTTTCACGAATATAAAAATATACGCTTTGCTTTATTTCAGATAAAAGACAAGAATGGCAGTGATTACTTGCTGGAGGACTTCCAACCTAATGTAACAGGTTTGTCAACATATCTTTTCTATCGGTGGCGGCGATAAAGCAATTGAATGGCTTGCCTACATAAAATATTAAAAGACCCTTAATATATTTCTTGAAATTTTAAAGTAGTGTTGATAACTTCCCTCTTTTCTTTTTGTAATTTCAGCGTAGAATAATTAAGAAGATACAATAAGATATCATAAATAAATCTTATTACTATATAAGGGCATAAAAAAAATGTAATCAATTACAGATTTTTTATAGCATTTTAAATATTAAAACATGAAAGTATTTTCAGGTTCGTTTTTAAATTATAAATTAAATGGCAACCTTCACACCTTACTATATCAGAAATGGAATCAGCGGTTATTGTTTTATTGAATTTAATAAGCCTCGCCATGTTGCTCGAACATTTTTTTTTTTTTGTTTTTCCGCCAAGGAAAGTCGTTTGGCACCCACTAAAACCAGTAAAGCTAGCTTTAGCGGGAGGAGGATGAATCCTATTACGGACGAATGGGCATTCTATAAGCTGTTAACCATAAGTGGCTAATGGCAAATAGAATGCCCAGACAGTGTGGAGACTCTCTCAGATAGGCTGAGCATACCCACTAAACATCTCCCTTTTGACTCACCTTGATTAAGGTCCTTAGTCGTCGTCGGAACGACAGCCAATTGGAGCGAGAGGCTGCGTGGTGAGCGGCATCCTGACGGCTGCCACCAAAAGGAACTGAAAGTGAGAAAAACAAAGCTAAGATTAGCAGAATGGCAAAGCTGAAACTAAGATATTATCTAGAGTGATCAGACTCACTCAGAGATAGGAATGCTGGAAAGAAGGACTACGTTTAGAAACGTTGAGCTTGCTGGAGTTTCCTGATAAGGGGAGTGAACTTGGTTAGGACCGGAAGAGCACCGTTGAAACCCTCTGGGCTGGCGTCGAGAGCGGCGCCGAAAGCCAGGATCTCGTCGATGGGAGCGAGCTGGATCCAGAACGCCATGCGGTCTTGAGAACCTTTTGCGTTCTGGCACTGGGAAGCCGATTTGGCGGCCGGTTGCGATTGAGTCGCATCCCGGCTGCGCTGACCTGAAACGAAAGAGGTGAAGGCCTTGGGGGCCTTTGAACTGACTGGAGGAGCGTCCGAGCTAGGCTGCGGTCGCTCTCTCCAGTTCTCGATGGGCTTCACGGTAGCCCTGGCAGCACGCGGTGCCTTGGGGCAGCCGCGAAAGTTTGCTGTGTGGCCAGACTGGCCGCACAAGACGCAGGACGGAGCGGTGGGCGATTCGGGAGTGCGAGAGCACTCCTTAGTCCCATGCGGTTCTAGGCACTTGACGCACCTAGGGGAAGCAAAACAGTTTGCCGCCGCATGACCATACAATTGGCAGCGGTGGCACTGACCTGGGAAACCACGTTTGTGTGGAGCTTCGACTCGGATGTTGGAGAGACCGCACACGGTGAGCTTGCCTCTGAAAATGGACTGCCCTTGCGGGCTCTTCGCTAGGATTACTAGCGCAAGTGGGAACTGCTTGCCTCGGCGGCTGTGCATTTTGTGCACAGATTCGACGGGGAAGCCTTGAGAAGACAAGTCCTCTTGGATTTGCTCGTTCGAGAGCTCGAACGGCACGTTCCTGAGGACGGCACGAATCTTACGCTCCTCAGGGAGGGCGTAAGTGTGGTACTCGAGCTTCTTGTCAGCAAGAAGCCGAGTGAAATTCCTGAAATCAGAAATTGAGCAGACAACGACCTTAGATATATAGAGTATATAGAGTCACCCACATTGGATGCCTTACTATACTGGATCTTCGGGGAGTGCGTTCCGCAAAGAGCTGAGACCTCGGTCCAGCGGCTCTTGTCCCGTAGGAAGACGGGGGGCGGAGACTTGACTTTCGGCGGAGCCGAATCTGATTGCGACGCAGGCTGTGACGCCGGGATCGCTGAAACAATAGGCGCAGGAGCAGACGCCGGTGCGACATTTTGCGGAGCAGGAACAGCGGCTGGAGCAGCTGAAACGCATGGAGATAAAGTCGAAGAAGCATCTTGCTTCTTCTTCTTAGACTTGGACTTTTTGCGAACCTCGGTGAACGGAGCAGGAGATACTGGAACTAAATGAGCAGAGTCGGAATCATTCCCTGGCGGGGTAGTTTTCCGTTTGCATGCGGTGGAATCTACCGACATGCAGTTTGAAAAGGGGTCGACGTACTCGGATGGATCTGGAGACGCCGGAGAGTCGGTTTGAAACCCCTGAGAAAGAGAGGCGACCTGAGGACGAGCTGACGATTGCTTTCACAAGGACTCGATTTGAGCGAGAAGAGCTTCCTTCTCGGCTGCATATTGGGCTACCAGTGATTGTTTATCGCTGGACATCTGGCTGAAATCTGAAGACAACTGACTGAATTCTGAAGACGAGGGACGAGCAGATAATTGCTCCTGCAAGGAATTGATTTGAGTGAGAAGGGCATCCTTCTCAGATGCATGTTGTGCTTCCAATTATCTGATTTTAGACGAATGGGAAGGGGGACGAGCGGCTGGTTGCTGCTGAAAGGACTGCTGCAAGGACTCGTTCTGCTGCTGCAAGGACGCGTTCTGCTGCTTTAAGGACTCGATTTGGTCCTCGAGACGGCTTGCGCCGGCTTGATAAGTTGATGAGGCCTTCGAAGGCCGCCAACAAACGACGGGAGTTTGCGCAATTAGCTTCGTTACACTGAGTGTGACGAGGCATAATGCTGGGCTGAAAGAAAGTCTATCGAAGACAAACTGCGCTGAAAAAGAAAACGACCCAACACGGACCTATTGCCGGTGAACGGCGGACGATCAGGCTTCGTTGGCACGGTTACGTATCCACCTGACCAGCGATGCTTCGGCCGGCAGCAGTCGGGTCCGCCCTGAAAAGGGCAGATGAATTAGCCCCGACACCACACAGCCTCCACAAGAGAAAACTTTCCGAAAGAGCTTAACTTGGCACCTGACCCGCACGAGTGCGGGGGAGGGAACAAGGGCAGTGCAATACGAACACTCGGGAGCGGCCGCAGACACGACCGTTCGGGAGCGAACGCAAACGGGAAGTGTTTTGATGCTCGAACATAGAAGAAGTATTCTTATATGTGTATTATGATTTATTGATTTAACAATTTATGTACACATAAGTTTAGATACAATAAAGAAATACATTGAATAAAAATAAGTACAAAGGTTCTTATTATTAGCTTGTAGGATCAAGATTTGTATTTAAACTTAGGTTTATATATTATTTATGTATATACTTATTATATGTGTATAATATATATTATATAATTTTTATATGCAGTATGTTTATTGTTAAAACGTAGTTGAACATGTGATTTATTAGTACCTACTGATGTGTCTTTAGTTTTTCTATTACTTTTTTGCAAGGTTGTCTGATAGAGATCGCTTTACGGCCACCTGTTGTGCCTATCATGTTTCTTTTTTATTGTATATGTTTTCCTTTTGTAATTGTGTGCAATAAAGAATAAATAAATAAAATATACCTTCTTAAATCAGTTTATCGAAAAACTTATGAAAATCGACGTTCACAATCAAACTTGTAAAACGGCAATAAGCTTGTGTCGAACAAAAGTCAACTCTACTTTGCTTTCAATTTAGTTTTCTTGTAAAAACAGTGGGTATTCACAGTTTCAAATAACTAATAATTGAACTAACAAATCACCTACCCAACGATAATTTGTATATATTTTACAAGGCCAATAGAATATCAACCTTAAGAATTAAACTTGAATACATCTTTAAATATTAACAAAACTTATAAAGGCTACCCATTTTGAATCGCTTTAACTAACTATTTAACTAACACTTCGATTTAATTAAACTTGACAACAGAGACTATAGGTCATAAAGCATCATTTATCATTTCGAACTATTCAGGCAAGAACGTCGTATCACGGCCGACGAGGAACTACCATTGTTGAACATTTTCTTTAATGGCAACACTAGCCTAGACAATGGCTGGACGTATATTGCCGTAATAAGCGTGATTATCAACTTGTTTTGTAGAATAGCTAATGAAAAATGGATGCTTTGTTTTTATATTTAAAAAAAACTGTACATAGGTACATGTTTATGTATAGACACATGCCACATCGTGACAGCTTTGTGAGTTTTTTGTTCATTAAGAGACTGAATCCATATAAGTCCTCAATCTTGCCAAAAGTAATTTGGAGCCTGAAAATCAAGTGAAATACACAGGTTAATGTGAATTGCTGGGACACACCATAGTCAGTTAATTTAAATAAGGTTACGCATTTTATATAAAAAGGAAATGAAACACCCTTAGAGACACGTTTATCTAAGAACGGAAGGTATATTCTTAACCAATTTTACAAAGTCAAACCGCCGCCCCATCTCTATGGAGACAAATCAACCCTACAAAAACCCTATATGGACTAGTTCACCCAAAGCGCTACTACACTAGAGTTTTCTTATTATAATAGCTACCCAGCAAACGTTTAATGCAATGATGGATCTGGAATTACAGCAGATTGCATCAGTAAAGAACAGTGGCAGCGGGCCATACCTGATTTTAGTTGATTTATTTTGTGGCGTTTAACAAACAAAAACATACATATAAAACTATTCGGAATTAATTCCTGAGTAACTCAGTGCAAAAAATACTCGTAGACAAACGTTACACGAAAAGATATTGCATTTTGAATATTATGAATATATTGACGACCGGCTGGTGTAGCGGTAACATAAATTGCCTTCTATGCCAGAGGTCCTGGGTTCGAATCCCGGCGGCGACGGATATTTGTGTGATGAACATAGATATTAGTCGTCAAGTCATGGATGTTTATATATTTAAGTTTATTCTAATAAATAATATGTATTTATTCAATATGTATGTTTATATATTTCTTAAGTATATCAGTTATCTAGTATCCATAACACAAGTTCTCTAAGAAACTTAATTTGGGCTAGATAATGATGTGTGAGTGTCAGAAATATTAAAAAATATGTTTTGTATGTCTTTGGCACTTACAACTCAATTTTTCTCTAACTCTACACACTTTAAACCAATAATGTTCTGAAAATTGGTAGAAGAATAAGTTATTAAGATACCTAAGTGATGATTAGAATTCTAAGCGCTCATTATTTCACGTAACTAAGGATCCGCATTTGTTCTTTGTGTTGTGTTATTTTTGTTTTACTGCCGTTCTTTTAAGCACAAATTCGCTTGTGCGTGATTAATAAAATGGATCGATTTTTTAATTTTAGTACGAATCTGGTCGGCGCAATACCCTGGATAGGCATGTAGTAAAAGGCGACTATTTCGATTAACCGCTTGGGGGCAGGGCCCGCCTGGTTAGCGACCACTCTTCATATAAAATCTGCCGCCAAATATAACAGCTCCGGCGTTGATGTATTCCGGCAATATTTTATGAAGAGCCAGTTCTCTCGCCGTGTGCTGTCATCTCCGACCTCATCTTCACTTGCCATCAGGTGAGGTTGAGGTTAAGTCACCAATAAAAAACGACGAGTCCATTGTAAAAAAAAACAATAACCTGTAATTAAAATATGAAATTAAAAATATATCCTGTAAAAAAAAGTCATTAGAAAGGGTAGTTTTCAATCATAAGGGTTTTTCCCAATCAGTTAGTATTACGTCACCGGGCCTGTAGTGATTCGATCTCGTCCCATCTACGTGCCTGAATCGAATAGCCCACAATACAGTATATCTAAATAAACACACAGAGTTTCATTGTAATGCCAGTTACATACGAAATATATACCTACTTTTAACAATACACCCGTCAGGGTAATGGAAAAAATGAAAGCACTCGAATGGTAGAAAATATTCGGAGCTGGCAACACTCGTCTGTAATTTGAATGCCTTCTATTTTTGAATTCAGACGTGGGATTACTATATGTTGTCTGTTGTTTAAAAGCTTTTTTATTCTTTACAAGTGCGTATGAATTTATGGTATGAGTTGAATTCAAAATGTTATTTTTCAGAATCAAGTACAGCAATAAGTTACTAATGAATTTTTTATTTTGAAGTCAAGTTATTTCGGAACAGTTATATCGATTCCATGCATACTCACCATAGAGAAACTTTCTAAATTTACCCAGTTTACGAAAGGTGTTTTAAATATTTTGAAATAGCTTATTTCGCTTTTAGTTCAGAAATCAGTTTCCAGTTGATGAATCCACTTTAAGGGTCCAACAATAAGCGTCAAATCCCTTAAAGATGTAACTTGGAACAATGACCCACCGAACTAATGATTAATTCAGAGATTTTTCAAGTACTCTGATATTGGGGCCATGACATCTGCGATTTGTCAGCGTTTATTACCTGTTGGTAATAGACGTTTAATTATGAGAAATACACGAAACTACCTCTGATTAGATATACAGTTCTGTGCTTCGTAGACAACATGGATTTAATTTTTATTCACAATCTTAAAGGAAATGTAATTATATTAGGTGATTTAAATCTTAATAGCGCCTCAGTGACTGTAAAGAATTATTTTGGATACTTTATGTCGTTCTGTAATCTAATTGAATATAACGGTATAAGAAACATTCACAATGGAATTTTAGATGTTGCTTTGGTCCGGGAGAATGTTGACGTTCGGAGTGTTATTGTTAGTAGTACCGTAGAAATGGTTCCTCTTGATGCTTACCACCCTGCTCTTAATATTGAACTTACACTCCAGTCGGTTACATGTTCGAATACTATCCCGCCTAGCAATATAAACCCATTGTTAGACTGGAATTTTAACAAGTGTGATTTTGATAAGTTGTACCTCTCCCTTCAGGAAACATCATGGGATACAGTGATCGAGTGTAATGATCCAGTTCAAGCGGCAACCGCATTTTATAATATTATGTATTCCGTTTTTGATCAATGCATACCCAAAAAATCTCGCAGAAGCAACGCGTGTCGTAGGTACCCAGTATGGTTCACGAGCGATATTATTAAGGATATTAAACTAAAATCGAAATTACACAGCGAGTGGAAACAGACTGGTTCAAGAGAAACATATAAACAATTTGCGGAACTTAGAAAATCATTAAAAGCTCGCGTTGCTGGAGCCTACACTACGTACACACACCAAGCTGAGAATAATATAACATTGAGGCCCCAATTTTTTTGGCGACATATATCTAACCTAAGGTCGAAAGGTGGTTTTGAGCCCAAGGTCACTTATAAAGGGGAATCATTCACAGGAGTGGAGGCTGCCGAAGCTTTTGCTAACTTTTTCTCAAGTATGTTTTTATCTGACATACCTATTTTAAATGCTGAAATTATTGAATCTGACTCTAGTTTTAATAGTAATTACGTTAACATTATTAATATCTCATTTGACGACGTACTAAGCGGAATAAACAAACTAAAACTAAGTAGTTCTATAGGACCTGACAATATACCCTCGGCCGTATTAAAGCATTGTAAGAAATATATTTGTGAACCACTTTGCCATATATTCAACAAAGCTTTACAAACCGGAAACTACCCACCGCAGTGGAAGGTTTCCAGGGTTACGCCTATACCTAAAACCAACGATCGCGCAGCTGTAGAACAACAACGCCCTATCGCCATTTTATCAAGTCCAGCTAAAGTGTTTGAAAGTGTCCTTCACAAAGCCATTTACACACAAGTGGAGATGTTACTAAATGACGCGCAGCGTGGTTTTAGGGCTAAACGATCGGTTAGCACTAATTTACTGACTCTGGTGGACTTTATATCGAAACAGCTGGACCAAGGACTCCAGGTGGATGTAGTATATTTTGACTTCCAGAAGGCTTTTGATCGAGTTAATAATGATGTTTTATTAGCGAAGCTTATGGCTGTAGGTTTCACGCCAGGTCTACTGAGACTTCTAGCGGACTATCTCCGGGATCGCCAGCAGTTTGTCAGGCTTGGAATGTATGATTCCTCTCCCTATTCCACTCGTTCAGGGATAAGTCAGGGCTCAATTCTCGGACCCCTTCTCTTTTTAATAATGATCAATGATCTACCTAGCGTTCTACAGAACGCACAATGCTTGCTTTATGCCGATGACCTAAAGTTATATATTAGCGTTAGGTCTTATGCGGACTGCCTGGCTCTACAGCAAGACATTAATGCAGCCTACAACTGGAGTCAAAATAATAGCATGGAATTTATACAGGCTAAATTTTTTATTATGACATATGGTAGAATGAGGCATCATATATTTTATGATTATAAATTAAATAACGAAACCATAAAAAGGACAAACACGATAAAAGACCTAGGCGTTATATTTGACCAAAAGTTGACATTTCATGACCATATTTTAAAAACGGCAAAAGACTCATCTCGTAGGCTAGGTTTCGTTTTAAGAAACGCACGTGATTTTAGGAATCCAACTGTCATAAAAGTGCTGTATAATACTTTGGTTCGAAGTAAACTGGAATTTAGCGCCTGTGTTTGGAATCCGCATGAGAGCAAATATGAACTTGTGTTAGAAAAAGTTCATAAGTCATTTTTGCGCTACCTCTATAAGCGCTTATATGGGTACTATCCGTACATGTATCCGACAAAATTTTTGTTAGGATGTTTGGGGTACAATTCGTTGGAAGTCAGGAGGAAACTCGATCAATTTATACTTGTTTGTAAAATATTACGTGGCATTATCGACGCTCCTGACTTGCATAACGAGCTTGCTCGGCTGTTTGTCCCGGACAACTACACCCGCGCGCGGCAGCACGCCCTGCTGGCAGTCCCCCGCAGCCGCACCGTTGCGCGAGCGCAGTCCCCACTACCGCGCACACTCTCCGGACTCAACAGACTCCTGGACGAAAACCCTGAATGTGACTTGTTTGCGGATGAATGGAAGTGTTTACTGTTGGCATGTCTGGAGAGCTGCGAGATTGACGAATGAATGAAATTATTGACATATACCTTTTATTTATTTTTGATCTATTATTATTTTTAGTAACATAAGTTGACTTTGAATTATGATTGTTTAGATTTTTATTCCTGATTTTGCTTTTTATTATTATTTATTGACATTTTGTATTTTGTATTATTAATTATCAATTTATTTTATTCATCTTTACTATTAATTTATTGTGTTTCTTGTTTTAGGCATAAGCTAATTTAATTCTTGTACCTATTTAATATTATATAATGACAATTTGTATTCTTAACTTATGTAAGTGGTTTTACCGTTTAAGTTAATAAATTAAATAAATAAATAATCTTTTTTTTTTTTATTGTAAGGATAGGACGTTTGTCTTCCATGCCACCTGATGGAAAGTGCGCATGAAGACTATGGTGTTACACGTCCATCCACAAGAACCTATTCACTCGACACTTAAAAGTTCCAGGACTGTAGTGGTCAGGAAAAACAGACGCAGGCAGATTGTTCCACACCTTGGCAATCCGTACCAAAAAGGAACTATCGAAGCGTTTTGTTCGACTTCTTGGTATATCGACTATATACGGATGGAAGTTCTGTCTGCGTCTGGTAGTCCGGTGGTAAAAAGGGGTGGGTTCAATTTGGTCAAAAAGAGCACTCGCACACTCACCAAAATGTAGCCGATAAAATACTGTCAAACAAGCAACCTTACGACGATGCTCCAGCGTCTGCAATTTTTTATTTGTAAGGTTGTTGTTATTTATGAGTTTTCGGGCTCTTCGGTCAACAGAGTCTAGCGCTTCGAGCTGGTATTTGGCAGAACCATCCCAAAGGTGACTACAGTACTTCATGCAAGACCTCACTTGGGCTGTGTATAAGTTGAGGAGCCGTTCAGGGCTGAAGTACCGCCGGACCTTCGAGATGATACCCAATTTTTTGGAAGCCGTTTTTGCCATAGACTCAATTTGTTGTCCGAAGTTTAATTTGGACGTTATAGTGACGCCCAAAAGCCCTAGTTGATCGGTGATGGGAACAGATACATTCTGGAAAGTGGGCGTAAGAGTAAAGGTGCTCTTTTTTGCGGAGATTAGACACGCTTGTGTTTTGGAGGCGTTGAATTTGACCAGGTTAGATTCGCCCCAATCGGACACATTCCGCAAGGTCGAATCAACGCGCTCAATCATAGACTCTCTCAAAATCTGGATTTCATGGGCGCTCGTTCGCGCATTGGATATATATCTCTCAACAACAGTGCTGTCATCAGCATATCCAATAATGCCTGGTGTTAGGAGGTCATTAATGTGCAGCAAGAATAAAGTTGCAGAGAGAACAGATCCCTGAGGTACCCCGGCATTAATTGCCATTAGGTCAGAGGAGTAGCCGTCTAAGACTACTCGAATCGACCGTTCCCTCAGAAAATCAGATATCCAGTCGCAGAGCCCGGTCGGTATGCTATATGCTGGAAGCTTGCTGAAGAGACCATCATGCCAGACCCTGTCAAAGGCCTTGGAGATGTCTAAGGATACAGCTATTGCTTCACCATGACCCTCCAAGGCCTCACTCCATAAGTGTGTGGCATACACGAGAAGATCGCCGGTCGAGCGTCCACTGCGGAAACCATATTGGCTATCGCTTAGGAGCTCGTTGGTCTCAAGGTATGCCAGGAGTCGATTGTTCAATACACGTTCCATGACTTTACAAAGTATGGAGGTGATTGAAATTGGTCGATAGTTGACAGGATCAGCACGGCTTCCCTTCTTCGGTACTGGTTGTACGTTAGCCAGCTTCCAGGATTTGGGGACTTTACCAGATTCCAAAGAGAGTCCATAGAGACGCGTCAAAACGGGAGACAACTCAGCTGCGCAGCGTTTCAACACCACTGCAGGAATACCGTCTGGACCGCTAGCCTTATTCTCGTCTAGGTGCAGCAAGCACTTAAGAACCTCCTTTTGGCGAATATGAATGGTGCCCATTGTAGGACCGAACTGAGGTAATTGGAGTGGGATTTTACCTTGGCTATCTAGACGAGAATTTTCCGCAAAGATACTGGCAAATAAATCCGCCTTTTCCTTAGCGGTGTGGGCCAGAGAACCGTCAGGTTTCCGCAGAGGCGGCAGCGACGGGCGACAAAAGTTCGTTTCGACCGACTTGGCGAGGGACCAGAAAGCTTTACTTCCCGAGGGGTATGAGGCTATTCTGTCTCCGATACAGCCTATGTGGGCGAAACGAGCTCTCTTGATCACCTTTTTGCAGGACTTGGCGGCAGCATTGTACCTCTTTTTGTGTTCATGCGAATCCACGGCTTTGCTTCTGCGAGCGGTTGCCCAGGCTTTGTACGCTTCTCGCTTACGCTTTTCAGCGGAAAAGCATTCAGCACTAAACCATGGGCGAGCTTTGGTTTCAAGGGATAGATCAGCGTAGGGAATGAAGAACTCCATTGCTTGACCTATCACACTTGAGACTGCATCAGCGCAGCACGATGGATCGGTTGATGTAAAACAAGCTTGCCGCCACGGATAAGATGCGAAGAAATGTCGCATTTCATCCCAATCTGCCGACTTGTAACGCCATACTCGCCTAGAACCACTTGGTCGGGTGTCAGGTGGCGAGTACTGCGATACAGATTTCACCAGACAGTGATCGGATGTCCCTAAGGGTGCAGTGACGGACACCGAATATCTGTCCGGATCGGTTGTCAGCAGAAGGTCCAGGCAGTAAGCAGTGTGGCCAGCAACGTCTGGGATGCGCGTAGGCTCGTCAACAAGCTGAGAGAGGCCATGAGTGAGCGAAAACTTAAAAGCCTCTCTACCAGCATGGTCAGTGTCCTGAAACGGGTATAACCACTGTCCGTGGTGTGCGTTAAAATCCCCCAGGAACACCAACTGCGCTGTGGGAAAACGTTGCTGAACCTTGTCCGCTGTACTGCTGAGATAGTCCATAAGCCTCGTTGTCTCCCGATCTCCGCTGTGTGACCGATAAATACCAGCGTATACCATTTGGTCTAGGCCGGTATCTATGTGAACCCACATAACTGAAAGGTCCGGCACTTCTAAGTAACGGAGACGCTGACAACAGATCTTGTCACTGGCATACATGCACACCCCGGCGTGCGGGTGGAATTTGGACTCCAGGATGTAACCTGGGTAACAAAGGTATGCCGAGTCTGACGGATCACAGATCTGCGTCTCCGTTAGGAAGAGTAGGTGGGGTCTCTCCGTCTCGAGGTGGTGGTGGACATCATTGAGATTGGAGTGCACTCCTCGGATGTTACAGAAGTGCACTTTAAACGAGAGGAAGTGCAACCGCTGTGTTACCTTACTCTTCTTTGGACCTTTCATTAGTTTTGGAGTGGAGTGAATAGGGAGGAGAACAGAAGTTGAGTGAAGCGCTGCAAATGGAACCAAGCAACTCGATAGGGGTGAAGCACCATTGGGAAACTCGCTTGGAGACTGCGGGGACGCCCGAACCCCCCCGAGTTCGCCATCGGGTCCTCTCAAACCGGTCGCCAACCGGCACGATGGAGCCTCCCGGGATTTTTCGCGAGGTGGCGGGGCAGCCTTTTGCATGTGGCTGGCATGCTACTTGGGCCCCCTACTACCTGCGGTCGGCCAGCGGTGCACCGTGCTTCGGATCCCGCTACCCTCCAAAACGAGTTACCCGGTGAGTCATTATCACACGCCAAGCCACGGCCGAAGCCTACTACCAGATTTTACTGCTCGTTTAGCACCACCCAGGGACCACGTACAAGGCATCGAGGGCTAAACCTTGCGGACGCGAGCAGTTTCCAATTTCCAGTCCCCATAATCAACTATCGAATTCTTATAGTTTAAAAAAAAAATGTGAATTTTTCATATATTTATTTTCATACCTGAGAGAATACCTCTCTCTAAGGGTCGTTTATAATATCTCTACCACTTCTGGTAAAATACGTTGTAGAAGCGACTAATCCAAAGCTTGGTGGTATGAACCTTCCACTTAAACTTTTCTAGTGGCCATTATATTATGCAAATCCTATATAATCCACGCGGCAACAATATGTTCAGAAGTATGTATTGTATTATGATTAACCACTATTCCTCACCAAGATCTGTGAACAAACGTAAACTTACTATTTCTGCAGTATACCTGTAAGGCCTCTGCCTCGAATTTTGCGGACCTCGTGCCGCTCCCGTCCCGCTACTGCGCCGATGTTTTCGAGGCCGTTCTATTTGATTTAACGTAAACCATTCTATCCCTGTCGCCCCGCGGCCCGCCGAATTCAAGGATAATGCCTATGGAACTGCTTCTAGTAATCAAAACAGCTAACACCTTGCGTAACTTCATAACGATCTAATGCTCGTATTACAGCACGAGACTTAATACTCGTTTCACGTAAGCGTTGTTCACCAGCTGATTCTTGACTTGAGCTTTAGTCTTATTACAAAACAATTATCAAAACCAGTTTACCTGAAACTAGTTTCAAATATCTGACTCAGTTGATACTGGGTTTTCTTTGAAAAAAATTTGTTTCCCATTACATTTAAAAACAAAACTAATGGTCTGTTATGTTATACGCAACGTTTAGATTATAATGTCTTATAAATTGCGTTAAATTCTATATGATATATGACAAAATTGCCAATGTTTTGAATTATTTATCTGTTTTTCGATATAAGCAGTACCGTTAAATTATAACTGCCGCTTCTTTTTACTATGAAAATATATTTATATTTATCACTCAAAAATAATACGAAACGTAAAAGCTAAATGTAATGTTGCCAACTACTAAGTAAAGTCACTTAAAATTATAAATTCCAATATAGTTTTTATTTACGAAAAGCAAGTTCAAACTTGTTTTAAAAAGTTCAAAGTTGTTATAAAAATATTATTATCACTGAAAGGATCTATTGTAGTTAATACAGATCACTATTAAAGAAGGCACGAATCGCGTACCTATCTAGTTTTTCTCTAAGCCACAGTTCACAACATCAAAAACTTATTTTGAAGTACGCTCAAGTATGGTAGACAGCACACTCAAGTGAATACAGTTGTGAAACTAGTTTCAATCATTGGCATATGCATAAGTAAAGTTCTATAATAAGCGTGAACACAGTTCAAATCATTTAGTACTCAAGTGATATCTGATCATTGAATCTAGTATTAGGCAACGTTTTGTAATAAAGAAAGTCGTTGATACTAGTTTCAAAACTAGTATCAATACATGAGTACTGTTCTGTAATACGACCATGAGTCACACATCCTTGCAAAATTTTGTCTTTTAATTTAGTTCCTTTTTAGTATATTTATATCCAATGTACCTATGCATTTATATAGAATAAATTTCCAGTACAAATATCCCGCCAATATAACATGAAATTCATTAAAATACGTTGATGAATTAAATAAATGAAATAAAATAACAAACAGAGCTTTTAATAACAAGCAACCCACCTCATTTTCCCTGGCCTCGAAATAAAAGCCAACTACGAAATGAAAATAAAACAATTGAATTGAAAAACGTTCCCTCCGAGACCAAGGGTGCGTAATTATTAAATTGAAAATCCTGTTACTGTCAAACAAAGGGCTGGAGCAAAGGGTTGACACAGCCTCGGGACTTCCGGTCTTAACTAATCGGGGTTTTATACTTTGTCAAACTTTACTATTAGGTTTTAAGATGAAACCTATTTGGATTTTTAAGGGTTGGTTAAAGCAATTGGCTTATCATAAAAGGCTAGAATTTATTTTAATTATTATTAGTATTACCTAACTAACTATACGATGTGTTATTAATACTTTTAGTAATTAAGGATATATTAAAACTTATTATACTCTTTGCCTACTCTTGCCGAAATATAATTTGATATCATATTCTTATGGTAGCAGCATTAAGCTGCATAAAATAGTCATGATTTTGTGATTTGAAAAATATTACCGAAAAATTTGCTTCGTGACAATTATAAGCTATTAAAGTTCAGGTAAGTTATTAAACTACATAGTCAAGCTTGTAGGTAAAGCTTTAAAGAACATTAATTTTATGATTTAAGCCTATGTCAGAAATTTCTTAATTAAATAATAATACTTAATACACATTGAGTACCCGCGCGTGATTTTGTTATCGTAGAAATTTATAGATTAAAAATATTTTTTATTGCTATCAAAAGCTGGTCAAAAAGCTATCAAATTCAAAAAGATTTTTTGACTCGGGTAGTTTCAGTGATTAGCGCCGCCAAAAAACAAACTCTGGAGCTTTATTTTATTATAGTTTATATTTAATTTCAAGTATGAAATACAGAATACTTAAAAATTACGATACAATGTAAACATAAAATAACGTTGTATAGGTCTCTAATATTCCTTCAAACATTAGGACTATAGATTACATTCTAAATACTCTTATGAAACTGGTTCAACCCGTCCCTTCAGGATCTGATTATCAAAATAATAAAATGATAAATAAAGTCCACAGACAATCACACCAACAACATGGCCCCAAACTAAGCGGAGCTTGTGATATGGGATACCATGTAGCGAACTGGAACCTAGAATATAAATAGATAAACGCCCAGACCCGGAACATTTATTTTTCTTGTTCCATGCGGGAATTGAATCCGTGACCACTGGCATCTGAGTCAGACAGTGTTACCCCATCGCCAAAGCGTTCGTCAGTAGATTAAGGGCTTTCATAGTTGAGCAATAGTTACACGTATTGAATGAACCTTGTGTTTTCACAGTCCCTTCTTAATACGGACTGTGAAGACGTGGTAAAACTGCCTGCGTCTGTTGTCTTGACCGATATTAGTCTTAGCTCTTTCAAGGGAAGTAGGCACCTTACGGTTAGATGTAACATACCTAAGTTTGTACCGTTTTTTCTCATCAGATAACGACTTATGCCCGTCTAGACTTAATTTTGATAGCTCCTAAGTTGATACTTAAGTCTCTAGGACGTGCTTAGAAATAAAATTTGCGTTGCACTAAACTCAACTGCTTGCGTGAACTCGTGAACGGGTGCTGCCAGCGGTGCCAGGTCGTTTTGCTGATGATACAATGACTATTTTATTCCATTCTTGTTTAAATACTCTGGTCCCAGTTTGTCATGTTCGTGTTGTGCATCCATAGCTTAATGCACCTACTATGTAAGCAATTTGGTTTTGGCATGACATTGGCTCTCACAATTAGCTGTCTTGTGTTTATTTTTTTCATGTCATGATCAATTTGTACTTTATGTACCTATTTGTTTTAATTCGTATAATCCTGACTGAAAAAGAGTGCCAAGAGTTTCTTTCCGCCGGCTTTTTTTATCTCTTGATCTACTGTAATATCTTATTCAATAACTATCAACACCTTGTTAAAGCCGAAGTACAAAATTGTGACGTCATTAAGCGGCCATAAATAAAAATAAAAAATGATGAATAAAAATTGTTCATTTCATTTTCATTTCATTTCATTTTTCATTTCATTTCATTTCAGGTCAATGCCTAAATGCTTAAGACAATGCGAGGTAAGTCAATATTTAGGCATGTCATAACTAAGTTTATGCTTAGTAGAGTTTAGTGCAGATGGGCATATTTTTATTAGATATTCCACAGAGTTCCTTAGTAAAGATATGTTTATGTGTGTTTAGTGACTATGAGCAATGTTTCTTATAAAATGAAGCTAATAGATGTTAAGCTATTAAATAGGTTTTAAATAGGTTAATTTTTATAAGGTTATTATCAAGAGTGCTTAAAATTAAAATTGGGGACTCACATGCTCAAAAATATTTTTTTTCAGATTTTCGTCATTCAGTTATTCTGTCAGTTTTTTTTGTCATAAATTGAAACCACACATCATTCTTAAACTTCTCCTAAAATATTTTGATCTTCAAAAAAAATACCCTGTATTTTTAACATTAATTCAGAGAAACGTTTTTTTTTTTAAATTTAGTGTTACTAGATTACGAATAAATTAACTAAAGAACTCTATGAATCGATATACAAAAACAAAACTTATATCACGTTTAGGAGTAGTCCCTATGACTATTAGGCAGTTTGGATTAAAACTTATGAATCATAAACTGGTTTTCTAAAATTAATCTTACATTCAAAATGAAGCAATGTAAGGTTTTTAACTTACCGTTAAACATTGGTTTTAGTGAAGAAGAGGCATTTATCTAAATAAAGTAGCTAAAAACAACATTCGCTAATTAAAATCCGCTTGCGTCTTGTGTATAAAAATATGTATTTATTCAATATGTATGTTTATATATTTCTTAAGTATATCAGTTATCTAGTATCCATAACACAAGTTCTTTAAGAAACTTAATTTGGGCTAGATAATGTTGTGTGAGTGTCAGAAATATTTATTTATTTTATTTTTTATTTTATTTATTAAACACATAATCTTTTAGTATGGTAACTATGTAGGTATCTATTAAAAGAAACAGTCCTAAATATAAAGTGTATTTTTTATAAATTGGTATGTATATATAAATATTTACTTAATATCTATAATAATATATAAAGCTGAAGAATTTGTTTGTTTGTTTGTTTGTTTGTTTGAACGCGCTAATCTCAGAAACTACAAGTGGGATTTGAAAAATTATTTTTGCATTTGATAGCCCAACTCTTGAGGAAGGTTATAGGCTATATTTTATCCCGAAATTCTCACGGGATCAAAAGTTACGCGGGTAAAACCGCGCGCGGTGTCTAGTAACAAATATGGAACTATGTATTTATGTAGGTAAGTAATATTATTTCTAGTTTTTAATATACCTACCTAATTAAGACTTATATAATTAATTAGATAAGATAATAAATATATATAAATTGGAAAAGTAAGTTTTTATTTGTGTAAATCAGGTTAAGTATTTGTTTTGTTCTGGGACTGACTGAAAACCAGCGCTGGTTATTAAGTATGACTACATACTTATGCCAGCAACATGCTGAGTCTGTTCCTTTTTCCCCACTGCACATAATAATAAATATGATTAAATGTAAAAATAGAAGTTATATGTTTGTGTTATCTTTGTGGGTAGGTATATATTTTTAATGCAATGCCAAGTATTTGGATTTTTTCATTTATATTAAATTGTAATATATCTTCAATGGCATTCAGTCCAATGGTAAAGATAAATAACGTTAATCGATAACTACCTTTCTGCTTTACTATTTATTACTACTTAAGGTGAATTGCGTATAAATCAATAAATAAATAAAAGTGACACGTCCCATTAGGTAAAGAGTTTAATTTATTGTAAACAGATGTTACAATAATTTCACGCTGAAAGGCATTCCCCATAACTGGTATAATATAGTAGCATTTAAAAATAATAGTAGCTACAGGAAAACCGCCTATGAAAACAGTATCTAGGTATGTTTTATGAACATAATTTTAAATTGGTAATATATTAAAAAGCCGAAGCTTAATGTTTAAAATGTAGCATACGGAAACCGGTAATCTAATAGTTTTTATACTTACTAACTGTGATAAAAGTAGGTACATCTTCTTCACGTATTAACAGTCGCTTGTAAAGTCAAAAAATATAATTAAAAGAAATTAGAGATAAACTCACGATCTGCAGATTATTATAACCTCAGCTCAACCACAGAGCGCGTTTAAATCTTTTCGATTGCAGGAGTGAAACAAAAGATCATCAGTGTCTCTTTGGTTTTAAAAACAAGTACTTATTAACAAATGTTGCTCTAAAAAGGTTGCATTGCAAATAACTGTTTTTATTTCTTCCGTCGGCAAACTTGCTTGATAAACTTTCTATTGTTCGCTATTGAAAGCTTTGTTACTCAGACGTAGAGGGCTTTGTATCTCGATTTGTAAAGATTAGGGAATAAAACCAAATATTAAAATAAAAACAATTTAGTGCTTATATTCGTAGCATTTAACAAAATTATTTTTGACATTCTATAATACATCGTTGGTACTAACGTCGATTCTCAATTACATACTAATATATACAGCGTGTGCTTACAACTTACAACTAGGACAACTAATTTACAGAGTTCTTACACTAACACAGGATTAATAAATACACGCAAGGACCCTCTTGGGCCCACGCAGCGAACAAAATAATAACAAATGAAGTCAAGAAAAGACTAAATGAACGGCTGAGCTACTGGGGAACTCCTACAATCTCTTTTTGGTACCGATCTCACTTTACATAACAATTCTGCGCTACATAGCATTTTAAACTTAATTACACCACGAAAATAAAAATCACAGTTAGAAGTGAACGCGCCACCGACACGAGACGCACTCCTTTACAATATCAACTATAATAAAATACCTCTATGGTCAATAAATAAGTGTTCATAGTTCACTGGGGCGCCGCTCCTTGGTTCAAGGGAGGCTGGTCGGCCTTCAGTAGATGACGGGCACCGGGCGGCGGAGCTGATCGTCCATGGGCGAGTGCGCGCCGGCCGCCGGCGACGCCGGGGAGCCGGGCGCGCCGTAGCCCGCGAACAACGGGGACCCGAACGGCTTGGCCGGCGCCGGCGAGGTGTACAGTGACGAGTAGAACGAGGACACGACGGCGGCCGCCGACGATACCGGCATCTTGTCCGCCGGCGCTAGCAGCTTCGAGAACTGCAGGTGGTCGAGCTGGTGCGGGAAGTAGGCCGGCACCGGCGGGTACTGTAGCGCCTCTAGTGGGCCCACGCCGGGCGCTGGGCCTGCGAAGTATGGCAGAGGGAAGCTGGCGAAGGCCGGGCCGCCCGCACCGCCGCCGCCGGCTGGCTTGGGCTTGCGGCGCGGCCGGTACTTGTAGTCGGGGTGCTCCTTCATGTGCAGCGCGCGCAGCCGCTTCGCCTCGTCGATGAACGGCCGCTTCTGCATCTCGGACAGCAGTTTCCACTCCGCGCCGAGCCGCTTCGAGATCTCCGAGTTGTGCATCTTGGGGTTGTCCTTCGCGATCTGGCGGCGTTGCAGGCGCGACCACACCATGAAGGCGTTCATCGGCCGCTTGATGTGGCCCTCAGCCTGCGGAGACGAGGCTGGCGCTGGTGGCCCGCCGCTGCCGTACTCCGGCAGCATGCCGGGGTGCATCGAGAACGCGTACGGGTGATGACTCAGAGTCGACATCCTTTCAGCTCTTTACGTAAACAAATACTAAAACGAAAACTATAAGAGCATGAGCTCTGTGATGTTTATGGTGAGTGACACAATGAGCAGAATAAACACAACGAGAGGTGATTATGCCGCGTTGAAGTCGAGCGATAGACTGACGGGTGGTGGCGGCGCTCGCGGGTGCCTCGGCGCGAGGGGCGGGGCCGAGGCGGGGAGGAGGCGGCCAATGGCGCAGCACGCCGGGCAACCGGCGCCCCTCCCGCCCCGCAGGCCGTCCCGCTCGCTCCCCCGCCGCCGGCGCAACGTGCGTCCCGCTCGCGCTCCACAGCTGGCGCGCTGCTGGCTGCTCGCGCGGCTTGCGTGATGTAACCGCGCTAATAAAACGGTGTCTTTCTTTGGGCATTGCCTCGGTATAGAGCAGTCGTTTTCTGTTTATTATCAAACTTCAGGAATTCCATGTTTTCAGGACTATTTATGACTATTCATTCTACCTCACAATTATGAAATAGGCATAACTGCCTATTGTTATCAGATTAACTAAATAATTTAAATATAGTGATTTTTTGGTCTACCGCAATGAAAAAAAAATATCCGATAAAAACTATTCGATCGATTTTGTAGAATACTGATGAAAATCTCTCGTAGGTATCTCCTCATCGTAAATGAAATATCATACTCGAAGATTTTAAATCGTATTCTACTAAGGTATTATTATTTTATTTCTTTCTTTACATTTAGGGGACATTTAGTCATAAACATACTTATCTACCTAATTATTGACAAAATGACAAATAAAAAATAACGATACGGAGTAGAGACCAACATTGCAACAGGTCTCTACAATTGCTGTCTTCTTGGTATAATCTTAAAATAAAAGACGGATTCATACAAGTTTTATTCAACTCGTTCATACGTTTGTAATCGATAACTTTCCTATTTACATTTACTCATTTAACAAACTTTATAACCTCTGGTAGGTTTTGATTACTACTATTAATATATTCCTGACTTTTTGTTCTAATATAAAGTTCATATGAAATCAGTTATGACTTCAGTTTAGAAGCACCAAGTACTACCTAACATCCATTGTATTTTAACCGCCATAATAACCACGTGATATGGTAATCTTCCGTATAATGTAAAGAAGAGGTCAAAATACAATTGTAGGTACGAATTCGGGAATAATCGGGTTCCTATTTCATATTGTAAATATTATCCGAAAAAATGCCGTTACTTAATCATACAATTCTGAAATTCTCACAAGGGTAGTTTAGCGCATACGAAGTTGCGGGAAAATATTGAAACAAAAACGAACGTATGTCATTAAAAATAAATATTTCAACGTTTGTAAGTAGTTCAGAAGGGACAAGGAATCGTCGTAGTCACGGTCAAGAAATCCTTCGAATGACATTTTCTACTACTAGCGACATCTAGCGGAGGGTGATGAAACTATTTTTGAATAATTATGTGGTTCGTAAATGAGGCAATATTTTTATATGTTTTTATTACTTTCTGAAATAAACGTAATATTGAGGTCATTTTGATGACCCACTTTGATATAAGTAATGAAATAGGTACGAAACAACGACGAATGTTTTTCATGAATGTGAATTGTTAAATAAGAGGCAACAGTGAATCTGAAAGAACAGGTAGGGTTTAAAAGTTAATACTATTAAAGGTTGAACCAAAATTTATAAATAAAATAAATAAATAAATATTTCTGACACTCACACAAAATTATCTAGCCCAAATTAAGTTTCTTAAAGAACTTGTGTTATGGATACTAGATAACTGATATACTTAAGAAATATATAAACACACATATTGAATAAATACATATTTTTACTAGCATAAACTTAAATAAACATATAAACATCCATGACTTGACGACTAATATTTGTGTTCATCACTCAAATATCCGCCGCCGGCCGCCGGGATTCGAACCCAGGTCCTACACCAGCCGGTAGTGGGAACATACATATAACATATCATAACATACATAAATATCATTTTTCCACACTTAACATCATGGTTTATTAATGTGAATAAACGAAATGAATTTGTTAACGAATGAAAAAAGATTGGACACTGACAATAAAATCTGATTGGATACTGTCAATGGTTTCAATATTCTATCTGAAAAAGCAATGCTTTGATTGTTACCTATGTGGTAGCTACTCATCAGTTAGTAACCATAACAACGATCAAACAGTGTAGGTGTCCGCCTCCATGTTTACACGATTATGAATATAAAATGTATGAGAGTTTTCGAATGAAATACTAAAAATACCTCATTGATATGGGTATAAAGCATCAAAAATGAGAGCAAAATTCTTATTAGATTAAAAATAAAAGTCCCCAGACAATCACACCAACTACATGACCTCAATGTAAGCAAAGCTTGTGTTATCATTATCAGTTAGCATGTAGCAAACTAGGGGGAACCTAGAATATGACATACATACGCAACGCACAAAACCCAGACCAGATCAATTATGATTATTCAATAAAAGGTTACTTGTAAAAATGTAATAGGTCCATTTCACTGTCCGATGATGCAGATATACCTATCAGTATGCATTAGGCATGGTAAAAACTTTAAACTGCTTCGTTATTTTCAACCGACTTCCAAAAAGGAGGAGGTTCTCAATTATTGTGTATGTTTTATTTTTTTATTTAATTTTTTTTAGCTTCCATGCTGGACTTGGAGCGATAAAAAAACTTAGAATGTCTTTTCCCGGGTCTACTGTAAAAGTCAGTTAAGTGACAGAGGTTTTAAAGGCGTTTTTATGGGCGATAGGCTGACCCCCTGTCACTACAATAATCTCCCTCCATCTTTATCATACTTCTAAATTTGTCAAACGTGACACCACATGGTCTTGTAACCTCTGGTGTTCTGTCTACCCCATAAGGGATACAGGCGTGACGTTATGTATATATTATGTATGTATTTAATGTTTTTGTTCTTTGTTACATGATATTTCAGACAAATATAAATCGATTTTGAAAATTCTTGTTTCTTTGATAGAAGATACTTCAGAGTTGGTCCCGTATAAATTTCATCGAAATCGATTAAGTAAGTACTTCATGGATAATTTCAAATTTTTGAAAAAAATTGTATGAATTCGAAGAATGTTTACATTGACGACATTATAATTCAACCAAAGTTTTGACGTGAAGTCGGTTTTTTTAATGCTCTGCATTAGTTGATTATTGGAATTTAGGGTAACTTTTATGACAACTTTTATATCAACGAGGTATACCTCGTTGATATTTTAAGGTAGTTGGGTATTTTTGCTCGAAACAATGGCTCCGCCGCCTCTTTTTAATATCAATTCAAAAAAATACAATTAAGCCTTTTTTTATTGTTCGCGCCAGTTACCCAAAGGTGGCACTACTCTGTGATTTTGGTTGCGTGAAGACGAATTGTTTTTGACAGACGTCAAAACGTCAAAGTGATATTATTGTGGATTGATACTCTGGTGACTTGGCGCCTCGCACTTTGATATATTGTTCCGGTTAACCGTGCTTTGGAAATCAAATTTGTGATAATACAAATCGAAAAGTATTGAAAAGTAGTGCAATCTATGTTATTACATTTATGTACTATAAACATATCCCCATTCCTACCTATATAATTGATTCCCCTCCTAATTACATATCTAATATATACTTGCCGCCACGCCGCCTTGAACGGCGTTGTTTGTGCGTGATTGCTGGATTTTGGTGAGTTGTTTATTTAATTTTTTTTTAAGCAGTGACTGATCGCTGCGAGCGGGCATAAGATTATTTATTGCCCGTTCATTTATACCTATCCATTTTGGAACCTAACAAAAACTAAAAAAAACTACCAACAACTAATGACCGACAATAGTTTTTAGAAATCAGCTAATTACCTACATACAAACAAACACAATACCGTACACTAACAATTCTTCAGTTACTCAAATAAACATCTACCCGTTAGTTTATCACCGTGAAATTCGGCGTAGGAGTTGAACTGCCCACAGTAACTTTGTCGCATGCCGCCTGTCAATCCGTCTGTGCCTTCTAACACCAGAACAATAAGATAACTGTCCTTTTTGTAAACTTTTACGGTGGTTGTTAAAATTGTAAAATAATAACTAATAAGTACAATGGTGGTATAAATATAGTTCTTTGTGAAGATTCACGGAAGTTGTAGGCAGTTTTGTTAATAGTTAAGTAGTTGTCGACTTTTTGTTGGGATTTATAATGTTCATTATTTCTAATAAATATATATATTTTTTTTTATATAAAATATGGATGGGACGTTTGTCTTCCATGACAGAACATGAAGACTAAGAGAAACCTATTCACTTGACGCTTAAAAGTACTAGGACAGCAGTTCATTCCAAACCTTGGCGACCCGTATCAAAAAGGAACTGTCAAAGCGCTTAGTTCGACTTAGTTTTTATTCAGTTCTTTGGTTACGGTACGTATATAATAAGTTCATAAAACTTCTACATATTTAAGTAAGTATAAGTAAAGTCTATTTTATAAATATATTTAAATTCAGTAGGGATATTATGCAGTAATGTTTGGCTCTATTAATTTCAAACTTTTCATTGAATCTGCCGAAAAATATTGAAATAAGCTGAACCTCTTTAAATACTTTTTAGATAGCTATATTTTATGTTTATTGAAAATAAAAATTTTGGAATCAGTAAATAAACTAGCTTAAGTAAGTTTTAAATTAATTTGCGAACAGGTTCGAAATTTTTTTAAAGCGACGATATCTAAAGTTAAATAATTAAGCCTTATATTATTTAACTTTACATTTAGATTTTAATTATTAAAATAAAAAACAAATTTTATGAGTTAGTAGTAGAGTTTGTTGCCTGGTACAGATCGCTCTCTAGCGATAAGACCGCCTATTCGCACTATAAATGTACAGAAGGCAGCTCATCAAGCGTTACAAATCTGTCAAAAAATGTTACTTGAGTCTTAACTCTATGCCCTCGACATTAAGTTAAACTGGGTTGGGGAAATTTGACAGGTAATGTTTCGCTTGATCTGCTGGCTTCTGTACCTACAATGAAGGGTAAATAAATAAATTAGCTATGATATTTAGCGACATACTTCATGGGAATAGTAGTTTCTGGTCTGACGAACTCGTTAGAGATCTTGTAGGTACCCTAATGACTCAACTGTTTTTTGTGACACTCACTGTTGCGCGCTGTTTTACCCGTGCACTTTCAAATCCCGCAGGAATTTCGGGATAAAAAGTAGCCTTTGTGCTATTCCAGACTAAACACTATCACTATGTCAAATTTCATCCAAATCAATCCGTTAAGCCGTTCTCCCATGATTGAGGAACAAACATCGAGACATCGATGAATCCAAACTTTCACATTTATAATATTAGTAAGAAGTAAGATTTACGATGCTTCCATGCTGGACTGGGAGCGAAAGAAAAACATAGAATGTGCCAGCTGCTTCTCTTCCCGGGCATACTGTAAAAGTCAGTTAAGGGACAGGGGTTTTATTGGCGTTTTTTGCAGGCGATAGGCTGACTCCCTGTCACTGCAATAGTCTCTCTCCATCATTATAATATCTCGAAATTTGTCAAACGTGACATCAGATGATTTCATGACCTCTGGTGTTCTGCCTACCCCATAAGGGATACAGGCGTGAAGTTATGTATGTATGTAAGTAAGATTTTCTATTCGAAGATCAGTCTTATGTCATGGTTAGTCTCAGGCCATATAAATAGTTTCTGATAACTAACAGATTTTATTCTGATAATGAATCTTAATTCCTTTGCTGTTTTGAGGATAGAAAAACAGGTAAGATAGTGTAATTACTAGCACCGGGAATTTACGTTGACTTACCTTTGGTTACTATGTGTATCATACGATATCGCAGGTTAAGCAACGTTCGGCGCGGTCGTTATTTAGATGTGTGACCGCTGACCATTCAATTCTCTCGGCGACTTCCGTGCTTCGGAGGGCACGTTAAGCAGTTGGTTCCGGGTGCTGTATAGCTACATGTAAACAGTAGTCGTTAGGATTTGTCCGAAGCCATTTCGGCGCCCTTAAAATTCTGACATCCTCCACCAAGCTTGGTAGATTATCTACCTATACCTCCTACCTCCTTGTAACCCAGGGGAGAGAGACTCATAGCCCTGCGTGGGCGCATTACACAGAGCTGTAATGATGATAATAGCTTTGACCGTCTCAGGATCGGCTACAAAACAGTCCATGAGGGTTGGTGTCGTTGGTGATAACCACAGGTTAACCACATGTATAATCGTATAAAATATATGGAGCATGCAGGTTAACGATAACAAAGGGACATAAATAACTCCACGCCTGTCTTTTGGGGTAGGCAGAGACTAGAAAACGCCAAGTACTACAATCCAGACACTTAACTGATTTGGACGAAATTCGGCCAACAAGTAGACATTGATATTTCAGATCATTGTGAGAGTAGTAGTAGACTTTATAAAATACAAAACTTATCTACAAATAAAAAAACCACTACATGTCTAAAAAACATTTCTACATAATTTTTCATTCAAATAAACCTCCACCAGGCCAGACAAGTCACAGCAGAAAAAAGCACATCATTAATTAATCATCAGAACGTGCTGGTATTTTTATATAATTCCATAGTAAATAATGAGGGTTCTGTAGAAGTTGCACCTAATTACTAATGGAGTCGCGCTGTGCACAATGGGTGCAGCCGCCTGATGCCGCGGATCCTCATAATGTACCATTGAACACAGATACAGGGTGCTCGGAAAAATATTTAAATAAATTCTATAAACTAAAAATAAATAAAATTTAATAAAATTCACAGACAATCACACCAACTACATGGCCCCAAAGTAACCATAGCTTGTGTTATGGGATACCATTTAGTGAACTAGGGGGAATCTAGAATATAAATAGATAAACACCCAGACATGGAACATTTTTTTTGAGGACCGGCTGGTGTAGGGGTAACGTATATTGCCTTCTATGCCCGAGGTCCTGGGTTTGAATCCCGGCGGCGACGGATAATTGTGTGATGAACACAGATATTAGTCGTCAAGTCATGGACGTTTATATGTTTATTTAAGTTTATTTTCTAATAAAAAATATGTATTTATTCAATATGTATGTTTATATATTTCTTAAGTATATCAGTTAACTAGTATCCATAACACAAGTTCTTTAAGAAACTTAATTTGGGCTAGATAATGTTGTGTGAGTGTCAGAAATATTTATTTATTTACGAGCGTTTGCCCGCGACTTCGTACACGCATAAACTCAAAAGTCCTATTTTCCGTTCCCGTGGGAATTCCGGGAATTCCTTCCATCATACAAACAGACACTTATTGAGGAACCTTTATACCAAGTATCACATCCGCGCACTCAAAGAATAAGATTTTATCATACAAACTAAAACATCATATATTTCCCGTTCCCGTGGGAATTTCGGGAATTTCTTTCATAGCACTACCAGTCTATTTTTGAAAAACTTTTATGCCAAGTATCATATCCGTGCACTCAAGGAATAAGATTTTTCATACAAACTAAAAAGTCCAATTATTCCCGTTCCCGTGGGAATTTCGGGAATTCCTTTCTTAGTGCACCCCTACATCCCCTAAAGAATGTATGTTCCAAATTTCAGCTCTCTACGCCCAGTAGTTACGGCTGTACGTTGTCTGTCAGTCACTCAGTCACTCAGTACCTCAGTCACTCAGTCACTCAGTCACTCAGTCAGTAACGGAACAGTTTTATATATATTGATTATTTATTTTTTTCTTGTGCCGTGCGGGAATCGAACCCGCAACCACTGGCATCTGAGGCATATAGGTGTACCCCATCGCCAAAGTGGTCGTCTTACTAGCTTTTGTGGTTTGATTATATTCACTTGCATTATAACTTGTAAAACATACAATCACACCAACTTCATTGCGAAACTGTTGAGATTAGAGCCTAGGATCACACTGCAGATGGCACTGAGGTCGAATATTTATCAAAACGTTGTTAGAGATATACCAATTGCTGCTCGATTGTAGGCACAGAATATTTTTTTTATTTTATTCATTAAAAACAGAGTTACAAATATAAATATAATCGAAAACAGCTACTTATTTTGCGTCGTAATTTTTTTTTTCCCACCTTACATTTTAAAATCCAATAAAATTTTATCCAATAAGAGTACATTTATCTGGTAGAGATCTCTCTAGAGCGATAAGGCCACCTTTTGTATCTTTTGTCCCAGGTTTAAATTTTGTTACTGTACAATAAAGAGTACATAAATTATGAGATTCCAAGTTGTTAGTAACGAAAAATTGTACATATTGATTTTTTTTAAATTAAATAAGGATAAGAAAATTAGGTTCCTATGTATCGTATATTAACATAGCAAGCTTTAACTGAATTTAATCGCTATTAATATTATTTTAAATTTAAACTAGACGTTTCAGCAGTGCGAGCACAGAACTTTATCGACTCGTATGTTTACGAATGTTCGTATAGTATGGAGAGGGTTTGTTAGCAATAATTGAAATCTATCAATTGCCGCACGGCCAGCTTAAATATATAAGTGCCTTGTTAATTTCGAATGTTTGTAAATATGTTGTACTCTTAAATAACTGTTAAATAAAAAATTACAATGTTACTAAAAACTTTCAACCGACTCCATACTATGCGAACATTCGTAAACATACGTACGAGTCGATAAAGTTCTGTGCTCGCACCGCAGTGTCGTTACCGACCAACACTTCTGTGGCTACACGTCTTTTATATATAAAAAAAATCGTAAAAGCTTGAGACGCACCATATAAAGTCCTTCATTAATAAAAATGACTATTTAAATAACGTCCACCCTGTATAACCGTAAAAAGCTAGTTAGTTTCCAGAGAATGGAGATTTTTGCCCCAAAGCCACAATGCGGGTCTGCGGGGTTAATGCCAAAACAGCTCATCTTCCTATTTCAATATATTCAGATTTCCCATGACACCTGCCCCGACAGAGCTGTGCGGTTTGTTTTTTTTCAAGCACGGTTGCACTGGTTTACCTCTAGCTTTCAATAGCTTATTGAGGGTAAAGTAAGCACATAGTTTGAGTTATACCTCGCTGCAAAAGAATAGATATAGGAACCAATCTATTATAGAAAAACTTACATTTACTTCCTATTTTCGGTCGTAAATATCTTTTTTTTTTTTATAAGTGACTAAACCAGCGTTTGACCTCAATCTCACCTGATGGTAAGTGACGATGAGGTCGAAGATGAAAGCACACGGGTTTAGGAAGGAACTGGCTCTTTATACAATATTGCCGGAACACATTACCGCCGCCGGAGCGGTAACATTTGGCCAATACACAGTTTTATTATTACAACTTTACATAGAGGTTAATAAATATAAGTCGTTATTTTATACATGTTGAGTCTGATCAGCGGCTTAATGGGAACAGGTTGAATCTAGTAGATAACTCTGTTTTTCTTGGCTTAGATTCTAAATTGCAATGGGGCGCCCATATCTCACAACCAGGCTAGTGGTAGACTTAGTTCTGCAGCGTTCGCGGTAAAGAAAATTCGCTCATTGGCTGATGTTAATACGGCGAAGCTGGTATATTTTAGTTATTTTCATTGCAGAACGTCCTATGGCATCCTACTCTGGGGCAATACCGCAGATATTGACACGATATTTACACTGCAGAAAAGGGCTATTCGTGGAATGTATAAACTTTAAAAAAGAGAATCTCTAAGAGAAAAGTTTAAAGAAATTGGTATCTAGACCCTTGCATCACAATATATTTACGAAAACAATTTGTATATTTATAAGAATAGTAATAAATTTAAAACTAGGAAAGTTAATCGTGATAAAAATGACTCTGTAAAGACTAGGAACGACCATAAGTTAGCGTTTCCCAAATTAAGGCTGGCTAAAAGCAGCAAATCATTTATTGGAATGTCAATACGTATATATAAAAAAATTCAGAAGTCAATTCAATCCCTGCCATTCAATAAATTTAAATCAATCATTAAAAACACTCTATCTCGAAAAGCTTATTATAAAACTAAAGATTACTTAGATGATTATTACACACAAAGGATTGAAATTTAAAGAACGAACAGATATTGTTAGTCTTTCTGTTGAGCAAACCATTGAAATGGCATGTATTGAGCTAGGGAAAGTTATTATAATAAGCGTATACAGGAGACCAGCTTCATCCTATGATTTGTTTGAAAAGATGATGGAGGAAGCTTTACTTAAACTTAGTGATACTAAAAAAAATATCATTGTCTGTGGTGATTTTAATATTGATTTACTAATACAATCATCCCTTAGCCGAAGGCTAACAAATTTGTTTCTTTGTTATGGACTTAAAAATCTCTTTTTAGAGCCTACACGAGTAACAGCCACTTCAGCAACATGTATCGATAACATTTTCACAGATGCATCGCCCACCACCCAATATATAATTAATAAGTTAAAATCAGATCACAGCGGGCAACTAGCATCTTTTAACATTGGCATAAATAAGGCAATAAGAAGAGAGTTTAAGTTTGTACCCATGAACGACGGTCGGCTGGAGAGATTCAGAAGTAACGTCTTGGATAAGTTGTGGGAACTTAAATGTTATGATGACCCTGCTATGGAATATAATTGTCTTTTTAATTTAATTAAATGTGCACATAAAACAGTATTTACATCAAAAACAATTAAAGCAGATGATAAGTCATTTAAATTTAGCGACTGGGCAACAGTAGGAATATTTAAAAGCAGAGACAGATTATATGAGTTATATGATGAAAAAACATACAATCATAGTGAAAATTTTAAGGAGTATGTTAAGAAATACTCCAAAATGTTTAAAAGTGTATGTAGTATTGCAAAATCAAATTTTATTAATAATAAAATTCAAAATAGTGTTAATATTCCTAAAACTACTTGGCAAATTATTAACAGCGAAACTGGAAAGTCAAACATAAGAAACGCGGAATATAAACTGAAAATTGGTGATCGACTGTTGACATCAAATACAGAAGTTGCTGAAGCTTTTGAAAAATTCTTTGCAGACATTCCAATTTCGACTACGAAGACATTAAATTCATCAGTCAAAGCTGCACAGTCTTTTCTTGAAAATAATGTAAATAAGTGTAAAACTAACTTTACTTTCAGGCATGTTACTGAAAGTGAGGTATTGAAAGCTTTTAAAAGTATAACAATTAAGAACACTGCTGATCTGGATGGTATTTCTGTTAAAATCATCCAATCTATCATTGACGGTATTGCACCTCATTTAGCCAGTATATTTAATAATTGTGTTGATAATGGTGTGTTTCCGGATTTAATGAAACTAAGTAAAATTATTCCCGTATTTAAAGCAGGAAGCATGACTGACCCCTGTAACTTTAGACCGATTTCTATATTACCAACGCTCAGCAAAATTTTTGAAAAACTTATTTTAAATCAACTAGTTGTACATTTCTATAGCAATAATATAATGAATCCGAATCAATTTGGTTTCACACGGGGTCGCTCAACAACTGATGCCGGTGTTGAGCTTATCAAACATATATTTGATGCCTGGGAGGAGTCACAGGATGCCTTTGGTGTCTTCTGTGATCTGTCCAAGGCTTTTGACTGTGTTCACTACGATACACTCCTCATGAAGCTTCACCACTATGGAATCAATGATAGGGCACTTGATTTTATAAAATCCTATTTATGCAATAGAATGCAAAGAGTTGATATTAATGGAAAGAGATCATTGGGATCAGCAGTACATATGGGAGTGCCCCAGGGATCGATTCTTGGGCCTTTCTTATTCTTAGTTTATATAAATGATTTGCCATTTATGGTAAAAGACAAGTGTGAGGTCATATTGTTTGCTGATGATACCTCTTTTCTTTTTAAAGTGAGTAGGCAATTAAAGAATTGCTTTGAAGTAAACAATTGTATTGAAATCGTGGAGAATTGGTTTTCAGCCAATAACCTGCTCCTCAATGAAAATAAAACAAAATTTTTAAAATTCTCATTGCCTAATGTCCGGCATGTAAATACTAATTTAATTGTAAAAGGACAAGAATTGAGCCCTGTAAATTCAGCAGTGTTCCTTGGCATAACCCTAGACGCTCAACTACAATGGGGACCACACATAGAAAGTTTGGCGAAGAGACTCAGTTCTGCAGCATATGCCGTCAAAAAGATGCGAAATATTTCTAATGAAGCTACTGCGCGATTGGTTTATTTTGGTTATTTTCATAGCTTAATGACATACGGCATTCTCCTTTGGGGAAATGCCGCCGATATTAAAACTATCTTTGTGCTGCAGAAACGGGCTATTCGCGCAATCTACAAACTTAATTCTAGAGCGACACTTAGAAATAAGTTTAAGGTAATAAATATTCTCACGTTTGCGTCACAATATATCTTTGAAAATCTGATGTTTGTAAAAAAGAACTTAAACATGTTCCGTAGAAAATGTGACTTACATAATGTTAATACTAGAAATAAGTATAAGCTAGCCGGCTATGATAGTAGACTTCATAAAGTCACTAACTCATTTATGGGTCAATGCATACGTTTTTATAATAAGGTTCCCACAAATATTCAAGACTTACCGCTTGATAAATTTAAAGAAACTATTAAACAAAAATTGTGTAATAAAGGCTTTTATACAATATCTGAATATATGGACGATAAAAGTCCTTGGTTGTAAATTGTTTTTCTAAAGTGCTCAATCTCTAACTCCTTCTCCAACTCCATCTCCAACTCCATTTCCAACTCCATCTCCTTCTTATCCAACACCACCACCATCTCCTTCTTGTCTATACAACAGCAAGAACGTCATGCTCCCTCAGGCGGCAAGGCTAGCGGTAGCGTCGGGTGTCGGGTCACCCTCTTCCCTAAAATATGGTTGAGGAGGGTGATGGCTGGTGCTTGCGTTATACTCGTGAACGGGTGCTGCTAGTGGTGCCAGGTCGTTTTGCTGATGACTTTATGACTTTTTCAACTTGACTCCGACTTCCCCATTTCCATGTCCACGTCCTGTCTTTGTCCACGACTATCCTCATCCCCATCCACATTATCTGTATTCTCTCTCACCTCTATCGCTACGTCTATCTCTGCTTCTATCTTTACCTCTATATCTATGTCTACGTTTCTGTCTAGTACTTGATTGCCTATTGTATAAATATAATAGTAGACTCCAGAAGATCAACTCGTTCATGGGTCAATGTGTACGCTTCATTTTATAATAAAATCCTAAAATATTTAAGATTAACCCTTTGTTAGATTTATGGATAAGTGTTGATGTGAAAAGTGATATCCGGATGCAAGAAGATGATTTCTCTTATTTTTAAAAGATGATTGCTGTTGAGTTTCTTGCCACTTCTTCTCAACAGATCGACTTTCCGAAGTGGTGGTAGATTCAGTTCAATTTGTAAATTATTTGACTTATTTCAAATGTATCTAAATACTTACGAAATAAAGAATTTTTGAGTTTGAGTTTGAGTTTTGATAAAAAGGCATAGGATTAAGCACTACAGGATATTTCTAAAAGTTTCTAATTACTTAATAATTTTGTTCACGGATTGGCTGTGCCTATGGCATACTGGTGACTGTTCCACTCACTTACTTTCTTGTCAAGACAACAGCAAAAACGTCATGCTCCTTCCGGCGGCATGGCTAGTGGTAGCGTCGGGTATCGGGTCACCCTCTTCCCTAAAATATGGTTGAGGAGGGTGACAGCTGGTGCTTGCGTTATACTCGTGAACGGGTGCTGCTGGCGGTGCCAGGTCATTTTGCTGATAATACTATGACTATTTTATTTCATTCTTGTTTAAATACTCTGGTCCCAGTTTGTCATGTTCATGTTGTGCATCCATAGCTCATTGCACCTACTATGTAAGCAATTTGGTTGTGGCATGACATTGGCTCTCACAATTAGCTGTCTTGTGTTGGTTGTTTTTATTATGTCACGGTCAATTTGTACTGTACCTATTTGTATTAATTAAATTATTATGACTGAAAAAGAGTGCCAAGAGGTTTTTTCCGCCGGCTTTTTTGCCTCTTGGTCTACTGTAATATCTTATTTAACAACTATCAACAACTAGTTAAAGCCAAAGTATGTGATGACTGATTTCATCAAGTGTTTTGTGAAATTCCTAAGATGAATATAACTTTTTGAATTTTGAATTTTTTTAATTTTAGGCACAATATGGTGAAAAACGACTGAAAATTTTAATGTGTTAATTAACTTTTGTAGCTGACTGTACCTACATGTTGAAATATTCGCATTGTACGGGGATCGAACCTGCTACCAGTCACATCTGAATCAGATTTTGTTCCCATAGTCACAGCGCTTGTCTATTTTCGGATTAGTCGCTTTTGCGACATTCATATACAGCTTATATAAATTGCTTATCGAACACTCACAGATTAATAATGCCCTTTTTAATGGATGTTGAATTCAAAGCATATAGCATTGTTTATCAATTCGCCAGTATGTTTTTTCTTTTTATTTGTTACCTCATTTTGATTTTGATGATTCTTGTTTCATATGATAGAGAATACTTTTCATTTGGTCCCATAAAAAATTCATTTTTTCATTCATTTTTTTTTCAATTAAGTATGAATTCGGAGATTGACCTTATATGATGACCTTATACTTCAGCCAAAGTTTTGACGTAAAGTTGGTTTTTTAATGCTCTGTAATTACAAAATTAGTAATTAGTATCTAATCATAATTGAATCGAGAGAAAAGACAATATTACGCGTAGTAAGTCCCCCAGTGCAGTCTGCCCTCCCCCCACTCCCGGTATACAGGGAGGCGGTATCTATTATTTTTCACGAGAATGCTCTCCATACTGGCCGCGATGATAATGCCATTGTGTGCACGCGCACCTTGCGTTATAATACCGCTTTGTCTTATTGCGAAGTTTCCACATCCATTGGCGCTATGTGCGTTTTTAATGAGAGGTTTTGTAATTAATTAGTTTTTTTTTATGAAAGAATATTTTGTTTTTCTCTTGAAAATGGCGCGAGAAGATAGTAGTAAAAAAGGACGCACTGCCTTACTGATGGTACAGCTATTTACTTTACCACTAAATAAATTCGATTTTTGATTCATAATTTAAATAAAACTACTTTTTAACCGGATTAATCGCGTATAATTTATATTTTACATTTTAACTCGACGTTTCGGTGTCTTTGCAGACCCCGTGGTCACGAGCGGCTGAATCCGGTTAAAAAGTAGTTTTATTTAAATTCGATTTTCGATCAAAAAGTTGATTAGAAAAGAAGCTTATCAAATATATTGACACAGCCCTGAAGTAGCTCAGAAGCTGACTTAAACAGTTAAATAGTATTTAGATCGCTTTTAATTACTAAAATAGATCAATTGAAACGTTTTCTTTGGCTTAATATTTAAAAGTGAATGGGAATGTCTATGAAACTTACTGATTGTACGACTAAAGTATTCTATGAGCATTTTGTGATGTTATATCAGACTATTTCAGATAACAATTAAATACCTGCCACAGTAAAATGTAGAGCCGAGTGGTTACAGACTGCCTCAATAGAGGCATATCACTGTCTTTCTATCATTTGAAAATTTCTCCTTCTCCGGATATCATTAACCATAAGTAATAAGATAGGTTAGGTAATTTATCACCATGTAGCAAACTTAAACCTTCATATTTCTACACATGCATATAATTAATTCCTTAATACAGGGCAAAAGACACAAGAGGTCGCTGAACGCTTGGCAAAAACGCTCTATTGCCTACCAAATGAATTAAGTACATATAACTCAATTCAAATTGGTTTTACCTAATATTGTTTGGAAAAGGAGAGGAATGTTTCAATATTTTGAGTGAGACTAAAGGCTTCAAGACAGCTAACTAACGTTTACCCGCTCTACAGGTATGAATTCAAATTGTTTTTTTATATACTCAAAGATAAAATGGCAGCCATTTTGCTTCTTTCCGATGCTTATATTCAAAATCTCAAAATAACAGTGAAAAACAAATCCTGGAAAAACATTTAACACCACGTCCCGTTTTACCTTCACAAATATTTAAACACGAAATCTCCCGACAAACACTTCCATGGAGGATCAATTTCTATAAACAAAACAATATTCACAACCGCAATAAACATATTTACGAAAACAATAATAATCATTTTCAATGCATTCTCTGCTTATTAAGACATCAAAACATTATCGAAGCACAATTAGGTGCAGTAAAAGTTATTGTTTCATAGTAACAAAGATATTTTTTTGTAGTCGGTACGTGCCAAAGCAAATCCTGTCTTTATTTAGAAACAATAACACTTATTTGCCGTTTGTTTTTTCCTAAAAGCAATTAAATTATTAGTTAAAATAATAAATGCAATGATCGTTAAGACGACAAATAATAGGAAATTTTGTAAAGAGGGAATGCTGCGACTTTGAATCCAAAAAGAATGAATCAATTAGTACAGCTCACATCTTTTTATCAATGGACTATAAATACTAAATAAATATAACTAACTTAATAAATTGTCGAAATTCGCCTAACTTTAAATACAATAAATGCATGTAGGTACATAATTATGTTGTGAGTGTTACTGTTATGTTGGAACAACACGTATCCCACTGGGCATCATTGTTTGGTGCTTTAAAAAGTGATTTTTAAAGAAGATTTAAACGTTTGTAATGATCCCAGTCCACGTATTAGAGGAGGTATGTTGTTCCAATATTTAGTACCCAAGTACCTAAAGCTACCTCGAAAAGCAGTCGTTCGGTGCCAAGGCATGCTAAGGGGTCTACTCAATGCTCGGCAATTTCTAGATTTAGCACGTCATTCTAGTTTACGCACTAGATATTCGGGACGTCCAGATTTTATCACACCGTACAATAGGGTGGCTGGCTAGATGTAGTTCCCTGAGTAGTGCCATCTTTAACAAGGAAAAAAAAACCAAACGTTTTGATAGTTTCACGAATGAAGTGAAGAATGAACTATTCAATTCAATTCAAACACTTTTATTGCCATTTGCATAGAATGGTGAAGTATTTTAAAACAAACAGTAATACAGTTACAAGAAATGGTGCAATATGGTCGGCCTTATCACTTCAAAGTGATCTCTTCCAGGCAACCTTAAGATTAATCTTAGAATTTAAAAAGAAACATAACAAAGCGTCATTATTTTATAAATAGTATTAATATGTATATAAATAGGTATAGGTAAAATAATATAATATAAAATAATATACTTACAATATAATAAATACATAGATAAATACATATAGACATATACTTGGGTACATAAAAGTAGGGATAAATATAATAATTTAAATAGATAGACCAAAATATATATATAAACACTTGTTCTATATAGTATGTGATAAGTGCGAGAGATAGTAGTTTTTCAAATGATATTTGAAGGAAGCTATTGTTTTGGCTTGGTGGAGGGAAGATGGTAGTGAGTTCCAAAGAGATATTGACTTCACCGTAAACGACTGCTGATAAAAGTGAGAACTGTGACGAGGAGTTGCCAGCAAGAAGTTGCTGGCTGACCGCAGGTTACGTTCATGGAGTTGATGGCGAAAACTAAAGCGTTCTTTAAGGTAGGTTGGCAGACAAGGGATGAACAGTATTTTGTATAAAATATTAAGTGTATGAGTATTCCTTTGAAGACGAATTGGGAGCCACTTGAGTCTAACGCGGAATTCAGAAACGTGATCATATTTTCGTAAACCAAATATGAACCTGATACACATATTTTGAAGGCGCTCAAGCTTGTTTAGTTGCTCTTCACTCAAATTAAGATAGCTAGTATCGGCGTAATCCAGTATTGGGAGTATAAGTGATTGTGCAAGAGCAATTCTGGTAGGTATTGGTAGAAAGTTCCGAAGCCTTCGAAGAGATCGGGCAGCAGAGAAAACCTTTCTGCTGACAGATTCTAGATGTGGTTTCCATGAAAGTGTGGTATCCATGAGAACTCCTAAATTCTTAACCACGCTACTGAATGGTATAATGATGTTGTCAAAAATTATAGGAGCAAGTTGTTGGAAATCAATTTTGTTTATGAGTTTTGAACTACCAATAAAGATAACTTGAGTTTTAGTTGGATTAATATTCAAACCATGGGATTTGCTCCATTGAAGTATAAAATCAAGGTCCTTATTGATAGTGTTTATTGTATTACCGATGTTATCTAAACTGTTTTGCGTATAAATTTGTAGGTCATCTGCATATAAGTGGTAGGAAGAGGAAAGAGAGGTCGTTATAGTATTAATGAAAATAGAAAACAATAAAGGAGAGAGCACACCGCCTTGAGGCACACCAGCAACAGTATTGCACCATGAGGATACTTTGTCATCGACCGATATACGTTGCCGGCGGCCTTGCAAGTAACTGCGAAAATTCAATCACTTCAGGAGATATGTTAAGTGAGCATAAAGTTCCAAGTAGAACATCAAAATCAACTGCATTAAAAGCATTACTGAAATCCAGTAAGGTAAGTAATGTTAGTTGCTGATGCTCCATACCATATCTGATGTCATCGGTTATTTTTACTAGCGCTGTAACAGTACTATGACCGGAACGAAATCCAGACTGGAATGGGTTAAGGAGACTGTTTTGGTTAAGGAAAGCAATTAATTGTTGATGGACTAGGCACTCAAGGACTTTAGAAAGGAAAGGTAGAATTGAAATAGGACGATAATCAGATGGACTCAGAGGATTGTTTGTTTTGGGTAGTGGAATAAGGTTCGCAACTTTCCAAGATTCAGGAAACGTAGATGAGGATAAAGAATTGTTAAGGATCTTGGTCAAAGTCGGGATAAGGATTTCAAGGATAGGAATGATCATATTACGGCTAATGTTGTCACAACCCATGGCATTAGACGTAATTTTAAGAATACTCTGCTTAACACCACTATCTGTGAAAGGTTTAAATGTGAAAGGAGTTATATCCGGGCGTGGCAAATGAGAAAGATTTTGTAAGGTACGGTTCTTTACCGATCCGTCCATTACTGTAACTGAGGAGAAATGTCTATTAAGTGAGTTTAGATCGACATGTGAAGTAACAGAATTAGTTGGTTTGCCAATGCCCAGGGTCTTAAGAAATTTCCAAACTTTTGCTGGATCACCGTTTTCTACGGATGCATGAATGTGGCGTCTTTGTGCATCCCTACACACCTTGTTGCAGTAATTTCTGACAGATCTATATCGTTCTTTGTTTATTTCGGAGGGGTCTGCTTTGAACTTCGCTTTCGCAACGTTTTTCTTATGTAAAAGTTCTTTGATTGCATTAGTTAGCCATGCAGCCGGTAGATGTTAGACTACTTGCTGTGTTTCATTTTCTGACTAGATACCTACTTTTTTAATAAATTTGATGTATCTCTTAGTTTTCATCACCACTTTCTATCAGGTGAGATGTACCTAAGACAAACAAAGTACTCATAATTTTTTACATTTATATAAAAACTAGCTGCTGCCCGCGACGTCGTCTGCGTGAACGCTATGCAGCACCAAACGCACCTACGATTATAACACTGCTAGCGTGATAATATGTAGCCTATATGTTGACCCGACTTCTTAACTATTTTCATGCCAAATTTGAAGTAAATCCATGCACTACTTTTTGAGTTTATCCTGGAAAGACAAACAGACAAACAGACAAACAGACAAAAATTCTTAAAACTATATTTTTTGTTTCTGTTTCGATTGTAGATCATACCCCAAGTATTCTTTTAAAAAAATATTCAATGTACAGTTTTGACTTTCCTACCATTTTATTATATGTATAGATTAAGTTCATTCATAGACTATATTTATTTTACAGCAGCCCGATAACCGACCCAGCCGACCTTTTCGGGTTAACCTCAACCTTTTGAATTCTATCACTTAGATATGAATTCAAATGTTTGAGGTCAGTGTCTTTGATGCCGTAGTGGTGTAGTTTCCTGATCGGAGTGTCATGCTGAACTCAGTCAAATGCCTTGAATAGGTCACAAAATACAACTAAAGCATCCTGTGACCCCTCTCAGGCACCAGCTATTCCTTCAAATAGTTCAACACCAGCCTCAGTTATTGAACGGCCCTTTGTAAATCCAAATTGTTTATAATGAAATATTTTTTTATTGGTGAAATGGGCCAAGAATTGATTGATAATAATTTTCTGATAAATTTTACTACATGTAGGTAGAATTGAGTAGGTAGAATTGAAAGGTCTAAAATTAGTAGGGTTCGTAGAGCTTCCCGATTTAAATAAAGGAATAACCTTACTATGCTTCATTAAATTACCCACTTATAAAACAGTTGTTAAATATTTCAACAAGGCAAGGAGCTATTTCATCTACAATAGAACTTAAGATTTCAACAGATATGCCCCACAAATCAGTTGTCTTTTTAACATCAATTGTCTTAAATGATTTAATAATGTCCCCGGTGTCTACGGTTTGGAATATGAAAGACACCTTGCACTCACATGATTTTTAAGCAATGATTCATAAACAACAGGTGAAGAATTTAACAATTTAGTAGTTGAAACTGAAATTTCAGTAAAACAGTTCTCGAATGTTGTCGCAACATTTTCAACTACTTTAATGATTTTATTGACAATTACAAGTTTAAATTCAGTATTGCGATCCTAAACTTCCCAGTTTCCTTATTAATTATGTTCTAAGTTGTTTTAGTCTTATTAGAACTATTTTTAATCTTATTACTTAGATGGATGGATTTGGCTGCGGCCAATAATTTTAAGTAAATTCTAACATAGTTACAAAAACTTTCACTTTTGTTATATGATTTCTCATGATAGATATATAGATATAGGTGCTTTCTATTAATATGTATATCTGTGGTAGCAAAATTGTTTGGTTTGGAGAGACTTTTTTTGGAATAAATACACTCTCATGTTATTTACTTAATTACTGTATTGTAAATTTTTCATTATTGGAGTGGGCTATATGGGGCATATCGTTAATGATACCACATCTAAATCTCTCCAAACACTTTTTATTGACTGGAACTCTTATTTATACTCTTATTGACCTGTTTTTCCTTTGAGTATTTGAATGTAACCATCTGACCGCTGTGATCAGAGCTTAGTTTATGTATAACTGATAAACTTACGGAAGTAACATTAGAAAAAACATTATCTAGGCAAGTGGTCTTTGATATTCTAGTTGGTTCTAAGAACAGGTAAGTAAGATTATTACATTTAAATAAAATTGGCTTCTGCCTCAAGGATGAATCTTCTAATAAGTTAACATTAAAGTCTCCGCATCCAAATATTTTCTTAGTTTTATTACATAACTAGCTTTATCCCGCAACTTTGTATGCGCTTAACTACTCTTCTCGTGGAAACTTCAGAAACTGTACAACCAAACATACACTGAAAGAACCTTTATACCAAGTATCACACCCATGCACTCAAGAAATAAGTTTTTTCCATACAAACTAAAAATCATATATTTCCCGTGCCCGTGGGAATTTTGGGAATTTTTTTCGTAGCACAACCAGTCACTCTTTGAAGAACCTTCATGCCAAGTATCACATCCGTACACTCAAGGAATAAGATTTTTCATACAAACTAAAAAGTCCAACCCCTTCCCGTGGGAATTTCGGGAATTCCTTCCATAATACAAACACACACTTGTTGAGGAACCTTTATATCAAGTATCACATCCGTGCACTCAAGGGATCGGATTTTTTCATACAAACTAAAACATCATATATTTTCCGTTCCCGTGGGAATTTCGGGAATTCCTTTCATAACACAACCAGGCACACATTGTAAAACCTTTACATCAAGTTTCACATCGGTGCACTCAAGGAATAAGATTTTTCATACAAACTAAAAAGTCTTATATTTCCCGTTCCCGTGGGAATTTCGGGAATTCCTTCCTTAGTGCACCTTTACATCTCCCAAAGAATGTATGTTCCAAATTTCAGCTCTCTACGCCCAGTAGTTACGGCTGTACGTTGTCTGTCAGTCACTCAGTCACTCAGTACCTCAGTACCTCAGTACCTCAGTCACTCAGTCAGTAACGGAACAGTTTTATATATATTGATTTATCCAATGCTTGTTCAAAAACAAGCAATAACATCATAAAACAAGTTGAAAACTATCATAGTGTGATTTAAGGGTTCTATAAATACAAATCACTATACAGTTTATCAATTCACAGGATATTTCAATAGTTCGTTCAATAGATAGGCTCACTATGTCAGTACATTCCCTAAATTTTAAAGATTTGTTTAATATTATTAAAATATTGGAAAATGATAGGAAAGTAAAGGCATCATGACTAAATTATTAGGACTGATCTTCTGAGGACATTAATTATCTCATTTCTTTAGTTTACCGGGAGTAGTTAAGTACCTTCTGTACATACGCCTTTTTGGATAATACCGTTCTTCCTAATTTAAACGTCATAATAACGAGGTGTTTTGGTTGTATTTCGTAAAAAAGGAAGGAGCAGCCAGTGACAACAGTTTTTTTCGAGCTGATAATTTGGACATAATGATTCGATAAATTTTATGATATAGAACGGTGGTCTTTTACTGCAGACATAGAACAAAAAAATACACAAGCTCCATATCGACTTATTCTTGGTATTTAAATATATAAAACTTTTTGCTTAACAATATTAATTATAACTTCAAGTTACGTACTAACTTGTATAACTTCAGAATAACTAACAAAGTCACACTTCTGCCGTTTTTACTCAAATAAATTAACTTTCTAATTAACCCAGCCAACAATGCCGCATGTACACTACATACTTACACAAAGAACAAGGGTGACAAGTAGTTACAATATCTGAGCTCAACACAAAAATAACACCTATTCACATGGTAAATAAAGCTAATAATCAAATATCAAAAGTGAAGGAACAGGAGTTAGCAAACAAATGGGAACTCTAAGACGTGATATGAAAGTTTAAATTAAAGTTTGCGGTGAATCTTGACGACTAGGGTTGTCACTAACAAGTTTATTATGCACTTAGACAATTAGTGTACGCCGCAAGGTCCCAGGGTTTACGTTAGCCCTGTACTTCCGGTCGCCTGCAGGGCTGGGGCAGTCTTTCATTAGGAGGAGTAAGAGTGTAATTAATTTATATTTTGTATTTGATATACAGGCGTCGTCCTGTGTTTTGTTTAGTTTTCATACCTGTTATAGAAATTTTGATGCAATTTTTTTTACTATTTGAAAAGAGTTGTGGTAGCACTGTTTGAGAACTCTACGCCTTTTATTTCAAGTCTTCATCTTAAAGGTCATGTTTTTTCACAAAAAAAAAATCCCCAGACAATCACACCAACTACATGGCCCCAAAGTAAGCATAGCTTGTGTTATGAGATACCATATAGCGAACTAGGGGGGAACCTAGAATATAAGTACATAAATAGATAAACACCCAGACACGGAACATTTTTTTTTTCTGTTTCCGTGCGAGGATCGAACCCGCAACCACTGGCGTCTGAGGCAGATAGATTTACCCCAACGCCAAAGTGGTCGTCACAACACGTGCAAGATTGAATCAGAAATAAGGAAGTTCTCAAATTATAAAGTGTGTAACTTGCTCACGTGGTGAGCGATTGGCTTCCTACGCAAACGACAAAAAAGTGTGGTTGGGAAAATTACTTCATTCTATCATCTAAGAATCATTTCTATTAATCAACTTGCGCTCGATGGTGGGTAATACAAACATACATAACTTCACGCCTATATCCCTCAGGGGGTAGGCAGAACAACAGAGGTTAAAAGACTATCTGATGTCACGTTTGACTTTGGATTTATTATACTGATGAATAGAGACTATTGCAGTGACAGGGTGTCAGCCTATCGCCCACAAAAACGCCAATAAAACCTTTGTCCCTTAACTGATTTTACAGTATGCCCGGGAAGAGAAGCAGCTGGTACATTCTATGTTTTTCTTTCGCTCCCAGTCAGGCATGGAAGTCTTAAATAAAACTCTTAAATATAATATAGTATTATATTAATATTTTGTATTAACTAGTTAATCAATGCGGAAAAATCTTCCAGAAATGCCTTATTTCTGCCCGTAACTAACGTAACAGGCCATTCTTTTTGTTATCACATTATCCAACCTTTATAAATTTTTACTGAGAACTTGTGTTATGGATACTTGTAAACATCTAATGTCTGTGATCATCACGCTAATATCCACCCTCAGAGGTATTGGAAGCCAGGGCTTAGAATATAAGGTAATATTCTACTACTATACAAGCCAGCCGTCAAATTGTATTCTAGTTTTACTGTTTAATTAAATAACATATTTTACTTCCATGCTGGACTGGGAGTGAAGGAAAAACATAGAATGTGCCAGCTGCTTCTCTTCCCGGGCATACTGTAAAATTCAGTCAAGGGACAGAGGTAGATTTTTTTTTGTGGGCGATAGCCTGACCTGCTCTCTCTGCAATAGTATCTCTCCATCATTATAATGTCTCCAAATTTATCAAACGTGATATAACATAAATGTTTTTGTAATATTTATTATTTTATTTGCTGTTATTTTAATTTTTAGCTTTTAAATATCAAGTTTTGTTAGGTAAGGAGTGCGCAAAATTTTGAGAATGCTGTATGTGCCTAGTATTGACATGTTATAATTAAGAAATTTTAGATCTGTTATTGTGATTTGCTTGTATATATGTAGTTGGCATGTCTTTTTTGAATAAATAACATCTGGTGTTCTGCCTACCCCATAAGGGATACAGGCGTGACGTTATGTATATGTCGGAAAACAAACAAAACGAAAAGAAGCGTTACTCACAAAACACGATAGAATTAATCACTGGACAGTTACTTAGTACCGAGTCTGTGGGCTTGGGTATAACCCTGGCTTAGTCACAACAAAATCTTTATTCGCGAGTCCGTTCCGTCAGTTACAATGCCAACTCAATTAATACCGAGCTACTATCGACCGTCAGTCCGAGATACGTCAGCGCACCTAGCCGTCCTAACCGTATCTGTGTCACTTGCCATCATCCTACTTCAAGACATAACCTATGGCGCTGCAATCTAATGTCAGTCATTCATTGCATTTAGCGCCCTCTTTAATAGTGCTACCAACATACTTTCATTACCATGAAGTCATAATAACATCTTAATATCGCCAACTTATCGTTAGCTCCGACATATATGTATATGTATGTTCATATTTTATTTCCTAGTCATTGCTGGTATTCCTACACCCGTTGACTCTAACTACTTTACTTTTATAAAACAACAAAGTATGAGTAACACAAATTCACACGAAACGGGATTAATTGGTATCTCAAATTTACAAAATTCAATGTCCACGTGTGACATATATCGCCGGTCGCCCGACCGCAGCCGGGGCTCTATCGGAGCGGAATCCGGCGGGTCTGAGCTAAAATTCAGTATTCCGTTCTGATCCGCTCAGGTCCGGCGCGAACTGACCGCAACGGAACGTATGACCGGATTGGAAACTAATGCTGGTTTTAGAATTTGCTAGTTTTGAGTTCTGTTTAGATTTAAGAGGAATAACTTGGGTTGTTTTTCGTGTATGTACTATTTTAACTACATTTTCATTCAAGTAGAGTGTGTGAATAATCAACGAATGCAAAGCATTAAAAAACTGACTTCATGTCAAAATTTGGCTGAGTTTAGAATGTCATCAACGTAAACATTCTCTGAAATCATACAAATCATTGCCTGGTAGAAATCGCTCGTAGCGATTCTGTATAATTCATAGTAATTGTAAAATTGTATTTTATTTGGCAATTATTTTTTTCAATGAAGTACTCAACCGAAATCCTTTCATAACTGTCCGAAATATCGTGTAACAAAGACACAAAAAAAAACATACAGACGAATTGAGAAGTCGGTTTGAAATAGTTTTTCTAATACGAATGCTACATTCCGAGATTAAATTGTTCGTATAAGCAAATTTTTTAACTTCCTTACATTATATACACACATAATGTAGGTATCATGAAAACATAATGCGTATTTCTTTAAACACATATTGGTTTTGGTTAGAATTAGAAAAAAAATCACCACTCATTATATTTCGTCGCTTCATTCTTCAGATATTATATAACAGGTAGTCCTTTTTAGGTACTAGGTAACTTCGCACAATTTAAAGTATCATAAAAAAAAACACTGTGGCGGGGCGCCGCGTGGCATGATCCACCCGGTTCGCGCCAAGCCCTCATTCTTTTTTCGTGCGTGGTAACAAGCATACGTCATTTACTTTAATCATTTACTTAAGTTTTTACAAAATGTTAAACGTACAGCAGAAGAACAGCTTCAACATTATAATATAAAGATAAAAAAGTTGGAACAAAAAATAAATAAAAAACGGAAACAGCGAATTATTTCTACCGATGAAGAAGAAATCTTACAAGGCAAGAGCTACTTATTCAGTGTAAAAATGTTATTTAAAAAATCAGAGCAGAAAATGCGTGTAATCTATAATAGATATATCACGTTAACTGCTCAATATCGTTGTGATGTAAACTTTAATAAATTTTATCTGATCTTATCGATCACCTTTTGTTTTCAATACGACTACAGAAAATGCGGGTAATCTCAAGGAGATTTATCTCGTTGTCTGTAATACGTTATGGGCGTTATATTAATATGAATTAGACATAAACATGTCGCCTCCAAGGTTATTTAAAAAATCAGAGCAGAAAATGCGTGTAATCTATAATAGATATATCACGTTAACTGCTCAATATCGTTGTGATGTAAACTTTAATAAATTTTATCTGATCTTATCGATCACCTTTTGTTTTCAATACGACTACAGAAAATGCGGGTAATCTCAAGGAGATTTATCTCGTTGTCTGTAATACGTTATGAGCGTTATATTAATATGAATTATATGTTTGTTAAAACATAAACATGTCGCCTCCAAGGTATGAGTTACCGCTACCGCTGGATGATGTAAACCTGGATAACTGAAGAATGTGGATCAAAAGCTATCTGCAAAGACGCTCCCTAATCCGGAGCCGTCAATATCACAAGACGCACCAGGTATATCGGGAGAACCTAATCCCGATCTGGATCCAGAGCTGCTTACTGCACTTGGAGCTGCAAATTCCGATACACCCGAATTTGGCGCTAAAATACACGATACGCTCTCAAATTTATGGACACCTTTACTAAGAAAAGGACTGTCCAAAGAAGACAAAGATAAATTAACCATAGAAAATACGGTACCCGAAAACTGCAAAAACTTGCAAGCCCCAAAATTAAATGCGGAAATCTTGGCAGCCATAACTGACATAGCACGAGCACGTGACAAAAAAAAAAAAAAAAAACCAAAACTTTCAGCAACAACTGGGGTACGGTATTACCGCCATAAATCGAGGGATTGACGTCCTCCTTGGGAAGGAAGAAAACAAATGAAGGCCCTCCGTCACGTAAGTGATGGATGCCGCCTATTATCAGACCTCCACTTTATGTTAACCAAAGATAGGGTAAAACTGATTTTACCGAATTTGGATACAAACTTTAAACATGTTATACAAGACTCCGAAAGAGACAAAACTTTATTCGGAAGTTCAGTGCCGGAAAAAATAAAGGCAAGTAAAGCCATTGAAAAGCAGGGAGCCCTAATTAAAAAAGGCCCAGCCAAAACAGCAGCCAAACAGCCTCTCAAATATCAACGGTCAACCGGTCGTCTCAGCAGGGAAACTGGACAGGACCTCCTCGTTACCCGTCGTTCAGGGGGGGGCGGGGAGGTCAGAGGAAACCGATAGCAGCTCAAACACAGCAGCGCCCACAATCGAACTCTGCGTTCAACGCCAAGTTCCAGCCGCAGACTTCATCCAGGATGCGTGCTCCGACCCAACATTAATCAAGGTACATGCAGGTCGAATTAATTTATTTTATGATTGTTGGACAAAAATAACTAAAAATGAAGTTATATTGAAGTGGCTAAAGTATTTATTTAGAATACCATTCGATACTCAAATTTGTCAGTATTCTATTCCTAAAAATAATTTGTCATCATGTGAAAAACGAGACATGAAAATAGCTATAAATAAATTATTTGACTTAGGGGCTATAAAACCTTGTTCTCCTTCAAATGATCAATGTATTTCAAATATATTTTTAGCTCCGAAACCTAACGGAGAAAAAAGGTTTATACTAAATTTAAAATCTTTAAACAAGTTCGTAACAAAAGTACATTTTAAAATGGAATCTTATAAAACAGAAAGTACCTACGATTCGAATTCCAAGAAAATGATTCGTCTGAGCCGATCACTTACGAGTTCACAGCAATGCCGTATGGATTATCGATAGCTTTGTGGGTATTTACAAAAATTATGCGTGAAGTAATGAGTCATTTGAGAAAACAAGGTTTTAAGTCTACTACCTATTAAGACGATCTTCTTATTGGAGATACATATGAAGAATGCATGATTAATGTAAGAGAAACTTTGAAGTTATTACATTGTCTAGGTTTTATTGTAAATTTCGATAAAAGTCACATTGTACCAAAAAAGTCAATCAAATTCATAGGTTTTATGTTCAACACAGAACAGATGTCTATTACGTTACCTGGCGATGAGCGGAATAACATTGCACAGTTAATAAATAGGTACATTAATCTTAAAACTTGTTCAATACGAAATTTCGCTAAACTTATAGGTGTATTGATCGCAGCCTGTCCAGCCACAAAATATGGATTCTTATATACAAAAATATTAGAGAGACAAAATTTTTTAGCCTTAAATAAGTTCGGAGGAAACTATGAGGCAAAAATGAATCTCAATAAGATATTACTAAAAGATTTATGGTGGTGGAAAAATAATATTAATATTATTTCTTGTCCAATCATTACTCAAAATTATAAGTTAGAAATTTACACCGACGCATCTAGGACAGGCTGGGGAGCAGTATGCAAAAATAATAAATATAGTGGTTCATGGACGAACAGTGAAAAAGAAAATAATATTAACTTTTTAGAATTACTCGCGGTTTTGTTAGGTCTCAAAAGTATAGCTAGTGAAGAAAAAGAAAAGAAAGAAAGAAAGAGTCCAGAAAACTTAACCCTGATACTGAATGGGCCCTCTCGGATAGCGCTTTCCAACTTATTGTAAATAGTTTCGGGCCCATTAAGATCGACTTGTTCTCAAGTCGAGCCAAATGTAAATTATTTGTCACCTAGAAGCCTGAACCTGATGCAGTCATAGTTGATGCATTTACAATAAGCTGGGCTGACTTGGATTTTTATGCATTTCCTCCCTTTTCTCTTGTATTAAAATGTTTACGAAAAACCATTGATGATAAAGCCGAAGGGGTACTTGTATTCCCCTTCTGGCCTTCTCAGCCATGGAGTCAGCACCCACTGCACTCCAGCCTTACCCTGGGTGCCGCGAGGCTCTCCGGGCGTCGTTCAGCCGGCGCGGCTGCCCACCAGAGGCTCTCACGTTGATGCTCGCCTCGCTCGCAGACACTACTATTCGCTAGTACAACGTCTCATTGAAGTTATGGTTACAAGAAGTGTGGTTATGAATTAATAGTTTCGAAAAATCCATTCCATTAGTTCTTTGATTCTTAAACGAGCAATTTAATAAGGGATGTTCTTACGGTTCATTAAATACGCATCGATCTGCATTATCTCTTTTATTAGGAGAAGAGATAAGTGATAATAGTTGTGTTAAACGCCTCTTAAAAGGAGCCTATAAAACTAAACCTATTAAGCCTAAATATTCATTTACTTGGGATCCAAATTTAGTACTAAATCAACTGTCTTCTTGGTATCCAAATATTAATTTATCATTAGAAAATATTACAAAAAAAAAAAACTCGTTACATTATTAGCTTTATGTACCGGTCAAAGAGTACAGACATTGTCTTTAATTAAATTAGAAAATATTGTTTTTCAATCTGATAAAGTAAATATTATTATAACAGATATAATCAAGACTTCCGCTCCAAATCGTGAACAGCCCTTATTATCTCTCCCTCTTCTCAAACTTTCAAAGCAATATCAACATATGCCCAGTATCAACTTTAAAAGAATATATTTTTGTTACAAAAAATATCTGAGGTTCAAACTCCGGGAATCTCTTCGTAACATTCAAAGCTCCCCACAGAACTGCATCAAGTCAGACGCTAAGTCGATGGATTAAGCAAACGCTCGCCACGAGTGGCATTGACATGAGCGTTTTAGTGCGCACAGCACACGACACGCGTCAACCTCAGCCGCGCGCGCGGCCGGTATCAGTGTCGATGTCATTCGAAAAACGGCCGGGTGGACACAAAACTCACATGTGTTCGCAAAGTTTTACCATCGGCCTTTAGATGATCAACAAAATAACTTTGCTTTGTCGATACTTAACAATACTTAACCTAATATTAAAAATAGTTATTGAATATTACGTATTTTGATATTAAGTAAATTACTACATTAAAAATTATGTGTCTATAAATAGACTATCACTAAGTTTCATTAATTTAAGCTGATTATAATTTCTAGCAACTCAAATAAAGTAAGATTATTTGAAGCTCATTATGCAATAATACTAATTATTAAGTACTATAATAATAAAATATGTAATTACATATTTATATCTTTACTTATTTCAATTCCAAGTATATACCTAAACAAAACTTTCTATCTCTGAAAATCTACCTGTTATATAATATCTGAAGAATGAAGCGACGAAATATAATAGATGATTAAACGAACTTCTAAGTGAAGTTCTATCGCTATTATATGAGTCGCTTCATTCGAAGATATGACGTACCCACCCACCCCGGAACCCATTTAAAAGTTTCGTTTAGGGTCTCTAAAGAATGAGGGCTTGGCGCGAACCGGGTGGATCATGCCACGCGGCGCCCCGCCACAGTGTTTTTTTTTATGATACTTTAAATTGTGCGAAGTTACCTAGTACCTAAAAAGGACTACCTGTTATATAATATCTTCGAATGAAGCGACTCATATAATAGCGATAGAACTTCACTTAGAAGTTCGTTTAATCATCTATTATATCATGTAAAAAACCCTTTTGTATTTAATAACAGATTTAATCGCGAATAATTAACATTTTATATCGAAGACGTTTCGGTGACTTTGCAAACCACATGGTTACGCATGTCATGTCCGGTTATGTCTTGGTTTTAAAAAGATACTTATTTATGTTTGTTTCTATACTATTTGCGTTTAATTACCCCGCAGAAAAATCTGTGTGTTTGTCGTATATTCCACCGCAGTGACTTATTTATTTATTTACTCTTCATTGTACAAACACAAAATAGAAAATAAAGGACAATAAAAAAAGAAAACACAATCGGCGGCCTTATCGCTAGAAAGCGATCTCTACCAGGCAACCAAACTACTTAATGCTGAATAAGGTGAACTTTTTTATTTAACTTCAGTTTTTGACGATATTTTATACAGTTATACAAGTAAACAAACAACTTATTAGTATAAATGAATTGTTTTTCAGTCAAAAGCATTCCAAATTCAAAACAAGGGCAAAACTCTACATGTATGTAGCCAATTAAGTGAGGTCAAAACTATCGCGAACAATGTAGCCAATTTAAAAAACCACGAATTCTCTATTCGAAATCGGACACCCGAATATTAGGCTAGCCGCCCACTAGACATAAAGGCGCGCGAACATCGCATAAAACAGCTAATTAGATAGGTGAGTTTGCGATCGTACGTCGGTACCACAAGTAGTAATTTGTACAACACTCCCGCCTATTCACGGCACGTTTTCATTGACTGTAAAAGAAATGCGGACTTGGATGAACCGAATGGTTTGTGTATATTTGATATCAAATACTTACGTTTTGATAAACTATGTTTATCGAGTGCCACCAAGGCGAATTATTATATCCAAACTGCAATGTGAACACTAATAGCTAATTTATATGGTTGCATGTTAATTCTAAAAAAAATATATATTAATCTTCGACATACATATATTCACAAAAACACAACCTATACCTATAGTGAGCATACTGCTAGTGTAATAACTAGGTAATACTTAGATAATAGATTTTGTTAACATAAACTATATTTTATTTACGCATACATTACATAAACATATTTTTTGAACATATCTGCCTAACGATGTTGTTTTCCTAAAAAACTTAATTTACGAACATGTACATTTTAAATTCATTTTGTGGCTGTTATTACTTTAAATATTATACAGGACTAGTTTAATTTGGAGCGAAATCAGAATCTGAATACAGTGAAATTCTTCTACATTATATTCTTTTAATATAAAAACAAGCATACCAAGAAAACCTCCAACTAACGCCACATTCAAGTTATTGAAAAAAGCCATCAAAAAACAGCATCGTGGATAGAATAATATCGACGCTCTACATCAAAGCGAACGCTAAAATAGGACCTGCCATTAATTAAACATTCAAATAAGTTGCTTTAAATGACAAGCTTATCCAATGGCGTTAATATAATTTGAAGCCGTAGCTGACATTTTGCAGTAGAATGATGAACCCACTACGATTACCTCTATTTCATATATGAGTTCTCTTTGTTCATCTACAAAATAAATAGATAAAATAAAAAATATCTCAGTAACATTTCGCATGGCAATGGAAACGCGCTTCACTAAACACCGTTTAGCGGAGTGTAATCATTACGGCGCGTGTGAAAACAGGCAATTTTGTGGCAACATTCTCTAGTATTGCCATTCTATATTGCAAGTGTTACCAGCACACATTACATAAATCTATGTTTTGACATGTGACAATTATTAGCTTAATAATAGAGAACTGGTAACGTAAGTGTCAAAGCGATAGAAAGGATTGGAATATTCAATTAAACTGGAAATAAATTGTACAGACATTTTCTGTTGTAATTGTATACTTCTACGCAGTTGTTTACATGTTCAATGATATGTTAATTTTTTAAACACAAACTTTGAAACCAAAAATCCTTTTACCAGTAGAATTATTTTTTTCATTAATTAATGTGGAGAGCTCACAGCTTAGGTTTACAATGAAAATGTTATATTTAGAATGAAAATGAAAATATTTGGGGAGATATAAAAACGCATGTAGAACATGAAACATCTAACATAGGTACTAATTTAATTTAAATTGCTAAAAAAATATTTTAGTACCCATAGAGTTTTATTTTCGAATAGTCTAATAAAAAAAATTATACCAAGCAAAAAAAATTGCTAATAATTTTTTTTTACAACACAGGTCATTAGCGACTACAGTAGTTACAATGAAACTTATTTATACAAGAGAAAAAAAAATATGCGATGTACCAAATAACATAAAAGATAGCTTCAACCAAAACGAATATACCGCGACAATCAAATTTCTCAAATTAATAAATATTTTATTCAACACATTTTTTCATTTTAGGTTAGCAATATAACGTAAAAACATAAAATGTGCTAAGTAATTTCGAGGCGTACCGCCAGGCCCCGGTAGCTCAGTGGAAGAGCACTTATCCGGCAAACGAGAGGTCCCAGGTTCGAGTCCTGGTCGGATGATTTTTATTGAACACATTTTTTCATTTATTTAAGAATAATTAAACAGTTTAAATGCAAAAATTTTTAAATATCATTATTACTCAGAATTCATATCTCATATTATTTTTGATTTTTGGCGTACGATACGTGTAGTGGTAAACTATTTGACCTTAACAGTAACAAATTAAGTAACTTATAATTTTTAAACATAAAAACATATATTTTAAATTATCAATCCCGAGTGTTTGGTTGGTGTTGGTTGCGGTTAATCAGAAATTATTTCAGATACCTGAAAATTTTTACGTGTACCAACCAGGTTTGGGCCAGCTTAAATACTAACAGCCTCAACCTCCTCATCGAGAGCAAAACCATGGCACTGGAATAAGCCTTTTAATAATTACTATGCTAAAATAAAATAACTCTTTCAATCACAAAACATTTTAACAAACAATACAGTTTCGGTTACTCACAAACATATTACATACAATGTTTACTAAACAGCGTCTACCATATCCAACTCTCCCACAAAAGAGGTCTCTAAATGTTATCAGATTATTGCTATGCAATGGAATAAAAGGTTCCAAAACAAAGACCTAGTGGAGTGCAGCCCTTACCACACGGGAGTTTATTCTCAGCACACTCGAGTCAAGAGCACTACAGATCGCGTACCTGTAATCGATATTGTGCCATTACAATTTTAGTTGTTCGCATGGGAATTTAGGCTGTAATCATTATAGATTTTTAAAGGTGTAAAAACCAATGTTTGACCACAATTAGACTTGACCTGATGATGAAGAAGTCCAAGATAAAAGCGTGTGGGCTACGGGAATGACTGAATCTTGTTGGACTAAAAAATCTCCGGTGCAGTGATATTTAGCGACAGATTACATGATTACAGGCGGATCCTTAAGAGGTCCTCACAACAAGCAATGTTCGAAATCAAAATCAAAATGTTTTTTCACCGTAGGTAAGTAGGTAGGTACACTTGGTGAAAGTCAAACAGTAGATGACGGCGGCGCGGGTCCTAGCGACGTGAAGAATCTCGCGAGAGGCCTTGCAGCAGTGTGCGTCTCTCAGCTCATGAAGATCATCATAAGCGCCCAATATACTTCAATATCGCTATAATAAGCACTTTTTTTAAATAAACGTACTTATTTCCTTTTCAAAGTCGCCCTCCCTTATTTGATGAACATAACAGTTTGTAAATCTTTATTTAAATTAACTTTAGAAACGGGATATTTATCATGTTTTCCATTTATTTTGAGTTCTCGATATTTCGGCACTGCTGCAAGCGCCATGATCACGACTGCCGTCGTTATCATGTTCATGTTATTTAGATGTCAATAACCATGTCAGTTTAATTTAAGTTTATTACTCTTTCAGGCAACAGATACCAACTGAACGGATAAACGGTCTAACTATCTATGTATAATAGTTAGACCAAACATAATCCTAAATGGTTTTTGAAATTGTCAATAAGTAACAAACTACCCTTATCAGATCAAAGTAGAACTTCCTCATACATCGAACAGTGTAACGTAAAAGTTTGGCAGGACTCACGGTCAACTGGTGCCGTGGGTCCGTCGGGGTGCAAATCGAATCATGCGCCGAATTGAGCGCTAATTCGCGGCTGCAGCCCGTGGGAGCGACACACTGGGTTTGTGTAGGGTGTCTATGAATAACGACTCTTAGTGAATTTTATACATTTTACATTTTTTTAATGTCTATGTATATTATTTTTTCATTACCTTTTAAACCCTTCATAGTTCCGGTAGCATTACCTATTAAACGCTGTAGTCATAATTAGCCGAAACAACATCTTTAATTTTATACAACAAGTGCTACAAGTTAGTTGGGAAAAATGCATAAAAACTAATATCTTCAGAATAAAGTAAAAGAATAACTTGAATGCTTACTTGAAATAAATAATCTTACTATTTTGGTATACCTACAAATATTTTGCAGTAAGTAATATTCTCCTAATACGAACTTTTGAATGCTTAATGGTCACCCTTCAAGCAAGGCTCCCTCTTGCGCCAGTACCAAAACACAGCCCCATGAGAAACCGCGGCCACTACTCGCCACTTCAAGATGTAATCGCGCCATTTTTTTGTTTTCACTTTTCGAATCACAATTGTTTTTCTGACGCATTGCCAGTATTATTTTTTTTCTATAAAAAGTTTTTATTCCAAAGGGGAATTCAAGTGTTATTTCGAATGCAACGATACTGAGAACCACTTGAATTTAATATTAATGCGTAATGAATTTTGGACAATGGCGTTTAGAATGAGCCGGCTCGCGTTTTTTGAAGAGAAGCGACTGTAAAATATGAAATTAATTCTTGAACGTTGTGTCGGATTCTTTGCAAACTACAATGACTTTTTAAAGAACAGAAATATATTATTAACTTGAGTAGGTATAATAGTTACTTGACGTACTTATTAGAAAACAAAATGTTTTATTAACTTTTTCACAAAAGCGTTCATAAAATATATAGCTTTAAATAGATTTACACCTATTTATATCATATCTTTGATCATAGCTTAATAAAAGCATAGAAAATTGTATAAAACTTCCAACAAAACAAGCTTTATCTCCAACTTTCACAAATAAATGCTGAATGTCTATTATTTTGATTTTAATGAACAATGTCAAAATGAGTACAAAAGTATTTAATCGCTGAAAGACTACTTGACGAGGAAATACAGGGTGTCATTTAAACGAGATAAGGGAACTTTTCCAATGAAAATATCCATGTTGCGGACCACATGCGAGAACAGACATATTCAACAATGGCGGGGAATAGAGAGAAAAAATAGCAGTATTAAATGTGTAAGTATGTCCGTGCTGTCCGTGTTATCAGTATTTTTACCAAGCAAGTTTTATTTTAGATCGAAAATTGAAGATATATTTATAACGAGTATAAAATATTAAAAACAATTCTATTTGTTGTGCTTAGTGCAAAAAATACACAGATAAGCAACAAAATGACTTCTTAAGTTAAGGATAAAACTGACTCAATACCATGAGTCTCTTTCTATTCCCTGACAAGCTTTGATGATAGTTATTAACATGTGTTTTGGGAAAACTGATTCCTCATAAATATTTTTACTACATACAGGTGATAAATTCAACAAGAGTGTCAAATAAAAGATCTTTTCATCTATCCATTTGAGATAAATCAGTAATAAACATAAATCTAAATAGAGTTTTTAGGACTAGTCTGCTGTGTGAATATTTCTGTTTATTATTTGGGAAAGTTACTTAAGAGTATTACATAAAAAAACGGATAAACCCGCGTCATATAAAGCTACTTTACATAAAATTAGTCTGTATTCCAGTCAACAGTTCATGAAGAGACCATTGTCTTCTAAACTAATGTGTTCAATTTTAGATTATACTTACGGTATTCATATAAATGGCTTTAGCCAGCCGGACACACCCTGTAGGAATCCTGTGTTTCTTTATGTTTATATAGGCTCTAATTCAAACATATACGTTATTTTTTATACTACTAATCAAATGGTTCATAACCTTAAAATAACTGAAAAATATGCTAAATAAAATTATCCGGACGAGTAATGAGAACTGTGTCTGTGAACAATATACTAGGCATTTGTTTAATTTCCTAGTTGGTAATTTTATAGACAACATGCAATTTTTTTATATAACACTGCTACACGGTTGGCAGCGGATGCTCGGATAAAAGTTTTGTACTCTTTTATTTGTTTAATTTAAATTCAACCCTACGTACGTTCGTAAACTACAATCATTTGGATGTTAAACTGAATAACAGTCATAAATGTCTTTGCGTTCAGTTTTGTATATGCCGAAATAAAGGCAAATGTCTAACATTCACCCACATAATAGAATTTAATATGAGGACTTAATTTCGATACTTCCGTAATTAACACTTTATTCTCATAATTTAAAGTTTAATCGTTGAATTCCATGTTGAATTGTAACTTCTTTAAATAACAGTATAAATACATGAAAAAAATTACGCAGATGTATCATCATCTGCAGATTTCAAAAATAATATAACACTAAGGCCCGATTTTTCAATCGTCGGTTAAAGGACATGACCAAAAGCAGTCTCAAAATGTTGCACGTATGAAAACTAAATAATTATAGAAATTATTGGTTTATTTTTTACAAGCTTTTCACGTCAGGAATTTGGTATTCGCATCCGGAATTATGATTTTGAGATAAACAGTAAATTAACGATTGCTATATATACATTCCCGTATAATAAAGTCATGATTGACGTTTCGTTCTTTTCATTGTTTTTATTTGAACGAGTTACGTAAGTATGAGCTTGATGAACCTTTACACAAAAACCAGACAAAAATGATATTAGACTCATAAATAGCTAAATAATTAGTAATATCATAACGTAGGTGCTGTATATGTATTTATTTTATAGTACCGTTGTGAAATTATTTATTTTTGTGTTTCGTTTCATGCAGGTGCAACTGTCAAGATAGATGTCATCTTCCACTGTCATCATCCATAAACCGGCGCCTGCAGTAGCTGCCATTACTGTATATTTGTCGATTGAGAATAGTCACCACGATTAATCTCTCCACTTAAATAGTAATATTCCTTACGGAAATTCGTTTAAAAACTAAGCGTGTTTCATGTAACTTACGACAGAGCGTCTTGAATTTAATTGTTTTATTACGTTTTGTGTTTTGTTTCTGAACTCTTGAGTCTACTGTACCTAATCAATCATGTCGATGCTTTATTCTGATCAACCAATGCCGGTGATAATGAGAAGCCGATGTATCAATTGTTCACTTTTGATACCCAGAAATCACCCGGTATTCTTGTTCTAATATTAAATACACCACCTACCTTAATGACCACCTACATGAAAAGTCTGTTCATAGTTATGTGTTTTATACCTATGTATACATTAGGTAGGTAACTTATTTATTTGTCTTATAGATCTGGGATAAATCGAAGTTAATAAAACATGATCTCTATCTGCCTGAAGTTGTTTTATTTCCATGTTGTCACATCAATTCTGTAAGGCCATAAAAATACGATAGTTATGTTTTATTTTTCAATAAGAAACTGTTCAATTAGAAACTCTTGTTTTGTTTTTACCTAACTCTGTTTTTTTGTAACTACATGAGTGATTTATGGTCATTTTATAAGTTGCGAATAGTTACGACATAATTTCTAGGTTATCTCAGAATTTGTTGGATTACTTCAAATCTCGGGTACTTGTGTAAAAATTAACAATTTTATTTAATAGTTTATAAAACGTAGTCTATAATAAATAAAGATTTATTGTCATTCAACTTGAGACGGATTGCCATACATCGTTGGTCATGATTCTTTATCTGACGAATAAAGAATTATTCGGCGGAATAATGTTGTTTAGCGACTTTTTATAATTGTATGATATAGAGTCACAATAAACTTGAGAAGAGCTTAAAGCTGTCGAGCAAATCTTTATTAATTAGATAACTTTTATCTGACGATTGAAAAATTGTGTCTTAAACTGAAACATAGGCAGACATAATTTTATTCTCAGGGGGTGGCACTTCTGCGGCCTTCTGCAGCCCTTCTGCGTAACCGTCACGTTACCTTTATAATCAACTTCTAGAATCTATGCACTCACGATTTTCGAAACTTAAAATAGACAGACTTTTGTACCAATCCCTATCATCATCACAACTCCGTGTAATGAGCCCACTGCAGGGCTATGAGTCTCTCCTCTGGGTGACAAGGAGCTTTAGGCCGTAACCCACCAAGCTGGCCCGGTGCTGGTTGGTGGATGTCAGATATTTCAGGGTGCCGAAATGTCTTCTGACAAACCCTAACGACTACTGTATACAAGTATACAGCACCCGGGACCGACTGCTTAACGTGCCCACCAAAGCACGAAAGTCATCGTGTTAAATGAATGGTCGGCTGTCACCCATCCTAATACCGGCCGCGGCAAGCGCACTTAACCTGTGATATCGTATGATGCACACAGTAACCTCGGCGCCACCACTTCTTCTAGAATCTATGCACTCACGATTTTATTTTATCAATTAAAAATCAACTATATTCAACAGTAAAGGTAGCTTCCTAAATAATTCTAATAAATTCTTTTGGCCATTTGTTTGTGTGGTATAAGATAAACATGTTACACAAATACGAAAACTCCTGAAATAGAAGTTTTACGAATATAATGGATAGAAAGGGCGTAAAAATGGAAAAGTAATATGAATTGAACAGAAGTCTTATACTACAGTTAAACTGAGGAGATGGCGATCGTACAGCTCTGAAGAAAACAAAAAACTTTACGTTGTGATATCCTATGGCAATATTCACGTAAGTAATCCGGGTTTTATTTTATTTTAAACTATGGATAAAGGATCCACATATTATTAAAGCTTTAAATGTAAATTTTCTTTCAACTCATCCTTTTATCCAAACAAACATACAACCACTACTCCTTATTCATGTTTTTCTAACTCACGTATCTTTATGAAAACTTGCTTTTCAAATTATAATGACATAAGAAAAATTCTTTCAATTCCAAACACACCCGGTCACAGAGCGTGCATTCTTAAAACCTGCCATTATGTTATTCACTAATACTTTTATTTTCCTTACATCTGAAATATGTAATTGTGAGCTCTATCCCCTTGACTTAGAATTGATGTAACATGTGTGTAATGCGGTGATTGTTGACAATGACCGCTTTCAGGGGCGGACGTAGGTTTTTTGACAAATGGCTAGCGGACGATTTGTCTCGCAAAGGGCAACTTTAACATAGAGTTTTAATGTTTAGATAGGCCATTGCTTGAACTTGTTTAGGTAGCTAGTGCAACAGAATAAATATAATAAGAACAGTGTGTAATATACTGTTTACTTACTGTTTTATAATGCATTATCTGTTATTTTCAGATACAAAAATAAAAAGAAACTAAACCCTAATACAATATAACAAAAATAATGCATTATAAAACAGTAAGTAAACAGTATATTACAAGTGTTGTAAAGAATATGAATTGGACACCAAAAACTTATTTTCACGTGCAAGAAGTGGCAAGAAACTCAACAAAACTCAAAATATTTTTTTGCAGATACTCTTTTTGACTTTTTTTAAGTTAAGTTTTATGCATATGCTTATGTTATTTAAACTACTACAAAATGTTTACCATAGTTTATTTCAGTAAACCATTTACAAATCAGTTGCCGGGGCTTCCCAGAAAGTAATCTTAAGATACTTGTGTTGGGAATGCCTCGCTCTTCCTATGCATTATTAACAGATTTAATTGTTGGATTTTTTAACTTTACAATCAAAGGTATACAAAAAAAAATTATAATAATTATTAAGGATTAAAAAGTGAATAAAACTATTAAAAGGAGAAAAAAATAATGTGTAGTGGTTGTGTGGAAGTGTGCATGTATATGTGAATGGGCCATGAATATTTATTCAGCCAAAAAATTTTTGTGATTATTTTAATTTACCTATCTGTAATAATTTTACAAACTTAAATTACGGCCTACCGTTTCAAAAAAGTACCTACATAATTTATAGTAATCGAAAATAAATTATATCATTAATTGACAGTGAGGCGGGTTGACGTGAAGACAAACCAAAATTGATAAAATGCCGACAAAAAGGGTTGAATAAAAAGTGAACGCCAAAAAGTAGCGGTATAATAAGTTTTCTTAGTCTTTTAAAGTTATTATCTTCTACATACTTTCAAGTATATGAACTTATCCTACCTACGATCCAAGGAAAAACTAGGCACCAAAACTTGTCGCATCTACGCTCTTTACTCACCATTCTAAGACTGGCAAACTCCATAATACGCCTGAAAAGGATGTTATGACATTATATCATTTTTCCTTAAGCACAATATTGAATGCGGCCGCCATTTCCTGAGTCTAATGCGATGCTTTCTGCCTTTAATATAATAGCCAGCTAGCTTTTGTGGCTCTGTTTCTTTGTGTCTGGATTCTTAGTCGTTCAAATCACGTTGTACGAGAGATAATATACTAGTTTCAGATAATTAATGAAGTGCGATATGTACTGTGTGGGTATATTTATGGGTTTTTTTTTGCATTTTTAGTACTGAATTTCTGTAATGTGTAGATCACCTACACTGAACATAGATTTTTATGATAAACTAGAGAAAATTCACGCTTTTGAGTTAATAGTCAAAGGTGAAAAATTTATTGTGTTAAACGTTGTTATGTCGACAATACCTATAACGTATTGTCGACAAAACAACGTTTAACACAAACGTTCATTTCAACGTGAAACGTGAGGAAAACGTTTTTCATGAAAGTGTTTTAGTGTAGGCGGAAAAAAACATTTTATTCGTTTTGTTATAAGAGCTAAGCAAAAACAATTGAATACCAACGTTATCCGAATTAATTGAAATAAAAATGTTTGCTATTGTACCTATATCGAGGGATTTTGGACTGTAATGGTTTGGAAAAAGATGGGGTAAGTTTATTAATTTTATCTCTGTCTTTTTTATGCTTTATTGTAAATGGTAAAGCAATTGTTTGTTTAATTGTTTTGCTTGTTTCTTGTTTATTATTTATTTGTTATTTTATATTCTTTTCTTACTTTTTGGCTTATGTTTTAATTTATGTTGTTGTATTCTGCTGTTCTTGTTTTCCGAATAATGATTTGTAATATAGGTTCAATATTGAATTACACAATGTCCTTTTTGGGAGCTGAGCACCTTCAAGACATCTTTGATTTTTATTTTTTATTTCATTTACAGAATAAAGGCAAAGGGCCATCTAGGCAGAACAGACTTTCAACCACTAAACTTAATGTAATTTTTATTAATTTAATATTGTCTAAAGTTTTCGCGATTCACACTATTAAATAAAACACTTTTTAACCGGATTTAATTTATATTTTTCACACGTGGTCAGTCGCTCGTGACGGGACTGCAAAGACACCGAAACGTCAAGTTAAAATGCAAAGTATAAATTAAACGCGATAAATCCGGTTAAAAAGGGTTTTATTTTCATTAAGTTTTAAAACAATATACTGTTTCTTCCACGGTTTTTTCTCTATGTGCGGTTTTCTTCTGTAATAAGTTGACAAGGATGATAAAACTTGCAGATTAAAAAAAAAACAAAGTTTTTTGAGTCTTATTTTTCAGTCTGTTGATTTGTCACGAAATACAGCTGTCTGCAGTCTGCCTCCCCTGTAACTTATAATTACCCATTGTTATGACCTCTGGTCAAGTAAGGGTATGATGAAGGACCTTTAAAATCTCACGTACGAGTGGAGTACGGTTTTATTTTACGTCCTACCTACTAAAACTTGACTTGATTTGTGAACATCTCTTAAATAGTCCTGCAAAACAATGAGTTGCTTGCTTTAACACATGTTTTGTGTTCATTCAAAACTTGTATAAATGAGTGTAACCATATTCGTACCTGGAAAAATAAAGGAAAGAAGAACAATATAGCTTAAGTATATTCTTTCATCCCTGTGTATTGTATTTATATTATAAATTATATTACTATTAATGATATACTTTATAGAATCAAAAAAGCTTAAGCGCCCCGGAGACCACTAAGAATATTCCAATCCACATTTCGGTATTTATTAAATAACGATACAATTACTATCAACAGAACCGTTGTGACCGAATAGTGGTTTTATTAAATCATTAAATAATTCCAGAAGTCCCAGTTACTGTTAAGAGTAGAGTTTACTTAAAAACACTTAATTACTCGTATAAATTATCGCCCACAAATTAGCTCAAATTTCGACACAATGTACAACGAGATATGCACAAAGAGACAAAATGATGTGCTAACTAGATATTTCGTAAATTTAGTGTGTACCGAGCACTTAAATGTATTTCACATAAAATCATAAGTTTAACAATAAAATGTCAATCACATAATTCCCCTTCTTTATGAACCATTACAAATACGAAATAACTCATTTCTTAAGCAGTCTTTAAAACGCTCATAAAGATCCTGCGAGAATGCTCATTCCAGAGAAAAGCGAATGAAAGCCAATCTCGTTCGTTCAGTAAATTGTTCACTTGGTGAACGACTGAATGGATTAAGACAAAGTTTCTGTAGACACTTTGTTTTATTCTTCTCGGGTATAGTCGGTTTGAAAAATAATGGTGAGTATTTAAAACATTTTTTATTTTTATTATCTTGGTTCATGTTTATAGAGTATCTAATAAAACACTTCCTTAATCGAATTCTATTGCGTCAGAAACTTGTCACCAAGGAATCTTTAAAGAAGATTTTAATATAAGGATATTAGAGATGACAGAAAAGGTTTTGCCCACACCCCGAACTTTTCTTCAACTACTTTAATTTAATTATTAAATACCGAGCTTCTATTAAGTGTTAGTTGATGCGTCCATGCTCGAGCCTTGCTCATTCAATCTATATAATGGGCCAAAATCATATTCCAAATCATTTTCTTTATTTATTTATACTTTGTTACACACTAACACTAGCAAAGACATATAAATCAAAAAAATCGTATATCAAGGCCCAACAGACGGCCTTATCGTTGTAAAACAATCTCATAGGAAAAAAAATAAAATAAAAAAGACATAGGTACCAACAAATCACAAGTTTTAATTTCAACAATTACCGTGGAATCAAATATCATTCTGTATTTCATTGCATTCAGTGCCCTCTACAATATTCTAAATTCCGGTTCTCCTAAGTTATGTTAACTTCCTAGTAAAGCTAGCCATTATCCAACAGGTATATAGGCTAAAGTATCCAGTTCAAAGCATATTTAAATTAACTTAAAAAAATATCCTTAATTTTAGCGTGCCATTTCAAATCGCACCGATTATACAGAGTATCTTAGCTCCGCCACTGTCTGCGTCGAGTCTTTGAGGGGATTTATCTAAAGTGTCTTTACGACTCCCCGACGTGACATTTGCATAACATAGAGGATGCATAGCTATTCACGGCGCTGACCAGATTAGCTAATGCGCATTTTATCTCTCTATTCAATCTGTAGTGGTCAATCAATCAGTTGACTGAAGTTTTATTAAATTTATTATAGGTACCTAGGTACTGTTTGCTTAATACATTATTTAGTGCTAAAGGCATTCTCTTGATTAGTAGATAACTTTGAGATGTGTTTTTTTTTTCTTTTAAAGATGCATACTTTTTTGTTATTGTAACTTAGAATTTCAAATACCTTTTTGTATTCATCATCATCATCGTTCAGCTAGAAGAATGCTGGTCAAAGGGATAAGATTTAAAAATTATATTTTTTCGAAAACTTCCAAAAAAATCACTTTTTTCCGATCCCGTGGCCATATAAAAATATAATTTTATCAATTCGTCTAATCTTTATGGTGTTAAAGATTCAGAAGCATCTTATTATTAAGCCATCCTTAAAATATTTGAAATATAAAGGGTGACTGGTGACAAATTTTAGATACTGAATGAGAGCACTCTGTTCTCGATTCTGATCATAATTATGTAATAAAAGTAGCTACTTCATTTTTCACTAGAATTCCCTATATATAAATAATACTATGTTACTATTTACATACAACTGAGTCGATCGCGGCACGTGACCTTCACGGATCGCTGCCAACGCTAGCGTAACCATGCATTGCGTAATAAATTCTTTAAGTTTCGGTTTAGTTTACTCAGTAAATAATTAATATATATTTTTTATCATATTTTTTCTCTTCATGTCCTTAAATTTCAAAAGTGACCCACCAGTCATCCTGTATAATTTAATTTTAATAGGAACAACATCCCAAGAGTCGGAATCAAATGCGAAAAGATTTTTAAAATCCGACGGGTATGTACTGAGATTAGCGGGTTCAAACAAACTATATTTAATATTTATATGAATAGGCAAGATCATTTTGATGAGTTTAATATGGTTGAATGAAAAAAAAAAATAAGTTCGAAGAAGGAAATGACTCTATAAAATTAACATCAGAGGACCAACTAATCGCCGCAGTATTAATAATGAACTAACATGAAGGTTTATCGCTATATAATCTCATTATATATTCGGAGGACATTCGACAAGAAATAATTAATAATTAACGAATGCAGAGCATTAAAAAAACCCTACTTCACGTCAAAACTTTGGCCGACTTAGAATGTCATTCACGTAAACATTCTCCGAAATCATACATATTGTTTCAAAAATTTAAAATTCTTCTTCTTTAATACAGCTTTATACAATAAGTAAATTATTATAAGTAATAAATGTAGATAATTATAAGTATTTTTTAATGACGCTCTAGATTCCACAGTCAAACTGTTTAAACAGTTTTGTGGGACTGTTTTCTGACAAATAAGATTTTTTTCTAAACTTATTGATAAACAATTAATAATTGAAGTCGTCGTGGCGCCGTAGTTACTGTGTGTATCATACGATATCGCAGGTTAAGCAACGTTCGGCGCGGTCGGTACTTGGATGGGTGACCGCCGACCATTCATTTCTCACGACGACTTCGGAGGGCACGTTAAACAGTCGGTCCCGGTTGCTTTGTAATTGTATACAGTAGTCGTTAGGGTTTATCAGAAGCCATCTTGGCACCCTGAAAATTCTGGCATCCACCACCCAGCACTGGGCCAGCTTGGTGGATTATGGCCTACACCTCTTCTTCACCCAGGGGAGAGACTCATGCTCTGCAGTGGGCTCACTACAAAGAGTTGTGATGATGATGATGAATTAATAATAGTCAGTAACCAGACGAAACCTGAAGGGCTCGTCTTAGTCGAACCTACGCGGACTTACCTATTTCTACTTGTGCTAGAGATTTCGCCAATTTTCCAGATGCTGTGGTCACGCTATATCGGAGTGGTAACTACGGGATAGGATAGGATAAGAGACTACCTCACTCGATCAACTTTACCACCAATAGAAATCATTTGCATAATAACCGATTTGTAAAACTAATTATATCAATATATAAAACTGTTCCGTTACTGACTGAGTGACTGGGTGACTGAGTGACTGACAGACAACGTACAGTCGTAACTACTGGGCGTAGAGAGCTGAAATTTGGAACATACATTCTTTAGGGGATGTAGGGGTGCACTAAGGAAGGAATTCTCGAAATTCCCACGGGACTTTTTAGGACGTTTGTATGAAAAATCTTATTCCTTGAGTGCAGGGATATGATACTTTGCATAAAGGTTCTTCAAAAAGTGACTGGTTGCGTTATGAAAGAAATTCCTGAAATTCCCGCGGAAACGGGAAATATATGATGTTTTAGTTTGTATGAAAAAATCTTATGCCTTGAGTGCACGGATGTGACACTTGGTATAAAGGTTTCTCAATAAGTGTCCGTTTGTATTATAAAAGAAATTCCCAAAATTCTCAGGGAAACGGAAAATATAGGACTTTTGAGTTTATGCGTGTACGAAGTCACGGGCAAACGCTAAAAAGAACAGAACAGGAAAAATATTTGAGGAGATAGAGTCAGTTTATTGTTTAACAAGATAGGACATGAAAGTAGTTATTTGAAAGTAGTACCAGTAGGGAAGTAGTACTAGAAAGGGAGTATACTTTATAAGATCTATGTTTTTTTAAACACTAGGACGATATTTTTTTTAAAGAAAATACAGATCAAATAAATTCCCATCAACAAACAATCATATAATATACTCATTGTCATATTTTAACTTCAGTCACAACTCTAAAAGAAGCTACAACAGATCAATAACAAACTACGTCTATTAGAATCGTTTAATGATGTTTATTTTCTAGAATCGTATGAAAACGGGGTGCACAATGGTGCGTATCAAACACAACTCAGACATAATATATTGAGTACGGAAACGAATTAGCAACTAGTGAAATGATTCGGAACTTTATGTCCGCGGCCCTCTGTGCCAAATAAAATCATATAATGTGTTTGTTGTGTCTCTTGGCGTAATGTATTTAATATTACTGTTGATGTTTAGGGGGAGGAAAGTTTGTGCATTATTCAGTTTGTGTAGTATTAGTTTGTTAGTAATATTTAATATGATTCTTTGATTTTTTTTTTTTAATTATGATTCATTATGTGAAGTAGAAGAACTAAATCGTCTATTTTTTATATACTGAATGGCAAAAACAGAGATGGTCTTATATGAATAAATTTCAACGAAATCGATTTACTACTTCGAAAAAATATGCATAAAAACAGATATGTCGATGACTTTATACTTCAGCAAAAGCGGTGAAAAGCATTTCAAAATGTTAGTGAAGTTGGTTTATATAATGCTCTGCATTCGTTTATTATTTACTGATTACTGGAGAAACCAAACAATATTCTAGTAATTTGAGACATACACCAGCAATCAAATTTTACGTTCATCACTCAACCATTTAAAACACCAAATTGTCCAAACACCAAAAGTAATACAAGTGCCAAACAAACAATGAAGCGTTAAATAAATAAAAAAAGTCACCCTCCTTACAAACAGTAGGTTAGTAGATTAAATCAAACACGATAGCGCCCCCTACTGGCAGATGTACAAACACACAGTCTAATTCCATCAAATATGTTTCAATTAACGTATGCCATCAATTAATATAGAGCATTTATTTATTTTTACACTCCTAAATCGTTTTCGTTAGATTTGTCGAACCATTGTGCAATTATGAGTGACGGTTCATTGGATACAAAGCCCTCTGTGTCAAAATTTATGGTTTTGAATTATTTGATACGGCGTGAAATTGCAGTAGAGTATCGATTGAACTATAATCTAGATTACATATAAATTAATAAGCCCGCGTTAGATAACGATAATGCTAACGTTATCGAAAGGTATAAGAACCATAGCATAAAATTTGCCAGAGTGATATTTTTTGTCGGCAAACTTTAATATGGTGTATCTCTCATACTAGCGAAGGTTTTTCTGTCATTCATCATGATCATCATCACAATTCTGTGTAATGAGTTCACTGCAGGGCTATGAGTCTCTCCTCTGGGTTTCTGTCATTAGCAAGGCGAAATCTTTGAAACTGATATTACACAGTCTATGTATTGGTACCAAAAACAAAAATCCCATTTCATCAGTGCTGAGTAATCTTATGGAATATAATTCTGTCATTTGTATAAGTAGGACTTCTTTTGTACCAAAAATTTATTTTTATGCAAATTGCTAACAAACACAAAACACAAATGTTTTTCCTCGTACAGTTTTTATGATTCAAGTAACTTTCATTTCATGTTATTTTTTTTACAAAAGCAATATTCTAAAACTCAAAACGTTAAAAAAATCTTTTACAATCTTTTTGTTTATAATACGTATAGAACCCTTTCATAAAACATACATAACGTATTCACACGGTTTCCCGCCATTTTCCCAGCAACCATCGCTTAAATAATTTACAGCTTTTATCCAAATCACGACTTTTATTCAAGCTTTCAACCGCCATAGACAATGCATTCGTTCATTCATTCGCTCACGAGGCGTCAGTCAAGTGATGTCATCTCTCACTCGTCGTGACACCCAGGTAGGATGTATGCTTACAGTGTCGCCAGATACCAGGGCTTTAAAGGATCGTAGGAGAATTGATGAGGAAGTGTGGATGTGGCTTTGCCATTTGTTTCTTGTTAAGATGAGAAAATGCTGTTGGTGATATTTGAATTCAAGACTTATTCCTGTGCATTCCCAAATTTCACTTTAACCGGTCAAAAAGCAACAACGAATCCATCCATGGAACTAAAAGAAATCACATAACAACAATAATGTAGAAGTGATTTATTTGATTGATAAAATTAAGAAAACTCTGAAAACCTTTTCGTTTTTTCTTAATATTGTTTTTGCTACGCCATTTATCCAACTTACTCAGAACTAAAATACATAAATCGTATCTGGCATTACTAAAAAGTGGGTTCAACTCGAAAAACTCTTTATTGTCGAATCTCTATGCTTAAAGATTAAAATTTAGAAAACCCAAAAGTTGATTGGATCTTACATTGAATTTTGGTCCATAGCACAGAAAAAATGACTCACTGATTAAGGCACTAGAGTCGAGAAGACAACTTTTCTTACCTAATGCCTGTATACATAGCTTCAAGGAAACGAAGAAAAACAAATTAAATTTAGAAAACATATCCAACTTCGCCTTAATGAATACAATCCGAAACGTGGAAAAAAAGCTGAACGCGAAATCACATTCATCCATCATTCAGATAGATGGGAAAAGCCTGTTCGAGGTAAACAGCCATTATCACTCACAACCTGAGCCGTAACGTGTAGTCAGTAAAGTCTATTTTGGTGGAACATAATAGCTCATGCCTGTTATATGCATCGTAAATGTATGTATTACGATCATCAAAGAGATATTATGATATAATAATGTTTTTTAAGTTTTTTTTTTTTTTTTTTGCATTTAAAATGCTCAATTATTCTTAAATAAATGAAAAATGTGATAAATAAAAATTACCCGACCAGGATTCGGACCTGGGACCTCTCGTTTGCCGGACGAGTGCTCTTCCAACTGAGCTATCGGGGCCTGGCGCTACGCCTCGAAATTACTTACCACATTTTTGTTTTTACGTTATATTGCTAACGTAGCTCCATCTAATGGTATAAGCTTTGCAGCTAAGACCACCCGAGATCAATTTCTTTACAGAAATTGTGAATCCCAGTTAAAGTGAAGCATTGCAATGTTTTAATAATGTTTTTTAAGTTTTTTTTTTTTTTTTGCATTTAAAATGCTCAATTATTCTTAAATAAATGAAAAATGTGATAAATAAAAATTACCCGACCAGGATTCGAACCTGGGACCTCTCGTTTGCCGGACGAGTGCTCTTCCAACTGAGCTATCGGGGCCTGGCGCTACGCCTCGAAATTACTTACCACATTTTTTTTGTTTTTACGTTATATTGCTAACGTAGCTCCATCTAATGGTATAAGCTTTGCAGCTAAGACCACCCGAGATCAATTTCTTTACAGAAATTGTGAATCCCAGTTAAAGTGAAGCATTGCAATGTTTTAATAATGTTTTTTAAGTTTTTTTTTTTTTTTTGCATTTAAAATGCTCAATTATTCTTAAATAAATGAAAAATGTGATAAATAAAAATTACCCGACCAGGATTCGAACCTGGGACCTCTCGTTTGCCGGACGAGTGCTCTTCCAACTGAGCTATCGGGGCCTGGCGCTACGCCTCGAAATTACTTACCACATTTTTGTTTTTACGTTATATTGCTAACGTAGCTCCATCTAATGGTATAAGCTTTGCAGCTAAGACCACCCGAGATCAATTTCTTTACAGAAATTGTGAATCCCAGTTAAAGTGAGGCATTGCAATGTTTTAATAATTTTTTTTTTTTTTTTTTTTTTTTTTTTTTTTTTTTTTTTTTTTTTTTTTTTTTTTTTTTTTCAAAACATTGCAATGCTTCACTTTAACTGGGATTCACAATTTCTGTAAAGAAATTGATCTCGGGTGGTCTTAGCTGCAAAGCTTATACCATTAGATGGAGCTACGTTAGCAATATAACGTAAAAACAAAAATGTGGTAAGTAATTTCGAGGCGTAGCGCCAGGCCCCGATAGCTCAGTTGGAAGAGCACTCGTCCAGCAAACGAGAGGTCCCAGGTTCGAATCCTGGTCGGGTAATTTTTATTTATCACATTTTTCATTTATTTAAGAATAATTGAGCATTTTAAATGCAAAAAAAAAAAAAAACTCAAAAAACATTATTAAAACATTGCAATGCTTCACTTTAACTGGGATTCACAATTTCTGTAAAGAAATTGATCTCGGGTGGTCTTAGCTGCAAAGCTTATACCATTAGATGGAGCTACGTTAGCAATATAACGTAAAAACAAAAAAAATGTGGTAAGTAATTTCGAGGCGTAGCGCCAGGCCCCGATAGCTCAGTTGGAAGAGCACTCGTCCGGCAAACGAGAGGTCCCAGGTTCGAATCCTGGTCGGGTAATTTTTATTTATCACATTTTTCATTTATTATGATATATTTCAAGACAGAAGTTTTAATTATAGTCACAATGTATGTTTATGACGTTATATTACACACATTTTTTTCTTCAACATATTATTGAAAATTCTTACTCCCCCCAAACCTATAAGGATTCTATGTTTCAAACTTCAGCTCTCTGCGGCCAGTAGCTATAGCTGTACGTAGTCTGTCAGTCACTCAGTTAGTAACGTAAGAGTTTTATATATTAAGATAAGATATTGGATATAATATCAGCTCAAGTAGACACTTAATGAGCTTCAGCGACATATTTTATACCATTATTTCCAAAAAAACAATATCCAAGTGTTATCTAAGTATCTTAAAATCCTAATATAGGTTTTAAATAACTATCTTTTCTTTAATTGAAAACAGTGCCACCTATGCGATTATGGACGAAACAAACGGTCTATTCACCCACCGCAGACTTGAAATATCGTTATTATTAATTCACTCATATCTTTATAAATAATAAAATCATATGTTAGCCTGATGTATAATTTATATTATTGTAAAGTTTCATAAATATCTATTCGATGGTTTTTGCGAAGAAGAGGAACACAGTATGCATGTTCGTATGTAATTATCTTTGATTGTTTCTAACGCTCAAACGGCTTAGCCGATTTTAATGTAATTTGGTATGGTAGTTTATTAGGTCCTGGACTAATAAGTAAGACAAATAAATTGACGATTAAAATTCAGAAACAATTTTTGGTTCCAAAATTTTAGTTTGCTTTTTATTCGATAGATGTCGCTGTACGTCGATTAAAGTGCACAAGAAGAGTTTTAAATGATTTAGCTATATAACTTTGTAGACTTCCATTATTCATCCTCACTTTCACAATTATAATATTAGTAGGATTAATGTAATTTGGTATGGTAGTTTATTAGGTCCTGGACTAATAAGTAAGACAAATAAATTGACGATTAAAATTCAGAAACAATTTTTGGTTCCAAAATTTTAGTTTGCTTTTTATTCGATAGATGTCGCTGTACGTCGATTAAAGTGCACAAGAAGAGTTTTAAATGATTTAGCTATATAACTTTGTAGACTTCCATTATTCATCCTCACTTTCACAATTATAATATTAGTAGGATAAATTCAAACCCGTTATATGAAAACAACATTATTAAATATTTCTTAATTATTTTTTTTACGTGTTTTAAACTTTATGTCCGACCGACCGACATATTTGTTCGGAATGGAGTGGAGACTTTATTCCAGATTTTGGCGACGTGATATCTGAAATTCCTTATCCCTCAAACAAAAGCTTCCCTAAGAGTTCTCGGTTGCAGTAATATAAGTAGTAGGTATCTACTTAAACTTTGTCTAGATTTAGCTGGCTTTTTTCCTCTCTACTCGGCCTTATACGCTCATGTTCAAAAAAAACGGGCACCTGCGTTTTATCTAGATTTATTGAATTAGAGGATGATTTAAAGGTTAAATTACATTATATTTATATTAGTGTTCAAAAAAGAATGCCAGGCGTTTCATAATGTCTGTATAATTTACTCCTAAGGTCAAAAATAGTGAAAAACAGAAAAAAAACTGATAAAATCGTTTTAATACTAAATGAATAAAGAAACGGATTTTGGCATTTTTATGCAGTATTTATTACAATTTAAATGAACTTTGAAGATTTTAATATCGTGTATGACCTCCACGACTGGTAATAACGGCCTGAATTCTTCTCTCCATACTATTGATGAGATTTTGTTCTTCTTGAGGAATCCAAGCCCGTTCGGTGTCGATAGCAGTCTTTAGCTGTCTTATTGTCTGTGGAGGTGGCTGCGAATCTTGAACACATCTTTTTAGAATGTCCCATAGGTGTTCAATGGGATTAAGGTCGGAGCTACGTGCTGGCCAATCCAAACGACGTATCCCGACCTCTTCTAGGAACTCGTTCACAGCGGCAGCACGGTGAGCTCGGGCATTGTCGTCCATAAACACTGCATAGTCGCCAATAGCAGCTAGTGCCGGTTGCACATGTGGAACTAGGATTTCAGTAATGTATCGAGGTGCAATTAATGAACCATTTTCTATGAAGACTAAGTCTGTGCGATCTTGGAAATTTATTCCTGCCCAGAACATAACCGAGCCTCCACCATATGGCACTATTTCTTCAAAACAAACGTCTGCATAGCGTTCACCTCGTCTTCTTATCACTCTTCGGCGACGATCCTCACCATGTATTGAGATACGGCATTCATCAGAGAATAGTACCCTACTCCAATCTTCACGAGTCCATAAGGCGCAATTTCTACCAAAAGTCAACCGAGCTACACGGTGCCCAGGAAGCAATTTTGGACCCCTAGCTGGTCTTCTACTGTGCAAGCTTGCGTCTAATAATCTCCTCCTGACGGTGGAACGGCTCACTTGAATTCCCCTTACTTCTCGTAGGCTATTTTTCAACTGAACATGAGACAATCGGCGATTTCTCAAAGCTTGCGTCTATAACCTTCTTCCTGCCAGAGCCCGGCCTTCTGTTGAGAGAGCCAGTATCTTGGTACCTTCTCCAGATTCTCTGGACCGTCGAACGGCTGACTCTAACTTGCTGAGCAGTGTAACATTGGTTGCAGCCTTCTTCAAGCAAAGTTACCACTTTAGAAGCAATTATGATTTTATTTGCCATGTTTTGGCGGTAAATTCCAATGAATCAATCAATTAGTAAACCAATAGTTTTAAAAAATGTGTTAAATCAATTAAATTTACCCGCCATAAAAAGTTTCTTTTCTAAGAAACTGAATAGAAGTCAAACAAATGAACGAATTTAATACAAATTTTGAATTTAGAATCTTGGTTTACGTTGCCAGTATGTTAAAATTGCACTAATCAACTAATGAAATCAATAAAACCTTTTTAAATTAAGTACTTTTTACGTATTACTTTTTTCGTGTAGGTGCCCGTTTTTTTTGAACATGAGTTTATTAGTTCATACAGGGTTAATTTAGGCAGCCTCTCCACATCAATCCCAACAACATTTGTTCTACTACTTCTTAAAATGAATAGTTTTCAAAAATTTTGTTTTTTTGCACAAAAAATATTTACAGCCTCTGTTTAGGGGCGTAACTCTATTTACTCTGAGCGTGGGTATGCCACGCACCTTGCGCAGTAAAATATCGCTTAATAATAATAATAGGTACTTCTTACAAAATGTAGAGTAAGGAGCAAAATTTTTTTGTTTTTATCTTTTGTGTTATTTAACAAGATTCGTAAAAAGTCGTATAAAAATGTGGTTGGGATTGATGTGGAGAGGCTGCCTGCAAGAGTTGATGCGCTAATTAAAATTAACCCAGTATTTAGCCTAAAAACCTTCAAAAAAATTGTCACCAAATTATTGCCTAATTTATTACCTTACCTTGATATGGTATAAAAATAAAAATGACTCTATTGATTGTTAAAAACCTGTAAAATCTTCATTTTATCGTCAATATACCATTCCTTACTATATTTTTCGTACTTTTAGTAATTATTGGATTTTAAATTTTTTGAATTTTTGAATTTTTTGAATTTTGAATTTTATTTAACTGACTAATCCACAAGCAACCTAACTTGATCCTAAGTTGTGAAATGATGAGGAGACCTTTAACAACATGAGCATAGTGCTATTTCTTCATACTAAGATACTGCTAAACCACACTATAGCTAAAAATTACATTTGGTGGAAGGGTTTGTGCTTGGGTGGTCGCTAACCAGGAATAGTAAGAGATCCTATCACTAAGAGTCTGCTACTCGAAATAGTCACCTCCTACGACACGATTATTCTAATATCCCATTTACATGCTTGCCAAGCCTCGGCATGCTTCCACAGGCACAAGCGTGCCAAGTGTCGGTTTCCGTAGACAGATCAAAAGTAGCTGGCGGCAAGACCAATTTACAAGTTGCCACATAATGCATCGAGATATATCTATAATCCGAAGGATAAAAACCATAAAGTTAAAACAAATTAACATCCACCTTTATCTCTAGCGAACTATTCGTTTCCTTTGTTTTTAGTTATGTCTGAAATAAAAAAAAAGCTAAAGAGCAATGCTTGTCCGCGGGACACAATAACGCTCTCGCAAGCGTTTAAATGGCAACCAAGCGTTTTTAGAGACTTGAAGCTTGTACGGGCTTGCTAAGCCTCGGCAAGCGTGTAAATTTAGCTAAAATCGTCAGGGCTGACGTCTTATATTAGGTTGTAAGTCGAAGTCGCTACGACAAACATATTTCAATTTCCTACTAAACAACTAGGCACTACTTTATTTTAATAACTGTTGATGAGTTACAATATTAATTTCCTTCTTGATTTATCAGATTTAATTATTTTCCGAATATTTTCTTTGTAATCATGAAATAGAAGTAATTTAAAACTGTTATAATTCTCCATGCTGGACTGGGAGCGAAAGCAAAACGTAGAATGTGCCAGCTGCTTGTCTTGTAAAAGTCAGTTAAGGGACAGAGGTTTTAAAGGCGTTTTTGTGGGCAATAGGCTGACTCCTTGTCACTACAATAGTCTCTCTCCATCTTTATAATACCTCCAGTATTATAAAGAATTTTGTCAAACGTGACATCAGATGGTCTTATAACCTCTGGTGTTCTGCCTACCCCATAAGGGATACAGGCGTGACGTTATGTATGTATGTATGTGGATTTCTCCATCTTTAACAATTAAACCAGTTGTTAGTAGCAGACGGTAACATTGTATTAAAATAAAGTGTTATTTCAAAACAAATCAAAAATTATAATAGAAAGCGTGATAATTTCATTCAACCCAATATTTCCATCTCATTAATGAATAGAACGGTTTCAAAGACACCCTAACCAGTGATCATTCGAATCAATTATGGAGAAAGGGATCATCAATTGAGCTGTCTGTTTCGTCATGCTGTATACATTATTCCGATCGGATCTTCTTAGGGAACTGTCGAGGAAATGACGGCGCCCGAGTGGAAAATATTTGGCAGTAGCGCTGCGTCAACGGAATGATGACGTTGCTGCTTTCTGTGTTCTCAATATCCACTGTGTCACTGTTTTGAAGTGGAGACATCTATTTTAAAATAACATGGGGGATCCTTGATATATTTTTCTGATCATCCTTCTTATGATGTCTACCGCGAAATATCTTCACTCTGGCGGCAGTGTGTTTAAATGCAGGTACATAGTAATAACTCAATAAAAGTAATTAACTCTTCTAAGTAAGTTCATTTATATTTTTGAGTTTAAAAGCATGCTGTAACAAATGTTATGATATCACAAGAAATAAATTTAAATCTACATAATAATTCATATATATCACATAACATACATAATAATTTGAATCTACTTAGTAATAAGTATAAGTCTGTATATCCGTTGTATTTATATGAAAAAGCTTTCGTGTAAAAATGTTAAAAATGTTGGTTTGTCCAGAATATTTTTTTTTTCTTTTTACTATTTATTATTCTTTTTACTAATACCGCAATCTTTATGTTTATCTTTGACTACAGTTATAAAGCCTAAGGATCCGCCCTTTGTGAATAACACTTTCCCATTTCAACTGTATCGTAAGCATTGACTGAGAGATCATAAACCAGAAGACAACCTTTGGCCAGCAATGGGCCATGACTGAAGGAAAATAGAGGTATCCCAATATGAATGAAGAAGGAAAATAAGGATTCGAATTATAAACTTTATTAAGGAAATATTAAAGGTCATACTATTATTTCCGTACATCGGAGGGCCAACAAAGTCTGCCCCAGCTCTCGCTTTAAAACAACCTTCATTGAAAAGTTCCAGAGTTTCATTGGGTCTATGTTATACAATAGAATAAATAAAACTATAGACATTTATTCACTCAATATGACAAACTGCATAGAAAAGTTAATATCTTGGCTAAAAACAGAAAACTTGTTTAGAATTTTAAAATAATTTACCAAAGTAGGACTAAATTAAAACTTGTGAGTAACAAAAATACAAATATTGATCAGTATATTAATTAATTGTATCTTTTTTACCTTTTTATTTAAATTCTGCAAATGTACAATTTCTTTATTGTTTTGTTTTGTACCGTTGATATTATATAAATTTTTTGAATTATTTTCTACAGGGAAGACTCGTGTCTAAGAAACAGGCTCAGCCTAGTTTAGATACAAGTATAATTATTGTTAAATTACAAATTAATTTATTAAATCTGATTGTATATTACTCATAAGCTGATGTTGAAATTGATTTGTTATTGTTGTTGATCTGAATAAATGAATTAATTAGTATTATGTATATTTCACATTAATGTTCATTGCTCAATCTCGTATTTGATTGGCTTTTTATAAACGGTACAAATATTAATATACTACATGTTATTGTGATTTAGACTACGTAAGCGCAAGAGTGAGCAATAACAGTAATTGATTTATTTAACTGGAATAAAATATTCAATAAAATACAAAAATTGCCTTTCTAACATGCTATTATAAAATTTATTTAAAACATAATCTACTTTAACTTAAATTATCTCTACAATCTCTTTGAATGAATATATTTCTAAACTAAGCAATAAATTATAACGACCTAGCTCTTTTAACTGCAAAATTTTTAATAAATCTACTACTAATATAAAAAGCAGATACTAAAACAACCCAAGCTACTGCACACCAAATGGATAGTGATAAGAGATCCGTGTTACATCACCAGGGACATAATGAAGATCCTGGTACGCCTTCACCATCATCTGCTGGTTCACCACAGCGAACGGCCTCGGAGATATGCTCTCAATGGAAGGCAAAGGTCGCAAGTCCAGACTGGGCACCACCTCTTCCTTGTTCCACTTCGGAGCCGCTACGTAAGAAATCTGCTGAGCTGGTGGCATGGTATAGTTTATCATGTTGTTATACACCAGCTGGTCCGAATATGTTAGGGGTATCTGGAAGTTGCCGTCGACTCGTGGATCCACTTCTACAAACGACGTCCTTCCACTATACAGTCCTGGGGTGTTGAACTGGGAATGCTCTGGTCTGTTCTTTCTTCGAGGCCTGTATTTGTAATCTGGATAGTCCTGCATGTGCTTGATTCTCAGCCTTTTTGCTTCATCTATGAACGGCCTCTTCTCAGTTTCGTCCAAGTTCTTCCATTCAAGACCAAGCCGCTTGGAGATCTCCGAGTTGTGTAGTTTTGGGTTCATTGTGGATATTTTCTTTCTTTGCAGACGGGACCAGACCATAAAAGCGTTCATTGGTCGCTTGATGTGGTATGGGTTCACGTTTCTTGTTAATTTAGGCACTGGCTTAGGCGTTGAAGTAGAGTCTATAAGATAAGCCATATTCTTGTCCTCTTGCGTAGGGTTGTTCATCTAACCATGGTTGAAAACTATATCTCTTAAATAATGTCCAGAGACGCCAGTTGATAACGGAAATGCGTGAGTTATAAATAACTGTATCGAATTTTAATTGTTAGCTACCTAAAGGTCGTCCGACCGGCGTCCACGCTGTCACTGATAGTTGGTTTCGAAGCAAACTAAACCTGAATGCCATCATTAAACCAACAATAGGGTCAGCACAATAGCAATGACAATTTTCCACGTATTATTGCCGATGAATAAAGAGCGGCGACAAAAGCTTGATTGCTCTCAAATTGTCGAATGATACTTGTGTAGGTTTTGTTAGTGGCGCGCCTGTTCTCTATTAAAAGGATGGACGATAAGGTCAGCAGACATTTAAATAGGCAAATAAAAATAGGTTTGCCAGAACAGATTAGTGATTAAAATAAGATGCATTGATGATACAAATTGAAAAGATCAATAGTGTTTATAAGCTTAATTATCTGAATACTTATTTAAAGTGGTTAGTTTAAAGTAAAGATTTCTATTTTTTTTTATTACTAATTCCTATCAATTTTAAATATATAACTATAATTTTATGATTTCTCTTGATTTTATTATTTCATAAAGGAAAATTTAACTAAACGCCATCTAGCATATATGGTTAGAATGATTTACAATAGTAAAACATTGTAAAGGGCGACCCCTATTATTGCATTCTTGAACTATAATACCCGCGCTACACTTTGCTAGGTACAAGAATAAAAATGTAGATGGCGTACAGTGTCAAATCTGAGAACGAAAATGATATACAATACCGTCAGTCCTATTTAAAATTAGATTTTTAGAAGACCTAGATTTTAAAAATCTGTTATAAAAAGACAATATAAATGTACATAACTGGAGACAAAAATTTTTACATATGGCCTACATATTTCAAACCAAATATTAATGTGCCCACAGTATACCTAATCCTCAATTTCCTTTACTCCTGTCCTGTCCCAACTGGGTTGCCTGGAAGATATCGCTTTATAGCAATAAGGCCGCCGTTGTACAATTGTTTTAAAATTTTGTATGTTTTTGTTATTTATCATAAATATATTGAAATCTAAATTAGACTTAGGTCCGTATTATAAAAACACGTTAAGTACTGACCTGTTAAGTACTTTTTATATGTTCTCTACGGAGAATGAACCGCAATTGTATGCTTTAGATTAAGTAAATTCTTAAGTAAGTTCTAAGCACTTGTGTTAATTTTATTACACATGCTAAAGTTGTCACTATAAAATCAATGGAGAAGATAGTCGAAAGTAATATTTACCTTGAAGATTAATTTGCATACATACATAACATAACTTCACGCCTGTATCCCTTACGGCGTAGGCAAAACACCGGAGGCAATGAAACCATCTGAGGTCTCGTTTGACATATTTAGAGGTATTATAACGATGGAGAGAGAATATTGCAGTGACAGGGGATCAGCTTATCGCCCGCAAAACTGTCAATTAAGCCTCTGTACCTTAACTGACTTTTACGGTATGCCCGGGAAGAGAGGCAGCTGGCACATTCTATGTTTTTCTTTCACTCCCAGTCCAGCTTGGAAGATTAATTTGCAAGGTAATTTTAACAAACGTTGTGATTAGCATATTTAGTTAGTGCACCCGAATACGTTACAAAGTGTATCATTTTATTAGAGAAGACTGTATAAGGGCGTAAACCAAAAAAACACTGGATCCGCGAAAAATAGAAACCCCGTGTCAACCAGCGATAGCTTCTATTATCACAAAGTACAAAAGCTGCACGTATAAAATGCACCTCAAAAAAAATTTACCAAACAAATCACCAAAAATTTAAATTCACAAAGTAAGGTACCCGCGGGTATTAAGGCCTGTCGGCAAATAAGGCCTAAGGGACCAAAATCGTACTAAATATAGTAGCTGACGTTAAGGATACACACTCACACATGTATTGTGCGTGTACAAGTTGCTACGATGTCGCGGAACCACGTTGGTCCGTCCCTCGTGCCAGTATCTCCAAAAAACTTTCTGCGGTGGGGTCACGTGACATGTCTTATAAAAATTGGCCCCAGTAAAACGTAAGTTTTTTTTTAAATATTACACTTACATACCTGTGTTGGTTATCTGTTTATTTATTATTGTTTGCTTATCCCTACTTACCATAATTAAAGGATGAGTCGTGTACAAAATTTGAATTCATTTAATTTACTGTATGCCTATGGTCGGCGGATATTAAGGCCTATAAAATTGTACCATAGGCCTTATTATACTCCAATATTTTTTACTGATAAATAAGGCGGGGCTTGTTTTTGAAATTATTGTGTGTGTGTAGGTATGTATGTCTAATTTATTTGTAATTGTTTTCAATTATTACAGTCAAGATGCTTACCTACCAAACGGGCATTGTGGTCAGAAGATCATCTGATCTCTGCTGTTGGAGCAATACAAAGACTATGAGTCACCTATTCGGCTGAAAAAGTAATTAATTATCGCGGTACGCCAGTCACAAACGATCTGTATGATAAATATAATAAAAAGATAAGAAATACTAAGGGAAATAAAAAAAGAAACTAAAGAAAAATACCCAGAGGAGAATTTTGATAAGGCAAGGGAGTGGAATAAATGTAGAACAGAAAATAAGAAATATAAAAAGACTTAAAATCCAAGGAAAGCTAAAATCGTACATACCAAGAAGTCTACCACCATCACCGGGCACTACACCAAAGCAGTTCAGTTGGTATCATGAGTCATGCCTGCGACTGAGACAGAATAGATGATTCCACGCAATGCATCATCCATTCGCAATGCTAAATGGTATCAAAAAGAGGACGTTGGTTTATCGGTTGAAGATACTAATAAAATTTAGTGTCCTGGTGAATTCGAATAGGTAGATTTTGTTTTGTGAGTGCTATGTTCCTATAACTTTATTTGTATGATCTCAAAAATAACAATTTACACACTATAAGTTGATTTTTAGATGGCTTATACTATAGGCCTTTTAACCCTACTATAGTATAATAAGGCCTTTAGATTGAGTTTTTAAAGAAGTCTCATATTAATTTAGTTTTCAACCGGAGATCAAACTTTTCAGTCAAATACGGTAGTCAGTTAAGTACATAACTGATAAATAATAAAACTTGTTGATTATTTTGAGTATTTTTCATTTTATAGCAAATTTCCCTTAGCTAGGCCTTAATACCCACTTGTACCTTACTTACGAAGAAAACGACAACCAGATAAAGAGCTCAGGAATGAGAAATAACCGCAAACATTTGACAGGGGCAGTTTGTAAATCAACGAAAGACATAAAGGCTGTGAATAAGCCGCGATATTTATGAAAATAGGGGCGAATAACGCCGTAATGGAAAATACAAAAAGATACCTCCCCGGCCGTAAGATGGCAGAAGATGACATTTAACAACCCGATACGACTCCGATTACATAAACACGCGATATAGTTCTGATTGAAGGCTCTAAGATTTTACAAACTGGCTATTAAAATAAACTGAAATATGTATTTGAAATATTCAATTTAGTGCAATCCATTGTGTGCTATAAGACTATCGTAACAAGGTAGGAGTTTATACTACTTATGATTTATCTGATAGAAATACGAATGAAATAATAGTTTGCGTGAAGAAGATTGGTTTTAATAACTGTTATTTTAAGTGGGTAATATTGAATCGCTATTTTTTAACTATTAGGTTTAGTGGTAAAACTATTGTATCTATTGTGGTTCAATTCCTGCCATTCAAAAAAATTAAATCAATCATTAAAAACACTCTATCTCGAAAAGCTTATTATAAAACTAAAGATTACTTAGACGATAAAAATGCATGGGATTAAGCACAACAGGATATTTCTAAAAGTTTCTAATTACTTAATAATTTTGTTTACGGCTTGGCTGTGCAGTATGACATATGGCATACTGGTGACTGTTCCACTCACTTACTTTTTTGTCAAGACAACAGCAAGAACGTCAGGCTCCCTCAGGCGGCATGGCTAGTGGTAGCGTCGGGTATCGAGTCACCCTCTTCCCTAAAATATGGTTGAGGAGGGTGATGGCTGGTGCTTGCGTTATACTCGTGAACGGGTGCTACTAGCGGTGCCAGGTCGTTTTGCTAATGATACTACGATTATTTAATTCCATTCTTGTTCAAATACTCTGGTCCCAGTTTGACATATTCGTATTGTGAATCCATAGCTCATTGCACCTACTATTATGTAAGCAATTTGGTTGTGGCATGACATTGGCTCTCACAATTAGCTGTCTTGTGTTTGTTGTTTTTTCATGTCACGGTCAATAATTTTTACTTTACCGATTTGTATTAATTTGATAATTCTTATAATTTTTTATCTTCATGTATGAACTATCATGTCCTTGAATTGCAAAAGTGACCCAACAGTCGCCCTGCATACTGGTTGAGTTTATTGCTTATTTTTATCAATCCAACTAATTTAAAACAAAGGCAACGGTAGCGTCTGACCCTCTAAACGCGATGAATACAAGAACAAGTGAATGGATTTTCTTGAGGTCAATAATTCATAAGGGTATCGTGAAGACTGACTAAAATATCGTTAAGATTGACTAAAATATCATGTAGACTATCGCGAAAATTGACAAGGATGTAACTGAATAATTATATTTAACACTTGCTGCAGACGAAGACAAACTACAGAGCTTCAAGTTACTCAAGGTGCTATCCACACAAATCACCATTTCCACCGACATCGTCGCCCAATAGACATGATAACTCGGCTCATGGCTCACTCGAGAACCATTCTCAGACTGGTGCATACAAAAAGAAATCTGTTCAGTAGTTGCTAGGATTACCCCAAACATTTTATTAGATAATAGAAATAAAGTGAAATCTTCAAAATCGTGAATTTATAATTATTAGGTATATAACTCATTCATATTGTCATATAGGATGATATAAAGTGCTCTTTAAGTCCTAACTTATTGTTATTGCCTGTTTAAGCCGCAGTTTTATGTCTCCGTGGAGGCTGCAAGCGCTTGTATTAAAACATTGAAAAGCGACGGCGCCAAGAAATCGCTGTTTATTGAATTTGTTTTATTGTTTAATGAACCTTATTTGAAATGATTTTTTATGCATGAATAGGGCATCATGTTCTAGTGATAAGGCCACCAATTCTATGGCCTTTATTTGATCTGATTTTTAAATAATATAAAAATATTGAGGATGATAAAGGGTGCCTGGTGACAAATTTTAGATATTGAAGGGGAGCACTCTGTACTCGATTCTGGTCATAATTATGTAATTAAAGTAGGTACTTAATTATTAACTACAGTGCCCTGTAAATAAATAAATTTTCGTTACTGTTTACCTGTGACCTGGCGGATCTCTGCCAACGCTAGTGTAACCATGCATTGTGTTATCAATACTTTAAGTTACGTTTAAATTTACTCAGTAAATAATTAATATTTTTTTTAAACTATATGTTCGCGCCAGTTACCCTTAGGTGGCGCTAGTCTGTGGTTTTGTTTGAATGAATGAGGAATTGCTTTTGATAAATGTCATAAACGTCAAAGTCACATAGTGGTTGAATACTCTTGTGACTTGGCGCCTCGAATGTACATTGATAGGTATATTGCTCCGGTTTCTGTGAAGATTTTGTGCAACGATTTGTTAGAAGAGAAGTATTGTTTTTTTGGTGAAAGTGGCAATAACTGTTATAAATTCCGTCTGATTCCCTATATATCACCCTAATTCCCCGCCTTATTATATATATCCATCGATATACTTGCCCCGCGTGGAGATTGCTGGAAGCCGGTGAGTTTCCATTATTTATTTCCCGTAGGTGTCTTAAAAGCAGTGACTGATCGCTGCGTACGAGCATAACATTAATTAATGCCCGTACATTATATTTCTTCTCTTCACGTATGATCTCAAAATATCATCATCGAATTTCAAAAGTGACCCGCCAGTCACCCTGTATAATCTTATATGGTCTTAAAGTATTCACGCTTAAATTATAATTTACCTTGACCATGATCATGAGTCATCCCCTTAAACCGTATATTTTAAGCGATCTTCAAAAAAATATCCTTTTCAAAATCTAAAACTACGTAGGAAACAAAAGCGGCACACAAGTGAAGAATCGAACAATTTCGTAACATCATCGGCGCGTGGAGTATAATGGAATAGGAGTCATATCGCCGCCGACGTCGGTGTAGCTCTAACTCACAACTCACAGGAATATCAAACAAGGAATTTATCTGAGGATAAATCTGATCAAGTTTGACTGTTTTTAGGAATTTTCTAGTACTGGAAAGTAAGGAGAACCTGTTATGTAGGTAACCTTCATTATTTTTGCGAAAAGTATCTTTATAATACTTAAGGTACCTTATATAGATATCACAAACTATAGGTATGTGTAAATTAAACAAACATATTTCTTCCTTTGAAATAGTAATTGAACCCGAACTTCATGCGAATAAGTCTAGTATTTTGAACTATCGCTCAATTATACTTTTTAATATTTAGGAAGAATCTAAAAAATGCTGAAAAATAACAAGCAAAAAGGTTTGTTTGTATTTTATAATATACTAGCTGACCCGGAAACGTTGTTTTGCCATATAAATAAAAAAAAATAGATGTTGGCCGATTCTCATAGATACCGGATAAACACAAAAAATTTCATCAAAATCGGTCAAGCCGTTTCGGAGGAGTATGGCAATGAAAACTGTGACACGAGAATTTTATATATTAGATAAGAATATTATGGCTTTAAAAAAAAATAACCGGTAGAATAATTAGATCCAGATACAATTAAATAGGAGTGAAGCAAAATATAATAATTGTAGTATTGGAAATAGTAATAGTTTTTAGAAAGAGTAATAGTTTATTTCCCAAAATAAAAATACATTTTTAGACACAATTAAGCTATGATCTCCGCACTAGGCTTGGCCTGTATCGCGAGGATCATACATATTTTGATTTACATTTTGAGTAAAGACTATCATAAAATATACTATTGACTATCATATCATGTATACAAATTAATTATTAACATAATTCCATCATGTTCCATTGAGACGAAACAAAAAATTTAAAGTTTACATTAGCAAAACAAAAAAAATATCAAAAAATAAAGAAAGTGTTGTGTTCATGATTGTAAGCTTTCTCTATTCATGACAAAATAATACCTTTTTTTGACTGGATATCTATTTATAAATTGCAAACTCCATTGCTCTTAGATGTAATTGAAAATAAAACGTAATAAGCAACACTCACGGCCAGTTCTGGACTTAAAATTTATAATTTAGCCTAATATTTAGCTTTTATATTTAGCCTTTTTGCTTGGTGGTAGGATCCCTTCTGGGTCCGCCTGGCTAGCGACCACCCTTTATATAAAGTCTGCCGCCAAATGTTACCGCTCCGGCGGTAATGTGTTCCGGCAATATTGTATAAAGAGCCAGTTCCTTCCTAAGCCCGTGTGCTTTCATCTTCGACCTCATCGTCACTTACCATCAGGTGCGATTGAGGTCAAACGCGGGTTTAGTCACTTATAAAAAAAAAAAAAAACTTAAATTTTACAGTCAATATTTAAGCTACAACCAAAGCACTTGTATTCAGTGAAAAAAGGGTTTTATTTTACCATCATAGTATGTATAAAAACTATCTCAAGAGTAACCCTATAACCGCGCTGTCAGCCGCGCGTCGTCGGCCATTGATACGATATTTCTATTTCCTCTCCCCGCTCGTCGCTTTGTGCCGTTCGATTCCCGCCTAAATGTTTATTGTGTCAATAGAAATGGAAAAAATACACTTTTGTGTCGCCGGCTTTCAGCGGCTGTGTATAGACGGGCTTTGGCTTTCAGTAGTGCGGTGTTTTGTTGACCCCAAGGTAGATTTTTATAGAAAGAATAGAATTTGTTTTTAAGATGCAGTTTGAATTCAAAACTTTAGTAACTATTTTAATCTTTTTGGGGAATGCATTTTCGCTTTGTAAATTGACTATAATTTAAAGATAAAACATAAAAATGTGCCACTATACGACAATCCTTCGTGAAAATTGTACTTATTGGAAACGCATCATTATTTCTACCATCTATATTATATGTTGATCCTAGACCTTGCTCCAGCAACCACTTACTACTTCAGGTTTCACGTAAAACCACTGGATCTTATTATTTCCTTTTAAATACTATTCAGAAATCAGAAAAACACATAGCAAAATATAATAATTATGGAGTTCGTAGTCAAACCGTAGCTTACACTACGGAGAAGTCGTAGACCGTAGTCAAGACAATATCTGATGAATAAGAAATAATAAATACAGTGCTTCTCTAATGTACTTAATACTTTTTATTTAGCTTATAAAAATTACTTTATAATCCCAAATTAAAAATATATAACTTCCAGACTTTTTTGGTGGGTCTTGCAGGTTGATATGAAAATTTGTAATGCTGAATATTTATTTCACACCACGTATTCTGAACTTGTACCATGAAAACTAAAGAATAGGAAAAACAGTTACATACTTCTTTGCTTTAAAAAATATACAAGAAAATAAATCTATTGGTACTGTTTTGAATCCCTGATTTTCAATATCACAAAAACATTGTAGACGCCAATGTTGCATAAAAATTTCTATAGTAATTGAAAGTTGGCTGGAAATAATGTAATATTGCATTTTCTATTGGCACAGTTATCTCAAAAGTCAAATTAGCATCAACACTGACTGTTGATTTTAAAGAAACAGTGGCTGAATCACTTACTTTTTAAAAATAGAACAGAATACAGCCCACAACACTTATCTATAAAATAGTTTTTGTTGCCCTCACTCAGGCGTCACACAATTACATTCATCGCCCACTATAATGAAAACCTGAAGGCCTGCAGCATCTGCCACAGCTATTTAACCTTTAGGAAAAGCAATAGGGTTCACTTTCCAATGATGGTGTGGTGAATATGTTTCCACTGGCCCGCGGCGGGGCACGGTACCACAACACCTATTTAGTTACAGAGGCGGCGGTAATTAATTATTTTAGGAGACACGGAGGTTACAATCAAAATTGTTGGTGATAGAGGAAGAAGGATATTTTTTTAATAGAAGTTATACACAAAATAACACTTTTTTATCATGATTTAAAAGGAAAATGCTGAACTGGGAGCAAAGGAAACTGCCGCTTATTCACTCCAGCTGTGAAAGAACCAGGATTCTTCACAATCGCAACATTTTCTAAGAAGCTCACTACAAGGCAATGATTCATTCCCCTGGATCATGAAGAGCCTTGGTCCATAAACCAATAAGTTGGTCCAACGCTGGTTTGTGGATGACGATATTTTCAGAGCACCGAAACATACACTAATGGGTAATCAGAGCACGAGAGCGACTGCCTAAAGTGTACTTAGAAGCACAATAGGCGAGCGAGATACCCAAGTCGAATCCCGGTCAATTGAATTTATTTAGTATTTCTCATATCCACAATTGTTATCCTAAAAATGACTCAATCAATACCGTTAGAAGGTTAAAATTAGCACAGAGGTTTAGAACGGGACTTGATGGGACTTGATGACACTGTTGAAACACATTAACACCGGAGGAGCTGTGATATATGGTGGCAGATTCGGGATGATAAGGGATGGAAGTTTTATTTTGGGGGCCGATAGTCTGACCCCTTATCACTGTAATTGCCTCTCTCCACCGTTATAATGCCTCCAAATTTGTCAAACGTGACATCAGGTGGTTTTATAACATCTGTTTAGTATCCCTGCCCCATAAGGAATACATGAGTAAAGTTATGTATGTATGTATGAATGAAATATGAAGGGACTTTCCAGTTGCACCTTGAAAAGGTCCTACCATCAACTGGGGCCGCTCTCACCTGCTTTCCCAGGAGTGGTTGGGCTATTCCCACCATATGAATATGGTTAATAAGAAAGCACGTAGCTCTTGCATCTTGCAAAAATACAAAATTCAAAATGGAATTGTAAAATTCATCTTAGCAATTTTACAATTCACTTACCTAATGACGTCATCTTACTCGTATACTTCGGCTTTAACTAGTTGATTATAGTTATTGAATAAGATATTACAGTAGACCAAGGGACAAAAAATGCCGACGGAAAAAAACTCTTGGCATTCTTTTTTAGTCAGAATTATATGAATTAATACAAATAGGTACAGTACAAATTAACCATCGCAACCTCTCTTTTCTCTTTAAATATCTTTTCCCGTCTCTATTTCCAGCAATACCACTCCATGTTACCCTCCATTGAATATTACAGAATGCAGCCCCTATCACATTGAACCAGTCTCTTACAATATTCAACCCTATGTATATGCATAATAAGGTCCTATCAGTCGACAGTGAAAGTGCCTTTGGCATCGCAGTCAGCCGCAAAAACACGCCATAATGTGATATCCAGAGTTGATTGTTTTAGGGTACAGGTGACTAGAAAAGTGACGTAAACCGTGAATAATATACATGATACAATCATATTAAAATATTTAAAGTTTAGATATCCCTACAAAATAGTAGAGCTCAAGAAGATTTTTCTGCAAAAAAAAATCCTAAATTACATACTTTAAACAAATTGTTGTATGCATAGTTAATGCAATTTTCTGTTTCTCCTATGAATTATTTTTCACGTAGATCTTGATAAATTGAGAATCTGAAACATCGAGATTATGCTTGACACGAGGTTTTATCTACATAGTTTAAAAACTGTGTTAACCGCAGCAACAATAAGGTGGCACATCTTAATAGTACATTATGATATAAGTGCGGTAAGTTGAAAATTACTGCCTAGGCGATATTACTAGCCCGAGCCATCGGCGAGGGCTATAAGGAAGCTGAGGCTGTAATTTTCAAAGCGCACGTATGTCATACGACGTTTTATACCATATTTACGAGGAAATTAATAAAACTCTGACTTTGTTAAACGAATAAATCTTTAATTAATTGTTAAAGCAGTTACAAGCGATGCACGCGCATCAACGTTTTTTTAAGGCAAAGGTACAAAAACATTACTAAGAAAGTAAATTAATATTTTTGTGTTTTTTTTACAGATAAATGGTTGTAATTTATTGTCAAAATTAATTAAATTAAAGAATTAAGTGTTTATTTGTTATATTTTATTTCCCAAAGTTAATTTATTCATAAAATATTGACCACTTTCTTGACATAAAACCTCTTTGCTAAGATTTTTAAAAGTATCGTTCATTTTTAGACGGAGTATCTTAAAACTTTATTTAAAAAAAACACGTGCGTTTTACATTACATTATCGCACAAGTACGTAATGAGATACATTGCCATATTGAAATTGGTGTAATTACAACCACTTTACGAGCAAATATGTTATAAAGAGTATATTATGTACGATGTAGAGATAAATCATTGCATTCTAGGACAGAAGCACATTCTAGGTTTGAATCCTAGTGGGTATATGTTTGTGCGTTGAACACAACATATTATATCATCCGTTCAATCATGGATACATACATGTTTATTTTTATTCGCTTCCATGCTGGACTGGGAGCGAAGGAAAAACATAGAATGTTCCAGCTGCTTCTCTTTCCGGGCAAACTTTAAAAACCAGTTAAGGAACGGAGGTTTTATTGGAGATCCTATCGCTCAAAAAAAGGCAATAGTCTCTCTCTCCATTATGTAATAAACAAAATAAAACAGCCACAGAAACATATCTAACAAAGCACGTACACATCCACACACACAAACCCACACCTTTACACAGTCTCATTTTTTTTGTATGAAATGCACATAATAATTGTTCTTGGTTGTCTTTATTTTTGTTAGATTTTTTTTTCTTTAACAATGTTTCTTATTTCGAGAAAATTGGCAATGATTATTTGGAATTTTTTTTTTATCGGTTTACTGTCTATAATTATGTTCACAGTTTATAAATAGTTATATTTTCAATTTGGATTTATTTTTCGTTTTCCAGACTCACGTGCCCATGTTGTAGGGTAGGCTTAGAAAAGCCCTTCCACTCCTGCATAAGCATGTCGTAAAAGGCGACTAATCCGCGTGGACCATAGAGAAAGATAAATATACCAAAAGGAATATAAAGCCTACTTAACACCTCAACTTGTCACCACGTTGACGCTCTGCCATTTTGCTACGCTCCCGTGATGCCATCTGAATGTCAGTCATATAATAACAAATTTTCCTGCCCTGCCCTGATTAATTTATATTTCTGGAATTCGAACCCGGGACATTACTTTAATTCGCCGCGCAAAAATCCTGAAAAAACAACATATGCACATGCAAGAAGGAGCAGCCATTTTGTTATTGGCTGGCTGGCACCGAAAGTCACAACTCTCAGTAGACCTATTGGTTGATTGGTGTTTTACAACTATAGACATCTATCGTGGTAAAATGACAACTTTGCTGGACCATTTTATAGCATTTGATAAAACTTTCCTGTCAAATTGAAGTACTTTAGGAGTGACACCCCTGGAGTGGACCCAACTTGTTTGTAGGACCCCTCCGGGGATGTGTTCGGCAATATTTTATGAGAAGCCAGTTCCATCCTTTACCCGTGTGCTGTCACTCGTCCTTGTCTTCACTTAAAATCAGGTAAGATTGAGGTCAAACGACTTTAGATTAGTCACCGATATAAAAAAGAACCATGTTATCGTAATTGTATCTCAGCTAAGTAAAGTTATAAAGAACTCCTCGACAACAACCGTCGGACCGTGAGCTGCATTCTGCCATTTCTTTCCAGGGCTTCTGGAAAGAATATAAATTAATAAATTCTCGACTGTACGCCAACAGAAAAGATAGTAAAAAAGGTACATTTTAATTTAATATTTACACTAAGGTGGCCTCACCCGTAGAGCGGTTTCTTCCAAGCAACCGAATCTTGACAGGATTATCGGAGATTATGACAGAATATCTTGTTTCCATGGTGGTTACTCCGAGCTGAGCCAAATTCGAAGGAGAAGAGCAACAAAGTCAGTCTCTACCCACCAGCAGCGACCACAGGCCAGACAGTCAATTATCTAAAGGTTTTACAGCATGAATACTCCCTTGTAGCCCTGCACTTCGCCGGTCAACAGAGATATAACTACTCCTCGACGCACTACCGCACTTCGACTCACTGGAACCATCATTACATCATTAGGACAGTCACCGCACATAGTGTTGACGTTAAACTGACCCAAAACCGGAGCTAGCTACTCATTTCAAGGTTCTTAAAAATAGTTTTATTCTAATTATTGCATGTAGGCCCTACTAGCACCTACTAGACAGATAATACTGTGTATCTTTGCTTTCAAATAGATTTATGGCTCAGTACACCAAATAAAATATCACGCAGCATCTCACAGATTAATTTCCAATAACAAAAACGATATTTTCACATAAAGTGAAGAGCTTCCGCCCCCGAGCGCCCCCTACCGCCAGGTAACCAGATCATGCTCCGCTCTGTCCCAATTTCACGGAACCTGCTTGCCAATCAAATGCCCAACACCGAGGTAATATCACAGCGATACCACGCATTTTTCTTATAAAGCCAATAAAAGGTAAATACAAAAAGATCGGTACATAACACAAATTTGTTCAATACGAGTATATTGTTTTGGTAAAGTACTTGTACTTGGTATAGTACTTTACTCTTGTTTGGTAAAGTAGAATACTATTATAATACTGGCTGAGGTAAAGAGAAGAATCGGCGTGAAAGAGCGGCATCTTTGGAATTTTCATCATTCATCATGATGTATTAGGTTGAATGAGTTAAAGTGTAAGCTGCAATCATTTTGAACAGGATTGTTGTATTTAAGAATATCGTTCAAACTAACAATTTATGAAGTGAAAGTTTATAAATAAACACGATAATTTCACGGGACCAGGAATTAATAAGGCAAACCTGAGGAAAACAGCTAGTTTTAAAATAGCCTCCACAGTTAGTGCTTCCTTATTGATGTCTTGAACACTTTTAGACATTAAGATGACTTTTAAGTTGTGTACGGAAAATGACTTTGTGAAACAAAGGTTTTTGACTGATGTTTGATCAAAACTTGCTTTCAGAGGTGACCGCCAACCATTAACCGTATTAAGACACTCAGAGTTTTTCAATGGGCTATGTTGTGAAGTCGGATAAGAAGTGAGGACATTCGCAGACGAGCAAAAGTCACCGAAAAAGAGTTAGTGGTTATGAACTGAGTACATACATAGTTCTATGAACAGGTTGACCGAAGATTTGAATCACAAAACAAAATTATAATTTAATTTCAAACAATATAAATTTCGAATAACCTAATAATGCTTCTATTTTCACAATTTACTACTCAATCGTAACAACCACAGGGTGGGTGAAGATACCGAAACGTTGATTTACAAGGGGTATATATTTTTTTCTTTTAGTTACACCTTGAAATTTTACCAATGTCAGTAAAATAATCAGAGTATTAAACCGACTTCACGTCAAAACTTTACTTTGGCTAAAGTATAAGGTCGTCAAGGTAAATGATCTCCGAATTCATACATATTTGAAAAAAAAAACATGAAACACTCAATCGATGTCGATGTAATTTATATGGGACTAAATGGAAATTATCTTCTATAATATGAATCAAGAATCATCAAAATCGGTTTTCGAAGTCAAAATTTATGAGGTAAAAAACTTATTTTTTGAAGTCGGTTAAAAAGATTAAATAAACGTAATTCTTCAACTTGTGCCATTTCTATAAGAAATAATGGCATGATGTTTAATTTTTTTTTATATTTCAATTAGTTTTCACTTATTTTTATTTATCATAGATAGGTACCTATTAAGCTGAATTTCTCAACGTAAAGTACTTAACAGGATTATTTCTAAAAGACAGGATTAATTTGGCGAGTATCTGGTTTTAAAGCAAAACATATTAGGGTTTAGGTCTGCTATTTACTTGAACGTGGATATATGTCGTATTCAGTTGGTTCAAGGTTTCATGGGGCGTAAAATGGTAAAACCATGGGCATATATCCTAGCTAATTCGGAAAATGCATATGAAAGTTGGTTTGCCTCATTAATAGGCTTGATTTTTCAATGGTCAGATAAAAGTTATCTGACGAATAAAGTATAACCTTTCGGATTAAAGTTGTTTTACGTTTATCTGTTATTGTATGACACATAATGACACAATTAACACAAAGACCACTTTAATTTGTCGATAATTATCTAAAGAATAATAAAATGAGTAAGCAATTATAAAATTTCAATATTTTCAGTCTGCGGTCGTACAACGCGGTTTTTGTGGGGTCAATTATTTTGTGTGCCTTTTGTGTAGGTCTTTACGTCTTGCAATGAACATAGGTTATTCCTCTACTTTTACCTCTACAGAGGATATTGATTAACAAACAAACTTTTGGCATAAGAACAGCCCTTCAATATATTTTATCTTATCTTACTAATATTATCAATGGGAAAATTTGAATGTATGGATGTTTGTTCCTCAATCGCGGGAGAACGACTTAACGGATTTGCATGAAATTTGGCATAGTGATAGTGTACATTCTGGAATAGCACAAAGGTTACTTTTCATCCTGAAATTCCTGCGGGATTTGAAATTGCGCGGGTAAAACCGTGCGCAATAGCTAGTAATGCATGAATTACATAAATATTTTTTGCAAGTCGTGAAATGAGAGTATTTTAAATTGTCACATTAATGGACAATTTTTTCTAAGAAAAATTATGCTTATTATAACTCAATTCGGCTAAACTGGTTTATACGATGATTGAACTCGATAATAGCGATTTGTTAAGTTTCAAGCAGAACCAAAAGATGGCGCTAGCAGTCTATAGCTATAGCTTTAAAGATATACGTTAAAGGTATTAAGATATGTCTTTGATGTATATACAGCACCCGGGACCGACTGCTTAACGTGCCCTCCGAAGCACGGAAGTCGTCGTGAGATATGAATGGTCGGCGGTCACCCATCCAAGTACCGACCGCGCCGAACGTTGCTTAACCTGTGATATCGTATGATACACACAGTAACCACGGCGCCACGACGACTTTCTTAGCTATCCTTGACATATTTAGGTGCCAAATTGTTCTAAGACAATACTTATTAATTAATTTTGACATCTTTTTTTGAAATTTCAATGTATCAAATATCAGTACCTAGTAATTTTTTTTATGCCTGTAAGTGATATTAGTACTAGATTTAAGACTACTCTGAATTATTATTATAAGTGCTATGTATATTAGGTATTGGTGGCATATCTTAACTAATTAAATAAATAAAATAAAACACAACATAAATATTTATTTTTCAATGTTAAGCCTTCTATTTACACGAATTTTAAAATTGAGAAAATAGAAGTAGGAACTATCATCTGTAATTGATGTGGTGTATGCGCCTGCAGAACTTTTAAAGCCAGGTGGATCCAGCCTGTATGTGTTAATGCAGTCTATCTCTTTATTAAAATAAATGATATGGTTCCTAAAAACAGGTCTTCGTATTTCTTTTAGTTTCAGAGTTTCTCATACTCTCCTATGTTAATGGTCCAAACTGTAGGTATATTATTGTTTCTTGACCACGGTGCCTCTAATGTCAATGAAAACATGCCTCATGTATTAACTAGCTGGCTGTAATAGTACTTAGACTTCACAAAGTCACTAACTCGTTCATGGGTCAATGTGTACGCTTTTATAATAAAGTTGCAAAAATATTTAAGATTTACTCATCGATAGATTTAGGGATCCACCACCCAGCACTGGGCCAGCTTGGTGGATTATGGCCTATACCTCCTCGTCACCCAGGGGAGAGACTCATGCCCTGCAGTGGGCTCATTACAAAGAGTTGTAATGATGATGAAAAAATGATGATGATGAGATTTAAGGATACGGTATAACAAGTGCTGTGTGAAAAGGACTACTTTAACATATCCGGATGCAGGAAGATGAAATTCCCTGGCTGTAAACTGTAATTGTATATTTTTTAAAGATTGTTGTTGAGTTTCTTACCAATTCTTCTCAGCAGATTGACTTTCCGAAGTGGTGGTAGATTCAGTTCGATATGTAAATAATTTGACTATTTCAAGTGTATTTATGTACCCACTAAATAAATATTTTGTTTGTCTTTGACTTAGACTTTTTACAATATGAATATGACGTGAAAATGAAACTCGTTACTTATCAGTGAAGGCAATGTTTCCAAATTTGAATATTTTATGAACACTAGACCACAAGGTAGCTAAAGTTATGCTGGTATCAATAAAAATAGCGAAAAATTACAATAAGCTTAATTATTGACGCACAAAAATTAGGTCGTCTTTACATTTCGTCATTTTCGATACTTTTTTTATTGTCAAAACTGTCATTGTCATGTACTTATCTGTCTGGTCATTTGGTACAAATCTGTCACTTGAAGCAAGGAGGAATGGAATGTCTATGTACGGAGAAGCGATTTTTAATAAATCTTGTGCTTTTTTAATACGATGTCTATCTAAAATTGAGTGTTTACTATTTGTTTGTTTACTTATTCTCTTCAATATGTCCTTATGCTCACATTCTAGCCTCAGACACAAAGAAATGGAAACATATCCTTTATGTTTTACACATCATAGTCAACACGATTTTTTGACAATAACTAAATCCGTTTTAACCTCAATATCACCTGATGGTAAGTGAAGATGAGTGCAGGCTCTTCTTAAAATCTTTCAAGAACACACCACCGTCGGAGCTGTAGTATAATTAGCGGTGGTTAGGTACTTTCTATGAAGGGGGTCGCTAGGTAAGCGAACATTGAGAGGGTCCTTCCACCAGGCGGGGCTAGCTTGGATTTGTTGCGTTTTACGTAACGCTTATCCAATGTTTGTATCTCCATAATTATTATATTCACAGATAGAGTAGAGTGATCGTTAACCAGCAGGGCTAGCATGCTACCATCGACAACGATAAATCGGGCCTTTTATCGATATTTTCTTAGAATATGGTATATGTAATTTATGAAGATTATGACATATTTGGTTCTGTGGTCTTATAGTATATTATGTAACAAGTGAGCGATGTTGCTAATTACAGTCGAGGCTGTGATTTGAGCCCGAGCCGCAGGCGAGGGCTTAATAATGAGCCGAGACTGTAATTAGCAACGCTCACGAGTTATATACGACGTTTTTCAACACACTTGTGAGTAAAAGACAGACATACGTGGTCATAAAATAACAAACACACTTGATAACAAAGCTGTGAATTGTGATTGAAAAATGGCGCCGAACTTCGCGCATGCGCGTAGGTTTTTTTTTTCCGCCAAATGTGTCAATGGCTGTATAGCATATACAGCCTATTTTACATGAAAATATTTAATTTGGAGTGGTAATTCCAAATATTTTAATATTTTGTAACAAATTATTGTAAATTGTGAATAATTTGTTTGATATACAATTTTGTTTAACTAATATAAGGCGTAAACATTCAAAAATGTCCATGGATTTGAAGAGGTATAAAACCTCTTTGTTGTTTCTGAAAAAAATTAATGTATTACCCGGATCAATAAAATATGCTCTGTTTACTCGCATTTAATTTGCTACAATTCAACTTTGTAGGATTCATTATATTATGCACTAGGGCATAATATATTATGCACGCGTGACTTATAGCCCAGTTTATAGTTCTAAATTCAATAGAATAAGGCTTACTTTACGAGCAAGTGTGTTGAAAATCATGATATTAAATCGAGTAATTCTATCGATTATGGTGCGCCTTTTAGCTTACATAATAGGATAAATTAACAAAATAATATTTATCTTGTCGATTCGAGTATTTATCGATGGTTGCATGCTAGCCCTGCAGGCGAACCGGATGGATAACTCGCCTTTTTCGACTCACCAATCCTGAGACAGAAATACAATTCTAAGTCTAACCCATAGATACGACATAGATAAATGTCCCAATTGATTACGTAATATTCAGATAATTGGACTTAAACTACTCAATAGAAATTCAATTAATATAACCACAGACACAATACAAAAACAATGAGGACATTTGAGGCCGCGAGTTAATGATGCACAGTCGGCCATTAGAGCGCATTCACTTGCCATTGTTGGTGGCGCCCTCTATGCAAATTTGTGACGCTGACGTCATAATACAAATACAAGTCGAAAACTGATACAGATGAAGTCAAAACTATTCACCAAAAAACTGTTTTCCCGAGACTTTAGTCATGTATTAACGATAAATTAATTTGCAAATAAAATATGTAAATAAAACACTTTTTAACCGGATTTATCGCGTATAATTTATGTTTTAGATTTTAACCAATCGCTCGTGACCAAGGGGTCTACAAAGACAAAGAAACGTCGAATTAAAATGTAAAATATAAGTTGTACGCAATAAATCCATTTAAAAAGTGTTTTATTTGAATTATGAATAGTGAAAACTTAAGACAAAATAACATATGTGTTTAAATACCTGCAGGCGCTTTTAAATCATGAAGCACAAAAAACAGAAGGAGAAAGGAAGTATGTTGAGGGATATGAGTGACAACTTAACCAATATCACAAATGTTTGCCAAAAGACGCATAGTTATATCGTTTTAGACAAAATGATTTCCCAGCTAAGTATTTATAACAGATAGAAAGAACTTAAGTTGGACCAAAAACGTGAAATTGTTTTCAGATTTCACCCGTGGAAAAATCTCAAAAAAGGGCCGTAGCTCGATTTAAATCACTCAACTGCACTAGTCAATAAAGGTGAAGAGTTTGTTTGTTTTGATACTATAATCTCTTATTTCATATATTTTTGCACTTAATAGTCAAACTCTTGAAACGGATTAAAGATTATATTTTAATCTTAAATTTCTAACGGCTCAAAAATTAACCTTTATAACCTAAGAATTTAGTATAGTTTCAATAAATTCAGTACCTAAGTTCAAAAGCTAAAAAGCGATTAATCTAAATTTCAATTTGTGATCCTAACTGAATTTGATATGCACAAAATACAAAAAATACGAATTATCTAGTATTTTATTAAATAGTATTTTACTTACATAATAACTACATAACTTCACGCCTGTATCCCGTATGGGGTAGGCAGAACACTAGAGGTTATAAGACCATCTGATGTCACGTTTGACAAATTTGGCGGCATTATAATACTGGAGACAGACTATTGCAGTGACAGGGGGTCAGCCTATCGCCCACAAAAAAGCCTCCCATAACACCTCGGTCCCTTAACTGACTTTTACAGTATGCCCGGGAAGAGAAGCAGCTGGCACATTCTATGTTTTTCTTTCGCTCCTAGTCCAGCATAGAAGCACAGTTTTTTATCATGTTATTACCTGTTTTATTACAAATAATTTACGATATCATAAAGCAAAGCAAGTACTATTTTTTTTTTACTTAAACACAAGGGGAAAGATACAATTTGATGCCTGAACTAGGATTATTCTGTTATTCGGGCCGGTATGTGCTAAATTAATATTTAAAAAACAATTGACATTCATTGAATAGGCATGGCAGACATAATACAACCTGGAGATTTAGTAGAACAAATCTTCTTAATATATAAAACTCTTCCGTTACTGACTGAGTGACTGATAGACAACGCACAGCCAAAACTACTGGCCGTAGAGAGCTGAAATTTGGAACATACGATTTAAAAAGTTGTGGGTGAGCACTAAGGAATGAATTCCCAAAATTCTCACGGGAACGGGAATTATTGAACTTTTTAGTTTGTATGAAAAATCTTATTCCTTGAGTGCACAGATATGATACTTGGCACAAAGATTCTTCATGAGAACTGGTTGTGTTATGAAAGGAATTCCCAAAAAAATCCCACGGGAACGGGAAATATATGGTGTTTTAGTTGGTATGAAAAAGTCTTATTCCTGGAGTGGACGGATGTGATACTTGGTATAAAGTTTCTTCGGTGTATGTCTGGTTTTAGTATGGAAGAAATTCCCGAAATTTCCACGAGGTCGGGAAAAATAAGACTTTTATGTTTAGGGCGTACGAAGTTGCGGGTAAAAGCTTGTTTATTTAAATAAATGGTAAGGGTTTGAGCCTATTAGTTCAAATGTAACGGAAGCATCAAAAATAATATGGCTAGAAATAAACCGTTTTTGATTAAATTAAGAAGTAGTTCATATAGAAATCTATTCGAAATAATAAAACAATAAGTTGGTAGAATTAGTTAATTAAGTAAGATAAGCTCAGCGGGTAGGTCTTGGGTAACAATTCCTTGTCTCTTGTATTATTTTGGAAGTTTTGATCGATTTAGTTAAAGTAAACTTCTTTCAATAATATCAATATAATCTATCCTATATATTCAAGTAGAAGCAGACATAAACATCCAAATCAATAAAAAAGTCCAAAATTTCAAACTAAACCTTATATTAACTGTTAACCATTATCCGCCATCAAGATTAACCCACACATTGTACCCGCAGTCTGCAAATTACCACGCTCCCATTTTTTCATCGTTTTTCAAACATCGAGCGGTTAAAAAAAAATAATCTTGCTAATAAACAAGCCAGCAAGACTACCAGCTACCTGTTGCAATTCCTACCGCGTCTCCTCCAATCACAGGGCTGTGGCCGCCCTCGCCGCCCGCTGATTGGCTGCCCACTTTGTAGAGGGGGAATACGGGGGGACCAGGCTCCGGCTGTTTAACATGACACACAGAAGAAAAGCGCCGCTTTGAGCTTTCGCGAGCTTTTCTTGGCCGCGCTTCGGGCTCTTGTATGGTCAAAAATACTATTTAAATTTAATTTAAATCAAATCGTTCCTTGTTTTTTTATCATAGCAGCAAAAAGAGGTTTTATTAAATTTCAAGTAATTAAAAAAGTGACAGGCCGAAAATAAAAATAAAAATCGGGAATAAAATTAAAAAGAAAAATAATGCACGAACTTTCAAAATCGAGTGTGAATATAAAAAGGTCGGATTGAACTTTAGTTTTTTTTTATCGAACGGTAAAATATTTAAAAAAGAATGTCGCTCGGTAAGCAATCGAACGAGCATATAAAGCGGCCTATGAATGCGTTCATGGTGTGGTCTAGAGGTCAACGGAGGAAGATGGCGCAGGATAACCCGAAGATGCACAATTCGGAGATCTCCAAACGGCTGGGAGCAGAATGGAAGCTGCTCACTGAGATGGAGAAGAGACCTTTCATCGATGAGGCAAAGAGATTACGGTAAGTGTTATACCTACATATAGAATAATCCTTAATTCTATCCGATCAAACTAATTAATATAGAGCACAAAGGTTGCGGGTAATTAAAAATGTTTTTAGAGAATTAAGTTTGAAAAAAGTTCTACTCATGTTACTACTCCGTAATAATAATAATAAAAACTCTTTATTGCCATGAAACTTAAAAATAATGATAACAAAAAAATAACAGAGAGATGACAATTTCTGCGGCCTTACCGCTTTAAGCGATTTCTTCCAGGCAACCAAAAACAAATATAAAAGAAATCACAAACTTAAACTAGGGCAGAGCATTTAACTTGTAAGAATAAACATAATAACTACAAATTACAAAAATTACAAACTATTAGACACAATATGTTACAAATATTAATAATTACAGATATATAGATATTAATATTAAATCCGATGGCAAGTTACTGATTTATGTAAAAAATATTTAGATACATGTGATTACAACAAGATACTTCAGATAGCAACCTTACAGGGACAAATATAAATTTTTCAGTTCTTTTTTAAAGGAAGTTATGGTTTTTGCATTGTGAGTATGGGATGGTACGGTATTCCATAAGGTTGCTGCATGCACTGTAAACGATTCTATACAAAACGAAAAACCAATCTGTTTGTAGAGTTTATGAGTACAGTAATATGTTTTTAAAGAGTCTTGATAATTAATATAAAATAAAACAACTTTTTTTTACTCCATGATTACGGTTATTGTAATTTATTAAGATATTCATATTTTTACTAACGAATTATATACCCGTAAACGGTTTCTAGAGTTTCGGTTATCGGAACATGAGTGGTAGAACATTTACGAGTCGGAATATATGGAAGATAGGGTCTCCCTTAAGATGTAAGACGTCTATTTAGGAGGCTTTTTTGAACTATTTAAATTTAAATTTTATTAAAATTTCGTTGCCATATTTAAAAATGAATTTGGTTACTCCAATGGGTAGGTATAGCTGCGTATGATTCTAATTAAATAGTCATTGATGACCTGTAAACACTCAGTGAAATCATTTAAACATTAAAGTAAAGTATTAATCAATTTTATTTAAGGTAACTTGACATAACTTTTAAAACATGTTAATATGACCCGTAAATGAGTAATAAAATTAAATAATATCTTTCTAATTCCGTTTTTTTATTTATTTTCATTCAATAACATTTTATTTGAAAAATATTCCTACCTAAAGACCGAGCTCTTTGAAAATGGACATAAACGGATCGATACCAAATAAATACGAACCTTTGCGTGAAATAAATATAATTTTCATTTTAACTATCCTCTCTATTTCTCAAACGTTAACGAAAACAGATATAGATATTTGTAAACGAAAATTTTACTTCAAGTACTTAGGTAAGATTGGAGAGTGTGTGTTTAGATTTTCTAAATAGATAAATATAATATAAAATATTTTACGGAATATATACTTGGTATTATAAATTAGTATAATTATCTTTTTAATCTAAATCGTTGTAAAATAGCCGTTTCGAAACCCCAGCGTCGGCAACGCAGCTACTGTACATCTGATGAAATTAAAATGTAAATAGAAGGGTGGCGAAAATAACCAATTAACGTTTTAAAATGTTTTAATTATAATCTGTTAAATGAAAGATCTCTCACACAATATTTAATCTAAATAGGAATGTAATAGCGTGGTAAAAGATTACCTATAGGTAGTATTATAGTATTTATCCTATTTGTGTAGGAGATCACACATTATATCAAAGGTAGGCAAGATTAACGAAAAGAGATGAGATTTAATCTAAAAAAGAATAATTTAGGAAGGTCGCTTTATAAAAAACTAATTAACATCTCACCTGATGTTAATAAATAACAATGAATAAAATAAAAAGCAATAAATATTACGAGAGCGCATCGTCGCAGCTGTGACACTTGATATTTATGATAGGTTTTCGCCAGCATACAACCCGTTGGTCTCTCAGATTAGTCATGCAGTATACACACCTTTAAAAAAACTGTAAAAGAACTTTTCATATCCCAACAAAAAAGTTTCCAACTTAAGGTACATGGTGTCTGAACTGTCTTATATTACTTATATTATACTATCATTGTGGTTTTTTTTTTTTGTAATTTGTAACCTTATTCTGTGTAATGATATTCTTATCCTAGTTTCATCATTATTTTTGTTAAATATTGCTATAGTTTCGTGGTTTTTGATTTCTTTTAATTAATGTTTTCCTTTGTTCGTTTTACCATTTTAGCTTTGTGTAATTAACTCGTGTTGCATACGTGAAGTGAAAGTATCCTCCTGCAGGCGAAGGCAGAATTATCAGCGTTGTTGTTGGATTGAATCCTTCAATGACATTTAACTGAGCCTTAGCATTTTTGTTTACTACGTATTATGTAATTATTCTTTTTTAATTTTATTTTGTCTGGAACTAATAAACTAAAAAATAACTAACTAAACGCGGGTTTAGTCACCTATAAAAAAAAAACTACACTGAAAAAATTTCGCATGTAAAAATAACTAAGTTTCGGTTGATTTTAACAAAGCGTGTTTGTCAATATACAACCTGCAAAGTTTGTTGCTAAAAATAAATAAGTCAAGTTTGCTATTCTTACTTGATCAGAATCAACCGAGTAAATCGGTTAAAATTGTCTGCTTAGAAATAACAAAGTAAGCTTGATTATTATTACAAACAAAATGTTTGCAAACGTAGCCAACTTAACTGTTTATATTGACAAACTTTCTTGGATAGTTATAGCCAACCTCCTTGGTATTTGTAACCGTTTTGCTAGGTAGTCACAACAGACTTTCTCTGCAATATGAGTCATTTAACTCTGTAGCCACAGCCAACCTACTTGGTATCTGCAATCGTTTTGCTAGGTAGCCACAACAGACTTTCTCTGCAATGTTAGTCATTTAACTCAGTAGCCACAGCCAACCTACTTGGTATCTGCAATTGTTTTGCTAGGTAGCCACAACAGATTTTCTCTGCAATGCGAGTCATTTTACTCTGTAGCCATAGTCAACCTACTTGGTATCTGCAATCGTTTTGCTAGGTAGCCACAACAGGCTTTCTCTGCAATGCGAGTCATTTAACTCTGTAGTTATACTTATATCCACCCTCGCCAGGACTTGAACCTGAAACCTCGGGCATAGAAGGTAAGCGATCTTACCTCTACACCAAGCAGGCCGGCAAACCTATTTGATATCTGGATTTGCTATGTAGATGCAATCGATTTTCTTTTTACTTTCAATCGGTATCACACATTTAATTTAAATGTTGTGTAACAGAAAAAAAAAACTAAAAAAATACTGTTATTGTTCACTTACTATTTATTGTCATATATATGAAAATCACAAAAGAACAGTCTCAAAGTTTACAATACTAAACCCAAATTACAAAGTAGGCACAGTCAGCATTAGCACAGTACAGCAGCATAGGCACAGTAGGCACACAGGATTTGATCAGGCAACTTTCCTGCCAACCTGGTGATTAAACCTCGTGAAGATTCCACAATCTTGGTATGGAAGTACACCGATGCCTTTTCCTGTGGGAATACTCTAATAATTTCGTGTACCCAATTTGCATAAATGGTACTCCTCATTGCATTTGACGGATGCTCAAAATGTAGGTTCCGATGACCCTTACCAATCTTATTCTTGCCGTATTATCCAACGGAATATGTGTATCTAAATTTAATAAACCTGTTCCTTCAAGGGTACCATTTAAAAGTAACGGTAAATCCTGAAAAACAGAAATAAATAAATTATAATTTCTACTCATTCTACCAATTATATAATAATTCTATAAATTATATAATAATTTTTCTATTAAAAACGAGGCACTGTCTGCCGACATACAGGCATCTAACCTGGTTCGGCTGCATATTATATAACTTGACACAACTTTTTGTAACATCTAACTTGTAAACTGTTGTATATGTTATATTATTTTGGTACAATAGATCTGTTGATCCATGACTTACGGGACACCCTGTATATAAGAAAAATCTGTTTGAAAAATTTGTAACAAATATGGAACAGTAGATTTTTTCAGGATTCAAATTTGATTCAAAGTGGTATACCCTTCATTTATTTTTAATCGACTTTTTACATCTTGTATGAATGATGATAAATAGAGATATATGTATAGATAGTACCTAATTATAACTCTGAAGAAATATTACAATACATACGATAATGTTAATTTTGTTCTCTGATGGAATGGTTATTGTGATAGGTGTCTTGGGTGCGGGTGAGCTTGAAGCTTGAGGATGTGCATCAGGGTCAAGCGGATATGTCAGCAATTCATACATAGATAAGTTAAAGCTTGAAACATCACACGCCTGTAAATTGAAGGATTAATTAAGACAACAGTATACAGATAATTAAAGCAGATTAAATTTTTGAATTGTTAGTGACTTACTTATCATCGATAATAGGATGCATAGTCTTTTTATGTATTTCTAATTTTTTTGAGAATATGGCACGATGGCCAATTTTAGGATTCCTCCTTTAGGTCAGATTCCTGGAGTAGTGGAAGTGATAGAGATGTAATTGCATTTTCTGTAATTAAATAACTGATTTAAGAAAAATTATCATCAAATGTATCAAATGAACAAAATGTACAGTTCAAATGTATATTAATAAAAACTACTTTCCTCCTCTTTTTTGAAGTCTTTACTAATATTATAAAGAGGAAAGATTTGTATTTTTGTATGTTTGTAATGAATAAACTCAAAAACTACTAGAACGATTCAAAGATTCTTTCACCATTAGATGGCTACATTAACCAGAAGTAACATATTTTGCTAAGAAACTCCCACGGGATCAAGAGCTACGCGGGTCAAACCACGCAAAGCCGCTAGTCAGCTGTAAATTAAAGACACAACGGCATATCAGTGGCAATAAACCAGTATAAGCTAGTCTCACATAGTAGGTATTGAACCTCTACGGCGGCGCTACCTTGGCTCAAGATCACGCGTTCACTGGTCACTGGTGTGCGATTGTACGGTCTCTGTCTAATAAAATATATAAGATAAAAATTAAATACATAAACGAACTTACCTTTGAACACTTCTATATATTCTTCCAGACTCAAGGCTTTCAGCAGATTTTGTACTTCTTCATCCATTTACATTAAATCACCTGACTATAAAAAAAATACGACGCTGTCGGGGCCGCCGCCGGCAGCGTCTTTAGGAATAAACAGTAGGTTCAGGCACAAAGCAATAGCATATTGGTACCTAATCAATCAACTACGTTTTATAGGTAACACACTCCTTTATGCGTCGTCGCACTCACTTAATTAAATTATTAAACGTTCGAACGAAAGACGATTAGTTTGCGGCACGCACATAACTCTAGCGCTGACCGAACGTGGAGGGGATATCTGCGCATCGGCGGCGGCTCCACCGGCAGCCGGAATATTTACTTATGAATATTTAAACAAGTACTCTGTTAAAAATAACTAACTAAATAGCAAACAAAATAGCTAACTCCACCCTGCTACCAATAAATAAGTGTAGTCGGTTAAATACTAATGAGTGTTCTTTTGTATTAGCAAAGCTAAGTGGTTCTTAGTAGTAAAGTACTGGTTATTTAAGTTTAACCGTGAGTGGTAACGGTTCATATTACACGAATTACTCTGTTAAAGCTTATTGAGTGAACTTATTAAAATTTAAACAATTTTGTAAACTGTAAAATTTGTAGATTGAGTTATTTGTATTTATTGAGCAGTATGATGTTAATAAACAAGTGAATTTAGCCATGTTTACGTATATATTATTTACCAAGTTTACTTCCAACTTTTTCCACGAGTCTTGATTAAAAATAAACAAGATCCTTTTAACAAAGCCAAAAAGGTACTTTGCTAACTCCTCATTTTTTCAGTGTATGTATAATATAATGTAACTATAATATATTTATATGTTACTGTCTGTATGTAAACAAATAAAGATTTCTTATTATTATTAGTATTTTCCGACTATCTTAACTAAGGGCTGTAGAGCTAGCAGACCGTATGCGGTTAATACTTGAAGGTAGACTTTTTGAGGAGTGTTTTATATAGAGCTAGTTTCTATAGATCAGCGTGCTCTATCTATAACCTCATTATCTTTGACCACATTAAGGTCAAAGATATTTTTTAATGTTTTCACGCAAACACTTTCGTCATGATAAGTTAGTGATCGGCGGTCACCCATCCTACTAACGACTGCGCCGCCATTATTGAACCTTTTATATCGAATTTTATGCACAGAAGCCACAATACCCCTGTTCCATTATCTCATTGCCCCAACCTCACAAACCTGAAGACAGGGCTTCTGCTTTTCATCTAATACTAGGTTTGGCAGAAATCAATATTGTCTCAGTTTTCAGCTACACTCTTTTTTATGTGCATAAAAATGCTTCTATAAATGTACTACACTTTAGTATTCCCTTTGTCAAATATTTTTTCGAACTTAAGGGTCAGTTAGAAAGTCTGCGTAGGTAAATAATAAATTTTATTTTCCAGAAAGAGATATACAAAGATCATTTCGAAGACTCTGACTCCTAAACTAGAATACTCTGTGTCTTAGGAGTCAGCGATCTCCCCATACATTGAAATATATTGTACAATAATTTAATTTAAAAACTAAAGTTATATCTATATAATAAAATAAACAAAGCATTTCATTTCATTAGTAACACAAGTTATTGATTTTTATATTCTTATGTGTGTGTTGTATGTGTATGTTGTGTATGTGTATGTGAGAGTTGTATGTGTGTGTGTGTTCGTAATTGTGGTATGTCTGTAGTGAAGTTTTTATCTAATTCGTCTTACTTGTTTTCAGAATATTTTCCGTTTCGTCATAACTCAAAGAAATTAAATGACACTTGAGAGATGCTTTTAGTTGGGTTCTATTCAGTTTAATTATATTTGTTTTGTCATTTATATATCTGTATAGAAATTAACTCTATTCAGTTTTAGTTTTTTAGCTTTATAATATAATGAATCTGTTAAATAATCTGTTTACTGTTATTTTTATTTGCATTGACAAATTTTAAGTAAATAAAAATACTACGTATAGGTTCTTCCTTTATCTCAAAATGGAGTCTAGTCCGAAGGCTAATCTTACCCGCCAAAGCGCAGTAGAGTTTCTGATAGGTGGTAATATTGCTGAGTACACCTAAATGACATCTTGATCACTTTGTCTCCATGACGACTTTACTTCTAAAACGCGTTTTCAAATGAAGTTCATTTTCAATCGGAATTTATTTTTCTAGAGATTTTGGTGCCTTAACGGAATCTTTAAAAAGATAACATGATCGGTAATCCTAAATACTTTGTTTATTCATTCTTTACTAACATAATACGGCTGAAGAGGTTTTGCTTATCTTCTTAACTACTAGTCTGAGCAGAAACAATGTTTTTGCATTTGATAGTTCCATTCTTGAGGAAGACTAAACAGAAATTCCTCAAAAACCGTTCAAACCGTTTTGCGTATTAGGACAAAGTTTTAAGCAATTATTAAAGTTACACATTCAGCATAATCTACATTCAAATTAATCCAAGTTATTACATAAATATTAAAGAACTATAAGGTGCAGTTTTCAATATTGTACCGGTTAGTGAATAATCCAAATTTCCCTCGACTTTTGAGGAGTTGGAAAGAAATAAATGAAAAAAATATAAAGTCCATCTATTAAATGACATAGTTTTTTTATTTCAAATGTAATTAAACCTTTATATAATCTAAAAATAACAGTTTTTTTTAAAGTCCAACGGTCCATTTAAAGCAACCAGTCTCTTTAATTGTACCAAGGGGTTTCCTTTATTGTACTTAACAAAAATAAAAATCTTAACATGATGGATTTTTGTTTTAAACAATCTTAAGCCTTTCTAAGTTTTCTTTTGACCATTTATAATATTTTTTGTCCTTACCAGACATCTGAAAAAAATATATACATATATTTAATACTTTTAATATATGTATATAAGGATACTTTTAGTGGTACATTTTAGGCAACACACTTACATACATTTAAAAATTCCGTTAGAAAAATAACCTCAAACATTATGAATAACAATGTTTACTAAATAAACTATAAAGTACAGTTACACAAGAATATAAATCATGAAACAATATTGTACTTACCATTAAAACAAAAAATCTTATCAAATATGACAAAAAAATAACAATAAAACGTCGTTTTTTTTTGTTTTCGCTTCTCAAATCTTTCTTTTGCAAACACGGCGAATCAAAAATGGCAGCTTCTTTATTATGTTGGCAATATGATTAAATAGTGTAGCACGCTTAAAAAATATATTTATGGTTTGGTAGATTTTATGGTGGTACAATTTAGGAGCCAGTCCATTTTACGCAACTCCACCCTATATAAACATTGAAACACACATAAACCTTTGATTCAATTTTTTACATCAGTAATTAAAAACAACACTACATTGTAAGCGCCTGCGATATGCTATACAAACTTCCGCCCGCGACTTCTCCGCAATCACCCCGAATTACCTCACTGTTGATACCACCACACATTCATTATTTAACTAACTTATCTCCCAGGTGTAGTTAACAATGTTTGATTAAATAATTAAGAATGATTATAATCTAGAGTTGATTATTTAATCGTTTTGTTTTTTTTAGTAAGTGTCGCGGTTTGTTTGGCAAACATTTGTGTAAGCTTTTGTTAGGGAGGGGTGTCTAGTGTGAGGTATGATGGTATCTGATGAAGCTTTGTCACAGAGGTGATAACATTATCAAGTGAGATTAAAAGTTTTTTTCTGTGAGACCATAAAAGCATTATCGTAGGCGTTTGTAATTCTATTTGAAAAAAGTTATGATAACAAAAAAGAGCCTTCAAATTTAATGTAAGATAGCCTTTGTTTAAGGAGTTGGTTTTATTTTTTTATGTTCTAATGTTCTACTGGCGCCTGCGGTTTTGTGCCAATTAATCCTAAAGTTTCCCACGGACACATATAACCCAGATAAAAGTTGTTATGTACTAAATAAATTGGTTGGAGTGTAAGCTGTTTCTCTGTGAATAACGACAGCAATACTGCCCACCTGACACTGAAGTGTAGTAACAGCAAAATAACGATTTCATGAAAACGGCATTTAAAGTTAAGAATGTCAAATAAAATTAGCCAGACGCATTAACAAAAAAATTTAGTTTCAAATGCATCAGATGCGTCAAAAAACTGTAATGCTTTTTTTTATATTGTAAGGATAGGACGTTTGTCTTCCTTGCCACCTGATGGAAAGTGCGCATGAAGACTATGGTGTTACACAATGTTTTTAAGTTTTTTGCATTTAAAATGCTCAATTATTCTTAAATAAATGATTTTTATTTATCACATTTTTCATTTATTTGTGGTGTTACACGTCCATCCACGAGAAACCTATTCACTCGGCACTTAAAAGTTACAGAACTGTAGTGGTCAGGAAAATCAGACGCAGGCAGATTGTTCCACACCTTGGCAATCCGTACCAAAAAGGAACTATCGAAGCGTTTTGTTCGAATTCTTGGTAAATCCACTATATAGGGATGGAAGTTCTGTCTGCGTCTGATAGAACGGTGGTAAAAAGGAGTGGGTTCAATTTGATCAAAAAGAGCACTCGCACACTCACCAAAATGTAGCCGATAAAATACTGTCAAACAGCTTTAGTTAATTCCAGTGTTTATAGCCGAAATGCCAGTAGGTAATATTATTAGAAAAGTATTAATGCATTGAAGGAACAATCTAGAAAAAGCAATAAAAATATTAAAATATTAGCTTATTTATGTTCTTCATTAAAACATTCTAACTAGCATAAACTCTGTCTATTGTCTGTACATTTATATTTTAGCACCATGAGCAGTAATTACGGGTATTTTTTGCTCGTCCTTCTATGTTTGTGAATATTTGTTGTTGCCATTTACTTCTTACCATCGACGTTTCTGATTCAAAATTCTCTATACCCGACTGGGTTGGATATTTGCATTATTTGTTTCTGTAATCTAATGTAACTATCTAATATGTGGTAGTTTCTTTATAGATAATGTAGAAGTTTAATAATGCTGTGTTCAACAGCAACTCCATAGCCAGTTTTTATACCACTTTACTGTCTTTCTTAAGGGTGTAGAGTAGGCCTTACTAGGCCTACCTTTTTAACCCAACAGAATTTTGGGTGGAGATTAAATATAAGTAACTCTTATCTTGTCATTTTATGCAAGTGATACCTTGTTCATTTTCTTAAGCTCGAAACTCTACCTTTATATTATTTCCTGTAGTAAAATCTTTCGGCAGAGGTTTTTGCAGATCAAGCGTTCCAGACCTTTCAAAAAACTGTAACTATGACATTAAGTTAAAAACTAGTTGTAGAAATTTTACAGGTAAGTACACTTGATCTGCTGCCTTCTGTACCAACAAGATGAGTGTCTTCTTTTAGAAGCTTTTGGGATAAGTCTGTGTAGCATGTGTCGGTAAACAGCGTACTGCCTATTTGTAATTTGTTTTTATACAATAAGGATGAGACGTTTGTATTCCGTGAAACCTGATGGTAAGTGAACATGGAGACCAAGGTGGTACTCGTTCACCCACTAGAATACTATTCACTCGAAGCTTAAAAGTATCAGGACTATACTGTTCAGGAAAAATAGACACAGACAGATCATTCCAAACCTTGACGATCCGTATCAAAAAGGAACTCGCTTAGTTCGACTTTTTGAAATATCTACCACATAAAGATAGAAATTCTGTCTGCGTCGAGTAGTCCGATGGTAAAAGAGCTCTTGATTTTTTCAAACAGAGCAGTCGTGCGCTCTCCAAAATATATCCTATAGTACACGGTTAAACAACTATACGACAAAGCTCTAGGGACTGCAATTATTTGTTTGTAAGGTTGACGTTGTTTATTAGCTTACGGGATCTTGGAGTCCAGTGCTTCTAGTTCATATTTTGCTGAACCAACCTAAAGGTTACTGCAGTACTCCATGTATAATTGTAATTGAGCCGTGTATAAATTAAAAAACTGTACAGTGCTAAGTACAACTTTTTTGAAATTTGTTGACCGTTTAAACTGGATGTTACAACTGTAACAGTTTTTACCTAACTAGATACGCTTGAAAGCCCGATGGGGACAGATGCATTTTGGAAAGTGGGCGTTACTATGAAGGTGCTCTTTTTTGCGGAGAATAGACATGTTTTTTGGACGCGTTGGATTTGACAAACTTTGACTCGACCCGATCGGTTGAATTATTAACATTCTCAAATTCTGAATTTCATAGAGGCTTGTTCGCGCATTGGATACGCATTGGATCTCCCTACAACAGTGATGTCATCAGCGTAAGCAAAGCGGTTTCTTTCTATCGACCCAAATATCCTTTCGCAAGCTCTGTGTGAAACTTCATGAAAGTTATAAAACAACCAACTAAAATGCAGTAATTGTTCCTGTAACTACGTGAAACTACTTAACGAATACAGATTTATGTATTCAAAACCAAATAAAATTCAGTAACAACAACTGGATAATACGTTTTAGTTGGGTAAACCTACTATAATTTGTCAAACTTGATCCCAATTAAAACGCAGTATATAAAACTTTACTACAATGTGCGATTGTTTTATAAATTTTCTCAATATTTCGTTCGTTAACTGTAGCCATATAATTATTAAGCCCAATCTAACTTGAAAATGTGTTAAAATTACTTTGTAATTTAAAAATAAACGTATTTCTAAACTTAATTTTATCATAGTCACTCAGAGTCATACTATCTTGTTAAAAAACATTTTATTTGTGGTAATGAATTGCGTATACTTAAGACATGACAACTACTCTTTTTATTTTTTCATTACAAAATTCTTAACTAAAAAGAAAAGAAAATCTTCAACCAAAAACAATAACCAAGTTCCCAACAAAGTGTTAAATAGTTGGAAATCATCTAAATCCCCGATAACTGGCAACCCCACGGGCGCGGGCGCGGAGACCAGACAATTATTGTATAATTGACGGTAGGTGGCGCTTTGTCGCCGCCTATCTGTAGCCTCCAGGGCTATAAAAACAAGCTTATGTCTTCAGTCCGATTTAAGTATCGGATATTAAAGGAGCTGCGTCTTTTGTTTGTTGTTTTTTTAACGACCTTATAGTGTTTGTAACGGAAAATGTAGCTCGTTTTGTGATTTATTCTAGACTACTAATTGGGCACAACTAAAAGTTATTGTAAGTTAATATCACGTAATGGAATTTAATATTCTGTGACTAAAACTCAAATCATCGTGTTTGACCTCAGTCTCACGATTTTAAATTTAGAACAGTTCGAATATTCCTTCTGGATCAGTATGAAAATGGCTCATCATAAAATTTCACTTTCGAACACCAACAAGAAGGCTTGCCTAGTCAAATCAAAATTAGACCAGTTCTGAACTTTCTGTTCTAACTTGTTTGAAAGAAAAGAAACCCAGGATATCTGTTGCACTCCTCCACTGCGCTGAGCAAGACAACTTAGTAGAAAGAAAATAGAAATATATAACTAATATGACTATGATACTGTATTCAAAACTACAAAATTACGCCAGTACAACTTGAATATCATCGTGTTACTTTCCTTGTAATCTTAAGAAAATCTTAACCTTGCTTAAAATAATGTATATTTAAATCAACAACAACTCTATAGATGTCCTAACAATAGTAACAAATTCGAGGGTAGAAATAATTAGGGGGCAAGTAGCGCCACGTGACAAGCATGAACCCACTGTTGATGTTGTCGCCTCGCGCTACTCAACTACTGAGCTGATATTGATGAAACGAAGACGTTCTGATAATTGAAAAATGGCTTGATATAAGCTACGTATTTTTATGATCGAAACACATGTCTTTTGTACTTAATTTTTATTCAATACTAGCAACCGCGCGCGGTTTTACCCGCGTTACTTTTGATCCCGTGTGAATTTCAGGATAAAAAATAGCTTATAACCTTCCTCAAAAGTTGGGCTATCAAATGCAAAAAGAATTTTTCAAATCCCACTTGTAGTTTCTGAGATTAGTGCGTTCAAACAAACAAACAAAACAAACTCTTCAGCTTTATATATTAGTATAGAAGTATTGATTTCTTTTAATTGTACCTCAAATTGATTGTAAATATATTCTTGTGTTTCATAGAATAATAACATATTATACAGATAATTAAGTTAATACAAAATTGGGATACGCCAAAGTTTAAATACTGAAATTCCCTAAGACCAATGAACGGAAGGGAATAATGCGGAGTAAGAAGGTCGTGGCGCTTGGCATACTTTAGAACAGTTCAAGCAAATACGAATAAATTAACATAAGAAAATGGAAAAGCAAATAATAATATTAGAAATCTCAAAAACAATGAAATTACGGGAACAATATGCGTGATACATACATACATAACTTCACGCCTGAATTCCATATGGGGTAGGCAGAACACCATCTGATGTCACGTTTGACTTTAGAGATATTATGATGATGTATAGAGGCTATTGCAGTGACAGCCTATCGCCTACAACAATACCAATAAAACCTCGGTCCCTTAACTGTCTTTTACAGCATACCCGGAAAGAATAGCAGCTGGTACATTCTATGTTTTTCTTTCGCTCCCAGCATGGAAGTAAGCGTGATATAAAATATAAAAGAACCCTAAAATCAAAAATAAAAACTGTAGTCAATATAAAAAAAGTATTTGATTGAAAGAACACATGTATGGTCAGTTACATTTAAAGCAATAATTATTAAATTTCATAAATTATTAAAATCGAAAACAAATTTAATCAAACAGTTACATAATAATTAAGTATCAAAATTCATTCCTACCGTTACACTTCTGAGTGACTTAATGATTAGTTATTTAAGGTAATAAAGCGAAAGTATATCACCCTGTGGAGATTAGTACAGTCGCGTATGAAATTGTAACAATATAAATAAATCATAGCCTCGCTGACTAGCGGGCGGCGCTCGACACGTGTCGCGGCGCATGGCTTGCTAGACTTTATTGTTACTAACTATTTTAGATCAAGTTACGTTATTTTTTAAATAAAACTATCGTTTTATAGGGTCAATTCTTTGAGATTTAATTCCACGTTTAAATATTTAAGTACTGTAAATTTTCTAGTCTGAAATAGTCCGTCTAAAAATTAAGACGTTGTATTTTATACTACTCAAAACAAAATAGGGCCACCTCGTTTTTTCCACAAAAAAAGATTGTATTACACTTTAAACTTGATTTTAAACTAGTTTAAGTGTCTTTGCATAAATTTGATATGTTTATGTATTCTTAAAATTATTCTGAACAAAGTTTTTTAATCTCAAGTAGAAAGATTAAACAAATCAAGTTAAAATTATCCTATTCGCAATTTCTTATTCACTTGTGTTTAGACTATCGTTACGAACTTTTCTCGATTTTTTACTACTTTTTTTGAATTTTATCATTGGAACTCATTACAATGCCAAGTATTTGGCACCATATGAGCATAGAAACAGCTTCTTGAGCACTATATTTCTGCAATCTCAACGACCAGTAGCTCTACGCCTAGGCGTATCGCGGCGAGCTATGCGAAATGTTTGGGCTCGCTACCAGGAGACTGGTAGTGTTGTTAGAAGACGCGGATGAGGACACAGCCACTAAAGACGACCAATACGTTCGTTTAACTGCCCGTCCAGGGCGTACCGTTACTACTCGTGCTTTACAAAACCGACTACAGCAATCCACTGGTACAAGAATAAGTTACCAAACGATCCTCAACAGACTCCATGAAGATGGCAGATGTAGGTAGGTGGCGATCACAGTTAGAGGCAGATAAATCGATCTACCCCCTTTCTTGTTAACATTAATTTTGCAAAAGTGACATTAATGTAAGTTCCAGTAGTAGCCGATCAAAACGAACAAGAAAGGGGGTAGATCGATTTATCTGCCTCTAACTGTGATCGCCACCTACCTACATCTGCCAGTCCGCGATCATAGTGCTTGTAACAGCATCGAAATATCGGACGTTCAAAAATAAAATCAAAAATCGTGGTAAGAATCCCGTGAATTCATTAAATCGTAGTGAAAATAACCGCGATAGTTTATAACAATTATTATTCTAAGCCGGCCCTACACGGATAAAATGATGATGAAATTGATGATTTTTCTTAAAATACGGCTGTTTTAAATATAAAAATATTTAAAAATAAGTTACCTAGACTAACATACAATGCTACACCAAACAACAGCTTGTGAATACCATAGAGCTGAAAGTTTAAGTTCATATACGATCGGCAAAAATAGCCGCTGTCATCCCAGCACAAACGTGTCTTAAAATGTGACTCATTCGAGAGACTCCTTACTTAGTGTAAGATTGATCGAATATAATTTAGCTTCAGAAACAACACTAAACTAATACATGGTAGATGGTAAGAACACGACCACTTCGGCAATGGGGTAAACCTATCTGCCTCTGACGCTAGTGGTTGCGGGTTAGATTCCCGCACGGAACAAGAAAAAAAAAAGTTCCGGTTCTCCGCGTTTATCTATATATGCTTCCATGCTAGACTGGGAGCGAAAGAAAAACATAGAATGTGCCAGCTGCTTCTCTTCCCGGGCAGACTGTAAAAGTCAGTTAAGGGACGGAGGTTTTATTGGCGATTTTGCGGGTGATAGGCTGACCCCCTGTCACTGCTATAGTCTCTCTCCATCATAATAATACCTCCAAATTTGTCAAACGTGACATCAGATGGTTTTTATAGCCTCTGGTGTTCTGCCTATTAGGGATACAGGCGTGAAGTTATGTATGTATGTATTTATATTCTAGGTTCCCCCCTAGTTCGCTACATGGTATCCCATAATACAAGCTATGTTTATTTTGAGGCTATGTAGTTGGTGTGATTGTCTGTTTTTTTTTATTTATTTTGTGCATTCTGACGCATGAGCTTTATTAAATAATTATAGATGGTAAGATTATTGGAGACTTGATGACCAAGGTTAAAGTTGGGTCACCAGTGTTTTTGTTCATGACTGTACCCGAGTTTGACCTATATCTCACATATAATGGTAGGTGAAGATAAGAGCACATAACATTCTTTTTTCTTTTATTTCACAAGCGGTTCCTTCTCTTCATACGGAAAATAATTGAGAATAAACGCTAATGATAAGTCATAACTACCGATACTTCCAACCTTAGGTTTTTAAGTGGTTAGTCTCAGTTAGTGGTGGAAATAACCAGGATAAGCATAATAGGATCTACTTCCGCAGGTGGAAACTCTTAATATGGTTATATAGGGCTATCTTTAATTAGCGCATGACCGCTTGCTGCCTGCACCTCTCCAGATCAATCCCAACAACATTTGTTCTACGACTTTTTGAAATTAATAATTAAAAATGTACGTTTTCCCATACAATTTTTTTTTATTTTCTCTAAACTGGCGTTGCTCTATTTACACTGATGCCACGCACGTTGCGTCACGCCACGTGCAGCGAGGCGCAGGGTTGCGTGGTGATGCGGCAAAATACAGTGTATTAAATAATAGAGGGACTAAAAAGATGAGAATAATACTTTGTTTCATAAATTATAACATAATTGTTAATAGCAGACTTAACCAATTTTTACTAAACTAATTTATAGTAACTAGTTTATGCATGAACTGTGGAAGAACCTGTATCGTGGGCATCCATATTTATGGACAGAACTTTATTCTAGGAGAACAGTTTAAACATTAAATTTTAAAATTAAAATCATCATTAAAGACAGCATTTAAAGTACTTAAGCTTTTTTATACATATATTTATATATTATCATTGAATAGTATGAAATAGAACGAACGACACTACGTACGTACTTCCATACAAAAGAGGCTACAACTGGTAAGATAAAGGCATTCTTAGCTTCTAAGCTACCAAGCTTGGCTCTTTATAAAAAAAGGATTGGAATTGCACGAGTGGTTTCCAGTAAAATATTTTGTAATAGAATATTTCGAGTAACTAATTAATGTACTTGCTCTAATACGCTTTCATGCTGGACTGGGAACAAAAGAAAAACATGGAATGTAACAGCTGATTCTCTTCTTCGCATACTATAAGAAGAAGTAGTAGTAGACAAAACTAAGACATTGGTCAATAAATGATAATGGGCGATTATTATCTTCATGAGCCGAGATTCGCACACTTTTGGACGGAGGCCTCTCCCAGGATTCTTCATGTCGCCCAGACCCGCGCCGCCCTCATCCAGCGTTTGACCTTCACAAAGTGTATAATAACACCTACTGTGAATAAAAGTTTTCATTATCATTTCATTGTAAAAGTCAGTTAAGGGACGGAGGTTTTATTGGCGTTTTTGTGGGTGATGACACAGTGTCAATCTCTCTTTATTATTACAATACCTCCAAATTTGTCAAACGTGACATCAGGTGGATTTTATAGCCTCTGGTGTTCTGCCGTGGACCCCATTCGGGAAACAGGCGTGAAGTTATATATTTATGTATGTCTAAGTACAACCGTATAATAATTTTTCGTGGCGTGATAATTATAAATATAATGTGATCGGATTTAAAAAAGGAACAACTCCTGTGCTGTTGGAGTGGTCGTATTGCAAACGCCACACTTGATACGATAAGTTATTATCATCCTTCATTATGATATAACATAATACAACGTGCTTACACACTACAGTTATTCAATAAAGTAATGGATGATTTTTTCTTTGAACCGACAACTGAAGTGTTTCGACAAATTCTCTTCAGACATGAATAGATAACTTCGTATGATGGAATTCAAGGGGAAAATTACTGAATGTGTAACTACATACAGATTTATTTTTAATATCGACTGTTTTATGATGCGTCACTGAAAGTTGTCATATCAAATTTTTCTTATGTCTATTGTAACCTTTGGTACAACAGAGGACATGACCTCGACAAAGTCTTTGATCGGGTATCAGTGTGAAGAATGCTGTGCTTCGGGTGGCATGTTATACCATCGGGTGCTGTATACTATCGTAGCGAAGGTTTTAAAGAAGTCATTTCAGTGAACTAAACATTCTGATATAAGCCAATCGGCACTGGATTGCATTGTAGTTTATGTTTGCAGGCAAACCTACAACTGGAGATAGACACCTTGGTCATTTTCGAAATTCCAAGACGCGATAGTTTGAGATCATACATGAAGAGAAAAAATAAAATATAAAATAATTATTAATTATTTACTGAGTAAACTTAACCGAAAGTTAAATAATTAATTACGCAACGCATAGTTACATAAACGTAATGCAATAGATACTTAGCGGGTGGTGGTGTGCGTGTGGCGGGAACACTGCTGTGTGCGTGTTGACTGAGGCAGCGCGTCGGGAAAAGTGCAGTGAGGTCTCTTTATTTATTCATAGAAACTTCTGGTGAAAAATTTTAATTCAACTTTGTAGATATTTATAAATAGAAATAGACAAATAAACTTCGACTAATAAACAAAGTACCTATCTCCATCTCTATCAAACCAAAGCGGAAGGGCCATCAAAGATAGCATCATATCTATCCGGCGTGTTGATTCCACACTATTTACTTAATTCCTGGATTTATCAGACGGCGCACAAAGACGCTCCCATGTTTGTCGCCAGATATCACCACCGTCGATTGTGTTGCCAGGACAAATAACTGATAACGTGTCAAAGAATACGTTATTGTGGATTTTATAGCTGGGCTTGTTTATGCATATTTTTTTATTTAATGATTGAGGAGTATGGTGGTCGAATGATGATTACAACAGGTCAACAGCTATAATAATAATAAATAGGCTGTCAAATCAAAATTAACATTATCTTAAACACAACTCTTTGTTACGAGCCCACTAAAGTGCATGAGTCTCTCTTCTGGGTGACGAGCAAGTATAGACAATTATCCACCAAGCTGGCCCACTGCTGGGTGGTGGATGGCAGAATTTTCAGAGCGCCGAAAAGGCTTTTGTCAAACCCTAACGACATTTGTATAGAAGTACCCGGGACCGACTTCTTAACGTGCCCGAGGCACGGAAGTCGTCGCGAGCAGTTAATAACCACGGCGCCACGACGACTTCTGATAAAAATGTATAAAATGATTGTAATTTAAAATACCTACATACAGTAGGATGAAGTTTTTAGGCTCCAAAATTAATATTTATTTCTTTAATTATATTGATCGCCAGATAAAATTACAATTATTCTCAAAAGGTACATAGAAAATGTGAATTATATGTTAGGTAGGTACCTAAATATCATGTTTATTTTAAATAAGGATATAAAGTAACGTTTCAATAATCTTATTTTTATTTATTATAACAAATCATTTAAAATAATTATATAAATCCGATAAGAACAGGTTGAATCTAGTTTTTCTTGGAATAACTTTAGATTCTAAATTGCAATGGGGCACCCATATCCCACAGCTAGCGAGAAGACTTAGTTCTACAGCGTTCGCGGTACAGAAAATTCACTCATTGACTGATGTTAATACGGCGAAGCTGGTATATTTTAGTTATTTACAGAGTATAATGTCCCATGGCATCCTACTTTGGGGCAATGCCGCAGATATTGACACGATATTTACACTGCAGAAAAGGGCTATCCGTGGAATGTTAAAATTAAAAATAGAGAATCTCTAAGAGAAAAGTTTAAAGAGATTGGTATCTTGACCCTTGCATCACAATATATTTACGAAAACATTTTGTATATTTATAACAATAGTAATAAATTTAAAACTAGGAAAGATAATCATGATACAAATTAGAGTAAAGACTAGGAACGACCATACGTTAGCGTTTCCCAAACTAAGGCTGGCTAAAAGTAGCAAATCATTTATTGGAATGTCAATACGTATATAACAAAATTCCGAAGTCAATTCAGTCCCTGCCATTCAATAAATTTAAATCAGTCATTAAAGACACTCTATCTCGAAAAGCTTATTACTAAAGATTATTAAGACGATTAAAAGGCATGGGATTAGGCACACTACAGAATATTTCAAAAAGTTTCTGATTACTTATTAATTTTGTTTACGGCATGGCTATGCAGTACGACATGTGGCATACTGGTGACTGTTCCACTCACTTATTTTCTTGTCAAGACAACAGCAAGAACGTCATGCTCCCTCAGGCGGCACGGCTAGTGGTAGCGTCGTGTATCGGGTCACCCTCTTCCCTAAAATATGGTTGAGGAAGGTGATGGCTGGAGCTTGCGTTATACTCGTGAATGGGTGCTACTAGCGGTACCAGGTCGTTTTGCTGATGATACTACTATTTTATTCCATTCTTGTTTAAATACTCTGGTCCCAGTTTGTCATGTTCGTATTGTGCATCCATAGCTCAATGCACCTACTAGGTAAGTAATTTGGTTATGGCATGACATTGGCTCTCACAGTTAGCTGTCTTGTGTTTGTTTTTTTTTTCATGTCATGATCAATTTGTACTGTACCTATTTGTATTAATTCGTATAATCCTGACTGAAAAAGAGGGCCAAGAGTTTTTTTCCGCCGGCTTTTTTTGTCTCTTGGTCTACTGTAATATCTTATTCAATAACTATCAACACCTTGTTAAAGCCGAAGTACAAAATTGTGACGCCATTAAGCGACTATTCGATGGTCTTATGATGAATAAAAAATTTTCACCAAGATTTTTCATTTCATTTCATAACTTTATACTTAACGTACATACAAAAACACTTCATTAATTTCCCTGTAAATCTGAATTATTTGTGATAATTTCATATTTTTTTTACTTAAACACTTGAAGACACGTCATTATTATAAAACTCATAAAAATCCAGTTAAAAACAGCAGTAAAAACAGCGTATAAATATACACAGTACCTACATAAATGTTGTAGTGAAAAGCAAGGCGGTTAAACTGTATGCCAGTAGTCTTGGTTTTGGTTTTGATCGCCGCTCTTTGCAATCAGTTTCGTGTATGAACATGTGTGTATAAATAAATCGTTCAGTGTATGTACATATGATATAATTTTTATATAAAAAAATGAGTCAGAACGTAAAAAATACAAAACAATTACATACAGCACTCGACGACCGACTTTGGCGTTGGGGTAAACCTATCTGCCTCAGACGCCAGTGTTTGCGGGTTCGAACCCCGCACGGAACCAGAAAAAAAGAATGTTCCGTGTCTGGGTGTTTATCTGTTTATGTATTTATATTCTTGGTTCCCCCCTAGTTCGCTACATGGTATCCCATGACACAAGCTATGCTTACTTTGGGGCCATGTACTTGGTGTGATTGTCTGGGGATTTATATTAATAATAATTTAATAATTAATCATAACTATTAATAAAACTAAACCTCATTGAACACATTAAAAGCAATAAACCAAGCATTTTTCAATAATTTTCAATATGAAACTGTTTTCTCCGAATTATCCTCATCGGTTTTCACGGACGCACAATCGCTCTAATGAGCCCATTGTTTCGAGGTGTACAAAAGATCTCAACGCACAGCGCTGCTCTAGGCACGGACACTTCGCATTGCATTACTGCGGTACCGATGACGTTTTCTGCTCCTGTGTGTACATTGAAAAATTGACTCATTTTTCTAAGTTGAATACTACCTCAATCATCAAATTAAAATTAGCACTGGTTTATGGTGTCAAATTTTCAAGTCTTAACCCACGAAAAAGATTTTTTTTTAACTTTCAAAGTCAATCCTGTATTAATAGATACACAATTTGTATTCACGTGCAGAATGTAATGATTTCTTTGTATCGTCGTAGTATAACAGCTTCTGTCTAAGTAAGATAAAATACTTTTTTTGCATTTAATTATTAAATTGTGGTATCCTATCATACAAAAAATAAGGCGATAATATCTTTGAAGATAGTTGCGTAAAAAATATTTTTACATTAACAATTATAGACTAAGTACACGCAGCAGTTATACATAAAAAAAAAATTAAACATCCTAACATACACAGATTGATTCTTACATACATACATAACTTCACGCCTGTATCCCTAATGGGGGAGGCAGAACACCAGAGGCTATAAAAACCATCTGATGTCACGTTTGACAAATTTGGAGGTATTATTATGATGGAGAGAGACTATAGCAGTGACAGGGGGTCAGCCAGTCGCCCGCAAAATCACCAATAAATCCTCCGTCCCATACTGACGAACTGACTTTTAAACTGTAAAAGTCCCGGGGAGAGAAGCAGCTGGCACATTCTATGTTTTTTTTTCGCTCCCAGTCCAGCATGGAAGAATTGATTGATTCTTAATAACAATAATTTTATTCATTCTTTAGCCAGTTCAAAATGAAACAATTCTAATAAAATCAATTATTCAATATCGGAATCCTAAAAAACTCGACATCAATAAACAAACAGCGAACGAATTCTCCAGATATCTATATTTACAAAATTCGATTAAGTCCGTCAAAAAACACGTGATAAAGCGAAGTGTGTTTTTTCTATAAGATATTGTGTTTGTATGTGTGTCGGTGTGTTTGTCAGCAAATAGAGTAATGAAAGAAGTGATAATGCAGCGGTCATCGAACCCGGGGTTCGTGTGTTTTTGGATCAATTTCGGTAACTGTATTGGCGTGTGAATGCGTGCTATGACTATGAAGTGCATGAGTTTATTTTATCCGTGTAGATTCGGATAAAAGTTCTATAATCCCTATACAAATGTTAGAGGTGACTTATCCATATTTTAACCCTTCCCACCTTCTACAGTGCGTAGAGAAATTGTATTATTAATCAGCCATTAGACATTAGAACTACGAAGATAATGTTATATTCGAAGAGAAGAGTTATTTTGAAACTTCACGTTAACCTGAATCAGGTAAAATATTTTTGTAAAGAGATTTCCTCGTAAGAATACTACTGACTAATGAACCTTTCGTGATAATTAATTCACATTCAAAAAATTATGTAATCTAGTAGTAGCGTACGTCATACTTTATGAAACCTCACTCACACAAGCAAAACTCACACAAGCAAAATTATAAACTACGAACTGATGATAAGGTATATATTTAGAGAAGGGTGCCATCTGCGTATCCATCATCCACCGCCATAAATATTGCCTATGTTAGTACACCGGTCAGTACCACCCCTTGCCTAGTAGTTGCAGTTGTTCATTGGCAGTGGTGATTACAAGTTATTACATTGACTTTCCGCTAGTTTGATCTTTATGGTATAAAATACTAGTGCTAATGACTTATAAAAAAAGTCCTTATTTCAATATGAAATATCATAAACGCTATTAAGATCAGTTTCAGTAGTCACAATACTTCATGAAAACTTAGAACAATTACTAAGTTCGATTACCTTACTGATTTTGCGGCTACAAAACACATGGCTACAAACATCACACACATGTAATGAGACGTATATAAATATATTTATTTATTTATTAATATTTATTCTAACGGAAAAAAGTATTTAAATATCTTAACTTAAGCAGCAAACATTGAATATAAGATCCTAGAAATTGGGTTATGTGGCTACTACTACAAAGTCTGGGGGGAAAAAATTCCATCGAATTGATGGTAGAAAATAAAATTACATCCATAAAAAATCATGTAAAACACAAACCCGGTCTAGATCACAACATATCTCACTAAACGCAAACTTAAAAACGTAACGTTCAATCCAAACGCTTTTTAAAGTTAATTAAACAATCAATACAGTCACAGAATTATACAAACAATCGAATACAAAACCTCAGTAGTCCACCCGCGAAATATCATCCACCCTCTGTCCATTCGAATAATTACAATCGATTCGCTGACAATCGCGCGATTCCCTGACAATACTCGCATAATCGGATGCCGCGTCGACATCGCCCCAACACTATACGGCTTACTCAAATTATTCTCCACTGGAATTTCAACTCTAGTTAAAAGACATAAAGTTTAGTTTTTATTGGTGTATATCTGTAGTTAGCGTTGGGTATAAAATAACAGTCGATTGTCGTAGGACAATGCAATAATCCATGCATTGTTGAATGGACATTGTTGTTTTAAGGGCGGTCGCCATTCGCGACAATTGCGCGCTTTATTGCATAAATAATATGGTTATATTAGTGCCGGCGTTTCTGCCGGCATTTTGTGCTAACTGTACTTATGGGAACTGTGAATGCCGCTAATTGTAATGATTTGAATTTTAATCAGATATTATTGGAAGTTTTTTTTGCTGAACATGTTTTCATACTATGTTTAATCGAATATTCATCTACTTGCTGATATATATTTTGTGTTTTTTAGTTATAATCTTGGTGTGGCTTTATATTTGGTCAGTATTGTAGATCTAGGCTCGACAGCCAGAGATACAATAAATATTATTTATAATGTATGCATTTTCTACAAGTGACAATGCTCAACTTTACTGTAATTGACTTTCTTTTTTAAGCATTTTTTATGTAGGTATTATTTTATGAAAATCTTTTATGGATTTTTCACGTCTTTTTTTGTTATCTTGCTAAACCTTTATTGTTACTTACCCTGAGATTGATAACGCATTTTTTACCACGGTCAACCAAAAACTTTTGACTTAAATCTTTAATTTTAGAGCGGTTTCTTACAGACAACTTTTAGTTTCTTATAGTAAGTACCTAAGCTGCTTTTCATTTTGCAGCCCTAAAATGTATAACTTATAAATTGTTTCCTAATATCAAATATTTGTCACCCAGGGCTTTGCACATGAAAGAACATCCTGACTACAAATACCGACCCAGAAGAAAGCCAAAGCCGTTAGTCAAGAAAGAGCCTAAATTCGGCTTCGGCATGAACGGCTTGCTAGCCCCGGTGCCGCGACTCGGCCCGCCGTCGCTGTCACAGTCGATGCCGCAGCTCGGCTTGCCGCCGCATCTGATGGACAAGCCGGACCTAAGCCGGGCATTTTTCCCGCCTCTGCCATACCCCTTTTACCCATTTGCGAAGCTTCCGTCGGACGATGGGAAGTTAGCAGCAGAGTTGGCGCATTTGCAGGTAGGTTTGGAGGTTTTAATATTTTTATACTTAAATAAATTCAATATGAAACTCTACATTTTGAAATTAGCGTAGGTAATATCCTCAAAGTGAAACTCCACGGGGCAAAAGAATGAATTATACCAAATACTAGCTTTTGCCCGCGGTTTCGTACGTGCATAAACATTGTTTATATTTAACACTTCCAGTCACTCATTGAAGAAACTTTATGCCAAGTATCACATCCGTGCACTCAAAGAGTAAGATTTTACATACAAACTAAAAAGTCCAATATTTCGTCTTCACGTGGGAATTTAGGGAATTTCTTCCTCAACACAAACAGTCACTCACTCACGCACTCAAGGAATAAGTTTTTTTATACAAACTAAGAAATCATATATTTCCCGTTTCCGTGAGAATTTCGGGAATACCTTCCATAACACAGCCAGTCACTCTTTGAAGAACTTTTATGCTAAGTATCACATCCGTGCACTCAAGGAATAAGATTTTTTCATACAAACTAAAAAGTTCAATAATTTCCGTTCCCGAGAAGATTTCGAGAATTCCTTCCTTAGTGCTCCCCCATAACCTTTAAGGATTGTATGTTCCAAATTTCAACACTCTACGGCCAGTAGTTTTGACTGTACGTTGTCTGTCAGTCACTCAGTCAGTAACGGAAGAGTTTTATATATTAAGATTAAGATTTACATAAAATCCAGTCTTTTCCTACGCCTACGTGCTCTAACCGTACAAGAACACTTAAACCTAAAAACTAAATACAGGACTAGTTAAGTCTCTGAAATGAAATATTCCTTTCTTCCATGCGTTCTTCCGTGCTGGATTAGGAGCAAAGGAAAAACATAGAATGTGGCAGCTACTTTTCTTTCCATTCATACAGTAAAATTCAGTTAAGAGGTTTTAATTGAAGTTTTTTTATGGGCGATAGGCTGACCCCGCAATATTCATCAATAGTGGTCGTCTAGTATATGATGATGATCTTCTCAAGTGGACTTAAATAAAGCATTTTACTAAACCCACATTTCTCCACAGGCCCTCTATGGCGGCGCGCTCTACAGCAGCGCCCTCTACAACAGCGCCTTATCCCCGTGCGGCTGCCCCCCGCGGCGCTCTCCTTCCCCTCCTCCCGACGTCAAACGCCCTGTCGCCTACGTCCTGATGAAGAGTGACGAAGAACCTCCTCAGCACGTCATATGAAGGCCGGTCCCGCTCCCGGCGAGGCCCTACGCCCACTGGGAGCAACCTTCCACGTCGCATCGGGAAACCAGCTCGCCTGATAGCGTTTAATAAGACTGACGGATTTTTTTGGTTAAGATAGCTGATATATGATACGATCACATAAATAAAGACATGTGGTGACAGATCTAGGAGTTATTGCTGGGGGAAAATTGTATTTTGTAAATACAGCTTTCGAGATTTGGATAATGGAACAAAGGACTATAATTCCACGCACTCAAATGGTAGAAATAACAGTAATTTGATAATGGTATCAATATCAAAATGTTATGTGAAGACGTTTTTAAATAAAACATTATGCTAGGGTATTAAACGTTGCCGTAGCGTTGAACGATATGGAAACAGGTATTGATTTTCAACAGACATGTTTTTAAAATTGAATTTAAGATCCTTCAACAAGATGTTATTAATACATTACTGCAGCGGCCTGCAAGAGAGGCATTGATGGACGAACATGTGAATGTGGGCCGAGGCGAAGCCGAGCCACACGTACGTAAGTCCATCAATGCCTAGTTGCGGCCAAGGCTTGTATAGTACTTTTCTAAAATAATGCGCGGAAATTAATCTAAGTAGTACAATTCAGAACTTTTATTTGAAAATACAATTACTGAATGTAAATTTCAAATTCCTAATACACAGATTATTCTAGTTTAGGAATCAGAGTCTTAAAGATGCTATTTGTATAACTCTTACTGGAAAATAAAGTATTCATTATTATTATTTATTATTTTTTGTGTGTTTGCCAGTTCGAAAGGCTTAAATCCATAGTATTTGAGCCGCCAGCCGATAATGTTTCAGCATTTAACAGGTACCGTCATGATTATTGTTATTAGATTGACTAGATAGTTCTTAACCATTTTTAAAAGGTTATTTAACTAACTTTTATGTTTTTGGTAGTTTAAGTCAACAATGAAATCAAAGGAAATCTTATGTACAGCACTAGAGTCACATGACCAAAATCTTGATTAGAAAATAACAATAATACCTATTGTTTTTAGAATCCGAGTCCGTGGGGTTGCTGGGTCTTGTGAGGTAGCAAAATCGAGGTCCATGAATCGAAAAAAGTCGAAAATAAAAGTAAACCCGAAAGAGCACATCCACTTGTTGCAAAATAAAAGAGTGAACATTTAATTGACATTTTTGACTTTTGAGGTTTAGTGGTAGGGATCCCGAACTAAAATAAAACAAAACTCACAAAAAGTTATAGTTGCAATCGAAATAATGCATTGCTAGATTATACAATTAGCATAATTATGTTTGTGATATGCTTTTAATATTATTTATTTTAATTTAAATGTATACTTTACATGTTTACTTTACTGTTTATGAAAAGCTTTATGTATTTATCTTTGAAATAAAACACCAGTTAAACTTCTTTTACATTGAATCAGTAACCCCAACGTTGCGCAGCTATTGTATGGAGTTTCTCCTCCTCACGTTTAGTTTCTTACTAATTGAGATAATTTTTATTGGGAAATATTTTAGTTCTGATACTTTTTTTAATAATCATTTGCATAAATCATACAAACTATCATGTATTCAATTCGTCCATTAAATATTGAAAAATAAAGCTTACTGACGGCCTGAAATGGGCATTTAAAGTAAACCTTTGATAAGTTACCTCTTCGGTCGCCAGTTGCGGAGTAGAAGATCGTTCCAATTTTTTAATTACACGACAAATATGATTTGATATAGTTTGGCCGCTAAGCACGACATATATAGATTTTCATACAACTATTGCCGGCAATGCTGGACCAGTACAGCAAGTTCGATTTATCTCGAATAAGGTTGTCAAAATAATGCTCAAATTTCCAAGCATGTTTGAGAAAAAGTATTTATTTAAAAAAAAAACATTATAAATACACTGCAACCTGTAAAACTGACTGTCTACGCTATTATCAATTAGTTTAAGCAATTAATTAGTATAATGAATTTGCCATAACATATCTGTAATATATCATAGTTTAGTGATTTCTTATAGGTAGATGTTACTGTAAATTGTAAAATACCAAAATAGGTGTTAAAATTAAAATGTAAATTGTAAATGTATAAATAATCGTACACATTGCTAATTAATACAAATAATAGTATAAATAGTGATATCAAATGCTAAATACAGCTATTTCATTAATGTTGCTTACTTTTTTTTTGAATTCCGTTGTAAAATTTGTATGGACATTTCTTTTTAATTTAAATCACTAATTATACAAAAAGTTTGATCAATTGTTAATTTGTTTTGTTACCTATTTAGTACTTTTCGTTAAGTTTTATTAGTTGTAAATCGTATCTTACGTATTTTCAGAGAGCTCGTATGACAAAAAATGTATTTAACATTTTTTTTTGTTTTTAATTGTGCAGAAAAAGTAAGAGCTGGGAGAGCTGGGTCTCCTTTTTATCAATAATATTGCCTACGTATTGTCTTGTTTATACTTTCATTATTTTGAATTAAAGTTTTCCTCGGATATTATGATTTTATATAAGGTATATCTTTTGACTCGAAAGTTCAATATGTTTCAGACAGAGAAAGTAATTTCTCAATTTTTTATATGTAAATCCTTCAAGAAACGTATTTGGTACAAATTAAACGGTGTTTTTTTTAAATTAAATGTTAAACAATATTAGGTTTTGTTTAAGATAACTAAAAAAAGATTTCAAATCAATTTGTTGCGATATTTCATTGTTTGTTAACTATGTTTCTTGTTATTGTTTATTTCTTTAGATTTTTTACTTTTTTATCATATTTGTTATTATTAAAATAATGTAAAATAAAACATTCTGAAATAAACCAACAATTTTATTAACACATTGAAAACGCCTACCTGTACAAATAAAAAAAGAGTTTCAAATTGAATTGCAAATTTTACTAAAATTAGAATAACATAGAAACAGTATCTATGAATTGATAATGAACATACTTCGTGTACCTACACAAAAGATTAAACCCTATAATACAGTTCGACATGTGCACATTGTCATATTCACAAGTGGTACTTCAAAAGTCATCCGACCAAGAACTTCTTTAAAAACACCGAGGGCTGCTGAATACTCTTAATCAAAACATTTACCATTCAAAAATAGGTCTTAAAGTTAACACGTTAAGTATGAACTTAGAAACGTAGGATTAAGGGTGTGAGAGGGTATACAATCCAGAAAATACTCAATTATCTCAGGATAAACACTCGGAAATGAACGAACAATGAATGGTATGAAGTACACACATGTCGGCTGAGGAAGGGAGCGAAATCGATTTGAAAGAACTGGAAAGACATCTGACTTTATAACGCAGATTAATTTGGCATCAGTGTGACATAAAAAATATGTTCAAAATACTTAAGAGCTGCCTTCAAACTCATTTTATACTATTATTAACAAATTCGCGCAGTGAGTCGCATCATTTTGTTCCTATAGCCTTTAACATTTGTCAAGCCTATCAGATGTAAATAATACTATTTAAAACGGGACTGTTAGCTTTGGGACTAAACGTATTCAAACCCACTTTTCACGTTCTTTTCAGCTTTATTCTTTTGTCGTCATGCCTACAATATAATCTTTGATATTACATATTTTAATAGAATTCGTTTAAGGAACCTTTTAGGTTTTTTTTTTCAGATAAGATGTTATATAGTCTATCTGAAGTGATTTTTTGAACACGCTATCCAAAAAACTTCTTTTTGGATGTGGAAAATATTTTCTAGGTTTGATGGAGTAGGTTATAGGTATCAACAAATATTTTTATGCCATGCGCAGATAGTTGTTATTGATAAATTGCAACAATGTTGAAAGTAGAGTTGCATTCATATACATACCGAATAAAATACATTTACATTACAACCATTAATAATACTTGAACTCAAAACTAGCAATGACTATTTAAGGGTGTAGATATAATATTTTTTCTTTTTCAGGAATCAATTCATTGCTTTTTATTTACGACGGGGTATTCTATTTGCTGATTATTTGCAGTACATGACGTTGTTTAATATCAATTTTGGTATCAATAGAAAGCCAATTAAATTATCTACACTAACGTATGCAAAACTTTTAACATTATTCAAAAATATTCAAAGTTTTAGGCGTTAAAATCTGAAAATTAACAAATTTTTTGGAGTATTTCTAGTTTTACTGATAAATATTTATTTATTTTAAATACTAATTCCAAGCTTAGTTATTTTATTTCTATATAATTAGATTCCCTATTGAATTGGCTTTTCTACAGTACTTTTTTTTTAGATTTGCTAAATTGGTTAAGAAGATATAAGCTTTTTAATAAAGGTCCCAACTTGGTTTGTTACATTTTGCAATCGCCGCGCGACCTCGGACGACAAGCTAGCGCGACCGCGGAGGGGCCGGACAGTTGACCGGATATGAAAAACAAAGTTGATCAATCAAAAAAATTTTGATCTCCGCGCTTTTTAATTGGTGTAAAAGCTACATTAATTTGTATTGCAAGTTCTGTATCCAAATCACCAATAACGAATCGGTATAACAAAATTATTAACTTAAAAAATATAGCAAACTTTTTTCTACAAAAATAGATATCATCTCTAAGCCTCAAAATCGATTAGCAATAAAAAGATGCTTCCACTTATAAGGCGATTAAAAATTCGCCCCCATCAATAAAAAAACAATAATCACAGTTTATGTAGCTCAAGCGCCCCCGTTTAGCGGCGGGCGAGACCCCGCGAGACCCCGCGGGAGCAAGGGGTTAACTGTGACGCGTCTAAATGTAAACTAAACTGTATGGAGACGTTTTCGTTTTATTTGTATTTCAAATTTTTATGGCAGATTTCGGGTTTTTGTAACAAAATATTTAAATAATTATTATTGCTGTATAATTTTGCTTTTATGGAAGAGTGTCTTCCATGGTGTCTCTCAACACAGGCTAAGCTCAAAGAGAAGCAAAAGCATTTAGTTGATAAGCTTTTTTCAAAATATTTCTATTTGATTGAAAGACAAATGATTACCTATATATACTTATAAATTATCAGATACTAGATAAATTATAGATAGAATCACATCACTTATTACAAAACAAAGTCCCCCGCCGCGTCTATCTGTCTGCCGGTCGCTCTGTTCGCGATAAACTCGAAAAGTACGGGATAAATTACACGCAGTTTTCAACAACAGGTAGGGTGATCCCTGAGGAAGGTTTTAGTTATAATAAGTTAAGGTTTTATGCATCACTACATATTATAAAACATAGTCCCGCACCGCGTCTGTATGTCGCTCTGTTCGCGATAAACTCGAAAAGTACGGGATGAAATTACATGCAGTTTTCAACAACAGGTAGGGTGATCCCTAAGAAAGGTTTAAGTGTATAAAAAGTTAAGGTTTTATGCAAACTGTTGATTTTACGACGATATTAAAAACATGTCGGAAAAAATTAAGCTGATCGGAAGCTTTCCTCGAAAATGCTGCTAGAACCTTTTGAGTTAAACAAAAACAATGTATGGTGGGATTATACCTCTTTAGTAGATCTACAAAAAAGTCCGCAATAGTATATGTCTATCTTTCAATAATAACTTACAATAACCATTTTTGGCTTTTACATATAACAATAAAATTATGGGTTATTTGCGAATCTATTTTTAACAATACAGTATTAATGCTTATCCAAGTAAATACGTTTGATACATTATGCATTTAATGTGAATCAAAATTGCTTCTTACAATATATGAAAAAATTAATATCTAACGAGTTATCACAAAATAAAAAAAAATGTAAATCGATGACAGTTTTTTATGTAGTTTAGGATAAAAAATAAAAACGTACACCAGTCTACACATAATAATTTATTCACAGCCCTTTGATTATGTACAAAAATCTGGCGACGTGAGCCGTAATTAGAGGTAATTTTAACATGTCACAGATGCACAAATACCACAGTTAGGCCTACAACTAAAGTAATGCAACATCAATCCATATCCATATACTTACTTACTTACTAATATATAAGTCTGAAAATGTCTCTGTCTGTCTAGTACGTTTTCACGCCTAAACTGCTCTACCGATTTTAATGATTTTTGATATACGTATATAAAATGATCGCGAGACAGGACAAAGGCTTCTTTATTTTGCAGAAATTAATGTCTCACGTCCGTCGCATACGTTATATCGCCGTAAGTGCTAAACGGATTTTTATGAGTTTCGATATACGGATAGAAATGATCTCGAGAAAGGACATTGAGTGATGTGGTGAAATAGGGAAACAAATTTTGTAAGAAGATATTTTTTTTCGTATTTGATTGACTTGAAACTCTGTATTATTGCCTAAAGTACAAAAATAACGAACACGTATTTAAGTATTTTTGGATATTCACCCCATTTATAGGGTTAAGTACAGATATTTTCTTAAGGGAGAATAATCTAAATGAATTTTTTTTTAATATAAATTATGGATGGGACGTTTGTCTTCCATGCCACCTGATGTTAAGTGAACATGAAGACTAAGGTGGTACACGTCCATCCACGAGAAACCTATTCACTCGACGCTTAAAAGTACTAGGACTATACTGGTCAGGGAAAATAGACGCAGGCAGTTCATTCCAAACCTTGGCGACCCGTATCAAAAAGGAACTGTCAAAGCGCTTAGTTCGACTTTTCGGAATATCTACCACATACGAATGGAAGTTCTGTCTGCGTCTAGTAGTCCGATGCTAAAAGAAACGAACAGAGCACTGGCGCACTCACCAAAATGTATCCTATAGTACGGTTAGACACGCAACCTTACGACGATGCTCTAAGGTCTGCAGTTTTTTGGTTGTAAGGTCGACGACGTCGTTAATTAGTTTACGGGCTCTTCGGTCTACGGAGTCCAGCGCTTCTAGATGATATTTGGCTAAACCATCCCAAAGATGACTGCAGTACTCCATGCATGATCGCACTTGTGCTGTGTATAAATTAAGAAGCTGTGCAGGGCCGAAGTACCGCCGTACCTTCGAGATGATTCCCAATTTTTTCGAAGCTACTTGAGCCATGGACACAATTTCTCGCCTTAACCACTGGTTCGATTCTTATAATTGTGGATTCCTAGGTGATGGAGGTCTTGAGAATGGACTTAGACTTCATTATTTTTCTATAATCAACGAATGCAGAGCATAAAAAAACCGACTTCACCTCCAAAACTTTGTCTGAAGGTCGTCAATGTAAATATTCTCCACACCTACTCATACATTTCAAATATTAAAAATGTTTGATGAAGTTTATATAAGACCACCTCTGAAGAATATTTAAATTCGATTCATAAATGTCCAAAAAGTTTTGTTAAAAATACACACAAAAAAGAATATACTCACGAATTGAGAACCTCCTCCTTCTGGAAGTCGGTTGACAATCAAGGTGGATAAGAAGATTAATTTTTGTGTGTGTTTTTTTTTAAGTTAGTTTCAAGAGCTTTTTTATAACCGACTGTGGAAGTACTGCCGCAATGACGACGGCGCGCGAAGACGGCGGCGGCGGCGGTGTCACTGTGTTAACTCGAACGGGCACACACGTGAGGGCGGAAGTCGTTGATAAGTGACAACCTACCCTGCTAAGAGAGTAGTCAGGTGTACCTTCCCATAAGTTGAGGTTTAAAGTCGGTGTTGCTATTTTATTAATGAGCATTATTATTTCTATTATTAAGGCAGTAATTATTATGAAAGGAGTATCAGAAGGTTATCTCGATAATTTCAACCCATTAAATAAAACACTTTTTAACCGGATTTATCGCGTATATTTACATTTTAAATTTTTAACTCGACGTTTCGGTGTCTTTGCAGACCCCGTGGTCACGAGCGACTGAGGTGTCAAGCGTCGGATTGATAGATTGAAAAAGTTATACATCATCATCTCCATCTGTTTCTCAGTCTTTGAGCGTAGCGTTCTGGATTGACACAAAACGAGCTGACAGTATCTTGAGTTTCAGGTCGTGCAGCTTGCTGGATGTTAGATGTAATGTTTTTCAGAATAGGGTCCCATGTCGGTGATAGTTTCCAACCATCTTCTCTATTGAAATTAGGGTGTTTTTTAATTTCAATCGCTTCTCTGATCATTCTAGGAATGTAATGCTTCTCTCTAGATAAAATTTTCACAGAGTCAAACCTTAAGTAGTGGTTGGGCTTGTCCATGGAATGCTCACAAACTGCAGACTTTGAAGCTCTTCGATTTTTAATATCAGCTATGTGTTCTTTTACGCGGGTTGATACGTTTCTTTTGGTTTGACCAATGTAGGAAAGCCCACAGCCGCAGTCAATCTTGTAAACACCTGGGTCTTGTAAAGGGATGCTGCATTTAACTGAGCGAAGATGTTGACTTATTTTTGAATTAGGTTTAAATATTGTTTTTATTGAAGCGCGCCTAAGAATGTTTGAAATTTTGTCTGTAACACCCTTCACAAAAGGCAAAAATGCAGGTTTGCGTTCGACTATCTGCGGCTTCACGTGGTCACTGCGGCGGCGACGAGGTGGTTTGAGGCCGTTTTCACGAAGCACCTTGACAACATGTTTCAGTTCATCAACAATGTGCTGAGGATCGCAGATTCCATGTGCTCTCTGAAACAAAGAGGAGCCTACGGCGAGTAACTGGCTCGGGTGGTGGTGGGACTTCCCATTTAAATATCCGTCAGTATGGGTGGGTTTTCTATAAACTATGTGACTGAGTGTACCATTTGGATTTCTTTTAATTAAAACATCAAGAAAAGCTAACTTATTATCTTGTTCTAATTCCATAGTGAATTGTATTTTAGTATTAAGGGAATTAAGATGTTTTAGAAAAGCAGTTACTTTATGTTGAGGTAAGATTGTATATGTATCGTCAACGTACCTCTTGTAGATCTTCGGCACGACGGGTGCCATGTGGAGAGCACGCTCCTCAAAGTCTTCCATGTAGATGTCAGCAACTACAGGCGACACTGGGGAGCCCATAGCAACACCATCAATTTGTAGATAAAACTCATTATTCCACATAAAGTAGCCCGATGTAAGGCATAATTCTAATAATTCTGCATATTCAACAGGCAAATCTGATTCAGTTAGCTTTTTCTTGACAATTTCAATGCAGTCTTTGACAGGTAGTGATGTAAACAAAGACTTAACATCAAAACTAACCATGGTTTCATTGTTTGCAATTTTAAGATGTTTTAAATCACTAACAAATTGGTAAGAATCCTTTACATATGCTCCTGTTTTGCCTCTCAATTGTGAGAGTACACCTGCTATATGTTGAGCAAGCTTGTAAGTTGGTGTATCTATTTGGCTCACAATAGGTCTTAGTGGTACATCAGTTTTATGCACTTTAGGTAGCCCATACAGTTTTGGGGGTTTTACACAAGCTGGGATTAATTTATTCACATCTAAATTTAACCATTCTTTGTACTAATTCGGAAGTTTTCTTCATAATTCTAGAAGTAGGGTCATAGTTTACTTTTTTATAAGTTAATTCATCCGACAAAAGGTTAGTAATTTTTGTGTGTTACGCAAACGCCACTGTTGTGATATATTCCACTGTTGTGATATATTCCATCACAACAGTGGCGTTTCCTTTATCTGCACGAAGGGGTCTGCAAAGACACCGAAACGTCGAGTCAAAAATTTAAAATGTAAATATACGCGATAAATCCGGTTAAAAAGTGTTTTATTTAATAGTATGAATCGCGAAAACTTAAGACAATAATTTCAACCCATGTTCCTTTTTAGTTTAAAAGGGTACAGTTTCCTTTACAGGAAGCTTTCACAGTGACAATAAAAAAAGCAAAGGGACAAATAAAAAGTTGCAGACTCAAACAAACATTCATCAATACTTAAATAAATAAATATAATAAATAAAATCCCCAGGCAATCACACCAACTACATGGCCTCAAAAAAACGAAGCTTGTGTTATGAGATACCATGTAGCGAACTAGGAGGGAACCTAGAATATAAATACATATATAGAAAAACACCCAGACCCGGAACATTTTTTTTTGTTCCGGGCGAGAATCGAACCCGCAACCAGTAGCGTCTGAGGCAGATAGGTTTACCCCTTCGACAAAGTGGTCGTCGATACATCCAAACTTTCACATTTATAATATCGAAGTATGTACCTACTTAAGATAAGTCAGGTAAGATAATTTGATAAGTTGTTAAATGAAATCAGAAAGACCTACCATGCTCGCTCGTGGTAATATACACAAAATTAGAATTAGACTGCATTTTTTGGAATCTAACGAATACTTCATTAAAGAACTGATGAAGTAACTAATCGGACCTAAAAGTCGTTTAACCAGCACAAATACACGTTAAAAACACGTTGTTTGACAACTATAGTAAAACACGGATATATTGAAAATAAGTTAGCTTAAAAATCTTGCTTCATTGTCGTGGGTGTAAAACTGGTAAGAAGAAAAGCCTACTAAACTGCCGTTAAGATTTTCTTACTTGGAAATATAAAGGGTTGTCTTTTCACCAGTCAACTTCAAATGTTATTTTCTTTGATTCGATATACACGAACCTGTATATTTATTTTAGTATCGCTCAATACAAAAATATAAAAATACTAGCTGACCCGGCAAACGTTGTTTTGCCATATAAATAAAAAAAAATAGATATTGACCGATTCTCATAGATACCGGATAAGCACAAAAAGTTTCATCAAAATCGGTCAAGCCGTTTCGGAGGAGTATGGCAACGAAAACTGTGACACGAGAATTTTATATATTAGATGGCACCAAAACTTTTTAACAAGTAGTCGCTGTTGATGAACGTAGCTGCTACGACGCGGCATTCCATTGATAATACTACGACGTAGTAGTATAAGATGTTTTGTAGTAGCGCGTCGTCTTCTTTATTTTAATGGTATTCATTCGTAATTTAGAGTCAACATCTTTTGCTTAATCTGTAAGTGAATATATTAATTTCCCTGTATAATAATCAACGAATGCAGAGCATAAAAAAACCGACTTCACGTCAAAACTTTGGCTGAGTTGAGAATGTCATCAACGTAAACATTTTCAATGAAGTATCCAACCGATTTCGATGAAATTTAAATGGGACCAACTATGAAGTATCCTCTATCATTGATTTCAAAATCAATTCATAATTGTCCGAAATATCGACACAAAAAAAACGTACAGACGAATTGAGAACCTCCTCCTTTTTTGGAAGTCGATTGAAAAATATATACCTCCTTTCAACATTTTTACATCTTCTAGTTTTCCCTACATACAGTGGTACATACAGCCTTTTCTATATTCTATGTAGCCATATACATACACGTACACATATTTTTCAATATTAGTTCAGTAGTAGTTATATATTACGGTATTATCGCTATCGGTGTAAAAGTTTAAAATCATCTTTAAACAGCACGAGCTCATCAACTCTTACCTTTGATCAGAAAATATTGTGAAGATTAAAATATGAAGTTCCAGTATACCTAGTTATTTGGTTTGGCAATGGGGAAACACTGTCTGGGGATTTCATTTAATTTATCTTAACATACCTTATAAGACTGTTCCGTTACTGACTCAGTGACTGACAGACAACGTACAGCCATAACCACTGAACGTAAAGACCTGAAGTTTGGAACATAAATTCTTTAGGAGGTTTAGGGGAGCAATAAGGAAGGAATTCCCAAAATTCCCGCGGGAACGGGAAATAATGGACTTTTTAGTTTGTTTGAAAAATCTTATTAACTGAGTGAACGGATGTGAAACTTGGTATAAAGGTTCTCTAATAGGTGTTTGGATGTATTATGGAAAGAATTTCCGAAATCCCCACGGGAACAGGAAATACATAAATACATAATATGACTTTTTAGTTTGGTGAAAAATCTTATTCTTTGAGAACACGGATGTGAAACTTGGTATACCTAATGGTAAACCTAAAGATTTTTTCAATGGTTGTATTATGGAAAGAGTCATACGAAGATGCGGCAAAAAGCTAGTTTACTATATTTTTTTATTTATGGAAGCCGCACATCTGTAGAAAATCTTTTGTACCTATACCTATATTTTTATTATTTGTCGAAACTAACAATTTAACGATATTAAGAGGAAGGTAGGAAGTCGTCGTGGCGCTATGGTTAATGTGTGTATCATACGATATCACATGTTAAGCAACGATCGGCGCGGTCGGTATTTGGATGGGTGACCGCCGACCATTCATTCCTCACGACGACTTCCGTGCTTCGGAGGGCACGTTAAGCAATCGGTCCCGGGTGATGTATACTTGTATACAGTAGTCGTTAGGTTTTGTCAGAAGCCATTTCGGCTCCCTGAAAATTCTGGCATCCATCACCCAGCACTGGGCCAGCTTGGTGGATTATGGCCTATACCTCCTCGTCACCCAGGGAAGAGACTCATGCTCTACAGTGGGCTCATTACAAAGAGTTGTGATGATGATGATGAGGTAAGGAAGATTACGACATTACATTGGCCGCTAAATGCGATAAATAACTCAACGACATTCGACTGTACTACTGCGGCCATAACTTTTATCTTCTTTTATAAAGTAGAAACCTGACAGAGGACATAGATTCGGTTAGAAAGAAAAGACGCGCGAAAAATCGGCGTTTGAATTAATTTATAAAATTTACATAAAGAGAATACAATTTTTATTGTTGCGAATAAAGCCTGGGTTATGAGGCCAGTATTTATCAACTTATTTTATTATATTAGTGAACTATATAAATATTATTTACAACACATCATTATATATAAAACTGTTCCGTTACTGACTGAGTGACTGACAGACAACGTACAGCCGTAACTACTGGGTGTAGAGAGCTGAAATTTGGAACATACATTTTTTAGGGGATGTAAGGGTGCACTAAGGAAGGAATTCCCGAAATTCCTACGGGAACGGGAAATAAAGAACTTTTTAGTTTGTATGAAAAGTCTTATTCCTTGAGTGCACCGATGTGAAACTTGGTGTAAAGGTTTTTCAGTGTGTGTATGGTTGTGTTATGAAAGGAAATCCCGAAATTCCTACGGGAACGGGAAATATATGATGTTTTAGTTTGTATGAAAAAATCCCATACCTTGAGTGCTTGGATGTGATACTTGATATAAAGGTTCCTCAATAAGTGTCTTTTTGTATTATGGAAGGAATTCCCGAAATTCCCACGGCAAGGGGTTGGACTTTTTAGTTTGTATGAAAAATCTTATTTCTTGACTGTACGGATGTGATACTTGGCATGAAGGTACTCCAAAGAGTGACTTGTGCTACGAAAAAAATTCCCAAAATTCCCACGGGCACGGGAAATATATGATTTTTAGTTTGTATGAAAGAAACTTATTCCTTGAATGCATGGGTGTGATACTTGGTATAAAGGTTCTTTCAGTGGGTGTCTGATTGTATAGTTTCTGAAATTTCCACGAGAAGGTTAGCTAAGCGCATACAAAGTTGCGGGATAAAGCTAGTTATGTATAAAAGTTTCCAGCATGTCATCACAACCTAATGTTTCGGTGAAAAAGCTATATGGAATTACAAACATACATAACTTTACGCCTGTATTCCTTATGGGGTGGGCAGAACACCAAAGGCTGTAAAACTATCTGATGTCACATTTGACAAATTTGGAGGTATTATAATGATGGTTAGAGACTATTGCAGTGACAGGGAGTCAGCCTATCGCCCGCAAAAACGCCAATAAAACCTCTGTCCCTTAACTGACTTTAACAGTATGCCCGGGAAGAGACGCAGCTGGCACATTCTATGTTTTTCTTTCACTCCCAGTCCAGCATGGAAGCAATATGCAATTAAGCTCTCCAAAACAACCTAAAACACAATTTAGAATGTAAATAGAATGAAGATATAATCATGAAATTCTTATTTAAGCAAAGACCAAAAAAAGCCAACGACCTGGCTATGAAATTAATTTAGCTTTTCTCAATTTAGCCATCTGTGACCGCGAGCGTAGTGGTTATATTTCTTGTTACTTTTATATTAAACTCGCTTTCCTTTCGGTTTTATTTCACTGGTTCACTTTAAGTATGGACGATGGAAAAGTATTAATATTTTTTAAACAAGCTGCCTGAAATTTTGGTTTTAAATTAGACTGCACTTTTCTTTGTTTTATTATAAGAGCGTATAAAACTGATATGTTTTTATAACCATTTCAACTAAATTAAAAAGAACGCTGATTTTAATTCCTTTGGCAACGTAAGAGCGACTTGTCAAAATCAAGAGACAACAAAGATTTTTTAGCCTGACTGTTGATTTCAAAAACTTATGCAAGAAAACTTTAAGCTTAATTACAAAAACTTAAAATAAATAAATATGTCAAGCTAACAAGAGCAAAAAATGTTTTATTTATTTAACAATTTATGTACACACTAGTAAAAAAATCACATTACTTAAAATTTTAGAAGAAAACAAAAGTACAAAGGTACAGCTTATTTCAACAGAATTCTCTTCCAGCAGACCTAACGATTGGAGAGTTGGATAAAAATACAATTTTAGTATGTACACTAACAATAAAAGAAATATAATATAATATACTACTAAATATTTATATAAATATATACGAATAAATATATTATACATATAAATACATACACAAATACATATAATACTAAAATGTATCTATTGGGTTTATTGCGAGAAGATAGTAGCTTTGAAGGTTTTTTGGTGATTTACCTACCGAAGGATTTAGCCCAGTCACTGATCCGATCCAGGTCAAGATTCATAGGTGTAATAGCTGATATTATGTCAGGAACAGGGAAGTGACGATAAATTTGCAAATCATCTGCGTAAAGGTGGAACTTGGAAGAAATAACTTTGGTCACGGAATTAATGATGATAGAAAATAGGAGAGGGGAAAGTACACCACCTTTAGAAATATGTTAATGAAAATTTATGAATCTATGATTCCACATTTGTGCAAAGTTTTTAGTTTATTAACCGACTTCCAAAAAATGAGGAGGTTCACAATTCATCTGTATGTTTTTTTTTGTGTCACAATATTGTTACACGATATTTCGGACAATTATGAATTGATTTTGAAAATTGTTGTTTCATATGTTTGAGAATACTTCATAGTTGGTCCCATTTAAATTTCATCGACATCGGTTGAGTATTTCATTGAAAATTTCAAACTTTTGAAAAAATATGTATGATTTCGGAGAATGTTTACATTGATGACATTCTCAACTCAGCCAAAGTGTTGACGTGAAGTCGGATTTTAATGCTCTGCATTCGTTGATTATTTTAGTTATTTTCCTCTGCCAGGAGGCTATTAGTGTTAGAATATATCATTATATGTAGTAGGAGTTTCAAATTATTTAAATGACCACTGCGGCGATGCGATGGGATGAACCTATCTGCCTCAGACGCCAGTGGTTGCGGGTTCGATTCGGAACAAGAAAAAAAATGTTCCCCCCAGATAGTTCTGGTATCTATGTAGTTGGTGTGATAGTCTGTCGATTTTATTATTTATTTATTATCTTTTTAAACTACCACTGTCACACTAAAAATATAGTAACCTAAAGATATCGACATTTCATCCCCCCCCCCCCCGACATCTTTCAACAAAAGACAATTCCATGTAAATCCATAGGACACGTTACAATACCTGCGCTTAGGTAAGTTAGCTGGCAATTCCAGGCATTGTGGGGAGTCAATCACTGTGGCGACACCTATTGGTGCTGTAAGGAGCGATTGTCCGGTATTGTAGTCGATTGAGGCCTGCTGCTACTGGGACAGACTATTTCACAGTATTAAATGTAGGACTTCAAATAATATTGTCTTTCTTTCTTTCATATAATATTTAACTGCTATTGACATTACTTACAAAATGTATTAATAGTCTACTGTTTTTATTGTAATTATCTACCTATTGTGTTGAATTGTATGTGCCTACATTAATTTAATATTTATGTTTGTGATGATGTAAATTTTGATATGGCTCTGGCTGAAATAAATGATTTGATTTGATTTGATACGTTGGTCATACTAAAAGTTTTGCGCAATTAAAAAAACCCATCTTATAACCAAAATACAATGTTTATAGCTTTTCAAAATACTCTCTTTCACATTTTAACTTTTTTACACCATCGAACCATTTTTTTTATTTTTTTTAATCGGTTCGATTCCGGATTTTAGAAAATCTTTCATTGCAGTTTTATTTCTTTTTAAAAATAAAGGCATGATTCTTTGTTGTAAATTTGCTATCTCTATTATTAAGAATACTTTCCCTCCAGGTGCAATTAAAAAATTCCACCCTATCTACAAGGTTGACGTTATATTTCAGGGAAAGTTTTGACAAGGATTTTGTAGAGTCGAGTTTTTAATGCTCTGCATTTTTTAATACAGCGCCACAAGAATTGATAACAGTACCTAAAGAAGTCGTTCAGATAAGTCGCTTCTGAAAACTAGTTACTGGACTGTTCTCAGCCAACTCTACAAGGACAAACCTAGCATACTAAAACAAAAAATCACCGAAAAACCTTCAAAGCTACTATCTTCTCGCAATAAACCCAATAGATACCTATTTACCCTAATAGCAAGTTTTCGCACAAAGGCGTATGCGTGATTGGGGACGGCGCGGCAAGGCAAACCCTTTCATTTCGATTCTGGAGCTCCGCGGCCCGTCGCCCGGGGCGACGCAAACAAATAACATGACAAAGTGAGCTCAGAAATCGCTATGATTGAAAGCTGGGGACGTATTACGTGTGCTATCGTTATCGGTTACTAGGAAGGATGTTGGATAGATCTTCTATAATAAGTAATTCAAATTTAAAAAAAAAACGTTGGCATTGTATTATAATAACTCATGGTAGGTACAAACACAACCACTAAGACGCATGACGAGTGTCAAAAACAATTGTTCTATTTGATTTTATTTTTGTTATTTCTTATCATTCTATGTTATTTGAAGGCTAACATTGAGAATTTGATTTACAAGATCTTCGCTTTACTGGAGGTTTTAGAAGCCGATGCGTCAGATGTGGGTCCAAAATCTGAACAATTAGGTTTAGATTAGATTTCTTTAACGAATTTGGATTTGCAGATATTTTAGTAAGTAACGAGAAATAAATAGCATCATGTTGCAACTTAAATAAACAAAGCCTCTGACAGGATTCGTATGTTTCGGTGACTATACAGACATTTTGTTCACGAGCTCTCCTCTTTAGTGAAAACTAAGACAAATAATAAGGTGAAGCTTTATGGTCAACTAAATCTGTATATAATCTGTATAATACTTGTAATACTGTATAATTTAAAGATTTCCTAACTCAATATAACTCTATCAATTTGCATTATTTCATGTCAAAGTCGATAGTAGCAAGCAAACAAGCTAATATCAAAGGAATCTTTAAACTTCAATAGCCATATCGCCTTTCCGTAGCTACAGTTTGATAATACGTCAAACATTGCATTCGAAATTCGAATCACGCGCGTCCGCCGGCCGTCACAAAGGCGGCAAATTTGCACGTCGCCAGCCCGTTTACGCGGCATCTCGCATTCATTGCATTCAACAGCTCTGTATACGAAAAATTGTCATTATTTCCCGCCCTCCCGCCGCCACCCCGCCATGACACCCGGGTTTTGACACTCGCATTGTTGCCTCCGAAACGTTTTGTTCAGTAATTGTATTTCTATTTGTTCAGTAAACAACGCCGTAGATATTTGTAGCCTCCAGTTATGTTGGATTCATACAGCTAGACACAACAATATGTGGGATCTCGAATACGAAGAAAATACAATAACTGCTTTGCCCGCTTTGTTTTTTTTTAATATTTCCATTATTTTTAATATGTAAATATTGAAGAAAAAGCTTAAAAGTTAATATTATATTATGAGGAAAATATGATTGTACTATACCTAGTTTTGAGCCATCTAATTTATGTGATTGTCTGGGAATTTCTTTTTTATATCAAGACTCAGGGACACTCTTGGCTCAGTCCGAATGGACCAGCTTTATCTTACATTTTTTTATTGAACTATTATTTTATTATTTAAAGAGAGCACAAATGCAGAAAAAATACCAAACAAAAATAGGCAGAGCATGAAAGGATAGGCAGAAAAGGATTTTAGAGCAAAACCACAGCATCTTCAACTTGCACTTACAACATTGTTTCGACTAAAGCTAGAAAAGTAAAAAGCTTAAACTCAGTAATGCTTTATGACTAGGTACATCTACCTACATATAACCAGCACTGTGGTGATAGAGTAGTACTATTATCAGCCTAAGACGCATATAATCTCTGAACAGTATTATAATTTGTGACATCATCATCACAACTCTTTATAATGAGCCCACTGCAGGGCATGAGTCTTTCCCCTGGGTGACGAGGATGTACAGGCCATAATCCACCAAGTTGGCCCAATGCTGGGTGGTGGATGTCAGAATTTTCAGGGCGCCAAAGTGGCTTTTGACAAGGCCTAACGATTACTATATATACAAGTATATAGCACCCGGGACCGACTGCTTAACGTGCACGGAAGTCTTCGTGAGAAATGAATGGTCGGCGGTCACCCATCCAAGCACCGACCGCACCAAACGTTGCTTAATCTGTGATATCGTATGATACACACAGTACCCACGGCGCCACGACGACTTCATAATCATAATATTGTGTACCTACAGAAAATGTTTGTATGACTAGGTATATTATGTATGTCTCTAGGTGATACTTGGCTTCACCTATGTCGGATGAGGTACTCCTGTCGGTTTTATATGGTTGGTTTGGTCGTCTGCCAGACTATAATTTTCTTTAGAAAAATAAATAATAAGTAAATAAAATCCCCAGACAATCGCACCAACTACATGGCCCCAAAGTAAGCATAGCTTGTGTTATGGGATACCATATAGCGAACTAGGGGGAATCTAGAATATAAATACATAAATAGATAAACACACAGACACTGAACATTTTTTTTCGTGTTCCGTGCGGGGATCGAACCCGCAACCACTGGCGTCTGAGGCAGATAGGTTTACCCCATCGCCAAAGTGGTCGTCAAAATTATTTTATGTCTCTAGGTGATACTTGGCTTCACCTATGTCAGATGACATACTCCTGTCGGTTTTATATGGTTGGTTTGATCATCTGCCAGACTATAATTTTCTTTAGAAAAATAGTGGTATATGGTTATTTAAGAAAACATTTAATTAGTTATGTGTATTCGATAATAAGTACCGTTAACAATCACAACGTAGAGAGCATAATGGCGCTATGTGAATGTTTGTTCAATGATTTTTATCTAACTTTAAAACATAATTTGGAAATTTTCTATCTTCATTGTGTCCATCTTATCAGTCCACCTCCCTACCGATGACCACAATATATCAAATCTCCATACTTGATAAGCAAAGTTCAATAAACCAACTAAACCAAATACACCGAGTAAATAATCAGGACAAAACCCTCAAAATAAGATATACCTTATCAGATAAGTATCATTCCTCAATAATCTATGGAAAGGAAGCGGAGTGATAATACTCTATGGTGAATAACAAAGTAGCTTATTTCCTGTCGCCCTGGGATGCCAAAAATCTTTATTACATTTTTATGTGGCCGCAGAATGGCTACGAATGCCAACTCTGTCACAGATACAATCAAAGTATCAAATGTCTTAGCAAAAGTTGAAATAGAGTATCGTTAAATTAAAACTCAAATGGCAACACTCAAATAGAACTGGCAACGATTTGGAATGCTTTGGAATAAATATTTTCAAATTCATGCCGGTTTTTATTGACATTTTTATTAGGTATAAATTGATTTTTTTTAATACAAATGTCAACTTAAGCTTTTTGAGTGTTATAAGGTGACGTGGAATACAAAAGTTTCATCCTTTCCTTTATAATCTCGTTTTGCAGATACTTAATCCTTTATTTAAAGGACATAACGAATGCACGACTGCAGTGTGACTCATCTCCAGGTTGCCCATGAAATTATTATATTATGACATAAAAAATATAGCATCTAAGCATTTTTATTACATACATACATACATACATAACTTCACGCCTGTATCCCTAATGGGGTAGGCAGAACAAGCATTTTTATTAATTTTACGCAAAGTTAGGGCACGTACAACTTCAACCTAAAAGCCTTACCTTTACTCAATATTCAAATTTTAGTTTTAAAAGAAGAAGTAAAAGGACACTGATGCGAGGCTCTTCCATTGTCATTACTTTTATTAGATAATGTAATTATTAATATTATGCAAATATATCTTCTTCAGATTGGGAACAAAATCTCTATGAATTATACATGTGTTAATCTTGTAGTCAAACTACGAGTATAATAACGAGTCGTTCCTGCGTGAAAAATAAACAAAATATATCCACCTAGGTAGTCACCCATCATCACAAATGCTCACGTTTATGATTTTATACTAAGAAATAGGGTTTGATCAGGAATAAATTGTGTAGTTCTCATACTTATTACTTAATTGATATATTTTTTTATCAAAATACAATTACACTTATTAAACCCATAATTTAGTCTAAGAAGATAGCGTAGATCTGCGTATCACATCATTGCATCAGCGAACGGAAAGTGTCGACAAAAACCGAGCGACGGCAGCCGATAACAGCAAACAATGGCGGGTACTGTCGGCAACAATACTTCGTTTGTGTCGATTCTTCGCACAATGACGGGTGCAAACGCTCCCTAATTCGATAAAGGCCCTTTTATTACGAATTGTGGGCGTGTAATTGAGTTACACCCTATTGTACATTCAGATTTTTTGTCTTTGAGTTCGTTGGTTCAGGTGTTTTAATTAGCTGAGGTATGAATGGGAGATCTTTTGCGCCAGCGTATCGTTTTGTTTGAAGGATCAGTATTTTGAATCATTATTTGTGTGTTATTATGTTGTTAACATTTGGCTTTGATTGTGATTGTGTCAGACACTGATTAGTTGCAGGTTTTGATAATTAATTGCAACATTATCCTGTAACGAGTATGTTTATGAAATAGTAACTACCTGTGGATTAGTATCCTTAAAAGCTTGGTAAAATTTTTCAGTGTCCGTCATAGCAATAGTGAGATTAATGCGACTTTTTGCTATACAGGGTGGTCCAACTATAATGAATGATGTTTATTGTAAATAAAACAATAAGTTATCAGAGAATTACCTTAATATTTCTTCTTAAGATAGAAGGATCTATGCCAATTATGTATGAAACAAAATATCAGCCAAATGCTCGCCACGGCTGAGGTAACGGGCTTCTTGTGGTCAGAAATTGAGGATATGAAGCTGGACGATATAAGGTTTTAAAAGAACGGTGCCAATTGCCACACAGCAAATGAAACAAAGGCGAGAAATTCAATGGCTATGTTATCTCATATCGTCGTGGCGATGTTAATTGGCTGCCACGATCATGTGATTTGACACCGTTGGTCTTCTTTCTTTGAAGATATTTAAAAAAAGTGTACCTTCATCAATAAACCAAGAACAATTCAAGAGCTAAAGAATGAGATAATTCGGCACAATAACGACATTCACGAACCTCAAATATGTCTCAGAGTCATTGAAAATATGGATCATTGGATAGAAGTCAGTAGACTCTGATAACTTTTGCTTTATTTACAATTAACATCGTGCGCATCTTGGTCCAACACCACCAAAGTGGTGCAACTCAATAATGCTACTTTAAGAAAACTACATAAAATAAATGAATCTCTAAAAAAAGCTACCCAAAAATCTACATAAACCTTGTCCGAAATAAAAACCTATCTCATTTTCACAAAAGGCCTAAACACGCACCACAAAGTCACCGTGTTACGCCGCGGTTATCAAAAGGACCCGCCGCCCGCCCAATACAGCCCAGGCCTAAGCCTCTCGCTTCGGGGCGCACAAAAACGTCGCACAAAGAATCAAAAGAACCCTGCTCATAAGCATACAGTGCGACGTAAGCGGATCAGCATGGAATACGCTTTTCGTATGCATTGTACTGGGAATAAAAGTGGAACTGTGTTGTTGTTCGGTGGCTTGTGGCAAGGAGTTAGAAGCCTGGAACGTGCATTTGCATAAAATAATACCAGGTTTTAGTCAGCTACAAATAGTTTTCAATTACAGTGTGTTTGCGTGAGCTAGTGATAGTGATATCTGGATAAATTATACACGAGAGATTGCTAGCTTGATATCTACAAATCTGGCAGTATTTCTATGTATGAGTATGTTTTCTATAAAATACAAGGTGTTAAAAGAATTCAGAGTATAATTGTACTTACGGAAAAAGCATACATCAGTCATCTGGTTGTATTATCACAAAATATGAGTCTAGGTCCTGGATTTCTAACCTGGGGGTAATTACCCCCGCGGGGGTAAATCAACAATTTTACGGGGGTGACGAAGAACCTAATGTTGGAAAGAACAGAGAAGATCTCAATTAAGTATTATGGAGCTACGCGTCGCAATGTGGAAGTAGCGGGTATCTGAACCTTTATCTAATATATAAAATTCTCGTGTCACAGTTTTCGTTGCCATACTCCTCCGAAACGGCTTGACCGATTTTGATAAAAAAAATTGTGCTTATCCGGTATCTATGAGAATCGGCCAAAATCTATTTTTTTTTATTTATTTATATGGCAAAACAACGTTTGCCGGGACAGCTAGTAAATAAATAAATATTTCTGACATTCGCACATCATTATCTAGCCCAAGTTAAGTTCCTTATAGAACTAGTGTTAGGGATACTAGATAATAAATATACTTAAGAAATATATAAACATACATATTGAATAAATACATTTTTTTTTTATTAGAATAAACTTAAATAAAAATATAAACATCCATGACTTGACGACTAATATCACACCAATAGCCGCCGCCGGCGGGATTCGAACCCAGGACCTCTGGCATAGAAGGTAATGTATGTTACCGCTACACCAGCCGGTCGTCAGTTTTATAAAATTCATAGGAAGAGTCGTTGTGGCGCCATGGTTACTGTGCATATCAAACGATATCGCAAGAGAAGCGCGCTCGGCGCGGCCGGTATTAGGATGGGTGATCGCCGATCATTTGTTTCTCACGACGACCTCCGTGCTTCGGAGGGCACGTTGAGCAGTCGGTCCCGGATGCTGTATACTTGTATACAGTAGTCATTAGGGTTTGTCAGAAGCCATTTTCGGCACCCTGAAAATTCTGACAACCAGCAACCAGCATTGGGCCAGCTTGTGGATTATGGCCTAAAAACCTCCTCGTCACCAAATGAGAGAGACTCATATCCCTGCAGTGGACTCATTACACGGAGTTGTGATGTTGATGGTGATAGTAAGAGAATTCTCACGAGATGACGAGAGGACAGAAGATGGGTCGCAACACATGTTTAAAATAAACTTATGGTGTGGAATGTACAATGGGGCAATAAATAGGACCAGTTGAGCTGCCTCCAGTATTAAATAGCCAGACTTGTTTGCAATTTTTACATCAGTTGCTAACTCAGGTACACTCGTGAAGTTTGGGCGAACTTTAATAGTAGGCTCCCAAGAAGGTGGATTGGGTGATTGGGGTCTTGTCGTCCCCATGGTGACTTAAATCCTTTGGATTTTTTTGTCGGAGTGTTTTATAACAAAATCTATGACAAACCAACATAGAATGCAAGCGAACTGTGCAGCAGTTAGCAGCGTGGCTCAAGAAATATCGCAGCTGAGTTTAAAAGACTGTAGAATAAATTTATTAGACGATATGATGTGTTTTTTGTACCGGCATAAAAACTTGATTTTTTGTTTTTTTTTTTTGTTTTAATTGTTTATTTATTTCAAACTCAAACTCAAACTCAAAATTTATTTATTTCGTAAGTATTTAAATACATTTGAAATAAGTCAAATAATTTCAGTAACATGACTCATTATTTTGTTAGTTATAAAAGACTTATCCTATGTTAGTATATAACACTAACAGAAATCTAGCGCTTATTTTGCACACATCTGGCAGATGTTGTGCTACAATGGTTTATATAGCGGCAGTCAAGCCTGCTCGCTATCATAGACAGGATGGTGTTGGCGCTGCCCCGCACTCTGCGCACCAGGGATGCGCATCGTTTCCGCATAGTGGTGTAGCAGTCTACCCTCGCTTCTGCAAACATCCCTGAGGCGCTGCAGTACTTGGGCAGCCCCATCAGCATCCTGAACGCATTATTGAACTGGATCCGTAGAGCGTTATACGACACACGGGGAGCGTCGGCCCACAGGCTGCAAGTGTAAAAGTTAGTGCAGTAAGCTCTGAAGAGAGTAATCTTTACATTTTTTGTGCATCGTGAAAACCTACGAACTAACATGTTTGCACGTACCGACATCGCCCTACGTTCCTATTCAATGTCATCTCTATCCTTGAGGTCGGGGGTTAGCAAGTGGCCCAAATATTTAACTTTATGAACCCGTTGCAATGCGTAACCGTTTAAAAACATGTTTGGGGTTGAATTAGGTTGCTTTCGCCCTTCCCCAAAGATCATGAATTGGCTCTTTTTTACATTATATACTAGCCCATGGGACTTAGCATACGTCTCACAAACCGCCATGAGCTTCCTCATGCCTCAGACAGATGCACTCAGCAGCACCATATCGTCTGCGTAACTTATATTGTTTACACTAACGCCATCAATGTAACACCCGGCCCTGGTGCTACTGAGCTCCTCTATCAGCTCATTCACGTACAGGTTGAAGAGCGTTGGTGAGCTTAGCCCCCCTTGCCTCACCCCGCACTCCAAACCATACGGTTGAGACATACACCCGTCCAATCGCACACTGTTGACCTGGTGGCTGTACCAATATTTAAATAAATTTAAAAGCTCTGTTGGTAATTGAGACTTTTGGAGCTTATGCCACAGCAGATCATATGAGACCAGGTCAAATGCCCTAGAAAGGTCGAGGAAGCACGCAACTATTGGTGTCTTACGCTTATTGTAGTAGTTGACAGCATGCTTAACACACACAACTGCTGCCTCAGTAGATAGGCCCTGTCTGAATCCAAATTGGTTGTCATGATGTTTTACATACTTGTTTAACTGTGCATTAAGCACGCTGTCAAATACTTTCGATACCACAGTTGTCAGTGAGATAGGCCTATAATTATTCAAATCGGAGAGATCCCCAGTTTTATTATTTACTATAGGCACAACCACAGTCTGCAACATTTTCTCCGGTAGGTGGCTATGACCCAAACAAAAATTAAACAACATAAACAAAACTCTAGGCAAATGTGGGCCAGAAAACTTAAGATGTTCTATACTGAGTCCATCGTGGCCAGGAGATTTCCCTCCAAACATGGATTTAATTGTACGTGCAATGTCTTTGCGGTAATTTGAGTTTTCCTTATTAATAAGAAAATAAGAATTATTAATAAGAAAAAAGATTTTCTCATAAAATCATTTAAGTGGTACCTACAATCTTTTCTGAATCTGTATTAAATGAAGATTTCGAAATAATTTTCTGGTTTAGTTTAATAGTGATTTGTTTCATAAAAACGCATTAAATTTCGAAAGGAGTTTATTTTAAAAGTCTTAAACATCTACTTGGAAATCTTACAGCTTGGCCGAATTTGCGGCAATCATGGTAGAAAAACTGATCTCCTAGTGCAATTTTTTTTTCTAAAATCAAAAACTAAGAATTTCTTGAAAGAGACGGTATTTCTGGGACAACCTATCTTCCCATACGTAGGGGTTAAATCTGATGTCCTTATAAGTCACAGGGGTAACAATATCAAAAAGGTTAGGAAACCCTGGTCTAGATGAACCTATAAAAACCCGTGTGGAGTTGCTGGTCTCCCATCGGGCGCGTCCCCAGGTGGCGGATAGGGGAATACCCTCCAGAAATGGGGGGTACCGTTTCGACGACGCGGACCAAAATCAGCTGCGGGGCCCTCGTCGGTTCCCCAAAGGTGTATCAGCGGCTCACTTTGGGGAACCGATGATGGCATGAGGAGGGGAGCGCTGCTTTGAGCCACCAGCTGCTCGGAGGGACGTCAGGATTGGATTGCTTCGGCTTTCAAGCTGTCGGCCAACCCGTAATCCTGGGCAGAAACAGGACCGGTAGCCTAACGGCTGCGTAGCCTACATTTGTACAAAATTTCCCCAATCCCCAGGTGCCCGAGGTGCCTCATCCGTGGGATGGATGGCTTTGGGGGTCAGTCTGTCTGCCAAGGGGAAGCAAAAGGGCCGTCTACTTTTTCGAATCTCCTTTGCGGACATCCGGATTTCGCGGATCTAACGCGTGAGCGATTTCCGTGGATGATGGCATGCCAGATAGCTGGATGCTGATGATCTAATGCGACACGATTCCACCAGATTGAGGCGTGGCTGGGGGGGGGTTAGATTCTGGTGATTAGATTCTGACGCGATTTCACCGGTCCCTAACCCTTTCCGGCCATATTAAAGTCCCTGGGCGGAGGTTATGGGGGTATCTGCCGCCCTGCTCAAGGGGATTCGCTGAGGTGCGGCGTACCTGGTGTTCTCGGCACGATGCATGTTAAGGGACGCAAGCGGATGGCGCCGGCGGTTTTGCGGTTGAATGCTTCGGCTTGCCCGTGATACCACCACTAGGCGCGGAGGAGGAACACCTTGGGGTTTTAGTCGGTAAGAGTCCGACATAACCTGGCCGCTCCCCCCCGGGCGACAGGTATCCATGAGGATTTACCCAAGTAAAAAAAAAGGTGAACCTATAAAAAACTTTCCTCCTTTGAATTTGTTTTCGATAAAAAGCCTTTTAAGGGTTAATACTTATGTATCTCCTTATGAAATACATTGCAAGAGAAGCCAACTTTTTAATTGTTGATATTATATTAACAATTGTAGTATTTAATGGTGACCTTATTATTGACCACAAAATCTATCTCTTTTCATTTTTTTAATGTAAATAAAGGATACCTATCTAGTATATTTATGCTATGTTGGACGTCATATATCTATATCACTTCATACAAAATCTACACAATATACATAAATCTAAATCTGAGTATGTTGCTGCTGTCCTTTGGCCGTACTTGTTCTGATATTTAAACTAAGAGTTGAAGTTGAAATTATAGTGTTTTTCAAATTCAAGGAGTCCGGTGACACATTGAAATTGTCCGATTTACGCATACCACTTTTGTAAAGGATTTTTAAAATGTCATTGATTATTTGTCGCGATGTAATAAAAAAATTAAATAATACTTATTAAAGTATTTAACAAAATCTGTGTCTACTGATAACAGTTTATCTTAATCCGATAAAGAATAATTTATTTTTTTTATTACGCAATGTATGAAACGGAACAGATTAAAGGAGGGAAAGAACATAATGGGCTCTAAAACTGTCAAACTTGACATTACAGTACTCCTCGCATTTGAAAAAACACTATATAACTAAGCATTATGAAATCAAATACCTAATATAGTTAGTAAAAATGCAATTTATATTAAAGGTTTTGGTGGTTGTACAATACAGACTTACTTCAATTTAGCCTTATTAAACTCGTAAATACAATAGTAATACATGGTTGTCTGGAACAAATCGCTCTTCAGCGAAAAGACCGCCAAGTTTTAATTACTTATGAAACTTTTTTTTTAACCTTTAGTGTAGGTACCTGTTATATAAACTGAAGTATAAATAAATACCTAGAACAGTATACTAGCTGTAGTAGTAATATTTTTACTAGCTGCAGTGGTAACTTATTCGCTTGTGGTAAGGTTCAAACTCCAATGAAATTATACATGTTATTAGACGTGACAGTACAGTTTACCTTTGCTGCTGTAATTTACAGTTCAAGTTTTTTCGACTTTAAACAAAAACTACTTACGATAACTTTGCTCTTGGAAAATGAATAATAAAGCCCATAGTTAACTACAAAAACTAAAAATGTAAATTGTACTATTTACCATGGTAAAACTAAAAAATCTTTAAGGACACGCTTGAGGTAAGGTGTAAAACGGACGGACAGGCAGTCTTTCCTATTATATTTGTGATGTTTTCAAGCGTCGAATGAATGGTTTATCGCATATACTAAATAGCATTTAAAAAATAACGTACATTAATTACGCTTTTCATTTTGCAACTACAAGGACAAAAAACTTCAAATAAGCTGCACTTTTATAGAATAAACTAAGTAAATGTGATTTTAGGCAAACAGAAAACTATGTTTTTCTGAGAAACCTAACCAAACATTGCTTTAGCAAAACTTCGCAGAAAACCAAATATTACTACACAAAACATAATAGAAAATGTCCCAAACCGACAATAAGCACAATATAGACGGCGTGTTTCCCCGAAAAGAATGTTCGACATAAATAATCGCAGTAAATAAAAGTAAAATATTGAAAAGTGTCATGGCGGGCAGAAAAGCGCGCGAAACTGGATATCCTCGAGTTTCCGGCGGCCGCGCGCCAAAATGGTAGACCGGATATTTGTGTATACGTTCGCGGTACAATGAATAAAGAACTAAACCTATGCATGTTTATAAAAAAATGCGTAGAATTGCTTTCTTTGTTGTCATCATAAGTTTAAACTAAAAGAAAAGAATAAATACTGCATCATGTCGCAAAAAGAAATCTTTTTGATTCACGAAAAAGAAAATAGTCTGAACTGGACCGACTGTTGGGCTCTCCCCTCTATGTTCCAACTGCATTGATTCATTTCATTTCCTTTTTATACTCACCGTAATACAATTTTTGCTCTTATTCCTCAACCATTGAGAGGGAAACTGCAATCTATCGAAATTTCGTTTAAAGCGTAAGCCACACGAGCTTATGTTCAGTTCTAATTAAAACAGAAATAAACCATTTCTATCACTGAACGATTTAATGTTCTAAATTATAAACAAAACTTTATTATCTATGTTCTATCGTGCTGGCCGGAACCACAGGGGCGCGCAAAAGATTTGAAATTGGAAGCAAATAGGCGTTAAATGGCGGCGTGCGCTGTCATAACATCATTTGGTGTTCATCAGCGGGCGAAACAGCATCGCTGGCTGCAGGATTTATTAGCGTAAGGAATAACGGTGAACAGTGACTCGGAAATTGAGATTTGCATCGTGGAATATACCGGTGATTGCATTTTGTTTGCCACTGCAGCGTCATTTAATTTCGCTCGGAGGCAGAGACAGGGCCGCCCGGCTAAATTATTTCTCTTCTAGTGGTATAATTTATATCTCTATAGGACCAACAAGGTCCGGTTTTAGGTAATAATATTAAAGATTTGATTATACCGAGCAGTTTAAGTTAAGCTATATAATAATTCGTTTCGTATTTAACAAGATGACTAAAATACTTTATAGAATAGTGTATTAAACAAGTTTACATTATAATGCAAGAATATTAACATACCTACATTAAAAAAACATTTACGCTGTAGGATAACGTTTCTTTTTGAACTCAAATGTTAATAATATCTACTTGATTACCGAACTAATTATAAACCGTCATTCAATCTCACAACATTACTTCGTAGAAATCATACAACATGACCCTGTTTATTTAATTTCACAGATTCATAACATTATTACATTTTGGTATATTTAAAAAATAAATAATTGTAGTTTTGATAAATGAAATAAAAAAATACACTTACATTATGTAATGTATATAAACATGTAAGGTACATGGTGGTCGTAATCAACATACAACGCCTGATTTTAAACTTAATTATCTTCTTCGCTCTAATCTCTTTTTCTCAGTAGAATGCCTTCTCAGTTCTCTTTCCCAAAATGTCATAATATATTTATGTTTTCCTCGTTCACCTTATAAATCCATCACAGCTAAACATACCTACAAAAAATAAACGTCGTCGGTGTCAAAATCCGTATAACTTAAATCTCTCGAACGCATTTCAAAACATTGTTGAAAAAAATAAAAAATCCCTCAGAAAACCCATTAGCCGCTGCGCAGACGATCCCCATTTCATTTTGTACAAATTAAATTGTACTTCCCGCCCTGCCGCTTAATGCCTATCTACCGTGAACATTTCTAAATATTATTATATTTCTTTATTGATACTTTATGTATTCAGGTGAGAATATTGAAAGAGAAACGTATTACTGTCATAAAGGTTATGATTTTTATTTTAAAGTATTTTCCGCCGGCTTTTTTCCTCGCGGTCTACCTAGGGTTCTACTTTCATTTCGTTTTTTAAAGCCAAAGAAGAAGTAGTAGTAGAGAACACCCAGGCATTGGTGGATAATGGGCGATCGACGGAGGCCTCCCCCAGGATTCGTCATGTCGTCCTGACCTGCGCCGCCCTCATCCAGCGTTTGACGTTCGTAAAGTGTATAAAATTACCTACTACAAATAAAAAGTTTTCATTTTAATTTTCATTTGGTGCTCGCAGCTACGTGTCTTCCGAATAAAGTTCACTATTCATACTGTATTTTACCTCCTCGCAGGTATTTAGTTTTTGTAAGTTCTTGTTATTAACGTACTTGCATATGTAGATGCAATATTGAAAATGCTAAATGTCAATGCCTATTTTTTTTTTATAAATTCAGCTCTCCCATACAAGCGTTCATCACGCTCACCATTTTATTAAAGAAAAGTTGTACTTATTACTGTTTTTTTTATAACTTTATTTTTTACTGAATGTCTGAATGAAAAGTTAAATGCTTTGAAAAATTTGGATTGAAGTTTAAACCTTCAACTCTCATTTAACTTTCTTACAAGTGGAAATTCTACAGACCTTATACGGTAGTGTCACCGACATTGGCCCTTAAGACAACCCCCTTTCAAAAAAGTGCAGTTATGATTATTCGAAACATTTGAAATTTGGCGGGTTCATGCTACTGTTACCTACTATAGAAAATAGTGCAAGTGTGTTTCAGTACCGCCACATTAACTATTTGCTTGATCATGTCAAGACGATACACGTTTTATAAAATCTATTGTCTCAATCCTTTTGAAAATGAACGAATTTAAAGCTCCGCTCGGGTGCATCATCGCTTAAGTTATTTCACTTTGAAATAATTTCACAGACTTCTTTGCCAAAACAGTGCTCGTACGTATGTAATTTATCGTTGATGTTTATCACAAACTTTCATCCCTTATTTGCCGTAGCGTCTTGTGGGTTAAAATTTCAAAAAACCCTTGGCTATTTTTTTCTATTTTATTTTATTCATATAATATTCATATAAGCAATTATGAGCAGCTATAAAATAAGATATTTAATAATCAAAGAATGCTGAACATTAAAAAACCGACTTCACGTCAAAACTTTGGCTGAGTTGAGAATGTCATCAACGTAAACATTCTCCGAAATCATACATATTTTTTCAAAAGTTTGCAATTTTTTATGAAGTACTCAACCGATTCCGATAAAAATTAAATGGGACCAACTATGAAGTATCCTCTATCATATGAAAGAAAAATTTTCAAAATCAATTCATAATTGTCCGAAATATCGTGTAACAAAGACACAAAAAAACCGTACAGACAAATTGAGAACCTCCTCCTTTTTTGGAAGTCGGTTGAAAATATACTTAAAAAGTATACAAAAAAACTTAGTTATAACTTTGTCGTTTGATGACCAAGACGTATGATGACCACTGTGTGAAAGTAAGTTCTTTTACCATACAACACGTGAATTAGTAACTTAACTAAAAACTTGATGCTTACACATCTAATCTAGAAAAATAATATTTTTATCATGATAATAAGTGTAAGTGAACATATTGACACGTCTTCGACGTGATACGGGAGACATTCAATTATTTAATTTTGCTTTTAAATTGTATTTCCTAACAGAGTCTCTTATTAGCTTAGAATAAACACCATCCCTTAAGTGAGATTAAAAAATAAAGCTAACAGTTTAGATAACCCTTAGAAAGAGTAAACATTTGAGCATGGGTGCTTCAATCACAAGCCAAGAAGTGTTGCCAACGGCAAATAAAGTTGTAAAAGGCGTGGACCAAAAATTCGAATGGAAGTGCGATGTAGGCGAATCGCCTACGTCAATTATCTATGGTTCCGCTTAGGCTTACATTGCCACAGTTTTAGAACCGCGATGATTAGTTAGTCCTTTGATTCTTAAAAATTGATAGAATATCTTCTTTAATAATAATAATAACTGTTTGACCCCAGCCACTTTGGGCAGAAACCTTGAAAGGCTGGGATTTGGCGGTGGTTCGCTCGCTTCCAGCATGCATGCAAAAAGCGGTTTTGCTGGATACTGCCCGAATAGTTCGCCGGTTTCTGTCCCTCTTGCCCTGATCCCCGACCAACTGGTCAAATTGTCGGGTCTTTCCGCCGACAGGCTTTATATATAAATAATAATAATAATAATCTTTATTTGTATCTCTCAAATATACAATACAATAAGTAAATATAACTAAACTATAAACAAGAAAACTTAAGGTAAGTAGGTAAGTTAGACCATAAATGGTAGAACAAAAAATAATAAAGAAGTAATCTTAATCATAATCTTCTTTAGTATTTACAACTGCCAAGGACGCTATGGTCAAATAGTTTGTATATTGTATAGTTGTATATTTGTGTGTCATGTGAGTTTTAGTGGCGATAACGCCACCTTTAGTAATATTATCCCACAGAACTTCCACTATTTTCTGTTCCTTGGTATTCTATGGTTCTAGAAGTAAATAGCTTTTCTGTTCAATAGGTCACTCTAAGAGGAGTGGTATGACAGTACTTCGTAAGTTAGGTTAGGTTAGCTGTTGCAGCTATTCCTGCTATAGAGTTGGACAAGGTTCAAACATTTATTTTTTGTTGCAAGCTTGTGTCCATGTTTTTTTTTAATTTTTACCATAATTTCAAGAAAGATGATGTGTTTTAATTTACACCAATTAATAAACAATATTGTTAACTATGATAAAAAGTAACTATATGCAGGTACTTTCGAATTTTTCACGCCATATTGGCCAGTTTACAACCGACTTCCAAAAAAAGAGGAGGTTCTCAATTCGTCTGTATGTTTTTATTTTGTGTCTTTGTTACACGATATTTCGAACAATTATGAATCGATTTTAAAAATTCTTGCTTCATGTGATAGAAGATGCTTCATAGTTGGTCCCATATAAATTTCATCGGTTGAGTACTTCATTGAATTTTTCAAAATTTTGAAATAATATTTATGATTTCGGAGAATGTTTACGTGGATGACATTATAACTTAGCCAAAGTTTTGACGTGAAGTAGGTTTTTTAATGCTCTTTATTCGTTGATTATCTATAAAATACTAAGCATGTAAATGATTTACTTTTTAATGATTACTTCTCCTGAAACATGCTAAAAGAAATTTAGTGCCTAGCTGAAAAGTAGGTTTGTGAGTGCTTACGTAAAATGTTCCAATAATGATTCTGGCAAAAAAGTTGAATAGACCACCACTCCGCCGCACTTAAGGGAAATTTGAAATGTTCAAACCATCTTAAATTACCAACTCCTAAAACTTCCTACAGTCAAAAGTTATCTAACGCAACCTACAATTCAGCCTACACCTTCCTAATCGTAATCCCCCCGAATAAGATCATTCTCAGATATACAAACAACTTTTATAGCAAATCTCAATCAAAACATTCAATTTATTTTTAAATTCACCTTTGCACCTCAGTGTGGCCAAGTTGCGCGCAGTGTCGCCGAACAAAACGGATAATTTTCCCGGGTATTTACGTAACCGCGCGATGGGAGATTAGAACGGCGATAAATAAATACTTAACTGTTTAATCCATTAGAGGGCAACACCGTGTTGGATCTGATAAGTGAGGCGAAAAGAAACCCAATGTTGTATTGAGAAAATACTTTGGTATTTAAATAAATTGATACGTTTTGCCTTCACATGATGTAAATCAAAAAATAAAGGTGGACTTAAATTTTCACAAATGGACTCGATTCATCATCCGTAAAATATAATTAGAAACAAACATTAATAAAATATAATGAAACAATATAATAAATATAATGAAAATAAAAAGGGTAGTATTTAATCGAGTAACTGTAAATAAAAATTTTAGGTGACAAAAATAATGAATTTGGCTTACTGTTTTAATTAAGTGAGCGACTGAGAGCGAGTGACGAAGAATCAATGAAACAGCGACTTAAAAACACTTTTGACCATGTCGGGATTGTCCAGGGTTGACTATAATAGCTGACCAGGTTTATGGCGCTTCGCCGGCCGCTGCCGCGGCACCGCTCGCTTCGCTCGCTCGGCTCGCGCACGTGTATAACTATATGCAACCTAACATGCTCCTCCTCGCTGCGCTCGTCGTCGCACCTAACCGTACTGATTCCGCCTTCCGGTGCGGGAGCCCTTCTCGTAACTTATCTCTTTCATCGCAATGTATATGTGTTTTAGTCGCTCACTTAGTAATTCAGTCGCAATATTAATATTTAAAACCGTTCATTTTCATATATTTTTCAAGACAGTCCAAATTTGTTTTTTAGTCGCTCGTTTTATTATTTCCAGTCCAAATTTGTTTTTTAGTCGCTCGTTTTATTATTTCCCAAATAAAAATGAAGACGAAGTTCAATGACTATCCATGAAATTTTCTTTATATTCTAAACCCAAAAGCAAAAGGATAACTCTATTATATAAATTAGACCCGTAACTAATTCTATGCCAATAAAAAAATCATGCTGAAACATTGATTGGCACTTAGAGTAACATGGTTTGAAATAACTTTAATACCTGATATACACAGAAGCTGCAAATGGTACTGTTCCATTTACAAAATAATCACTTCTAACATTCACACCAATAAATTTAAGCATGCCCAAATTAGGTTTATTTAAGAAGTCTTTTTATATATTCTATGATAACGAACTAATAAATATAAGAATTAAACAAAGGGTAGGTACATATTAAATAGAAACATCAATATTCAAAAATTCTAATAGGTGTCTGTTTATTACACAAAAAAATCACCAAAATAGGAGTTTAACCCGGATCTTTGGCATAAAAATAATCATTTTACAGGTACGCCAGGAGGTATTAGTAAGGAGTTAAAAGGTATTAAAAATCTCGTAATACGAACTATATAGCATGTGTAATACTAAATTAAGAGTAAGCCACAAGCCTTGTGGTCCAGTTAAACAGTCAATCGCTACTCCGCAAAAACTGAAATGATGTTCACTACAGATGACAATATTATTTGGAGCAGTCAGATATTCCAGTGCCTATAGTGAATAGGTTCAGGCTACCGTGAAATAAACCGAGAAATGCCTTGGTTACTAAAACTGAGTTTTGAATCTATGCATATTTTCTTTCGAATAATTTAACGGCCGGTATTTAAATTGTTTCTCATAAAAAAAATCTCCAATAGCCTTAATTCAAAAGCTCCATGAAATAACCCATTCCTTCACAAATCTTAACTAAAGTCTCACAATCGGGAACACAATCAGATCGTGCCATACTTGAATTCCACAAAGCTCCATTTCCATCCCGCTTTAAAACGAGAAAATTTGCCAAACCACGCCGAAGAATAAGAAGTAATAAGCAGTTTTCTTTCGCGCCAAAATTGTCTTCCATAATAGCGTCGGCGAGTAGATAGCGCTGCCGCCATAAAAAGAGATAAACGACCTTTCTCTCTATTATTTTTGGTCTTTAACAAAAGCAATGTGTGCACCTGCCTTTGTCTCTTTCTAGCGCATGTAACCAACCGCACTCTTTTAACCGTGAGTGAAAAACAAAAATTTGTCGTTTGCCACCCCCACCGCTAATGTTCGGGAGCGGGAGCTCGCCTTCTTTGTAATTTAGCTCAAAAACCCAATAATACGTGTCAATTAAAGTTTTATTAAAACCTCGATTTGAGTGCTCTCCAGTGAGTATGCTAATGTTATTAAAATTTTAATAATGTCTTGCTCTTCATTATGTAGCTGAAGAGGTTAATAAAGCAATTCGTTGTGTGAAAATTTCGGCGAAGTTTTCTTATATGCGATCGTAAAATGCGGCGGGAATAAAAGGACTAGAATTTATTGGTGTTCAGTGTGAATGGGGAGTTTTGTGCGCTGAGCTGTCATTGTGTCGGTAGAATGGCACAACAATGGCGCGGTGTTTTGGCGGGAGAAAAACGCGGGAAGGCGTTATCAGCGCGCGCCATTATGGCGGCTTATCAGGCGCGCTTCCGGACGCTAGTCTTCGCCCCTTTTTCTTTTACGGTCACGTTTGTCTGGGCACAGGTGGAGGTGGCGGCGAGAACTTTGTGAAATACATTTTCTTCAATTTCATTTAGTTCAAGCTTTTTTCTAACTGGTTTTGGTAATTTGATACTTTCCTAGGCCCGTGTGCTTTCATCTTCGACCTCATCTTCACATAGGTTAAATTGAGGTCAAACGCGGGCTTAGAATTTAATAAAAAAAAAGAAAGTTATTATAATGCTTGAAATTATTTTAGTAAGCACAATTTTAGGTTCATACAAGGGAAAGCGTATACCTACACAACCGTCATTAAAGATAAATAATTTAAATAAGCAACTTTGTAAAATAACATACAGCAGTATAAAAATGACTTATTTGAAAATATAAAGTCAATGAAACTTTAAACCTTGAAAAACATTTGCAATGGGGATCGAACCTTTTTCATATTTGCCTACTGCGCAGAATATATGTTTTTTTTATTGTTTTTCTGCCAAGGAAAGGTTTGGCACCCGCTACCTAAAGCAAGCTCTAGTAGGAGGAGGATGAATCCTGTTACGGACGAAAAGGAATTCTAAAGTGCTGCTAGCCCCGAAGGCCCCAGACGGTCTGGGGACCACAAGAGCAGCCACGAGACTCCTCAGAACGCCTGAGTTTACCCACTAAACATCCCCGTTTAATGATCCGCTTTGGTCATAATCGGAGCGACAGCCAATCGGTAGATAGAGGCAGCGCAGTCACAATATTTGCCTAATAAGGGGACTTTTATCTGTAAAATGATGATAGTTTCATACATACATAACGACATGCCTGTATCCCTTATGGGGTAGGTAGAATACCAGAGGTTACAAGACCATCTTTTGTCACGTTTGACAAATTTGGAGGTATTATAAAGATGGAGAGAGACTATTGTATTGACAGGGGGTCAGCCTATCGCCCACAAAAACGTCTTTAAAACCAATGATAGTTTCAAATAACTCAAAAAGTAAGATAAAAGATTTGCGAGCCTACCGAACCTATTTTATTGTGTAACGCCATTAGGAAATATACGGTGTACTTAGCCCCTATAAATAAAATAAAATAATTAACGTAGTTTCAATCACTTAGTTCGGAGAAAATAAGAATATTGTAACATTGTGAGAATGCTCCGACTGTCCTTGAACTTTTTTGTTTGATCTGCGTAGAGTTTACTCTACCACCGTTGGCTCTGAGAATCGTAAGGAAGGCCTACTCTGAGTTACTTCTTAGTACAGTTAGAACAGCATCAAGAGCTGCTAAATAGTGATAAAATAATCTGCCACCATATATAATAATCGCGCCTATGATATGTTCCGATCAGTTCAGTATTAAATGCGTAGGCGTTTATCTTTCACCACATCGTCACTTAACATTAGATGATATAAAAGTTACACCCGGATTAGTCACAATAAAAAAATATATCGAACAGCTATCAAGGACTAGAGGCATTGTAATATTTATTATAAGCGGATCGGATACATCGATTGTAACTTAAAGATACCATGTTATCTGTAGGATTGAAATCCGAAATAGAGGTGAAAAAAATAGCAAATAAGAATGTTTTCTTTCTTTAAATTTAAACGTGGAAAGAATTACCATAACTTAATACAACAAATATGTGTAAACGTAATTAAAATTATGTCAATACTTTCACCATTGCAACTAAATACATAATACTCCTTGCCCAAAGGTTGCATGGAATAAATTACTTATGAATGATAGAAATCACGTACGCAAGCGTTCGATCTATCGGCTGATCAAAAGTCACCTATTCCTCTTTATTCACGAATTCAATCCTCTAAAAAGCAATATACTTTTATACAAACAGCAATCGTCATTTATCCTCAACGCTTCCCAATAATAGAGTCCACAAAACGCCACCGCTCGGGGCTATAAACGCAGAAATATCTCCATTGAACCGTTGAACATAGGAAAATAAAAGTGTTTTCAATAAACAAGATAATTTGGGGGTGACGGGGAGGGGCTTTGAATGAGCTAATTAAGCCCAAACGAAAGAAATGCCAAGAAAAGGCGAGAAAACTCCGGGAAACAAAATATTATGAGTGAGAGACAGGGCCGGACTTGGATGAATCTTGAATAAAGATTATTAAACACTAACAGTTTTGCACGTTGCAAAGTTTAGGTTGTGTTTTTAGATTTCAATTTATGAATAAAAGCTTAAAAAGCCTTTTGCAGTAAAGTTTCTTTTGACACAAAAAGAGTAAGTTATATCTGATCGGCAAATCCGGAGATAGCGAATTTAAATAACAAACTTTACAAACGCATTTGCATAAAACGGAATGTATTTAATTTCAAAGTACTGTAAACATTTTCTGCATATTATTAAGCGATATTGGCAATGAAATAGATCGTAGTTCACAAAAATATTACTCGAATTTGATTTATACTATATTAGGTCTTTATACTAAAATTTTCAATTGATTCCATTCTCCTCCTTATGGCCTCCTCTACATGAAATTCGGAAGAGGTATAATTGCAATGCTTAGTTACCAGGTAATTCAGACAATATGTTCACGCCTACGTGAAACGAAGCTTGTAGAGGCGTTCACTGATTTTTTATCCCTAATTTGACTCTTTTAAAACTCATGGGAAAATATGAGATGATGCCATTCAAAGGGTGAACCAAATTCTGTGTAAATATTAATATAGCAATACTTTTGTGATTTAAGCTGATAGTTCCTATGTCTTCTTAGTGGTTTATTTTAAATATTTTTTGTGTAAATAAGTCAGCATACTCAACAGCAATTAAAAAAATCTCAAGATTCAGTCTCGTCAGTTGCAAAATAATTTAATTTATCTATCAATTTGCGCTTCGACACGCCGCGCCCAAGTGCGTCCCCGCGCCACGGAAGCGTCCGTGTCCTCGGCGCTGAATGGTCGACTAACAAACTCTTTTACAAAAACACAATAATTACTTTAAGCTGAAGAAAAACCGCTTTCTTTTCGCACAAGGGCGCTAATTCACCATCTTGACTTTTATATAATTTTCAAACTTTGTCTTTGAAAAGCCTTTTTGTTGATTTTTGATTATCGATTTTAAATATTTGAAGCTTAAATGCTTATTAAAGTAAATATGTAGTGCAAACTATGAAGTTTATCATTTTCTTCAATGATACAGAGGCATGGCAGAATTTTATTAGAAAACAGGAGTGTAACGTCTTAAAATAAAAATAATTACATTCAATGAAGCATTTGTTGCAGGATATTAACAGAGAAACCCAAGTTTTTTGAATAGGCAAGTCGGGTCACGTCTGCAGTGTCAAGGGTTTTTTACCTGATGACTTTTTATATACCTATAGCCTTTACGTAGCACAAAATATATACTGCTTTTTATTGATGTTTTTTACTTTTACTAGCTTGGATCAACTACCGAAACGTAATAATTGAAAATTACGAAAATTTAAAAATGCTATAATTAAAAAAAACCAGCTTTGTCTTTGAATATTTTACTATATTTTACTGTTTCCATTCCTAGACCCTTCACTGTGTTTTAGAATAAAATGATGTTTGCTGCCATACCTCTTTATTATTTTCTTAAGTTTTCACTTTTCATTGCTGAAATTAAATAACTTTTGCCTTTTGCCAAATAAGCTTGAAAGTTTGGGAGGATGTTTGGAAGTTATATTCAAGTATTAAGAAATAAACTCCATATTGTTGTCCTTTGTAATTCGCCTCAGAATAGGGTTATACGCGGGTGAAGCACTTACAATTTTTTTTAAATATGCATATATCTATCTATACTATTAATCATTCTTTTTCTGTACGTTTGGGATCAGAAAATGCTGTTTGAAAATAATCCAGCAGAATTTAATTGTAAATATTTGGCCACAATACGATTTAAATAAGGAAATGATTTTTTTAAAGATACTGATATTTATAGACAATTTATATGTAGATATAAAAATAATCTTTACGGCATAACGAAATTTTCGGCTCGATTTCAAATATAAAATAAGTGACTCCCTATTTTATTTGTTTTCACCCATAAGAAATATATTTCTTTTCGGTTCGCACTCACCATAATCTTTGTAAGCTTCATAAAAATTTATGGCAAAAACAATTTTGAAAGTTCATAAAATTCAAATAGCCAACTGAAAGGCAGTGATTTCTGAGTTCACGTTCGTCAGATAAACTCTGTGTCAAGTTCTTTGCATTATTAATGCTTTTTAAAGTATGAAATAACTGTTTAAAATCAATATAGATATTTTATTATACTCTGGAACGGTGGTTGTGTAGATAGATACTGCTGTAAATATTTTATTGAAGGTTGTTTTTGGGGCGGACCACTTCAGAAGTTTATGCAATTTACACCTACTTATTTGATGTTATTTAATATTTGACGACCACTTTGGCGATGGGGTAAAACTTCCTGCCTCAAACGCCAGTGGTTGTGCGTTCGATTCCCGCACGGTACAAGAAAACAAAATTTCCGTGTCTGGGTGTTTATCTATTTATGTATTTATATTCTAGGTTCCACCCTAGTTCACTACAAGTTATCCCATGACATAAGCTATGCTTACTTTGGGGCCATGTAGTTGGTGGGATTGTCTGGGGATTTTATTAATTTTTTTATTTGTGTGTTGTCCGATTGTTCTGATTTTTCTTCTATATCCTATATTTGCACAGAAGTAGAATCTTAAAAAGATCACATGTTTTTGCTATCCTCTTAATGCAGACAGTACTGGACGAATTATAAATTCGGATGATATTATGGCTGTGTGTCTTGAATCATTGTATCCAAATATTGGTATGTCTTTAAAAGTGATGATTTTTAATATTGAATTGATGTAAGTTTCTTAAAATAACCATTCAATGGTTCTTAATTACCTCTTTAGTAAAAGAAAAATGAAAAGTAGGTAAGTCTAAATAATATACGATCAGCAAAAAGAAAAAAAATCTTAATGTTTAGGCAGCTTTCAAAACATATTTGATTCATACGCACATAACGGATTAATATCATATTTAAGATAGTATCTAATAAATAAAAAGGCATTATAATAGAGCTAATTTTTGTATACGGCGGGAATCTAATTAGGAAATATACGAAAATAGGGCACGAATAATATTTAATCTCTTTTTCTTGGCCCGTTCTCTTTGCTTACCTTAACGCGTAACCAATGATTTTGTTGTGAAATGCGGAATAATATGGCGGCTTAGCCAATTCTTATTTGGCACACATAGTAATTGCGTACAGAAACGTAGGCACAAAACGTAGGTCCTGGACTCAATTTATATTAAAACACCACTATGTGGTTTTCATAATACAACACTAGCTCATCAACCATATTATTTAAACATGTAACCTATAGTGGTGCTGCCATCTTTTTTATTCATTTTAAGATAATTTTCATACCGACTTCCATTTTATAGCAAACTTTCATAGCATACTTTGATGACTCTGACTAAATGACGAGGTAAGTGACGTCTGACAGGCAATAGTTGATTCTGTTTCTGCCCTTGAATTGTTATTTAATTATTTCTCTATATCGACTTTCACGTACTTCTTTCAAAAGGTTTCGGGATCAGTGGGCCTATTATGGATCTCAAAACCATGCGATGATATCATGAAATAGTTTTGACGTAAAACATATCCTGCGATCATTATTCGAAACGGAAATACACAAATGAAATCAAGAAACAAACATATCATAGAAGTGGGTGCGATCTCACCTTTTTCAATTGACGTTTTTAAGTCAAAGATGATATCATTGAAACTTTCGTTGCAAAAGGAAATGCCTCTTGCATGCAATGAATTGCAATTTATGTATGTACATGTATTCGTTTATTCATTATATCATCATTGTATCATAGAAATCTCAGAGAAAGAATAAAGTATAATTATTTCTCTAACATAGAAATCTTATTTACATGTCACGTCATGAAAGAACCGTAATAGGCCCGCAGGTTTATTGATTTTATAAAATTTTGAATTATCCAAAACGATGATAAACATCGAAAGCATATAATCTAAGTAATTCCAACAACGCTCATTAAATGAAACCAGAAATTAACACCCATTAATAAACTCTGATTACCGAATAACATAACTCAGGAGAACTTCTTGGCGTCTCCTATAATAATCTTTTCATTACCACCCTGTATATACATACGCTGGGTGTAAAGTTAGCATACCGCGAACAGTTAATTTAGCTTAATTCATTAATTACTCGTTACGGGTTAGTTAAACTGGAGGTTGAGTTTACAAGATGCCATGTCGTGTGGTGACGTGGAGGATCGTTTCCTGGAAGTGACTGTCAAAACTTCTGAAATTAAGGCACATTTTATTGAGTATATAGTTTTATTGAAAAGAACGGAAAAAGATGAACAAATGAGTAAAGCATATGAGTGAATTTTTTTTTTTTAATAGGTACCGGTTGTAGGTTTTTCAGCTGCATTTAGTGTGTAGAATTGTATTAAGAAGCATCGAAACTTAGTCATTAACGGAAACACAGCCAATGCACTCAGATTTTTAAGGCCATCCACCGTCCTCAAAGATACCGAAGCACACACAAACTCCAAATACTTCGTTACGTTCAAGTCACTGCTAAGCCCGTTACAACCAAGCCACAATAAGTATTATAGCTACCAAAGCGTTGAAAAGTATGGAACAAACTAGGAAAATGGACATTATTACTTGTGCCAGAGAAAAAAAGTCAAATTCAGAACACCGTTCAGATTAGAGGAATTTTCCCCTGGTGCATGTAACAAAGTTCATTTTCCTAGTTTGTTCAATGCTTTTCGACGCTTTGGTTGCTACAGTACAGGGCGGTTTGGTTGTTATAATCCTGGCGGCGACTTGCATATAACAAAACTATTTTACGTTTGTGTGCTCCGGTGTACAGGGTGACCCGCTAACTCTATATAATACCGTCACGGAGGTATTCTAGTGCCCATAAGCAAAATAAAAAAATATTAAAAATATTTTTGTATGAAGGCAATAAATTTCGACTTTTTCTTTCATACAAAAATTGAAAAATGATTTACGTTTTTTTTTTGTTTTTTTTTTTTATATTTTTTTCTGTAACTAATCCTTATTATATAGGGTTGGCGGGAAACTCTGTATTTGAGATCGGTGGATGGCCTGAATAATCTGAACGCTTTGTTTGAGTTTATATTTATGACTGCTTTAGTTTTTAGTATTCGGTGAGCTTGGCTGATACACAATCAAAGACATATAAAGTTCTATTCTTACGTAACATGATCTAATTAAACGGAAAAAGCATGGAAAAGTAACTTCAAACAAAATCTCATTTTGAAAAGCGGCCCACGAAATTTTTTTCTTATAACAGCTAGGTAGTTGTTTTCTTTGAACATCAAGAATCGGAAGTTCGAAAATGTTCCTCATATTATTTAAAATCATAATGATCATTCTTCATAAAAAAATTAACACTAAATTAAAAAAAAACCCTAAGGTTTGATTTCGATCACCACAACCCCGACATGGTCAATAGTCCAGCGATAACTCATCAAGACAAAAACTATTCTGACTGAACAACGTTATGAGTTGACGTATTTTCTTAGTAACAGCATTATTATTTAAAGCAATATGATCATTAAATGTTATGAAGAATAATCAACGAATGCAGAGCATATAAAAAACCGACTTCACGTCAAAACTTTGGCTGAGTTGAGAATGTCATCAAAGTAAACATTCTGCGAAATCCTGCATATTTTTTCAAAAGTTTGAAAGTTTCAATGAAGTACTCAACCGATTTCGATGAAATTGAAATGGGACCAATGACACGAAAAAAAACCTCAGACGAATTGTCCTTCTCCTTTTCAACTGACTTCCAAAAAAGGAGGATCATCATCATCATCATCACAAATCTTTGTAATGAGCCCACTGCAGGGCATGAGTATCTCCCCTGGGTGACGAGGAAGTATAGGCCATAATCCACCAAGCTGGCCCAGTGCTGGGTGGAGGATGCCAGAATTTTCAGGGCGCCGAAATGGCTTCTGACAAACCCTAACGAATACTGTATACAAGTATAGAGCATCCGTGACTAACTGCTTAACGTGCCCTCCGAAGCACGAAAGTCATCGTGAGAAATGAATGGTCGGCGGTCACCCATCCAAGTACCGACCGCGCCGAACGTTGCTTAACCTGTGATATCGTATGATACACACAGTAACCACGGCAGTCAAAAACTCTGTGAACGATTTTGGGTTAGTAAGTGATAAAGGAATTTTTCTTTATATGAATCTTAATACGAGTAAATTAGGGAACTTATCGTAATTTCCATCAAAAAAGAAACTTTTTTTTATACAGGATGACTGGTGACAAATTTTAGATATTGAAGGAGAGCACTCTGTACTCGATTCTGATCATAATTATGTAATTAAAATAGGTTGGTAGGTACTTAATTTTTCACCAGAATTGCCTATAAATAAAGAAAGAGACATTACTATATTTATCCGGACGCGCCGCCTCAGTTAACACGCACACAGTAGTGTTCCCGCGACACGCACACCACCACCCGCTAAGTATCTATTGTATTATGCTTATGTAACCATGAATTCTTTACCTTAAGGTCAAGTTTACTCAGTAAATAATTAGTTTATTTTATTTTTTCTCTTGTGTATGATCTCGTATCGTGGACGTCGTCGTGGCGCCGTGGTTACTGTGCATATCAAACGATATCGCAGGTTAAGCGCGCTCGGTGCGGCCGGTATTAGGATGGGTGACCGCCGACCATTCATTTCTCACGACGACTTCCGTGCTTCGGAGGGCACGTTAAGCAATCGGTCCCAGGTGCTGTATATTTGGATACAGTAGTCGTTAGGGTTTGTCAGAAGCCATTTCGGCACCCTGAAATATTTGACATCCACCTACCAGCACTGGGCGAGCTTGGTGGATTACGGCCTAAACCTCCTCGTCACCCAGAGGAGAGACTCATAGCCCTGCAGTGGGCTCATTACACGGAGTTGTGATGATGATGATGATGATCTCGTATGTACGATCTCAAACTATTACGTCCTCGAATTTCGAAAGTGACCCGCCAGTCACCCTATATAATAAGGATAGGACGTTTGTCTTCCATGCCACCTGATGGAAAGTGCGCATGAAGACCAAGGTGGTACAAGTCCATCCACTAGAAATCTATTCACTCGACACTTAAAAGTATAATATTTCCTCCAAGTCACTTCCATACCACTAGATCCAGGTTCCGCGAAACGCCGCGAAGGTTCGCAGCAATCAACAACTTCATCTAAATTATTGCGCAACTTGCGAGTTGCTAGTTGCAAACTAATCTGCGATCGCGCGCGCAACTTTTTCAATAAAACACTCTTATCAAGGCAGAGCGGTACAATATGCGGGGTGTGTGAGAGGGTGGTTTAAACTGATGATTAATAATGAGGTTATTCTGTAGTGTTGCAAGGTATGTATGGATGTTTCATGTTAGGTTAATACATTAAAAACTGGGTTTGACTATTTAATTTACACTGTCAATGAAGTTATACCTAATATATTTCTATTAACATTTAAAATTCAGTTAAGGGACAGAGGTTTTAAAGGCGTTTTTGTGGGCGATAGGCTGACCCCCTGTCACTACAATAGTCTCTCTCCTTCTTTATAATACCTACCTCCAAATTTGTCAAACATGACATTAGATGGTCTTGTAATCTCTGGTGTTCTGCCTACCCAGGCAGGCGTACAGATACAGGCGTGACGTTATGTATGTATGTATGTAACAATAAATAAATTATATCTATAGAATATTCTAGCAGTAATTTTACAGTGCACACAGATCTAAAATATATATCAATTGGTGAGTTATTCAACAATGTAACTTAGTATTTTAATTGACGACCGGCTGGTGTAGCGGTAACATACATTGCCTTCTATGCCAGATGTCCTGGGTTCGAATCCCGGCGGCGGATATGTGTGTGATGAACACAGATATTAGTCAATAAGTCATGGATGTTTATATGTTTATTTAAGTTTATTCTAATAAAAAATATGTATTTATTCAATAATTATGTTTATATATTTCTTAAGTATATCAGTTATCTAGTATCCATAACACAAGATCTTTAAGAAACTTAATTTGGGTTAGATAATGTTGTGTGAGTGTGAGAAATATTAATTAATTTTATTTACTTAAAATTTCTTGATATAAATAAGCAAAGAAACTAGGTTTTTAAATCGGTTGATAATAAGAGGGCCGCCAGACTGTTGAAAACACGTTGAAAACCAATGCTTCCAACCAAGGTTAAGGAAGGTTAAGTTGTTGTCAACCAATTCCGAGTCATCCACACTATTACAAACGGTGGTTTCCAACAAGGAGATAAACAAGAACACAAGCCAAGGTCACGCCAGGCCACGCCCCTTAATCGTCAGTGTGCTCTGATCTCTCGCGTTGGCAACATCTTCGCGATGGCAGTTTTGTATGCAATTGAGGATACAAAGAAGGAAAGGTTGAAACGCAGGATAAAAAGCTTCAAAACTCGAGTCATTTCTAGTTATAGTTACATAGTAAAATATACAATAACAAGCGTACACACTGTCCTAAAAACAGACATACATCTACATAGATAACGCAAATGCATATCCTTTGCGTGTCCGAACCCCGAGCAAGCGTTAAGTTTGGTCGCCTCTAGATTTAATATGTACCTATTGTAATATGCGTGTATGTATGTCTGTTAGAAAATCGAGTCCACAATATCAATATCGTTCTTAATAATCGATTTCATCGGCGGTATCGGTGTCTCTGAATCTTTTTGTATTTTCCAGTAATAATAATCAGCTGTGACGTCACAATAGGTCTTAAAAAGTCGGCACGCTTGGTTCGAATACAAATCGTGGCACTTGCGTTGTCTATGTAGATGTATGTCTGTGATTCTAAACACCGCCGTTTCCAACCCGCCAAGGTCATGTAATTTGGTTGTCAACAGTCGTCTTCACTGTTGGAAACACGTTGTAAACTAGCAAGGTCACCTTGGTTTGATGTTTTGTTTCCAACAGTGTATTTGGGCTTTAAAAAGAAGCATAAAGTGGTCGACGCGCGTATTGGTTCGCGACGATGTTCAATAATTGAATTAATTCAAGGAATTGGATCAAATAAAACAATTTCAATTCAATTCAATTTTCTTAAAATGGGCACGGTTGATTTTTTTTTACCTATTATTTTTATTGTTTTATATTAATCTTTTACCTATTTTGAGAGACTAATTCGAACAATTTTATTTTTAAGTTTGTCTATAAATTTATATTGTTTTTTTTTTTAAATTAGTACGTAATGACGTCATCTGTGTCAGTCAGTAAAAAAAAATAACTGTGTCTGTGTGCTAAAGTTATGTAGTGTCCTGTGTCACCAAATGAATTGTAAACAAAAACATTTCAAAAATTGATTCAAATCAACATCTTCGTCGATTTGATGCCATCAAGGTCAAATAAAGGTCAAATGTATTTTGTTCAATATCTATAAAACCCCAATGTTTGAAATATTTTAAATCGACAAAGTTAATCAGAAATCTTTTTCCTCGAAACGGTTTTTCATATGAAGTAAATAAAAAAAAAATTAACAATGCCCATTCTTCATGATTCTTATCAGAAATGTACAGATATTCTTAACTAACGAAAAAGTGATGCTTTTAAAGTTAATAAAACTTTTATTTAAAGTATTAGAAAAAATATTTTCAGTTTTGACTTTTATTTATTAGCTTAATTGACTACATAGGATCGAAGAATGCCAATTCACCCATTGTACCTTATTTTATTTGTGCTAGAATAGTATATTATGTAACAAGTGAGCTAAGTTGCTAATTACAGTCGAGGCTGTGATTTGAGCCCGATGGCTTAATAATGAGCCGAGACTGTAATTAGCAACGCTCACGAGTTACATACGACGTTTTTCAACACACTTGTGAGTAAAAGACAGACATACGTGGTCAGAAAATTTATTTGAAGCAGCTGTTAAAGGTACAGTTAACAAACTTATATTCTACATTATTATTTGAAGTGCCAGCTCCTCCTGAGTGTATGTCGGCGACATAGACAAATCACTGGAATGATTTGGCATTAAATAATTAATGCTAGATGTCGACGGTTGTGGTTCAAGGCCAGGTCAAAACTTCTTCTGCTTCGGCTCTAAGTGAAAGCCGCCTGGACGCGCGCGCTCTGCAGCGCCCCGAGTGCCGCGCCGGTCAGTAGCCCTGTCCCATTACACGTACACACGCTATTGTTGCTTGGAGGCGCTGTGCGTGCCGCTGCTGCTGCTGCAGGCGCGCCGCCTGGACGCGCGCGCTCATATATTTAATGTTTAACCCGGATCAATAAAATATGCTCTCTTTACTCGCATGTAATTTGCACTAAGGTACAATTCAACTTTGTAGGATTCATTATATTATGCACTAGGGTATAATATATTATGCACACGTGACTTATAGCCCAGTTTATAGTTCTAAATTCAATTGAATAAGGCTCACTTTACTAGCAAGTGTGTTGAAAATATAGTTATAAAAAATAAATAAAATAAAATCCCCAGACAGTAACACCAACTACATGGCCCCAAAGTAAGCATAGCTTGTGTTATGGGATACCATGTAGCGAACTAGGGGGGAACCAAGAATATAAATACATAAATAGACAAACACTCAGACACAGAACATTTTTTTTTCTTCTTCCGTGCGGGAATCGAACCCGCAACCACTGGCGTCTGAAGCAGGCAGGTTTACCCCATCGCCAAAGTGGCCGTTATAATTAGTATGTATCAAATCAGTGCCCTAATGGGCTCTAAAATCTAAGGTTTTGAATTAGACATAACAAAACTGCGCAGATACAGAGACTGTAGCAGGAAATTCACTGAAGATCTTGTCTATTTACTATTGATGAGTAAACTTCTGAGTTGACGCTCATTCCGCGAATAATTACCAGCTCTACAGGAGATCGAATACAGATACGATCAGATTGATTGCTTATGATCCGTAGCGGAATATAATCTGTTATCTAACTTGCCAGCTAAACAGTCATTTAATTTATTGTACCTACTTATAATGTAATTTTAAGCTGTTTACATAAAAAAAAACTTTTATAACATCGATATCATTCAACATAATATATTTCTTACATTTACAAAAAAAATGTGAATGTAACAACTTTGAAAATTACCGTAGCAATAACATTATCGCTTTCAAAATGCCTATAGTTACACAATATTTAGAAATGTTTATTTTAATATTATTTTATTTTTTTCAAGATCGAAATTCAGCTTCACCGTTCGATATTTAAAATTGATGACTATAACACGTAGACGAGGCTGAATAGCAAAGCGACCTCTTTGGTCATTGGGCTGAATGCCTGATGTCTATTGCCAGTATGATGGTTAGATGTACGCGAACCTTATGAAAGAAGTGTTTTTTTTAATTACTTACCGCCTTTAGCTTTTCTAGCTAGATTTTTACCCTAGAGAGCTAATTAGTCACCTAAAAGCCCCATTTGGAGGTAATAAGAACCTACTTACCGAACATGAGAGATATAAAATAATATTAATAATTCTCAACTTACTTAATCGTTGCATAAGCCCTTCGTAGATAAAATCTACTGCATAAGCGGGTCCTATGAAATCCAGTATATTATCTCAGTAAGTAGGTATCTACCGTTTATCTAACCACACAGCCAATTCTGTTAATTACACTTGAAAATATCTATCCATCATTTTTATATCGTCCACCACCCATCACCGTTTGTTAGTTTGACCGAGAGTATTAATTTTTTCACCAATATTTTAAGCATGATTAACACTGTAATGGAGTAAGAAAAACATGGGCTCATGGCGTGGTTTTTGGTCAATTTTAGAATAAAGCGCCAAGATGCGCTAAAATTCTGTAAAAAAATAAATTTGAACGCTATAAAACTATTATTAGCAAGAGAATTTTACGCTATAAGTATGTTACTTTGAACCTTTATCTTTGGCAATACACCATCATTGAGTTCGCACAAGCCGCAAAGCTTAAACAGCTGTCGTTTTGCAAGTGAAGGTAAATTTTGTTACCACGAGCAAAGGCGTATTTTTGACCCACAATAACTCTTAAACTATTAGACCGAGGGCAGTCAATCTTATACCAATTTGTTAAGCAATTTAAATATTGTAATAAAATTAGAAAAAAAACAGCTCAACGGTGTGGTTTTAACCCAATTTCAGAATAAAGCGGCCAGATGCAGATAAAAAATAACTTTGTCCCTTCGGCAATCAACAAAAAACTATTATTTTAAAGATTTTTTTATGTTGTCATATACTTTACTTTTTTGCCTTTAAAACAACACCAACAATTAGCTTCTACAGTACGTACAAATTAAGCCGGCGATGTTTTACAAACTGAGGTGAATTTTTCTGAAATAAAAATAAAAAAGGCTGCTGATTGGCAGGCTTTTCGAATTGACCTGACATATGGGGTATTTTCGTCAATGAAATAGTGTGTAGTAACTACCCTTAAAGTTTTATTACTACATGCGCGGACACACTGTATATATTAAAGACAAGCTTTTTAATAATAATTGATTAAATTATTTGCCAGGGTATAAGTACATAAATTTTAGGGCAAGTGAACAAAACGACAAGGCAGTTAGTTATAAAGTTAATTTTAATGTTAGTTACAGAATTGTGAAACTTTTGTAGAAATCACTTTGTTTAAGAATATTTATTTATTTATTTATTCTTCATTGTGCACATGGAGTAAGACATAATTTTATTAATAATATAATAAGTACAGTGCACAATAGGCGGCCTTGTCATCTACAGACAATCTCTTCTAATATTTAAGTATACAACCTTTTATATCATAAATACAATTGCGAACGTAATTTCACTTTGCTTCCATAATTTTTACAGACGCTTAAGAGTCAAGACTTAGAATTGAGAAAAAAGTAATTAATAAGCAATGTTTGGAACACGAAAAAAGTGATTCCGCTTAGTTACTACTTTACAGAGGTTGAACTGCCGTCCTGAATGGAGGGTCAACAGTTTTGTCTTTCCTATAATTGTCAGTCCTAAGAATTTAGTTACCTTAACTTCTTTAATTTTATGCCCACTGTAATCAATATTGAAAGATGTCAAATTATTTGGTCTGTTTGTGAAATTCATAATATAAGTTTTATTTAAATTCAATTTGAGATTATTTAAGTTGAGCCAGTCCATAATGGTATGCAATGAGTTTTCAATGTCAAGTTTCAATGTATTTATGTTTTTATTAGTATAAATAAGTGTACTGTCATCTGCAAATAATACCATTGAGTGTGAAGTTATTTTAGTAAAGTCATTAATATAAATGAGAAATAGTAATGGTCCTAAAATACTGCCCTGGGGTACACCATGTTTGTTTTCTCTAAATTTTGAAAGGAAGTTAGTTTCTGTCAGGGATGTAGGACACATTCTCGTTATTTGAGTAGCTTGCGTTCTACGTTCAAGGAGTTCGGAATTGTCTTAAAGGTTTGCAGCTTTTTTATGGAGAGCCAATTCTTTCCTAGGCCCGTATTCTTTCATCTTCGAGCTCATCTTCACTTACCATCAGGAGATATTTACACATTGCCTTAATTGAGCATATTAAATACAAATAGTAGATTATGCATCAAGGGGATAAAGCAGTGTATTATGTCACGGGCATCATATTGAATTCTGAGCGAAATGAAGGATTCTGTAGATAATTCCCGAACGCAGCGAGGGAATTAAGATGTTATTAATTATGGTAAGAATCCTGAATGAAGCGAGGGATTCAAGACTGCCCAAGACTAAGACACTGTTATCCCCGAGGAGCTTACTCTACTTTATACACCACCTTGTAAGATAATTAGGTAATGAAACGCAGGAATTAAATCAAGCGAAACTGCGCGAACGCGAAAGTATTACATAACATACCTACATCACATGGATAAACTTACCTTTTTGTCAAGAAAGGTGTCATCTGGAGCATTGTTGAGAAAATTTTCCACATCACGCGCTGTAAAAACTTTAGACTTCTTCGGCCGATGCCCTTCCGACTTTCTTTTTAAAAATGCCTTTAATTTAACATATTTGCTAATGTCGATAGTATCCTTAATGTTTTCTGTTGTCTTCAACATTGAATAAACAGTCCATAGGCTGCTAGGTTTCTTTGTAGCAGAAAACTGCTGAAAATATACTAAAAGCCTTAGCTAAATGACTCCGAAATAATTTTCACGGCATTTTTAGTTTTTCAAGCAAAGAATTACTCGTAACATTTCGTCTACTTCCATAAAATTTATTTGAAGCAGCTGTTGAAGGTACAGTTAACAAACTTATATTCTACATTATTATTTGAAGTGCCAGCTCGTCCTGAGTGTATGTCGGCGACATAGACAGATCACTGGAATGATTGGACATTAAATAATTAATGCTAGATGTCGACGATTGTGGTTCAAGGCCAGGTCAAAACGTCTTCTGCTTCGGCTCTAAGTTAATACCGCCTGGACGCGCGCGCTCAGCGGAGCCCCGAGCGCCGCGCCGGTCAGTAGCCCTGTCCCATTACACGTACACACGCTACTGTTGCTTGGAGGCGCCGTGCAGCCGCTGCTGCTGCACGTGTGCCGCCTGGCCGCGCGCAGCCTGGACGCGCGCGCTCATACATTTAATGTATAACCCAGATCAATAAAATAAGCTCTGTTTACTCGCATGTAATTTGCACTAAGCTACAATTCAACTTTGTAGGATTCATTATATTATGCACTAGGGTATAATATATTATGCACGCGTGACTTATAGCCCAGTTTATAGTTCTAAATTCAATAGAATAAGGCTCACTTTACGAGCAAGTGTGTTGAAAAAATAATTTTTAATACAGTTGCTCAAAAAGTGGCGTATTGCAGGGACGTTTAGCGTTCGGGATGTGGGCACACTTGTGCTTTTTCTTTACCTTTTCCGCACTCGTGGGTTCTCTTTCCCAAATGTCAAAATAATGTCTATTAAAAAGAAAAAATCAACCACGAAGTTTTTACTAAAAAAAAATTCATGGAAGTTTTTACAATTCATGCAGATATTTCTGAAAAGAAGCTACTAATTGTTTCAATATCAGATATAATGATTTGATGCAATGAGTTAGGTTAGGTTTCATTTCATTTTATCTCTCCCTTTGTCTACCCAGAATGGGTAAACAAACAAAAAAAACTCTGTTTATAATCTTTCACGGCTGGCCCCATTTTGTACATTTTAGAAAATTGCTTAATTTTTTCGCAACTGTATTAAAAATAGTCGTTCAGTACACGTGGCTTTCCGCACTCGTAATGAAATATACTATACTTACTTATGTTTTATGTATTGAATAATAATGACGCTATGATATGATGATGAACTTTCAACCACATATAACATCGATAATATTGAGAATAATACTCTGATGTTCTGCCTACCCTATAAGGGATACAGGCGTGAAGTACTATGTATGTATGTAATACTATCCTAATAGTTTGCTTACTATGCGTTTAACATTTTTGAGCAAGGATACATACCCCACAAAGTAACTTTTATAAACTGAGATAGAGACATCAGTTAAAATTTGGCTTCAGCGCCATCTACATATTTGTTTGGAAAATTTTTACAAGGGCAAGCAGCCAGGGGTATTTTCGATATCTTTATAAAGTAAAAGTAAATACAAACATTATAAAGCTCATACTTTTGTTATGTAAAATTAATTTAAATTATAATTAATTACTTTCCTGAACCTCTAAGTTGTCTTTACTATGAGATAAAAATAAAACAAATACACACTTTGAAATTTTTTTTAATTCTTGTTTTATAATATTCAGAACACATTTTTTGATAAACATTATTTTCTTCTATATCGCTTCACAAAAATTGGTAAATATATCGGTAAATATAGTGTAGCACTACTCACGGGTCCTATTGCATTGAGGCACACAACATTTTTCCGCGGCCATTTTGTAAATCGAAGTACCAAATAACAAGCAGGGGTCTAATTGCAGCGCAGTTTCTGAAGTTCAAGAGCTTAGCCGGGTCAATATGTTAGGAGGGTTCAGCAGGGTCCAGGTCGTAGCGGGTGGTTGTGGGTAAAAAATGGAAATCCAAGGCATAAAAGACGAAAGCAACATTCAGAAACACGTAAGCAGAAGCAAAATATAACAGCAGGAATGAACAAGTTGGTAAGGTGATTGAATCAATCACCTTACCAATTAATTGAAAATAAGATCAAACCATAGAATGGTAGAGACTCTGTCTATGCTCTTATTTTCTAAATTATAATGACTTTCTTTAAATAATATTCTAAACCAAAAAAAATGTATTTTATGTAAATTATTAATATAAATAAAGTAAAGATAATTCTTTCATACATTGTAACTTTACAAACAACGCCATCTATAGATTTGTTTGGCGACCGGATTCTGAGTGAAAACACCGTGGCATACCCGTATGAATTTCTGTACATTTTTTTCTGTATGACGTCATACCGTTAAATTAGGTGTATTTAAAAATAACAGTACAGGAATTCATACTGAAATAATTCGTGTACCTTTTTTATTATTGTAGCATAAGTGAATTTTTTTTTCAGTTAACTGAAATTTTCCGGTATTAATTAATATTTAAATTTTATATTCAAATAATTGTAGAATGTTCGATTGTGTAGTTGAAGCGTAGGGACAGGTACTCTGGAGACTATTCTGGCTGAAGCATCAAGTCAAGTTCACCAAATTATTTTCATGTTATATGATTTGCTATTGTATCAATCAGTGCAGTACAAGTGTACTTGGTCCATTATATGAATAATTACCTCTACATCATGTCGGAAAAGAGCAGATGACCTTCAAGTGGCCGCACAGATACACATAAAACATAGCTAAGAACACTCTCGATTAAGTCACCTTTGTAACAAAAAAATAAGTATCTAAATCGGTTCACCCGTTTTGGAGATATGATGCCACAGATAGAGTAACACACACACACAGACACGTCTAACTTTTAACACCCCTCTTCTTTCGTCAGGGGTTAAAAATAATTAATTAAGCAATTACTCTTTTAGTTGACGCCTGAAAAATAAAACTGGCAATTTTTTCATGTTTGCAAGTAAGGAGCACGATTATAACCGATTATTATTTTATTACTTATTATTATTGATTTTTTGAGATACGTCTCGTTTACCCCGGAGCTGGGTTTTTTTTGCACTTACCTTTAATTAAGTTTTAATTGTTATTAAAATGAAAGTAGATCTGTTCATTATATCTAAAAAGACAACGAACGCAATCAATATTTACTCTCTCTATGTCCTCGACTTGTTATTACGGGTAATTAATAAATAAAATAAAAATAAAATAAAATCCCCAGACAACCACAGCAACTACATGGCCCCAAAGTAAGCGAAGCTTGTGTTATGAGATACCATGTAGCGAACTAGGGGAACCTAGAACATAAATACCTACATATAAAGATAAAGGTTTTATTGAAAATGAAAATGAAAATGAAAATGAAAACTTTTTTTATTCGTAGTAGGTAATTTTATACACTTTACGAACGTCAAATGCTGGATGAGGGCGGCGCGGGTCCGGACGACATGAAGAATCCAGGGGAAGGCCTCCGTCGAGAAGTGTGCGTCTCTCAGCTTATTAAGATAATGATCGCCCATTATCCACCAATGTCTTGGTGATGTCTACTACTACTTCTTCTTCGGCTTTAAAAAACGAAATGAAAGTAGAACCCTAGGTAGACCGAGAGGAAAAAAGCCGGCGGAAAAAAAACTCTCGGCACTCTTTTGTAAAAAGTGCTTATTATAGGTACAATTTGGCAGAAATACAGCTCTGCTATGACATGAACAAACAAACAGAAGACAGCTATTCGTGCTTGCCAATATCATGTCGCAGCCAAGCTGCTTACATAGTGATTAATGTTTAATATTTGGAAATAACCTGTGGAGACATCAATCCCACGCTCTTTTGTCATCTAAATAATCTTGGAGTTTATAGTAGCCTTTTTTGCATAATGTTTCTTTGATAATTCTTTTAAATGTATTAAACGTTAGAGATTGAATTGACTGTGGTATTTTATTATAAATACGTATTGACATTCCCATAAATGATTTGGTGCTTTTAGCCAGCCTTAATTTGGGAAACGCTAATTTATGGTCGTTCCTTGTCATTACAGAATAATTTTTATCATGCTTATCTTTCATGGTTTTAAATTTACTACTATTCTTATAAATATACATAATGTTTTCATATATATATTGTGATGCAAAGGTCAAGATACCAATCTCTTTAAACTTTTCTCTTAGAGATTCTCTACTTCCAAGTTTATACATTCCACGAATAGCCCTTTTCTGCAGTGTAAATATCGTGTCAATGTCAGCGGCATTGCCCCAAAGTAGGATGCCGTAGGACATTATACTATGAAAATAACTAAAATAAACCAGCTTCGCCGTATTAACATCAGTCAATGAGCGAATTTTCTTTACCGCGAACGCTGCAGAACTAAGTCTACTCGCTAGCTGTGAGATATGGGCGCCCCATTGCAATTTAGAATCTAAGGTAATTCCAATTGGCATTTTTGTGGGCGATAGGCTGACCCCCTGTCACTGCAATAGCCTCTCTTCATCATTATAATACCTCATTTGTCAAACGTGACATCAGACGGTCTTATAACCACTGGTGTTCTGCCTACCCCATAAGGGATACAGGCGTGAAGTTATGTATGTATGTTTGTAAAGATAAACACGCCCAGACCCGGAACATTTTTTCTTGTTCCGTGCGGGAATCGAATCCGTTACCACTGTCGTCTGAGGCAGATAGGTTTACGCCATCGCTGAAGTGGTCGACAATAAAAGGAATAAAAGGTAGGATTGATGAGGAACTTATCTTTGCTCCTAAAAATGACTTTCTTAGCCATAGAATAAAAAGACGTTTTAATAAAAACCATTTTAATCTTTAACAATAAATTATAATAACACTATAAAAATAGCAACCAAATATACAAATACAATATAAGTACTGTGCTTAACTCTAATTTTAATCAGCAATTTTAGCTAAACAATCTTTATCATCTGTCACCCTGACTTTAAATGGCCTAAGCTGTGTAGCACCCAAAATATTATTCTATAGTCTAGCAGTTAGCATTATTTTTATCTCAATATAGTGATGATTTGCTAGATACATAATTGTATATTTCATTACGAGTGCGGAAAGTTTGTCATTCGGAACGTGTACTGAACGACTATTTTTAATACAGTTGCGAAAAAATTAAGCAATTTTATAAAATATACAAAATGGCGCCAGCCGTGAAAGATTATAAACAGAGATTTTTTTGTTTGTTTACCCATTCTAGGTAGGCAAAGGGAACTATGCCCATACAGCCAAGTCGATTTTTTGTATTGACATAAAATGAAAATGAATTTAATGAGATAAAATGAAATGAAACCTAACCTAACTCATTGCATCAAATCATTATATCTGATATTGAAACAAATTAGTAGCTTCTTTTCAGAAATATTTGCATGAATCGTAAAAACTTCTATGAATTTTTTTTTAGTAAAAACTTCGTGGTGATTTTTTCTTTGTAATAGACATTATTTTGACATTTGGGAAAGAGAACGCACGAGTGCGGAAAAGGTAAAGAAAAAGCACAAGTGTGAAATAGCCCACATCCCGAACGCTAAGCGTCCCTGCAATACGCCACTTTTTGAGCAACTGTATTAAAAAGTAACATTCAAAACAGAACTTACATTTATATGTTTGTATGTTACTTTAGCAGTGATTTTTCAAATGTGACATACTTGTGTTTAACTAAGTTCCCAAAAAAGCTATTAAAATCCATTGATATATCAACAAAAACTTACAAGCCCGCTGTCGATTGTGACAAGTAAAAGTACCTTTTTTTAGTTATTATGTTATAAGATTGTTAACGTGATCGTTTTTTATTATTAATTATTATAAATTAACACCGTTTAAAACTATATTGTGACAGTGTGCATAAGGTTTAAGTGCATGTAATATATCTTATAGGAGAAATATGGTCTGTCTTTCAAAATATGCATGCCTAAATTAAAGCCACTGAAAGAGATAGAAGATCTAAATATCTTAGTGCTTAACAAGCAAGCACGTACGTTGTTGTCTATTGCAATAATATTTACAATATGTTCTTCTTGATACTAGAAAAGTTATAATATGTTGAAATTTTACTGGCTCTAGGTTCTTGGCTTCATCAGTTAGGAAGCGCCTGGGTAGACACAATAAAGTATCAAATCTTGTTTACATAGTACAGAAGGCTGCAGATTATAATTGAATTTGAACTCTATGGCCTCGACATTAATTTGACAGATTTGTAACACTTGATCTGCTGCCTTCTGCACATCATTTACATTACAAATTTTGCAACTAACAATACTATGTATTATAGTAATTGACGATAGTTCGTACTTACAAATTCTTAATTATTGTTTACCCCAAGAAAATTTTTAGTTCATATCTTTTATGAAAAAACACTTGTATGAAACATTGTCTGACAATGTGAAAACATATTCTAAGCATAGCCTAAGCCATAAAACTTACATCAAACAACATTATTACAATATTTTGTGCCTTTTGTAAGGCAAACACTTACCGCTTAAAGGTTACAGTAAGCTACGCAATTGTTTTAAAATGAAAATATGGCGTAGAGTTCGCGCCAAATATCGAGTCCCCTCTGAAGTCGTTGCAAGGCGTTAAGCGCAGGTGTTTTACTTACAAGAAACCTGCGCAAAGCGACTCGCGCCAACTTCAGAGAGAAAACAGAACAGTCAATCTAGTATCATCGCTTAAACTGTTTTATCGATTTACAGGCTTTTCTTGATTTATTTTATATTTTTATGGACTTTGGTATTTCATTGATATCTAATAAGCGACTCCTGGCTTTGCGTGCTATATCAAGCTGAGCTAACTTAGAGAGGCAGCTTAAGCTAAAGTGACCCTTTGTTTCTGCATATCACTCGCTATCAGTCTTTGTTCTGAAGTCAAACTCTCGCCGCGGAACCTTTTGTATCTGTAGATAAGATAAATGATTATTAATTAAAATTTAATAATTGTCAAAGTGACACAACAATAAAGGTACGCGCACTATGCCGGGTTGCATCGCAGCTGCGATTCGCAGCGCAATAATCCCCCTGCGTCATTTTCATACACTTTATATGAACTGCGGCGCACCCCACCCCGCCAAAGTATGCGATAGTTCATATAAAATATTTTTGAGCTGCTATGCGCCCCGGCATAGTGTGCGCGTACGTTAACGTAGCTATAAAGAAAGCTATATAAAGCTGTGTTATGGAGACACAATGGAGCTTGGTGGTATCCTGATTACTTGATTATTAAGACAGCTTCTAGCTCTTAAATTGTGATATTATTGTCAATAAAGACCCTGTAATAGGATCACAACCTGTACGTGTACAGACAAAATTCAAACGCAACATGTTACGGAAATAAATCAACACGGATATGGCATATTTTTTATTATTAACTAAACCCTGACCAGCTGACTAGCTAACTAGCTGACCAAGTTTTTCTTTTTAAAGTCATACGAAACTTCATCCATTGCCCACAGTTACTGAGTGAGATAGGTTTCTTGGTCCCTAGGTGGAACAAGAGACTTGATAACGTTCAACCGCTTGCCGTGAGCAGATTTAAAACTAACGTGGGTTTTAATAGTTCAATTCCTCGAATATGTCGCGATCATAATAAATTGTTCACGGATACTAAAATCGACATTTTGATAGGCTCTCTAGGTAGTTACAAAAAAAACAATTATTCCAGTATTTACAATCAAAAGAGTTTAGTAGTTAAATAAGTTAGAATGTAATTATAGCATACCTACCATTGCAATATTTTTTGCTTTTAAGTTTTACAGTTACAGTATTTTAGTCATTTGTTTACTTACTTAGTTTTTCCTTATTTATAAAAGTAAATTATAGTAATATTTTGAGTTAGGATTTTACTTTATATGTTTGCACAATAAGATGATTTGTAATAGATATCTAATTATGATGTTATTGCCTATAATTGGGGTATACCCGACCATGTTTTTTACTTTTTTACTTTTTTTACCAACTACCTGTTGGCAATTTATAAATAAATAAATAAACCCACGTTTGACCAGAATCTCAGTAAGGATGAGGTCCAAAATGACAATACACGGGTTTAGGAATGTACTGGCTTTTCATAAATACATGATATATTTATATATATTTCAAGAATACATCATCAGGGGTCCTACAACCGAGCGGGGGCGTGATGTTATGTATGTATGTATGTATGTATGTATGAATATTCTAAGTCTATGGTTAGACGGCTAACATTTGTAATGAGAAAACTTTTAATGTGGAGTGATTTGATGCCTTGTGGAAATTGGTGAAACATCTTCGTCTTTATCTAGAAAGCAGCAAGTGAATTAAAATAAATGCTCGCTGATATTTATATGTTAATACATACTTGTGGTAGTACAGTGGGCTAAGAAAGTAGTGTAATATATATTTTAAAGTTTTTGCATTTAAAATGCTTAATTGCTCTTTAATAAACGAAAAAATGTGGTAAATAAAAATTACCCGACCAGGACTCAAACCTGGGGCCTCTCGTTTGCCGGACGAGAGCTCTCCCACTGAGCTACCGGGGCCTGGCGGTACGCCTCGAAAATACTTAACACATTTTTGTTCTTACGTTATATTGCAAACGTAGCTCCCTCTAATGGTGTAGCTTTGTAGCTAAGAGGCGTTTCGAGGCGTACCGCCAGGCTCGGTAGCTCAGTGGGAGAGCACTCAACCGGCAAACGAGAGGTCCCAGGTTCGAGTCCTGGTCGGGTGACTTTTATTTAACACATTTTTTCATTTATTTAAGTAGTGCATCTATGCATCTATTGAGTGAAAGTTTCACTCAATAGATGCATAACAACAACGTAAGCTTAATTGGTAAGTACCCCAACGTCATATTATGTCTATGTGCATGACATTTTAACTTTTGTTTCTTAACAGAATTTAATTTGAAAAGAAAACTGACGATTGACATTTTGTCAAACAAAACTAATCTATATCACCAATTAATCTATAAATGACAATCAACTTTAGGGTGATACAACACTTTTTTGTCCGACTGCACCAGAAACTACTTACATCATATCGTAAAACAGTCTCTGCTCTGGGGTGAGAGACGGTTTGGTCTCTCGAAGCGCGGAGTCGATGTCCTCTTGAAGCACTACCACACTCTCCATAGACTGGTTGTCGTTTTGCTCCTGCTGGAAAAAATATGTATAATCTGTAGAGTGGAAATAATACGATTGATCTATTTTGATAAGTATATTCGTTTGATGGTGACAATAAGAGCGAAGATTGAGCACACGGGTTCAACATGAAATCGGCTCTTCATAAAATACAGGCTTGTTTTTAGTCGCAGCCAAATTTTTTTTTAAATAGAGACGATTTTTGCAAAACAAAAGGTATGTATTTTTTTACAAGGATGGTCACTCTAATTAATAAATGAAAACCATTAGTAATAAAGACGACTACGCGCTACTACGAAACATCTTGTAGTGCCACGTCATAGTATTATCAATGAAATGCCGCGTCGTAGTAGCTGTGTTCATCAACTGCGAAAATCGAAATTCAAAAAGTTTTATTCATTATAGATTTACAAAAAAAACTCTTTATGACCATTAAACGGTAGATGATGATCGCCCATTATCCTTCAATATAGCAACCTACTTCTTCTGCCTTCTTCTGCCTACTTCTTGCGACTATTTGTAAAAAAGATTAATTTAAGTCATATCTTTATTACTTTGTACTGAGCGATACTAAAATAAATGTGCAGGTATGTTTATATCGTATCAAAGATAATCAACGAATGCAGAGCATTAAAAAAACCGACTTCACGTCAAAACTTTGGTTGAGTTGAGAGTGTCATCAACATAAACATTCTCCGAAATCATACATATTTTTTCAAAAGTTTGATTTTTTCAATGAAGTACTGAACCGATTTCGATGAAATTAAAATGGGACCAACTATGAAGTATCCTCTATCATATAAAATAACAATTTTCAAAAACAATTCATAATTGTCTGAAACATCGTGTAAAAAAAAACATACAGTCGAATTGAGAACCTCCTCCTTTTTTGAAAGTCGGTTGAAACATTTAAATTTGGCTGGTATGCCCGGAAAACATCATCGAAGGAGCGAAAATAATTGGCGAATGGTTATTATGTGGGTAGTTTCTGCTGCAGTAGATTTTAAATACTTAGAAAGATTAGTCAGAATTGAAGACTAAAAAGATGATTTAAAAATATGTGTAACTTTAGAGTTACTCTTCCTGCTTTTTTTTATCAGGTGTGCTTAATATCAAGAGTCTGTTCCACAGAAGGAGCTTCACCTCCTTTAGTAAACAAAACCATCATAAAATGCACAAAATTCAAGCGCCAGCGTTTACTAATTTTCAATGTATAGTACAAATAACGTGATCAGGCAGTCTGTCCCGGTGTCCCCAGCAAGGTCGTCACTGTCACGCTTTTGCAAACAGTTTTTTTTAAATACTTATATACTTTTTAAGCAGACAATTACAAAAATATGACTTAGAAATCACGCCACTACTGGGCCTTAGTAATTCGTACCTACATGTTTATTTTATGGTTGATTATTGTTTTGATTATATTGTGTTATTCAATGTTCTATGATAAAAACTTGGAAAACACAAAAAAAATTGGTATATTAATTCCGCAGGTGTCCCGCTCCGGTACAAAACATATATTGTCAGGTTATGTATAACTTCTTAAATAAAAAAACTGATGTAAAACATTTTATAAACGGAATCGCGTATTTTTCATTTTAACTCGACGCTTAGCAAACCCCGTGGTCACGAGCATTCGTTTCTATTAAAGATTAGGAAAACTGAAGACAATATAAAAGTATTAAATAAAACTTACTTAAGACAATATTAATATAAAAGTAATCCCTCACCAGCTGACTCTCCAATCTCGTAAGTTGCGCGGTGACGAGCAGGCTCTTGAGATCGGCCGGCGAGAACCCCTCCGTATCCACCGCTAGTTGTTGAAGGTCCACTTCCGGGGAGACTGTCACGTTTTGACATAAGGTCTGGAGGATCTCGTATCGGTCATCCTGATGAGAAGAAGATTATGTTGACTTAGGATTTCTTTGATTGGTATTTTGTTCTCCGCATTTACCCTATCAGGCCAAGGCATAATCCATAAAGAAGGACAAAGTGAAATGAATAAGCTTACCAACTTGAGAGACTTTCAAAAACTTCAGCTAAAAATTGCTGGCCTACTAACCCGAAGGTACAGGAAGGTACTTTAGAAAAAATTGGCTTTTCGTAAAACCATGCTGGAACACATCACCTTCGGGGTTGATGATAATTAAACTAAACTAATTTAAACTAACCCTTGGTTTAAGTGTTTTTGTTCAGTTCTTAAGATTAGCCAGCAGCGCGGGGTCCACGAGGTCGGGGCGCGAGGTGGCGGCGAGCACTGACCTGCGCGGGCGGCGCCAGCGCCACGTGGCGCTGCAGGCGGCCCCCCCGCAGCAGCGCGGGGTCCACGAGGTCGGGGCGCGAGGTGGCGGCGAGCACTGACCTGCGCGGGCGGCGCCAGCGCCACGTGGCGCTGCAGGCGGCCCCCCCGCAGCAGCGCGGGGTCCACGAGGTCGGGGCGCGAGGTGGCGGCGAGCACTGACCTGCGCGGGCGGCGCCAGCGCCACGTGGCGCTGCAGGCGGCCCCCCCGCAGCAGCGCGGGGTCCACGAGGTCGGGGCGCGAGGTGGCGGCGAGCACTGACCTGCGCGGGCGGCGCCAGCGCCACGTGGCGCTGCAGGCGGCCCCCCCGCAGCAGCGCGGGGTCCACGAGGTCGGGGCGCGAGGTGGCGGCGAGCACTGACCTGCGCGGGCGGCGCCAGCGCCACGTGGCGCTGCAGGCGGCCCCCCCGCAGCAGCGCGGGGTCCACGAGGTCGGGGCGCGAGGTGGCGGCGAGCACTGACCTGCGCGGGCGGCGCCAGCGCCACGTGGCGCTGCAGGCGGCCCCCCCGCAGCAGCGCGGGGTCCACGAGGTCGGGGCGCGAGGTGGCGGCGAGCACTGACCTGCGCGGGCGGCGCCAGCGCCACGTGGCGCTGCAGGCGGCCCCCCCGCAGCAGCGCGGGGTCCACGAGGTCGGGGCGCGAGGTGGCGGCGAGCACTGACCTGCGCGGGCGGCGCCAGCGCCACGTGGCGCTGCAGGCGGCCCCCCCGCAGCAGCGCGGGGTCCACGAGGTCGGGGCGCGAGGTGGCGGCGAGCACTGACCTGCGCGGGCGGCGCCAGCGCCACGTGGCGCTGCAGGCGGCCCCCCCGCAGCAGCGCGGGGTCCACGAGGTCGGGGCGCGAGGTGGCGGCGAGCACGGGGCCGCCGGCGCCCCCCTCGGCGCCGTCCAAACGAGCCAGCAGTTGGTTCACCACACGGTCTGTCACGCCGGTTGAGTCGTGCCCTCGTCTAGGTTATAGGAAATACGTTTATAAGTATACAGGGTGTGGCGTAATGAGTGGATAATCCTTTACCGACGGTTGGGGGGCATTGCGGCTGTTCGGAAAATGACAATTTGTGTTTAGTAAAAGTGTCACGGTTTTCGAGATTTTGGGCATTTTTTAAAATTTGAAAAAAGTTAGGCCTTTACCCACTCTTTTAAGTGCCAAATTTACAATACAAAGAATTTTCTCAATCTGTTTTCTCAACAGCATTCAGTGATAGTGGTGCTATCAAACATAAACTACCAATTTTGTACGATAGCAAAAGTTTTTTTTATTTTTATTTTTAAACGTACAGTTTGTGCTAAGTTCAATTTTTTCCCCTAACTTTGGTACCTCGTGGTGTAAAAAAAATGTACGGTGACATGAGTGCCCAATTGATTAAAAAATAGCCTGTTTCATTACGATTCCAAAATGGTATAATTTACGATATTTCTAGCTCTCAATTTAAAAATATTGCATTTAAGGTGAGTCAAGGTCAATTTTCTTAGGAGGTTCTCTTACGCAAAATTATTACTATTTGTAATAGTTTTAGTTCATCTGCCTTTGTGTTCACAAAACCGACTCCTCCGTCAAGTTGAATAATAATTCTAGGAATCATAGCGCACCTGCGTTTCCTACTAAAGCTAATGTTTTGGTTTCTTCTATCATTTAACGAGTAAAATAGATAAAAAGATAGCGACTCTATTGTTTGTCCTGGGGTACTCTACCTGATTTTAGGGTTCGTTGCCTAACTCCTTGCCTGCGTCACCCCAGTGTGCTATAATACTACTCTCGTGCGCCCGCGTTTTTGCTCTGCTTTGGATTAGATTTAATTTACGATTTGGCCTGTGACCTCGGACTTGATTTTCTTTGTGATTTGGACATTAACTTCATCGATTTACTTCTGTGACCTTGGACTTGATTTGCCTAGTGATTTGGACTTGGTGATTTGGTGTTGGATACCGACTGCAATGTCTCGCAACATACCGTACACTCCGATGGAGTATGCTAAAATGCATTTTATTTACGGTGAATGTTGCGGTAATGCCAGTCAAGCTGCAGCACTGTATCGGGAAAGGTTTCCCCATGCACGCCATCCCGATTACAGAGTTTTTATAAGAGTGCATAATGCAAACATGGGAGGTCGAATTCTGGGAAGTGTCATCGGCGGTACTAGCTCGGGAGGCCAACTACTATACGTGACGATGAAAGTGTAATCCAAGAGATAGAAGCCGACCCGACCACGTCAGTACGAGCGATTTCCAGACGTACAGGAATATCAACGAGGACGGTACACAGGATTTTAAGACAGGAGAACTTACACCCATACCATAACGAACCCTAAAATCAGGTAGAGTAGGTACCCCAGGACAAACAGTAGAGTCGCTATCTTTTTATCTTTCTTACTCGTTAAATGAAAGAAGAAACCAAAACATTAGCTTTAGTAGGAAACGCAGGTGCGCTATGATTCCTAGAATTATTATTCAACTTGACGGAGGAGTCGGTTTTGTGAACACAAAGGCAGATGAACTAAAACTATTACAAATAGTAATAATTTTGCGTAAGAGAACCTCCTAAGAAAATTGACCTTGACTCACCTTAAATGCAATATTTTTAAATTGAGAGCTAGAAATATCGTAAATTATACCATTTTGGAATCATAATGAAACAGGCTATTTTTTAATCAATTGGGCACTCATGTCACCGTACATTTTTTTTACACCACGAGGTACCAAAGTTAGGGGAAAAAATTGAACTTAGCACAAACTGTACGTTTAAAAATAAAAATAAAAAAAACTTTGGCTATCGTACAAAATTGGTAGTTTACGTTTGATAGCACCACTATCACTGAATGCTGTTGAGAAAACAGATTGAGAAAATTCTTTGTATTGTAAATTTGGGACTTAAAAGAGTGGGTAAAGGCAGAACTTTTTTCAAATTTTAAAAAATGCCCAAAAACTCGAAAACCGTGACACTTTTACTAAACACAAATTGTAATTTTCCGAACAGCCGCAATGCCCCCCAACCGTCGGTAAAGGATTATCCACTCATTACGCCACACCCTGTATATTCGAAAATATTAAGGCCCATTTAGACGACGCCATTTTCTTGCCTGTGGTATACCATAAAATTGAAGCAATAAATGTTTTGTATCGTCTAAACAACACGTAACATTATTGCACTATATGTAGGAGCAAGTTCCATTCAAAACTGTTCGTGGTGTAAACAGAACCAATTCTTGCATGCAATTATTGTACGTTCTACCATTTGCAAACATGAGTGCAGTTGAGGAGGGTGTGTTATTAGTTGCTGCTATTCTCAGACAAGAAATATTGAAAAAGAAACGTAAAATATCTAACCTGGTCAAATTCAACGCCTCCAAAACACAAGCGTGTCTATTCTCCGCAAAAAAGAGCACCTTTACTTTTACGCCCACTTTCCAGAATGTATCTGTTCCCATCACCGACCAACTAGGGCTTTTGGGCGTCACTATAACGTCCAAATTAAACTTCGGTCAACAAATTGAGTCTATGGCAAAAACGGCTTCAAAAAAATTGGGTATCATCTCAAAGGTCCGGAGGTACTTCATCCCTGAACGGCTACTCAACTTATACACAGCCCAAGTGAGGTCGTGCATGGAGTACTGTAGTCACCTTTGGGATGGTTCTGCCAAATACCAGCTCGAAGCGCTCTGTTGACCGAAGAGCCCGTAAAATCATAAATAACAACAACCTTACAAATAAAAAATTGCAGACGCTGGAGCATCGTCGTAAGGTTTCTTGTTTGACTGTATTTTATCGGCTACATTTTGGTGAGTGTGCGCGTGCTCTTTTTGACCAAATTGAACCCACCCCTTTTTACCACCGGACTACCATACGCAGACAGAACTTTCATCCCTATATAGTGGATTTACCAAGAAGTCGAACAAAACGCTTCGATAGTTCCTTTTTGGTACGGATTGCCAAGGAGGGGAACAATCTGCCTGCGTCTGTTTTTCCTGACCACTACAGTCCTGGAACTTTTAAGTGTCGAGTGAACAGGTTTCTCGTGGATGGACATGTAACACCATAGTCTTCATGCGCACTTTCCATCAGGTGGCATGGAAGGCAAACGTCCTATCCTTACAATATAAAAAAAAAAAAAATTAATTAATTAACGGTAATTTTTTTCCGTTCCCCTGGGTACTGAGTTCTTAATTGTTTTATTTTCTTAGGTCCAAACCCTACAACTCCAAATTCTTCTGCAAAAACTGCAAGTGCCGCATTACGCGCATCACGATTTTTATAATTATTGTTTACGATGTCCCACAAACACTCATGGTTGCGATAAATTTCGACAAACTTGATTAAATCAGCAGAACCAAACTTAAATACTTGTTGAGTCATACCTTTTTACTGCTTTTTTTTTAAAATGAACGAAACACTCGGGACAAAATGTGGGTTTTTTCTGAGAATGTTCAATATTGAATGAAAATTTTGTCTGCTCAAATTCGTGCAATAATTGAAGCAACGCTTCAGAAAGTGGTACAATGACATAAAAGTTTGTGTTTAGACAGATCAAAACTTGAACGCAAATATTGCCTGTCAATAATCTCCTTGGTATAAACAAAAGACACTGGCAATTATTTCCTGTCCAGACTTGCACTCAATAATTGCATTCAATTTTGGAATTACTGGCCGCATGTAAACAGTTGCTTACAATTATTGAGGAGCAATTATTGCTCCCACTAGATTGCATGCAATAATTGCTCTTGAATGTTCAAGAAAATGGCATCGTGTAAATGGGCCTTTACAGTAAAGTACAAAAGTCGATCATGAGGACAGATTAAGTATGAGAAGAGGGTGTTAAAACAAAAAGTATACTCGTTGGTATTTAATTACGCCCTAAAGGAGTATGCTCTTGTAAAATCATGCCCTGTATATTGAGTAATGCGGAATTTCTGCCAAAAAGATCAACGAAAAGTTCTACTTTATTTTTAACAATTTTTCTTTGCAATCGGCTAGCAGTACGTACAAAGGGCTTCAGAAGTCATATCCCTCCAAAACAAATTACACAATTACAAATTACAATTCCATGACGAAACACAACTTACGACCGGTCTCAATAACTTAAAGTAAAAGTAAAGAAGGAAATTCCTATACTAACTTATCAAATCTATCATTTAAGCTAATTTTGGGTAATTTAAAAGCCAATAAAAGATAGCTAGTTTATTGAGACCGGTCGTTAGTCATTCAAACTCCCAGTTACAACGTACAATGTAAACAAACTTCGCGAAAATAAACATCAAAACGAGCTGAATGTTGCGGACAAGAAAAGTTTTTAACTCTCAAAACTTTCACTTCTGTATTTTTAGGTTATGTACGGGCAAGCACGTACAGTTTGTAGCGTCAGCATTTTACCTCATAGTCAGTTATTACATTCAATTGAATTCAGTAGCATTACAGCAGTGGTATCAACCGGTCATCAACCTACTTTATATCATTTCGTTCGCGTCCACACATTATCATTTAACATCAAATAGTTTAAGTTCTATAGATCAATATATCAATCAGTTTTCTACTATCAAATATCTTTCATTCTATGTCATATATCAACGAAAAGGGTGTGCAGACCGTACAGGTTAATTTTAATTTTTATCAAAATAAAAATATACTCAAGTTTTTCGCATATAGAGCATGGATTACAATCGGGACGATTTGTACAGAGTATTATCATAAAAATTTTTACTAAATAATATCAACAGCTGCTTGTCTCCTTCCATCTCCAACAGTACTTACAATATGCACTTACTTGGGCGCGAGGCTGTCAAACTCGTCGAAGAATAAGATGCACGGCCGCTTAGCTTCCGCCCTGACGAGAAAATAATTAAGGTATTGTTGATTGTAACTTTCAAAATATGCAAAGAAATCGCATGGCCAGAGTTTTATTCTTTTATATTACTTTCATTTGTGACCATTGAATGGTTAGTTATTATTTTATTTATATTAGTCATTAATTTTACTTAATAACCCCGTATATTAGGCTTTTGAGGTAGGCAGAAACCAGAAGTTTAGAGGAATTACGAATTGACGACCATTTTGGCGATGGGGTAAACCTGTCTGCTTCAGACGCCAGTGGTTGCGGTTTCGATTCCCGCGCGGAACAAGGAAAAAAAATGTTCCGTGTCTGGGTGTTTATCTATTTATGTATTTATATTCTAAGTTCCTCCTAGTTCGCTACATGCTTACTTTGGGGCCATGTAGTTGGTGTGATTGTCTGTAGATTTTATTTTTTTATTATAATGATGGAGAGAGACTATTGCAGTGACAGGGATCAGCCTATCGCCCACAAAAACGCCAATAAAACTTCTGTCCCCTAACCAACTTTTACAGTATGCCCGGGAAGAGAAGCAGCAGGCACATTCTATGTTTTTCTTTAACTCCCAGTGCAAAATTAGTCACATTATGTACGAATTGAAATGAATTTACCACCACTTAAGAAAGTCAAACTGTTTAAAAGCAGTGACCAAAAAACAACAGCAATAATCAAGAAAAAAAAATTGTAGTCTGGTATTAAATAAAGTACTTACTTGTCAAAAACGTCCCTAACAGCCTTCTCGCTCTGGCCGATGTACTTAGACAGTAGCTCCGGACCCTTCACAACGATGAGGTTCATATTGTGCAGTTTTGCGAGGCAGGAACCGATGTGCGACTTGCCTGTCCCGGGAGGTCCATAGAGTAGGATGCCGCAAGATTTTGAAGGGAATAAGGCTGGGTACTGCAAATAGAAATCGAATGAAGAGTTATTAAATAATGATTTTTTTGATGATTATAAAAGAAATTAAACCAATAATTGTATTTTATAATAATTGAAGAATGTTGTCCGATTCTAACATTTAATAAGATTATTCTGCATATTCTTTTTTAACTAGTTAGGATAGCAAGTATGTCTTCCACGCCACCTAATGGAAAGTGCGATATAAATTATATAATAATTTATTTATTCAACAAAAAGAATGTACCTTAGCATACAATATACACTACAAATTTGTGATTTATTTGTACATACAAACAGGATGAACTGAAATACATAATAGGTCAGGCTTGAGCTATGGATGACAGAAATACACAAAAATATATGACAAAATATAAAATAACGTTAAACAATGTGTAAATCTCATAACATGACATACAAATTAGGATCACAAACAGTTTCTGCTCCTACATTTAATTTGAGTCAGTATTCGGTGAGAAGATCAATGTTATTCGGCTAGGTATTTATATGAGTGTAAAATTAAAGTTAGTTTACCCTATGGGAGTTAAAAAGATTTCGGTTTAAACAATCAAGTTACTGTAAAAAAAGTTGTAATAGGTATTTTAAAAGAAAATATAAACGTTTCTAAAAAGGAAAAAGTCGTATTTTTAATCTTCAAATATAGTAAGTATAGTATAGTTAGTTGGTTTGAAGCGCAGATATCGGAAATTACCAGGCAAGGCTATATTTCATCAAGAAAGATTGAAAGAGTATGTAGTATTTTATATAAAGAATCATTAAAACAAAATTAAATTGTATGCTGACCATAATCGGCCAGAAGATGCATTCAGTGAGCTCTTGTTTCACTGCATGCATGCCGCCAACGGGGCCCCAAATGTCGAACTCGCTGGCTTTCTCCGTGTCTTTTGTCACCTCCTCAACTAGCCGAGGTCTAGGCTCTTCGGGGTTCGCGTCTGTAATATTAGAATAGTAATTTTAAAAAGTCGTAGAACAAATGTTTTTGGCATTGATGTAGAAAGGCTGCCTTCAAGAAGTGATGCGTTAATTTAAATGAACCCTATATAATACAATTTTGTCGTAAAAATTGTCCCAAAGGATGTTGAAAGAATATGGCTTTATACGGATCAGCTCGAAAAACTGTAGACCCATGGTCAAAAACAACAGTGATTCGTCATATGACACGATACAACTCTTACTGTGTGATTTCAAGAACTATGTTCATAAATCTCAATTAAAAGCACTAGTGGCATTGCATCTATTATTGTTATTTTATCAAATGCGTTCTTATGGGGGATGCCTTTGTCCAGCAGTGGACGTCTACTGGCAGTGGATGATGATGTTCTTATGGTATTGCGTTCTTGTGGTACACACGTTATTAAGTTAATAAATAAACATTTCACACTACGCCACCTAGCTCGAAAGTAAGAACCAGGTAAGAAAAATAATTAGTTTTTTTTAATTCACATCTGATTTTTTTATCTCTGACGTGACTATTAAGACTCAAGCAGAGAGAAATGGACTAGTGCTATTAAATAAATAAAAACATGTACCTATATCATTCAAGTCACAAAATGATATTTTATTAAGAAGTGTCTTACTCTTTTTCTTGACGGCCTTAAAGATCTTTTTGTTTAAGTAGTCAGCAACATCCCTGACCGTGCCGCCGGCAGTGTCCACCGCCATTTTAATGACGTCATCATCTTCCACCGTGAATTCCTCGCGGATTTTGTCGTTCAGAAGGTGCTTGATCAGCTCAATCCGTTCAGCCTGTAATATGTATGGATAAATTCATTATTTTGTTTTTATAATTTATGTTCGGATGGCGAACGTGTAGAAAACATTTATGATGCAAATGTAGCATATATGGGCAATTTTTAAATTTTAGTAATTCATTATTATTCAACAAATAAAATATTAATAATATTAAAAGTGTGTTTTTACTTAACTACTGCTAATTAAAAACACACTTTACACTATGACTGTTGAGGCTCAGAATTAACAAAGCACTTATATTTTAAAATGTTTAGTGAATCATAACCTATAATAGGCTGCTTTTACTCGCACTGCGAGACGAGACGAGGCAAGGCGCAGCCGCAACTGCACTCACCATTGATGTAGGACTCCATAAGAGTTCGAAACTAGTCGAACTCCTCCAACAGTAACGTGTGTTAAAGCCGTATAATAAAGAACTAGCCGCCGCGCGCGGTTTTACCCGCGTTACTTTTGATCCCGTGGGAATTTCGGGATAAAATATAGCCTATAACCTTCCTCAAGAGTTGGGCTATAAAATGCAAAAAGATTTTTTCAAATCCCACTTGTTGTTTCTGAGATTAGCGCGTTCAAACAAACAAACTCTTCAGCTTTATATAATACTATAGAAGTATAGATATAGATAACAAAACACTGTTTATCTTAAAGACACAATTATTCTCACCCTATCAAGTTCTGGTATAGCAAACTGCGCCGTAAAAAGTGGTTTTCCATTAAACTGCCTCAATGTAGGGTGCAAGTCTTTGAGACTCAAGGCCGTCATCAGAACGCACACTCCGGCGCATGTCTGCAAGATACTCTTGATCACCACTGCTAGTCTGAAAATAAAGGTCAGTTTCACTTACCTTCATAGAAACTATCTTATTTTCAACCGACTTCCAAACGGAGGAGGTCCACAATTCGTATAGTTTTTTTTTTGGTAACTTTGGTACATGATTTTTTGGACAATTTCAATCGATTTTTAATTCAGATGAGGTCCCATATAAATTTCATCGAAATCAATTTGGAATGGATTTTTTTTATATTTTATAATATTGAGAATATTCACATTGATTACCTTATACTTCAGCCAAAATTTTGATGTGAAATCGGTTTTTTTTAAAGAAAACAATAAAATAAAAGTAAGCATATGTTTGAGCTCTTCTACAAGGAATAGAACAGCGCTATTTGGTGTTATAAATAAGTGAAACCGTGGGGTTACTCTGCACGGTTTTACCCTATCACCAGTTTTTGCATTTTCCTTGGACTATTTTGTCGTAAAAGACTACTAAATAATATGTTTAGTTTTCGTCAAAACTTGTTACATAAAAGCAGTATTTTACGACGGTAAGTTTTAGCAGTGGCGAATGATATTTGAGTAACCTAGACTTAATAAAGAACTTTTTAAACTTTTATTAAATTAGCTGGGTAGGGTCCGAGTAGTAGGAGTAGTTGTAGGTACGTAGGGTTGCCAATCATACTGTTTTTAACAGTATTATACAATTTTTCACTACATACTGTTTACTGTTGAACAAAAATAACGTATACAAAATACTGTTTTCAACATAAAAATCTTAACACTTTATATGCTAAACTTTAATTAAGAATTTGTGCAAGAAATTCTAAAAATATGTCTTTAAAACATTAAATAAATTGAATACTGTTTATTTCAAAATACTATTTGATATTTTCTTCAGACTCAAATATACTTTTTTCTAGACAAAAAAAGTTGGCAACCCTACTGGTAGGACTCCTTCAGGGTTTATCTAGCTAACAACCACTCTTGACATAGCATCTGATGCCAAATATCGCTCCAGCAGCGGTGATGTGTACCGCCAATGTTTCATGAAGAGCTTGTTCCTTAGACGACCACTTTGGCGAAGGGGTAGACCTATCTGCCTCAGACACCAGTGGTTGCGGGTTCGATTCCTGCCCGGAACAAGAAAAAAAAATGTTCCGGGTCTGGGTGTTTATCTATATATGCATTTATATTCTAGGTTCCCCCCTAGTTCGCTTCATGGTATCTCATAACACAAGCTTCGCTTACTTTGAGGCCATGTAGTTGGTGCGATTGTCTGGGGATTTTATTATTATTATTGAAAAAACCTATGTACTGTCATCTTCAATTTACATTTAGATGAGATGGAGTTTATAGGTTATATGGAGCTTAAACGCTGGTTAAGTCACTGTTAATAAAACAAAAAAGAATCAATTACCTCTGATAATAAGCTACATCTTGCGGTGAGGTACCCTCAAGATTCGGCGGCACCAGGCAGTCCACATCATCACAGATGAGTACTGCAGGACTATGCTCTTGACATAGCAATACAGCTTTTGAGAGTACCTCCGGTATATCTTTGCGCCCTTTGAGTGATCGGCAGTGCAGGGTGTGGCTCCAGACAGTGAGTTTTTGTTTCACTATATTACATATTGATGACTTCCCAGTGCCACTTACACCTATAAAGTACGGTAAATTGTTATAAATTTATTGCTAGAGACAAAAGAGACTTTATAATTATCCCTACAATATTGAAATAGTTTTGTTATCGTGGGTTTCAATATTTTTTTATTCTATGCAATTAAGATGGGATCCAGGATTCACAAGGAAATCTCCTAGTGTTACATCTATATTAACCATAGTCTGTATTTAAAAGGTATACAGAAGAAAAAAAAGCATACAAAAATTATTATTTAATAGAAAGTAATGACTTTTCTTGGAGATATTATATGCACTAAAAAGAAAGTTTAGCTGTCTAATCAGACAAATAACTTTATATTTTGCGTTATCATTAAAATTATAGGATTACCGTATTACTGGAATTTGCAAAAAGATTATTATTATTTACCCATATTTAAAAAAATATGGGACTTCATTACAGCCTAGTCGGTGTTATAAATTGTGTAACCTAAAACCGCTATAATAATTAGCTTTAAATATTTATAAATTTGTCATCATGGCAATTTATGATATTCAGCGCGGGATACGAAATTACGAAGGTAAAACCGCACCAAACAGCTCATATCTGTAAAAGAAATGTAAGGGCCTTACCAGTTATCAAAATATTACTCTTGATTTCTGATACATGTTTAAAAGTTGCTTCCCGGTGAATTTCAAAATTAATATGTGACTGAACTTTTTCAACTAAATTCTGTATACACTTCATAGTACTACAGTAATTTCCATATTGATCTACAGAAGGCACTAATTTTGGCAAATTCAAGTCAGACTCGAGCAAGCATTTGGCTGATACTGTGCAGTGCCTAAATGATTCAGAATTCAACATGGTATATTTCATTTTTTCAGGTTTTAATTTAAACTTTAAGAACCCATTACATATTTGGTTGTTTTGTTTGACCATATCATTGTTTATAAGAAACTGTTTTCCTGAATGAGTACTATCAATAACACAGTTCTTAAATTTCTCTATAACATCAGTTTCATCATTGGTATCATCGGAATACGTCACAATATCAACATGTTCAGGTTGTTCTAGTTTGTCTCCTATTATGGTGAATATTAGCCTAGATCCAGTCTCTATGTGGATAATTGAATTCAGTGACTTTGGTATTAGAACTGTAGGTATGTTTGAATTATGTACTTCTTGACAAAGTGATCTGTAGACAATATTGTTAATACCCACTATTTCTACACAAACATCATTTACTTGATTGTTGTTATTGTCTGCTGCATCATCTTCTTTTATAGGTTCTTCTAGTAGAGATGGAATATTTGTCATTGTTGCTAAGATAATAGTGGACTTCTTATACTTTTCATTGATGAGGTGTTCATGAATGAAAACTGTATATGGGTGAATAAGATTCTTTTTACCATCACAATCAACTGGAACTGCTCTCAAAACCAACTTTTGTGGTTGGTTCATATATGGTTGGAGCATTCCATTATTAATTATGCCTATATTATTAAATTGAATATTTTTTACTTCTGGGCCATCAATTGGTGTGCTTTGCAGGCTCCCATATAAGCTATTAAATGCATCTACTTTAACTATTATTCTGCTATGGTTGACAAGTAAACCAGTTTGTTTAGGTGTGAAAGTGATGGGCATTGAGGTTGATATCCATACCATAGCCTTTTGGTTAGCCACTACCAATCTCAACTGATCCAATATTCGGAGCTGCAGGATTTCCACATTGTGCTCCTGAAAAATTATAAATAGATAGGTAAAAACTCTTTAAGAAATAAATAATGAACTAAATAATATGTTTTTTTTAAATATATTTTATGATTTTTACCAATATCTCCTGATCATCTGGGCTATCTGTGTCAATAAATAATTCATCCAGTATTTTTGCATTTCCATTTGGCGATACAAAGACTGTTGCACCCTCCTCTAAACCAAGTAATCTGCAGTAAATTGGATTACATGCTAGGTTTCCTTCAGGAATGTTGTTACTGTATACAGCCCACAACAATATTTGCTTATCTTTCGAAATCACTTGCACCGATTGTGACTGGAAAAAAACAGATAATTTTGGCACTCAAACATATTAATCTTAAAATAATTGGCAATGGATTAAAGTACAAAGTTCAATTAGCAATTATTAAGTGAAATATTTGTAAGGTAACGATGCAAAACTAACTTTGAGCTGATATCTAGTTCAATTATGACCAATTCATCCAACAGATCTTTGTCGTTTAAGTTTATCAATGCAAAACAACTACATAACCTTAATTTTGATTAGATGGTAAACAATGTATAATTTTATAATTATTTCACTACCTTAAGCAAATTATAGTACCTGATCATTAGTAGTGCTATATTTTTGAGATAAATAGGCGAAACAAGTTTTTTCGTGTGCATAAACCACTTTTAGTCGGATTCCACCAAGCATATTAAAATTTTCAAATAATACAATATTCTTAAAATTGCTTGAATTATTAACAGTTATATACTAAGCGTATTAACAATAAGGTTATGTGTTAAAAGTACTGTACATTATATTATACATTTAAATAAACTACGAAAAACTTTAGAAAACAACACAACACACAATGAATGACACACTTTTGTAAACAAAGATTGAATGTTTTTTGACGTAGCTAGCTTGTGCTTTAAACATTCTTCCAAAGTGACATATCATAAAAAATATTATTTTATCTTTCGAATGGATACTAGCGGAACGAAGTCAAAACTAATAAAAAATTCTGTTGAATTTAGTATAATTTATCAAATGGAATTAATTTATTTGCATAAAATACTCGCATTTCATACATAGTTTTCACGTTAATTCAATAAAAATATTGCGTAGAACGTAACTATCACACAGGCCTGACTGCGATTGGTGTAACTTTTAACCAATGAAACCAGTCATACGCCAACGGTTTTTTGAGTCAGTTCGTTCACGAGTCCGGTGTGAGTTGAGAATTGAGAATCGTTAATTTTTAGACATAATTTTATTTGAGTGCTACATACTGTTTGTTTCTATTTCTCTTTTAACAGTAATTTATCAAATACGGCGGCTACCGTTTTGTGTATGTAAGTATTGTCACACATTCTATAAATTTATTCGGTGTATGACACAAACGTAGACGTTCGCTTGTTTTGCCTCCATTTTTAGTCGTTAGATGTAACGTATTGAATACCTTGTTTATTTATTTAAAATTTTACATATGCAGTTTAAGACTTTATTAGGCAGTGATATCTTTAATTTTGGACAGAAATAAAATCTACAGTATTGATAATTATTTACAGTTAGATAGCAATGGCGCCAACAAGGTTGGCATCGAAGCCGATCGGCGTCAACGAAAACCTGAATGGCATTTTGAGCCACGGCATAACGACAAGGAGTAAGCAAACTCTGAAAACGTACAAAGATCTTAAAGTTCCTAACAAAAGGAAGGCCGACAGTCCTCTAAAAGATGTGACTGCAAAGCGCGCTGCGTTTGGAGACATTACCAACGCATTCAACAAGTCCAGCGCTCTGCACAATGACAAGCTCATGGTTGCCAAGAAGGTTACTGTGGAAAGCAAAATGCTCCCAACACTAAAGGTTACTATTCCCACTTTATTTGAATATGAGGGTATCAAATTTTTCTACTGCATAAAATTGCATTTGCATTATTTTTTTTCATTTATTTAGTAACAGCTGAGACCCAAGTCATTGAACTTTCCCTCCATATCTTCAGCTATGTCAAAATATTTATTAAATCTTGCTTAAAATGGGTTTCATTGCTAATACTGCTAGTAGCAAAAGTCTCAATAAATAAAATCAGCTGTTAAATTATTAACCAGACATTTTTATTTAGATAGGAGTATTATATTTTTATTTGTTTAGCTGCACAGCTGACTACTTGACTAGTCAGGCTTTTCCCTCCAAATTTTGTTATGAAAAAAAAAAATTTAGAGCACAAATTTAATTAATAATGCATTACGATTTCATATTATACTCATTGAGTATCACATAAAATGTCCTGGTCTTGTAAGTTGTGTAATCAAAAAGATATGGGTACCTCAACCAGCTGTAAAATTTTTACTTTATTTTAGAGTGTCAAACCACAGACAGTTGTATTGAATGGAAAGACCTCTAAAGCCAAGCAACTACAAAGAGTTGCTTCAAACGCCATTGAGTCTGTTCAGAAACATTTTGCTAAAGAACAACCCAAGGTACCTAGCACCAGATCTCATAATGGAATACTTAAGAATGTGGAAAGAAAAGATAAGATAGGCAAGGAGAATCAAAATCAAAGCCAAAACTCTAATAAATCACGAAGAAGTGATGCTTCAGGGGAACCATCCCTTTACATGACCGCCTTAGAAAATATGTAAGTATGACTTGATACATTTTGAATTTAATCATCATCAAGTCCATTATAACTGCTGTTCTAAAATGGATTTCAAAAGTTGTATAAATGTTAATGAGTGATGCAGTTAATTTGATGCTTAACATCAATAAGTCACTCAGATCCATAAAATCTAGGTAGGTATTTAAAAAGTTTACTCTTTACAGCAGCCCATCAGAAGTTACTAAAGATGAGAATGCCATAGCGGATAAACTTGACAAAGTAAATCTTGATGATACCATCAACAACAAATTTATGGATGATGAAACTGAAGCCCCTCACATAGTACCAGAGGGCATTGCTGATTTTGACCTTGAAAATTGGAATGATCCATTCCAGGTGTCACAATATGCTATGGATATATTTAACTACTTGAAGAGTAGAGAGGTTAGTTCTTTGCTATTTGATTTTGAAACATATTTTTATCTTTCTTACTAATATTAATGTGAAAGTTTGGATGGATGGGTGTTTGTACCTCAATCATATCCAAATGGATTAGCATAGTGATAGTGTATAGTCTGGAATAGCACATTGTCTACTTTTTATCCCGATATTGCTACAGAATTAGTAGTTGCGCAGATTAAACTATGCGAAACAGCTAGTATTTCATACAATATCAAGTTATGATATAGTTAGCATTTCATGTACTAAGTTATGATATTTTCAATTACTGCTTCCAATAACTGGTAGGTAGATAGTAAAAAAGCTAAGACCATCATAATAGAGCTTTGCATTCAATATTAGTAATGCTATTTGGAAAAAAATAAGGGTAACTAAACCCATGTGGTCATTAAGCTTTTACCTGACTTGCCTTTCCTTAAGTAATTCTAAGTATTTGGCTATTATTAATCATAGTCCCAGGGACGCACACCTACGCGCGCACCAAAACAATCGACGCCATTTTTTATTGATAGCAGAACAACTTGACCTAGTTGGCCAATTTTAAATATAGGTATAGTGCCTTATCATTCAAAAAATGTTTTGTTTTCATTTCTTCAAATCATCATGCTTTGTTTGAGCAAATAAAACAAATATGTTTTATTAGCATAAAGATCATGTTCTGACACTACATAGTTATATACATAGGTATAGTTTTATGTATTTCCTAACAAATGTTCCCATTAGCAAATCTACTGGTCTTGGAATAAAATAAGTAAACACCAACTACATGGTCCCAAAGTAAGCATAGCTTGTATTATGGGTAGGGCTTGTATATATTCAAACTTTTTAGACATTCGAATATTCAATGTTTTTACAGGCAGTATTCGAACTATTCGAATATTATTTTTTTCCTTTGAAACCAAATTAAAACCTTGAAAGAGCATTAATAAACAAGTTAGAGTTGAGTATTTTTATTATATAAAATTGAATCACCTTTCAGCAACATAGTTTGAAATTATAATAAGCCACAAAAACAAAAATTAACTTTCTAAACTAGACAAAAATATTTTTAATAAAAATTTACACCCACTGCGTGAGTAAACATAACAATACTTAAATTTTAGGTTCTAAGGCACTTCAGACTTCTTGAGATCGAATCTTCTTTTAATCTAATTACTCCTACAATTAGTCAAATTGAAGTAATCTATTAAGAACAATAATAAGTTTTATAATAAGAGTAAATGAGGGAAATCACACCGCAATCACAATAATCATTTGTGGGGTGGACGTAATCCTTGGTAATGCGATCTAAGAAAGTCGTCCTGTAAGGCGCATCTCAGATGGTTAATAATATATTTTGAGGATGAAAATACCCTCTCACATTCAACGCTTGAGGGCGGTATTGAGATCAAAAACTCGTACACTTGACTTAAGTGTGTTTGTCGCGGTCCACCTCTATCTTATAATGCCATTTGCATTCTGATCGATGTTTCAAATTCATCCATCGTTGATATATTGGTGGTAGATGTAGAGGGAACCGATGAAAGTGTGCTATCAATGCTTTTCTGAAGTTGTTCTTTCAGACTTAAAGTTGGTTGCTTTTCCTGAGTCAAGTCATTATGAGGTTGGCGGCGTTGAAAGTTAACTAAAGGGACGAACTCTCCCTCATCATTAGAATCTTGAACTATACAGAAATACTTTGCATTGATGTCAACAATAACTTTTACGATTACATTATTTGATGGGGTCAAAAATACATTTCAAGGCGGCTCATTGTAATAGTTTGTAGGATTATGAAGATATTTCAACGTACTGACAAGATCCGTTTGACGCCTTTGAACTATCCCCTCTTTAAGGGCTCTCTAAAAATTATTCGAATAGTCGAATTTAACATCAGTCAATATTCGAATAGCGAAAATGAACGAATATTCCAATTACAAGCCCTAATTATGGGACACCATGTAGCGAACTAGGGGGGAATCTAGAATATAAACACATTAATGAATAAATACCCAGACACGGAACTTTTTTTTTCTTGTTCTGTGCGAGAATCAAACCCGCAACCGCTGGCGTCTGAGGCAAACAGGTTTACTCAGTCGCCAAAGTGATTGAAACTTCGAAACGAATTGTTAAGGGTATATTATAACCTGTCTACACGTCTACGGTACCCGCGACTACATGTGCACTGGATTAATATTTTGAGTAGGTTATTATCCTGTCCAAGGCCCTATCTGTCTTTATACTAATAACATTTAACTCTTAACCACAAAAATACCCTACAAAAGTACAATGTACTTTTAAAAAATAACAAGTGCATTGAAAATTCGCAAAACGGACACAACACAACCGTCGTCGCGTCGTCTGCTCCTCAAATAACTTTTATAAATCATTAAAATTAGAGATATCAACTTGAAATTAATCAGCTTAAGTTACATGTAGTGAATTTATTAGTGCCAAAGCCTTGCGCTCCTCGTAAAGTACATTTCAAAATATCCAAGTGTTAGCTACATAGGTATCTTATATATGTATTGTATGTATGATACAATACATACATATATAATCTAGCTTCTTTGCTGGACTGGGAGCGAAAGAAAAACATAGAATGTGCCAGCTACTTCTCTTCCCGGGCATACTGTAAAAGTCAGTTAAGGGACCGAGGTGTTATGGGAGGCTTTTTTGTGGGCGATAGGCTGACCCCCTGTCACTGCAATAGTCTCTCTCCACTATTATAATGCCTCCAAATTTGTCAACGTGACATCAGATGGTTTCATTACCTCTGGTGTTCTGCCTACCCCATACGGGATACAGGCGTGAAGTTATGTATGTATGTATGATAGGTTAAGGTATATATTTACTATGGGTCTTAGATATAGTATTTAACATCTTGTACTATTCTTAAGTTACCTGAAATAAATGAATTATTATTATTATATGTATATGGAATTGAGTTGAATTGCCCGAAACCTTATTGATAAAACTAATTTCGAGATTTAAAATACTAATGTAAATTCCGATGTAAGGAGATTTAAATAAAACAGTGACAAATGTCGATTGTGCACGAAACAAGCGGCCAATGGACCCGCCGCGCCGCAGACTAAAATTCCCTTTCGTTATATTTTTTTACAATTCTAATAATATGTAAATAAAATATAGCCTCTGATGTATAAGCTAGTTTCGTAAAAATGCATTTGGTAGTTTTAGCGTGAAAAGGTAATAAAAGTAGGCATTTCGTATGTATTTTATGGTTGGATGACTCTTGGGCTCAAATGTCTTTTGAGCCCGGATCTAATGTAGTTTGATATGGTAGTTTATTAGGTCTGGATTAACAGGTAGGCTACTTTTTGTATGAAGAAATCTTCAATTAAAAAGAAGAATCAATTGTTCCACTATTTTAGTTCTCTTTATTCTGATAAGATATCCACACGTCCATTAAATCTCGCTAGAAGTTTTATCAATGATTTTATTATGATTGAAGTAAATATAGTAGGTATCTAGTGTAAAGTTTTCATGGTCAATGACCATGAATACTCCAAACACAGCAGTGCGAGCACAGAACTTTATCGAATTGTTTGATAACGAATGTTCGTATAGTATGGAGACGGTTTTTAAGAAAAAATTTAAATCTATCCATTGCCGCAAGGCCAGCTTAAATAAATGTGTGCCTTGTTAATTTTGAATGTTTGTAAACATGTTGTACTCATAAATATTTGTAAAATAAAAAATTACAATGTTACTCAAAACTTGCAACCGACTCCATACTCATTCGTAAACATTCGTTAATATACTATTCGATAAAGTTCTGTGATCGCACTGCTGGGTAGATTAACAAACAAGCTTTTTAATTGTGTGGGAGTCTGCTTGTCTAAGCCGTGGCCAAAGATCTAAAGTAAAGCTAAGAAGTGGCTATGTATCTCTTCATATGGCCGAAATCCAGCTATTTAGGTACCTACATTCGGATTTTTTGGCGGCAGGCCTTAAATAGGAAGATGTTTGCAACACAACATTCGAAACAGCAATGCGAGCACAGAACTTTATCGACTCGTATTGTTACGAATGTTCGTATAGCATGGACGGTCTGTTAGCAATAATTGAAATGTACCCATTACTATAAACTTACAACCGTCTCCATACTATACGAACATTCGGTAAACATACGAGTCGATAAAGTTCTGTGCTCGCACCGCAGTCTTTGCAGATAAAAAAGTTATGGATAGTGTTTAAAACAAAAGATCCCATAAAATTTAAAATTATCTGTGTTGTCTGTTTGTTATTACGTTCATTATTGGCCTATTATACCTTCCTGAAATTTCATAAATAAGTAGTATTACCTACAAATAAAAGAGAACCCACCAATATTTTAATAGGTGTTTTTATCGTCAACGCGACATATAGATGTACAATGACGTACTTTGCGTAAATAACCAAAATATTGCGCCACCTGTTAATATGTCTAAAGATCAATCATACACAGAAGGTCGGTAAAGCCTTTCGCCACAAATTTAAAAAATGTACCAAGAGTAGTAATCAATAAAGGTCTCGCACGACTACCGTGTCTATGTCTATTTACACCGGAATGTTGGGTTGAAATGTAAAACTTATTTAAACACGACAAGGTGAGTTAAAAATGCACCCATGCAACGATGACGATGATATCATCCTGCTAGCTTCGAACCCAAGACGAGTCGTAGCCGACTATTCGTCCTACGCGATTGATGCCTACCATTGATCTGATGAGATAATTAGACCGTTTTATATGTACATACATACATAACTTCACGCCAGTATCCCTAATGGGGTAGGCAGAACACCAGAGGCTGTAAAACCATCTGTTGTCACGTTTGACAAATTTGGATGTATTATTATGTTGGAGAGATTATTGCAGTGACAGGGGGTCAGCCTATCGCCCGCAAGAACGCCAATAGAACTTCCGTCCCTTAACTGACTTTTACAGTATGCCCGGGAAGAGAAGCAGCTGGCACATTCTATGTTTATCTTTCGCTCCCAGTCCAGCATGGAAGCTTTTATATGTATAATTTTATATCCAATGCACAGTTTTGAATTGCTTACCTTCTTTTAGCCAATTTTCGTAATTGATGACTACCTACAAAGGATGAAAGGAATTACAGCCTGGATGAGGGCTCTCCTTGTTGACTGGATGGTGGAAGTTCAAGAAAGTTTTGAATTAAACCATGAGACGCTTTACCTCGCTGTAAAATTAGTTGACATATTCTTGACAAGATCATCGAGCAAGCTGCCCGAGAAAGACCACTTGTCCAAAGAAGAACTGCAATTGCTTGGAGCGTCGTCATTGTTCATTGCTTCTAAATTTGATGTAAGTATGTTAATTAAGGTAGATCTCTTTTTAAAAATTGTACAGTGCGATTTGACGCAATCATAGAGCCAATTAAACCCAAAAACTCGCCGCAAAAGAGTTAATTATTATTAGCTGATATTACGTAATTATATATAAACTTTTTAATTTATGTCCGCAAAAAAAGCGATACTGAACACTAGATTTAATTAAAATAAGCTTACGGAAATTAAGGTAAGCTACTTTAAAATTTTGGTTGCTGCTACTGGCGGTAAATATGCCAAGGATAATATGAAATATTCAACTTGTCTGATCTCATTGTCGACGTTCAGAAGTATTGTGTTCAAAACAGCGAGCCTTAGAATTGTTACTTTTTACATATCATTTCACTAAGTACCAACACCAAAAATTCGAGCTTAATCGTATTTTAACAAAATATATTTTTTTAGGAACGCATCCCACCCCTAGTAGACGATTTCCTGTACATCTGTGATGGAGCATACACTTTAAGTCAGCTCCTCAAGATGGAGATGAACATCTTACGTGTTATTGACTTTGATCTCGGCATTCCATTGTCGTATCGTTTTCTTAGGAGATACGCCAGGGTAAGTAGATATTACATGTAATGATAAAAATAAAGTACCTCCTATATATTTTAATTTCAATAAAAAGTATACTTTTAAAATAAGATGTGTGTTATAGAGGTTCAGCCTCCTTCTACTTAATTACTATGACATGGAGTTTTACTCATCCAGTCAACCAGTGTTACTTCTCTGCTATTGAGCAGTAATACATTTATTGATCTTAAAATCAGTGGCGAATTTCCAAATAGGAAGCTGATTCGCCTATTTCAGTCTCGTTTTTGAGATAGCTTAGTTACCATTATTTTGTATAAGATAACTAGCTTTTCCCCGCGACTTCGTACGCGCATAAACATTATTTATGTTTAACACAACTAGTCACTCATTGAAGAACCTTTATACCAAGGATCACATCCGTGCACTCAAGGAATAAGATTTTTTCATCCAAACTAAAAGATTGTACATTTCCCATAACCATAGGAATTTTGGGAATTACTTTCATAACACAACCAAGTACTCATTTATGTCAAGTATCACATCCTTGCACTAAAGTAATGAGATTTTTCCCGTTTCTTTTGGAATTTCGGGAATTCCTTCCTTAATGCTCCCCCACAACTCCTAAGGATTGTATGCTCCAAAGGACGACGCATAACTTTGTATGAGAGCTGGTACCCGCCTCAATAGACATGTGTGATACATCATTGAAAAAAATCTTCTAGAACAAAAATTGGTATGGCGCCTGTCTTCATTCTGAGTCCAAGTTGATAACCAACCTAATAAAATTTATCCAAATCCCCGAAGACAAAATTAAAAAAAAACCTTAATTCAGGTGTGCAACAGATAATCAGAGCGGCGGTGTCGCTTACTATCTAAGCTATAGGTGACCCATCTGCTATTTTGACTCTGAATGGACTAACGATCGGAATTTGGCGCCATAGTAACTTTGATTCAGGTTACTAAGACCTATCCAACGGCGTATCTTACATGGCTATTGGAGATATGTACCGAAATTATGAGTCGTCCTTTAAGATCTCTACGGCCAGTAGTTATGTTATCGCTGTATGTTGTCTGTCAGTCACTCAGTCAGTAATGGAACAGTTGTATTATGTATTAAGATTAACCAGTGTGCTCTACCTGATTAGTCCAATTCTGCTTGAAGCTATACTAATCGCCAGAAGTGATGGAATTGAAACACATTCATAACATCAAAAAAGGGTTAAACTGGCAATTTACTTAAATTTCAAGTGATTCTGAAAATAGTACCTGGCTTTGGGAGAGAGGAATACTATGAAAAACATTCAAATGCATATCCCATTGAATAAGCTGAAAGACAAAAGACATCCATTATTACTTTATTTAATAAAACATCTCTAGCAATATTTTTATTGAATGTACAGAAGCCAGCAGATCAAGTATTACATTACCTGTCAAATTTCCTTAATCGATTTCAACTTTACGTCGAGGGCATAGAGTTCAGTTTCAAGTAAATTTTTTTGACAGATTTGTAACACTTGATGGGCTGGCTTATGTACATTTAGTTATTTGCTATTATGTATAGTTACTAACACAATTTATACCCTCAGTGCGCTCGGGTATCCATGCCGACGTTGACTCTCGCGCGCTTCGTGCTCGAGCAGTGCCTCCTGGAGTACCCCCTCCTGCAACACTCGGACAGTAAAATGGCGGCTGCGGCGTTGTACCTTGCCCTCAAGATGAAATCCCTGGGCGAATGGACGCCGGCTCTTATCTATTATACTGGTAAGTGTATTGGTATTTATATTGCACTTATTTTAAGTGTCATTTTAGTCATTTACATGTTGAGGTTTAGTGTCAATCACACATAAGTGTTAATGAACGATACAATGAGCAGTCTTAGACTTTGTGAAACATTGTGCGAAGCGAACACATTACAGCTAGACCGACAGTCTTACTCATTGTATTATAGCTGGGATGGCCTTCATTGTAGCTATTTCATAAAGTCAGCTAAGGTATTACGTCGTATCATCTAGGTCACCACCATAGACGCGCGATGCTCCAGTTTGTAAGAACCGCCTGCGCCGCGGTCTTCCAGTTTGCAGCCTTTCGACACGTTTATCATATATTTATCTTATTTATCCGGCAGTGCTGACCGTGCTTTGGCAATATACCTCATAATTACCCTTAGGGTCCTGTATCTTTGTGATTTCAGAACTAAATATAATATTCGAATCTTTTAATTTACAGGTTATACTGTCAAAGATATTATTCCAATCGCTCAAGCCCAAAATGCTGTTCTGCACAAAAAACCAAAATCTGCAATCAGCACAGTAAGGAACAAGTACTCACATACAATCTTCTTTGAAGTTGCTAAAGTACCTCTCATAGAAGACTCGGTTTTAACGAGTTGAGATGAGGCCAGTGGCACTTTACACGCTGTTAAAAGCATTCTCAGGTGGGTCCAAATACTGTAACTTCTAGGAATAAGCTTGTGTCATAGACAAAAGCTAAAAATCAAACCGCTATCTATTTATGTGAATTGTATCTTATTGTTGCTTATTTAATCAGACTCCTTTACTACTGTTGTAATAATAAAAAGTAAATTAATTTGTAATAGGTAGTAGTTAATCAAAATGTAAGGTGCCGCTTTGGCTTTTGTCTTGTATTAAGTAGTTTTAGATTAATTTAACTTCTTATATGATCCATTGATCAGTCTTCAATATAACTACCACAAGGTAGTAAGTTAAAAATCATATATGACTAATTTAATTATACCTTGGTTTAGTTAAGACAAAATTGCAAAATATTGGTTGTTGCAATGTTAAAAAAATGTTTATGATTTGCTAGGTAAGCAAACTTTGTTTACAAAAATTTGAGTTAAAAAAGACTGAACTCCTCATTGAGAGAAACGAGAGAGTGGTATGTAGTGTAATTACCTCATATGGCATTTATTAATAATTGTATGTGTTATTGAGACTTTCTGTGCCATAAACTATGGCGGATAGACCACCGAAACGACAAGAGGCGCTGTGAGCCTCCGATAGGAAAGATATAGCTTAAAGCTTTCTAGACAATTTCAAAAAATTGATAAAAACCAAAATCATCATTCCTTAATCCAGTTGTTTTACAAGTCCGTTTTTATGACTTGTAAAGCATCTATTCCCTTCATCGATTTTCGATTTGAAATCGTCTTCCTTAGATAATATTAGCAGAAATACCTAATGTTATAGTGTAGCTTATGGCTTGCGTACCTAACGCAAAATGTGAATACTTAGTTATTACTGCTACAAGTTCTACACATTTCAAACTTTGGTCGCAATTATTATTTTCTAAGAGAATCTATGGAATTTTAGGAACTTAGATTATTTTATGTAAGTTTAATCCTAGATTTAATTAGGACTAAAAGAAAGTAATGAAATTTTAAGAATGTAGATTTGATATTATTGTTGCTACAGACCATTCATCATTGATATTGTATGATAATGTAAGCAACTGATAAATAACTGGATATGTCAACTTCAACTTGCGCCGGAGTTTCTACTTTTTTAAGTGATATGTATTGCATTTGGCAGGATTTGCTAATACTCTTTTTAATTATTAATTATAATATTATTATTATTAATGGATTTTGTAATGTTTTAAGAATTAATTTACATGAATAGTAATTATTGTGAGATTATTTCGCAGCATTATCTCCTGTTTTGTAATTATCACATTTTAAAGAGTACAAAATATTGGAATGTTATAATAATGTTGTTCATTAATACTAAGTTTTAGATTAATTAACTTTTAAACTGTTTTTTCTTAAATATCATTTGTCGTGTTATTATACAAGGTTATGTAAAACTCGTGACATGTAAATAAAAAGTGATTTTGGTTTGATATTTCAATGTTTTTCTTTTTTACATACCTATTGACCTCAATGAATAAAACACTAAGATAAAGTGAAGCACTAGGTCCATAGTTATGAACCCAGGGCCCAAGGATATCTCAATGATAGGTCATGTAACGAGATTCACACCTGGATCTTTCTTCAGTGATTCTATCGTGACTACTAATATTAAACCAAAAGGAAATAATTGACGAGTTATTTGATTCTTAGTTATAGGCTCATAATCAATCCGATTCAGCCAATATCCGTTGTGCTGATACAACGCAGGAACTCCACGAAATTAACATCCGTCTTTATAACCATTTCGATTGCGCGGTCAAGTTATCAATCCGGGAATGGATTGCACCAAATTTTTGGCGAAGTTAGTTAAAAAAAATTGTCAATGCAAAAATAGTAAATTTATTCGAGTTTAAACATTGCCACGCAATCGAAATGCGGGGGATTGTGATCTCGGTGGTTACATTAGCTAGAGATACTTTTAGGATCTTTTTTTTGGCTCGTGGCAAAACTTGGAACTAATCACCGTCTTGGAAAATGTCTCTTCATGACTTTTACCGCTCATTTGTTAATGTACGTTTAAATTCAATATAAGGTTATGAAATACGCCAAAATTTACAAATGTAGACGTAATTATAAAAGTAAAGAAGTTGTTTTCAGAAAGAAAAATAATTTAACGTCTCAATAAATCTCTTTAGAGTAAAGAAGTAAATTGCCTTTGCCTACTTTGAAAAATATACTTTGGAAACATAATTTATTTCATTTTTTAAATCTCAATAAAAATTACGATTTCAGGAGAATTGTCTCTTTAGAAAGACTATGAAAAGTGAAGAAAGTTAAGCAGATTTTTTAAACCTTTCAAAATACGAGCATTTCTAGATACGAGTAGGTACCGAATAAAGAAAGTAGTGGTGACGAAAAAAACAACTTATGAAACATATTTTTTTCATGTTACTCTGTTTAATACTTATAATTTTATGCTGAATCTTCTATTTAGATTTTCAACCCAGTGTTTTTGTATCACTAACATTTTTACTCAAAGTTTACGCTGCTTGCCTTTTTTGTAGTACATAAAATGAAATAATTTTCGTTTATAACATGAAAAAACAAGTTTATGCATTCATATTTTCCCCTGAGAAGAGGGAAATTATACTGAATGGTAACCTTCCTCTGACGTCATCATCCAAGCACCAAAAAAGCCTTGTTTAGTTTTTTTGTTATCGTAAAAGTGAATTAGTCATTTGTGACGAAAACAAAACTTCAAAGTTATGGCCGCGCCGTTCATCAAATCCGGTTTTTTCTTCTTTGGTTATTTCCAAAATCCTCGTCTTAGGCTGCAAACTAGACGGCAGCGACAGAGGCGCGGGCAGCGATTTCCGCGACACAATAGAAAGTATTGAGTTTGTATGAAACCGCGACAAATAGCTCGCTGCCGTCCAATTTGCAGCCTTACGGCTAAAACCCATCCTGGGTATTGTCAAATAATTCTATTGTATAAAAAAAAATTTAAAAAAAATGTTTTCTGGAAACCGCAAAGCAGTGTTTTTTGAAACTCAACTTGACCCAAGAATCTTACTGTAAGACGATTCACATAGTGCCCACGCACCTACGCGCATAATTGCGGGTGTGCAGACCTGCATCATCGCGATTTTTTTACGCACTCACGAGTGCTTCGTTGCGTTTCGACATTCGGTACCTTCCAAAATCACAGTACGGGACATGGTTTGCAGAAAATTCTGCATGTACGCGCGTGCGTTTTCAGTGCGAGATACAATCAGATGTGCACTCCCGCCGCTAGTACGTGCGTAGGGGCGTATGTGCTTCGGTAGTGTGTGAATCGTCCTATTATCAAGGTAATAAATCAAACTACAAATACTGAAAAAGTAAATGAATGTGATTTAATCACAACAATAAGTGTTCTCAATACGTCAATATCTGCAATTGGCTAATATAAAATTTACAAAAATGCCTATTTCACTCTTTTATTGGTAAACATTCATATTATGACTACGATTAGACTTGTTTCTACACGACTATGAAAATTATCACTTTGTTTCATCTATGAATACATTTAACAAACCAAAACATTTTAAACTACAAGAATCTATTTGATGTGGAAATTTTACGTAAAATTTTATTCAAAAACTTGTACACTTCTTTTTGGATTTTTAAGACATCTTAAATGACTTATTTATTATCTAGAGCAATGAAAACAAATTCTATTGGAAGACTTGTAGGTGTTTCAGTCATTTTAACATATAGTAAACTCAAATAATCTTATAGTCTTGTATGTGCTTATTAACTTTGGAAAAATCAATACAAAATATTGAAAATGCAATCATTTCAATATGGTATCATTCATTCAAGGCTGGTTAAGTTAAAATGACAGGTTTGATGTTTTACATTTAATTTAGTTATTTGCATTTAAAATGATTACAGGTAAGGATAGCTGCATTTTAATGTTACTGAATTAAAAAGCACACTTCAAGATGTTAAGTTGGTAATCAAGCAGTAAAAATTAAGTCCTGTGTGGTGAATATCAATGCTTGATATTTACAGATTTTATGGAAAATTTGATGGGAACTGATTTCGCTATATCTGTAGTATAATATGCAGACTAGTTGAAAAAGGTGTTTCCTACAGTGGGTGGACATATTTAATAAAATTATTTTAATTCATAATCTGATTGACATTGCCCATTTGAATGCTTACAAATAAAACCAATTTTTACCATTTGAAGTTCACAGCATAAATAAAGATATGTATTAAGACAAACAATGCTTAGAATTGACAAAGATCTTATTTTATGAATTGGATATTTAAATAAATTTTATCAGCAATATTAGCCTCTTGTGGGCCATGGGTGTATAAATGATCATAAATTAATATAATACGAGCCTTTAAAACATTTCGAATACACAATTTGTATCAAATATTTGCAATATAAAGCATCCTGTAAATATATTTAATGTAATCTCCTCCTTCCAGGTTGGTGGGTTATCTACTAGTATATCTATGAATGAACACCATTTTATATGTTACTATAAGACAAATGCAATTTTATAAATTATGGTATATTCATGGAGAACTAAACACATGCAAACTAAAATAACTGGTAAATGTTTGCTATGTTACATCTACACACAATGATACTTAAAAACTAATATATACAATTCAGCGTCAATTATTAACGGCGCATCTATAATATATTTACATTACATAGTTTGTATGCTTTGGCTATCAATAGGGCACTCGATAAGTTTATTCCTAATCTAAGCTAAATATATCCAGTTCGGTTTAATAGGAACTAATATTTTGTAAGCTTATCAAACGGAACAAACGTAAACAAACCCTATAGTATATACAAAAGGTTCACTTTGACGTCCTGAATTTAAATAAAAAAATTGCACTCAGGATGGCACGGTAAACCTGCTTAAATTGCACAGCACTGACTCTCCGGTGAACTTCACATGCAAGATAAGAGAACTTCATTAGAAGCGAGTTGTTCGCTATTAGCTAGGTCCTCCGGTTTTGTGGTTGTCTTGATCTTGGCTTTCGTGTGGGGATTCGTTCATTGGTTGTGCTCTAGGGGAGACTGGTCTAAAGGTGCAGTCCAGTGAATCTGAGTCTGGGGTGCCGGGGGTGGAGGGGGTGAGTCTGTCGGAGGTGCACATCCGCTTGGAGAGCGGCGAGTCGGCCTCGTCGCAGCGCCGCTTGCCCATCAGCAGCGTCGGCCGACTGATGGGGCTGAAGCTGGAAGCTCGGATTGCGATCGGTGATAGACTCCGCCGCGTGGTGTACTTTCGTGTCGGTGATGGCGATACTACGGGTGAAAACCTGGAAAATTCAGAAAAAAATACATTAGAAATTGTTACCAAAAAAATTTAAGGTGCAGTCCGACGGCACACGGAGTTTGCGGCGCGAAAAAAGCCGGCAGATCTAATAAGATGCACATACGTGTGCGTTACATACGTTACCGGTTCTATACATACACATACATACATTATTTCACGCCCGTATCCCTTTACGGGGTAGGCAGAACACCACAGGCTATCAAACCATCTGAGGTCTCGTTTGACAAATTTAGAGGTATTATAATGATGGAGAGAGACTATTGCAGTGACAGGGGGTCAGCCTATCGCCCGCAAAAGTGTCAATAAAACCTCTGTCCCTTAACTGACTTTTACGGTATGCCCGGGTAGAGTAGCAGCTGGGACATTCTGTTTTGCTTTTACTCTCAGTCCAGCATGGAAGGTAGGCCTTGTAGACGCCTAACGATGCTCGTAGCGGCATCTGGTACTGCAGTACTAGCCGCAAGAGGTGGCGCGCCCGTACGCACCTCGTTGACGATTTTTCTGATGTAGGGGCGCATCGTGAATCGCCGGTGGATGGTCACGCCGAGGCGCTTCACCTTCGGCGACCAGTCGATTTTCTCCCCCATTAGGGTCAGCTGGGGCGGCAACAGGCGGCTCCAGTCAACCTCCAGTCATTCAGCCACGCGGGAAGCAAGTCGAGTTGCCGCTGCATCATCACGGCGTTGTACAAACGAAACGACATCGGCGTACAGCGTAAACGTAGAGCCAGCGGCAACTGGAATGTCGTCCTTGTTAGACGTAGCACACGGGCGAGAGGCAGCTCCCTTGGCGCACTCCGGCTCGGACGGCCTACACTTATTTTTTATTCGTTCCTCTTAGCAAAATCAGGGACTTTATTTATTCTCTTTTCAATTTGATTATGGCATAGCTTTTTCGATGCACCACTTTTTTTCAAAAGAACCTCTGTGTGGCGTACAAACTTATTTCTAATTCTCTTATACTTTCTTTGTTTCTTATCGTTCATGTAGATGTTACTATTTAACTATTAACATCGCTAGATTTTCTTGTTTGAATAATGATTTTTGTTTTAGCTTTTTAATATTTTAAAATTTGAAATTACTCTGTATTTTACACAATGTTTTCACAATGTTTTGGTAACAATGGTTTCACCCACTTGATAAACTATACATAAAGTTTTCCTGTACTGTACTTATTTTCTATTTTACTTATCTAGGGAGGCATTCTAAATACGATTGTCACGGTGGATAAAGGGGTCTTCAACCGACACTTGTAAACACCGGTCTTGAAGGAAGGTGGTCAAACTCTGCACTACTCGACGAGGAGTAGGCGACAAGAACAGCTTAGCACAAAAACCCCGGTTCGCTCAGCTGTTTCCAATAGTAACTACGCTAAGCGAGGATAGTTAAATTAATTCCACTATAACTGCCCTGAGCATTTTTATTGGTACATAAAAACATTTTCCTCGCAACACATCTCTCTTGGAAACTCACCTTTGAAGAAGAACTCTACATGAGCTTAAAACTATTCAGACTAATCGATTAAAAGTCACTTAAGGCCCAGTCGGATTTTTGTCATCCAAACTTAAGTCATTATTGGGTATTGTCGATATTTAAGTAGATAAATTTAATTTTTTCCCCAATTTTATCGCAGCTTTTAGCATAAATTTTTTAAAATACCTTATATAGCTACAGACGTGGTTTATCAGTTAGTTCAGCTATTTTTCATGGACGTAAATTAGACTTTTAGAGGTATGTATAAAAATGTTTTGGTTCCGATTATTTAAAAAAATCCCCAATCACAACAACTACATAGCCCAAAAGTAAGCATAGCTTGTGTTACGGGATACCATGTAGCGAACTAGGGGGGAACCTAGAATATAAATATGCCAGTAAGATATTTTTGCCGAGTCCGACGTCAAGTTTGGCTTAGAGTAATGCGGGCTCTTAATAAGAAATAGCAGTCTAAGAGAGGTTTCGCACTACACCGGATCCTAATCCGAGAATCTAGATACGGATATCTTGTATGAAATGATGATGATGGAAGCTGGATTTAATGCGTAAGCTACCTCAGAATTTGTTCCGTAGAATAGGTACCGTATTTTCTCGGCCAACGCTGCGTGACGCAATTTCGCTAGTAAAATTTCATAAGTGTGCTTGTACAGTCGTGTCAATGGAGTACTTAACCTTTTTCTATTTGGATAAAAATGTAAATGTAATGTAACATTCTGCGCACGTTGCGTATTTGGACGTGTAGTGCGCAGAATGTAACACGACTAGTTCCACCACGGAGGGAATATATATAAAGGAGCTGCCCTATCCAGTTTTTTCTAGGGACTCAAGTGAAGCCTACTGCCTGGACTAAGCGGTGGGTTATGGCCAATCATAGCCAAACAGGCGATGGCATTAGCCAGCTAGTAGCGAGTAGTAAAAACCGGTTGAAACATAAGGTTAAAATATTCACATGATCATCAAAAAAGTTCAGCTATACTTTCTGGCTCTAGTTTTTTAACGAAATTTCATACTTTCCACATCTGTCAGAAAAAACCGCGAAATAAAAGTATTTCTACTTGATACTAGATAGCGCAACCTTTTTTCGCGGCATAAAAATCACCTAGGCAACAAATAACAATCTCGAATTTTGGACACAAATAATTGGAAAACAAACAATTTGTAAAAAATAATTATGAATGAAATTATCTTCGGGGTAAGTTAATTTTATTTGGATTGTCAATGTACTTCCTCTATAAAAGTATAGAAAACTAAATTTTACATCGGGAAACAATGGAGGATTTTTTTTTAATATCTACGCGTGTACATACTTCACAGAAGTCAGCGACAAACTGACGCAAGTGCCTCTAGCGAGGAATAGCTTGAACTAAAGGCTGTGACGTCAGGACAACCCAAATTGAAGCTGTGCAACTTTGCTTACAGCAGCTCTACTATGTATCTGCTTTGTGAGTTCCACCATAAGAGTGTATTGTGTTATGTTTACCTTGGCGTCCGTGTAGGCGAGTTAGCCGGTCCAGCGACCAGCGTTAGATCCTCACAAGACTGCCCCATCTGCATGGCGATCTGTATCTCACGCTCGTGCGCGACTTCACGCGTGTTGCTGACGTCCGCGCACTCTTCAGCCCGCAGCTGGTTCACGCGCGGCGTTAGTCGGGGACCCCACGAGTTCTGTGGAGACATGAGAAGATGGTTGAGAAGAGGTATATTTATTTATATATAAAAGTTGCATCAACGAAATGAACACTGACACTAACATTTTGTTTTATAGATTAAGTGCAATAAGACTTAGTGTTGTCTCCACTTATAGGCGCAAACATCATGCAAAATAATCACAATAACATTTTTCAAAATTACATCAGATTAATCTCTTTAAAAACAAAAATCAATATTATGGACATTCAATTCATAATTTACATTTTACATCAAACTAATAAAATTTAATTGGAAGCAAATTAAAATCATATGTATACTGACAAATATATAAAAATTGTAAGTACAGAGTAAAACTAAAAATGAATCAAAATAAAATCGTAGATGCTGATAAATATATAAAAATTCTATGTATAGAGTAGAAATAAAAATAAATCGAATTAAAATCATACCAATAAATAAATTGAATTATATTACCCTAATCTATTATAAAATCCATTGGAATTTTAAAACCGTACAATCTATGTCCCAATAAAATTAAAATGATATTGATAAATAAATCAATTTAAATTAAGTACATCACAATTAAGATTTAACATCATATAGAACATAAATTTCCCCAAAATTTTTTTTCAAACCCTAAGGAAAGAAAAAAGTAATGAAATTAGATAGAAAGTAAAACTAGAAAGTAGACTATTTGTTTAATGAAATTGAAAAAGTTTTATTCATTGTAGGAATAAAGTATAGTCACTAAGTCAGACGCTACAGACCATTCACTATAAGATGTCCCCTGCCTGCTGATGTTGGCAGCATTGTGGCAGCAGTGTTACCAATAATATGTGTCCATTTTAACCCCGTAATCTAACTTTGTTTATACCTACCACGAATAAATATATGTTTAATTTTCTGATTTGTAAATAATAAACAACTATTAGACTAGGAAGGTTTTGAATGACGACACAATTTATATTATACGAGGGCGAATCAAAAAATTCTTAGAATGAATACAAAAAAAAAATTTATACAAAAATATTTTATTTTTCTACCTAATCTCCTTCTAATCTTATACACTTAGAATACCGCATCTCCAACTTTATTATTCCTTCCGCAAAAAAAATCATTTTCTCGACTATTAAAAAACTCCTCTACGGCAGTCATAACCTCGTCATCATCGTCAAATTTAGTTCCACGAATATGCTCCTTTAATTTTGGAAATAAGTGAAAATCACTCGGGGCTAAGTCAGGAGAATATAGTGCGTGATCAAGGACTTCGAAGCCAGCACTGCGGATTGCGGTGAGCGCAACTTCCGAACGATGAGGTGGAGCGTTATCCTGGAGAAACAACACGCCCAATGACAATTTCCCACGACGTTTTTCTTTATACGCTTCACGTAATTTCGGGATTAAGTTTGCATAATAGGATTCAGTTATCGTTTGCCCTTTTAGCAAGAAATCCATAAAAAGGATTTCTTCACTATCCCAGAATACCGACAACAGCTTGACAAGCAATAGTGCCAAAATAACGGCAGGGGACATCTTACGATGAACGGACAATAGATGAGGATGGCGCGGGACCGATCAACAACGTGGAGAACCTCGTGGGAGAAGCTTCTGTCCAGCAGGGGTCTGTAACAGTATTGTGAACGACATTCCATCAATGAACGCAATGTTGAATGAAAATGACAAGGACTCACTGCTGTTTTGCGAACGGTATATCGAATGAATTTCAAAACGACCAACTACAGATCGATTGCGCTTATGCGATTATTATTGACGACCGGCTGGTGTAGCGGTAACAACATTGCCTTCTATGCCAGAGGTCCTGGGTTCGAATCCCGGCGGCGGCGGATATTTGTGTGATAAACACAGATATTAGTCGTCAAGTCATGGATGTTTATATGTTTATTTAAGTTTATTCTAATAAAAATTTTGCGACTTTGGGAAGTATGGTTTTTAGCTGGTTTGAAAATCTGCCACCAAATACTATAGTTCCGGCCATGATGTTCCAGTTATCTATCTAATATATAAAATTCTCGTGTAACAGTTTTCGTTGCCATACTCCTCCGAAACGGCTTGACCGATTTTGATGAAATTTTTTGTGCTTATCCGGTATCTATGAGAATCGGCCAACATCTATTTTTTTTTATTTATATGGCAAAACAACGTTTGCCGGGTCAGCTAGTACTAATATAAAGCTGAAGAGTTTGTTTGTTTGTTTTGTTGAACGAGTTGTTTTGTTAATCTCAGGAACTACTGGTTCGAATTGAAAAATTATTTTTGTGTTCGATAGTTCATTTATCGAGGAAGGATATAACATCCCGTTGTGACTGATAGGACCGAAGATACATAGGAAAATGTTGCGAAAACGGCGAAAATTATTCAATTTTGAGAGCTTTCTTTGCGTACACGTTTTTGACGACCGGCTGGTGTAGCGGTAACATACATTGCCTTCTATGCCAGAGGTCCTGGGTTCGAATCCCGGCGGCGGCGGATATATGTGTGATGAACACAGATATTAGTCGTCAAGTCATGGATGTTTATATGTTTATTTAAGTTTATTCTAATAAAAAATATGTATTTATTCCATATGTATGTTTATATATTTCTTAAGTATATCAGTTATCTAGTATCCATAACACAAGTTCTATAAGAAACTTAATTTGGGCTGGATAATGTTGTGTAAGTGTCAGATTTTTTTTTTTTTTTTATTATATTTTGCAGTGAGTCGTTGTCATGTTCATTCGATATTGCGTTCATCGGTGGAGTGTCTTTCGCAATACCGGAACCATTTTTGCTGGCATAGAAACAAAGCTTACAGTATGAAAAAAAAACGATAGAGGAGATTTCGTGTTGCTAGTTTTATAATAATTAAATTGCTTACCTATGTATGTGTTGTGATTGTAAGGTAAAATAAATTTTGTCGGTGCACAACTTGAAAACTGAAAAATTTACTTACATAAATGGATAATAATCAACGAATGCAGAGCATTAAAAAACCCGAATTCACGTCAAAACTTAAGCTGAGTTGAGAATGTCATCAACGTAAGCATTCTCCGAAATCAAACATTTCTTTTCAAAAGTTTGAAATTTTCAATGAAGTTCTCAACCGATTTCAATTAAATTTAAATGGGACCAACTATGAAGTATCCTCTATTCTATGAAACAAAAATTTTCAAAATAAATTCATAATTGTCAGAAATATCGTGTAACAAAGACACAAAAAAAAACATACAGACGAAATGAGAACCTCCTCCTTTTTTGGAAGTCGGTTGAAAACGTTTTATATGTAAAGTAGTTATAAGAAAGTTTTGTACTGAAGTAGACTATTTGCATATTCACAAACCTTCGTGGTTTATTTATGCACTATGAACATTTTTGTTTTAAAATTGTTTTTGTGAAATGATAATAAATGAAAAAAAAAAGAAATACCCGGCTCCGCTCCGGTGCAGATATTTGCAGTTGAAGTATTTTCAATTGAATATTTTTAACAAAAGATCCTCGAGATTACTCTTAGATTGGAGCAAATCAGATGCAAATCGGTTTAGTAGTTCCGACGGTTATCCTGAGCATAGTTACGTCGTACTTGTGTGCAAAATTTTCAGCTCAATCGTAAGCATATCATTCATACATTGATGGATCCGCATAAACTCTCCCGTTTGTTATAATTAATGGTTTCCTTATCAGTGTACGAGTAGGTATGCCTATAGGCAAGTTAGGAATGAATGGGCCTACCGTTGCCGCGGCTGCAGGTTGCGGACTGAAGCTGCCGCTGTACCGCCGCGTCCGCGACATGTTGTTGTTGGAAAACATACTGAAGAAGGATGTGTTCCTGAAACGAACAAATATAAACCTAATTATTCTCTTGTATTTGCATTTTTAAGGGTTTTAATCCTTTGATCTAACTGGCAGTATCAAGCCCTCGCTATATGCGTTATGATTATGCCTGTCTATTATGGATTAAGCTTCGCCCGATTCTGAGATCGATGTTTTGTTCTCCTGGATATGCTGTTTACCTCTGTGACCAATTTATTAAAATAAGGAAATACCGAAGTAGAGATTTTGATTAACCTGTGTGGTTTACCCACCAATACAATGTCCATTTCGTATCGCTATGTCAGGTGAAGGGTTTCGTTTGCTAAGAATGTACTACGGTCCAAAACCCTTTCTATTTTGACCGCTAAAGGAATTACGTGGAAGCATAGTTGTGTAAAGGATGAAGGGATTATACCAACAATAGGTTATTACAATTTGAGCCTTATCCGTAGCACTAATTCTCTTGCATTAAAAAAATAAAGCAAAGCAAGAAAAAAATATTAAAGGCATAAAAACGTAGCATAAAAATATCGAATGAAATCGAACTAAATAGCCAAAATTTACTCTCATTCAGGTCATTCTTATACCATAAGTCACTTCCAGCATTGAGAGGATTCAAATCACACCACACACATGTTACCTGCATCAAAATTTCAAGCAAAAGAAATCGACATAGGTAATAGTCGAAAACATAGTCCTTACTGGAGCAGGCGTGTAAAAAATAGTAACACTACTTATTTTATTTGTCACACGTCCATAAGACTAAAACTATTGACTGAATCGTGCCAATCCAATCAAAACGGGATTTAAATTTGAGTCGAGGTGGGTCAAGGATGATATCGTATGACCCTTTCATAGTCATATCAATAAAGATTAGCGCATTCAAAAATATATTTCAGGGGTACGCGGTTTAAAACATCGAAATCATTTCACTCGTACATAAAACATTTCTTTTAAATACCACTGTACGTACCTACCCTTATCTCCAATGATAAAATAAGTTGATATAAAAGCCAAATAAATATTACTACGAAAATGAACTTTGTTATCAGTTTAAAAAAATAAACAAAAAATTACCGAAAATATAAAGATAATAGGGGAAAAACGAACTCCTCAGCACGCCGATTATTATTTTCTTTCGTGATATATTTAACTTTTTGTCACAGTTTTCAATTAAGTTAGTAAGTACTTAATACTCCTACATAGAAACTTGTTTATTACAATGCTGATATATGATTTATATTTTAGTTAAATAAAACACTTTTTAACCGGATTTATCGCATTTAATTTATATTTCGCGACCAGTCGCTCGTGGTCTGCAAAGACACCGAAACGTCGTCGAGTTAAAATTGAAAATATAAAGTAAACGCGATAAATCCAGTTAAAAAGAGTTTTATTTAATAGTATGAATCGCGAAAACTTAAGACAATATTATATTTTAGGTGTTCATGATGAACGACTGAGAAGCAGCCGGCTCCTCCGCAAAAGGTTGCGGGTTCGATTCAGCTGTTGGCATGTTAGTAAAACCTCAAGTAAATTTTATATTATAACTTTTGACCCCGTAAGGATTTCTTGATAAAAAACTTATCTATAACTTCCCTAAATAGTTAGGCTGGACTGAAACCAAAGGAAAAAAATTGCATGTGCCAGAAGCTTCTCTTCTGGGGCATACCTACTGTAAAAGTCAGTTAAGGAACAGAGGTTTTATTAGAGGTTCTTTTGTGGGCGATAGGCTGACCCCGTTACTGCAATAGCATCTCCACCATTATAATGCTTTCAAATTTGTCAAACGTGACACAGATGGTTTTATAACGTCTGTTGTTCTGCCTACCCCATAAGAGATACAGGCGTGAAATTTTGTAGGTATGCATGAACACAGAAAAAAATAGAATCTGAGTGGTTTTCCGATCCAGAGATAAGCGTTCTAAAAACTTTTTAACTTTGCTAGTATAAAAAAATGTTTTGTGTTTAATATAAAAATATCTCAAGAAGTTTTCATAACCGGAGGAGCATGCGCCTGCGACTCCATAGATCTGGGTTCGACTGATGGGGCTCCAATGGCTCCAAAAATAAAATTGCCAAATTGGATCTTGCTAGATCCCTCAAAGACATGCCCGCTATGTATTCATTACCCTAGCTTACTATGGGGCCGAATAGTTGGTGTGATATTTCTATACATGAAAGACAAAACAGGACCCTATTGCAAAGACTCCGCTTTCCGTCAGTAACTAGGTTGTATTTCATGATTCGCGATAGTATAACAGTTGATACTTTCATAGGTCTGTAGCCGCTATAAAAATATTTACTAAATAACAAATATTTACTAATAACAAATATTCCGTGCTCCCCGATAATAGTACGGAAACCTTCGGGCGCGAGATATCGACTCGTACTTGGCGGATTAATATATTAAGTATATCCTCGATTTAGAATAGGTACCCTAGATGTGCTATTCTGTAAATTAAGTGCAAAAAAGTGTCTCAGTGCTAAATTACGTCCATCTCAACAATTAAAAACACCACAATGATTTAAAACCTTTTGAATATTTGTTACTTGCAACCTTATAATAGGATATCACAATAATGTGTTATCAAGTGCGGGCGAGTGGCGTCTGTGACATTAATTATTGTTTACAAGGTGACGTCTCGCGCGTCACTGTGGGCCCAACTGCGCTAAAATTTCTTTTTAGCGCAGTTTTAGCAAGACACATTTGAAGCGTTGATAGGATATTCTGAATTGATGTAAAATTTATTTCTTATTTATTATAATAATAATAAAATCTTCAGACAATCACACCAACGTCATGGCACCAAACTAAGCAGAGCTTGTGATATGGGATACCATGTAGCATACTTGGGGGAACCTAAAATATAAATACATAAATAGATAAACGTAAATCTAAGAAACTGGATATGCGGAACATTTTTGTTTTTTATTGTTCCTTGCGGGTATCGAACCCGCGACCACTGGCGTCTGAGGCAGACAGTGTTACCCCATCGCCAAAGTGGTCCTTATGTTCTATTCACAGGGCAAGTAGTAATTTAAAAAACATTGAATGAATTTTCAAATAGTGACCGTTGCTATGATGATTGATACAGATTCTAAAAATAAAATAAAATATAATTCTGTTCTGTATGTAAAAGTACTAAACACAGCAGTCCTGAAATTGGTACTTTTCATCTTGGAAAATATCTAGATTACTGGACAAACCCTACTGCCTAATTAAAATCATGAATTATGGCCTTTAAACATATCCATTATTTTGGAGTTCAAAAAATAATTTCATAGCAAAAAAAGAAAAACATCCATAAGTTTTCTATGAATAGTTGAGTTACAGCCCGTTCACACATGATCTCTGTTTTACTGGATATGATTTATTTCAGTGATGGTGTATGGAGTTATATGTATGACTTCACATATGGCACAGTATTCAGTATACATATTTACAGTACAAAAACGCAGTGTTATAGTCATTTGATATCAAATTCTTTCTCCTCGCACTTAGACCCACTTAACTTAAGAACACAGGAGCAAATATTATCTTTTTTTTTTATTGTGATTTGTTACCTAAGAATTTGTTTTGGAGTTGTGACAAGTGTAGAATAGAAGATATGAGGCAGTGTCTGTTTTATTAAATATTAGCCTTCTAAGAAACATTTTGTCCATACAAAGAATGGACCTAAGAAGGCCATTATATTATATTATGGGTGATTATAATTCAATTCAAACCTATTGGCAACTTATTTGATATCGATATAATATGATTATTATTAACTTTAAATCAATTCCATAATTAAATTCTTAGTTATATGATGGTATCCTAGGTACATTCAATAATTTTTTTTTAGATAATTATATTAAGTTATTTAATGTTTTGTTTTAAATGAAAGATCTTGTGCTGTAGTATTAGGAAAAGAAGATATTTTGATTGTTACAATTCTATTTTTAAGTTGTACAATCGATTTATAACATTAGCCTTATTTGAAGCCCTGTTCCTAGTAGGGGTAAAATGGAAGACCTTTATAAGTAATGATTACATCTAGAATGAAAATAATTTAATATTACACTATAAAACAAAGTATTACTTAACAATTTGTTTCTTTCATGTATCTCGTAAATAAACGAATTAAAATGGTTTATACATTAAGGTGGCCTTTCATGGCACACCCACCTCATGTATAAGTTAAAAATAATAAGTTTCAATTGTTTATTTCCGTTAATTAGGTATTTTAGTATATCCTACTATTATCCTGGTAACATCCTAATATTATAAAATAAAAGGTTTTTTAACATCATTGCTACATTTTCACTTTTGTTTGATAGAGTAGAAAGCAGGATGCTTTCAGTTCTCAGGAAAAACAATGCAAGGGTGCATACATGTGCAGTTGCCATGGCAAAAATCCATGAGTTGGGCTATGAATTGCTCCCTCATCCACCCTATTCTCCAGATTTGGCTCCTAGTGACTACTTCTTGTTCCCCTAACCTGAAGAAATGGCTTGGTGGAAAAAGATTTGACTCCAATGATGAAGTCATCTCGCAAACAAAGGCCTATTTTGAGGACCTCAATAAATCATATTTTTTGGAAGGGATAAAAAAATTGGAGAAGCGTTTGACAAAGTGTATGTAAAGCTCAAGAGAGACTATGTTGAAAAATAAAATGATTTATCTATCAAAAAATCTGTGTTTTATTTCAAGTCACAGACTTATTGACATAAAAACTGATTGTCAGCTATGTTATTTTGAATAATATAATATTTTCTGGTTTAAAGACCATGATAAGGGAATTTTTTACAAAATCAAACCATAAGTTATAAACCTCTCCAAGCTAAAAATTAAGCCAAAGCCGGTCAGGTGTATTTTTTTCTGCTCATGTAGTTTACTATGCAATCTCATAGGTTTGGTATATTTAAAAATGTGAAAGGTACATGCCATTAGGTAGAGTGCAGGATAGTTGCCAAAAAACAATTGTTGCAACGAGAATAATTGCGAGCAAAAATTGGATCCTGAAAGTTTGATAAAAAATATGATATATAAAACAATTTCAAAACCTTTCTTTGTAGAAATGTCACAATACTTCTAGATAAGATTTATTTATAGTATATTGGTCATGTTATTAAATAAGATAAAAAGTATAAAACATATCCATACTAATATCTATTAATTACAAAAACTATTTTCTATGCTACAGCACAACACAAACTTAATTTACAATTTATAACATTCTACTGCATTATTCACACATCCAAAAGTCTAGCAGCATATCAAATGTTTGTGTAGTACCAAATACAGGCAGAGCACCCACGACGACGTTCGTAGCAGCTGTCAAAAATATATAGGCAGGCAGTGTGGATGAATGAAACCATATCGGTGGCAATAAGCGGACGCGCGTGTCGTTCGCAAAATACTCTACCTGGGTGCGGCGTTTGTCGTAGGCGAAGACGCAGTTGTAGAAGTCTCATTAATCAGTGGTGCACTGCTGCACCTTTTTAATATATTAGGAGCATCCACATCCATTATATTACGTTCACCATTACTTTACTGACGTACTAAGTAGTTATAATGCATCGAAACTGCCGACACGATTATTTTATCCAACTCGGTTTATGTAACACTGTAAGTACACTTAGGAACTACTGATTGGGAATCAATCTATCATTACCACTACCAACAAGTTACATGTGACTAATTAATTTACAATGTAAATAAAATTAATTACAGGGCACAAGAAATTCCAAAAATCCAAAGCTCTGGCTGATTGACTGACCGAACAGAGCGAGAGTGAGAGCGATCGCTCTAGATCAAGTGTCAAATGATTTTTTAATATAAAGCAATATAGAATAACATATAAATCTTAGGTATGTACATTTAAATCTTATTTTATCTTAATGGTTTATCTATTTTTTTGATTAGGTCTACTCACACAAACACTAACTTAGATTTAATAAACATTAATAGTGGACACGGATTCTGTGATGATTTTGAAACCTTGCCGAAGCGGCGATTTCTTTTAAAAAAATATTAAATATCTAATAATAAATAAAATGTTTTATGAAAAGTCCGACAAGGTTTTTTTGGCGCTTGGATGATGACTTCAGAGAGGCGCCCGGGCGTGAGGGTTAAATAAGGATTACCATTGCAGTAACATTTCCCTCTTCACTTCATGTTTTTTCATGTTGAAAAACAGAATTTGTTTCATTTTTTGTACTACAAAGAGGCAATTCGCGTAAACTTTGAGAAAAACATTAGTGGTACAAAACACAGGATTGAAGATATAAATAGAAGATTAAGCAAGAAAATATTAGTATTAAAATTAGAGTAACATGAAAATAATATCATGTTTTAATGATAAATTGTTGTTCTCGTCATCGTCATCATCACTACTTTCTTTATTAGGCACCTACTCGTGTATATAAATGCTGGTATTTTGAAAGGTGTGAAAAAATATGCTTATCTTTCTCCACTTTTGATACAGTCTTTCTAAAGACATTCTTCTAAAATCAGAGATTTAAAAAATTAAATAAATTATGTTCTAAAGTGTTAAAAGTACCTATGGCAATTTGTGAACATTGCAGAGGCAACTTGCTTCTTTACTCTTAAAATGGTATTCATTGAGACGTTAAATTATTTTTCTTTCTGAAAACAACTTCTTTAATTTTATAAATAGGTACAGTAAGCTCACATTTTGTAAATTTTGGCGTATTTCATATCTTAATATTTAATTTAAAAGTACATTAATAAATATGAACGGTAAAAGTCATGATGTGACATTTCCCAAGACGGTGGTAAGTTCCAATTTTTGCCACGTGCCAAAAGATCCTTGTCGGACTATATTTAATGGGTTTTAAATTAGGTAAAAATTGTGTTTACGACGTCAACGGGTAACAGTGATAGTGAAGATGAATATTTGATGTAAAATGTGCGACTACGACGTTGCACATTTAACTAAAGAATAAACTTTATTTGCAATCGTTATTTTTTTTTAATCGGTGTACATTTCAAAAAGTTAACATGTTCAAGTCTTATGACTTGAACTTCAATACGAAGGCTTATTGTGCGTCTGAGCACGCACCCAGTGAGAGGTCATAAATAAATCTTGGTTTGTCTCTTTCTAACTAGTGTAACCATTCTTACCTGTATACCTCTATGCTGTATACCTACATAGATTGCACATTTAAAGAAAATCGCTCAATGCCTACGAATATATTTAATAATAATAAATGACATAAGAAGGTAAGGCGAATCAGCCATTGTGATATGTGTTTCCAATGAAAACAAACAACTGTTAGGCACACAGTTTATTTTAAGTCACAAACTATGTGTAGAGAAGGAGAAATATAAATTTACCTGGTCTAGGGACTATTAGAAGTGCACTAATGAAAACAGGAGAAAGTTTTTATCACTTAAGGATTATACGCAAGTACTCATAGATTCACGGATCATAATGAGCAATACAGGGTGTGCGCGCGAGCAGTAAATTCCGACTGGAGAGGGACGTGAGATTCGAGGTCGAGTGCGATCTCTATGTAGTCGGTGACAGCAGCGGCCGGCGCTCGGGTATCTAACTCGGAAACAAAGGATGTGTAGGTACTACGAGAAATTGCTAAAAGTGACATTAAATTATTGATCTTTATCTCTCTTCTTTTGATTTTCTGCTTTAGATTTTTCACCTCCTTGTTTGGTTGCTGGATTTAAGCCTCACTAAATAATTTGGAAATTCACTATTTACAAGTCTCAGTGCATTATAAGTACATTAAACGTTAAATGATCTATATGAAAAATACGTTAATCAACGTATCGTAGTCCCCTGATTTAAAGTAGGTAAGTACCTACTTAAATAGACAACACTGCATCCTAATAAAATACTTGCTGAATGGTATGAAAATATTATTATTACTTATTGTTATTGTTAATAATAATAAGTAATAATAATTGTTAATAACAATAAGTAATAATAATATTATAAGTTCTGGTTCCATGGGTTTTGGTAATTGCGATTTTTGGAATTTTCGTAGGTACATGAAAATGAATAAAAAAAAAGACGTGTGGCACTCGGAGACTGCCGCGGTAAAGCTATTGCATAGCATTTTTTATCAACTTATGCAATTATAATTATGTATTTATTTTTTAATGCAGTAATGTTTGATCTAATATGAAGTTCCACAAGTTCCTAGTAGATGGCGCTGATTGTTTACTAAAGCCCGCATGTAAAGTTATGAAATCAAAGTATCACCGCTGTGCCGGTCGGAGTGGGGGGTGTTAGGTTTTTTTCGTTACGGAATTTCTGGATTCATTCCCCACGCTCAAGGCCCGCGATAGAAGCTATGCAATAGCTTAAGAAAAGAAAATTTAGATAGTTTATTAGGAAACAGCGATACCAGTGACTTTGACCATTCATTCCATATAGAATTACTGGATTCAGATTTTGATTAAACCTGATTAATACTAAGTTGCCTATCATTTAGATAATATAATCCTCATCAAAAAGTAGGACTGTACCAATTTTGTTATTTTTTACGATACTTTTATTAAAAAAATTAATCAAGTATAAAGTTTGTTAAATAAATAAAATAAAAATAATCCATGTATTTCGTAGTATTATCGGGGCTACCATGATGTTATTTTTTCTTTTGCCAGATTTATCCAGTATCTATTTTCATTAGCCAGACTATAAGTTTAACGTTGCATATTACATTATGAATAACTGAGGAAAATTAAAGCAAACCTTTTCAGATTGTTCTAGTTTACTGCAAAAACGTAATTTAGGCAATATTTACCTGCACCATACTACAGCGAGATTGTACACGTCATGTAGGTAGTCAACAGTCATGTTTTCAATCAAGACAGAAGCAGTCTATACAGAAATAGGCTGTATGGTTGGAAACCACAGTTCTTTCAATTGATAATTTTAAAAACTTATTTGTTTGTTTACTAAAAGTCATAAATCAAAATCATATTGTTAAGAACCATTCTTAATAATAAATAATTAATAAATTTACCATACGAAATTAATAAATTAAAAAACACTCCAATGTATTTCAAAAGAAAGTAAGTTGCCTTATACCAAATTTAATTTATTGTGTAAAATTTATAAACACCCATTTTAATATTTTTCCGTAGTTTTTCCACAGTCAAATATTTCGTTGCATTTACGATTGGCTTAACAATATACTGTGAATGGTTTATTTATTATTCACAACCTCTTCATTGGGACAATCTTAAATGTTCGGATTCGAAAATATGCACAAAGATTTTGTTTGTAGCTGACCCTCAGATACAGGGTGACTTGGCTGTGCCAGCTCCTATCAACTACATATTTAATTGGGACAGTGATAGGTAAGCTACAGTTTTCTCTATTTAATTATTTCGTTTATAACTATTAAATCTATCTCAAACAAATTCCAGGTATTTGAAATCAACTTTTTCAGTGATTTACAAATATTTCAAACCTGATATTATAGTTTATATGGGAGACTTGATGGACGAAGGCTCTATATCTAGTATTGAACAGTTCCAAAACTATGCAAAAAGACTTTTTAAAATATTTACTGTGGATTCTGAAGTAATGGTATGTAACACAATTTGTGTCTTGGGCTTCTTCACTATGTACAATTTGAAACTTAAATATGATACAAACTTTTTTCAGCAAATTTGGATTCCTGGTGATAATGATATTGGTGGAGAAAATGAGCCAATAAGACAGGATAAATTGCAAGCATTTGAGAAGGTTTTTGCTCAAACTACTTCAGTTGTTAGAATTCCCCATAGAAATTTAACATTTTATAAGGTCAATGGGATAACATACAGATATCCAAAGAGCAATATCAACTTGGAAGATAATGATTACAAAATAGTAATCTCACACTATCCAATTACTCTTAGACAACTGTTTGCCAAAAAAGTAAGGAAAATTACTTTTAAAATAAGAAATATCCATATTGCAACAATACAGTGACTTTGATTTATTCAACAGGTTAATAATGCAGTACATCCTAATGTATACTTTTGTGCACATGAACATCAATCAAAATATGTTAGCCAAACTAAGGAACTAACAGGAAGGGTTACACATCAGTTGCGAGGAAATGATATTATTGAGATTTCTGATGATTCACTTTTATATGAAATCTATGTACCAACATGTTCCTATAGAATGGGAACAAGTGATATTGGTTATGGTGCAGCTATAATAGGTTTGTATGATTTTAATACCTTACTTTGTTGATCAGGGAAAGATTTTTGAATTAGCAAGAAAAGGTAATAATATTTTCAATGTATAATGTTCACTAACACAATTCTTTACATTTCTTTTCAGAAGGCAACTCCCGTTTAAAATACACAGTGTTCTGGTCTTCTGGCAGGTTCCTTACATTATATATCTATCTCATTCTTGCCATTTGTATATTTTTGTTCATGATGATTTACTCCACTGGTAAAATTTTGTTATGTTATAAAAAATTCTTTACACACTACAGTATAATTCCACTTCATGATAAGCCATAGAGAAAGATGTTTTAAAAATGTTGTTTATAATATTTAAGTGATCAATGCATTTTTGTTATATTTGATATGTTTAAAAAGCCATGTACACAGTTGATCATAAATGTCATGGTATTTAAAAAAAATTATGTAATACATAATAAAAAGAAAATTGTAATTTTGATCAAGTTTTACACTTTGACTGCAAAAAAGGTTTTTTTCCAAAATTTCAAGTATTGGTGTATAGAATTGAGTATTATTTTGTTATACATTCTTTATTGAACAAGTGAGTGAGAATAAAATAATTTATTTTGTTACTTAAGATAATTTATTTTGATAAATATATTTACAATTTTACACATTATGATCTAGTATCCTATTATGTTGTTTTTTAAAACATTAGCAAAGTTTGTAATTTTATAAACAATGTTTCAGTATTACATGTTCTATTTACTACAAAAATTTTACTCTAAGAGTATTTTACCAAATAAAATATTATATGTTAATTTTTCTTTCATTTAAATGTCGAACTAACTGTACAGATGCTATCATATACAGATTTAAAATAATAAATGTTTGAGTGTATGGCAATAAAAGAGTTCTTGTAGCTTTATTTACTAGACCAGTTAATAAGTTAGCTATTAGAAAATATGTTAATCCATGTGAGTTGATGGCCATAAGAGTGCTTGGTACTATAAAATACATATTTTGAAATATAATTTCGAAGAAATACAGGATTATTAAAATAGTTAATGTCACAGCAGAAATATACACACAGTAACCCATGTTGGCTAATGCTCTTGAAGTTGGAAGGTAATTGTTAACAACAATAGACAGAATCCATAGGCAGAAGCAATGAAACAGAAGTGCCTTCATTACACATAGCCTAGAAACGGATTCATTTCCTAGTATTTTCTTTACATGCACAGCATACAGATAAATTGATATGTAACCTAAACAAGATACTATGCCTTCCCTGTTGGCATTGATTAAGGTATCCCTGGGAATGTCGCTGAACACCCAGGCCTGCAATCCATTGAACAAGCAATACTCATGGAAAACAATTACAACAATACTACACAATAAAGCATTGCTAGATATGGATATCAAAAGGATTGAAGACAACAATTTGCACACTGCTATTGTGAAGAAGAAGTTCCAGTGTACTCCATATTCTGTAACATGCTCTTGATAATCTAGTTCTTTCACTGCTATATATCTTGCTGTTCCAAGAAATACAAGTATTGTAAATAACTTGTAATTATTTTTCAAAAACTCCTTACAATTTTGCTTCATATAATGTTTGTGCACTAGACCACTCATAACTACAAATAAGCCAACACCTGTGTCCATTAAACTGTAACCAAATCTTTCAGTCTTTGCTAAATATCTTGGAAAATCTTGAAAATCAACAGCAAGTATACAAAATACAGTTATCAAATATGTTAGTCCTCTCATGCAAGTAATGGAGGCAATCCTTTTTGTTGGGAATGTATTATTACTTAAAAATGCCACTTTTAAATTAATTTCTGATCTATTATGTATAACTTCATGTATCAGAAGAATGATTAGGATGATATTAAACAAATAAATGTATTCGGAAAGGATAGTATTCGCTAATATCATTGGCAGTATAACAAAAATGTAATCATAAAAATAGTTTGTTTTCTTGGAATTCTTTGCATTTAAACAGTATATAAGTGTACTTTGGATAGTGAACAAGATATGCATAAATGTATGTAATGGGGTTGTGCCTTTGTTGTCCTGCATAAAGGACTCATGATACATTTTATATTCCAGCCAGTTCATGTCTACAAATTCTGTTTGGAGTTGGGCCTATTCTTTATTTATTAAACTTCTTAGTATAGTATTAACATTTGTTCTATAGCTATATTAAAATTCAATTTACTCTGTCACATTGTAAATGTATATACAATAATTATTTACTTGTTTAGCTTAGCACTCGATCACTATTTTTTTTTACAAATAAAAATATTATAATCAATCAATCAACAGAAGAACAGCTGATTTTGACACACTGCGGTTGTAGTCAAATGATTGACAATCACTAAAATAAGAAATGTAACGTTTCTAGTGGGTGCCAATAATCGGCGGTCACTTTGCTGTCACCCTGCTGCCACTTTAGTATTCGTGTGTACATACGAGATATGTTGTGTTGTATATTGATTGGCGCCTTTGATCTCAATCTCACCTGATTTAAATGCATTAGCCAACATGGGTTACTGTGTGTATATTTCTGCTGTGACATTAACTATTTTAATAATCCTGCATTTCTTCGCTCTAATTGAATTAATTTGGAAAAAAACCTAAAAAGGTAAGTGATTGAAAAATAATCTATACTTACCTTATTTAAAAAACTTCCATCTATCTGTCTCTGTATGTGGGATTGACGTGTCCACAGGTTATTTCCAAATTTAAAATGATAATCTTTGAACGACAGCACTTAAAGCGGATAAAAGTGACATGATGTTAGCAGGTACAGACCGTTCACTATAAGATGTCCCCTGCCTGCTGATGTTGGCAGCATTGTGGCAGCAGTGTTACCAATAATATGTGTCCATTTTAACCCCGTAATCTAACTTTGTTTATACCTACCACGAATAAATATATGTTTAATTTTCTGATTTGTAAATAATAAACAACTATAAGACTAGGAAGGTTTTGAATGACGACGACGCAATTGCTATTATACGAGGGCGAATCAAAAAATTCTTAGAATGAATACAGAAAAAAAATAATTAAAACAAGAATATTTTATTTTTCTACGTAATCTCCTTCTAATCTAATACACTTAGAATACCGCATCTCCAACTTTCTTATTCCTTCCGCAAAAAAATCATTTTCTCGACTATTAAAAAACTCCTCTGCGGCAGTCATAACCGAGTCATCATCGTCAAATTTAGTTCCACGAATATGCTCCTTTATTTTTGGAAATAAGTGAAAATCACTCGTGGCTAAGTCAGGAGAATATGGTGCGTGATCAAGGACTTCGAAGCCAACACTGCGGATTGCGGTGAGCGCAATTTCCGAACGATGAGGTGGAGCGTTATCCTGGAGAAACAACACGCCCAATGACAATTTCCCACGACGTTTTTCTTTAATCGCTTCACGTAATTTCGGGATTAAGTTTGCATAATAGGATCCAGTTATCCAGGATCCAGTTATCGTTGTTTCTCCAGGATAACGCTCCACCTCATCGTTCGGAAGTTGCGCTCACCGCCATTCGCAGATCGCAGATCACTGCAGCACGAGAAATGTAAATCCGCAGAGCTAATTAAATTAGTTAAAGAAAATAAAGTGGCAAATGTGCGATACGAAATCGATGAACTGGCTCTGGAGAACGGTCATCCCGTTCTAAGAATTCCATCGTATCATTGCCAATATAACGCGATTGAGCTAATCTGGGCTCAAAGAAAAGGTTACGCCGCCCGCCACTATACTTCCCCGCCATTCAGCACGAAAAAGATGATGACCCTATTAAAAGAAGCCTGCGGGGAAGTCACTAGAGATGACTGGGCAAAGGTTGTTGAAAGACTAAAAACCTGCTTATGGAATATTTTGACCGAGATATCAGGATTGATTCTGTTATTGATAATAAAATAATTATACATGTAGGCGAAGATGATGATGAAGACACTACCTCCTCAAGCGAATCGGAGTCTGGTTAATATTCTCTAGGCACATTCAATTCAATGTACTTTATTGCATAGAAATACAGATTGTAACTTTGTAACAAAAAATAAATAAAACAATTTTATTATATTTATATTACCTTTTTTTGGTTTCCACTTAAATTACTAAAATATAAATTTTAAATGATTCCGCCAATTTAAAACGAAAATAATCTTGAAAATAACGCGGCGTTTCATTTTGGAGGAACGGTAACGAACTTAGTGTTATGTTGTGCCCATCAATAGTCGTGACTAACTGATAGGTGTCAGGAACGCATTCTCTGAACGGCCGAACTACCTAACCTAACCTGACCCAAGCCTAACCTATCGTAGTTTACATAGTCATTTTGAAAATTTGTATTATTTATTTGTTTTTATTTTGTCAAACGCATTGAGGTGCTCCTTCTGACTCATGTCTGTCAATGTGCCAACATTATAACGTATATAACGTAATACTTAATAAAATTTAGAAAAAAAAAACATATAGAGTTTTATAGAGTACGGGTATGCTTTAAAACGGGTAATGCAATGATTAAACTTATTGAAAACATGCAGTACAATTGACTACAATAGATTTATATCATTTTTCATATTAAAGTTTCTCCTAACACCTAAAACGTGTTTTAGTCGTGTAGTGTTGTTATAACAGCAATGATATGACAGTACCTACATTTTTTTATCTCTATAAGGTAGTTTTGGCGAAGATAGACATATAATTTCTTCGCGATAAGATATAAAATTTCGCGGGTTTATGCTACTTACTGCTACTATAGAAAATAGTGTAAGTGAGTTTAATTACCGGCGCATCCATTTTGAACACAGATGACATGGCCCCACCACTGATTTTCTTCAATTTCTCTTAATCATTTGAACGACACTTTTTTGCCTTTACGACAACAACAGATATTAAAGCATTCGGTCTGATAAATCTTGTACTAAATCATTCTGTTACCTGTTTAAAGCATACCCGTAATCTACGAAGCTCTACAAAAAAGGGTATTTTTCAAAATTTTAGTATTAGGTAGGTACGTTGTAATTTTGGCACTATTTTTTATATTAATAGAACCAACAATCTTACAGACAGAAATTTCTTTAAGGATAATTTTAATGGTATTTGTGAGGTGGCGTGGCTGCAAAGGACACTGCCTGGCCGCGCCACAAATTTCCTTCGATTTCTCTTAATGCTTTGACCGGTTTTTTTTCCTTTTACGACAATTACCGACATGTAATAGACATTTGTTCTGATAAATCTCGTACGAATTGCTTGATGTTGCGTGGCCACGAAGTATTACACTAGTCATTGGTTTATTCATGTCTAGCTACAGGGCCGTGTTTACCCGGGGGTGTACTTGCGCGTAGCGACAAATGCGTATGTGCAAAATTAAATATTAATAACCTCCTTTGTGTAGGGTAATAAAAGTAGTCTTCAACAATTATCATTGTTTTACCACAGATTAGGTAATAGGTTTTACTTTTATGACGCTTTCGGCGCTTGTCATACCGTTCATGATATGTAAGCTCAAATGACTCTTATTACCAAACTTATTACTTAGGCTACCAAAATGATTAATCTGGAAACAGATTTGGAGCAATACCTCACCGATAGTTTGAACAGTTGTTATCTGTTCCAAAATTAATTGCTGAAGAATGCGAAATGGAATTTAAAAAACTGCTCGTCCACGTCCCCTAAAATGACATTTTGATTACGAGGCTGCAGATGAGCCCGTTTTAGACTCAACCAACCAACTTTAAAGTATGTTTCTATTTTTTTTCTACTGGACACTGCTCTGTCGAAATTAAGTGAGAGATTCGTTTTGCTGACCGAACACAATTCAGTCCTTTCACTATTCCAAAATATTGAATGCTGGAGGAAATTAGAGATGCATGAAAAACATCTCAATGTTATCGGCTCCAAGAAAAACTCTCATTTGAAAATAGATTTGGTATTGACGGTGACGGTTTATATAATGAATTAGAATTGTTGTCAATATTTTTTCTCAATGTATCAACAAGTACTCCCACTGATAGGAAGATATTTACCTAAGCTATACCTACATGTAAATGGTAATTTTTTATTGGACCCGCATCTGTTGAGGGGTTATAGAGTAGGTCAAAACAAACCATTTTCACTTTGAAACTACCCCTCCTAAAATTTACCGTTTTTGAGTTATTTTACTTTTTAGGATTTTATTGTTAACACCCATTTTTCACTAGTTTTTGTGAGAAATAAAAATGTTCTTATTTCTCACGAAATCAAACTGCTTTTTTTGACGTTATCATGTAAAAAAATAATGAGTTCATGATATGAAGTAAAAAAAACTAAAATAACGTCAAAGGCGCGCATGTCTTTCAAGCACTCTCATTTTAAGTTAAACCAAAAAAAACGTAGGTCCTACTTAAAATGCCTCTCCTGTAAAAAAATCCTAGTAACTTACTGTGCAAATTCTATAATAATGCACTTTGTTTAAGCTATCTAAGGTATAATACTTAGATATGTACTAACTATTGTGAGGGAAAATATTGGTTTAAAAATTATAGGGACAGTCTTGGAGATAACGAGTTTGTTATGAAAATAAGATTTAGAGTCAGGATCGCATTCTCCTATGGCATGATATGGCATGTAATAGTGGGAGAACAGACTTGTATAGTGCATGTTGTGCACAACTTTAAATACTGATATTCCAAGGCATCAAATTATTTCAATATTCAAAGTCACATTAGGTGGGTTGGATGGGTCTCATCCTCTTCGTCCACTTACTACACGCGTGGCCTACTTTCTTCTGATTTTCCTCTCTTGATACAACCACTGTATCTTAGCCACCAGTAGATACTATGGGATACCAACGCATCGGGCAGTTGTCAGCCTGGGCCCCAAGTCTGTAACTTTTAAAACAAGCCATCGGTTCGAAAATGGCCAATCGCCGAACCAATGGTTCGATTTTGGCAGTCTGTAACGCACACACGTACGTCATACGCACCATTGGTGACCACTGACCACTGGTCTTTTGCCTAAATTGCGTAGTCTGTAAGCGCGAACAATCGGCGTGCCATCGGTTCGGTGCTAAATATTGGTTGTCTGTAAGGATTTCTGACACATGTTTGGTCACGTGATAGGAACCATCGCTTCGTTTTGCAACAGTTGATCTTGGGACGATTGTTTTAGCAACCATTGTGAAAAGTTTTATTATTTTTAATAGAAAAAAAATAAGTTTATAGATATGTTTTGTTGGTGCGTGAATTTTTATTTATTGTTTAATGGTTCATTGAGTGTTAAGTGTTTTTTAAGATTACTGTTTTGTTTTAATTTATAAGGTGAAGATGAATTCTCTTGGTCGGGCAATTTTCGAGCTGGCCTACGCTGTTGATGCTAGCCGAAGACGGCAGGCCGAGATACGAAGACGCCGTCAGGCAAGAGCTGAAATGCGGAAAGCAATAAGGCCATTAGAGCACTTTTCTGAAACGGAATAGTTGAAAACATTCCGTTTCAGAATAGAAACACTGCAGGCAATAATACATGAATTGTCGCTACTTCTTCCTCAACCTCGCCGACGTAATGGTATTTCACCACAATTGTGCTAAGGCTTCGTAACTCCGCTGAGCGGTTCACGTGCCCTAGTGCCAGCTCTGGATGCTGCTCTAGGAAGTCCAGGAGGACGTCGATTTGTTGCGCCAAAATCATAGTTAAAAACTTGAAATCCCAACAACTGAAAGTGGAGGGAATTTTCAAAGTTAGCAGTCAGTCAAACGTCTTTGTCAGTCTGACTGGAGTGAACTTGACATGTTATTTTTCAAACTTTCAGTAGACAAACACGTAAAATTATCGGTAAAAAATAAATTATCATTGTTTTAATAGTTAAGCATTAAAAATATATTGCTTTACAAGTATGCTGTAGTAAGATTTAAATAATTAACAAATAAATTTTGTGTCAATATTTATGAATGATTGACGAGTTCTTAAAAAGACAGGCGAATGAAGTAATGAGTCACTGAATGAACCCACAATACCAATGGCTCGAAGCCCCATTGGTTCGTCGAACCACTGGTTTACCATCGGTTGCGTTACAGACTGCCAACGAAATACACTCGAATACTCGATGGTCTACCACAGTCTACCATCGGTGCGTAAAACCAATGGTGCTTCAAAGTTACAGACTCGGCCCCGATAACGTCGCGTAAGTTCTTGACGTGCTGCCCAGGATTCTCTTCGTTAAAATAGGCAGCCGAAGTAAATAACATCAAAATTACAAGCAAATATCGTAAAACAACTAACATAGTCAGGTCACAGGTTCAAGTAAACCATCAGTCCATCAGTATGACTTATAAAAATACATAAATATTTCAACGGAGACAATTTTTTTGTTTCGCACTTTTAGAGCATGTTTTTAGAAGTCGGGTTTTAGTTTTTTCCAATCATTTTGGAGTAATAGTATTTAACTGTTTTAATTGATTTGTTTTAATAAAGCTCTTTCATTTACATACTCTACACGAAACCGTAAGGAATTTTTTTTAGTTCTTTACTTTATAAAAATTAGATGGAGTGCAGATGAACATTCATACCCACATACATACATACATACAGATCAAAATCATAACCCTCTTTTTTGCTTCGCATAGTCGGGTAAAAAAATGCACGGATGCCAAAATCACACTGATTGTGTGTAACTTTCTTTTAAAAAAATACCCGATTCTAGGCTAGACTCGTCCCGTGGTGCCTACTGTAATTTTTTTATTTATTTATTTATTACAAAAATGGTTGCATTAGGTACCTACCTTTAAATTTATTTTTCTAGGAATATTATAACACCTACCTGGGTATTATTACATGGTTGAAAAATTGAAACAAAAATGTTTTGGTTTAACTTAAGAAAAGAATAGTGCTTGAAAGCTAATTTTGATCTCGTTTAAATGTGTAGGTACTGTTTTAGGCTTCTTTTGAGACCCAAAAACAATATCATCAGTTAACTAGTTTTGTTTTATATTGTTACGAATTTTCAGAATCGAAAGCAAAAATAATTTCAGTCTTTGGCTTTATCAGCATATAAAAAGTTTGAAAAAAAATGACCAGGTTTTCAATTTCTCAAAAACTTCTCTAGTCTTTCCTCTTTCCAATGATATGCCACATGGCACAAATACTATAAAAACATAGCGAAATTTGCTAAATTATTTATTTATATATTCTTTATTGTACATTCAATATTTACAGAGTAAGTTTATAACAATACAACAGAGTACAATTGGCGGCCTTATTATCAAAAGATGATCTCTTACAGGCAACCTTTTCACAAGATAAGGACAATTACGAGGCGTGCGTCCGGCTGTCTGGACATTTTTTCGCAGAGCGTTGCTGCTTATCTAGGTGGCTAAGTCATCGTTTGTGACGACGATCTGTAAAGGTTTCATCGTTTGTGACGCTATAGTTTTCTCAAAAAATCGAAAAAACTTTGGCCAGCCAGCCAGAATTTCGCATTTTCCAGCATTCCAGATCTCAGCCCCCAGAGGGTTTTGAGGATCCAGCTGGTATATAAAGGTATGTGACGCGATATGTGACAGCAACTAAAGTGGTTTTATCAAGTAAAACGCCATAATTTTCGAGTTAACACGAAAAACAAGTGGCCAGCCAGCCGGACGTTTCTGGCTGAGCCACTTTGTTTTTTCCTTATATCTCAGTCATTAAAGCAATTAGAACTGAGTTTTAAGTTTAAAAGGAATGTGACGCGATATGTGACAGACCTCATATAGTTTAAAACATACCTGACGCATGTGTTTAAGAGTTATTTCGATAAAGATTTTGATGACAGATGACAAATGTCCGGCTGGCTGAGCCACCCATTCCAGCGCTTGCAGACGGTCCAGAAAGCTAGATTCTTATCAAAAGGAATGTGACGGCGACGAAGACAAGAAATCGTCGTATGTGACAGCTCTAAATACTGCCAAACAAAAATATAAGCGATTGTTTATTCTTTCATACAAAGTCAATTAGGGTGACCATATTTTACTGCTGTACATTGTCATCCTTATAAAATACTTCCACGAAATTTGTCAAACATGACAAACAACTTGATCATTACGTTGCTCTAATTAAGTGGGTAAATAAAAATATTATTTCATAATGCATCATGTATTTATTTTTTATTAATTTACTTTTTGTTTGTGTTTACCAATTAATAAAATCAGTCTGGGATTAATGTAACATGTTGAAAAAACTAAGTAAGTATACCCTTCTCGTATACAAACTCTTCAACTTTTGACTTGATATATTATTTGATTATTAATCTTGACATTAAACCACGAGAACATAAAACGTGTAAGTAATACCTACGCAACAAATTGGTTGGTTGGTCAAAAAGTTGGTTGTTGACAATAACTACCTGAAGTAATAAATATGATAGCTTAATATAACAGATATAGTTTGAATTGTCCGTAAATATTTCTTAGGTTATAGTATGATATACAGTTCATAAATTATTTTTTCGTATGGGAAGATAATGAAGTGCGAGTTATTTTACCTGTATAAATAATGCGAGAATTATTTATACAGGTAATTTATATGTAGGTTACTTATTACTATTATAAGGGTGTTGAATTCATATCCCAAGAGGGGAAGACGGTGTTTTCAGTGTTTTTTAACACAATTTTAACTAGCATTCAGCAATACAAATTAAGTCCTGTAAAAACACTATGTTGTAACACGGAAATAACTTACTTTTTTATATCAAATCAAATCAAATCAAATCACTTTATTGCAAAAAATATGGTATATAAAAAGGTGGAGTTATTAATAGATTTAGTTCACATATTAAACTGTAAGACAGCGTGCAATAGTTAAAAATTAGAAACTTAGTCCTATTTAATTGGAAATTTTAATAATACAATACTAAGTTAATTTCTATGTCCTTAAATCTAATATATCCTAAGGCGTCAAACATTTTTTTTTTTTAATTAACATTACAACATTTAACATTATTATAATTGTATTATGTCCTGTCCTGTATTCTTATTTGTCATTCAGAAATTCTTCCACAGAATAAAAACATTTTTCAACTAACCACTTTTTCAGTACATACTTAAATCTTTGTAATGGTAAACTTTTTAATTCGTTACTTAGCTTATTATAAATCTTAACCGCCATAGACAGAGTGTTTCTTTTACAGATATCCGTTTTAATATTTGGTAAGCACAATTTATTGGGAAACCTAGTTTTGAAGTTCAGTATATCTTTTTTTGTAACAAAGAGTTCTGGGTGCATTTTCACAAATAAGCTAGTTTCTAAGATGTAGATACAAGGCAGAGTTAATAGCTTATAGGACTTAAAGAAAGGCTTGCACGTAGTCCATGAATCAACATCAGCAATAGATCTTACACACTGTTTTTGGGCAATGAAAGCTTTGTTTATTTTGACTGAATTTCCCCATAGCAGTATACCATAACTTAGTATTGAGGCAATATAACCATGATATGCTTTGAGTGCGGTCTCTAAGTTTGTCATTTTTTTTAATCGCCAAAGTGCATAGGCAAATCGGTTCATTTTAGAACATACCTTATCTACTTGTATATTCCAAGTGCAATGTTTGTCAAATGTAATACCTAGGAAGGGATGCGCTTCCACTTCTGTAATTTTATTGTCATTATAAACTATATTAACGTTTGAAGTTTTGCCTCCTTTATTCGAGAATTGGATATATTTTGTTTTGTCCATATTAACCGTCAAATTATTTGAATTTAGCCAATTTATTATATCAGAAATAGTATTATTAATTATGTCATTAAAGTTTTTATTTGAATAGTCAGGAATTATTATCGAAATATCATCCGCATAAAGTGTCATATGAAAGTTGCTAATCATTGGTAAGTCATTGATATACAAGAGAAAAAGGAGAGGGCCTAGCAAACTCCCCTGGGGTACGCCCGTTTTGTTAAAATTCGTGTGTGACGACCATGTCTGTTCGTGTGCAGTAAAATTCGTACTTTTTATTTCAACGTACTGGCTCCGATCTTCTAAATAACTCTTTTCAACGTACTGGCTCCGATCTTCTAAATAACTCTTGATCCAGTCAAACGAAGTACCACGCACACCATATAGTTCGCATTTTTTAAGGAGTATTGCATGAGAGACAAAGTCAAATGCTTTGCTCATATCGAAGAAGACAACTACATTTTTGATCTTCTTATTAGTTAGATTTATTATTTCACTGATAAGTTTAAAAGCTGCTAGACTGGTAGATTTTCCTTTTTGAAATCCATATTGGTTCATATGTAGAATGTTAAATTTAGTCAAAAAATTCATAAGTCGAATAAACATACATTTTTCAAATATTTTGGATATTGTAGTTATTAATGCAATAGGTCGGTAATTTTTTGGATCATTTCTATCACCTTTTTTATAGATGGGTTTTATCACAGATGTTTTTAGTTTTTCGGGATAGACGCCCTGTTCAAAAGATAAATTGATAATGTATGCCAGTACTGGAGATATAAGGTCTCTACATTCTTTAAGTATGCTTGTTGGAATACCATCATAGCCAACCGAATTGGTATCCTTTAATGAATATATAATATTCGAGACTTCCTTAGTATTTGTCGGAAACAAAAACATGCTTGCTTTGTTTTTAGGTATATTTTTTGTTACTTGTGGATTAAATGTATGGACGGTGTTAGAAGTATTGATAAAGAAGTTATTTAAAAGATTGGAAATCTCCTCAGGGTTAGTATATGTTTTACTGTCAATTTTTAATTCATTAATTTCGTGTTGAGTGGTCTGAGACATTACATTATTTTTTATTATTTGCCATGAGGCTCGAGATATGTTTGTGGCTTTATTTATAAATTCAATATTATAGTTTTTATTGGCCGCGAAGATACATTTTTTAAATAATTTATTATATTTTAAATAGTTTAATTTATCCGTAGGTCTTTTAGTTTTGTAGTATTTAAACCTTAGATGCCGTTTCGTTCTGGATGATATTTTTAAACCATTAGTTAACCAAGTAGATTTCTTGGGTTTAAGTGTTTTTTTTATTGTATATACGGGGAAACATTGGTCAAACAGTAGCGAAAATATGTCAAAAAAATTATTAAATGCTTTATTAGTGTCAGTTTCAGAAAATACGGTCTGCCATTTTAATGAAGATAAGTAGTTCTGATATTTCAAAAGGTTTTCTTTACTTAGGTCCCGTTTTTTCACGTAAACAATTCTAGGAGGTATTTTTTTATTGGTTATTGGTATTTTTAAATACTGAGCGGTGTCGTGGTCAGACAGGCTTAGGGGAAGAGTACCTCCCACAGAGTCAGAGTTATTACTTATAATTTGATCCAAACAAGCAGTTAGTCTTGTCGGTATTGTTATGTGCAAATTAAAATTATAGTTTTCAATTATTATTTTGTATTCCATAGAAACTTCCGTATTTTTTAAAATGTCAATGTTAAGGTCACCGGTTATAATTACTTGTCTATTCTTTTTTGTCCGTAGGATTTGCAGTAGTTTTTCCAATTTATATAAGAAGTGGTAGGGATTGCTGTTTGGTATTCTGTATATACAAATAATTAAGTATTTATAGTCAGGAATGTCGATTCCACAAGATTCGAATAAATAGTCGCAATTCAACTCGTTTAGGAATTCTAGTTTTTTAAAATTAATATAGTCCCTGCAAAATATGCAAGTACCTCCACGATTTTCTTTTTTTTTCCTTGAGTACCAGTCCGCCATGGTGAAGCCATTAAATGTAATATTTGATTCATTACCTGCTTTGATGAAAGTTTCAGAAAAGCATAAAAAATCTATGTACCAGTTATCGTCATGAAGTTTATTAATTTCAATTTCAATTATTTCTTTTTTATTAATTAATCCAGCAATGTTTTGGTGAAGTAGAGTCAGTTTATTATGGTCATTATTAGCAACGAAAAAACTTATCATTTAAAGACGCGCCCGGATCTGAGACATCTTGCTGGCTGGCTGTTTTTTCTGAGGTTAATTTGTTTTTTTGGCGTATAGCCTCAAATAGGTAAGGTATGGTAGTCTGCTTTAAGAAGTTAACTTTCTTTTTAAAATTTGTTACTTGCAAGCCCTTAATCTTGGAAAAGTCACGAACGAAGTTTGTATCATAATAAATACAGTCTAAGATAAAATTAATTTTCTTACAAAGAGCATACAAATTAATAACTATGTTAATTTTGTCATTAAATATTTTATGGTTTTTTGGGCATTCAATGAAGTGAGAATTCGGAAAAAGTTGACATGCTCGATTAATTTCCTTGTTTATCATAAACTCGTTTAGATATGGATTAGTTAAAACACTTAACACTATCACTGTATTGTTTTTTAGATTATCTAATGTTGAGTATAGTTCAGATATGAGTTGAAGGGGATTTTTGTCGTTTTCACCAACACAAAAAATGAATATATCCGATTTTGAGATGTCGTTACAACAGCCACGTAAAATTTCTTTGACGTTAGCATTGGGCTTAGTTATAGACACGACATCATAGTTTTCGTAGCTCGTTTTAAATCTTGACCGTAGCAGAGACAATGCTAAGCCAACGCACTGTTGTGAGCCAAATATTTTTATGACGCTTTTATCTTCTCTTTTTTGATTAGGCTTAGGTAAGTTATTTTCAGATGAATTATCTATTTTTTCGTACTGTGTAGGAGTAGCCACCTTTTTTATTGATTTATTTTGTAATGAGCTAGGTGTAGATTCATTACATGATTCCCTCTCATTGAAACACTTTTTCTTACTCTGTTTCAAAGTCGAAATAGGACTTAGGCAACATATTTGTTTAAGGTTATTAATTGTTTTTTCTTTTTCGTTTAATTCCTTCTGTAGCGCCAATTTTTCGAGTGCTAGATTCTCGATTTCCGTTTCCGCTATTTCTAATTTGTGCATCAGCTCAAGGTTACTTTTTTTAATAAGTTCGACGTCTTCCTCGTCACACCGTGTTGACAGGTCAGGTAAGCTGCGCCTTGGAGTAGAGTTTGGTGACAGTTCGGAGTTATCATACATTTTATTTTTTCGTGGGTTTGAAATCGTTTTTTTACTGTCCAGAGTACTCTTTTTATTCATTCGTACTGTAACGTTCTCATCACATAACCGTAATGGCGTAACGTTGTTAACAGAACTTAATGTTTCTATGATATTTTTATCCTTGTTTGCAGGCGTGCTGATTGTGGCTTTATCGACCTTTTTGTTTTTAGTCTTTTTAGATAGGCATTGTGGGCAATTCCATTTTTCTTTTTTATCTTTGTTTAATTGTAAAAATCGTCTTGTTGACATAACAGCGCAGTCCAGGTCAAAATAATTTCTACACTTAATGCATTTTAATCCATCGCCTTCCGCATAACTCTTTTTACACTTAGCGCATGTAAAGTCCATTTTATTGGTTTATCGTTTTTAACTCTTTATTTATATTGTACAAAAGAAGAATAATTCCGCCCGGCATACAGCTTAAACATAGGAGCAGAGTAGTGTAGCGGGTGGTGGGTGACTCACGGTTTTAACGGCGATCGCGAGCAGGATAGCAGGTCGCGGCGCAGGCGTTGGCGGCGGCGGGTAACGCCGAGCGCGGCCGAGCGATGACGAAACGAGCGGTCGGGCGGCCGATGCGTTGGCCAGTTGCGAGTCGTTACCGTTATCTTTGTAATAACTTGAATGGTTTTTCGTTGATATAATTGTAAACCAGTTGATTAAATGTTTTGGGACAAGCACAACTTGTTGCTGTTTTCTCTCAGCTAAACACTAGTATAACTATCACTATAGGGGCTTAACTTTATACCACTTTAAAATTAAAAAGATTGTGGAGCAAACGAACGTAATGTCACCTCAACGAGCGCCATCGTGTAATGGTATAGGTAGCTTGTAGCCAAAAAACTACTTTACTGTAAGTACCACTCACTTCACATCATTAACAAAATAATAAGTACCTTTTATAAAATAATTCTACTCCGAGCACTTCCATGGCGGGCACAGACTGACATGTTTTAAGAAACTACGCACTAAAAAAGCTACTGACGCGCGCGCCCATGTACAAAAAATCTGATTGACACTAACTGATGACTGAACCACTGGCCACGGACTAGTTAAACAACTTTATTGAAATGATGTAGCTAAAATAGCAATATTAAGTGTTGAATAAAATATTTATGTCGATTTCATTTTGACATTTTCTTCGAAACAGGAGAATACCAAAAAAACAATCCGAATTAATCAAAAATTTATAAACTTGTAATAGAGTGCGGCCGTTGCGGGAATGCGTTCCTGACAGCTCCTTATGTCCACTGAATAAAGTTTATTTCCGATTCGAAGGGGTAAAATCTATGATTTTGACAGCTGTCAGGAACGCAAAGTCCCGTGATTGAAATAGATATATGGTATGCCACCTTGCCTGCTCGCATGAGTGAATATAAACCAACAAGTAGATATCTATAAAAAATATCGTAATGCCTCCTCTAAGAAGGGTTTTTTGGTTATCAGGGTTTTCAGTAGGTAGAAGTTATTTATTTAGTTAAATTATGTATGTTTTACATATAAAATGTATTACATCAAGGTTCAACTTCAGTAACCGTGGTAAAATATGGTCTCTCTAATTCACTTTTTACGTACCTACCTACATTAACTGTTACTTACCTACTTGCAACTGTAATTTGTTGCGTTATATACCTACTTACATGTTTTATGTTCTCGTGGTTTAATGTCAAGATTAATAATAAAATAATATATCAAGTCAAACGTTGAAGAGTTTGTATACGAGAAGGGTATACTTACTTAGTTTTTTCAACATGTTACATTAATCCCAGACTGATTTTATTAATTGGTAAACACAAACAAAAAGTAAATTAATAAAAAATAAATACATGATGCATTATGAAATAATATTTTTATTTACCCACTTAATTAGAGCAACGTAATGATCAAGTTGTTTGTCATGTTTGACAAATTTCGTGGAAGTATTTTATAAGGATGACAATGTACAGTAGTAAAATATGGTCACCCTAATTGACTTTGTATGAAAGAATAAACAATCGCTTATATTTTTGTTTGGCAGTATTTAGAGCTGTCACATACGACGATTTCTTGTCTTCGTCGCCGTCACATTCCTTTTGATAAGAATCTAGCTTTCTGGGCCGTCTGCAAGCGCTGGAATGGGTGGCTCAGCCAGCCGGACATTTGTCATCTGTCATCAAAATCTTTATCAAAATAACTCTTAAACACATGCGTCAGGTATGTTTTAAACTATATGAGGTCTGTCACATATCGCGTCACATTCCTTTTAAACTTAAAACTCAGTTCTAATTGCTTTAATTACTGAGATATAAGGAAAAAACAAAGTGGCTCAGCCAAAAACGTCCGGCTGGCTGGCCACTTGTTTTTCGTGTTAATTCGAAAATTATGGCGTTTTACTTGATAAAACCACTTTAGTTGCTGTCACATATCGCGTCACATACCTTTATATACCAGCTGGATCCTCAAAACCCTCTGGGGGCTGAGATCTGGAATGCTGGAAAATGCGAAATTCTGGCTGGCTGGCCAAAGTTTTTTCGATTTTTTGAGATCGTTTTTTTACCTTTACAGATCGTCGTCACAAACGATGACTTAGCCACCTAGATAAGCAGCATCGCTCTGCGAGAAAATGTCCAGACAGCCGGACGCACGCATTACGAGTACCTTCATTTAGTGAAAGGGGACGTCTTTCACTAAATTTTAAAGTGTGCCAAAAACATCTTTTTTGCAGAAGCTAGAAGCTGTTATCTCACTCTTGCGTAATAAAATCAGGTTTAATTATATATTTTTCTTACATAGGATAAACCTGTTTGGGTAAGTTGCGAATAGGTAGACCGAGATGAGGTGAAGCCGCACTGGGATTCTCCTCTTAGCATTTATTTTAGTAGATGTGAACGACTAACGGCTTGGACAAACTATACTATTAAATAGCCACTAGGTTCACGGCAGGGTTTTATTCGCTTCTATACAGTTCAGTTTTTGTACAGGATTTTCGTCAGGAATTTTCGTCAGGATTTTCGCCAGGAATTTGCGCCAGGAATTACTGCAGGGATTTGTTCAGGAATCTTGATTAAAAACACTTTCTTCTATTTTCAGGACACTTGTTGCTTCGGGAGGTCGGAGTGCCATACTGAGGTTTTGCCGACTATATAATATTTAATTTGGGCGGCCCGCAACTAGTGTAGGCTTGCGGGCGAGCAACTATGCGTGTTTCTACCTATCACGCTTAAAGTATGGTACTCTTTACTCCGTCTGCGTACTGTCTCTTTCTTTATTAAAATTCAAAATAAACTTATCCTATACAAACTAAGTGGACTGTATTTTTAATTAAATTCTTATAAGATACGAACATAAACTATTATAACAACAACTATACATTTCTTATAAGCTATAAAATCAATTCAAAGTTATCTTTATTTACATAATATTAAGAATTATACGAATTTCAAATTAAAACTATCTTCAGTCGTGTACATAATCTCCCGCCGCAGTCTTGACTGGAACCATCAGGGGGTACACGTTCAGGAGACATCATCCTCGGAGTGGCTGCTGCAGGGCAGGATCACCAGCTTCTTTGTAGGTCTTCGCAGGGTCCCTTTGTTTGTCTGCACGTCGACGACTCGAATTTCACCATCTGGTCCGGGGTAGATATTTATGACGATGCCTCGGGGCCAGGCGTTTCGAGGGAGAGTTCCATCAGCTATGAGTACCAGGTCGTTGAGTTTGATGGTACCCTTGGACGTAGGTTCGCGTCTTCTTTGGAGTTCTGGAAGGTACTCGCGCACCCAACGTGCCCAGAACATGTCAGCCAGGCGCTGACTCTTCCTCCAATCCCGACGTCCGCAGCTGTCTTCCTCGGTGAAGGTGCCAGGTACGGGTACTCGCGAGGCACCACCCAGTAGGAAGTGGTTTGGAGTAATCGCCTCTGGGTCTTCAGCTTCCGTCGAGACGTGTGTGAGAGGTCTGCTGTTGACTGTGTTCTCTATTTCAACCAACAGCGTCTGCAGGATCTCTTCTTTGGGGGCTCGTTCATGTAGAGTGACATTTAAAGCAGTTTTCACACTTTTAACCAGCCGTTCCCACGCGCCGCCCATAAACGGCGCGCTAGGAGGGATGAAACGCCACTGTATCGATTGCGTCGAGGCTTCGTCTCTTAAGGCTTCGTGCGCTGCTTTCTTCAGTTCTATGTCGGCGCCGCGGAAGTTAGTTCCGTGGTCTGACCAGAGTTCTGTAGGGCATCCTCTTCTATTTATAAAGCGGCGCAGGGCCATGATAGCCGAGTCCGTGCTGAGGCTGCCGGCTAGCTCCAAGTGTATCGCTCTCGTAGTTAGGCATGTGAAGAGCGCTCCGTAGCGTTTTTGATGCGTACGACCGACTGTGACTGTTAGCGGGCCGAAGTAATCCAGACCGGTGAAGGTGAACGGTCGCTTGTGATGGGCGAGACGACTTCGAGGATGGTCTCCCGTAGCTGGCCACGCTGGTTTCGCCTTTCTTATGCGGCACGCTTGACAGGTTTTTATTACGTTTCTAACTGCGTAGCGTAGGCGTAGCACCCAGTAGCGTTGACGTACTTCATTCGCCGTTGTTTCGAATCCACCATGATGAAGCTGTTCATGGACTCGTTTTATGTATAATCGAGTCCAGCGATGACTTCTATTTTCTTAGTTCGTTTTCGTGTATTTGAACACTTTTCTTTACTACGAATGATTTCTATGAACTGTAGGGCCCGTGCGGTCGCCCTCTGAAGTCTGATCCAGCTTGAAAATCTTGAAATATCCGGTAAGGCTTGTGTGAGTGTGTGTTTGTTTGTGTTAACACACACTCTTTCTTCACTATTATCGATTGGTGATTCTGACGGCTCTTCAGTCGGCCATTCGTCCTCGGGTGAGAGTAAGAACGAAGGCCCTTGATACCAGCGATGTTGCGAGTTGAAATCTGTCGGCGTTGTTCGTGTCGCGTCGTCTGCCACGTTGAGTTTCGTCGGTACCCAGCGCCATACATTAACTTTCGTGGTTTCTGCGATTTCGGCGAGTCTATGTGCGACGAAAGGTTTGAAGGCTCTCGGTCCCGTTCGAATCCAGGTTAGTACCGTTTTCGAATCAGACCAGTATACTCGACGTGTAGGCTTGAAGTCGTATTCTGTCGATGCAGTTTCGGCGAGGCGGGAACCCAGCGTGGCGGCTTGAAGTTCTAAGCGCGGTATTAAAATTACTTTCAATGGCGTGACTTTCCCTTTGCTGCAGGCTATAGATACGTGGATTCTTCCGTTTTCATCGACCGTTCTCCAGTATACGACCGTAGCGTATGCAGACGAGCTGGCGTCTACGAAGGTATGTAGCTCTCGAATCGTAGCGCGGGCCAACTCGGCGTGACATCTTTGTATTTGCAACTGTGGTAGTATTTGTACGTGAGTCATCCAACTATTCCACATTTCGGTTTCATTATTGTGAAGTTCAGCGTCCCATTCTATGCCGGACCTCCAAGTTTCTTGGAGTATCTTCTTAGCTTGTACGGTGATCGGCGTAGCGAGCCCGAGGGGGTCATATATTGACATGACTGTGCTCAGGGCTTCTCTCTTCGTAGGCCTCTTTTTTCCACTGAATATTTCATTTGTTAATTTGTTCTTGTTTATGTTGAATGATAAGGTGTCGAGCTTCGGGTTCCATATCATCCCCAGGATCTTCTCGGGCGCCAGTTGTACGATGTCTTCTTTACTACCCGGCGCTAGCGATTTTAAGACTTTGGTGGAGTTTGAGGACCACCTTTGAAGCGTATAGTTAGCGCGGCTGTGTATGAGGGCCAATTGTGACGCTATTTCGATTGTTTCGTCTTCATCGCAGTAGCTCGCCAGATAGTCATCGACATAATGGTTTTTAACGATGGCTGTCGCTGCTCGGGGATACTGGTCTCTGTGGTCTTCCGCGTTCTTATCCTTTACGTAGATTGCAGTGCACGGGGAAGATGTCGCTCCGAAGATCACGCTTTTCATTCTGTATTCAGTGGGCGCCCCTGTACGTCGATCTCCTCGCCAGAGGAAGCGCTGCATGTCTCTATCTTCTTTTCTGATTTCAACTCTCAAAAACATATCTTTTATGTCGGCTGTCACTGCTATGGGTTGTTACCGGAACCTCATGAGGACTCCCGGCAATGATTGGAGCATGTCGGGGCCCGAGAGTAACATGTCATTGAGGCAGACTCCTTGTGACTTGGCTGCAGCATCATGTACGATTCTCAGCTTCTCTGGTTTCTGAGGGTTGATCACCGCGAAGTGGGGAAGGTACCAGATTCGATTGTTTACTGGTTCAGGAGCTATCTCGGCGTACCCGTTCGCGAAGAGTGTTTCCATTTGAAGCTTGTATCTATTTTTCATCTCTTCATTTTTATCGAGCTTCTTTTCTATGTGTTCTAATCTCTTCAACGCCATGTCGTAATTATTGTGAGGTACGTAGTTGTCGATTTTCCAGAGAAGTCCCGTCTCGAAACCTCCCGCCGGTATGCGCTTAGTTTCATTTTGAAGTATGTCAAGCGCGCGTTGCTCTTCTCTGTTGTATGAGCGTCTCTTTTCAACACCTATTGACTCGAGCGCGAAGTGTTCATTCATCATACGTTCCATAGACTCTTGTTCTTCGAAGTTGTGAATGTGCGTAGTTCTATGGATAGCTTCTTTCTTCGCCCCGTTTGAGCCGTGTAGGACCCAGCCAAGCTCTGTGTAGGACGCGACTGGTTCATGCTGCCTTCCTCTTCTCATTTCATGTGTGACTAACAAGCTCCAATTATCTTGACCTATGAGCACTGTAGGCTTCTGTGTTTCATTTACAATGAACTTTTCTATGTCTTGTAAGTGTGAGCTGGTTTCTATTTTCTGCCATGAGATGGATTGAGGCGATAGTTGCAGGTCTTCCATCGTGCGTGCTGATATTCGATGGCGTTCAGTGTCGCGGCCTTGGATTTCGAAGAAGACGCGCCTGGATTTCTTGGCGTCTACGCGGGCACCAGCCACCCCCTCAATGTAGAAAGGGGATGGTGGCCCTGATACTCCAATCTTCGCCGCTACATCTGCTTCTATGAGGGTGCAGGTCGAGCCGTCGTCCAGCAGGGCGTAGGTATCTATCGTGCCCTTAGGTCCCGAAACTTGAACTGGAAGTATCTTCAATAATGCTGTTGAATGTACTCGTTCTTTGGCCGACGTTACTATGGCGCAGTCTTCGCTTTTCTCGTTTTCTTTTGTGATGTGGTGAAGGAGTGGATGATGAGAGTAGTCGCACCCGTCAATATCACATTTCTTCGTCTTGCAAAGGTGGCGGTAAAGTCGGCGTCGTAAACATCGAAAACATAGCCTGTGTTGTTTAGCTAGTTCCCATCTGTTTGAAACTTCAGCTTTCTTCATCATGGAGCAGTCTGATGGTTGATGGTTTTCTTTCTTGCAGACGACGCAGGTGTTTGTTGAAGGTGTTTTCGACTGTTGTGTGCTTTCTATGTGATAGTTTCGAGCTTGACGCTTCTCCCGCCGGTCTTCAGTCGGTGTCCCTTCAGCTGGCGCGAACTTCCCGCATCTGTCTGCTAGTCTATCGAAGAACTTTGCCATGATGATGAGATCTGGTTGATCTTCACGCTGCTCTGCTACGAAGTTGAAGTAAGAGAGTCGTAGCGCAGCTGAAAGCTTCTCTATAATGACGCGTACTATTTCTGCGTTATATAAGTAGTGCGGCTTCTGTAACGCTCGCACTGTCGCTGTGACGTTGTTTATTCTCGAAGCGAAGTTGCAAATATCTCTCGGATTCTCTTGAAGTCGCGGCAAGCTTCTCAATTTCTTGAGTTCGGCGGCGACGAGTGCGTCTGGGCGGCCGAACCGTGCTGCTAGTAACTTCATGACTTCTTTCGTAGTTGTAGCGCCGATGAATAAACATTGAACGGCGTCTTTTGCTATTCCGCGAAGGCATCTTCTTAACCTCGATAAGTTCTCTTGTTCAGTTAAGTAGCTTGCGGATTCTTCATATGCGGCTTTGAAAGGAAGCCACTCTCCCGATGAGCCGTTGAAACTTGGTAGCTCCATAACTCGCTGCGTGTGAAGTATGGTAGGTTGATTCACACGTGCCGCTGTATTTATGACAGCGGCTAACTTGTTGTAGTCGAAACACGAATCCCTCGCGTCGGTAGGTTCGATACCCGGCGCGGTCGATTGGCAAGGTTGTGTTTCTTTTAACTCGTCGACTCACGGAGGAAGTTGACTATTTTCTATGGGTTGAGCTTCCCTCGTGGTTTTCTTGTTCGATTTGGTGTTCTGGATCACCCATTCCGACGTCCGTTCCTCCCGAAGCGTTTCTTGAGAATCATGATCTGATATTTCCTCTTCTAATTCCAGCATGGTTATTCTGTGTTTCGAAAGTTGAATTTCTTTTTGTAGTAGCTCCTCTCGCGCCTTCGCTATTTCAACGCGGCGTGAACGTGTTTTGGCAGTGCTTGCGACGCTGGGTGGTCGGCTTCTATTCTTCTTTTTCTTTACTATTGAAGATTCTTCAGACTGCATTCTCCGACTGCTGTGATCTTGTTACAGGCATTTTCTTTCTTCAATAAACCGAACTGTTTGTGTGGAACAATATCCGCGCCTCGACAGGACCATAAATGTGAACGACTAACGGCTTGGACAAACTATACTATTAAATAGCCACTAGGTTCACGGCAGGGTTTTATTCGCTTCTATACAGTTCAGTTTTTGTACAGGATTTTCGTCAGGATTTTCGCCAGGAATTTTCGCCAGGAATTACTGCAGGGATTTGTTCAGGAATCTTGATTAAAAACACTTTCTTCTATTTTCAGGACACTTGTTGCTTCGGGAGGTCGGAGTGCCATACTGAGGTTTCGCCGACTATATATTTAATTTGGGCGGCCCGCAACTAGTGTAGGCTTGCGGGCGAGCAACTATGCGTGTTTCTACCTATCACGCTTAAAGTATGGTACTCTTTACTCCGTCTGCGTACTGTCTCTTTCTTTATTAAAATTCAAAATAAACTTATCCTATACAAACTAAGTGGACTGTATTTTTAATTAAATTCTTATAAGATACGAACATAAACTATTATAACAACAACTATACATTTCTTATAAGCTATAAAATCAATTCAAAGTTATCTTTATTTACATAATATTAAGAATTATACGAATTTCAAATTAAAACTATCTTCAGTCGTGTACAGTAGAGTATTAACCGCCTCCGCTACTTAACGCTATAACCTGGCCCAGGTCGTTCACTATGGTTGGAAGAGATCGATGAAATCGCGTCAAGTCAGGTAAAATAAAACTTTATTTTACTATTATTTTCATAACTTTTTTTTCTACAAACTATATTAAAAACAACTAGAGTTATTCTAACATAATATCTGAAAATTTAAGTTGCCTTATACTACGACAACACTAAGAAAAATGTGTTCCAGTAAAATATGTAATTATTTCCATTTATTTCTGTAAGATATAGATATACGGTCATTATCATTGTGACCCGAGACACGCACACTGTTGCTGGACAGAGGCCTAGGCACCTCAAGATTCTTCACGTCGTCGTTGCCCGCTCCTGCCCGGCCCGCCCTTACCCAGTGTTTGACATAACTAAGTGTATTTTTTGTACCTAAAGTAAATAATGTGAGCTAAGTTGCTAATTACAGTCGAGGCTTAATAATGAGCCGAGACTGTAATTAGCATTGCTCACGAGTTACATACGACGTTTTTCAACACACTTGTGAGTAAAAGACAGACCTACCTACGTGATCATAAAATTTATTTGAAGCAGCTGTTAGCTGCTGCGCGTCAGTAACCCTGTCCCACACTCGCCATTGTTGCTTGGAGGCGCTGCGCGTGCCGCTGCTGCTGCACGCGCGCCGCCGCGCCGCGCCTGTCCGCGCGCCGTCTGGACGCGCGCTCTCATATATTTAATGTATAACTCGGATCAATAAAATATGCTTTGTTTACTCGCATGTAATTTGCACTAAGATACAATTCAACTTTGCAGGATTCATTATATTATGCACTAGGCTATAATATATTATGCACGCGTGACTTATAGCCCAGTTTATAGTTCTAAATTCAATAGAATAAGGCTCACTTTACGAGCAAGTGTGTTGAAATAGTATATTATGTAACAAGTGAGCGAAGTTGCTAATTACAGTCGAGGCTGTGATTTGAGCCCGAGCCGCAGGCGAGGGCTTAATAATGAGCCGAGACTGTAATTAGCAACGCTCACGAGTTACATACGACGTTTTTTAACACACTTGTGAGTAAAAGACAGACATACGTGATCATAAAATAACAAACACACTTGATAACAAAGCTGTGAATTGTGATTGAAAAATGGCGCCGAGCCTCGCGCATGCGCGTAGGTTTTTTTTTCCGTCAAATGTGTCAATGTCTGTATAGCATATACAGCCTATTTTAAGTGAAAATGTTTAATTTGGAGTGGTAAATGCAAATATTTTAATATTTTATGACAAATGATTGTAAATTGTGAATAATTTGTTTAATATACAAATTTATTTTACTAATATAAGGCGCAAACATTTAAAAATGTATATGGATTTGAAGTGGTATAAAACCTCTTTGTTGTTTCTGAAAATATTTAGTGTATAACCCGGACCAATAAAATATGCTCTGTTTTCTCGCATGTTATTTGCACAAAGTTACAATTCAACTTTGTAGGATTCATTATATTATGCACTAGGGTATAATATATTAATGCACGCGTGACTTATAGCCCAGTTTATAGTTCTAAACTCAATAGAATAACGCTCACTTTACGAGCAAGTGTGTTGAAAAAACTATTTAGTTTTTTTTTGTTCCGCGCACCGTTGTTGCGGCAGGGGGTGGCGGTGAAGCGGACCTACGCCACCCATGAAAATATCAAAAATGATACGGATACCTGCATACCTATTATAAAGACATTTTGTATCCATGCTACAAACTAAAACACACTTCAATTCCAAAAGCCTCATTTTAGTTTAAGGTCATTTAATAAATGTTAATAATACATACATCTGATGTATATCTGATATCGAAGATAATCATGGAATAGTGAGCCACTGAAATCTTTTATTATTTGATTGATTTATTGTGGCAAACCCCAAAAGGTAACGTCCTCTGTGGGCAAACCAAAGAGGGGAGTACGAAGTTTAGATGTTTTTAGTATTTTACATTGAAACAGGTAAATTAAGATTTGTATATTGATAGTACATTGGTACAACCCTAACTTACTACCCTTAAGTTCTTTTGTAAAATGGGGGTGTTGACATAAAAATAATTCATGACTTAACTCAATCATTTATTTTTCAAACTTAAATAAAGACTAGCTTAAATCTAATTTGTAACTTAATTATTTAAAACTAACATTACATAAATATAAATAAAAACTCAACTCAAAACATATAAAATAGATATCCAAATTGGATATCAACAGCAAAAAAAAAACTTTCCAAAGTGACGGTTTTAAGTTTTCAGAACATTAAATCATGATAAAATAGGACTTAATGGGTGAGATTGATAAAAGTATCAATTAAAGAACAAGCAAATGATCGATAGATACATTAACCCACTATGGGTTAGAAATTATAGAAAACTCATAAGGCTGCATGGCGTATTGCAGACAGTAGAATCCACCGCAAATAAAAGAATCAAAATGTGATCCTGCGTCACCTACGTCACTATACAGTCTTATGTCAAAATCGATATGTAAAAGACCCTATTAATAGGTAGTTTAGAAGTCAAAGTCGTAGGGTCTCTGAGGGCGACGCTGTCCGAGCGGGATGTTGACTTCCTCCGCCGAGCGGTACACCTGCTGCTGCTGCGGCGAGGGGCGCGGGGAGGGGCGCGGCGCGGGCGGCGCGGGAGTGCGGCGGACGACCTCCTCCTTGGGAAACAAGGTTTCAAAAATCAGTTAAAGGTATGAGGTGCGTAGCAACTAGTAAACGTAGGACTGGGAGCAAAGGAAAAACATAGAATGTGCCAGCTGCTTCTATTCCCGGGCATACTGTTAAAGTCGGTAAAGGGACAGAGGTGTGATTGGGGATTTTTTGATAGGCTGACCCTGTCACTGCAATAGTCTCTCTCCACCAATAAATTACCTCCAAATTTATCAAACGTGACATCAGATGATTTTATAACCTCTGCTGTTCTGCCTTACCCATAAGGGATACAGGCGTGAAGTTATATATGAATGTATGTTGGATGTGCATTATGTAGAATGGTCGAAATTTCGATGTTGAAAATTTAGTGCCTCAAATCTACGATTAAATCTCAGAAAAAAAACTTTTGTGTCTACTCTAAAAATCTGTTAACTCTTGGGATTAAATTTGAAGAATAACGGTTCTTACCTCTTCTTCTTCTTCTTCATATCGGTCATCCCTGTAGACTTCAGAGGGGTAGTATCTGTCGGAGTATCGGAGGGACACGTTGGGTTTGCGCTGGACTTCTTCTTCGTTGATGGGCCGGTACAGGTACTCATTCACGAAGTGGTATTTGGACGACTTCTGGCAGATGTTATCGTGAGTCGGTGGCATGCAGATTAGGTGAACCTGAGGAAGGGCATGGAATATTATTATGCTTTCTTGTACTACACAATTTAACAACTCTTAATGGATGTTTTTAATTTTTTGCATTTATAATGCTCAATTATTCTTAAATAACTGAAAAAATGTGATAAATAAAAATTATTATTTAAGAATAATTGAGCATTATAAATGCAAAAACTTAAAAACATTATTAAACATTGCAATGCTTCACTTTAACTGGGATTCACAATTTCTGAAAAGAAATTGGTCTCGGGTGGTCTTAGCTGCAAAGCTATAATACCATTAGATAGAGCTACGTTAGCAATATAACGTAAAAACAAAAATGTGGTAAGTAATTTCGAGGCGTACCCTGGTAGCTCAGTGGAAGAGCATTCGTTCGGCAAACGAGTGGTCCCAGGTTCGAGTCCTGGTCGGGTAATTTTTATTTATCACATTTTTTCAGTTATTTAAAAATCTTAATGGGTTTTGTTGAAAGTAGTTTTGTTTGTAATTCTAATGCAGTGATGGTAGACTCATTTCTAATTTTAAATCTTGTGACTTATTTCAGGTGTAAGAATATTAAAGTATTTTGACTTTAACGTTGTCTTGCATATTCTTTATCACCAAGAGCTAAGTAAAGAAAGTATTAAGGTACTACAGAGATAGAGCAGGACCTATAGCTAACAAATCAGTTTTTACGTTTTAATATTTTAAGTCTGTGGGAAAGAAAAACATAGAATGTATGAGCTGCTTCTCTTACCGGGCATACTGCAAAAGTCAGTTAAGGGACAGAGGTTTTATTGGCATTTTTGTGGGTGATAGGCTGACACCCTGTCACTGCAATAGCCTCTCTCCATCATTATAATACCTCATTTGTCAAACGTGACATCAGATGGTCTTATAACCTATGGTGTTCTGCCTACCCCATAAAGGATACAGACGTGAAGTTATGTATGTATGTATGTAGGAAGCTATTTGTAATTGGAAGTTAAGATTACCTATAATTAGAGAATCAAGTTGCGCGTTGTCAAGTAATGTATGTTTGAACTAGAGCGTACAGTTTATTGCATCATAGCTAAAACAGGCAGTGATCGATTGTCGTAGTTCATTAGACATAATATCCAGTCATGTAAGAACTGACCTTATTTCTGCTCTGCTGACACCGGGTGATTCGTGCAGAAAGGCGTTAAAGCTAATAATCCCGCCTATTAGGCTTATATTAATGCGTGTGTTACGTCAACAGCTTCAGGCGATAGTTTTTTGTTTGTTTACTTCAATTAAGCCTAATGAGGTATCAAATGAAGTATGTTTATGGTTTACCGAAGTTTAGTATGTAGTGGTGGATAAGAATTCCTTAAGTGGTCTGCTTAGAGTGTCAAACGGCTATAAGGCGGCTTATCTGCAGTGCGATCACAGAACTATATCGAATCGTTTGTTAACGAATGTTCGTATAGTATGGAGACGGTTTTTAAGAAAAAATTGTAATCTATCCATTGCCGCACGGCCAGTTTAAATGAATTTGTGTGCCTTGTTAATTTTGAATGTTTGTAAACATGTTGTACTCATAAAGATCTGTAAAATAAAAAATGACGATGTTAATCAAAACTTGCAACCGACTCCATACTATACGAGCATTCGTAAACATTCGTTAATATACGATTCGATAAAGTTCTGTGATCGCACTTCTGAGTTGCCGGTTTTGAAGGCAATAACTCTCTAGCTGGTCTTCTCTTTTTCTTATTTAAATGATGATTAACGAAACTATAACGTTTAATTTCGTGCTTAAAATAAAAGGATACCTAACTAAGTAGGTACCTACGTAAAAAACTACTTCATAAAATGGAAAAATTTTCACCTTTTTCTACCATATTTTCTTCTTCCTTTCATTTACAACGGGGTTTGTACGTAAGTATTTTTATTTTTGTAGGACTACTGGAAAAGTGTTACAAGACGACATGCTTCTCCAAACGCACGACCAATATATCAGTCGTATATCTAATCAAAGTACCTGATGGAAAGTGAAGCCATCTGGGCAGATCCAGGAGTGCTTGACACTGTCCTGGCAGTAGTGGAAGACCTCACAGTTGAGTTCCTCATCCGCGTAGTAGCCGGTCTGCTTGCTGACGCAGTTGAACTTAGACTGCTGCAGCAGCTGGGACAGACGGTCGGGCTCCTCCTTCTCATCTTCAAGTTCATCTTCCACGTCTTGCAGCTGTTGTTGTTGTAGTTTTACAGGCTGGAATATGGTGATTTTGGATTAGTAGGAATAAATACTAAATGAATAAATTTTAGGTGTATCATCGATACACTTTATTCATTATCATCAATTGGAATATGGTGAATATATACTGAAAAATTGCAGCTGGTTTGAAAAGGGTAACTACTTTTTCATCAATATGTTTAATTCATTTTTCTTTTAAATGTAACACGGCTGCACTTCTTAATCGGAAGATGGATGATAATTCTATTAATCAAGGGTTTTCTTTTTTTGTTGCTTACCAAAAATGTTATGTGATACTTGCTTCAAAAAAAACTTCATGTAGATAGAAAAATATCAGAAAACTCTCCTTTTTTCCAAAAAGCCCTTTTTGCGAAGTCTCTTGAGGTCAGTTACCCAAAATTGGCTAGAATTCACAGGACACTAAGGTGGATTGTTAAATCTTCACGTAAATAACACTCACCCTTCGATTCTGATTGCGAACGGGCGCTCTGGGCTCTTCAGCGTACACCTGCTGCGTGGGCCTGGCCGGTGCGACGTAGGACTCCTGCGCCTCCTGCCGCTGCTGGGCCTCTTGCCGCTGCTGGTAGCCCGCGAGCTCGGCCAGCGACGGCGTCGGACGGAACCCAGTAGGCAGGCTGTTGGAGTACGCCACGGGAGAGTACGCGCGGGGTCGCAGGTTACGGGATTCCTGGAAATTTGATAATAGGATTATTAGAATCTGAAAGTAGGGATGAGCAAGGTTTGTTTTAGACGCTTAATGGATCTTCTATAGAAACGAAGGTTTAATAATAAAAACCGAACAAAAAAGAAAGAGATTCAGGATTGGCGTAATCCTAGCAAAGTCACCAAGCCCGGTGAAATTTCAAAGGCCAAAAACAAACAAATTTCTGCAAAAAAGTTTACTCATGGTTAAAAATGCGGTTTGACCTCGATTTTATCGACGTTACAATTCGATGCCTTAAGGCTTAGGTATTAAAAAAAAAGAAATTTATAATTAATCAAGTTTATCTAAAACATAAGATAGCATACTTAAGCATACGAGGAACTCGTAGGTAGAATATCATAAATTAAAATGGCTAAGTTTACAGACCACGGGGACGATTAAAATACAGTTAAGAAAAGTTATTTCTGTATACAACAAACGTGTAAAGTTGTCATTTTTTAAAGGTGTTGTACCTAACGATCGCACAATACGCTATAACTATCACGATTTAACGTTTTATTAGTTTCGAATTACTCAATTAAAATCGAAAAAATTATTAAATTGGTACCTATCTTGTATTAATTGGTAACCTGTAACTATATAAAATTATAGCTACCAATAGATGCACGAGCAAGATTACCGCGTACCTATTTAAAGGTAATATTTAGCCATTTATCAGAGACCGGATGTTAAATGCACAGAATGCAAGAAAACAGCCCTCGGCATTCACAGATAGGTAAAGCGAACAATTCTCTGATAACAACGGAAATTACTCAGAAGAACAATAGCTACATAACTTAAAGCAAATACTCAAATAAATCATATAAAGTTAACCTTAAAAACGTGTTAAAACCAATACAATTCTGTTACATAATAGTTATTTATGTGTACGGCATTCTAATTGGGATTTAAATAGACCTGTATCAATAAGAATGTTTTCCAATTATCGATCAATAAAGTCGTTATTTGGAGTTCTTTTATTAAGAAGTTATAGTTATGTCGTATCAAACTTCTGAGATTATATAACTTTATGCAATTATTTTAATACATTCACATTGCTTTCTGAATTGCGGGCGAGAGTAAAAAGTGTCAGATATTAGAGCGCAATCATGCGCAGCTATGCTTTGTGGGCTAAGATTAGATATCTTTTTCATAATTTCTATGCAATGTTTTTTTTTGTTACAATATAGTTTTTTGCTAATATTATTATGAAACTCTCTTCATAAAAATAATAATGCAAAAGCAGTAAGAACTTAACGTAGCTTTATCATAATAACAACCTTAATACGTCCAGTCTAAGTTCAAGTGCTGAACGCAAGCCGTCACCTATTGGGGAAGCCAAATCCCCACAGCTTGACAAGGGGTTTTGGGCAATATTATTCTACCATTTTATTGTCTGATGAGCCATGAAAAACCTTTTATTCCAGTGACTCCAAGAAACAAGCAGAAAAAGTGGAATTTTAGTTCCATTCCAAATATAAAAATTGCTTTATTGTGAATTGAAATTCTGTGTTATCGTTGACACCAATCCATGTCTGCCTAGACGAAGTACAAAAAACTAAGGACTATTTCAAATATTCTATGACTCAAGTCTCAATAATCCGAACAATAAGATGAATCACACAGGCTCTATCTGGACAATGGGAAATTTATGAATGTCCAATTTAGGTATTCAACAAAGTTGTTCTGTCTAAGAGCTTTATAAACGTAATAATCGTATTTAACACCAACGAAACCTAAATATCCAAATAGTAAGAAAAATATTTTAGGACCAAATAGTAGAAACTTTATTAAACATTGAAACAGATCCACAACATTAGCTCCAACAGAAGCTGCTAACACAACGCCTCTACAGACAAACAGACTACAGCTTTATGATGTAATCCATCAGCACCCAGCTAGCTGCTCACACGCACCATGACAACACAATGCCACGCCGGCTCACTTACACGAGCCGCTTGCGCATGCGTGGGAGAATCCCCGCCCTATCTTCGACTTATCTCATACACTACGCTGCAGGAATAAATCAAATTACCCAATACTAGAGTTATTGAGATTAGATTGAAGTTCAGATTTTGTAAATTGTAGTGTAGGACTGTGCCTATGTGGGAGGTCAAGGGTTTGAACATTTGTGAGAAACTTGATTGTTCTTTAGGTTATGGTGTTAGTCCATTAGCTAAGTAAATATTTTAACTGGTTGCCGTTTGTATGTTTACAAGTTAAGCATAAACATATCTATTATGAAATAATATGATGTAGGCTTGCAAAGAGCTAATTACCTACTCACTAGAAAGAAGTCCAACTCCATGGCTATTACAATATTACAATTTAAGCGACAATAAAGTAAGTAAAAAGATGAACTTCCTCTTAAACATCAATAAAGTGATAGATGATGTAGAGACGTACCTACATGAAGGAAGAGAAAGAATTATGTATGGATTGTACCTAAACTTCCATGCTGGACTGGGAGCGATAGAAAAACATAGAATGTGCCAACTGCTTCTCTTCCCGGGCATACTGTAAAAGTCAGTTAAGGGACGGAGGTATTTTTGACGTTTTTGTGGGTGATAGGCTGACCCCCTATCACTGCAAGTCTCTCTCCATCATTATAATACCCCCAAATTTGTCAAACGTGACATCAGATGGTTTTATAGCCCCTGTTGTTCTGCCTACCCCATTAGGGATATGACGTTATGCATGTATGTATGTACCTAAACTCTACATAGCCCAAAGAGAGACCGGTGTGAAGTTATGTATGTATGTATAATTAAGTTACGTTAAGTTAAATCTTTATTTTACAGGTCATTTAAGGGGTTCCAAACTTAAAATTCAACAAGGTTTCGTAAATAATATGCGTTTACCATACCGAATTGCATTACAAAATGCTCTGAAACGCATGAATTGGTCAAACGTCGCGGAAATACAAATTGAGCATATAATTTAAATATTCGCTATACTTTCATTACATATTAAAAAAAGATTATAAAACGTAAGCATTCTGCTTTCGCCTTTCACTGCGACGGCCTTGTCGTCACGGGCGTTGACATCGGATGAAAAAATTATGTTTACAAAGAAAATAGTTTCGTTTTTGTCGCAAAGTGCTGCGACACCGCGGCCATTGCCGAGAAATCTGATAAATTTGAAAATGAAAGTGATAAAGACTTGGTTTGATTTGGCGACTAGCGGACTCGTTTATCTATGGACAATAAAACTTTTTTCATTTAAGAATTTAATAGAAATGTTAATTATAGATGTGGTTTGTTAATAGATTGTAATTAATCGTTTTACAACTGAATAGGAGGTTACGCTAGCTTGACATATTCGGCATAAGAATGGATAACTACCGATAATTGTGTATTGCTTTAGTTAGTTGGTTAGTCTATGTGTTAGCTGCTTAAACGATTTTAAGTTCTTCATATACCTAAACTGTAAATTAAAAACTGTAATTTAAATTTTTAAAACAAATATAAAATAATTGTCGAAGCCCACGAAAAACAAATAACAAACTTGCAATATCAAAAGCCTTTCTTTAAATGGTACAATCGCCTTTATGATAAAATTAAAAATAAACTAACTATACTTATACTAACTAGTCTTTATAAAGTCTTCACAATAGTGACATAAACAAATTATTCTCATGTACGCACTTAATTACCGGATGTTACGATGCTCTACTTCGATCGATATCTCTATTGATTAACAAGGCAGATCACAATACCGATCTATCTGCAATCCTGCGCAAACGAACCTGTTTGTTGTCGATGTCAATCACTTTTATGGTCTGTGGCAAAGGTAAGTTGCCTTTAATCATTTCTCAATAAGAAAATAGTGGGTCTTGAAAATGTTATGTGTAATATTTGAGTAACGCCGTATTGTTGATCTTGTAGGCAGGTTTCTTATTTTATTAGTGAAGTATTATAAAGTTAATATTTTTTACTGCTTTTGTTGCTTTTTACCGTACGCTAACTTGTGTAACACAGTTTTGTTTAAGTGTTGTTTGTACTATTTAATCATTGTATTTTCAATTAGGCAAGCAAGAAAGGACTGTGAAGTTGTTAAGGCCGCTTAAATAGCCATCTTATATTGTTTTATGTTTTCACCTTTTATTTTTCTATCAAACTAGCTGACCGGCAAACGTTGTTTTGCCATATAAATAAAAAAAAAAATGTTGGCCGATTTTCATAGATACCGGATAAGCACAAAAATTTCATCAAAATCGGTCAAGCCGTTTCGAAAGAGTATGGCAACGAAAACTGTGACACGAGAATTTTATATATTAGATATAGGATGTTTTATTCATATTTTATCATCTTTCATTAATTTACTCTTAGTGACTAACTCCAGATCAAGTTGCCTTAAATAACTGCGAAAAGTCTAGTTCATCATCATCAACTGCCAGTAGACATCTAGATAAATTGTTTCAAATAATTAATGAAAATCCCACTGAAAAGTTCTTTATCAAGCTATTGAGTAAGTCCAAATAGTAAGTAGTCTTCAATGGGGTAGATATTATCTGCTTACCTCTTGGTGTAAGGCTAGTTCTTCATCATCATCATCGACGCCCACATCGGGTACGCCACCGTCATCATCTTCACTTGCAAACGCAGCTCCGATCACCAGCAGCGCCAGCAGGTACCGCCAGCTGAAGCAACAGAAATATGGGTTAATATCAAACGTCACTTGGTCTACCAAATTATCTCCACGATTCTGTGATCCTTTCCAATGGAATAAAAAAGTAGAGATTAAAAAATAAGTTCAATATCAGTAACTACAATCACAAAATTTATTTTTTTGTTTTCAATTCTGCAGAACAAAGCTCCCAAAACAAATTAACCTACGAGATAAAACGAATGGTTATGCATGAAAAGACACTTTCTGGTTGCTACAAACCTGAACATTACTTCATCAGTTGTGAATTACAATAATTTAGCAAATTACATTTTAAATTTAAATAAGATGTCTTCACTTTGATTCTGTGATGATTTTATTATTCATTATTAGGTAAGTCTTCTTTAAATGCATATTTTTAATACGGTTGGCAGTTCTTGGAAGCTTATCATTGGAAGTGTTTTTTTTAAACATATACAAATCTTGTTGTAAAGTATTAACTGCGATACATATAATAAAACTCACAAAACTTATTTAATACCAATTCAGTTGGGTTTATGTTGATCTGTAATTAAATACGTATTATGCAACACATGTATGGATATTTCTTGACAGCATAATATCAATATTTAATTCCTTATAGAACATTCACATTAATTTAGCTGTGCAATATATTGGAAAGTCTTGACTTTCGTTTTCTGTAGTTTGCAGTGAGGCTGCAGCTCCGCGGGTGATATCATCTGTCTGCGGATTCACTTTCTTTGCTCTCGTAATGTTTGCGAACAGTAAACTTGATCACTTTGCATATCTATCAGCTATTACTGCTAAGAAAATCTAGGCATACAGTAACAGAGTCTGGTTATCTCAAAGTTTGTTTACTTAGCTGTTCATTTGTTTTCACAGGCTATGTTACAAACGCAACAAAAAGTTACACCGTCATACTTATGGTGGGATTGGAGGGCTTAATAGCTAACTGTAGCTTGATTGCTATCATACGATAAAGGCAATGCAATTTAACAACATGGAAGTAAAGAAGTTATATCATTATTGGGCGATAACGTTAAAATTGTTTTTGCTCTACTATCTGAGTGCGCAGATAAATTTAATTGACAATTGAAACAAGAGAGTAGGTAGTAGTTATAGTGTCGAGGATAAGCTCCCACGATCCACAAACTGGGTGGTCATTTAACTATACATTCAGTATCGATGTCTAGAGATTGCCATAAACAGAGTCCTCTCGATAAAATGGCGTCCACGGGTTACGCAATGGCGGCATTTTCACCAAACTGGAGGATGGAGCGCGTGCGCAGGGCGGTTGTATAACAAAATGTAATTGATGTTGTATCGCCGCTGATTTAATCTGATGAAATGGAACTTGTTTATCGACTGTAACAGGTTTAAACGGGAACAGAAGTGTGAGTAATGCGTGTCATCGCGACTGTGATTTTCCGCTAGAACTTGGCACGTTCGTAAATGATAATAAACTACTACTCCGAAGATGATTGCCTGTGTTTATGAATCGACGGCTTAACATCGTACGTTTGACTTAAGAGGAATAAGTGAGTTATTTTATCTATCATTATAATATGCGGAAACTGTCATATGGGTTCGTAGTTTTCCTACTTACAGTTATCAATCAGACGTAGGTAGGAGCACTTCAAATTGCTTGAAGTGGGTACGATTATCATGACATCATTGAGTAATTAATTGAAAGGGCCCAGTTGTCTAGCAGTGTTTGATTTCCCTTCTGACATTAAGCGGTTATGCACCTTCAGCAACATGACTTAATGACGAAACTGATACCAGTTCCACATGTAGGTCGCGTGCGTGTATAATGTGTAAATGTGATAAATAAAGTATTACAGAAGCCAGCCATAACTGAGGTGTGGTCGGTAAACGATATTTTTAATTTATTGGATTGTGATAAAAATTGGAATGTGATTTTTAAACTACTTATATCAGAATAAATTTTCTTATCTTCGTATATAAGTTAAAGATCAACATTAAATGCTTTTAAAACAAATGTCGTCGTGGCGCTGTGTATACTGTGTATAGCATACGATATCGCAGGTTAATGAACGTTCTGCGCGGTTGGTACTTGGATGGGTGACCGCCAACCATTTATGTATTTCTCACAGCGACTTTCGTGCTTCGGAGGGCACTTTAAACAGTCGGTCCTGGGTGCTGTATACTTGTATACAGTAGTCGTTAGGGTTTGTCAGAAGCCATATTCGTCGACCTAAAAATTCTGACATCCATCGATCAGCACTGGGCCAGCTTGGTTGGCCTGCAGTGGGCTCGTTACAAAGAGTTGGGATCATGACATAAATATATTTTTAGCTCTTTTTTAACTGTATTTATCGCTTATATTCGTATGCATTAAATCTTTACAGACCACGTGATCACGTGGGATCGAGGTGGTAGGTTCAGGTTGTCATCACAAAATCATCAATAACTATCTATATCTAAGTCTATGAGCGTAAAGTTAAGGATCAACACAAAAGGTTATGTGAATCGTGAAAACTTGAGATACTAATATTATTACTGTTTTAGCCCATTGCCGAAATTTAGCTTCACCTAATTGAGTATTTTTTGATTTTGGGACAATTACATTCATTTGATGAAATTCTGTACACGATCTCTAAAAGTTTGCGTAGATATCTTTAAAAAAGAGGTTTACTAGTAGAGGAAATTGATGATAATTTAATAGTCATCACGCAAATCGCCAACTTCGATCGATGTTTAAAGAGAGAGAATAATTTATCTACATATATTGCGGAAATACTTGGTAAACTAACAATTGATATTTTAATAATAATTTTAGCTGATTATTTTCAGTTCTAAGGTAGTTTTCATTCTTTTCTGTACAAGATACGACCATCCGTTAACAGCCACCTAATTTTGTTAAGTTTGACTTTAGTCATTGTCAATAATATTATAAAGTAGTATTTATTCACAAAAATGTTATTACCTATTCACAAAATTTGCAGAGCGTACGAATTTCTCTATAGTTTCATTCGACAACTACAACAATTACCAACAGTGACTCTCACTTTCTCTACCGTGGCAAGTGACTCGTGGAATAGAAAACCCGCGGCACCTCACTGCGACCGCGGCTGGTCCCGGGGTCACCAGGGCCAAGGCTGCCGCTGGCCAGCCACCTCGGAGAACGCAATCCAAGAAATTGCATTGTTCACCAAGGTTTAGGAAAGACCAGCGGTCATCCGTGAAGATTGACTTATTCGATATGAAAATTGGAACCGATGTAATCTTTTCCCCTATAATAGTTCTTGTGTAAAACTGTTTAAATCTAAAGCTAGATTGTTTCAATAGTTTGGTTTCAAAATAGTTTTATTAATGCTTGACGAACTATTCGTGTTTTTTGCAGAAGCATATTATAGGAACATTACAAACGGCAAGTTAAAATACCAAGACATACTTTATAAATAAAAATGATATAAAAATACATATCTGAATCTCGAATTCAGTGCAACTTAAATTATCTGCAGCACAAGAACTCCAGAAGCGCAATTATTTATTTGTGGAATAGTTTTTTCTTAGATCAGTTGTAAAATTATAAGCTTACTTCATGTTCAAAAAGAGTTATAAGTCGTCATTATTAAGAAATTTTGGATCATAAAAGTTTATGTCGAAATAAGTTGTACCTAGCCTAGTTCATGCAAAGTAAGTAGGTTATTGTCGCATAGCTATTGTGCTGTCGTTTGCTTGCGGCAGGTTGTGTGTTATAGCAATAATGGAATTGCGGTATCAGCTCCGTGTGACATCTTCATAGCAGAGTGTATTTATCTTTATTATTCAGTAGGTATCATGGAATCTTTATTGTGCAAAATTTACGGTATTCAAATTTTAACATTTATTTATTTTTACTATATTTAATTATATTTTACCTGCATACGATAGCTCAAAGCGTTTACTGTTGAACAAACACAACTATCAATTATTAATATGAGTGATTTCTTCATCATCAGCAACCAAGGCTGCATTCTCTACGCTGTGACCATCAGCAGGTCATCGTTCCACCTTATCTAATATTTTTATGTACCAACATACTATGTGCCTGTAATGACGTCGATAAAGTTACATCAAACTCTTGAACTATTCAAGAGACGTTTCCGTCACCAAAACTACCAAATTGAAAAGCAGACACATCGACAACATAAGTAGAGTCAATATAACTATTTAATTTCCCTACAGAGCACGTGATGTGTGTAATGTCAGCATGAATATTTTCGCTGGTTGCGCCATGCATGCGTAGACGCTGGCTTGTGGTCCAGTTGCCGGTACGCGCCGCGCCCTGTCGCGTCATACCGCGCCGTATATGCAGGGAGAACTGTCATTGAGGGTATTGAAGTTTTGATTTCTACATTATATGCACTGTCTGTTAAAATTGTTAAAGATTATAACGCAACCGTACTAACTCGGACTTTTAAAATCATTTTAATATTAACTGATATTACTCAGTTAGGTGTGAATCATTAGATTTTGCTTCAATAAACATTTTCCGTTCCATTTTATAAACAGTTTTTCAAATCTCAATACCCACTGTAAACATCAGCGCATTTATTCTCAGATCACAATACGATAGAGCTTACTTCAGTTCAATACCACGTCGTCGGTCGTGTTTTTCTACACGTGTGGACATAACATGTCTGTGTACTTGCCCCGCAACTGGCACACCCTGTATATGACACAGGGTGGTATGTTGCGTGTGCGCACGTGCTAGTCTGATCTATTCTAGATAAGTCTGTCATGTGGGGCCTGTGATTTGCGTCTCATATTTTAAATGTCGTGTAAGTCCGGTATTATGTTAGATAAATTAAGTGCTATTAAACGTTTTAGTCTAGACTAGCTTTATCCCTCAACTTCGTATGCGCTTAACTACCCTTCTCGTGGAAATTTCAGAAACTATACAACCAGACACCCACTGGAAGAACCTTTATACCAAGTATCACACCCATGCACTCAAGGAATAAGTTTTTTTTATACAAACTAAAAATCATATATTTCCTGTGCCCGAGGGAATTTCGGGAATTTTTTTCGTAGCACAACCAGTCACTCTTTGGAGAACCTTCAGGCCAAGTATCACATCTGTACACTCAAGGAATAAGATTTTTCATACAAACTAAAAAGTCCAACCCCTTCCCGTGGGAATTTCGGAAATTCCTTCCATAATACAAACAGACACTTATTGAGGAACCTTTATATCAAGTATCACATCCGTGCACTCAAGGGATGGGATTTTTTCATACAAACTAAAACATCATATATTTCCCGTTCCCATAGGAATTTTGGGAATTCCTTGCATAACACAACCAGACACACATTGAATAACCTTTACACCAAGTTTCACATTGGTGCACTCAAGGAATAAGATTTTACATACAAACTAAAAAGTCTTATATTTCCAGTTCCCGTGGGAATTTCGGAAATTGCTTCCTTAGTGCACCCCTACATACCCTAAAGAATGTGTGTTCCAAATTTCAGCTCTCTACGCCTAGTAGTTACGGCTGTACGTTGTCTGTCAGTCACTCAGTCACTCAGTACCTCAGTACCTCAGTCACTCAGTCAGTAACGGAACAGTTTTATATATATTGATTATATAAGCTTTTTAATAGGCTCTGTTTAATGAGGTTGTTTTTGCAGCTGCTATAGAGAAAATATTATTGAAGTTTTAATATCATTAAACTTAGTATAATAGTACATAGTTGTTAGAAAAATATAAATTACGATTGATTCTACTTATAAGGCTGAAAGATATTTTATTCGGCCTAGACGAATAAACTATCTATATCCTCCGTAATAAGAATTTTCCTATTTTGATAGAAATTTTTAATACGCTAAAGTGTCTTAGTTAATATTCTAGAACTGCTATAGGGCGAACTTATTGCATATATTTGCGAAAGAAAATATAGACTGCATTGAAACACTCTGTGTGTGCGAATCTCGTTGAACTCGTTTACTAGCAAGTATATGATGATGCGTCGGACGGAGTTGACTTTGTGTAATACAATTTGCTTTAAATTTCAGTTTTAATAAGGAAAATTATTATTTTTTAGACGTTGATAATAGTTTGATTTAAAAAGTGAACTTTTGAGCAAGGCATATTGTATAAATTTTACGCAGTTATGAAGTTGAATATAATAATGTTCCCACAGAATGCTTTGTATCGACTTTGATAGCGCAGTGGCTAATCGATGAGCAATACAAGCGAAGTTGCGAGTTCAATCACAAATATTTGTATGTTCCATAACTGGGTTATGTGTTTTTTCAGTTAAACACTGACATCTTAGATTAATTTAAGATGGACATGTAACAGAAAATTGCCGAGCTAAATTGTTCCACATAGCTGTTTAATAGTAGATATACTTGTCACACTTCAATTTTAGTTGACCGTGTGAAAGAATGTCTTCATCCATTCATATTCCTATATTAAACGAGTGACTAAGTTTGGAGCTAGATTACACTATTGAAAAATAAAGTCAAGCATTATGTATTGTTGAGTTAAGAACAGCTTAAAGGCTTTCAACAGCAAAAGTCGTTGTCATTTAGAAAATTGATTTTAAAATCTTATGTAGAGTATGTTATTGCTAAATTACGCATGATCCCATAAAATTAGCATGACCGAGCGATATTCACACAGTTGATAAGTCGAGCGACTGTTGCTCAACCGGCGGTGACTGTTGAGCAAACACACTTATGCTGTATCGTGTGTTTTTATCTTTGTGGGATTTGATATATTTGTATCCCTAATTCTTTTATGATTCAAATATGCAAGCTTTGCGAAAGTTATGTACCTTTTGTTAGCAATGACACATGCCTTTTATTTATAGTAAATGACTGTGACAAGAGCAGATATTTAGAAGGAAATTGGCTCTTTAAAAATCATAGTCGGAGCATATGGTTGTAAGTGGTTGTAGGCGCAGAAAACGATTTCAAATTGAGACTTGGGGATTTTAAGGGCACATACTGATCAATAGAATAAGCTCAAATCACCAATAATCAATTAAAATTATAATATCCCTTTTGAATTTTCTGGAATTCTGGATATAACCTATCCATTGTTTGAAAAACATTCATTCATCTTGATTAACTTTCACGTTTATTGTAGAAGTAGAATTCTACTTACCTGTAGAAATTACCTTACCTGAATAACAAATTAAGTCGTAACTAAACATCGTCTTTGAAAGACAGCTATCAGAGTTTCATCACCAGGATTGATGATTGTTAATCTTATTGATGAGTTCATTTAAAATTGGCAGGTGCTTGTTTGAAAAGCCGCCATCTTGAAACATTCAAATAATACGTATGTAGGTAGATAGTAATTTATTAACACAAATGAATGTCTTTGAAGAGACGTTTACGAGCTGTTAAAGGAACATTTTATTTGATTGGCAATTTAACAGCAATTATTATTTATATTTAAGCATTTATCTTCCAGTGTTTCCACATTTAATTAATGGTTACCTCGAGCTAGAATCTCAGCTGGCAACTTTTAGCACGTATTTGGACAAAGGTGAGGTGATTTAGTCAATGTAAGTCAAATTTTAATATGTACTAACGCCCAGAATTGGCCATGTTTGATATTACCGGTGCTTAAAATATGTAATCAATCGATGCGTTTTTAAAAGGTCAACAAAATTCTCTATATGGTGTACTTGCTTAAATTACGATAAAAAAGTCATTTTTAAGCATACCTACTCTAAAGGATAAAAAACAACAGGACAGATCTTTACTGGCAATAGTAGTCGGCATGTAGTCAATTTTTATCAAATTACTAATATGACAGCGTAATACATTGAACTATAATTATATTACATTAACAATAAAGCATTTTTTTAACGCAAATAAAGCTTGTCTCTAAACCAGGACATAAAAAATACCTCAATTTAAGTGTCCATTTGACACATTCATCAATGCTACGTGTACCATGTAGTACAAGGTCACTGGAGACGCTGTCAGCCATTACACAATGATGGAGTGGTTCTAGCCAAACCTGTCCTTTTATCATCAATAGTTGTCGACGCGCGCTCTAAAACATTGACGAAACTGTACCACTGAAGCCTAGGGCTGTCCCTTGGACGACATTTCGCCACGAAGTTGAATTGAGTCCAGTTTTAAGGAATTAATTGAATCTCCAAAAACAAGCTGACGTTTGAATTTTTGTTTAAAATGGTCAAACTCATAAATCTAACATAAGTGTTGTTTGGTCGATTATAAAATCATTGATCGTTAGATTTACAAATATTACTGGATTTATTATAAATTGACAGAGGCTGCTATGTAAAAAGGATAAATATTGTTTTAGCTCAGTCTCAGGACGTGTTATTTATTTTTTTGATTAAATTTTTTTTCATTAATGATAGGAAAAGACAAGTTGAAGCAAATCATTCCATTTATTTACATCTTGTTTAACTAACTTTAAAACGAAGATACGGCTTAACCTAATTTTCTCATGTAACCATGGTGAGATATTATTAATTTATCTATTACCTACGTTAATAACCTTTCTATAGCTAGTGGAAAATTGGCAAGGAACCTAAGTGCTATGCAAATAATAAACATTGCATTTAATATTATTTATAAAGTTAAATGAAAACTTATATCATACGATCTCTTACGTATCACACTGCCTCACAGTATGTAGTGTAAGACGGGACCATGCATAAGATAATAAACGAAAATCCTGTATAAAGGTAGACTGCCCTTGAAAGATCAATATACTCTATTCTACCTGCCCTTTACATACTATACTAAATAAGCCATCTAGTTGAACTTGACCAGCCGCGAAATGATGGAGTAACTCCCAATTAGAAGTTCACACAGAGCTCCATTCGCGCGTGGCTGTGAATGGAATTTTGACACCACCCTGTGTATTAATCGTGTACTTGTTTCAAAACACTGAAGCATCAAACTTCACAAATAAGCACCTTAGTATTTCTTGTCAGATAAATGTTTCTTTACCTTATTGAAATTAAACGTGAATTAACAAAAGAAGTGCGCAAAAATATCTGGAATCATTTTAATACTTACGTTTTGAAATCAAATCTAAAATAGGTACTTATATATATTATTTTTGTAACATCGCATTAGGGTTACCTGTAATGATGTTGTAAATAATTTTAAGTAAATAAATAAATAAATAAAAGTTGTATTTGATGATGTTTTAAATTTTAATGTTACCTAGTGTTCTTTGGATATTGTTGTTAACCAAGTAAAAATTAATACTTAAAGCAATATTTCAATAAAAAGATGAGAATATTCATTCCAATCATATGATAGTTGTTTTTGATGTCAGATCGATCATTGGGATATCCGAAGAGATTTAATTAATTAATTAATTATTTAAATACTCGTAGAATTTATAGTCTAAAATGAATAGAACATTTAAATACCTTCAACTCGTGTTTTTGTTTACGATTACGAAATTAAAGTAACGAAAGAAAAGGTTTGGTAGCTGAAATACCCAATTGCTACCAGTTTAGCAAATGTATTTAAAAAAATCTTGTATTTTACGAAACTAACAGTTATTTTCACGTGTTATAATCGCAAATTGACAATAACTATGCATGTTAATTAATACCAAATGTTTACAAACATGTTCCGCTCGAGTTTGCGCACGCGACGCTTTTAATGACACAGGAAAATATTCGAAAACTTTCCTCCAAATTACGTGTACTATTACATCCGTTATGTATTGTAATAACAGTTAAACATAATTAGATAATTTACACACATAATTAATTAATAAAGTCGTGTAGTAACAATATTCTAACACTACTTTCGCGCGTGTAACATGACATTAAGTATTTTTATGTATATTTATTTTCATTATGTAACAATAACTCGCGACTGTTATGCGCACCTAATTTTACGTAATTTATCAGCAACTGATGATGTGAAATTTACGAGAAGATTTATCCGGCTCGAAAGATGAAAAAAACTGTCTCATGTGTGGTATCGTAATCTCTTAACTGCTCATAATTGAGTAATTTTTGTAATTGAAGTCTTATGAATTGAGGCGTAGGTGTAGACATCTGGGGCGGGACAGCCTTTCATTTTCTCGTCTTTTGGTTATGAGGAAAAGATACTGCAATTGCTTAAAATGTAGCAATTTATTCAATTATGTACTTAATTTTTAAAAGCTTCTTAATGTGGTGAGTATCATACGTCTGAATTTAATATCGTATCTCATAGAAACATGAGATTTTTTGCGAATTTTACGATTTCAGAATCACGTAAGCAGCATGGACAATAACAAACCAATAAAGCTATATAGGATCATGCATGAATAAAAAACAATCAATAAACGAGCTTAAGACAATGTTAAACTTATTCAATGGCATTGTATGGCCGCCGGTGCCTATTAGAGTAAGTTAATCACATGGGCTGGAAGACAATGGCGGACAAGTGTAGGCTTATGCAAAAACTTCTCTTATTTACATTCCAGCTTACGCAAGAGAAGAGACTTTGAATGCGGTACAGTCGAACCACAACTACGTGAAACTCTATTGTTAATTATGTTGTAAGAAATGTTAAGAATGAATTGATATAGTCAGTTTGTGATGAGTACCTATTTATCTCGAGAAGGACGTAAATTAATAGACAGACAATTATTTCAAGGATTTACCTAACTTACTGAAATGGATTAATGTCAATTAGCGTATTTTTATGAAATGTTTAAAGAAATTTATTCTCTACAATGGACTTCTAGACCTGGAAGACTTTTAATTTGCCTTCAGTTGATTCAATGTTGACAGATATTAACTCTTTTTTTACACAAAGAGTTCGATGAAAAAAAATGATTCCAATAGTCCTTTTTATGGGAGCTCCTGAAAGGTATTACGAAATAGGCGCTGAGTGTACGTAATAAATGACTTGTATAGAAGTTTGTTAGACCACTGGAACTGATTTCGCTGAAGGTTAATACAAGAACCAGTGTGCCTTTGTGGTGGTTATGCTAAGGAACTTGTGAATAATTAATTTAAAAAGAAATCAAACTCAATTTAAATTAACTCTAGGTTCTGTAACTATAGAAATGAAAATCATGAATTTCAAAAGATAATTTCAGCGTGCAAAATACCAAATTTTAATTTAAATCACAAATCGATTTGGTATATTTAAATAAGTTGTACCAATGGTTTTGATTATGTTAATTTGCCATGAAAAGTATCGAATTACTGTAGAGGTATACAAATGCGATACAATTACACAATGGTTTAACTTAAGAATTACGATCAACTATAACTTATATTTATATAAAATGCGACTAAAGCACTTATGTTTAGACTTCAAGACAATAACAGCAAAACAAATAGTATGAAGCAATGCCAGTGAACTTTATCGATCTTCAGTATTAACGAATGATGATATAATAAAATAGGGGTATACTAAGATATCCTCGTGTTGTTTTCTTTCGAAAACTTTTTCTTCGAAATGCATAGTTGATCTGTCAGATTAGTTAGTAATTTTCAACCAACTTCCAAAAAAGGAGGAGGTTCTCAATTTCTTTTTATGTCTTTATTACACGATATTTCGGACAAATATGAATTGATTTTGAAAATTCATATGATAGAGGTTATTTCATAGTTGGTCCCATATAAATTTCATCGAAATCGGTTAGGTACTTCAATGAAAATTTAAAACTTTAAAAAAAATATTATGATTTCGGAGAATGTTTACCTTGATGACACTCTCAACTCAGCCAAAGTTTTGACGTGAAGTCGGATTTTTTTATGCTCTGCATTCGTTGATTATATATTCTCAACTCAGCAGTAGCCTCGCCGGTTTTTGACTTCTACATAAACTTTCGCTCTTATTATTTGCCTTTCTATCTTTATAAAAAGCATTTTTATTATCATAGCTAGTACCAGATGAGTCTTTTCTTAAAAGTCTACTTTCAAAAGAGTGACATTAAATTACAACGGATAAGGTACTATTAATACAACTTATTTACATACATTCATCATCGTTAAGATATGCATACAAAAAGTACCTACATATTTTATAAATTATTTTGCAAAGAAAGTACCTACATCGCATTTGTATACCAGGGTTCTTTTATAACTCTGTCATATGCAAGTCCAATTAAAGATAAGAATCAAATGAACTTATTCGGGAAAAATACATCGTATATTATGAAACTATAAACTTTGGTTACAGGTATTGTGAAGTCATTATGTTCAGTTTTCTTGAGACAAACAGTCTTTTATGTTTGCATCATTTTTATTTTTAAGAAACTGGAAAATAGATAGTTGTTTTTCATCTGCATATTATGCTAAATAAGCCACTAAATTATAAAGGTCACTGATATAAATCTATTTAATATTAGTCTAAACTAGATTTAACCCACGAGTCTAGTGGCTGGAGCAGTGGTTTGCAGTTTTTAATATTTTTGAGATTTGTGTCGAAGTATTGACTATCCATAATGTTGTTGATACTGCGGTAGAACCTATTTGCTGCTTATCTAGGCGTGCCTGTAACCAGGTAGCCAGTAAGCTTCAATAATAATCTTAATACCTACCAAACATAAGACAATCAAAGTTGCGGACACTAGCACCTGACCTGACACCTTATTTTTTTACGAAAGTGTACTGTGACCAAAATTTAATGTCACCCAGAAAAAGTGACAATTCGTAACATATTACGTATGATTGCATCGTCATGACCAAAACAGCTAATTCATTGCCAACACGAGCGTGTTGAGTTCCTCCACTTCGCACATTGCGTGTTGAATGTTACTGTGAAATTATAGATGCTTTGGAAGTAAGTTTACTTAATAGATAAGTGATGAAAGTTTGAAGTACTTTTAACTCGTCACCATGATTATGGTTCATATGAACGTTAAAATCGAACGGATTAAAGCATAGACGGCATGATTCCTAAGTGAAAAGATTTATAATTAATAGACGAATAATCCGCTTTTAACTCCGATCTCGTTTAATGATGATGATGATGATTGTGGTGGTTTTCGATCACCACCGTTTAAGCACGTCTGAGTAAAAGCTTAGTTATATTTGATCTAAAAATAAAAAATAAACTTATTTTTGTTATCATTTGGAGTTGGACGTAATAGATTTTTGTGACAGAGCCGTCACTTAAATGTAGACTCATAATTTGGAAGAGTAAACGAAGTTTGCATAAAAATAATTTATCGTATGGTCAACACAGAGTAGAAAATTACTTTAGGATTGTATGAGATATCCGCGTTATGGACTGTGGCACCTCATGGGGAAAGTGGACGAGATACTGGGGCAATTTAACAATTAATTCGTTTGGAAGCACGTAACATCGGTGGCAATGACTTGTGCCAGGAAATTAACCAAGTTTATTGATGAATGGTCTGATGTAAAGTTTTATTATTTTATACTAAGTATACTGTCTCAAGTATTTTGCTTTGTAGAAGAATGAACCAACAGATAAGAAACCATGTTTAAGTATTTTACGATTAGGTTTTCAAGATTTTTAGAATAATATATCATCGGCCCTATATTTGTAAGCAATAACTTACTTACTGTCTTAATACTTTTTCTTGACAGTTAAAATACAAAAAGGGTTAACATTTTTTTTTTATTTAAAGATTTCTAGTTTGATTAGCTTCAACAATTATTGATTAGTTACATGTTTGATATCATATTTTCAATTTTAATTTTATTTGCGTAGGTACAGAAGGCAGCTAACAAACGTTACAAATCTGTCAAAAATTTGTAATTAAATCTGAACTCTATGCCCTGGACATTAAGTTAAAATTGGATGGGGAAATTTGACAGGTAATGTAACGCTTGATCTGCTGCCTTCTGTACCTTGGAGGTAAACAATAAGTAAGTACCGCATGTACAAAAATACTTAGTCCCATAATTAATAAAAATAAACAATTTTCATTATAATAACCATCAACAGTAATATACTTGTTTGTGTAGATTATATTAAATTAGAGAAATAGAAACAGTACTGCAAAATAATATCTTACAATACATACCTCTACATAAGAATTTAATAGTTACTTTTGATGTTTTATGTACGTTACGCATTAATATTAAATAATTTATCACTTAATTAATATCGACAATCCACCATTTTTTCGTCATCATTAAAGAAATATAGAACTGTTTAGACAATCTCAAATAAACCTATCTAAATAGACTTGTATCAATAAACTTCTATCAAACAATTGACAATAATTACCTTAGATTCATGGTAACTATTTGAAACTCGTATCCGAAAACTGGAAACACTATTTAAAAAAACTTGTAAAAAGCGCGAACTGCCGGACGAAACAATGGCCGCTCGCTACACAACTGCGCGTGCGACGGGCTTTCTCCAGGCTTTATAACTTGCAACCTTTGCCGATTGACTGGGGGCAGAAATCAAACGCAATGCGGATCGAACAAATTCGTAGAACCACAAATTAAATGATAAAGAGAAAAAAAATATATCGAGTTTTATTGTGTCGGGAAGACATGAACGGTTTCGTTTTCACACTTTGCTATGTTTACGAGCATTTACTATTTTGTAGTATACTAAAACTATGCAAGCACAGGTTGTTTTATTCTTGTATAATTTACTTTAACAGTATTTTTAACAGTATAAGTAGTTACTGGGTAAATTTAGTAAGTTATTTATCTACATAGGTACTTGAATATTACTCTAAAAGAAACTGAAAGTAACTAAACGAGGAAGACTTCTAAAAGAAGAAATCCACAGACACGCACTGCTGGAATATGTCACTTTAAAAGTGAAGATATTTCGTTACAGACTTTCTTTGTAACGACGTTAAAAAGTCATACGTTATCGTATATTATTCAATCAATAAAATTGTATTTGCCTATCTAGTATACCTAAATAATGCCTAAAAATAACGGCCTCATATTATCTTAAATTTTCTCGATTCGTTATATTAAATCAAACGACATTTTTGACTAGTAGCCCATTCAAATTAGACAATCAGGAGTAATCATTCGTGTAGTTTTGAAAATTGGCACACCCATTCCTTGTGTACTTACTCCAGATTAACATATTAAAAGTATTTTTATGAATAAAATTTGGTCAGAAGCAACTATTAGGTACGACGCTATTTGTACAGATTTTCGAGATAAGAGCAAAAACCTGAAAATAGGGACCTTCATCCGCCCATTACACCAACATCACACCTCAAAGGTGGGGCCATTGAGGACTTTTAATATGTGAATCTGGAGTACAAAAGGTATGCGTGTGCCAATTTTCAATACTACACGAATTATTTCCTCTGTTTGCCTATTTTCGGCTTAATTTGACTGGGCTATAGAGTCTTTCGTGAGTATGGTGTTTGTAAAGACGCCGAAACCTCCGTATGCGGTCAAAAAAATATCTCGACTTAACTTGATGGTTGGTATCAATGAAGTCAAAAATAGAGCTTGCAGGTTAAGGACATACATACATAACATAACGTCACGCCTGTATCTCTTATGGGGTAGGCAGAACACCAGAGGTTATAAAACCATCTGATGTCACGTTCGACAAATTTGGAGGTATTAAAAAAGATGGATACAGACTATTGTAGTGACAGGGGGTCAGCCTATCGCCCAAAAAAACGCTTTTAAAACCTCTGCCCCTTAACTGACTTTTACAGTATGCTCGGGAAGAGAAGCAGCTGGCAAATTCTATGTTTTTCTTTTGCTCCCAGTCCAGCATGGAAGCTAAAGTGACTTAAGAACAAAACTGACCCTTTATAAATAAATTTTGGAATACATCGCTGACGGTACATAGGTGTTTGGTTTCTATACAAGAGTGATCTTTGGCGGGCGGATACTAAAGTATCCTGTCACTAAGACCCTAACCTCTATCTGAATATTAGTATCCTCTTAGGACACACATTTCCAAGAGCAGCAGGGCGATTTTTTGCTAACTCTACCCGGTAAAAACATATAATTGGTGACGTAAACGACAAATTATAGTGATAATGTCGATGCAGATAATAAACGCAGGTTAAGGAAAAAATAAATATGTTCTGAAACACTTATACTTAGTTTAACAACAGATACAGTTTCTTAAATGGCCGATTTAACCTTAGTGCCCTTCATTTTGGCCAGATTGAAATAAATTCGAGACAATTTGGTAATGAACCCAGGAAATGGCCATAGGTGAATCGTTCTTGTGTTTTTTAAATATAACTTGTAACGACGGGAGCGCGTCTTTGATCCTACGGTTATACTATGATTTATAATTCTTATCCTACGAGTATTTAAGGGCCTGGATGCCACAGTCCGCATTATGCGCCGCCCTGGATCCCACGAGGTGGTAGCTCATTACACGATCTATGAATAGCTCTTGAGTTAGGGATCGGAGAAGGGGGTGTTTAGTGAGTAGAAGTCTCACACTGGCTGGGTATACGGTGGCATTCCGTCGGCGAGCGGTTGCCACTGTCGGCGGGGATTTATTCCCGTGCAGGGCCCAGTGCGTACTAGGATTATTCACCCTCTCCCTATCTGTGGACGCCCTTTGGGGCGCCACAGTAGGGTGTCATTCTTTGGCAGGAGAAAAAAAAAAAAAAAAACAGTCCGCATAACTCCATCCAGAACCTAATCGACGAAAAATTTAAGATTTTTTTTAAATGAAATGGGGAACTCAGGAAATTTCTGGACTGTATTGGTACCTACACTGTGTTCTTTCGAAGTTATGATAGATAATAATGATGATAATTTGATGTTTTAGTTTAGAGAAGATCAGAATAAGAGAAAAGTATTGTTCAAATGATATCAAGCCTAGAGGCCATTTTCTTTGCATTCTTTAAGTATTTCCACCATAGTTCTTTGAATTAAACAATAAATTGAAATGTATTTCTCTTCAATTTATAACATTTTATTTAAATGGAAGATTTGAGTGGATAATATAGAGAAAATCTTATGTTACACGTAATGCGAGTTTTTGCAATTACCAGTTTGTTGGCAATAAAATCTGTAACAAGTACGTGCCCAGACTTTTATATTGATATCATTTATTTGTCATTTATATGTAATCGAGAATCGTTTGGTCACTTATTCTTGTACCATTTGCTTGCTGTAGTCCGTTTTGTAAAACACGCTCTCGACGGGCAGTTAAACGAATGTATTGTTCGTCTTTAGTCGTTGTTGCCCGGGTTCTTCTTGATCCGCGTCTTCTAACAACTCTACCAGTGTCCTGGCAGGGAGGTCACACATTTTGTATAGATCGCCGAGATACACCTAGGCGTAGAGCTACTGGTCGTTGACATTCTCCCTCTTGCAGCAATACCAGTGCTCTAGAAGCTGTTTCTATGCTCATATGGTGCCGAATACGTAGCATTGTAATAAGTTCTAATGATAACTAACGATATGTTTTTGAGATATCAATATCGTTAGATATCTAATGATAACTCAAAAAAAGCAGTGAAACAAATCGTGAAACGTTCGTAACGATAGTCTAAACATAAGTGAATAAGATATTGTGATCATTTTAACTTGATTTGTTTATGTCTTTCCACTTGAGGGTAAAGATTACAAAACGTTATTCAGAATAATGTTAAGAATACATAAACATATAAATTTTATGCAAAGACACTTAAACTACTTAAAATTGAGTTTAAAGTGTCATACAATCGTTTTTTTGTGAAAAAAACGAGGTGGCCCCTATTTTGTTTTGATTTACCTACTACGGAATGTGTCCATAGGCAAGGGCTAGTTTTTGTTTGCATTCACACTATGAAGTAAACGATAGATTGTTACGATCTCCTCAATGGAAACATCTTTCTTATGCATGAACAATTTCACGACAACCACTTTGCCCATGGAGTAAACCTGTCTGCCTCAGACGCCAGTGGTTGCGGTTTCGATTTCCACGCGAGACAAGGAAAAAAATGATCCGTGTCTGGGTGTTTATCTATTTATGTATTTATATTGTAGGTTCCCCCCTAGTTCGCTACATGGTATCCCATAGCACGCTATGCATTCTTTGGGGCCATGTAGTTGGTGTGATTGTCTGGGGAGTTTATTTATTATTATTTTATTTTTATCAAGCCAATTTTCATAAATCAGGTTTATATTTTTACACATCGGTTGGTTGTGTATTTTTTTTAGGTACCCCATGTAATATTACTGGCTTGTCATCGTTCAAATAGTGCAAAACGTTGCATCTCGCCTTAAGAAAGTTATTTAAATAATACGAGTAAGTATATGGCGAGAAATAAATAAGAATTCAGATGATGAATAAATGTAACAAATTAGGTTTAAATCAATCTATTTATCTACTTACAATGAAAATTGTTAACCACTTCATTTGATATATGCACGCCATAAATTGTTATTTAGAACAGTAGAGTTAAACTTGAAATAGAGCTAGTAATAGTTGAGAGCGCAAACTCCGGATCTACAGAAAAATGAACGAATACTATTTAGCACGAAAGAAGGTAAAAGATTTAAATGCCACTGATTTTATCAAAGTCGATGAAAATTAAAAGCATTCGTCCATTAACACGAAAAAAATACACTGGAGTTTAGCGACATCTGCAAACTGCGAGCGAAATTCTGCAGATTTAATATATCGATTCCTAAAAGAACTTAATCTATCTACTTTCAACAAATCTAAAATGTCTGGCTTCATGAACCTAGCGCGTAAAGTTGAGTCTATCTTTGAAATGGATTTGCTAATCAATTCTTTCATAAAGAAGAAACCACGCCCCGTAATTGTGTCGCAAGATAGGAGAAAAAAATGATGGTGCTAAATTAACATTCATCCCGCAGTTAAACACAATTCTGAGCTATGGAAGCATCCCTTGCTATCCATATTAAAATCTATACTAATATATAAAGCTGAAGAGTTTTTTTTTTGATTGTTTGTTTGAACGCGCTAATCTCAGAAACTACAAGTGGGAATTGAATTTTGAATTTGGATTGAATTCTTTTTGCATTTGATAGCCCAACTCTTGAGGAAGGTTATAGGCTATATTTTATCCCGAAATTCCCACGGGATCAAAAGTTGCGCGGGTAAAACCACGCGCGGTGGCTAGTAAACAATATACCTAATTTATTATAAAATATTTTTCAATTAGCTTAGTACTTAGTATTAAAAATATGTCTATTTTTCGCCACTTTCATTGGAAAGTTTGAAATCAAATTGGTCGTCCATGTACAAAAAAAAACATGACATACCTACTTAAGTTACCAAGCGGGAAATAATCGGGGTGTATTTTTTAAAAGGTTTTAAAGGATTTTAATTTTCTTAATATAAAGAAAAATCACATACTGTTGGACCTAAAAACCTGAAGGCTGTGAAACTCTACATTGGTACTGGAGATTTCCTTGTAAACCGCTTCTCAATTCAAACAATTAAATAGGCAGACACTAAGGTTAGCGGAATCGTACTTTCGGTCAGCGGAAACGATGCATTAGTCTCACGCATTAGCCCTCCATTTATGGTATATCAATTTCATACTTCATTACAATAATAACTAAACGCTGCGTGTGGTTTTACCCGCGACACTTTTGGTCCTATTGAAATTTCTTTATAAGTATAACCTTTTTCAATTAAATAAAACACTTTTTAACCGGATTTATCGCGTATATTTACATTTTAAATTTTGACTCGACGTTTTGGTGTCTTTGCAGACAGACGCGATAAATCCGGTTAAAAGTGTTTTATTTAATAGTATGAATCGCGAAAACTTAAGACAATATAACCTTTTTCAAATCCTACTGGTTGCTCCTTTTTGCTAGCTTTTTTTTATTATTGTATACATTACCTGCAAGTTCTCCGATTTTTGATGACGTAGAATGTGGTGTCGCCAAAGGGACTCGTTATTATTGCCTATCGGTGTTATATTATGGTTTCGCGAGGAGCTAAGTTAGAGCTTAGCTGTGGGCTCTACTTGCTACAATGGTTCTCATTTTTTCTCATAATCTGACAAAATGCAACGGGGTTTAAGTATTTGACACTGAAGACTGCCTGGCGGATTAGATTATTACCCGTAGGTAGATATTAGTTAGAAAGGTAAGAGCGTATATCCGTAGCTTCCTGTCATCTGTACTAGAAAGTTCATCTGAAGCAGGTATCGGCTACCAAAGAATAGGTGTTTTTTACCGAAACCTTTGGATTTTCCAAAATAACACCGTATACATTAGAGCTCATTGTGGGATGACGTGGTGTGGAGAGTTTATCTGCATAACAACAGGCCGAGGTCAGGTGATTGACTTCTGCTGAGTGAAGAGATTAGTTAATATTCCGTAGGATTGTATTATCGAAAATGTCCGGTCAATAATTAGGATTGAAGGGAAAATAAGTCTATTTCCGAGGATCGATTACAACATAAATAAGCAAATTAACATAAATTAACACCTCTGTTAAAATCTATAATTACTTATAGTAATAGTCAGAATCATAAAAAAAAATGCATTGCACGTTTTTTTTTGTTGTTTTAACAAACTTTTAAATGAAAGATATATTATTTTAGAGTCAGCGAATTAGGTAGGTACCTATAGTTATTTTGCCCCTGTACCTGTATGCATTTTGTACTTACGAGCTGAATTATCCAACTGACAGAGTACCAGTATCCTTTAGCGACTACCAATTGTAGGTTAAATTATGTGTGCCCTAGAGAATTGTATTAATATGTAGTAGGTAATTGTATAAATCGTGATCTTTTTTGCCTTCCTTCTATTTCAATAATCGTACCTTACCTATTAGTTCATTTAGTGCAACTGTAAGCATTCAAATTTAAAAGACGGCAAGCAAATGTAAGCGATACCGACGAATAGGGCCGAACATTAATATTTTGTTAAGGTACGGCCCTGGTTGGTTTAGAAATGTCCCACTCTGGCGTCAAAACTTACAGTAGGCTTACTTTTAAAACCCCTTCAAAACATAATATGCGCGAAAAGGTCCCTCAGGAGGAAGGGAAGAACACCAGTAACATAAAACATAAGTTGTCACCTTTCAAAACGTGTATCTGTCTAGTAACGATATTCCATCATCCACAAATTATGCTATGCTTAATTGATAATGTTCGTCCAAACGCTAATTAACATCGACACCTTTTCGTGAAGTGACGTGAAATCATCATTTAGATTCTTATTTTACAAAGCCTCTTAACATTCTAATCAAATGGCATTTACTTACACAGCCAATCCCTTCCTTTGAGCCCACGTAATAATAATAGAATAAAATAAAAAATATAAAAAAATCCGACTTCAAAATTGTACGTAACTAACTTACCTATGTAAGGATGTGACAGAACCAAAAAGGAAAAGATAATAACGATAAATTCTGTCTGACTCACTTTGGTATACCACCTAAGTTTTTTTTGAAGTCGGTGCTTCCCGATCCCAGTTAGCATTTTAGAATGAGTTGACCATTAGACGATGACTCTTCAGTTTCTTGCTGTATTTTCCGTGGCGTGGCCCATTTTAAATCATAACAGTTGAACACAGTCCTTAAACTAAGCGCAAGTTTCTTGAGTGCGCTTAGGGGGTTTTGACGACCGCTGTTGTGGTAATATAGAGCTTGTATGCCTCAAAGCTCCTTTAGATTCAACCTTCGCACCATGCAAATATTTTTTTGTGTAAAGTAATGCATTTTTCTTTGTCTAGCGCCTATTACACAAACATATTATAAGTTTATTTTATAGCCAGATGATTGATTGCGCTGTGCAAATAAATGTTCAACCATTATTTCATCATCATCACAATTCTGTGTAATGAGCCCACTGCAGGGCTTTGAGTCTGTCTCCTGGATGATAAGGAGGTTTAGGCCGTAAAACACCAAGCAGGCCTAGTGCTGGTTGGTGGATATTAGAATTTCCAGGGCGCCGAAATGACTTCTGACAAACACTAACGACTACTGTATACAAGTATACAGCACCCGGGACCGACTGTTTAACGTACCCCCCGAGGCACGGAAGTCTTCGTAAGAAATAAATGATCGGTGGTCACTCATCCTTGTACTGACCGCACCAGACGTCGCTTAACCTGCGATATTGTATGATATGCAGAGTAACCACGGAGCGGCGCCACAACGACTTCCCAATTGTTTAGCAGTCCTAAATAAGTAGGTAAATGATCGTAACGTTTACGGCGTTAAAAAACTATTTCTCCATCATTAGAGTAGTTACTATAGTTAAATGAATTCAAAGAGAATTTTGGGACTCCATATGGGTGCTACAAAAGTATCTACATGTCCTCAGTAAAATAAGTTTATTATCACCTAGCTGTTAATTGCGCTAGCGAAAATATGAATTCCTATCCATAAATCGCAGTCACCACTCCTGCCATAGTATGTCCAAAATAACCAATAAAAACACATATTGTTTGCATTGAAACAGTTATATCGTTAAAAGTGTTTCAAGTTACAGGTACATAGAAATGACATTTATTTACTACATTCTCAGGGTTACGAGGTTACGTATTGGTAAGTGCAGATAATTTTTCGATTCATTAAAATTTTGAACTACTTGAACATTTTTGAGTACGAAACGAAAAAAAGGGCAATAACTTCATCTTGACGTATTTAAGCATTTTGGTCAGCTTCTTATTATTGGAAGGATACTTTTCCTTGTCGAACCTTTTACCTGTAGACGCCGAGAGAGCTGCAGCGCAAACTTTATAATCCTTGGAGTTTTTCAACTGCAGTCCTAACTTGGCCATATTTGCAGCTCGACAGTCTAAAGTTAGTGAATCCTTGTAATCCTCCAGACCTTCCCATGAGTTGAGTGGTAGTAAAAATTCCTGGATATTGATGCTCTGTTTAGAATTCTCAGCTTCCAGCATGAGCGTGGCCAAGTTCACCATGGATGAACTGTCAGGCAAATGAAGCCCGTCTCCAGTCATCACGTTTTCCTTAATATCATTATCAAGATTTACCTTCATTCTCAAGACTGTGATATCGGAATCGCTTGGCCACGCTACATTATCCGATATAGAAGTTTTCTTTCGCTTAGGTTTTATTTTTTTAAGTTTTTTGTTTGTTACATTTTTATCTTCCCGCCTTATGCCGGATTCTAAACTTTTAGTGAAATTGATGGAAACACTGCTATTGGTGCCTGATGGCAGATTAAATGCGACTTGTTTTACGTTATAATTGCCCTTTGCTTTTTGTATATCTATTATGTCTTCAATTTTTCTAACGGATTGTTCCTTTGAATTTATCGGATTCATTTTCCAAATAGGTATTTACAATTTCTAACAAATTTTAAAACAAATCTAACAAACAATCTAGAAGGCCTTGTTTATTTTACTGTATTTTATTTATTTATTTTTAACATGTCAAGGTGTTAGAAATCTGTCCGAATTGTCATTTGTCAGGAGCGTTGCTTCAGCTTCGTTCTGAATAAAATGAATTGTGGATATACTTAATTTGATTCTATGTATATATTTTTTCAAACACTCTACTTTGTCCTGGAGGAGCCATGCTTACTGCCCAGCCATCCAAATGCAGCCGCCGGGAAAGCTTACAGCAGGAGGCGGATGTTTGCTGCTAAAGTTTGTGATGCCTTGTAGACCGAGAGACGCATTTATATCTCTTCAATTATCATCTAAATGTAAATAAAGGTGAATTAATAAGGCTATCCGAACTCATTACCTGTAGAAGCAGTCCGAGAAATGATATGCTTTTAAACATAACTTATTTGGGTACAAGCGGTTCATTCCCAATCCTCACAGAAGGGAGGGAATTCTGCGGCCCACCGTCTAACGGTTGTCATCCGGAAGTTCTAATATTATGTTCGATATAATTCTTGATAGCGCGATAAAGGAATTTCTTTATTTGGTCATCTTCGTTGCATTTTCGTTACCATGTAGAGTTGATAGAGCTACACTAGCACAAAAACCTTATATCACAACTAAATCCATACTAATATTATAAATCCATAAGTTTTTTCGTTATGTTTTGAAGTTAAAACGATTCACCCGATCATAATGAAATTTCGTACACACAATTGGAGGCCGGAAAACGACAAAGGCTACTTTTATGGATATAAAAATACTTGATTCCGGTGGGATAAGTGCTGCAAGTCGGTCCTGTGTGTCATCCGCGAAACGGCCGGCTCTATCCATTTGCGCGGAACTCCCCACATGCGCCGCATGCCGTAATCACCAGAATCTTACACCTTCCACTAGCATTCGGCTATCCTGCCATCCATCCAGAGAAATGACGTTAGAACCCCGAACTCCGGACTATGTCGGCGAAGAGGATTCAAAAGCTGTTCCGGACTTTTGGGGGTACAGACTGGGTACCCCCACACCCACTCATCCCTCAGACGAGGCCCTCGAGCACCTAGGGAGTTAAGTAATTTTTAGAGAGATTTTCTTCCTCGCAGCCGTTAGGCCCCAGTCCTTTTTATGCATGCACACTAATTCGCTCGGTATGCTAGTTTGCTATTTTATGTTTGAAGGAAGAGATAGATCACTCTGCATAACATGTCTTTAACATTTTTTTCGAAACCCACTGCTGTACAGTGAACATGCAGGTTGTCCTAGGAATGTAGAATAATCTTAATTCTGAGGATCAGTTGTGTCTTGTCCGACAACCTATCAAAATTTTGTTTTAGTGAAAGCTTCACTAAAATAAATGTGATAAATAAAAATTACCCGACCAGAATTCGAACCTGGGACCTCTCGTTTGCCGGACGAGTGCTCTTCCAACTGATCTACCGGGGCCTGGCGGTCCGCCTCGAAATTACTCATCACATTTTTGGTTTTTACGTTATATTGCTAACGTAGCTCCATCTTATGGCATAGCTTTGCAGCTAAGTCTACCCGAGACCAATTTCTTTACAGAAATTGTGAATCCCAGTTGAAGATAAGCATTTTTATTTATCACATTTTTCATTTATTTAAGAATAATTGAGCATTTTAAATGCAAAAAACTTAAAAAAACATTATGAAAGCTTCACTAGTTTTGAGATATCAACTTAATTTGTTGCTAAAGATAAAAACTAGGTTTTGCGCGTTGCGCGGCGAGCAAACGCACCTCGGTTGGTTGTTTGCTGAGTCTGCGCGTGCTGGCTGAAAATTGCAGTTATATTTTCAAAGTTGTCGAGATGGATGTAACCATCCCGTATTGAGTAGTCATGGTCCTTAGTGCAGCTGTTTAGCCTGCGATCTTTTAAAGATAAAAATATTAAAGAAAATCGATCCCAGCTGGGGCTCGTACGGAGATCTCCCGCATGCCGGGCGGGCAGAGTGCTACAATTGAGCTACCAACTCTACTAGTTAATTTCAGTTACCTAGAGCTCAGTTGGTTGTCCCATTTGGGTTCGTGTCCCAGCCGGGCCTGAATTTATTTAGTAGGTTCTTATGTTTATTTAAGCGATGTCAGAGCTGGTGATGTACGCATGCCTAGAGTCAACAGTTTCCCAGGTGCTTTCCAGGTGATCTCAAATTTACTTGCTGATCTATTTTAAAGTTATTCTTTTTGAATTCCCTAAAAATGATTTATAGGTATATTAGATCTAATATAATTAAAAGTTTCATTTTGGTTCGCCAAAAGCCGTAGCTTAGTAGGAAATTGAAGTCTTTTGATTTGGAATGGATATGGGGATTTGTGGGATCATAAAATTTTCGTTGTTGCCCATCGCGCCGATTAAAATGGTGGAAGTAATTATGTTTCGTCAAAGTTGTGTGACACGAAGTCTTGTCCATTACGTAGCGCGTAAAGGAGCATCTACATTTCGCATAAGCATGACTAGGACGCCTTATTTTAATTATATCTTATGTGAGGCTACACCTAAATTACTAAATACCAAAAATTTTGCTAACGATGGTCTTTCATCGGCAGAGGTAAAGTGTGTAGCCATCTCGGGAGTCACTATTATTTTAAAAAAACTTTCAGCTATTGTACTGAATAAAGCAGTAAATATTGACACAAGGAAAATTATTAGTATCATTATGATAGGCTACTATTACATTTATTTATTTACCCTTCATTTATTATTATCTGAGTTAGTTTACTGATACGAATGTGAACATTGATAGTATTCAGTGTAGAGTAAATCCACCTGCGAAGGTTCCGACATTGTCCTAGTAAGATAAAAGCGACTTAAGCGATGCACAGCCAATAAAATAGAGAGCTTAGAAAATATGTCGATTAAAAATATCACTTTCGGCACAGTTCTTACATGGAGGGGTAATGGCACCTCTCGCAGCATTAGAGAGCGCCTGTAGAACAAAGTAAATGTAGATAATCGAAAGAGTCTGACACCGTTACCAGCTAAAATTCATAGTACTTATTTAATAAAGGCCAGCAGATTCTTTCGTGGATATCTAGATAAATCAACAAAATCATCTAATACTTATATAAAATTCTCGTGTCACAGTTTTCGTTGCCATACTCCTCCGAAACGGCTTGACCGATTTTGATGAAATTTTTTGTGCTTATCCGGTATCTATGAGAATCGGCCAACATCTTTTTTTTTATTTATATGGCAAAACAACGTTTGCCGGGTCAGCTAGTTTATATGTAAAATTGCTTGTTTCACAGTTTGCTGCATGCATGGTACATTTTGAAGATTGCGCAAGAATTTTCCAATGAATTGAACCCGCGTCCTTTTACCATCGGACTACTAGACGCAGACAGAAATTCCAAGCTTATATTAGGTATGTTGGATGTTCTAAAAAGTTATTTTTGATAAGGATCGCCAAATCCGTTGAACCGTTCTGCCGTGATTGAGGAACAAACATCCATACATTCAAACATCCATCCTAACTTTCACATTTATAAGATAATATTAGTAAGATACAGAGCTATTCAGAAGGAGACACGGACAGTCAGTGTGCACTTATTTTACGAAGGTTGATATGCCTTCAATTAAATATAAATGTTAGCTGGTGGAAGGTATTTTAACATCCTTAAGTATTCACATTTTTGATTCACTTACGTACCACATTATTGTGGCATGTAAGACAACAGTTAAAAAACTTTTGAAGACACTGTATCCAGAAAGAGATATGAACCGTACCGTCTAGCTAGTCCCGTTTAGGCGTAACGTAGACAACGTTGTACTGTGGTTATAAGATCTTAAATTAAATCAATAAAAAAAATGCATCGATAGTAAAATGGCAAAATGTCTTTCGAAAAATGACAGTTGAATTGACATGGATGCGATTAGTCTTATTCTGTCAAAGTGAAACGTCAATGTCATGTACACCTTGACTATTTTGTTTGTTACTCATTCACTTGTCACTGTCATCTCCTACGAAAATGGTGTAATGTTTTTAATTTTCTAACAAATTCCGATTTTCAATATGGAATCAAATAATTTGGATAGTGGACCAGGGAAAATATGTAATGAGAATGGAGATTGTGCTTTGCCGCCTCTAAAAAGCGTAGGCGATTTTAATAATACTAAAAATATTGATGACATATCGACACCTTCGGAATTAAAGTTCGATCAAGGTACTGTAAACCGAGATTTCTTGATAAACATTCAATTTAAGTTAATGCTTTTGCGATATAATAGAAGTAATCTCCATAATGAAAACGTTTCAAAGTACAATAATGCTAATATTGCTAAGGTGAAAGTTATATGAATCTATTATTTACTTTCACAGAGTTTGACTTCGAGGATCCGGAAGTTGCTGCCAAAAAAAAGGAAATTGAAAAATGCCTTGAAAATCCTGATATTGTTAACATAGAGCAATGGCAAAAATTCGCGAAGTCTAGTGCTGGATTAATTTCTGGTGAATATTTTTTTATTTTGTTGATTAGTCTTAAAATACTTAGTATGTGATCTCTTTTTATTTTGTTATAATTTACCCCACAGATGAGTACAGAAAAAAGATATGGCCTCTATTAGTTGGTGTTACTGAGGACGAGTTGACTGAGCCTCCCTCTTTAGATGAACTTTCTACTCACAGTGAATATAGCCAGGTATGATTTGCACCAACTACACATTGACTCATTGAAATTTCTTGATAAATTGATTCTCCAGAGTTAGGTTGTTAAATTTTGTTCCGCTTTGACTGGGAGATTTAGAAATGCACAAACAAATAATATCTTTGACTTTAATATTATATCATTAACATCGAAAAATTTTACCTATCATTGTTTTGATACATTTAATACCCAAGTACTTATGCTGTCTAGTTATGTGTGTTATAATAACTTCACATTATTATTTTTGTTTCTTAAAGTCTGTTAATCACTATTATAACTAAAGAGGAGAGTAGGTTATGTATTTTGTTTTCTGTTTCAAAACTATGTAGGTTTGTATACTATATAAGGTAACAATATTTACATACATTAGTATTTCTTTAAATTAGACATCTAAACATAAGGTTTATATTTGAGAAGTGGTACTTTAATAATATATGTCTAAAGTTCTGTTGATATTATAATGTGAATTCAATTCTTTGAACTGAAAGTTGAACTAACTATAAATATAACTAAATTAAATGTATGATGTGACTTTTAATTTTTTTTTAATTTAATTTAATATTTATTTTAGGTGGTGCTTGATGTAAATAGGTCACTGAAAAGGTTTCCACCGGGCATTCCATACGAACAGCGAGTAGCTCTGCAAGACCAACTGACTGTGCTAATATTACGAGTTATCATCAAGTATCCACATTTAAAATATTATCAGGTATCTATCTATCTACTTTATAACCTTGTAAAACAAATTGAATAGACTTGGTTCCTTTCTAAACCTCGGATCAACCTTGGAAGGGCAGTATGTGCAAAGGGAAGTTAAATTTGATAAAAACATTTTTATAGGATATTGTCTTAAGTTTTCACGATTCATAATTTAAACAAAACTACTTTTTAACCGGATTACTTAATTGCGTATAATTTATATTTTATATTTTAACTCGACATTTCAGTGTCTTTGCAGCCCCCGTGGTCACAACAGTAGTTGTTTTATTTAAACATTTTTTATAGTTATAAATGAGCTATAAATATACGAGGCTCAAATATTCTTTATTTCGTAAGTATTTAAATACATTTAAAATAAGTCAAACAATTTACAAATTGAACTGAATCTACCATTTATTGCTGCATTTATTATCTCAGCATTTATTCTATGAGTATTCACATTCACTATTTATAAGTACATATATTAACACAGTACAGTCTAGAATGCAGAGAGTGTTGTTTCATTGCTATTGAGATCATCAATATTAAATAATGCTATATGAATAAAACCACAGAACTTGATTGCTAGTGCTTCATAACCTATCTTGTATCTTATCATGATATTAGAATCCAACTATTGTACCTATCAATGCACTTGGCTACAATTTAATTGATTATAAACACCTATTGTGTATGAAGACTTCACGGAATCATGAAAACAAAGAAATGTATTTACAGATGTACTTGTGAGAGGTAAAATTATATTTTCAGTTTGTGATTCTCACTGAATAAATAATCATAAACTTTTCTTGTTTCTTGGAAGCAACCTCAAACAAAACAATATCTAGAAAAAAAGATACCTAAATAAATTACAGTTAAAAAGTTTGACTTTAACATATTCTAAAGTTATTTTATCACCACCAAGAATGCATTGTTTATTTTTATTGACTAAGTTAACCATAGGTAGCAATCATAAAATCTTATAAAACTTCAGTCAATGCAAAAACTACTCACACAAGAAATAAATAATGTTTAATTATTCTATGAAATGCAAAAATATTGTATTAAAACAGACTGGTAGCTACACTAGCGCATTCAGAAAATAAAAAGAAACTAGCCCTTCAGATTCATTATACTAATATAGTTAAATTAAAGGTATACCATTTCCGTCTCATCCTGCAATTCAGAGATGCGATGTAGTAACTATGCAGCACGGGTAGTGCAGACCGCAGAAAATGTATCTGTGGAAAAATACAGTAATCTAATGTACTATGTAGTCCACAGACATACATTTACATAGATGACGCAAGTGTCACGATTTATATTGATCCAAGCGTGCCCATTTTATATCACAAAATCAACTGTAAAGTCATAAAAGTACTTATGACTTTACAGTTGATTTTGTGATATAAAATACAAACCGATTCAAAGACTCTGATGCCGCCGATGAAATCGATTATTAAGAACGATATCTTTATTGTGATATTGAATTTATAACAGACGTAGATGTTGACATAGATGTTGCACACAGTTTTACCCGTGCAATTTCGAACCCCTTGGGAATTTCGGTATTCAAAGTAGCCTATTTGCTATTCCAGACTGTACACTATCACTATGCCAAATTTCATCCAAATCCGATGAGCCGTTCTCCTGTGATTGAGGAACAAACATCCATACATACAAACTTTCACATTTATGGTATTAGTAATGGTGCGTACAGATTGCTAGTAATGTAACATTTTGCGCACATTGCGTATTTGGACGTGTGGTGCGCAGAATGTTACATTACAAGTTCCATTACAGCAATCTGTATGCGCCATAAGACATACATATGCGCGACTGAATTTAGCGGCGACTAACCTTGGCGCTTGGTCGGGGTTCGGACACGCGAAGCACATGCACTTGCGTTGTCTATGTAGATGTATGTCTGTATTGTAGTCCAATGTAATGTAGTGTAATGTAACTACAGCTAATGTAGTCTTTAGCTACAGCCAGGCACGTGAGCCGCGAGTGTCACGAGAGCACCCGCGTGCCATCATGAAGTTGCTCGTTAGGCTTGTTGATTTAGACGCGATAGACTTCGCTTGTGTAAATTTTTAACCGGATTTATCGCTTGGTTATGGGCGACTCCTCGACTTGTGAAATCCGGTTAAACAGTGTTTTTTTATTTAAGTTATTAAAAAAAATAAGATCGTGCACGTCAAAATATTATAACTTAAAAATAAACATTTTACAATAAAAAAATAAAAATGACAACTTGGGTTGCTTGGTCAGTTAAAGCAATTTCATCCACCTTAAAGTTATATCTATCAATACTCTGGCCTATAGATGCGAGGCAGGTTATTAACGATTTTAACCAAGCAGTTAAATATGTAATTTTCGTTATTGAGGTTAATTAACCGTATTTTATGCTTGTTACGGTTAAATACCACCGCGAGATATCGCTAATGGATTGAAATGTGTATTGCAAATATCGCGATGATGCTAGCTTCGACTGGCAAAAAAGTCGGTTGAGATTCCCTATCTCCAAAATTATTGAACCGATTTTACTACTGATCGAACTTAGTATACCCTAAGTTGAATAATACCTAGAACAACGAAAAAAGGATTACTTAAATCGGACGTGTAGTTCCGGAGATATGAGAATACAAACATAAAAACTTACATACACCATTGAAATTTGGCACATTTTTTGAGACGTTGCTAATAGACTAACTTACACGAAAACTGGGCAATATTATAAAAGGCAAACCTGATTGATTGGGTATCAACGCACAGGCCAAGCCCTTAGGGCTAGAAAGTTGAAATTTCGTACACGTATTCCTCTTATGACGAAGGCATCCACTAAGAAAGGGTTTTTTAAAATTCAATCCCCAAGGGGGTGAAATAGGGGATGAAAGTTTGTATGAAACTTTTTATTCCTTGGACATATTTGCATGAAATTTCGTATGGATTGAGTACGGCAAAAATAATGAGTTAATCCTAAAAGGGTGAAATTTAAATATATACGGGTGGAATTGATAACCTCCTTTTTTGAAATCTTGACGGTTTTATGTGGGATATCAAATAAAAGAACTTCGTTAGCACAGGTCGTAGGCCACCTTTTATAGCAAAACCGATTCATTTTAATAATAAAATGAAATCAAAATGGCAGAAGATCACGGCTACCCTTTCAACATATCTATGACGCAATACATAAATATTTTAGCGAAGACTATTACCTACTTGTTTCCTACTTTTTAGAGCGTGTTTTTAGTAATCGGGTTTTAGTTTTTGAACTTTTGTTTTTTGCTGTTACTCACAATACTAGGGCAGTTCCATAGAGTGTACTTAAGTAAGAGTGAGAGATCCGATTAAAACTTTTTATGAATCAGTTACACACTGGAGAAATGTAATATGCAATACAATCAATTCTCATGATGAACTGCTTCTTTTATTATTGAGCATTGGTGCCACCTTAATGGCTCAGGTCCCCACCTATAGTAGCATGATGTAGGGGAGTAAACACATGAAACATTTTCCTTTCCTCAGGGCTACCATGACGTGGCCATCACCCTCCTACTGGTCTGCGGCGACCGCGCGTCGTTCCCGCTGCTATGCCGGCTGTCGTACGGGCCGCGCGCGCCGCTCGCGCCGTTCATGCAAGCAACTATGCAGCCCACGCAGCACCTGCTCAACTATCTGCTGCCGGTGCTGCATCGAGCTGACGTTAGGGTGGCGGATTGCTTGGAGAAGTGAGTGTCCCACGATTTTATTTTCGTTGACTAAAATATTTTGGTTTAATAATAAGATATGACAAATTTAGTTTTTCCTTGTGGATGTTGATGGATTGTTGCTTCAGTTCTTTCGTTTCAGCCGTATAGGGTCGGTGTAAAATATAAAACCGCCCTTGAATAAGAGTATTGAAAAAGGTGGTCATCCGAGTGACCCCCTCTTGGTGATAGAAAGGGTTCTATCGTAAAGTCTGTCGACAAATAAACACTCCGGGGACGGTTGTGTTCACAATATTTTATGAAGAGCCAGTTACTTTCTTATTCTGTGTGCTGTAATCATCTTTACTTACCATCACGTGAAATGGAGGTCAAAGTCGAGTTTAGGCACCGATAAAAAGAGCCTTCGTCCACGTTCGTAACTAAGCTTTCGTAACCAATTACGAAAGAAGATTTTTTTCTCTTAGGGCGCTTGTACACGCTAAGAAAATTTACCTTGCCTGCGGCAGACAAGACAATTTATTCGTGTAGACGACAAGAATTTTGTCTGTTCCACACACGAAAACTTTTCGTGTCTTCCGCAGACAAGACCAATCGAAACGTTTATACGACACGATTTTTTTCGTGCAGTCGTCAGTCGGTCAGTGATTGGGTCACTTGACTCGCACAACAAAAACTACCTGGCCTGGCTGGCTCAACCCTACTTCACCGCTCCCCGCCGCTCAGCAACAACGTTCGTCGCGTCGTGTCTTGCGCAGACAAGATTTTTTTCGTGCACCGCTGCGAGCAGTGTACACAGTTATTTTCTAGTTACGACACGAATTCTTGGGTAGGCCCGGCGTTTTTTCTTAGCGTGTACAAGCGCCCTTATTGGCAACTGCTTGGAAAAATATTTTTTTTTTACTTTTTCGTAGATTTTTTATTTTTCCATATTGGTAACCCGACATATGAATAGTTAAGGCTTTTTCGACCTATACCTAATTGCTGAAATGACCATAGTGCTATAATTACCAATATCATAATGAATAAATATACATAACGTCCATGATACTTGAGTGCTAAAATCTCCAAAATGCTAGAATGATTAATAAATAACATAATAAATAGTTGGATAAATTGTCCTCCAGCAACTAAGATCCCATGTAATCGGAAGATATCTTTTTTCCTTTTGTATCCTTTATTTTTACGGGAATAAAATGCACTAATAGCACCTCCATATGAAATGAGTCAATTTCGATCCTATTCGTTTCGAAAGGATTCTGAGATAATGTTTAAATCTCTGATAACTTTATTCCTCGCTACCTACGTACTTTCTTAGGTTAGGTAGGTAATTAAACATGCGTTATTAAATTGACGTAAAGTCTACATTGTTTTGAATTGCTATTAAGTAGGTTCCTATTTATCTAAAGCCAGCACGATCTCCCGACCTCAATCCCATTGAGCATCTATGGGACTTTCTAAAACGACGTATTAGAACTGTAGGCCTATAAGTAACTTAAATACCAGGGAAGCAGTAAAATGTGAGAACCATTCCAAGAGGGAAATAAAATTGTCATCGTCAAAAATCTTCCGATTCCACAGGATCTAAGGATCTTACTGGGGGGAAGTTATGGTGTTTTTATTTATTCTTAGGCGTATAGTAAAAGGCGACAAATCCGCCTGACTAGCGAACACCCTTCCAATCTGACGCCAAATATTATAAGAGTAAATAAATAAATAAATATTTCTGACACTCACACAACATTATCTAGCCCAAATTAAGTTTCTTAAAGAACTTGTGTTATGGATACTAGATAACTGATAAACTTACTTTAGAAATATATAAACATACATATTGAATAAATACATTTTTTTATTAAAATAAACTCAAATAAACATATAAACATCCACGACTTGACGACTAACATCTGTGTTCATCACACAAATATCCGCCGCCGCCGGGATTCGAACCCAGGACCTCTGGCATAGAAGGCAATGTATGTTACCGCTACACCCGGTACCGGCTGGTACAAATAGTACCAAATAGGTACCAGCGGGTCGTCGTTCCGCAACTTTTCTACATTCATAACTAAAATAAGTTACGAAATTGGAAAAATCAGTCTTCTTTCGCAACCAAAAAGCGAAAAAATTTCTTTATTCGTAACTGGTTACAAAAGCTTAGTTACGAACATGGACGAAGGCTAAAAAGGAACTGCCTTGGGCTAGACCACCTTCATTTAAATTCCGCTGCGGCGGTTACATGTTCCGTGTGCTTTGTGAGGAGATAGTATTTTCTGAACCCGTGTTGCTATCGGCGTGGCGCCGTGGTTACTTTGTGTATCATACGATCATACTTGGGTGGGTGACCGCCGACCATTCATATCTCACGACGACTTCCGTGCTTCGGAGGGCACGTTAAGCAGTCGGTCCCGGGTGTTGTGTACTTGTATACAGTATTCGTTAGGGTTTGTCAGAAGCCATCTAGGCGCCCTGAAAATTCTGGCATCCACCACCCAGCACTGGGCCAGCTTGGTGGATTATGGCCTATACCTCCTCTTCACCCAGGGGAGAGACTGTCCTGTAGTGAGCTCATTACAAAGAGTTATGATGATGATGATGATGTGTTGCTATCAACTTTGACCTTGGGATTAGGCGCATTTATAATATAAATCAATTTCCGAACCTAATAGGTATGTCTCGATTCCGCAGAGCGCAAGTGGGCACGATGTTCGCTTTACCCTGGTACCTGACGTGGTTCGGGCACAGTCTCAACCGCTACTCGGACGTGGTGCGGCTCTACGACTACTTTCTGTGCGCGCCGCCGCTGTTCCCTGTATACGTGACCGCGGCTATAGTGCTGCATCGAGCGGCAGACGTGCTGGATTGTGATTGTGATATGGCCATGCTGCACTGTTTGTTATCAAGGGTAAGTTCCAGGCAACATTCGTGTATAAATAGAAAACTCTTACATTTTTTTGAACCCATCTAGATTATAATACAGTAGTCATTACTGGGTTGGTCAGAAGCTATTTCGACGACCTGGAGGTTCTGACGTCCACCAATCATATATTTTTAGGAACATGTTTATTTTTTAAGAAATTCCCAATTTATTCCTAACACATATATCCCAAATTAGATTCCAAACGAAGGTCGGGTTTTTTTGATGTTGCACATACCTATCGGTCTAAAAATAGCAAATTTAAATTTAATTATTAGGCATAGCGCGCTTATACGCTATTTTGACAAAGAATTTTCAAGGGGGTCAGTGACGTCACTTGCTTGTGATCTTAAAAAGCTAACGAACAAACCTATGCTGTATTCGAATTTGAATACAACTCATTTTTAAAGATTTATCTTGAATGAGTAATGAAAAAACAACAAACAATCACATATATTCTCATTTATTTCAAAGAATTCATGTTCTGTATGTAGTGTAGTCTTCAAAAAAGTTACTGGTACCTACTTACTATTCCATTGTGTAGTCAACAAAATTGACTATAAAATGATATAATTATATAGGGTTTTCGATATTTTTTAGAAAATACGAATAACCAATATTTAGTTAAATAAAATCCTCATAATGCATTTCAGTTACCAGAAGATTTACCCTTTGAGGACATCCTAGAGAACGCAAGACTGCTGTACGAGTGCAACGACCCCGAGACCCTCGAAAGTGAAGTTATCGCCCTCGAGAAGAGAGAGTAAGTTGCACTGTCTGACGACTTTATTGTCTAATCGTTAATAATTTTGTCAAATCAATGCAACGAGAATTTCTTTTTCTATGAAGCCAAGAAATGTATTTTACTTTGTAATCTGCAACTCCAGGGGAGCTACCGGTAGATTGCTGGCTCTGAGACTACCTATCTTACCCGGTGCAACGCTGTTTGATAGTAGAAACCAGCGTTATCTTCATTATAATACTTGTGGAAATTTATTTCTGTACATGATGTTGACTGTGCACTGCAAAGTTGGGTTTTCAGACGTTACCATCGCCAAAACAGCCGAAAGACATTCACAGCTTACCAAAGACCTCCATAATTAATCTCAACGTTACCCGGTCTTACCAACCGAGGTTTATAATTGATTGAATCAGGCGTTACTTTACTGAAATCTATGACAACTAAAACATGATAAACCTAATCTCGCACAAACTAATTTCCAGAGAAGAGCAACGTCGACTCGACGAAGAGCGCATGCGTCGTCGCCAATTAGCGCGCGCGCGCGGCCCGGCGCTGTCCGTGCGCGTGCGCGCGGCGCTGCGGCGCTGGCTGCCCGCGCCGCTCGCGCGCCGCTCCGCCGCCGCCATTGCGGTCGCGCTCATCGGCGTCGCCGTCTACTACCGCGCTGACCTGCTATACAACAGGTAGCGCCTACACTATCAGTTCGTCCTGTTCCGATTCTAAACCGTGGACTTGGTTTTGTGAAGTGTTACAGTGCAGTGAAAGTGAATTTGTGCTTCAGATCTATGCCCTTTTTTTTTAATAAATAAATGAATTACCCCAACTGGCTATGTGGCATCAAAGCAAGCTTTTTAGGGCCACCGCTGCGTGTCGCGGACGCGATTCTATACAAAGTCACCCGCGGAAACGACTGAGCACTTATGTATGAAATCGGGCCCTGCACTTGTGTAACGTATTGGCTCTTTTTGTGGCTTGTGTTAGACCACATAGCGAGAGTGGAGGATACTTAAGAGCATGGTATTTGTTTGCATTGAAATTGTCTCTAGATAATTACATTGTAAGTGAACGTTAGATTTGAAAAGCTACCTCGAAATATCTCAAAACGGTTTTATAGTGTAACTTAAAAAGGTGTAGTGAGATTAATTGCTGTCGACCAGGCTAGAGCTGAAATACAAGTTCATTTTTCACTTCAGTGGTCACAAAACCAAGCTGGTTAAAGCCTGTGACCAAGAATCATGTTTCATGTTAACTCTTTGTAAACGCTTTTTAACTTGTTGATACGCTTTTTATACAGTAGCAGCGTAGTGATTTGTTGAAGTGTGATGAAATGAAATGGCAAGTTTGATAATTTAATAAGATGAAGTAATCATAAAATTTATAAAATTAATCAAATTATTTTGTACCTGTTTTTAAAGCCATTGTTAAGTTATGTTATGATTTTAATTTCTATTCCAATTTATCTTTTTACTGTGAAATGTTTTTTTTTATGTAATTTATTTAAACAAACATTATTATATAATGCAAAAACCTTAATAATTCTTTAATTTTACTTAAAAAGTAAGTCATATTAACTAGTCTAGACTTCCTTTGGATCAAGCTATGCAACTACTTATTTCTGAAACTATGAACTATGTATGTGATAATTTCTTGAAGTTCATATCATCATACAGATAAATTTGTTAATGACGATTTTCTATAACCGAGGCATGGTAACTGGACACGCTAAATGGAATGGAAGGGATGAACTGATAGCCATTAACTGTATAACTATAAGGTGATGCAATAACGATATGTGTTTGATATGATCAACACTGGACTAATTGAACAATGTGTTTTTAGTATAAGCTGATAATTTGATGTTCAGTGAAATGAAGCGGCTAAATGTGTAGCAATAGAGAAGTTAGTTGAAACCTTCAACTGTGAAGGTCTCCCATGATCATAGTAAGCTTTATTATAACCACAATTTGAATAAAACCCCTCTTTATTATCTTAACATGTAAATCTGGACCAAACATTCAAGCCTTCAATTGGTTGATTCAGTTATCATTCTCAATATTTTGATACTGAAAAGAAAATTGCTTTAAGACTGTCTTATTAACTTACCAGTCATTGGTCATAGATTGAAGATTTTTCAGTATCTGACATAGGAATTATTCATATGAAAATAATCTTGGTAAAACAGCAAAATCTTTTAGAAGTCGTGTTTATTTTGATGACCTGAATGGCAGCGGGAACTCGCAAATAAGATATAACTTGACCGCAAGGTCTACTATTAATTTTAATTAAACTACATATTCTGCCAGTATATGAAACTTTAATGATTGAGCAATTACCTTTTCGTTTAATAATGCCAATGCAATAAATTAAGTTACTGATTAAGTACTGTTTACCTAATATTCTTGTTGAGTCCTAGGCAATCTTTTTAATTGTTGATTAAATGTTATACCTACACCATCAGTGTAAGTGCCATTATTTGATGTGTTATGCTTTTTAATTTGAACTAACTATTTATAATAAAATGGGGTTTCATTTAATTTGATGTACCTAAGGCTGTCTCAGATTAAGTGACATCTAGTTTGATAAGTTGTTAAATCTAAATAACTGAATCGTATACTAAGTCAGATCTCTTTAAAGTCGACTATTTATTTAACTTTGTATAAACTTAAGTTTCTATTCTGTTGAAATTAAGTCACAAATTAAAAATATACAGCTTGTTAATATGATTGTAATTCATTGAGCGGCTGGTTGGAGCATGTATAGGTTGGTGTGTTTTTATGTGATTTTGGATAGTTTTTAGGTTTAGGTAGTATTTTAGTTTGACAAATTAATTCCATGTTCATTAACCAAAGCTTATACATTGAAGAGTTCCAATACGGAAATGAACTTTCGATTTGGTCTTTGTATTCCATTAAATTCTACTAAATTGTGTTAATTTATTCCTCATTTTCTATTAATTTAGTGTTAAAGTTTAATGTTAAGCATTTATTATTATTATTGAAGTTGTCTAATCATCAATGTTACCTTATTAGTCAAGCAGTAGAGGTTTAGGTTATTGTTTTGTTAATTTCGCAAATTCATTCTGATGTCCGAAAGTTGGGGCAATATTATGTGGCGTCACTGGTAGTAGGAGTCCCTGACTTAGGAGGATTGTGTGTGCACTATTTAGCTTCTATTTTCTGTCAGGCGTCAGGAGGGCTGCGAACAATACTGTAGAACTATTAAATAAACAACAATGTTAATGAATGTTGGCCGAATGTGCATATAATGTGTGTTTATACAGCAAATAAATTTCATTTTATAATTAACTTTAATTGTGTAACTGTGCACAGATACACTTAGATACACTTATATGAAATAAAATAAGACATTTTAAAAGAGTGCAAGTAAACTTATTTTCAAAACTGTTTTTTCAAATACCGGCAACGGAAATCAACCAATAAGTGTATGATAGATTTTAAGAAGTTTTTGTATATAATGATTTTCTGAAAATGTGATTATGAGATCTTTATTACTAAATTTATTTGTTTCGTTAATATTATTGATTTTTATACCAAAGCTAATTGGTGTTGTATGAGTTATTTAAATTATTTTTCAAATAAATTTTCATTTATTTTGTCTAAAAATTGCATTAAAACCTACTTGGTATTATAGTATGTTAACATTAGTATTAATAAATAAGCTTTACTAGCAATCAGACATAAATTTGAATATCTTATGAATTTGTATGTAATGGTAAAGTTATCTATGGTGTAACACCTCACATTTATAATAGAAGGTAAAAAAAAACTATTACTACAAAACAGCGGTTTCTCAATATTGTGTAACGTGAAAAAACTAAAAGCATCGAAAAGAACGAATAGAAAACGTTCAGCCCTTTTTATCCCTTAATATAAATAATTATTGTTCATTACACAATACTGAAAAATCCTGTTTTTGGATAAGTTTTTACTTTTTCAAAACATAAATATGAGTGATGGGTATGTATTATAATAACAAAGTGCCATCGGCGGGTAGGTGAAGCCAAAGTGAAAATTGTCTCTACAATTTAGAAACCGTTACACATAACACAAACTGGTAGATAGACAAATAAACAAACTTTCATAAACTAGATATATAATTACATGTTTATATCAAAAATGTGTTTTATTCTTACTATCAATAAATTCAGTTTTGTAATTAGTTTTATTTTATTTTGTATCATTTATGTATGCAAGTAGTATGTAACATGACACTTTTCGCTTTTACAGAAACAAGGAGGATTTCAGCGTATAGTTTTGGGCCTGGGAAATTAAACGAAGATTATTTATGACTTAATTTATTTTTATTTTTCTTATCATTTATTTATTTACATTTTTATTTATAGAACAAGACCCAGCAATCATAAAGTACAGGTTCCATATAACGAATTAAAACGTGACAGTATTTTTATTTTACTATCATGTCTAGTAGTATTTTTCATAACATGAAAATTACTACTAATTAGGCACTTGAATCAAAGTAAAACACTCAAGTTCTTGCATTGAAATTGCAAAATAGCTTCTTTTATAATCTATTCTTTTACAATACATCTATGAGAAAATTTTAGAGTAGGTATAATATTGCAGCATTACTTATTTCAAATCTACCTGCCTTGTTAAGTCTGCTTAGCACCTACTTAGCTTATTTTGAGGCCGCATAGATAGTTTTGAGTATATTCGCAAAATGCAACGAAAGATCTTACTAATATTATAAATGTGAAAGTTTAGATGTCTGGATGTTATGGGAGAACGGCTGTACGGATTTGGATGAAATTTGACATAGTGATAGTGTACAGTCTGGAATAACACATTGGCTACTTTTTATCCCGAAATTCCCGCGGGAATCGAAACCGCGCACAACAGCTAGTAGGTTACAATGATAGCTGGTTTATGGCCTATCAAACATTATTCAGATGAAATGACAACACAATTAGTAGAGAGACAAGTTATCACAGCCATGAAAGCTTATAAAATTATTAAGTAAACATCTAAGTAGGTGGTATTCGCGTTAAGAGATTATTATATATTTAAGTAATATGGGGCATAAAAACTTCCCTTCTTAAAATATAATGAGTTATTGCTAGTAGAATAGAGAGCTTGGTAAAATTTGCCTTAAAATCAATAAATTCTTTTAATAATAAAAGTTTGCTAATGCAAAATGCCACTGAGCAATTATTATTATTATGTGGCGTATATTTTCCTACCTAATCTACGAGAATTTAAAATTACGCTATTATAATAAAATATTAAATTGGTAACTAGGTATTTTAGTTCAGAAAATTGTAAAATATTTTCATGAAATTCCTTAAAAGGACGCGTTTACGAAATCGACACTACAAATTTTAACTTAAAGGACGCACACATGGGTTAATTGCTTAAGAAGTACCAATGGTAAAGCCTTACAATTTTTGTTTCTTTTAAGTCTTAATGAATACAATTGAATTTCTTAATGATAATAATTTAGTGCCACCAAATTTTTAACAGCTATGCAAACGCGTCATTAAAATGTAGCTAAGTTCAGAGTAAAATTGATTTGATCTACAAAGATTTTTATAACTACGCTAGGTAAAGTTATTCTTATCTCTACTGAACTTAAACATAGTATTATACTTAATTGCTGAAATATTTCCATCGCAAGTTTAAGATTTGGCTGCCAATGGTATGTTTGACTATAATTCTTCAATGTTTAATTATTCATAGTTTGGCTCAAGCTGAGTATTTGAGTAAAGTCTTAATTCTTCATTACAGTGGTTATGTACTCAATAACTCGTGGGTCGTGGAGTATCTTCAAGTGTTCAGCGTTGGCTAGTGGTAGTGACTTGACGGTCTTTCCTCCGTTGAGGTAGTTTTTGAAACGTCGTTTCTTGGCCCAGTGTTCGCAGGCGTTCAGCGAGCGAAGGTTCACAGTACCATCCCCGTCACCCATTGATAGCGTAGGGTACCCATCTAGCCAAGTACCAGGCTTGTAGACGAGTCTGGAAATTTAATAAACATAGATTAATTGTAATAATAAATTACCTTGACACACCAAATAAGTGGCCTTTTGGTAAGCTTGTGTTATGGATATGTCGCAGTCATCTGGTTGAATTAGCCACTCAATTGGACGCCTAGGCCGTTTCAACCGGCTTAAGGACAATTAGTCAAGTCGTTGATCGCAACGTTTAACCAGTTGCCTAAACGTTGTTTAGCCATTTAGTTAAATTGGATATTGTTAAATTTATGATGTTTGGTTTAAATATTAAAACATTAAAACGGAACTTATTTTATTATATTTATGATATTTATATTTACGCGCGAGCCGAGCGAGCGAAGCGAGCGTGGTGCGGCAGCACCCGGCGATGCGCCACAATGGATTTTATTTCCTTGTAATTGAAATAAATGAAAAAAAATCTTATAAAAAAAATTTTGCTTTACTGGTTTTTCCGTCATGACAGATAATTTTACCATGACCTACTTGTTTTATTACTTTATCCAAAACTGTAGCAAATTTAAATCACTTGGCTGAATTTTGGTCAGCCATCTTCAAGGGGCTAACTTACAACACGCCAAGTTGTTAATCGTTGAGTTGGGTTGAGAGGCCGTTGATTCGGTCTAGGCCGTTGATTCGGTCTAGGCGTCCAATTGAGTGGCTAATTCATCCAGATGACTGCGACATATATACAAGGTGGTTTGATGTTCTTTTTTCATACTTTCTAAGATATCATCAATCTTAATATAATGAGTTCATAAATTATCACCCTTGTAAAATCTCTTTAACATTCATTCAATAGACACTTGTCACTGAAGCCATACAATAAACAATAAAAACGTTTAAACGTTGAGGAACGTTGTATACAATGTACAACGCAAAACGTTGCGAACTGTACCTGTGCATAGCGATAAAAAAGGGATAGAAAATGCCAAGTTGTCATACTTCGCATAAAGGTGTTTTACATAAGATGTTTGGACTTGAAATATGAAAATAAAAGCAAAAAATAAAATAAAATTGAAAAATTATTCACATGTTATTTGATTCTATCAGTTTCTATTCTATCAGTTTAGAGTAGTTCGTTTCCCAAATAGGCCGATCTGATTGGGATGAAGCCATGACTCACACTGCAGCCCAATGCACCACCAAGCAGTCTATAAATCTTAAATAACTTAAGAAACGGGTTATTTACCATGCTTTTTTGAGTTTCTGAGTTTTCTGAGTTTCAATCTAATGTTGTGTCTGAAGTTATTTAAAATATAACTGTAATATAACCCATATACCTATTTAGTATAAAAAATCTTCGTATGTGAATACTCGTAGTGAAATTTGTTATGGGATTATAAAAAATGTCTAGCGTGTGCTGGTTGCTCTGTTCTTACAGAATTTAACATAGCAGTAGTTCGTGTCAAGAAACCGAGGAAGCATAACGTTGATAATGTATGATAAAAAAAAACAAGTTAGTCCTGTCTATGTCGTAGCAAACAACACCCGCTTGCCTTACAAGTTCAATCTAAAGTTTTAATTACTAGGTACTACATTGGTTAAAAAGTTCGCGGCCTGGCCATTAAAAAAAAACTTTTGTTATTTTTTCTGCCGTCATTTTGAACTGTCATTATTCAATTGTCAGCATAGAACACATATACTCAAGAGAAGAAGTACAACTTCATACATTAAAAGTTAAGACTAGACGCCATCTGAAAATGGTCCACATAGCTAATATGGCGGGAATTTCAAACAGTTCAAACGACTTCGAGATTTCAACTTGCTCCGGTCTGAATAAAAATAAGCAAATACTTACAAACTTGTTAGGTGAAATACCATAGGTATGTATCAGTTCTGTAAGGTTTGCTTATTTTTATTGCGACTGGCTAAATATAAGGTTAACTTGATGAACAATAAGTAAAACAATAAATACGTTTTTGATACTTTTATTTTGTTTAAAGTAATACAACAAAAAGTGTGGATAAATTGACACTCTTTCTTAAAAATACAAATTCACACTGACACGAGTTTCTTCAAGCAATCAAAGGGAGAAAAGTCGATTAAATCACAAGAAAACTTAAAACACAAACACAATTTAAAAATATCGCAAAACCGCAATCGCGAAAAAATATTTTCACATTGTGAAGTAGGCGTTAATTTTTGACATTTCTTTTTATGTCTGTGTTGCTATATTTAAATAACATCGATTCGCTAATTTAGTCGATTATGTAATACGATCCCTTTAAATATTTGTTAAATTATTTAAAAATTATGAAGAAGTCATGTAAAGTTTTCGTTTAATGTTATTTCTAATAAAAGCGAAGATTTCTTGAAGAAAAATATGAATGAGTGTAAACTCAAAAAAATACTGCGATGTATTCGAACAATCGATTGAATATTTTTTTTCATGAGCTACACTGGTATCATTCTTGCTCTTTTCCTCTTATTGTGTTCTGTCTTTTTCACTCTGTCTCCAGTATGTAGTCTGCACCATCTCCATACAATGTCGACGCCCCCTGATTGTCAGCCCGCGAATTTTCAATTTGATATCTTGTTTAAATAAAATTTTACGAACAATATAAATACATGTGTAGAACAAATTTTCACTAATGGAGAAATTTGAACAACGTGCTGTGATTAAATATTTGTTTAAAAAAAGATTAACACCAAAGGAGATCCATGATGACATGCAAACAACATTAGGGGAATCTGCCCCGTCTTATACCACTGTGAAAAAATGGGTTGCAGAATTTAAACGTGGACGAGAGAACATCGAAGATGACCCTCGCTCCGGCAGGCCAATGACGTCTACGACCGAAGAAAACATCAATAAAGTGTGTGATCTCATATTGAAAGACCGTAGATTGACTATCAGAGAAATTGCAGACACTATAGGCATCTCATATGAACGAACGCAAAACATCATTGTCCATGAACTCGGCTTTTCTAAGGTTTCGGCTAGGTGGGCTCGCGATTGTTTGGAGATGTTCGAGGCTGATCCACAAGGTTTTCTTGACAGATTTGTGACAATGGATGAAACCTGAGTTCACCACTATACCCCAGAATCAAAACAACAATCCAAACAATGGAAAAAATCAGGTGAACCAACTCCGAAAAAAGCAAAGGCAATTCTGTCGGCTGGCAAGGTGATGGCATCGGTTTTTTGGGATGCTAAGGGTGTCATTATGGTGGACTACCTTCCAAAAGGCGAAACAATAAACTCTGCGTACTATAGCACCCTTCTGCGCCGTTTACGTGAAGAAATTAAACAGAAACGCCCAGGATTACTGAAAAAGAAAGTGTTGTTTCACCAGGACAACGCCCGAGTCCACACGTCTGTCGAGTCTATGGCTCAAATTCGTGATTGTGGTTTCGAATTGTTGCCACATCCAGCTTATTCTCCTGATTTGGCACCTTCGGACTTTCATCTGTTTCCAAACCTGAAAAAACACCTCGGTGGGCAGAAATTTTTAACGAATGAAGAGGTCGAAGCCGCTGTTAACCTGTATTTTGAAGACCTTGAGGAATCTTTTTTTAAAACAGGTATGGAAGCTCTGGAAAGCAGATGGAAGAAGTGCATAGCGCTAAATGGAGATTACGTCGAAAAATAAAAATATTTTTGTATGTACTTTATTCTGTTTTCTTGACTTGAGGGGTCACAGGATGCCCTAGGTGTATTTTGTGACCTATCTAAGGCATTTGACTGTGTTCAGCATGACACTCTCATCAGGAAACTCCATCACTACGGCATCAAAGGCACTGACCTCAAACTTTTGAATTCATATCTAAGTGATAGAATTCAGAAGGTTGAGGTTAACCGAAAAAGGTCGGCTGGGTCGGTTGTGAGAATGGGAGTGCCTCAAGGATCAATTCTGGGCCCATTTCTGTTTCTAGTCTATATAAATGATATGGTAGGCAATAATCATGAGATTGTATTGTTTGCTGACGACACATCATTAATTTTTAAAATGATAAGACAGAAAATAAACTATGACGATGTAAACAATGCTCTCGCAAATGTTGTTCAGTGGTTCAATATAAATAATCTAGCGTTCAATGATAAAAAAACTAAATGTATAAAATTCTCTGCACCAAATGTAAAACAAGTTGAGTCTGATCTGCGGCTTAATGGGAACAGATTGAATCTAGTAGATAACACTGTTTTTCTTGGAATTACCTTAGATTCTAAATTGCAATGGGGCGCCCATATCTCACAACTAGCGAGTAGACTTAGTTCTGCAGCGTTCGCGGTAAAGAAAATTCGCTCATTGACTGATGTTAATACAGCGAAGCTGGTATATTTTAGTTATTTTCATAGTATAATGTCCTATGGCATCCTACTTTGGGGCAATGCCGCAGATATTGGCACGATATTTACACTGCAGAAAAGGGCTATTCGTGGAATGTATAAACTTGGAAACAGAGAATCTCTTCGAGAAAAGTTTAAAGAGATTGGTATCTTGACCCTTGCATCACAATATATTTATGAAAACATTATGTATATTTATAAGAATAGTAATAAATTTAAAACTAGGAAAGATAATCATGATACAAATTACTCTGTAAGGACTAGGAACGACCATAAGTTAGCGTTTCCTAAATTAAGGCTGGCTAAAAGCAGCAAATCATTTATTGGAATGTCAATACGTATATAATATAACAAAATTCCGAAGTCAATTCAATCCCTGCCATTCAATAAATTTAAATCAATCATTAAAAACACTCTATCTCGAAAAGCTTATTATAAAACTAAAGATTACTTAGATGATAAAAAGGCATGGGATTAAGCACAACAGGATATTTCTAAAAGTTTCTAATTACTTAATAATTTTGTTTACAGCTTGGCTGTGCAGTATATGTATGACATGCTGGTGACTGTCCCATTCACTTATTTTTTTGTCAAGACATCAGCAAGAACGTCATGCTCCCTCAGGCGGCATGGCTAGTGGTAGCGTCGGGTATCGGGTCACCCTCTTCCCTAAAATATGGTTGAGGAGGGTGATGGCTGGTGCTTGCGTTAACTCGTGAACGGGTGCTGCTAGCGGTGCCAGGTCGTTTTGCTAATGATACTATGACTATTTTATTCCATTCTTGTTCAAATACTCTGGTCCCAGTTTGTCATATTCGTATTGTGCATCCATAGCTAATTGCATCTGCTATGTAAGCAATTTGGTTGTGGCATGACATTGGCTCTCACAATTAGCTGTCTTGTGTTTGTTTTTTTTTCATGTCACGATCAATTTGTACTGTACCTATTTGTATTAATTTGATAAATCTGACTGAAAAAGAGTGCCAAGAGTTTTTTTCCGCCGGCTTTTTTTGTCTCTTGGTCTACTGTAATATCTTATTTAACAACTATCAACAACTAGTTAAAGCCGAAGTATGTGATGACTGACTTCATCAAGTGTTTTGTGAAATTCCTAAGATGAATAAAACTTTTTGAATTTTGAATTTTTGAATTTTGACTAGGCCGCGAACTTTGCAATCCACCCTCGTATTACACAAAACGTCTTTAACCAAAACATCACGAGACAAGATTTCAAAGGCCTCTTAGAAGAAAGGTTGCCGAAATGCAATCTTAAATAAGAAGCCAGTGCAAGTAGGTAAAAAGTGTTTCCAAATCAGTAATAAGATAGCTTGAGTTATCTTCCCTATCCAGGCAACAGCTTACCTCTCAACAGTAGAGATGTTGTATCCATAGACGCAGTGCACGTCGACGCCGGGCGCGGTGAAGTCGCGCGTGTACTTCTCCGTGTCCTTGCGCATCTCCCACGCGTCCGGCAGGTCCATGTCTCTGAACATCATAACGGATAATTGTAGGATTCGTAATTTGAAAATAGAGCGATAAAATGTAGAGTGCTGATTATGAACTTGTCGCTACGATACTTAAGTATGTTGGTAGCCAAATTGGATAAAAAGTTGAGCCAGTGATATTTCATGTATTGTATTGGCCAAAGTATTGTTATTTGATACATACATAACTTCAAGCCTGTCTCCGTTTGTAGCAGGTAGGGACTAGGGAATGCCAATTCCCACGACCCAGACATACCTCTTTCGCTTGATCGCCGGTTACGGGTATATTTAAAATATGTCGCATACTGTTGCCTAGGGCAGCCCCTTCCGACATCACCATCTATTCGAGCTCTGTACGCCTCTTTCGTAAATCTACTTTTACTCATCCTTTGTTATTTGATAAGAATACGAATACAATTTAAGCTTAATATCTATTTATTAAACATTTAATGCCAACACAGCAGTGCGAGCACAGAACTTTATCGACTCGTATTGTTACGAATGTTCGTATAGTATGGAGACGGTTTGTTAGCAATAATTTAAATCTATCCATTGCCGCACGGCCAGCTTAAATAAATGTATGACTTGTTAATTTTGACTGTTTGTAAACATGTTTTACTCTTAAATAATTGTTAAATAAAAAATTACAATGTTACTAAAAACTTGCAACCGACTTCATACTATACGAGCATTCGTAAACATACGAATCGATAAAGTTCTGTGCTCGCACTGCAGTACCTAATTTATTAAAAGAACCTACTAATTTTTATTGGCATATACAATATTCATAGTTACAAAAAGTTGTATAATTATAAAAAATAATAAAGGTGCACAATGCACGTAAATTATCAGATACAGACCTTTAAGTAGGTAGGTATTGATTATTATATTTATTTGATATTTATCTTAGGTCAGAGGGTAATTTTTTTGGTAGGTATAAGAAATGCCACAAAAATAAACATAAGTGTAAATGTCTATCATCAATATATCCATTATATGGTTTATATTTAACTCTTATTGCATTCCTCCTACAAATTGCATGCAATTAAGACCGTTTTGTATAAGGAAAATAATATCATAATGAAACCACCTTATTTGAAGTTGTAAATATTATTACATTATAGATTTTAAACGCTCTGTACTAAAAATAAGTCTTATTACATACCTACGTAGATATATGTGGCAAATTCTACAAAGAAACCAAAAATGCAAAAAAATATTGTTAGATACGACTTTAGCTAATGAACCAACAGGCAAGACTCACAGAAACAGTTTCTCCAAGTCGTTGATGGTGTAGTTGTACTTGTCGGTCTGCACCAGCACCTCCGCGGGCTTCCAGAAGACGGGCGACGGCAGCAGCCACGCCAGCGACGGACACGTGATCTGCTCCGACCGCATGATGCTCTCGCGCAGCATCAGCGACCCGAGGTCGTCGCCTGCAACGGTCACAAGGATTCTATGTAGATTATAGAAAAAGCTACTTCATACGGGTAAGTAAAGGTCTCAAGTAACTTATTTTTACGATTTATTTTTAATTCTAAAAATATATTGCGGCGAATTGAAACCAACTTATACAGGGCGACTGGTGGGTCACTTTAACTACAAGCCTGATTTGATAACACTTAGGTATTGTATTAATGGCCTAACAAAAAAAAATTATCGGATTATCCTGGACCTTCTGAAACAAGAGACCAGAGAATTTCTAGAACCAGAGTATTTCAGAAACTAATTGTTTTTACAGTTCGTTCGCGTTAAGAATTCAGTAAATCATCAGTGCAATTGCAAATTTCACAGTGGAGTTAATATACAAAAAAAGATATATTTTGAAATTTAATGCATATAACCTTATCTTAAAGTACAATGAAGTCCATATCTAATGTGTATATTTTAATCACTATCAGAGGAATAGCATTCAATGCAATCTTAATGTGAAGAAACCAGTAGTAAAAAGGAAAGTTAAATTTTTGAGATTATTTCGACAGACACGAGAGGACTTTCTTGCTATATGTATAGATTGTCAGGGCTTTATACATAGGTCACTCCGATTAACCATCATTTATCATCATGGATGTCGAAAAGCATCCACAGCTGGACAAATGTCTTTCAGAAACAGTATTCTTAGGCCCAAACTATCCACATGCCTGCATTGGTTTCATAGGACCTTAACCAGATAGGTCCTTGTTGCGGGTTGTCCGCAATTTCGTTGATAAACTTCGAGTTGAGTTGCATTTTAAAAATTTAAAATTAGTGTTTTATTTCAAGAGTAACACAGTTTAACACACTTCAATGTATCGATAGTCAATTTGGCAAACAATAGAAGCACATTATCCTGTATTTATTATGTTACAAATTCATTATAATCTGAAACAATTGAGTAACAGACAAACAATAATTGATGACTATAAATTTGGTACATATGAGTCAGACAATGATGAAGAGTTGCTTGTCTAAAAGAAAATTACATTTATAACTGCTTTAGTTTACAAAATTTTTATTGACCTATTTGTAGTATAATTAAAGATCATTGTAATTTTTCATGAGTTAGCTAGAATCTTTTTAGTATGAAAAAGCTGAATAACATACAGACATAGGTTCAACATCTTTTAACACTTTAATTTCTAAATTAACATTAATTATATAAGACCAAATATAATATTTAATGGTAAAATAGGTAAATTTTTATTGCTTTCGATAACCAACATTGTTCTTAAATTTTAATTTAAAAAATATATCTTACCTATTGCAAAAACCTTTAAAGCTTTCATAGCACCGCCCCATGGAGTGGACAGGGATATCATCCTTCGGATGTACTGGTCCTTCCATGACTGCTGCTGCAGGCGAAGAAAGTGCAAAGCCATGGAGCCTCCCATGCTGTGCACCACAAATGTAACTGCAGTCTTATTGTTCATGTTGTATGTCTCCTCCACTAATGTTTTTAACTTAGCAAAAAACTCTTGATTTTCATCTGCAAAGTTTGCATTTGTTTTTTTAATACTTCAAAAATAAGGCAATATAGGAGAAATCAATTATAATCTGTAATAGATAAATACTAAAAAGCAAAAGATCAATAAATTACATTACGCTCAATAGTCACTATTGCAAAATTGGCATTACTTACACAGTTTTTATATAAGACAATACAGATAAAAGCATGTAAGAATGTGCTAACCAAAGTATTATTATTTTAAATACTTACTTGGAGCTCTTCTAAAATCATAAGGGGCTCCCCTAATGGAAATATTTCTCTTGTACCCAATCTTCACCAATGCATCAGCTATACTATTGAAATATGATCCTGTTTTGTCATGGCTGGGGTCGAGCCACTCAACTGGCTCAGGATTGCCCCAGCCTGGAACCCTTATGTCCACTCCTTTTGGAGCCCTAGTTGACCGTGTCACATTATCATATTCTAACCGTACATTATCTACCCAGCAATCAATTATATAAGGGACAAGTAGTTCCAAATTAAGCCAAATATTAAAATAACCAGTAGAAGTTTTTTCGCAGATGTAATGCACAGAGCCCGTTTTATTTAGTTTAGCTTCTAGTTGACTGCCACCATCTCCAGGTACTGCAAAAATGTTAAATTATAAATAAATATTATACTTTGAGATTAACCTAATAAGTTCATCATAAAAACCAAATCACAGATAACTTACTGAGTATGACTGGAGACAAACATAGAGATTCCTGAAGTATACAGCAGTATGTAAATAGTACGAAGTATATCTTCATAGTCGTTATTGTAAATAAAAACTAAAATAATTTAAATGCTGAATAACTGCAAATGGATTTTTTATTTGCCGACTCCCGACTATTCACTAACTCTGTCCATATAGCACTGTTTTGTTTTTACGAAACTACGTCCGTTGCGTAAATATAATATGCTGTTATTGAACCGGAATTAGTGACGTAGTATATCATTCTGCGCGAACAGCAATCGTATGATTTTATTTATTGACTTGGCCAGTGATAATAATCAGCTGTTAATGTAAACAATATGAATTTAGTTCAATCAAACTATCGTCGCTCCGATAAGTTTTTAATATACGCACGCTCACATACGCGGGTGTGTGTCTGTTGCCTCTTTTCTTTATTTATTGCTTCAATCGAACGCAAGTAAGAAGGAACCAGGAATAATATTATTATGTATTACAATGTGTACTCAAATATAAATTATTGATGACAGTGACAGTTATTTCTGACATACATATTAAATAAATGTCAAGATCTTATGCTATTGTTGGACAGAATATCAACCACGGATATCAACTATGAAAGTTACTTTAGCTACATAGTTAGATAAGTTTATTGTATTCAAAGGTTTTCAAAAACAAAAAAGGACTTTATGCACTCAACAAAATGTTTGCTTATATATGACTCGGATTTTTTACCGAAAAAGTATTTCAATCATGACCTCTATTTATGAACGTTGACATAATGTACGCAGGCGCGATATTTCGAATGAGAAAGCTAGTCGTGCCCAATCAATGTAAATTGTAAACATATTTTTTTACATTTAATAATAATTGTTAGTAGTTAGAGTTACTGTTAACATAACTAAAATGTCAGGGATGCATTTTAGTAGGGGATCAATAGGTAGCGGTTTTCGCTTATTAGTAACGAACTGAAATGTTTCAGCAGGTAATTTACAAATGTATTATTCTAATTTCAATAATCAAAGGCATTTGCAAGTGAGAATTTCATGTATTTGTTAAATTTCAGGGTCGCGTTATAATTATTTGGTTATCGTGGCTTATCGGAGGTATTTGTGGCGTGTTCATATTGTTAATTATTATTTGTTACTGCCGTCTAATGCCGCGTCATCAGAAATCGTTTGGTATGTATGTCTATAATCAATTTATGAATATTTTTTCTATCAAAACTATATTCACATTAATGTGTTTCATGCTTGTTTACAGATGAGGCGTATCTAAAGGAGCATTACACTATAAAAGAAAACCATGCATATACAGCTCAACAAAATTGTAGAGTGAAACATACAGAGGTACCTAAGCATGGTTAACAAAAGATTTTTTTTTAAATAAATTCACTACAACAGGTTTTTTGTTAAGATTTTAATAAATCCAGTGCTATACATTGTCCCCTTAAAAGATGTCCAGAAGAGCTTAACGTCTGCCTGTTAGAGCTAATGTAATTGAACTCGATATGGGTAAAATGAAATACATTTCAAATTATTTAGATGGGTTTTTGATCTTCGTCTCCAATAACAAGAAAACGAGAATCTACAGCGTAAGTGTATCTTACGCCAATTCATGGACGTTGTGGCAGCTTGCGTACAGCCACGTGCATTAATATGTACCTACACACTCCGCAACTTATTCGGTTGTGATAAGGTTCAAATTCCAATGAAAATGTAGACAAGACGTGACTGTACGTATAAAACTGTCAAAATATGATTATTTGCTAATATTTAAAGCCCTCCTTAGTTTTGGAGATGGGCATAATTTTTCAACTTTTTTGATCTTTTTCCAAAAGTTTGCCCATGTTTAAATGAAAATGCCTAATAATAGTTCCCAGGCAAACGTTAGTTCCCAGGTTCGAGTTTTCAGTTACTTATGAAAATGCCCATCAACGAAAAAAAAAAAACTAGATAGCGAACAAAAAAAACTTGCTTTTATCCCCTTTTATTTCGGTCATCTCCTACGTTTTTCCACTTGGAGAGTATTTTGCTCTTCTATAAAAAACGATTAACATAATAATAACAATGACTATCTTTTAGATATTTTCTTACTTACCGATAAGTTTGCGTAAAGATTGCTTCTTTGCTAACTACAAAGGTTGTTGTGAACCCACGTAGGTGCAGGTGTCGAGGCACTCACGGCCGGCGAGCTACGCGGGCGACTGCCGGCGCGGCCGGCCGCCGGCTCCGCCGCCGCGCCCGGACCGCGAGCCGGCCGCGCAGTACGCCTCCAGCAGCAGTACGTACCGCTGGTTAAACAGGGTTGTCTTTTAATCACCAGCCAAATTTAAATGTCTTATTTGATACCTTATAAACGTACCTGCATGTTTATTTTAGTATCGCTCAGCACAAAAAAATAAAAAAGTGGCACCACAAACTTTTTTACTCATAGTCGCTGTTGATGAACGTAGCTACTCCGACGTAGCATTTCATTGATAGTACTAAGACGTAGTACTACAAAATATCTTGTAGTACCGCGTAGTCGTCTTTATTTTAATGGTATTCATTCATAATTTAGAACGACCATGCTTTGCTTAAGGCGAGTATTTTCGACCGCAGTAGGCATTAACGCTATACGGGACTGCGTGGCGGGCAGTCGCGTAAATGAACACGTCAGCGCACAGAAATGTCACAGTATAATTAATAGCAGTAATATAGTAGTACTATACCTATGGTGTGGCTTGTTATACGAAATTCGTTTCTACTATGACTAAAACTTATGTCAAGGATGATATAATAGAATCTATATTTTTTATTTATCTGGATTTAGTATTGCGATACCTATACTTACTATTTTATTTTTTATAAATATTGTAATTTCCATTTTATAGATGAAATCTTTTTAAATTTATATCCTTACTGAATTCTGTTGTGAAAATCGTGCTATTTTGACTTGAAAGTATATCGTAACGTTAATTTATAACTTTCATAAATTATTTGTTCCAAAATTCATTAAAGTCAGATAAGGAGGTAGTTGAGATCTTTTACGTAAGCTTTTATCTCTCATTCCAATCCAATAGGGCTGGTGTTTGAAAAAAAGTAGGGTTTGGGAGCTATTTTCATTACTAATTTTCTACAAATCGGTCGGATGGTTTGGCTGAAATAAAGGAACAGAAAGATAGACTTTCGCATTTATTATTTAGTATGGATCCGTTATTTAGTCACTACAACACGAGTTAATTTGAGCTAAATAATGTAGTGCGAATGTTACAATTAATTTTTTTTTTTATGAAATATTCAATTCACCCCTTCGGAATGTGCACCTGTTTACACGAAGTAGTAAATTTGTAGCAGTTAATTATATCTAAAAAATAGTAATGTATGATTATATTCTTAAATGTCTATGTATCGTCATAATGTATTAGCCGTCTAATCTATAAAGCCGAAGGGTTTGTCTGTTTGAACTTTGAACTAGATTATTCGTGAAAGAACCAATCAGATATAATTTAATGTTACTAAAGTTGATGTGTAAAGGTCCAAAACACTATATTTTTGAAAAACATAGCATATGAAAGTTTAACCACAAAATACATACAAGGTGACCAATTTAAACTAACTTTTAATACTTTGAAATTATAACTATTTGGAATCATAATTTCAACACACAGGAAAATTGGTGGTAGATGCCATCTACATTCCCTTTCAAGAAAGAAGTAAGTACTTTTTATATATTAATAACTAGGTACATCAAAAGAATTGTAGGTGGCAGCATTACTCAAAAACATATTTGTTGAAATTATAAAGATACCAAACTAATTTGATATCTGGAACTTTTGAAATAGAGTCTATTTTACTTGTGACGAAAATAAATACAAGAAGGTATTTTAACGGACAGACATTTTCCATCCATTATTTTATTTGACGTTTAAGTACAGGCAAAGCAATATTATTTGAACGTAACCCATTCAAACAAATTAACTGATATTCTTTTCGATATTAATAACTAATACCCATCTTAATCTGACTATCAGTGCTAATGTCTTATCAGCACTCATCAGTACCTATAAATTACCATTAGTACCTATCAGTAGTTACCCATCTGCACCGAGAAACACCTATGAGAAGCCATCAGCACCTATCAGTACCCATCGGAACCCAATAGCATCTCTCAGCATCCTTCATTACCCATCAGCACCTATCAGCACATCTGAGCACCCAACCTATCAGTACTCAACAGCATCTATCAGCAACCATCATTACCCATCAGCACCTGTCAGCACACATCAAAAAGAACACCTCTATAATATACAACTTTGCATAGGTTTTCTTTAATACTTATATAATATATATCCCATAACTTTGAGGTTTTGTTCCTTACTTAAAAAATAATACTTTTTGCCAAAGAATATGTGGTTCAAAAGTGCATACTTTCCAAGATATCCTCGGTCTTAATATAATGAGTTCATAAAATATCACCCGTGTAACATCTCATCCACTCAATAGACGCGTGTCACTGAAGTCATACAATAAACAACAAAAACATTTTAAACGTTGAGAAAAGTTGCATACAATGTACACCGCAAAACGTCGCAAACTGTACCTACCTGTGCATAGCGATAAAAAAGGAGTAGAAAAAGCCACGTTGTCATACTTCGCATAAAGTTATTTTTGACTTAATTGAATTATTTTGCATGAAAAATAAAAACCAAAAGAAAATTGAAAAATTATTCACATGTTATTTGATTCTATTACATGGCCCCATCAAGACACTAGAGTTATGGGAAATCAAGCAAAACATATTGTACCTAATATACATGGCAATTTTTTTTAATGTCACTTGGGGGTAAAGTTCTCTTAATAATAGAGATAGCAAATTCTACTCCATAAAACATTCCTTTATTTTAGGAAAAATTAAAACTGTATTCAAAGAGTTTTCAGAAACTCGCTTCTTCACCCAGGAATCGAACCGACTTAAATCTAAAAATGAAGATTTCATGGTTTTCTTTTCAATGAATTAACCTAGTATGTGAGAGAGATTTTATTCTTGTGATTGGCTCTAACGAACCACACAATAAAATTACAGGGTGTCATTTTTACAGATTTTAGTCGGTTTAAATCCCAGGTGAAACGAGTGAATTCTTGAAAATCTTTGAATGCGGTTTTATTTCTGTTCAATAATAAAGGACAGTTTCTTTGGAGTAAATTTTGCTATCTCTTTTATTTAGAGTACTTTCCCTCCAGATGGCATTAAAAATTACACCCTGTATATTTATCGATGTGCACCTGTTTTCGTCGGGTGATTACGTAAGAAAAGATTTATCGCAAAAAAAATTATATGCTTTTTTGCACTTGTTGTCTAATAAACTTAAAAAAAAATATCAGAAACAAGTTTTTAGCTCTATATTCAGAAGTGATAATTGTTTATAATACTCCTTTAATTTATCAATCAAAATATAAAATGTGACTTAACAAAAATTAAATAATTAAATTGTCGTACTGTTATGTGTACGCTATGGTCAAAAATACGATCAATTACGCGGGAAAATTGGGAGCAAAAGCGACACAGGTCCTACCTCCATGACGCCTCGCGTGGTACTGAATTGTATCGCACCGTCGTCGTCTTTATTATATTATATTAGAAAAAATAGAACGGTTTAAGAAAGAAATTATCCACAGAAATTAATTTTATGCTACATTACCAATATTATGACAAGTTTTTGTAAGTATAAGTTTGATATTCTCTTATGGCCGGTTGTTCCAAATCATCTGCTTTTTTACAAATTCCGTTTTACATTTTACGTATACTATTACTTTTGCTATTACGAATTCGTAAATTTCTGTTGCTCCAACAAAATTCCTGTAAAAGTAACAGTATAGAAAGTAGCCAGGCGTCAAAAACGTTTACTCTTCCATTTCAGCTAGGGAGCTTTTTATTACCATTTTTTTACGTGGCAAGACCAGTCATACCTTTCAAAATAAACTATCGTGATTGGCTGACTGTATGACAGACAATGCATTCAATATTGTGATATGATTGTCAAAAACAAACTAAATAAATTGTTTTTAATTTCTAAAGTTGTTTGTTTTTTTTTGCATTAAAATAGTATAATGGAATAATATCTGAAGATAATGTTGCTCTGGAAAAGTAAGTACAACATCTTCAGCACCTATGTACCTATTTAATTTTTCACGTTTTCATAGAAAATATACCGAGCTTATTGTGTTTGTTTGTTTCAAACAACGAAGTGCTAAATTCAATGAAGATGAGTCGAATTTACTCAATAATCTGTTAAAAAATAACATATTTTATTAAATAAACAAACAGGCATGATACCTTTTGTTTTAAAAAAATTTAACTCATATACTTAAGTGTTAAATCATGTACATTTTTTCAGGTAAAGTTACACCTAAGCAGAGGGAAGATGCCTGGCGCGCCATTACCAATGAATTTAATAGCGATCCCGCATGCTCCTTTGCCAGAAAATCGCACCAATTAAAAAATAAATGGGATTATATGAAGCTTTGCCACACCGACTGTCGCGCTACCAGCGAATAGAGCAGGCCAGGCAGCACTTTTGGACTCGGTGGTCAAAGGAATATGTATCGGAGCTACAAATCCGGGTGAAGTGGAATAACTTTTGAGACACCTTGAAAGAAAATACGCTTGTTCTTGTCAAGGAGGACAACTCGCGGGTGGGATTTTGAATTACACATCTGGAAAATTGGATTGAAATGGGTTTATTTATGTAGGGGTGGGTTTCCCCTTTCGATTAATACCCCTCTTGTTTTGCAGAGATGCATAGTTTTTTAATTATACGTGTTTGAAATTTCCTATACTGAAACGATATTTTACATACAAAAATTCAATTTATATGATCGCTTGGTAAAACGAAACGTATATCCAGACAATCCATTTGTGGCAGAAGATGGAATGCATACCCAAAGGATTGAGTCTCAGTGGCGGGTGGTTAAAAGGTTTTTCTATAAAGATAATTAAGTATAACCACCCAGAAAATTTTGCTGACATTATAGTTGAATACAAGTGGAGGCGTTACTTGCTAAAATATGTATATAAAAGACCAATTTATGGAATTGTTAAATGTAATAAAACAAGTTTATAAAATATAATAAATAATAAGAAAAATATTGTTGTTTTATTAATATGCGTACTAGTGAAATGTTCAATTATTAACGTACAAAACAAAACGTATGTTGTTCGCCCTTATAAACGATAAGAGTCCAGTATTAACTTAATAATTGTAACTTTTACAATTTGTGTCACAGACCGACATGGACCGGTTAGGTTAGGAGGTTAATGCAAGGAGCGAAGCAAAGCGGAGCACTTACTACAAGGATCCGCACCTCCCCCTCAGAGGGGGAGGTCACCAACCACCTCCCCCCCCCTAAATTCGACGGTCCATATCTATGTATCTGCTTTGTGGTCCATATACTGTAGTTTTACCAAAATCACCCCTAATCAGTGATTGATAACCCTATTTTTGAGGTTATAAATAACAAACTTCAAAATTCATAAAAAAAAAACTAGTCATCTCCGCAACTCCGCATCGTGGTGGGGAGACCCCCTTTGCCCCCCCTCCACCCCAAACCTAAATTCCAGATGTGTAATTCAAAACCGATCCCCAACTCGCCCCCCCTCAAGTGGTGCATGGGACGAATCATCGCGATCTACCCAGGGAAAGACGGAGTGTCGAGAGTAGCTTCTATACGAATGGCTACAGGCAGCACTATACGTAGATCATTTTCTAAAATTTGTCCACTACCTATAGAATGCAATGATACAAATTAAATAAGGTGTTTCTCTATTGGAAGTCGGTACTTCCAAGGCCGGGGGCATGTTAAGAACGCATCCCTACGGTTTAAGAAATACTATGTTTTAACGCAACGTAACAGATGAAAGAATCCTGCGGAGAGGAGCAACTTTTATACGCAACGAACTTTCAAGCTTTACGCACACGCATACGCACTAAATCAATTTCTATAATTAAAATCATTTATACTTGTAATATCGAAAAATATAAGGTTTAAATACGACACAAAGGCCTATTATTAACAGAGTGCAAAAAAGTATTTTTTTTAATAATTAAACCAAATTTAGCACACCTACTATAGGTTATTTTCCATTTTCCAATCAAAAAAATATACTTTTACGTTATGAGGTGGGTCTGAGCTCCGTATAAAGTATACGTAAAAAGTAACTGTAAAAAGTATAAAAAAAATGTGGTGCAACACTTTTTACGGGATACTTTTACGTTTTACATTTTTTTTTACGAATTCGTAAAAGTATAAACTTGGAACAACCGGCTGTTAGAATATCGGAAAATCACTTAAAATTTTCATCTTTTTCGTAATTTTTTATGATCGATTAAAGTTTTCAGTATCGTGTTTTGATCCACAGATTTATAAAATATATTAAACAAACTTCAACATATATTTTTATCCGATCCAGACAAACAATATTGGCCGGTTGTAATGAGTTTGAAAACGCATAGATTTCGCGAATGGGGACAGTTAACAGGGGACCCTTAATATGTTAGCGAATATATTAATTTCCTTTGCAAAACTTGTTTCTATAAATGATACTTATTGCACATAAAAAATTTGCCTGATGACTTAAAATCAACCCTGTATTTACACCAATTAACTTTGAAGCTTACGAATTCAGTTTCTTTTAGATTTTTAATCGGATGCCGAAAGAGCTGGTGGCTTCCGAAGATTGAAAGAAGTTTAAGCTTCGAGGTCTGTTTTATAGGCGACTAAAGACGCGATTGAACTCTTCCTCATCTGATTGTAAGTGAACAAGAGGTCGTGACGACAGCACACGTATTTAGAAAGAAACTGTCTCTTTATAAAATATTGCCGGAACACATCACTATTGGCATCTTATACTACAGCGGTGATATTTGGCGGCAGATTTTTCTTGAAGGGTGGTCAATAGCCAGGCAGACCCTGAAGTGGACCTACCACCAAGCTGTAACAAAAGCCCCAATCTCACTTACCTTGCAATTTATATGATGAACATTTACAAAACAATAAAAGAGAATGATATTCAATGAATGATATATTAACACCAACTTATTATTCTTATAGTATTAAAGAATTCTGTTTGATATCTCAGCATTTGTAGCACCAAATATTGTCCTCCACAATTTCAGTGTTGGACGACATCGATAACAGTGCCTCGGCTGAAGCCCTCAAGACCCGCTCGTTGCCAGCTTTTTTACGTCCCAAGCCGCGCCCGCTGTCTTCAGAAGACGATTTGCAAGAGCTTTACGCTAAGGTAAATAAAAATTACAGTCTCGAAGTCCCTGTTTGGGCGCCATTGTCGAAAAATAAAGATCATTTGGATCCTTGTATGGATTCAGCGTTACTCAGTTATAAAGCATATCATTATATATGCTTTAAAATAGGCGTATCTTAACATAAGGGCAAATTTTTCGTCATCTTTATAAATCATTGTCAATTTTCATTTACCTTGCCGACATTTTCCAGGCGCAGTTAAGTAAGAAGTACAAGAAGCGCATGCGCAGCGAGCACGCCGCCATCATCGCTCTCAGCAAATCTCGCGCACAGCTGATCGACGCCGACGCAGTCATTGTATACGACCAGCGGACAGCCCTGTAAGGCGCTGGACTACCACAAGGCTCAATATTTGGCTCAACCCGTAGCTAATAAATTTTTGAAACCTTATTTATTTAGAATTGTAACTCAGAGATAAGATAGTCTGGCTTTATTTTGAGAAGCCCTTTAAGGATTTTCATATGGCTTCTAGCTGTAGTTCTTACCGAGCTTCGTTCCGATGTTTCTTTTTAAGTTGTTGCAGTCTTTGCATTTGAAGTCTGGTTAAATCAAAATATTCACCAACTTTGGTGACAAAATCAGTGTATGTAACTCGGCTCGTAGGTAATCTCGTAGTATATCGTGAAGTATAATAGCACACCCCCGAGAACTACTCTTAGGCTAATACAAATCGTTTCAAAAACTGTTCAGTAATTCTGGAGATAACCCCAAATATGCAGGCAAACAGACGTATCTTTTATATGATGTTGAGATAAAACACGGAGAATGTTCTCCACGTTGAAACTTTATATTAATAAGCACTCTAATTACGAGGCTTTCTCTATCCTTCCCACATATCAATGTCTGTCACTATTGAACTTTAGTGTAGCTTTTAATCCTCGATCATTTAGTTAAGCTAGAGTAGTTTATCACTACCACCGGACAATCAAATGACATGGCTTTAAAAACCTGCTAATAATGACCATGTCGTGGTATAGAATATTATTAAGACATAATCGATACGCACAGAACAAGTCCAAAGGAACTTATAGTTTTAAGTAAATAGTCGATTTGACCATTATTAGACCGTCTTTATACTCAATTAGTGAATTTAGCAAAATTAATTATTATATACCTATCTAATTGGCAAAAATGTGATTGTTATTAAATGTGATAAAAATTTAAATGAAAATGTTAACGAAATTGAAATTGTGGCCTAAATAATGATAATTTTGTGCCGAAAATTTGTTTTTCGTAGTTTTTTGTACAGTTGGTATGCATGTTAAGAACGTAAAATGATTGTACGTTTAAAGTATGTTTATACGTGAAGTAGATTTATACATTAAGAAGTACCTACTTGCAAATATTGTTCATGGCAAGATCTTCCAGATACGGTAACGTCTTTTAATTAAGGTAAAGTGCATTACTCGTATAAGTAGGTAGGTAGGCACCAATTGAATGTACCATGTCACCTTTGTAGATGATGTAGATATCTGCCTACGCAATGTAGGTAGGTAAATTGCTCAAAGTACAATTCGGGTTTTCGGAATGTAGATGCAAAAGTTTCTATAAGATACCGTGTCGTATCAGAAAAACATTTTAATTGTAATTTTAAGAAACCTGAATAAAACAGGCTTTATATAACACAATTTAAATGGTTGGTAGCATTGTAATACTGTTTTAAAAGCTAGCTATAGATTTTGTACCCAGATTGTTCAAAACCCATATATTCGTAAATCTGCATGTCTTTGTAATTTCGAATAAAATAAATGTTTGTAAATTCAGTGTTTTATTTTCAAAAGTAAATACATGTGTAGGTACCGTGTGTAACGAAAGTAATACTAAATCTATTTATTCTTAAAAATGGCACGGACTTGTGCTTATTTAGAATAAAATAAGTTTTACAATTAAATAAAAGCTTAAAGAATATTTTGTTGCTAATCGTGGCCTGTCAGCCAGGGCAGGATTGACCGAATGCAGTTAAGAGTCAAGTGTCTTGAACTTGGCCAGCGTGGGGTAGGTCCTGAGTCTGGCCAGCTCCAGCTCCGTCTGCAACATTACTATGGTGGTCTGGTTCGCTTGCACGTCGCGGATCAACTTGCTGCGCTCTACTACGATTTCCATTCTGAAAAAGAAAAACTCGTGTAAGTGTTTTCAGAAAGAACAATGACATCCATTTTTCAGTAAGCGGTTCCGTGTATTAGATACTTTAATTTCACGTAAGTGAAAAAATGAATCACGAGGTCTCTCCCAAAGGGAGACAGACGTTATGTTATATGTGATGTACCTATTCATGTGTGAATCCTTCATTACATTTGTCAATATAAATAAATAAATAAAATCCCCAGACAATCACACCAATTATATGGCCCCAAAGTAAGCATAGCTTGTGTATGGGATACCATGTAGCGAACTAGGGGAGAACCTAGAATATAAATACATAAATAGATAAACACCCAGACACGGAACATTTTTGTTTTCTTGTTCCGTGCGGGAATCGAACCCGCAACCAATGGCGTCTGAGGCAGACAGGTTTACCCCATCAGCAAAGTGGTTGTCGTGAAATTGTTCATGCATAAGAAAGATGTTTATTCAAATGGTGTAATTTGTTTTTATTGGTAACTAAACCCGCCTCAATCTCACCTGATGGTAAGTGAGAATGAGGTCGCAGAGCACACGGGCTTAGGGAGGACCTGGCTCTTCAAAAAAATATTGCCGGAACACATCACCGCAGGATCAGTAATGTTTGCCGGCAGATTTTATATGAAGGGTGGTTGTAGCCAGGCGGACCTTGGAACCCTCCAAGGTCCGCCTGGCCCTCGGGGGCCACTCGGATTAGTAAGTAAGTAAGTAAGTAAAATGGATTAGTCGCCTTTTACGACATGCTTAACAAAGGGCGGTCGGGCTATTGTAAGCCGAATCTTCACGACCCAATCTGAATTGTTATGCCATTGTACTTCAATATATCTTCGTCATCTTACGGCCCGGGAAATTTTGCTAATCCATCATAGGCCATCAATTAGGTATTTTAATTTAAAAGTAGATAAGTAATTGTAAGATCTACGTTTTATTTAAATGAGGGTAATTCTAATTTTAGATTTAGTTTAACTAAAATCCTTTTTAGCAGTAATTTATTAAAATTATTTATTTAAATCCTTTAAAGCATTTTAGGGACCATTCCAGCGATATTATCAGGTTGATTAAAAATCTCATGGATCCAACAAAATCCGACCAAAAGTAGCCAACACTTTTATTATGAAAGTAATAAATGATAATTATGCACGACAAACCTATTTTTAAAAACCCGGGCAGGATCTATTTTGAAAATTATTTTACACTGGTAGTCGCTCGGTAAAGAGTACCTAAAAATGCTCTCTTTCAATTTGCAAAGAGTGAAAGATCACTTTATAAGCCTATTTTTAACTTAAAGGGGGCTATGTAGTAGACCACAACATACCTCCACTTCAAATTGCGCCGGCGGCGGATCGGCTCGAGCGGGTCCTCGAAGTACTTCTTCTCCGACATCTTCACGTTCAGCTGCGTGATAAACTCCTCCAGATTCTTGCCTTTCACTTGCATTTTGTTCAGCTTCACCTTTGTCAAATTACAGTCTATAAATCCTGGGATCTACACTCACATTGTAACACTAAAGGGTTTATTATTGGAATGCCAGACACTACAAATCGGATTGGAACATTTCTGTTTGCGTTTGTAAGGTCAACTCTTGGAGCAGGATATATATTTTATTGAGAAATTCCAAAGGGAACAGTTAAAGCGACTGCTAGTTTATATTATATCAGCGAAATTGCTCAGGATGGACGGATGTGTCTTAGTGTCGCAGCGCTCCAGAAGATTCTGTTTAGTATTATACAGATAATAATTTATTACTTAATTTAGCTTAACTCATCATATCAATCTAGTAATTTCTAATTTTATGTACCTAACATACGACATACGTAGCCTTTATATTTATCACAGCCAAGTTTATAAAATTTACTTTTGCTATTTCGTTCTGGTAGGCGCACTAAGTTCATATTCTTTATAAATACTGTCAAAACTTACTTGCATTTTTAATTGCGACCTATAACGACGTCATCTTATCTTTACTATAAAATTTTCTACTCCAAGCTTGTGAAACGACAATTAAAGATTTTTTATTGGGATTGAGAGTTTTAGTTGGCACCTTTATCTATCAAAAACACTTAGTCTTTTAAACAATGATTGTAAACATTGCAATAAAGCGCACATAGAGGAAGACTATGCAGTCGGTCAACTTACAGGGTGTTCTGCCTACGCTGGGTCTCCCAGACAGTCGTACTAGTCGCCACTCGAGAACTTTACTGTTCTGCGAGCTATGTACCCCACCCATTGCCATTTTAGTATTGCAGTCTGGCTATGTCAGTAACACTGATGAACATCCTTATTTTCGATTCAATCCCTCAGATAATCTCCGAGCATAGCCTTTTCTATTGCCCGCTGAGAGCTTTTAAATTTGTTAGTACCTAAGGACCAAAGTTAGCGACAAGTTATCACAGGCCACACGACACGCTCAACATAGGCCACACATCATAACATCGGTTTATATTAAACCTCAGTTTGACAAAGAACCTTAAAATGAGACAGTGAGAGATGTCGAATTGAGCCCATTGTGCAATTTTTATTGAACTCTAAATATAAGGGGAATATATTTACACTGGATATATGAAGATAAACATTTAACTGATATTCATTGTACTTAATCTCAGATCATACAAACACAGAGATATGCCTTGCGCGGTAATTTGTTCCGGTCCCGATGTCTCCAAGTTTCTCCCACTAATTATACTAACACAACAATAAAAGTAAACAGTATAGCACACATATGAATATTTCTCACGCACACTATTAATTTCGTTATAACACTAACAAATCAACTAATAGTCCACATGCAAAAAAAAGGCGGCACCCGCGCTCGTAGCTACGAATGATATGCACACACACTAATGCAGCTAGGTTTGAAATTGGTTATCTATAAAATGTCGATGAAATTTAATTTACGTAATTTTTTTAGCAGTTAACTTTTTTACCCGACTTATTCAAAGGAAGGCGATTTATTTAATGAGTATGTATGTGTTGTATGTAAAGCACACATACAATTAATAAACGTCAAGTGAAGATAGTACTTCGCCTTTAATTTGTACCTAGTCTTGCCATAAATATTGTAATAAAGAAAAAAACAATATTTTAACTGCAAATAACATTTTTTACTTTTACAGTGTGTTAGTTTAATACATACAACAATTAGAAATATAAAAAGCTTATTCGAAGTGGTCTCCATTGGCTGTAATACAGTCCTTTAAACGTTGAGGCCAGTTATCAATAGAAGCACGCACTCTTTCCATGGGAAAATTCTTCACTGCCAATCGTATAGATTGTTTTAGGGACCCAAATTATCATGGCGGTATTCCATTGGATATTTTTTAATTTTTTTTTTTGCAGGGAGATCATAAAATATGTAATTGTTATATTTATCAAGAACCTAACTAATTATAACAATGTAATTAATACTATAAATACATAAATAATATTGATTAAAAGTAATCAACAAATGATTTTATTTAACAAAATTATCATTTGATAATACCTTAATTTTATCGATAAAATGTAGACAGTCACACATCCTTAAGTCACGAACGCAACCAGCGGCCGCACCACGAATTACCGAATAAGTGAGTATTTTCATAGGTATACTAATCCATTGCGTAGTTAAAACAACGCATGCATAAATTTCCTGTGTTACGCAAGCAATAGTGTTCGCTCTTCACAAACGTAGTTAATTTACTATGTGATCCGATTTAACAACTAAAGTGTTATTTCCAGTGAATGTTTTACAAGTTTTAATAAAAAAAATACGCATTATTTCAGTCAGATACGTGTGAAATGAGATGCCATCTTTACTATATTTAACTTTGGCACTAGTATTTTTAGAAAAAACCACTGAACAAGCTGGCATTTTGAGAAAATCGCTAGAAGTGACGCCGTTGCGAGTTGACACACGACTATTAGCAAAACTCACAATGAGGTATGTTTTTTACCTGATTCGTTCGCACGTGACACGCCCACTTAGCACATCTCTTAGTTTTTATGATCTGAGTACTTAATAATATTAATTAGGTAAACAGTTTGATTACCTGCAATTCTTCATATCGCTGTATGAGCTCGTTGAGAACTTTGTTAATAGCGGCTTTGGAGGCTTCCATTTCTTTTTCCATTTTCACATAGTTTTGTTCATCCGAGACTCCCTTCTCCAAATTCTTGAGATAATACTGCAGTTCTTTGGGTATCTAGAGATAATTAAATAACGACAGCTAATTAAAAGTCATCAAATAACATCACAAATCTTTTTAAAGACAGGTGGTATCTCTCTTGGGTGATCATTAGGCTTGCGTCGTACCTAATCCATTCTCAGGCTCTTTAGTCAGAATTTTCATTTTCTTAAAATAGTTAATCTTTAAAAAATTATGTAGGTACCAGAGTGCCGAGTGAGAATGTGCTATCATCTGCTACCTCAACGTTACTTTCAACTTTTATTGAAAATAGGTATTTAACAGCAATCTGTTTAGTCACTGAAGGTCCTCTTCAAAACGTAAATAATGCGCTCTATTTCAATGTTAATAGATGTTTAAGTACCTACGCTGTAAAGAATATTCTGGTTTTGACTATCTCTGTTACCTTCAGGCGCTGGTAGGTATAGAGCTCCTCCTGCATGTGCCGCAGCTTCATCTTCATCTGCGCGTGCTCCCACTCCTTGGACAGGATCCCCTTGCGGAACTCCATCTGTCTGCGCATCATGCGCAACTTGAGTTCGCCAACTTTCTGTACTTGCCAGGCAAATATTAGCTTGTTCTTACTTTTTTAAATAAAATGGAAAAATAAAGAAATGTCAAGAAAAGTTTCTAAGTCTAGCCTGATGGAAAATTATTATATTACGACACGCTTGTCCAGTTTATGACTATTCTACGCCGACCCAAGTGGCCTTGTCTAAAATAGTCTTTCTTAGTTGCAAAAAACTAGTTTCATTTATCGTAATATGCCACAGATTATCTACATACCTAATAATATGGTGTAAGTTGCAAGATGGCTGGCGTCCTGGTGTAAACAACAGTAGCCGCTAGTTTCCATAACGTAGTTTACTATAAGCTTGCTTAACTATAACTTACATAGTGTGGCAATTTGGATAATTTATTATCAGTTTGATTATAAAGGAATTGGATGTTCATAAAACTTGTGGAAGACAGCTTCGATTAGTTGCCTTTTACGACAAGCTGATCCTAGGAACGCAAGGCTATTGTAAGGTTATAGATACAATATGATGATAGCGTGAAATGTGATAGCATTTGCAATACTTTACCAGAATTAGGTTGTTTATGGCTTCGACATCATCCCGCAGTATCAGAGAGGCGTCATCAAAGTCTTCGAAGTGTCCCGTGGTGACGATCTCCACCTGCCCTGCGGGCAGCACTATCTGGGATTGACGAAAAGAAATCACTTATATTAGGCTTGATATCTATGCACTCTCCTTATTATAGCCATGGGCAAGATTTTTTAATAAGTATTTGAGTTTATGGTTATGAATTTTAAAACTAAACTAAATTAAATGTTTAATTTCAAATAATATACCAAAAGGTACATGATCACTGTGGAATATCGCCGCGTGAATTCGTTTCTTAATTATTTATCTTTGGCTGAGATGCGGAAAATAATTCGGCGTTATTTTTTCCGGACTACTATAACTGTGGTTTTTTCTAAAGTAGAGTAAATATGTAACTACATAAAAAAGCATATTACATTTGAGTCTAAATCATCAGGCGTAGTGGAGAAAATATTTTTGATGACATTTCTCATGCTACTAATGCTCAAAACGTAAAATTTTGTGACGATTTATGGCTGTGATGTTAGGGGAGAACAGGGTAATTACTTAAGTCATTTAAGGCAAAATTATCATACATACAATAGTAATCAACATTTATTCACCAAAATAATCTGAAACACAAACATAAATAATTCTTTTCAAATGGCAATTTTCTTGACATCACTAGTTTAATTATTTTTGGTGCAAATAAAAAAAATAAAAAATCTGTCTTTGACCGGTATTTCACGCAACGATGGGTAATTTCGGTAGGGCTTCATCTAATGCCGGTCTAGCCTAATATTACGCCCACTGCTGGACATAGGCCTTCCCCAATGCTAGAAAAAGGGCCCCTCCCTTTTTCTTGTTGTTTACTTCTTTATTTACTGATATAGTTGTTGCAGAAACAATGCAAGAATCTGAAAAAAAAGGAAGCTGATTCCGGGTTAGTATGGACTGGCCATAGTCTCTATCATTTGACCGGTATAACCCAACATCGTATTTTTCTCAATAATATTTTTTAACAAAAAAAACGCATTGTTTTTTTCTTAAAAACTATATTCTGTTATGATAATGAATATGCAAGCTACATATTTAAATTACCCAATCATAAAAATACAGTGAAAATATCAACTCAGCTCTTGATTACGAAGATCGAAAAATTATAACGATTTGGCGAGAAAAAAAATTAAGTGCGTCCTTCCTCGATGCGCGATGGAAACTCAGCGGCGGTTAACGCCGGCTTGCTAAGTATGGCCAGCGCTTCATATCATATGAATCATATGCCTATGTGAGCGCGCAAATATCTACTTGATTTTATGAGTTAGAGTGCTGACCGGTATTACCTCGTGACCGGTATTAATGGGGTAATTTACCCTACTGTTTCCCGGTTTGGAAAGTTAAGATATTTTTGCTCGCAGGTAGCGAAAAGCGCATTGGATATATTTAATCCTTATATTTCCACGGGCTAGAGCAGCTGTGAAAGCAAGCTTCGAAAGGAACAACTTGTAAAAATAAAAGTGTCGATGTTAGCGCGTGGGTCGGGAGCCTGGCTGGCACTGGCAGCACCTGCACTGTCTTGTTCCGCGCGGCGAGCTCGACCTGCGCGCGCAGCTCCAGGATGGCGTGGTGGCTGCGCGCCACCAGCTCGCGCCGCGCCGCGATGGCCTTGGTCCACGTCTGGAACGAGTTGTCCACGTACGCCATCTCTTGTGCCATGGCCCGCATCTGCGAACGTTTGCCGAAAGCTGGCTCAGTTTGAATAGATATTTTTTTGATTGTGTCGTCTCCATGCCATTTACTTTCAGGTATATTGAGTACGTTTTATTAAAAAAATATATCGAAACTGTTCGACTAAGATTCTAATTTATCTATGGTTTTTGGTTATTGCAATTCAAGCAATTTTGTATTTAGACAACATCGTTTTTTTAAAGCTCGAGTTTATACTATAAACTTTTCAGGAATTACTCAGTGCCAGTAATATCCGTAACAAAAATGCATAGGTATAAAGCAATTTTAAGCTCTTGTTTTGGTTAAGATAAGTAGCTAAAAATGCCCTATACGAGTATAAAGATGTTGGCTCTTAACAGCCTATTTAATTTTTAGGTTTCTTGTGATGGACGTGTACCACCATAGTCGACATGCACAAACGTGACAGACAAAGGTCCTATCCTTATAATATAAAAAAGAAAGGTAGAAAAACCACGTGTATTTAGTGGTGTCCGGCAGTGCTGACCTTAATCTCGTTCTCGATCTTGTGCCGGCGCAGGCGCATCACGGTCACCCACAGCACCTCCTCAAGCACGCTCGGCATGTTGCTGATGTGCTCCATCTGCTCTAAGCTGTCAAGGACGGTCAAAATAGTATTGTGTTTTGGCAATATTGAAAAATGTAACTTTTCTGCACTAATAATTTTAAGTCAAGGTACTGCTTGTACCCAATTTTAAAACTTAAATCGAAAAAACTTTACGCGTTGCCATTGCACCATGAATGGCATTGTTAACTACTGTTGTTTAATTTTAATAGAACTTTCCTAAATACCTTTTTGTACAAAAGTAAATATTGTTCTTATTCGATTTGCAAAATAAGAGCCTGATAATGAACATAAAGTGGTGGAACCTCTTCAGGTAGTCGTTGCAGTCTGGATGCAGCAGCGGGGGCTTGTGCCCGGTGGCCACGGCCTTCGCCATCTCGTACAGGACGTTAGGTGTCATAGTGGCACGATGGTACCACTTGGGGCGTTTTCTAAGAAAACAAACAACAGATTTCGTTAAGTTAAAAGAAAGTAATGTCAGTGAAGTACGTGCCATAATTAGGAAAGGAGTACTTTGAGATTCAAATTGTCAGGCAGTTTATCTAACAAGTACATTGATACAGCTGCAATGTTACAAAGTGAACTCACTTATAGAACTTCAGGCACTGGTCGTACACCATCGGGGACTGGTCAGAGAAGGGCGTCTTGAACATGCGCTCTAGGTGCTTGTCCTTCTGCGTGAGCGCATCGTACATCGCTTGGCAGTCCTCGCTTTGCTTCTGGATGATCTCCAGCTCCCCTGTGAGGTGGTGGATCTCGGCCTCGTACTTTTCGATCATCTTTCTGATTAAATCATTTTTTTAATATACATTTAAAGTAAGTCAGCTGCTACAATCTAGGGTTACTGGATCATTATTTTTTTAAAGAAAATATGCTTTTTATTCAGGATGGCAATAGTGGAGACTGAGAGTTGAGCAAGATTGTTTTTATGCTAGCTAAAAACAATCCAGAATTAGATCTCTTCATTTGAAATATAAGTTTATTTTATAGAACTGTAAAATATATCCTCCAATTTAGGGTTAATCAATGACTCATAAATTAATTTTGACCACATTATTATAATTTCAATACCTATACCCAATTTGCCTAATTTTTTTCTTGACATTTAATTTAATTAAGATCATCATCAATTATATCTCTATTGCTCATTGACATTATCTTCAACTATTGCTTGACATGTGATTTATGTATCTTAGTTTAGTAAAATAAATAAATATCGTCTAAAACATAGATTTAACTATTGATGGAAAATTAATTTGATTTATTTTTAGGCTTGAATGGTTACATACAGTGGATAATTTGGACACTTACAAAAATTTTTAAAATAAAATTAATACCTTAGTTCTAACAAACGTTAGCAACTATTTTGATATCGCGATTTAATGAAAGAGAAAACTAATTGTCCCTATTTCATTTATCGAGAATGAATCTGCAGGTATGGTATTTAAAAAAATGCATTCACGTCAATAACTATATCTAAAAAAATTGGATTGTTCGCTTTCGGTTATATTATTTGCAGAAGTTACCTAATACCCTCCAATTCCTCGGCCTTCTCTACCCGATCTAGGTTGACACGTCGTAAACGCATCAAATTAAGGTTTTCCTGACCAATGACCGAATCCACCTTTAGCCTCAAGAGCCAGAGTTCTTTAACCTGATCAAAGAAAAATAAAACACATAGAATATCGGTAATGTAAACTAATAAAAACAGTCACATGTGATTCTAATTTGCAGTGAGGGCACTAACTTCAGTTAGGTACTTCAAAGCAAAAAAATACCTTCAAAGTTAGCATTCTTCTAATCCTATGATACAATTAATTTCTACAACTCGTGCTTACCCTATTATTAAACTTGACTACTCCTTCATTGAGTACTTGGCTCAGCTTGGCGTACTCCGCATGCAACATTTTCCTGTATTTGTCTCGCTCTTCATTGCGGAACGCTACTTTGGCTTCGTACTCAAATACTTGACGTAAATCTTCCTCATTGAAATGTTCAGGGTCCTTATCCAACTATGCAAATACATAAATAAACTGTTGTTAATAGAGAAAACTTTTTCTATACAAGACACACTGCTATCGCTTGGTTGATTTTTCCGTCCATTTTCCACACCGAACTAACCGACTAATAACTTTAGTATTTAGTATCAAATTTAAAAAAAACCTATGTTTAGCATCGCTTAGTCTCATCATGATTTAAATTAATTTGTAGTCGGAATAATGTTAGTAAATTAATTAGGTTTTGTCCTTGACTTAATAATCTATATTTCAACGTAAATAATGGATATTGATGATGGGAAAATATTTAAGTGACGGAATTTATCTATGAGAAATAATAAGTCCAGCCACAGAATATTTTTTTGGCCACGTGATCAAGCTTCTATTTTCATAACTTAGCCACGAGACAATAACTTTTGCGAAAAATGTGTCTTGAAGCAATTTATAATATAATTATACCATAATAATTTATACTAAGTAATATATTCATTAACATTGGGTGCGACGACAAGCGCAGCGAGGAGGATCAGTTAGGTTGCATATAGTTATATACGTGCCATAAACCCGAGAGCTTTTTTAAATAACCCCGACGTGGTTTGTGGCACGGATTGTGGCTGACATAGTAATTTAGAAGGCAACTTAGATTTTTAGAGGGGAATAATGCTATTTAAAAGAAGTCTGTTTACTTAGCACCCTCTATCTATCAGTTTTTTTTATTAATTATCGATAGCGGTTATGAGCAGCAGGGCTAGCATGCGATCATCGATAAATACTCGAATCGACAAGAATTACTCGATTTGATACCATGATTAAGCTCACAGAACCAAAGATGCTATATTCTTAAAAAAATACATACTGAAAGTGCTAAATCCTAAGTAAATATCGATAAAAGGCCCGATTTATTATTGTCGATGGTTGCATGCTAGCCCCACGGGACGCATAGCAGCGAAAAAAAGTTGAAAGGATCAACCATGCATTGCGGTGGTGGGATCGGCTTTTTAATCTCCTCGTGCCACAGCTTCTCCAAGACTCCGTCCATCATTTCCATAAGGGCTCTTTCACGGAAGTCGTCTTTGGGTCCAGGATCTGGAGGTATTATAACGACCTGACTTGGGCTGACGTATGGCTCTATGCTGCACTGTGGATTTAATATTTATTAAAGGGTTAGAAACAGATAACTAGTAACAATAGTTTCAGTTCCAATACCTTAACTAATTGAGTACATTTACTCACCTCTTCGGGATCAACTTTAATCAATCTATGCGGCTGTTCTTCTTGTGCCCATTGTGGGTCATTGATCGCCACGATCAGATGGTGAAAGCTTCCGCGAAGATTTGAGAGCTTGTTCAACTCTAAAGTGCAAAAGTTTGTTCTATTATCAAATAAATTCAAAGTAGAAACAGAGCCTTTTCTGCTAGAAATAGATAAGATAAGCCTTTAAGGGTACAACATACTTACATATCTATCTATACTTATAATAAATCTGTAGAGAGGTCAATTCTGTACATGAAATATTTTTTCAAAATAACTATCAGGGGGTGATTAGTGATCGATACTGATGCCAAAAATGCAATTAGTAAAATTTTTGTCTGTCTGTCTGTCTGTATGTTCCTTATAGAAACAAAAACTACTCGACGGATTTTAACGAAAATTGGTAAAATTATTCTTCATACTCCTGGGCAGGTTATAGTATACTTATTATCACGCTACAATCAATAAGAGCAGAGCAGTGAAGGGAAATGTTGGAAAAACGGGAGAAGTTACTTCATTTTTTAAGCTTCCGTCGCGTGTGCAGCCTTAATGGTTAAAGCTAAATAGAAATCATGTATGACAGAAATATTCTCCATAAAAATTTATAAAAAATATCCCACAACAGTATATATCTATATTTTATGGTTGACTCACAATAACACGTGTATAATCCCGATAGCTTAACAGTTCGGAGCTTTCTGATTATATTTGTTTACTCTTACGTTTATTATACTCTCACTCATCCCTAATTAAAAAAAAATAACATTATTACCTATTCAATAAAAAAAGAATCATAGAAATCGGTATAGAAACACCAAACTTATACATGAAATACGCTAATAACCCATCGCGCGTGAATACTGAATTATACATATAGGGATTATTTTTGCGTAACGGTTGCCGCGCTCGACGCGGCTCGCGGCGCGGCGGTAGGGTATAAAAAGGCGGGAGGCGAGCGCAAGCTTTTGCGCGATTTAATATAGGTAGGTACAGAAGGAACAAGCGTTACATTACCTGTCAAATTTCCCCAACCAATTTAAACTTATTATCGAGGGCATAGAGTTCAAATTCAACTAACAAATTTTGACAGATTTGTAACGCTTGATGTACCTACTGCCTTCTGTACATACAGAGATAAAATGGAAATCAAAGTTTTGTTTATTTCATGATCGTTTCTGCCTCTTGGAAGTCAGAAACCGTAGATTTCTTCGGAATAAAAAGTAACGTAGGTATGTGTTAACTACTATACCAAATTACATTAATATTGGCTTAGCCGTTTGCCAGTGAAAAGCAGCCATACATAACTATAGGTAGAATTGTATCAGGCCTGGCTCACTCCGCGCGGTACATCCGTTATTTACCTACAGCGAAGCGCTCCGCCGGCGGATTTCGAATGGGTCGTGTGTCACGCGCGCGCCCGTCGGGACGTTGTAGATACCTACCTACCTAATATCACTCACAGTAATTCTATGATCGAGGTCACAAATAGTATTTAAAATTGGACATAAAAAGAAACAAATATTCAATTAGATTATGTTTAGATTTGATTATGTTCAATGTAGCAAACAAAACATAGGTAGTATTACTAATTATTCGTCGTAACTTTTTTTTCATTTTGTACTTTAGGTAAGTTGAAACAATATTTTTTACAAAGGTAGAATAACAGTAATACCTACATCGGTAGATACTTAATTACAAATAAGGAGATTAATTATTCTTCACTAGGCAGCAACCCTAACAGCGTAAGAAAAGATAAGAGGCATGCGATTGAAAGAGACAAAACTTCTAGGTATATAAATTTGCAGGTACGTAATGCTGTGCGAGCTGAATTCCACCGTATCGCGTCGTAGCAAGACTCGAATTTATTTAGATCTTCTTGCGGAGTAATTCTTCTGTACCAACTATTACTTATTCTGTGATTGTATGTACACTGATAATGTACACGGCTGGATGGATGGATTTTTGCTATTCTTTCACGCAAAAACTACTTAGCTTTACCTAGAATAACAATAAGATAAGTATAATTAATGAAGATATTGCATGAATTAATTAAAATTGAAGGCATTAAATAAAACACTTTTTAACCGGATTAATGGCGCATAATTTATATTTTAACTCGACGTTTCGATGTCTTTGCAGACCCCGTTGTCACGAGCGACTGTTAAAATTTAAAATGTAAATATACGCGATAAATCCGGTTAAAAAGTGTTTTATTTAATAGTCATACATAATAGTTATCGCGAAAACTTAAGACAATATTAAAATTTAAGGCACTTTGGCTCCCGATTTGTTTATAACGCTATGTGCCTTTGTAATGTACCTAATAGATAGTTACCTACCTATGTTTGTGGTAAGGAGTTATACATATAAAAGTCATGCTAAAGAAATCCAAAATCTACAGTACCACACAACTTTACATAGATACAAATGTCTTTACGGTTAGACAACTATACATATTCCGAACAATTTTAAAAATACATAAAGTTACTACAGTAGATCCGGCTATTATGAGAAAGCGTAATCCATACTCGGTCATAAATTGTCCTTTCGTGCGAACCACATTTGCAAAACATCAATATTCAAATCAATCTATTATTCTGTACAATAAAATCAATAGGCTAAAACAAATTTATACAATGTCATTTTATACATGTAAAAATATTATAGGAAGCTGGTTAAAAAAATTAAGTTACAAAGAAACTGAGGATTTATTAATAAGATAAAAAAATACATAATAAAAAAAAATGTCTTTAATTTGGGTGATTAAAGTATTATTATACACACACACACACATCATACATAAACACACAAACATTTATAACAATAAAAAAAGTAACAATCTCTTAAGGTAGGTACATATTTATTTCATACTTTAAATAATAGCTTAAAAATATATATTATACTGTTTTTATAGTGTATATTATTTTGAAATTAAGAAACTGAAAATTATTAGAAATTTTTAATTATAATAAGTATTATATTATATTTAATAGTAATACTAGCATATGCATACATACTCACAAGCAACTATAACATTTAATACCACATTATTTTTCACTGCATATTTAAAAAACAACATAGTGACTTATTAATTTCAATAACTATTAAATAATAACTAGAAAAAAATTCAATTACAAAAACATAGGTAATATAAAATAATATCTAAATTAAATATATATTACATTTCTATTATACTCATATCTCACATTTGTATTTCATACCATATCAAGAACGATGCCATATCTAAAATTTTATGTATCATTGGAGCTCTGATAACTTATGCGTAATATTTTTTTTGTATACCTTCATTTTAGGCAATAATTCAAAATCTTGAAAGAATTTGTTACCACAATTATTATTTATAAATCAATGTGTACCCTCACTTTTAATTTTGTTAATTTTGTTAGTTTGTTTAATTATTAAGTATAGGTCGCGGCACATATCTCTAGCGCTGAGGTAAAGTAGAGGGGATTGCGCAGAAGTCAAAAAATAGGTCTCTCAGGGGGGGTACAAGGACGAGGGGTGCGCGTGCATGACGTCGTGTGCGCCGATTGGCTAGCCAGTGGTACCCCGTCTCCCGTACAGATACCACGCTCCGCGGACTTCTGACCGTACAGTTGCGTTCATAAGTGTACTTTGCCGTTTATTATAATTGTTTTTTTTTTAAGTTTGAGTTTGTTAGTTTTTAATTTAGTTTGTATTTGATTTAGTTGTTGTTAGTTTTTTATTTAGTTTGTATGTGATTTAAAATAATAAATATGCCTAGAAAAGTTAATGTTTTAAAAAGTCAGGCACGAAAAATGGTGTATGACGTGCATTGTTTTATGAAAAGAGAAACCATAGAATTGGTTGATTCTTTAAAGAAAATAGAAAGTGCGATTTACGAAGCAACCAGTATTTTGCTTATACCTACTTAAGTGTTTTTCTTTATAGATTTGTAATCTGAATAGAACGTAAGAGCGGAAATCTCCTAATACAGGTTTTTAAAACTTAACAGGAGACTTCCAAATCATGTACTTAATCGCAAATTGTAACACTAATAAAGAATTTTGAATTTTTTTTTTGAGTATTATATGGGCGAAGATTCTTCATTTTTATTTTTGTTTTTAAAGATAGTTAGGACCTTGGAGAAGAAAATAACCTACTCGAAATACTAATTCAATACAGACGAAGTCGCGAGCATCATCTATGTAATATACCTACCTACCTATACTTTTTCACAAAACCTAGGTGAAACTGCGGATCACTGCTTTGTTGTAACAGTTTTTGAAGTAATTCTGTCTGTTTATCTATCAGTAACGCTTTCACAGCTAAACTACTGAGTCGATTTTGACGAAATTTAGAATAAGGTAAGTTTTAACTTCAAGGAGGATATAATAATAGTATTTATCCAACTCTAATAAACGGTATCCACGCGGACGAAGTCGCGGGTCACAGCTAGTACATAATATTATCATGTTTCTCAAAAAAAAACTACGGAAAAAAGCTATTGATAGCTAGTTATAAGCTTAAGTTTTTTTTTTTATATTGTAAGGATAGGACGTTTGTCTTCCATGCCACCTGATGGAAAGTGCGCATGAAGACTATGGTGTTACAGGTCCATCCACGAGAAACCTATTCACTCGACAATTAAAAGTTTTAGGACTGTAGTGGTCAAGAAAAACAGACGCAGGCAGATTGTTCCACACCTTGGCAATCCGTAGGTACCAAAAAGGAAATATCGAAGCGTTTTGTTCGACTTCTTGGTAAATCCACGATACAATGTGTTAGGGTTCCGACTTTTGATACTTTACCTACGTGATATACATCAAATTTCATCGACAAAAGTCACCTTAGGGGGGGGCGCACCCCTCACCCCTCGTGATGGGGGTGATTTAAAAATTTCGTTTCTCTGGTTTGCTTTAAGTTCGTAAAACCATTTTTTTTTCATATTTATTGTGTGTATCTTGTTGAATTACATCTCATTTTAAAGCTTATTAAATTTACCAACTTTTGATACCACATTCACTAAAAAGTCATAAGAAGAAAAGAATTAATTTTAATGACTTAGAAAAAAAATCTTACTTTTTTGTAGTATTTTTTTAGTTTTTTGTCATTAAAAAAAAAACGAAGCCCTTAACAATGCATTTTTTTCTTCTTAACTAGTACTATTTGAGTTTATCTTTCTAACGATGCCAAAATTTAGGCCCGGTTCAGTAATTAGTTAAAAGGAAACACGAAATTAAAATATCAAAAGTTTATTTTACTAAGGTAATACGTCCTAGTTACAAAATTTAAGTACTATCAAGACTCGCGAGTTAGAGCGCGCGCGCAATGCGGTAGCAGGTTGCTTCAGGTTTTCGCCTGACTGCCTCTGCGCTCGCTGCGTTGGCGAGGGATGATCAGGGCGAGGCCCGTGCCGAAAGGCTAGAGCGCACCAATCACGTCGCCCCGCGCATCGTACGAGTCGAAACATGAATCTCTTTCAGTCTAATAGTGAATGAGATAACAATACTAAGGTACTGGTTAGGATTTCTACTTGCTAATCAGTTGTCCTTCGTTTCTCGTTGCGATTGCTACAAAGTTTTACTTTCGAATTTAGCTAAGTACTACTTACTCGATACTATGGCAGTTAATTATTCACCAAGTGAAGTGGCCGACATTGTATTTATTTATGGATACGCCAATGGAAACGCTGCGGCTGCTGTTCGGGAATATCGAATTAGATTCCCTACAAGGCGCATACCTTCTGCTCCAACTTTTGCAAGCGTTTTTGCAAGATTGCGCACTCATGGAATCCGACAGCCGCCTAATGAACGTGCTGTTGTGGGGAGACCAGACATGGAAGAAGAAATCATTGAAATGATTGCCAGTGACCCGCGACTTAGCACTAGAAATATTGCCAGAAGACTTGGGATTTCGCATTGGTCGGTGTGGCAAGTTCTACGTCGGGAAGGATTACGGCCGTTTCATTTTCGTCGAGTTCAGAATTTAATTGAACCAGATTATGCTGCTCGCTTTGTGTTCTGTGCGTGGCTTAATAGGAAAGTGAGACATGATGCAAACTTCGTACGGCGAATATTATGGACTGATGAAGCCAAATTCACAAGAGCTGGGATAACCAACCAACGAAACCATCATTTGTGGCTTAATGAAAATCCCCATGCTGTGAGGCCCGCCTCGTTCCAACACGAATTCTCAATCAACGTGTGGGCAGGCATTATTGATGATGAGCTGCTAGGTCCCATCGTCTTACCAGACAATCTTAATGGTGAGAGATTCTTGGAATTTCTAAGAGGGGATTTCCTACATGAGCTACCATTGGAGTACAGACGTGAACGCCGGTCTTTTTATTTGCAAATGGATGGAGCTCCTGCCCATTTTGCCCGGAATGTACGAGCATATGTGGATGAACACTACACCCCCTGGATTGGAAGAGGAGGAACAATTGCCTGGCCGGCTCGTAGCCCTGATTTGACACCTCTAGATTTCTTCCTGTGGGGGACCATGAAACAGCGGGTTTACCTAGAGGTGCCTACAACAAGAGAAGAGCTGCTGCAAAAAATTATGACCGCAGCTGATGAATTAAAAGCCGACAGAGCTATGATTAAAAGAGCTACACAAGAAGTAGCATTAAGGGCTACTTCTTGTTTATTAAACAATGGTGGTCACTTTGAACAATTGTTAAATTGACTTAAAATCGGCAAAACTAAATAAAAAAGAGATTGTAAATTTCGTGTCTTTTATTTTGATGTCATTTTAGCTTAGCAGTTAGGACTGTTTCTTTGAAGTTAAACTGTCGTATTCTGTATCGTTAGAAAGATAAACTCAAATAGTACTAGTTAAGAAGAAAAAAATGCATTGTTAAGGGCTTCGTTTTTTTTTTAATGACAAAAAACTAAAAAAATACTACAAAAAAGTAAGATTTTTTTTTCTAAGTCATTAAAATTAATTCTTTTCTTCTTATGACTTTTTAGTGAATGTGGTATCAAAAGTTGGTAAATTTAATAAGCTTTAAAATGAGATGTAATTCAACAAGATACACACAATAAATATGAAAAAAAAATGGTTTTACGAACTTAAAGCAAACCAGAGAAACGAAATTTTTAAATCACCCCCATCACGAGGGGTGAGGGGTGCGCCCCCCCCTAAGGTGACTTTTGTCGATGAAATTTGATGTATATCACGTAGGTAAAGTATCAAAAGTCGGAACCCTAACACATTGTATAGGGATGGAAGTTCTGTCTGCGTCTGGTAGTCCGGTGGTAAAAAGGGGTGGGTTCAATTTGGTCAAAAAGAGCACTCCCACACTCATCAAAATGTAGCCGATAAAATACTGTCAAACAAGCAACCTTACGACGATGCTCCAGCGTCTGCAATTTTTTATTTGTAAGGTTGTTGTTATTTATGAGTTTACGGGCTCTTCGGTCAACAGAGTCTAGCGCTTCGAGTTGGTATTTGGCAGAACCATCCCTAAGGTGACTACAGTACTCCATGCACGACCTCACTTGGACTAGGCTGTGTATAAGTTGAGCAGCCGTTCAGGGCTGAAGTACCGCCGGACCTTCAAGATGATACCCAATTTTTTGGAAGCCGTTTTTGCCATAGACTCACTTTGTTGACCGAAGTTTAATTTGAACGTTATAGTGACGCCCAAAAGCCCTAGTTGGTCGGTGATGGGAACAGATACATTCTGGAAAGTGGGCGTAAAAGTAAAGGTGCTCTTTTTTGCGGAGAATAGACACGCTTGTGTTTGGAGGCGTTGAATTTGACCAGGTTAGATTCGCCCCAATCGGACACATTCCACAAGGTCGAATCAATGCGCTCAATCATAGACTCTCTCAAGACCTGGATTTCATGGGCGCACATTCGCGCATTGGATATATATCTCTCAACAACAGTGCTGTCTTCAGCATATCCAATAATGCCTGGTGTTAAAAGGTCATTAATGTGCAGCAAGAATAAAGTTGCAGAGAGAACAGATCCCTGAGGTACCCCGGCATTAATTGCCTTTAGGTCAGAGGAGTAGCCGTCTAAGACTACTCGAATCGACCGTTCCCTCAGAAAATCAGATATCCAGTCGCAGAGCCTGGTCGGTATGCCATATGCTGGAAGCTTGCTTAAGAGACCATCGTGCCAGACCCTGTCAAAGACCTTGGAGATGTCTAAGGATACAGCTATTGCTTCACCATGGCCCTCCAAGGCCTCACTCCATAAGTGTGTAGCATACACGAGAAGATCGCCGGTCGAGCGTCCACTGCGGAAACCATATTGGCTATCGCTGAGGAGCTCGTTGGTCTCAAGGTATGCCAGGAGTCGATTGTTCAATACACGTTTCATGACTTTGCAAGGTATGGAAGTGATTGAAATTGGTCGATAGTTGACAGGATCAGCACGGCTTCCCTTCTTCGGTACTGGTTGTACGTTAGCCAGCTTCCAGGATTTGGGGACTTTACCAGATTCCAAAGAAAGTCTATAGAGACGCGTCAAAACGGGAGACAACTCAGCTGCGCAGCGTTTCAACACCACTGCAGGAATACCATCTGGACCGCTAGCCTTATTTTCGTCTAGGTGCAGCAAGCATTTAAGAACCTCCTTTTGGCGAATATGAACGGTACCCTTTGTAGGACCGAACTGAGGTAATTGGGGTGGGATTTTTCCTTGGCTATCTAGACGAGAAATTTTCGCAAAGATACTGGTAAATAAATCCGCCTTTTCCTTAGCGGTGTGGGCCAGAGAACCGTCAGGTTTCCGCAGAGGCGGCAGCGACGGGCGATAAAAGTTCGTTTCGACCGACTTGGCGAGGGACCAGAAAGCTTTACTTCCCGAGGGGTATGAGGCTATTCTGTCTCCGATACAGCCTATGTGGGCGAAACGAGCTCTTTTGATCACCTTTTTGCAGGACTTGGCGGCAACATTGTATCTATTCTTGTGTTCATGTGAATCCACGGCTTTGCTTCTGCGAGCGGTTGCCCAGTCTTTGTACGCTTCTCACTTATTCAGCACTAAACCATGGGCGAGCTTTGGTTTCAAGGGATAGATCAGCGTAGGGAATGAAGAACTCCATTGCTTGACCTATCACACTTGAGACTGCATCAGCGCAGCACGATGGATCGGTTGATGTAAAACAAGCTTGCCGCCACGGATAAGATGCGAAGAAATGTCGCATTTCATCCCAATCTATCGACTTGTAACGCCATACTCGCCTAGAACCACTTGGTGGCGAGTACTGCGATACAGATTTCACCAGACAGTGATCGGATGTCCCTAAGGGTGCAGTGACGGACACCGAATATCTATCCGGATCGGTTGTCAGCAGAAGGTCCAGGCAGTAAGCAGTGTGGCCAGCAACGTCTGAGATGCGCATAGGCTCATCAACAAGCTGAGAGAGACCATGAGTGAGCGAAAACTTAAAAGCCTCTCTACCAGCATGGTCAGTGTCCTGAAACGAGTATAACCACTGTTCGTGGTGTGCGTTAAAATCCGCTGTGGGAAAACGTTTCTGAACCTTGTCCGCTGTACTGCTGAGATAGTCCATAAGCCTCGTTGTCTCCCGATCTCCGCTGTGTGACCGATAAATATCAGCGTATACCATTTGGTCTAGGCCGGTATCTATGTGAACCCACATAACTGAAAGGTCCGGCACTTCTAAGTAACGGAGACGCTGACAACAGATCTTGTCACTGGCATACATGCACACCCCGGCGTGCGGGTGGAATTTGGACTCCAGGATGTAACCTGGGTAACAAAGGTATGCCGAGTCTGACGGATCACAGATCTGCGTCTCCGTTAGGAAGAGTAGGTGGGGTCTCTCCGTCTCGAGGTGGTGGTGGACATCATTGAGATTGGAGTGCATTCCTCGGATTTTACAGAAGTGCACTTTAAACGAGAGGAAGTGCAACCGCTGTGTTACCTTACTCTTCTTTGGACCTTTCATAAGTTTTGGAGTGGAGTTAATAGGGAGGAGTACAGAAGTTGAGTGAAGCAGTGCAAATGGAACCAAGCAACTCGATAGGGGTGACGCACCTTTGGGAAACTCGCTTGGAGACTGCGGGGACGCCCGAACCCCCCGTGTTCGCCATCGGGTCCTCTCAAACCGGTCGCCAGCCGGCACGATGGAGCCTCCCTGGATTTTTCGCGAGGTGGCGGGGCAGCCTTTTGCATGTGGCTGGCATGCTACTTGGGCCCCCTACTACCTGCGGTCGGCCAGCGGTGCACAGTGCTTCGGATCCCGCTACCCTCCAAAGCGAGTTACCCGGTGAGTCATTATCCTACGAGTTGAAAACAGTTCTCCGATGCAGCACGATTACTCAGACCTATCCTCCTCAATGGCTACACTAGACATCATGCCGGAACGCAACTATGTTACTTGGCGGCATGGTTTTGTCTAGTGCGTGGTGACAAACCACGGCCGAAGCCTACCACCAGATTTTACTGCTCGGTTAGCACCACCCAGGGACCACGTACAAGGCATCGAGGGCTAAACCTTGCGGACGCGAGCAGTTTTCAGTCCAAAAAAGTTCAAGCCTCTCCACACTAGGTACGCCATCATCATTTGGAAGTATATTTCTGACATGTTATTTTGAATTAGTTAAAGTTATTAATTTTGAAACAAAGCTATTGGCACTCCAAAGAATTTTCCATGCTGGACTGGGAGCGAAAGAAAAACATCGAATTTACCAGCTGCTTCTCTTCACGGGTATACTGTAAGAGTCAGTTAAGGGACAGAGGTTTTATGAAAGTTTTTGTGGGCGACAGGCTGATCCCCTGTCACATCAATAGTCTCACTCCATCATTATAATACCTCAAAATATGTCAAACGTGACATCAGACGGTTTTAAAGCCTCTGTTTTTCTGCCTACCCCATAAGGGATAAAAGTGTGAAGATATGTATGTATGTACGAAGAGATCGACAAAAAGAGAAGTTATCCTGACACAAGAGGAACGTTCCTACCCAGAGTCAAACCCAGTGCCTCGACTATAAGAGGTCGTCTAATGTAATCTTTGTTTACCTTCAACGATGAACCGAAGACGTGAGTTCCTTTCTTCAACAAGGGCTACCTCTCTTTTCTTTACAGTCATCAGCTCGTCAAATTGCTTGTTGAACCACATTCTCATATTTTGGGTATTCAACTGCAATAAAATATTCAATAAATATTGCATTTTTTTTGCATTTATTTGCAAAAAACTAGCAATCTTGATCCAAAAAAATTACACGATACTTGAATTTCAAGCAAATTTTTGAGAAACTATCCTTGCAGCAGAAAACTTATCGTATTTTGATTCTTGGAGTACGCACCTTATTAATCTCCTGTAGCCAGTGCATGTGCTTGAATGTATAGGCAAATGTCTGCGGGATCGCGTACTCCGGCACCGACACGAACTTGTGCAGCATGGACCCGCTGAGGACGTAGGGGTCTCCCTTGGGGCCTTGTTCTTCTTCGGAATCCGAGTCGCCGCCACCGATGACTTGGTGCGAGAACTCGCGCAAGGAGGCTATTGACTCCAGCAGCATTTTTTGAGGTGGACCCTTGGTGGCTATGCTACACCACAGATATCGGAAATTTTATTTATTTGAGATTTTCTATGAAGATATTGTAATAAAAAAAAGAAAATTAATAAATCATAGTTTAAATTAGAGACGGCATCTACTTAAGTAGTTACCTATGTGGAATCTAGACATATCTTTAATAGTCGTTATTTTCTTATAAAAGTGCTAGCTGCTTCGCGCGGTTTTCCGGAGATAACCCTATTCGCTATTCCAGACTGTAAACTATCACTATAGCAAATTTCATCCAAATCCATTAAGCTGTTTTGCCGTGCGACAAACATACAGACATGCATATTTATAATATAAGTACAGAATTTTAGTTTGCTTTTATTCGATAGATGTCGCTGTTCGATTAAATCGCGTAATAAGAGTTATAAATGACTTAGCTATACTTACTTTGTAGACTTCGAGTACCTTTATTCGTCCTTACTTTCACAATTATAACATTAGAAGGATATTATTTATTCTTATATACTAAAGTTGCAGAGTTTGTTTGTTCGCTTGTCTCAGAAACAGAAACAAGCAGTTGGAGTTGGATTCGTAAAAGTTTTTCTTCAAGTTTTAGGCTTTACCTACCTACTGTTATTAAGAAATTCATACGTGATTAAAAGTTTCTGCGCGAATCTCTTAGTTAGTTGTACTAGCGTCATGGTTAATTAGTTAACGAATTCCAACGAGAAATCGTGCGATTTGTATTTTTTGAAAAGCTCGCTTTACATATTGTAGCAATAACAAACACTTCGAATTGACTTGCTTTAGTGGAATACGTTATTTCTCTTTCCGTGATTAGGGTAGTAAACTGAATTTGAACTTGGCTTTTACCGATCATAGCTGTAGAGCCTGCCATGCCTTCGAGAGTTTATAAATAAAGAGTGTGCGGCTTTTTCAATAGCGCCGCTATTCATATTAAATTAGAGAATTCGTCTAGATTTCCACGGCATCAGTTACGCGCTTTAAAAATAGCGGAATCCACTAAGTAAAGTCAGCCAAGTCGAAGGTTTAAATAGATACAATGGGTGAAAAGAGCGTCTCATTAATCAACGTATGCAGAGCATTAAAAAACCGACTTCACGTCAAAACTTTGGCTGAGTTATAATGTCATCCACGTAAACATTCTCCGAAATCATACATATTGTTTCAAAAATTTGAAATTTTCAATGAACTACTCTACCGATTTCGATGAAATTTATATGGGATCAACTATGAAGTATTTTTTTAAATCGATCCATAATTGTATGAAATTACGTGTAACCAAGTCACAAAAAAAACAAACAGAGGGTTTGAGAACCTCCTCCTTTTTTGGATATCGGTTGAAAATACAAATCGCACGATCAGACCACTTCTTGTTCTCTCGTAGGATTTGTCAAATCATCGATAGAGAACTCAAATTTACACGATTTACGAAGATGTTGACGGTGACAAGTTAGCGTCTGAATGATAGAAGCACTTCTCATAACTCCTTTGGAGGATCACAAAATGCTGGTTTTGGACCTCTTTGGATAGTCAGATAGTTATAGATGTTTTTGAGACAAAGTACACGCACTACAATTTTATTGTTGCTGATTGATTATGAAATGAATACCTATCCAAAATTGAAAAGAAAATAAAAATCGGGCCATTTGTTTATTTACAATCAATTATTGAAGAAATAAAACTGGATTTTCAGAAGAAGCGGAAAAACTCAAATATTGAGTAGGTAACTCAAATGATCTCCTTTATGTCACCTTAAAAGTTTCTAATTTAATTACCAATAACTCTGTATATTCCCGATTTTTGATTATTTTGTTTTGCTAACCAAGGGGTCCGAAGTACTCCTTTGAAACTAAAATACCTAATTAATGCGATATTATTAATTAAGGTAGTCTATTATAAAATGAGCAGCTATAACTTACGCAGGTGTCTCAAGATTTAGCACTGCATCAACATCCTTGGATTCGTCCCAAGGATAGAACAAGTCGCCATCATTCTCCTTCTCTATCGCACGCAACGCTTCAATCTGCTGCAGCTCCGGCCATGTGTCACGCTGGCTCGGGAGTATAGGGTAGTTTTCCACCTACGCAGAAGAACTTAATTTTTATTTTCGATATTCAGAAGAAAAAAGAAGGAGAACCATATATTTAAAAAAGCGAGCTAATAAATAAAAAAAAATACTGCGACGGAATAGCATCATCGTTTCGACACAAGTCGTGAAATCAAGGCTTCGTTCCCATTGTTTTCTGTATTATGTGATATATAAACCTGTGACGTACTTTATTTTTCAGTTTACGTCGTCTTTGTGTGATTTTCAAACGACTTCTAAAAGGAGGGGCTCTCCATTCGTGTATTTGTTTTTTTATGGAATGAAATGAAAAAGACTTTATTTCTGACACAAGCTTATTTGACAAAAAAGAAAAATCAAATATTTAGGTACACATACCAAAAATCAAATATTTACACGTATAAAGTAAAAAAAGAACTTCTCTATAACTAAGTTACCTTGCTTATTCCACGACTTGTAGGTAATCATGGATCATGTTCATGTGATCAATCAAGTTGTCATGGATTTCCACAAAGTAACGCCTGATTCAATCAATTATAAAACAAACAAAGACAAATAGCCTAATGCCACAAATAGGCCGCAACTTAGCATGTTGCTATAGTTAACAAGCTAGCACTGGTCGTCCGTTTCAACCGTGTAGTAACAAGTAATAAGTACGTCAGCAATAAGTAATACATATACACAGACTAAAATTACTTTTAATAATCATTTAATAATAAAATAAAAACAACTAGCAAAGCTCGCATACCTACATATCATAATCATTTCTATGAATTATTAAAAAAAATATTGAAAAATTAAATTGCTCTCGTATCGCGTTGTATGGTTCCTTCTGAAATTTGATGCTGAAGTAATCTTCGTATAACTTTAATTTTAAAATATTGTCTTAAGTTTTCGCGATTCATACTATTAAATAAAACACTTTTTAACCGGATTTATCGCGTATATTTACATTTTAAATTTTGACTCGACGTTTCGGTGTCTTTTCAGACCCCGTGGTCGGTGTCTTTTCAGACCCCGTGGTCAGTCGCTCGTGACCACGGGGTCTGAAAAGACACCGAAACGTCGAGTCAAAATTTAAAATGTAAATATACGCGATAAATCCGGTTAAAAAGTGTTTTATTTAATTTTAAAATTTATAAAGCTCTTTACGCTCCTTAGAGGTGGTGGGATGTTATTCCAGCATCTGCTTGCTGCGGTACCTACCTAAAACTACCCCTTAAAGCTAAAGATCTATGTCGATGCGTGGACAGTTCATTCGCGCATGGTCTGCTTTGTTTGTTAGTCTGAGACAACTTACTACATATACTGGGTTAATTTCAATTAACGCATCACCTCTTGCAGGTAGCCTCTCCACATCAATCCCAACAACCCAACAACTTTTTAGAAATCTTGCTAAATAACACAAAAAATAAAAACAAAAAGTTCCTGCTCCTTACTCTCTATTTTGTAAGAAGTACTTATTATTATTATGAAGCGATATTTTACTGCGCAAGAGTCGTGGCATACCTGCGCTCAGAGTGAATAGAGTTACGCCTCTAAACAGATGTAAGAAATATTTTTTGTATGAAAAAACTAAAATTTTAAAAACTATTAATTTTAAAAAGTTGTAGTACAAATGTTGTTGGGATTGATGTAGAGAGGCAGCCTGCAAGAGGTGATGCGTGAATTAAAATTAATCTTGTATACATAATATGGCGCTTTACTTTTTAAGACACCAAATAAGAGACAAACTGGATGTATGTAATTTTCTGCGTTTTTTCATTTTGTGTCTTTGTTATTTATTATATTTGTTACACGATTTTTTGGACTCATAATTGAATTGATTTTAAATATTCTTGTTGCATATGATATAGCATACATCAGAGGAGGTCCCATATATATTTCATCGAAATCAATTGAGAACTTCATGAAAAATTTCAATTAAAAAAAAAATGTATGTGTACGGAGAACAAAGCCAAAGTTTTGGAGGTGAAGTCTGTCAATAAATGTATTTTAATGCTGTTTATTCTAACCGTTACCAGATAGACAACTTTATGTATTTACTAAAAGTTGAGTGAAAGAGTAATTGTGTATATCCTATACCAAGAAGGTAGTAATTGATGTCAAGCATTATTGCAATTTATGTTACGAGCTTTTGCCCGCAACTTCAAACGCAAATAAACTAGCGTTCTGTGAGAATTTCAGGAATTCCAGCTATATTGCAACCAGACACAAATTGAAGAATCTTTTAACCAAGTACCTATTACACTGGTGCACTTTAGGAAAAACTGGAAAAATAAGTCCTATATTTCCTGTTCCCATGGGAGTTTCCTTCCTTCGTGCTCATAAAGTTCCATAAACAAGCTCTATGCAAAATTTCAGTACCTAATCTAGTTTCAGCGGGTTGGCCTGTGCGTTTGTCTCTGCGTATGTCAGTCAGGCATCTTTCTCTTTAAGGTAAGTAACAGGGTCTTCAAAAAAAGTCTTTGGAGTAGTCTTCCCCATTCAACTCCTACAAACCATTTTATATTTGGACTTGTATTTTTTCCATTAAAAAATCTAAACTTATAAACACCTTGTATAAACCGAATCAATGGCAAGCAGATTATAATATATTTGGAATTTAACTAGCATCAGAATTTTCATCAGAGTGTAGATATACCTACATTGTAGTATTAACTAACCTGATAATGGCTGAATATAGCCAATATTTTAACTCTCGGAGTGAGCATGTTATCCCAGCAGTTGAGCTTGATCCACGCGGTGACCTGATCCTGCGCCTTGATGCGCGCCTCCGTGTCCTGCCGAATGTCTTCTCGTTCTTTTTCTGCCTGCGGTTCAATACAGATAGTGAATAGAAGAGAAGATCGTAGTAGATCTGGATCTACTACCGCATAAACCTAATAACGGTGGAATAATGAATGTTATGTTCGGCTTAAGTTAAAGATTTATTGATAAGAAGAACCAGCCCGAAATCATACTTTTAAAGGAGTTTGCCTATTTTTATCACTGTCCGCCCTGAAAGCAGGAACAGTGGAAATCTTTTTTATAAGTACTCTTAATTAGGTACTGTTCATTGCTTCTCATGTATTCTTTAGGAAACGGACAATTTGCTACATCTTGTTATGACCCAAAGAATTACATATTTTGAGATTAAGGTCGGCTAGAAAATAAATATAAAATAGCACTGAAAAATAGGCCGTGTAATTAGAATGGCCCTACCCCCCGTGTCGTCAAAGGCGACTAATTCAATCGAGTCCCGCTTAGTCGTAGAAACCTTCATCGGCAATGTCTTGTAGGAATTTGCCGGATTTGTCATTCACTTAGAACAAAGTGTTAGCGGTTGCTGGCGAAGCTGCGCACCTGCTTGAGGCGGTCGCGGCGCGCCTCCTGGTGCAGGTTGAACTCGGACAGCGACAGCTGGTGCAGCTGCGGCGCCGCCAGGTTCTCCTCCAGCATCTCCACCAGCTGCGCCTGCACGATCGCGAACAGCCGCAGCACCTCCGCCTTCAGCGAGCGGGACTGGTGCTCCTCCTCCCACACCTTCTTCTCTTCGATTATGTCCAGGTAGTTTTCTGATAGGAGATATAATTATTGATAGTGAAGATCAGAGGGAATAACCAGCATATATTTTTGGCTTAAGCCACGTGATGGTTTGTGCAAATGTTATAAAATACTACCTGTCTATTGTGATTTGGTTTTCATTGACTATGAAGTGTTGCATTTGTGGGAATGTTATTAATACATATTGATAAATTGACTGAGAATTTATATATTTTTTTACACTTATAAAAAGGAATCATTAATAGAATGGTGCTTGGCTTTGTAAATCAATACTAGAGTTTCCACATATTTTATTCATTCATATTTTGAAATCATCACCGTATTGTATACATAATAAATCATCATTCATTATTTCGATTTTTCAGAAACTTTCCTTAATAAATCAAATATTAATAACGCTTGTTTAAAAGGCTATTATCTCGGCGTTTCAATATAGAGAAAGTAATGAAAAACGTGGTGGAGTTTGTATATTTTTAAAGAATAATTTAGCTTAAAAAAATTTGGAAATGACAAAAAACTTCACAAAAGATTTTATTTTTGAATGCTGTGGATTGGAGATCGTAGGCGCTAATATTTTGGTACTGTGCATATATAGAACCCCAGATTCGGACGTAAATTTATTCTTGACATATTTAGATAAACTGTTATTTAGATTGACATCAAGGAAAAAGTATACAATTATTCTGGCAGGAGTAAATATTTGTGCTCCTAGAAGGTTGTAAATACTCTACAACGTTCTAGGAGCACTAAAAACCTTATAGATATTGTAAGTAAGTTCCAGAGTTTAAGAAAGTCAATGATTGAGCGCGTTGATTTGACCTTACGGAAAGTATCCGATTGGGGTGAGTCGAATTTGGTCAAATTCAACGCGTCCAAAACTCAGGCGTGTCTATTCTCCGCAAAAAAGAGCACCTTCACATTAACGCCCACTTTCCAAAATGTATCTGTCCCCATCACTGACCATCTAGGGCTTTTAGGTGTAACTATAACATCCAGTTTAAACTTCGGTCAACAAATTGTGTCCATGGCTTAAGTAGCTTCGAAAAAGTTGGGAATCATCTCGAAGGTACGGCGGTACTTCGGCCCTGCACAGCTTCTTAACTTATATACAGCTCAAGTGCGATCATGCATGGAGTACTGCAGTCATCTTTGGGATGGTTCAGCCAAATATCAACTAGAAGCGCTGGACTCCGTTGACCGAAGAGCCCGTAATCTAATCAACAACGTCGACCTTACGACCAAAAAACTGCAGACCCTAGAGCATCGTCGTAAGGTTGCGTGTCTAACCGTGTACTACAGGATACATTTTGGTGAGTGCGCGAGTGCTCTTTTTGAGCAAATTGAACCCTCACCCTTTTACCATCGGACTACTAGACGCAGACAGAACTTCCATCCGTATGTGGTTGATATTCCAAAAAGTCGAACTAAGCGCTTTGACAGTTCCTTTTTGATACGGATCGCCAAGGTTTGGAATGAACTGCCTGCGTCTATTTTCCCTGACCAGTATAGTCCTAGTACTTTTAAGCGTCGAGTGAATAGGTTTCTCGTGGATGGACGTGTACCACCTTAGTCTTCATGTTCACTTAACATCAGGTGGCATGGACGACAAACGTCCAACATCCATATTTTATAAAAAAAAAAAAAAGTAATTACAATCTGACATTGCACATAAAAGTACCAACCAGAAGGAAAGCATGTATTGACCATTTCGTGAGTAACAGTGAAAATGCTAAAGCGGAAGTTCTAACTTTAGAATTATCCGACCACGATACTGCACAAATGTTAAGTTTACCAATACACAAATCAATGTTTTTACCTGTGACATGCTATAAATACATTATTATAGAGATTATTCCTTAGAAAATATGACAAAATTTAAGAACTTTATTTCGAGTTTGACTTTTTTTGAAATGTATAATGAGCAAGACGTAAATACCGCGACAACAATATTTTTGGACCTTTTTAAATTATTTTATGAACTCTGTTTTCCACTTAAAAGCATAAAAATGACTAACAAATTTAAACAACAAGAATGGATTACGAAAGGTTTGAAGCGATGCTGTAGGACTAGACGTAATCTCAGGTTTAAGTACTACCTGAATAAGTCAACTTTACAGAGAAAAAAGTATGAGGGTTATTCAAAAATACTGCGTAATTGTATAAGCAACTCTCAAAGGATTCATAACCATAAGTTAATGACAACAGCAAAAAATAAATGTAAAGCAGCTTGGAAAATTATCAAAGATGAAAATATGAATTTCCTCGACAATCACATTAATGAAATTCACGTAATAGTCCAGTCAATAAATGACCCAAAATGAGGTGTAGCGTGCGTGAGCAGGTAACTAAGCGATTCCTTCAGAAACTTGTTCAGGGGGCTTAGGTTGTTAACATACCAAAAGTCCCGACTCCTAGGTGATGAGCGGGGGGAAGGAGGGGGGGGTAAAGGTACGAATTTTGGGTTTTTCGCTTATATCTCGAAAACGGTGCATCGGAGAGAAATATTTTCAATTAATAAAATGAAGTTCCTAAAATTATCTAAAACTTTTATATCATATGTTTTTTTCTAATTCCTAACCGTTTTTGAGCTATACCCTCGGAAAAAGTTGAAATTTACAAAAAAAAACAATTTACGTCAAAATATTCATAAACATTGCATCATATTGTCTAAACCTATTCATTAACGAAAAGTATGAATAGGAAAGAAATTGTATATTTTTAAATTCCCTTTAAGAATATATATACATGTGCTGATTAATGTCCAACCCGCCTAAAGTTACAGCTATTTTAAAACTTGTATAGCATTTTAAGTTATCGCGCAAGGATCGGGCATAGCCAATATCTTCTGTCAGCTCATCGATAAAAGTTCACGATGAAAGGGTAGTAGTTGACCCAACATTGCTTTTTCAGCGGATATGTATAAGCAAACGATCAGATGAGGATTTGATGACATATTTTGAGTATGAGTTGGTCCCATTTCCCTTGGCACTGTTCAACGAAAGTGGCATGAGAAAGACAAACAAATCAGTGCTGTACAACTTATTTGAGCCAACCAAGAAAGATATTCTTCTGCCTCAAATGAACATTGTAGTCGATGGAGGATTTCTAATCCACAGAGTTATTTGGCCAAAAGATGTATCGGTTGTGACTATTTGTAATAGTTATATCACCTACGTCGACCACCATTATCTTGGGACTACTCGCACTGTGGTGTTTGATGGGTACGCAAACACAGCCATAGCACTAAATCACAAGAACAAATGCGTCGTTACAGACTAAAAAGGTCAGCCGACATCAATTTGACATGGGACACACAAATACCTGTTAAACTTTTTATCAAATTCTACCAACAAAACTAACTTCATCTCCTTACTGGAGATAAAGCTGCAGAAGAAAGGGATACATACTCTTCAGGCTACCGATGACGCTGACATCCTAATTGTGAAGACTGCTGTTTAACAATCCACTCACAACTCTGTGGCTGTCGTTGGTGAGGATGTAGACCTTGCTGTCCTGTTGATTGCTTCCACTCCTGCGACCAGAGGTTCTTCTGAAAACTATATTTTGCCGCTGCACCAAGGATTGTGTAATTGGAAAATGTGGCTGCCGAAAAGCGATGCTCACCTGTTCTGCAGCGTGCATCCACTGTCAAGGGAAGTGCCTGAACAGTGTAACTGTTGACGATGAGGACGATGAAGACGATGTAGAGCCCATTCAGCAAGAGCAACGCGCTACTGAGGAAGAAGATGCCATGGAAGAACAATCATTGCCTGGGCCCTCAAGTTCAAAGAGGATGAAAATTTGATTACTTTTAAAGTCGAGAGTAAAACATTAGGAATATATTGAGAACAATGGGGTTTACAAATATTATTGTATTGGTGTAACGAAACTATCTGTAGAATAAAGTGTGAAAGTCATCATCATTATTTTTTCTACTTTATTTAATAACTTGCTTATAAGTGGCCATATATTATGTTATAAGATGAACGAACAAAGGTTGTGGGTCAAGAATATGATATACAAACTAATTTTCTGAAAATTGCAAAATGCTATATAAGTTTTAAAATAGCTGTAACTTTAGGCGGGTTGGCATTAATCAGCATATGTATATATATTCTAAAAGGGAATTTAAAAATCTACAACTTCTTTCCTATTCATACTTTTCGTTTATGAATGGGTTTAGACAATATGATGCAATGTTTATGAATATTTTGACGTAAATTGTTTTTTTTTTGTCAATTTCAACTTTTTCCGAGGGTATAGCTCGAAAACGGTTAGGAATTAGAAAAAAACATATGATATGAAAGTTTTAGATAATTTTAGGAACTTCATTTTATTAATTGAAAATATTTCTCTCCAATGCACCGTTTTCGAGATATAAGCGAAAAACCCAAAATTCGTACCTTTACCCCCCCCTCCTTCCCCCCGCTCATCACCTAGGAGTCGGGACTTTTGGTATGTTAACAACCTAAGCCCCCTGAACAAGTTTCTGAAGGAATCGCTTAGTTACCTGCTCACGCACGCTACACCTCATTCCTTGACTGGACTATAAATGAGTAATAAATAACGCTAAGGACATAGCAGAAAAGTTTAATTATTTTATTAATTTGACAAAAGTGACCACTAAATGTTATAAAAGCACCGGAAAAGCACGCGTTGACAAAAGTATGTTTCTGGAACCGGTGTCAGTAGCTGAAGTTGAGATGATTGTGAAATCTCTGAAAAATACGAATACTGTAGGGTACGACGGCATTTGCACTAAAGTAGTAAAATTTTGTCAATCAGAACTAGCAGCCCACTTAACATTTTTAATTAATTTATCTTTTTCAAAAGGTCAGTTTCCAGAAGTTTTCAAAAAGTCTATAGTACAACCACTTCACAAAAAACTCTCTAAGACTAAATTGAAAAACTATCGACCAATATCGCGACTAACAATTATCTCAAAGGTGTTTGAAAAAGCAATGACAAACTAGTTAGTTTTACATCAAAATTTAATATAATCTGCGAGGAACAATATGGTTTTCAAAAAAATAAATCCACAACAACTGCCATATTTAAATTAGTCAACGATATTACAAGAAACTTAAACTCTAAAATGGAAACCATAGCAGTATTTTTCGACATGACTCGTGCTTTCGATTTTGTCACGCATGATCTATTAATTGATAAGTTAGAAGCATATGGTATCCGAGGTGCTGTTTTGAGTTGGTTTAGGTCGTACCTTTCTGAAAGGTTACATGCGTTGAAGTTCAGACCATAAACAAACAAGCAGAACTTGTTACTCGACGATCGGTCTTCAGGCAAATCTTGACTGGAGTGCCACAAGGAAGTGTACTTGGAACATTATTATTTCTATTATACATTAATGACCTGCATAAATATTTATTATTTGCTGACGACAACTCTATAATTTTTACGAATAATAATAATATAATAATAATAATGATAAGCCTCTCACAAACCTAACTCCACGTCCGACTCGACCATCTGTAGTCACGTGAGGGGCGGATATTGGCAGCTGATCCAGCTATTTACACATCAATAACCAACGGAGCAATAGTCAAACAAATTGCGATGCGTTTAAGAAGCGGAAATAAACTACCCCAGGCGGGTACCAGCGCTGTCCGCGCTGGAGAATCCCGCCCCGCGCCCTCTAGGCCGGGCTGTCCCACGTATTCTGGGGGGGACGCCGTATCGCAAACATCTGCCCAGATGACAACTGTTGCAGATAATGTACACGACTTACCATCAGTCGATTATCATTCATTAACACCATCACCTGTATCATCAACAACTAGTATAGATAGCACATCAACACATTCATACTCACCACAACATTCAATTTCATCACCATTCACTACAAACTCAAATATGTCACTTGATGTTGTTCAGGAAACCCGTATGAATTCTCCTGCGCCCATCGATGGCATCATACATTCTACGTTTACATACCAACGTTTACAATTCAGCGAAAACGTAGACACACAACACTCACACATACAATCACCTAACCATAACACACCGGCAAGAAGTGCTTTACAGGAAATGCTTCCTGCAACCACACTTGCCGGTAAAAGTAGGCAGCGGATGAGATGGACTGATCATATTAACCGTGTACTCCTCCGTTGCTACTACTTAGTTACACACTGCGAAACTTATATGACTGCATGGAGACCACTTTTACATCAGAAATTCACTGAGAGTCTACCAGAATTACAGCACATTTCCGAACAAAGGTTAGCCGACCAAATAAGAGTTATACATAGAAACAATAGAATAACTGCACCCGAAAGAGAACAGATCAAACAATCTATTTTACAAGTAGAATCAGAATCGAACAGACAGAATCGAACACATCAACAACATACAACACTTTCATCTATACAAAATAACAACGAAGACTCTGAAGAGGCCAACAACACCCATATTCAACCATATAATCGTGAAGAAATCATACAACTCACATCTAACACACCTTCTCTATCTACCTGCCATTCATACAACTATACATTACCCTCAGGCGTCTTAAACCGATATGATATTACCAATAATCAAACAACAGCAACCCAACAAGAAAGCCTAATAACAGAAATTCCAGTGACAGACCCATTAAATTATAAAAAGATTGAAGAAACCTTTGTAGAAATGATAACAAAATATTCAGGTACAGATCCCACACTTAGACCCACCATACCAAAACTCCATATTACTCGTGTAGCTATAAAAACCGTTCATACAGTAAACGACATTATACGTACACATTTAAATAAAAAAAACATAATAACAATCGATGATGTCCATGAAGCTTTGTATTGCGGAGCTATGACTGTTACATGTCTTCATAGAAAACTAAATAAAACATATAAAAATAATAATAAAGTAAGTTCCGATAGCGAAATTAACCAAGCAAGTAGTAATATAGCAAATAACAATACAAATACACACTCTAAACAGAAAAAACCCGAATGGGAAAGTGACATGTTTGTAATCCTACCGGCATCACAGAGCCGCCATATTGCCAGTAATAAACGAGCTGCGATACTTACTAGTTGTGTTTACTTGCGTATATCCTATTGACGACGGGACGGGATTACCTTCATTGTTAATTTGAAAACAATTTATTTATAAGAAGAAATATGTCGTTCCTGGGGAATTTAACGGCGTTTGACTACAGAAATAGTGAATGGGGAATATTTAAAGGTCGCCTTAATCAATTTATAAAAGTCAACAATGTTGCAGAAGATAACAAGGCACCGATTCTTCTTACACATTTGAGTGATGACTCATATCGCCTGTTGCGGAACTTAGCATATCCGGAGAACATTGAGAATTTAAAGTACACGCAACTTGTGGCTTTGTTTGATCAGCACTTTAAAACAAAACAGTGCTCGTATGCGGACAAAGCGAAGTTTTACGGTGCCACAAAAGACCCAAGTGAAACCTTAGGAGAGTGGGCGGCGCGGCTGAGAGGTTTGGCTAGCCAATGTGACTTCGGTCCCGCCTTTGAAACGGTAATCACAGACCGTTTCGTCCTAGGCTTGGGTGAGGGTCCCGAGCGCAGCAAGCTGTTTGAGCGGAACGCGGCGAAGCTGAACTTAGTGCAAGCCTTGGAGATTGCAGAGCAAGCTGCCTGTGTCAGGGCTGCCACCAACGCTATGTGCAGCCGAGATGCCGTAATTTTCAAGGAGGAACCGGTCTACAGGATGCAGAGGCCGCTCAGCGAGAAGCATGCATCACGTGACGTGCCGTGGCGTGGCGCAGAACGCGGGTCCCGCGGGCCCCAACGAGCAACGTGGCGATCGGTGCAGCGCGAACCTGTGGAGTCTACTCAGTGCACAATATGTGGTTTAAAAAGTCATGAAGCACATAAGTGTAAATATAAAAATTACAAGTGTCTAAATTGTGGCAGAAAGGGACATCTTAAGAAAATGTGTGATACAAAGCGTTCGGCAATTCATAAAATTGAGTGTAATAATAGTGATGAATCAGACTGCGAGGAGTGCCAAAACTTTAACTTAAGGTACGTGTCACAGGAACCTTTAAAATTATCAGTGCTTTTAGGTAAAACGGAATTAAATATGGAATTAGATTCAGGTTCGGGCGTTAGTGTAATATCTGAACAATTATATCATACCTACTTTTCAAATTATGAACTTTTCACTAGCAAAATGAAAATGTGTTTATACAATGGTCATAAAATAGCACCCCTAGGTTATTTTAAAACAAAAGTCATGTATAATAATTCCGAAAAATATCTAAATATGTATGTAGTGAAAAATGGGGGTCCCCCTCTTTTAGGGCGCGATTTTATGTCTTCATTTGGCTTGACTTTAACTACACGTATTAACCAAATTAGTTCCGATAGTGAAATTAGTAATATTCTGGAACAGTTTTCAGATCTTTGGAAAGATGAGCTAGGTACATTTAATAAGTTTCAAGTGCAGTTACAGTTAAAGAACGACGCGAAACCAAAGTTTTTTAAACACAGAACAATTCCGTTTGCGCTAAAAGATAAAGTAGAAAAAGAAATAAACCGTTTGGTAGATTTAGGTATTCTTGTACCGGTTAATCAGTCGCAATATGCTACCCCCATTGTGCCGGTTTTAAAAGGAAACGGAGAGATTAAGATAGCGGGTGATTTCTCGGTCACATTAAACAAAGATTTAATAGTTGATAGGTATCCACTACCGCGGATCGAAGAAGTCTTTGCTAAGATAGGGGGCGGCGAAAAATATACAAAAATAGACCTAAAAAACGCTTACAATCAATTTTTAATTTCGGAAGATTCTCAAATATTAACGACAATCAATACTTTTAAAGGTTTATATAAATATACTCGATTAGTATACGGTTTGGCGAACGCGCCAGCAATTTTTCAAAAAGCTATGGAAACTTTGTTATCCGGCTTAGAGGGCGTAAGTTGCTGGCTTGACGATATATGCATAACGGGCCCGGATAAAAGAGCTCATCTAAAAACCTTAACTGAAGTTTTACGTAGATTAAGCGAAGCCGGCCTCCGATTACGTAAAGATAAGTGCGAATTTTTTAAACCTAATGTTACTTATTTAGGTTACGTAATAAGTAAGGAGGGGCTACGAACATCACAGGACAAGGTGCAAGCAATAATAAAAGCTCCAGAACCGGTAGACGTAAGTGGCGTAAAAAGATTTCTCGGCATCGTCAACTACTATAGGAAGTTTATTCCTCAAGCCTCGAGCATTCTTAGTCCGCTGCACGAGTTGACGCGGGAAGGCGCCGCATGGCAGTGGGGCGAGCGACAAAGGCGCGCTATGGCCTCCGTGAAGCGCGCGCTGGCCTCTGAGCGTGTACTGGCGCACTTCGACCCGCGGCTGCAGCTGGTGCTGGCGGTGGACGCAGGCCCGACGGGGCTCGGCGCGGTACTCACGCAGCGCGACTGTAGCGGCAACGAACGCCCCCTTGCATTCGCGTCGCGAACCCTCACTTCAAGCGAACGTAACTATAGCCAGATACAAAAGGAAGCGACCGCGATCATATTTGGCGTGAAATATTTTCATCAATACCTTTATGGGCGTAGCGAACCATTTATTTTAAGAACGGATCACAGACCGTTGGTGTCTATATTTAATAACAAAGGTGGTATTTCCGTGACTACGGGCTTGCGTTTACAGAGATACGCTATTATCCTTTCCGCTTATAATTACGTAGTAGAATATACGTCGGGTAAAAACAATTTAGTCGCGGATTACTTTTCACGAGCACCGTTGGCTGTAAATTGCAGTAATAGTGATACGGAATTTGACAGGTATCACTCTTTAAAATTTTTAGACCCAATATCTCCCGCTATTACAACAAAACTTTTAAAAGTAGCTACTCAGAATGATAAGACGTTGCAAACAGTTATAAAATATATGACAAGTGGTTGGCCTCGTAAGATCAGTTGCAAACAAATAATCCCATACTTTTCATGTAAAACAGATTTGCAATATGAGAATGGCGTACTAATGCGGGGACATAAGATTGTGATTCCATCAAAATTACGACCCCAAATGCTAAATGAACTACACAGTACACATTTAGGAATAGTTAAAATGAAAAGCAATGCTCGAAGTAGGATGTGGTGGCCGGGTATCAACGCGGCGATCGAGCAGTGCGCGGGCGCGTGCGGGCGGTGCGCCGCTACCCGCGCCGCGCCCCCTGCGGACCCCGCGCCGTGGCCGCGCGCTGCTGGGGTCTGGGACCGAGTACACATCGACTATATGACTATAGGGCAGCGCGTGTACCTAGTAGTTATAGATTCATTCTCTAAATGGCTCGAATGCTTGTACATGCACAATGGTACTAGTACACAAGCTTTAATACAAAAACTTAAATTAATTTTTTCTACTTTTGGATTACCGAAAACGTTAGTATCGGATAATGATCCGAAGATTAACTCAACCGAATTTCGAGAATTCTGTTCCAGTAACGGTATTGATTACGTGACGTCGCCAATTTACCATCCGTGTAGTAATGGTCAGGCAGAAAACGCGGTTAAAATATGTAAAAAAATGTTAAAATGTATTTTAAACGATTTTTCTGCAACAAATATTGTACATGAAAAACTGTTAGGATATTTATTTGACTATCGTAATACTATTCATTGTGCTACTGGTGAAATCCCAGCAAAACTTATGTTTAATAGATCGTTGCGAACTCGTCTCGATCTAATTATACCTAAAAATAATAATGCATTAACTAAAAGTATTCATAATCCTACCTTGAGGAAAATTTTAGTAGGAGATCTTGTTTGGGTTCGCTGGTATGTAAATAAGAAAGAAAGCTGGGTGAAGGGTCGCGTAGAAAAGAAAATAGGAAATAGAATGTTTCAAATATTTATTTTTGATTTTAAAACTTATTGCGTAAGACATATCGACCAAATTATAGTTTGTAAACAAAAAATATTAGATAGTAAGACTAGCCCTGTACCTACCCCTATACCTACACCGAATCCTAGCATTTCGGCCAATGTTCAATCAGAGACTCTGTCGGAGGGCGTAATTGTCGAACCGGAAGATCAGTGGAGCAATGGTGAAACAGGTGAAGGAGAGAGGGAATGCTTAGAGCACCTGCCAACAGCATCACCAACCGACAGTCCGCGACCGGCTACTCCGCCGAGAGAGGCGCCGCCACCGTCGCCCGGCGCTGAGCCCGTACCGGCGCCGTGTGTTACTCAAGTAGATTCCACCCAAAACGTTCGACAATTGCGTCCACGGAAGATATGTAGAAACTAAGCACAATAATGTAATATAGATTAAAAGAGATTAATTTAGTATTAAGTAGTGACAGATTTTAGTAATACCTATATCGTTTATTGTTATCAGGTTCAAGAATATGTAAGGAGGGAATGACATGTTTGTAATCCTACCGGCATCACAGAGCCGCCATATTGCCAGTAATAAACGAGCTGCGATACTTACTAGTTGTGTTTACTTGCGTATATCCTAGAAAGGCGGCTAGAAAATAAGATAGAAGCACTCCGAAAAGAAATAGGACAGATTACACAACACTTAAATGGAAAACTTTCCCATCGCAAAATGTTAAAGCTTTTTTGCTTGGTGGTAGGATCCCTTCTGGGTCCGCCTGGCTAGCGACCACCCTTTATATAAAGTCTGCCGCCAAATGTTACCGCTCCGGCGGTAATGTGTTCCGGCAATATTGTATAAAGAGCCAGTTCCTTCCTAAACCCGTGTGCTTTCATCTTCGACCTCATCGTCACTTACCACCAGGTGAGATTGAGGTCAAACGCGGGTTTAGTCACTTATAAAAAAAAAAAAAAAACATAATAAATAAAAGTATTGACGAAATAAAAGATCAACCTGACCTCAATAAACAAAAACTACAAGCTTACACAAAGAGACTACGGCGATACAACAAAAGTAACAAGAGAAAATCTGACAATAATTTATTTAATAGTAATCAAAAAAGTTTCTACCGTAACCTAAATTGTGATGATATCCAAATTACACAAGCCCCAAATATAGTTGATGTACAAAAATACTGGGAAAATATCTGGTCACATCCTACTAGCCATAATACACACGCACCGTGGTGTGCAATTGAAGAAGACGAGGTCAAAGACATAGATGTTATGCCAGAAGTTTTAATTGATGATGATGACATAACAGAGGCTATCAGAAAAGCCCATAATTGGAAAGCGCCTGGTCCTTACAAAATTCAGAACTATTGGATCAAATATTTTACATCAACGCATAACCACCTTGCAAATATTTTTAACTTTCTTATCCATAATCCTCAAGAAATGCCCCAATACCTTACACAAGGGATCACCTATCTGAAACCCAAAGAAAACAATACAATAAACCCTTCTAAATTTAGACCGATCACATGTCTTCCTACCATTTATAAACTTCTTACATCCGTCATAACATTTAAACTTACATCGCACATTACTCGTAACAAAATAATTTTAGAAGAACAAAAAGGCTGCAGCAAAGGATCTAGGGGCTGCAAAGAACAAGTGATCATAGACACCGAAATTCATAACCAAGCGAAACACAAACACAGAAACCTATACTACGCCTACATAGACTACCAAAAAGCATTCGACAGCGTACCACATTCTTGGCTCATACAAATACTAAATATCTATAAAATCGATAGGACACTTATACAATTTTTAAAACATACTATGAATAATTGGACCACCAAACTCTATCTGAAAACAATTCACACTACACTTAGCTCTCACCCTATAAAAATAACCCGAGGTATATTTCAAGGTGACTCCCTTAGTCCTCTTTGGTTTTGCCTTGCTTTAAACCCTCTATCTAGAATACTGAATAGAACAGAATGCGGATACATTATAGATAGACAAAACCACATCAAATTAACACATCTACTCTATATGGATGATATTAAATTGTATGCAGCAAATAGACGCGATCTTGACTACCTCCTTAATATCACAGAAGAATATAGCAACGACATTAAGATGAGTTTCGGAACTGACAAATGTAAAATAAATAGTATTGTTAAAGGAAAACACCTAGAGACATCATCATATAATTTAAAAGAAGGCGGAACTATTGATAGTATGGCACCTAAAGAAACCTATAAATACCTTGGATACCAACAAAATATTTCAATTAATCACAGAAACATTAAAAATACGGTAAAAACTAAGTATAAACAGAGATTACAGAAGATTCTCAATACTCAATTATCAGCCCGAAACAAAACTAGAGCAGTCAACACCTATGCTATACCAATTTTAACTTACTCATTTGGAATTCTTAAATGGTCAGATACTGAGCTAGAAGCCTTAAACACTTTCACTAGAACAGCCTCTAATAAACACAATATCCATCACATACACTCTGCAGTACAAAGATTTACATTAAGCCGAAAACTTGGAGGACGTGGTTTCCTTGACATTAAAAACTTGCACTACAAACAAATAGAAAACCTACGATCATATTTTTACGCTAAAGCTAACAGCAGCATTCTACATAAAGCGATAGTGAATTTGCAAGACTCAGGAACACCATTACAGCTCAGCAATATAAGTTTTGACCCAACAAAAAATATACTAAAAGAGGACCAGAAGATCGAGGTGTGGAAAAGTAAAGCACTACACGGTAGATACCCGCATCAATTACAACAAGATCACGTAGATTCTGTTGCATCCTGCGCCTGGCTTACGAAGGGAAATATTTTCGGCGAGACTGAAGGTTTTCTCGTGGCCATCCAAGACCAAATAATCAAAACCCGTAATTATACCAAATTTATTTTAAAGGAAAACATAATCTCTGATAAATGCAGGCTATGTCACCAATCAACTGAAACCATAGACCACATTACGGGAGGGTGCAATTTTCTGGCCCAAAAAGAGTACACCCACCGCCATGATAATGTTGCCAAACACATACACCAGCTGCTAGCCTTAAAACATAATCTATTAGAATCATACACTCCTTATTATAAATACAAACCTAACAACGTATTAGAAAATAACACAGTAAAACTCTATTGGGATAGGGATATAATTACCGATCGAACCATCCTCAGCAATAGACCTGATATAACTCTAACCATTAAATCTACGAAGACCACTTACCTTATAGACATTGCCGTCCCAAATTCTCATAACTTGAAACAGAAACACACTGAAAAAATCCAAAAGTATATCCCCCTCGCGGATGAAATTAAGCAAATGTGGCACCAAAATACTGTACAAATTATCCCCATTATTATTTCATCTACCGGCATCATCCCAAAGTCACTCCACTCAGCCCTTAAAATCCTGCAACTTCCCGAAAAAACTTACATCTCTCTGCAAAAATCTATCATCTTAGACACATGTTCATTAGTACGTCGTTTCCTAAATCCAACCTCGCTTCCACTCCACCTGGAAGCAAATAACACTTCACCAAACACGCACACTTTACACTTTACACACCACACATCTCACTAATCACAACACTCTTAAACCAGAATACTTGGCTAAGCCCGTTTCTGGTTTGATAAACCGACCCCGACTCGAGAACCCAAATATTTGGACACATAATAATGATAATATTTGAAATGACATAAATAATACTATACAATTAATAATTCAATATTTGTCAAACAATAATCTCAATGTCAATTTAAATAAAACCAAATATATACGATTTAATACAAACAAGACATTGATTAAATTAAAAAATTAAATATGAAAATAATGAGTTGAGTGAAGTAGTAAATACAACATTTCTTGGCGTAAATGTTGATCAACACTTAAACTGGAAACACCATGTAGAGGGGGTGTGCAAAAAGCTTAACAGTTACGTGTATGTTTTGAGTCATCTTCGGAAGACCTGCTCTAGGACAACTGTTCTTACCGCGTACTATGGCAATGTGGCGTCCACACTACGTTACGGTTTACTAAATGTACAGATTTGGACAAAATTTTATCACACAAAAAAAGTGTATACGAGCAATGCACCCAGGCGCCAGATGAACCTTGCAGACCCTTGTTCAAGTTACTTAGTATTTTGCCACTGCCTTGTATGTACATTCTAGAAGCAGTCATGTTTGTTAAATGTAATGCTAAATATTTTATTCGTGCACGAGACATACATCACAAGAGCAACACGACATGGGGAAAGGCTTGTTTATAATGATATACCCCACCTACAACTGTACCACAACCAATGTCACGCAATGTGTGTGAAAAATTTTAATTAATTACCAAGAACTTTTAAATTAATGACAATAAATAAACTCAAAGTTGAATTGACTAAATGGTTACAGATAAAATGTTTTTATTCCGGCAATGAATTTTTTTATTCTAAAACGTGACATTTTTAATTATCTATTGACAAATTAATTATGTTATGATTGGAAGGGAATTATCATTCGAATATTTTTTGATTGATTTCATAATAAATCTAAAAATTGTTTAAAGAATGACATTAGAATATTGCATAGGTACTGTAATAATTTCAGTAAAATATGTGATACCTACTTATTTTATATTATGACTACCACCATCATTGTTAACCATATTTTTGGCAATAAAGATTGATTTGATTTGATTTTGATTTGATTTGATTTATTATGGCTTTTTGAAATGTTTACCAATAACAGATAATTGACCGAGTTTAAAATTTAAGTTGGTATGTACTAGACAAAACCATCTTAAAAGTTTCAATTATAACACTTCATGTAGGAAAAAACGCTAACATCGTAGCACTGCAACTGCAGTTCCAGCAGATTTGTAAAAAGCCTTTAAAGCCATAGCAATAGATCCCAAATCATGCAGATATCTTGTAAAAACATAATCAGGTAAAATAAAGTAAACATCGTAATTACTTTCGTCGGGTCCAACAATAGTGATGGTTTCCCCACTGGTGAGCTGCGACTCTTCTATCACGAAAGTGGGCGAGTCGGGCAGGTGCCTGCGCAGGCGCGCGTAGGTCGCGGCGCCGGAGTTGTTGAGCCACACGATGCGCGTGCGGTCCGCCGACACCTGCGCGCAGCGCACGCCGCTCGCGTAGCGGTGCGACGCCGTCATCTTGTGTACTGCCGGGGGAACCAAGCGGATTACAATTCGTTGATGAAGTCAAAATATTTCATTGGAAGGATCATGCAGCTCTTTGATACCTAGATATAGCAGGCGACCTTTGGTTTTAAGCCCTTAAATCGATCTTGAACAGTTCTTGGATTTTTGACAATATAATAATAAAACCTAATAACATTTTCAAGACACTAACGAAAATCAGGGACAGGTAGAAGGAATGTGGAAAACTAAGACCCAAAACCAAGGCGGTAAACCAATATTACTTTTTACTAGCTTTTCGACTTTATTAACGTTAAGTTTTGTTTCTCACGGATATTTTATCAATAAATATCGTAATCATCACAACTCTTTGTAATGAGCCCACTGCAGGGCATGAGTCTCTCCCCTGGGTGAAGAGGAGGTATAGGCCATAAACCACCAAGCTGGCCCAGTGCTGGGTGGTGGATGCCAGAATTTTCAGGGCGCCAAGATGGCATCTGACAAACCTTAACGACTACTGTATACAAATATACAGCACCCGGGACCGACTGCTTAACGTGCCCTCCGAAGCATGGAAGTCGTCGTTAGAAATGAATGGTCGGCGGTCACCCATCAAAGTGATATCGTATGTTGCTTAACCTGTGATATCGTATGACACACACAGTGACGACGGCGCCACGACGACTTCAATAAATATACTTTTTTATTATTTCTGTGTAGGTACTTCTTTAAGATCCAATAAATATAGTTATTTACTCAAGGTCGTTTTGTAATGTTTTTTTATTTCGTTTCATCTTAAGCCAATTTAAACAAGATAAACAAAACTCACCACACAATTCCGGCGCATCGGGCGCGCGTATAACAAGGAGGCCGCCGTATCCATACGACAAGATGGCGGACGCGTTCAGGCAGGCGTCAAAATGCTTCATTATATGGTCAGTGTCCACGGTGGCAGTCACCCTCACTTGTATCGAAATACCTTTCTGTTTGCAATAAACATTTATCATCGTGAGTATGATTCGGATACCAAAATAGATGGGAACTAGGCTTTATACATTTTGGGACTTCTGTGCTGCTCTTTTTTATCACAATTAATCTAAATCTATTCTAAATTGAAAACAATTAATCTAAGTGAACTTAATTTGGCTCTCAAAAGCCGCCTCACCAGCTAAAACCCTTCATACATGTTATTGCTTAAGCTTGTGTCAACGACTATCTAGGGCCCGTTTTTCCTTTGACCCGCGAACTTGATCTTCGTTGGGTCCTTACTTGTTATCAGGTGAGATTGTAGGCTGTGTAAATATTAAAAAATAAGTGTTAATGGCTCAGGAATTTTTAGAAGAAAGCGGGAATCGAATATAAAACATAAAAATAGTAATGTTATAGCTTCTACGACATACATCTCCTGAGAGCTTCAAGATTTGGAACTGTCTGGAAAGGTGCGGGATCGCCATGATGGTGTCCTTGGCGGCGGTGGGCAGCATGCGCATGTACGGGCCCTGCATCTTGCCGGCGAACTTGTTGTCTTTGCCCGTCTCCACGGTGATGCACGTCACGCGCTCTCCTGCACAAGGACATTTGTTACCGTGCAGGTGGCTATGTTCTCCCTTACCTTTATTACGAGTTCGGTTGCTATCTCGGAAATACCGATTACGATATTTGCGACGAATAAAAAAATTGTGAAGAATGTTTTAAATCCAATAATTGTATCATTAACATATTTTAGGCAACACAAAGTTTACAAGGAATAAACAAAGGGCCCATAGATAAAACCAATAGGTACCTTAAACTAATACATATAAAATATAATTATAAACACACCTATTATTTTTAAACATACCAATAAGTTCCCAATCTATGAATATTTATTTATCAATTTAATTTTGAACGGTGGTGATCCGATTATAAGTATTGAGGTACTAAAATACATTTGGACCTGATTATCACGTTTCAGACATCTCTGTGATTATCCAATGTGGGTAGCCTGTCGTAATGACTTTCAATCAACGACAATCAATAGCAAAGGCAGATTGGTAGCAACTCACCGATAAAGTACTTGTCAGAGAAGAGCATGAGGCTGAAGGCGCGCATGACGTCGCCCACGGACATGAGGAAGCAGTCAGCGAACCCCCGCCCCGTCTCCACGTACCGCACCAGCGTCAACGTGTGCTCCGTCGACACCTGACAGGCAGGTCAATGAGACGTACACATCAACAATACATTTACTTGAGGTTTGCGTAAAAACAAACACCAAATTATTGTGTATATGCGCGGAACCGGGCGACGTTCTCCTCACGGTCCCGCGCCGCCCTCATCTATCGTTTGACCTTCATTAGGTGTATTATACATACCTACAGTGAATAAATATTTTTGATTTTGTATTACAAATACTATGGAGTTAAGCGTACATGCTAAATGACCACTTTGGCGATGGGGTAAATCTATCTGCCTCAGATGCCAGTGGTTGCGGTTTCGATTGCCGCACACCTAAAGAAAAAAAAATGTTCCATGTCTGGGTGTTTATCTATTTATGTATTTATATTCTACGTTCCCCCTTTCAATCCTAATTCACTACATGCCCATATATAAGCCCATAACACAAGCTAAGCTTACTTTGGGGCCATGTAGTTGGTGTCATTGTCTGGGGATCTTATTATTATTTATTTATTACTTTATTGAAATAGAGATTGCATAAATGAAGACAATTTAGGTAGGTACCTACTGACTCAGTATGTAGAAGTAGGTGCGTATTAATACGTTTCTCCCTAGAGTTTTTGACTTTAGCGACGAATATATATAATATATTATCTTCTTATTTTTATCAACATCACGACGACAAAGGAGCACCTGCGGCATTTTTTGACAGTGTTAATGTAATGGTATCGCTATTAGATATTGATCAAGCCGAATAAAAGGATAAGAAAAAAAGGAATCTTATTTTCTCGTGTCTCATTTCACAGGTGTCGATAATCGTACATATGAATAAGTATTCAAGAAAATCAAATAATAAATATAAAATAATATAAATATATAAAATTAAAATTCTGGAATTTTCTTCATTTTAAAACTTGAATTATTCGCGTAAAGAAATTAGAGTCGCAGTAATCACGGTGCATCGTTGCAGTAAAGTGGCTACTAAGATTTTTAAACTACTTACTTACTCAAAAAATATAAAAATTAATTGCGGTTTCTTTATCGTACCATCAAACGTTTCACTGAACATGGGAGATTAAAATATAAAAAGAACTACTATATCAATCTCGCACAGCAGGTAAAAACTTGTAAAAGTGCCTACAAGAACTATGCAGGTCTATTAAACTTGGTGATTACTAATTCTCCAGAATTAAGAAATAAATGGTACACACATACATAACCTCACGCCTGTCTCCCTTTGGGGTAGACAGAAACAAGGAATCACTATTTGCTACGATCCAGACACAATGTTCATTAATCTCGCTTCCTCCACGTTAATCAGTATTTTCATACATGATCGCCGGTTACGGGTACTTTTAACTAGGACCTTTTTAAGAATTTCGCCAATTTGATAGGCATACGTTCACCTAGGGTGGCCCCTTCCCACGACACCATCCATTCGTGCTCTGTACTCCTCTTTCGTAAATCTATTTTCACTCATCCTTTCCAAAAGTCCAAACCACCGTACCCTTTTCAATGTTAGTTACTATATCTTCTTTCAATCCGCAACTCTTTCTTATTTCACTGTTGCGCACCCTATCACTCAATTTCACTCCACAAATGTTCCGAAAGCTCTCACCTCCACAGCATTAATCCTGCTTTCATGTCTCTTCTGCCACACCCAAGATTCACTACCATCCACAAGTGTTCAGAACATTTTTTCTGTTATCTAATGACCAAGCTTTTGTATCAGCACAATTTAAAATAAATGAGTCATACTTACGGCGAGTTTTCTATGAGCTCTTGAATCTCTGCCTTGGCAACAAATATAATACGTACCTATTCTGGTGTTAATGAAATGCTTTTTAATTTTTAGTATCATACTTACTAAAAAGAAGTTGGTTTCAATATAAATCTATGCATTGCCTTACAGTCAACGATATGTTAGTGACAAAATTACGCATCGTAGCCCAATATTACTTTTAAATAGGTCAATAAAATGGAATTTATAAATAATTCAATACTCACTTTAAAAATAAAAATGTGGCCAGCAGACATGGCGGACACTATCATCTCTCTCCCAGTGGGGGATATAACAATGTGGTCCACAATCTGAACTGTCAGACACATGCTCGCCACTTTTTTGAGTCCCTCTTCTCTGCAGAAGGTGAGCAAAGCAAGTGCGTAGTTGTCGCTGGAGACCAGCCCTACCACTGCAAGGAGAGGTTCCGCAGGACTCGCTTCGAATATCACATCTTGTGCGTCAACTTTTTGGATTGTCATCTAAAGTGCAACAGATAAACATTTTCGAATTATTAAAAAACAACTTAAGTATTACTTATCTTTATGTTTACCGACTTCAAAAAAAGGAGGATATCAATTCGACCCATATGTATGTAATATTTCCAGAACTGCCCAGTTTTAGTCCGATCAGAGCCTGAAAAAATGTGCCAAATTTCAAGAGTGTAAGTATTTATGTATGTATTTTATGTTTGTGTTCGCATAACTCCGGTCAAGTCCGATTTCAGTCATTCTTTTTTTGTTGTACTAGTTATTGTTCAACTTGGGGAATACTGCAAGTTTCACCAAAAATTTTTCAGTGTTTTTGAGATAGCGAATTTCAACTGACCAAAGAAAAATATCTACCTACAATACCAATATCAGGTACCTTATGGACTTCCCTATTACAGAGAGTTTATTTAAGACAGAAGTTTCGTTTTTATTTTTATTTTTAGTTCAATTTTTAAGTCGGTTTTATATTTTTTGAATATTGTTTTACTAGAAGTTACTTACCAATTTGCCTGACTCTAATTCAAAAACGCTAATGTAACCATCCTGATCCAGTAACGCAACAGTATCATATTCTGGAGCCAGCATTTGCATCTTCACAAGGTTTCTGAAAGAGAAAATGTACCTAATAATTTACAATAAGTTAACTTCTTTTATTTTTTTTTAACAAAATGAGCAATTAAATAAATACTTAATTGTCATTTGAAGATTCATAATTAAGATCGAAGATTGAGCAAAGAGTCTCGGAAGACGTGTCATAAAAGACAGCATCTTTATTTGAAACATCGAACATATTTAAAGCCTAACCTTATTAAAAACTAAATTAAAGACATTATAGAATACGCCCAAAAGCCTACGTACTTATGTGGATTTTAAGGAAAAGACGTTCGTACTAGAGGAAAATATTTTTTTGGTGACTTAATCGGACACTTTCGTGTACTTTCGGCAAGAACAAATTAACCGCTCAATGGAATCATACATTTTCGCTACATAAGAGCTGAAAAAGTAGGTATTAGTATAAATACCAAGAGGCGACGACGAGACGCGACGACGATCAGTTACTAAAATAATTGCATTCTGAAGATCTTTACTACAATTTTGTCAAAACATCCTAACAGGAATTGCCTGCATCATGAATTTTTGGGTGGTATTATGTGGTCTGATTGCATGTGCAAAGTGAATCCTGTTCGTATTAAAACCAATCGTCAAGTTCTAGTCCACGAGTTAGAAGTTCGTCTTATCTTTATGTAGTCGGTTTCCGGTAGCTCTAGGATTGAGGAAGGAACTAAAAGCATTACCGGAACACATCACCGTCGGGGTGATGATGTTTGGGGGCAGATTTTATATGAAGGGTGGTCGCTAGCTAAGCGCACCCTGAAGGGGTCCTACCACCAAGCAGGGATCAGTCAGATTGGTCGCCTTTTACGGAACCCCTAGGGGCGGTAAGGCAACTCTTGGCACGACAAAAATCATTGCCGTGTATCTTGAAATACTGGACCTCTTAAGAAATGAGTTAAAACGTTGACCCGAAGAAGGGCGGGAGTCTACAGCAAAGATGGAGCTCTGGCCACACAAGATCAGCGGATCTTAATAACCATCCTTTTGTTTATTAATAATGAACAAAATTCTTATAATTGGCATATCAATTGATGCCATAAAAGTAAGGAGTGTTATTATTTTCAGATTTTAGGTGTCTGCTTCGATATGTATAAAAAATGTGCATGCTGTTTTGTTTCTTTTCGTATTATAGGAATGTTTCATATGTAAGCTATGTTTATTATTTAAAACACTCTCCCTCCAGGTGGCATTACAATATTACACTCTTGTAATATCTTAATACGTTAAGACCAACCTGGGCTTATAAGCAACGAGCACCATTTCCGTGTGCCCCGCCTCGTGGGTGATTTTGTACACGTGGCCTCGCCTCGTCCAAGCCACTGCCTCATCACAATGGACGTTGTTGATTAACTTTACCACAGTGTCCAATGGTTTATGTAGCCATTCGGTGTACCAGCTGTGTTCGGTCCTTTTTAAAAGCTGTATGTAATCACAATTACAGGTAAATGTTGTATAAAAACAAAAGTATTTGTATATATGAATTCAGTTTTAATCGGCTAATGCTAGTCAGTTTCATCATTAATCTTCAGCTTTTGAAAAATATTGTAACAGGGTATGAATTGTACTTTAACTTCATAATAGCTTGACTTTTTATTGCGTGACGCAGCCTTCGGGCTTAGAGAAAATTCGTTGTGCACACAATGTCCGTCAAATAAACTCTAAAAGGAATACATTTGAGGGATAAAGATTGTGACTTTCTCATTAGTGTCCTACACTACAATACCATAGTATACTTACCCTTAGATTGTCGTCAGGGCCAAAAATTAACAGTGCATTTGGCAATGCACATATACATACTTTATTAGGCCCCGTTAATTCTGTGTCCCACTCTACTTTAGTCATCATTCTTACTCCATCAGAACATACCTAGAAAAGAAACAACACTCATACTTCGTCAATCTGTGACTACATAATAGACACTTGCTTAGGAAATCCGCATATAATATGTAACTACCTAGACAAATGTGCAAACAACTTACATTGTACAGAACTGCTTGCGGATCCAAGGCATAAAGTTGTCCTTCCGAAGACCAGCAGACAGCTTCCAGAGAAGGGTCGGACATTTCCCATCCTGTCTTCTCTTCTTTTGTCCTCTTGATAATGAGGCACTTTCTGTAACATTGCGCAACTTCCCACACGTGAAGGCCTTCTCCCCAACATTCGCATATCAGCATGCCTATGTGACTTGGCCTGCCAAAATAAAATTACATAAGAGTCTGTAATTTTTTCCTTTAAGAATCGAACATTTTATGAGTATTGTTTTTGTCTTTTAAATTGAGCAAGATGTTCACTCTATATGCCAACAGTTAAACTTTAAATATTTATTTAAAGAACTGTACGGAGGTACTTATGAGGAGGTAACCCTGCGTCCTGTAACTTTCAGTAAAAGATACACATGATTCTTTTGGATATTTAATCATCATTCTTTTATTCACGTTTGACTTAAGTATTAAAACGAATTTCAACCATTAGATAAGTACCTAATTATATTTTAGAAATTGATAAAATTTTCTATCTTTACCCACTACAATTTGATGAGTTAAAGTGTCTCTTAAGGTTAACTGTCTCCTTAAGGCGTTTTGAAACATGAGTCTGTTATTGGTTTTCAGGGCATTAAATACCATAGACTTGCATTGACCAAGAATGTGTCACATCCTTTTCAACGATTTTAGAAAAAACTTCGATTTTTATTCCCCCTCTTTTATTGTTTACATTTTTAATTTTACTGAGTATGGTACAGAAGCCAGCAGATCAAGCGTTACATTACCTGTCAAATTTCCACAACCAATTTTAACTTAATGTCGAGGGCATAGACTTCACATTCAAGTAAAATTTGTTGACAGATTTGAAACGCTTGATGTGCTGGCTACTGTACATACAACCACATACATAACTTCACGCCTGTACCCCTTATAGGGTAGGCAGAACACCAAAGGCGATGAAACCATCTGATGTCACGTTTGACAAATTTGGAGGTAGGTATTATAATGATAGAGAGAGACAAGTACAGTGTTAGGGGGCCCACAAAAACGCCAATAAAACCTCCGCCCCTTAACTGACTTTTACAGTATGCCCGGGGGAGAGAAGCAGCTGGCACATTCTCTGTTGTCTTTCGCTCCCAGTCCAGCCTGGAAGTTGGTATTAATTAAGTAGATATCTATGGTATTCATTACTTTATAGATTTAAATTGAATTTCAATCCATTTGTCGTTTCATAAGGATTCAAAAACAACACTCCTCACCTCATGGAAGGAAACCGTTAGATCTTGCCTCCACTCACCCTACATTATTAAATAAAAAACGTTTAAAAACTAAAACCCCACTACTAAAAATACGCTCTAAAAAGTACGAAACAAGATAATTGTCTCCGCTGAAATACCTATTTATTTATTTTAAGACGTCATAGGTACTGATAGAGATATTTGGTATGGTTTTTTTTTTATATTGAAAGGATAGGACGTTTGTCTTTCATGCCACCTGATGGAAAGTGCGCATAAAGACTATGGTGTTACACGTCCATCCACGAGAAACCTATTCACTCGACACTTAAAAGTTCCAGGACTGTAGTGGTCAGAAAAACAGAGGCAGGCAGATTTTTCCATACCTTGGCAATCCGTACCAAAAAGGAACTATCGAAGCGTTTTGTTCGACTTCTTGGTAAATCCACTATATAGGGTTTTTTTTTTTTTTTTATATTGTAAGGATAGGACGTTTGTCTTCCATGCCACCTGATGGAAAGTGCGCATGAAGACTATGGTGTTACACGTCCATCCACGAGAAACCTATTCACTCGACACTTAAAAGTTCCAGGACTGTAGTGGTCAGGAAAAACAGACGCAGGCAGATTGTTCCACTCCTTGGCAATCCGTACCAAAAAGGAACCATCGAAGCGTTTTGTTCGACTTCTTGGTAAATCCACTATATAGGGATGGAAGTTCTGTCTGCGTCTGGTAGTCCGGTGGTAAAAAGGGGTGGGTTCAATTTGGTCACAAAGAGCACTCGCACACTCACCAAAATGTAGCCGATAAAATACTGTCAAACAAGCAACCTTACGACGATGCTCCAGCGTCTGCAATTTTTTATTTGTAAGGTTGTTGTTATTTATGATTTTACGGGCTCTTCGGTCAACAGAGTCTAGCGCTTCGAGCTGGTATTTGGCAGAACCATCCCAAAGGTGACTACAGTACTCCATGCACGACCTCACTTGGGCTGTAAGTAAGTAAGTTGAGCAGCCGTTCAGGGCTGAAGTACCGCCGGACCTTCGAGATGATACCCAATTTTTTTGAAGCCGTTTTTGCCATAGACTCAATTTGTTGTCCGAAGTTTAATTTGGACGTTATAGTGACGCCCAAAAGCCCTAGTTGGTCGGTGATGGGAACAGATACATTCTGGAAAGTGGGCGTAAAAGTAAAGGTGCTCTTTTTTGCGGAGAATAGACACGCTTGTGTTTTGGAGGCGTTGAATTTGACCAGGTTAGATTCGCCCCAATCGGACACATTCCGCAAGGTCGAATCAACGCGCTCAATCATACACTTTCTCAAAACCTGGATTTCATGGGCGCTCGTTCGCGCATTGGATATATATCTCTCAACAACAGTGCTGTCATCAGCATATCCAATAATGCCTGGTGTTAGGAGGTCATTAATGTGCAGCAAGAATAAAGTTGCAGAGAGAACAGATCCCTGAGGTACCCCGGCATTAATCGCCATTAGGTCAGAGGAGTAGCCGTCTAAGACTACTCGAATCGACCGTTCCCTCAGAAAATCAGATATCCAGAGCCCGGTCGGTATGCCATATGCTGGAAGCTTGCTTAAGAGACCATCATGCCAGACATGCGGGTGGAATTTGGACTCCAGGGTAACAAAGGTATGCCGAGTCTGACGGATCACAAATCTGCGTCTCCGTTAGGAAGAGTAGGTGGGGTCTCTCCGTCTCGAGGTCGTAGTGAACATCATTGAGATTGGAGTAGTTGAGTGCATTCCTCGGATGTTACAGAAGTGCACTTTAAACGAGAGGAAGTGCAACCGCTGTGTTACCTTACTCTTCTTTGGACCTTTCATAAGTTTTGGAGTGGAGTGAATAGGGAGGAGAACAGAAGTTGAGTGAAGCGCTGCAAATGGAACCAAGCAACTCGATAGTCAATCCAACATGTCAGTAAAACAGGTATTACGGCATATAGTTATTAAAGTTGACCAAAAACTGATTGTAATTGTAATAAGCAATAGCAAGCAGTGACACATCAGCAGCAGAAATCACGTTTCCGTAGTCCATGGTCACAAACAACACAGTTCACGCGTGGATCGCGGTTCAGGGCGTGAAATCACGGCGATATTTCGCGCCGCGAGTGTGGGTGCAGCCGGTATAAGGCTGCAAACTGGACGGCGGTGGCAGCGACAACAGCGGCGCGGGCAGCGATTTCCGCGACACGATAGAAAGTTTTGAGTTTGTATGAAACCGCGACCAAACGGCCCAGAATCCTCGCGTCGCTAGCCGCGCCGCTGTCGCTGCCGTCCAGTTTACAGTCTAAGAACATGCCCCACTTCAATAGAAAGTAGTGTGTATGAATAATAAATGGCATCCTAAATTCTGAACAAACTACTTTCAGGTTTTGAGTCCTTTCATTGCCACGTTGTATAAACGCGATCATAGAATGACAATAAGATCGGATTCTAGAAGCTACCTGCTATGAAGGCATTAACAATATCGGGATTTTTCCCTGTAGATTTTATTAGAATAAGAACTTACACAAAATCCTTCGACCTCCTCACGACGCCCGTTGGTAAAGAAATTAGCTTGCGTTTTGTCCGCCAGTTCCAAATAGTAATGATATAATTTGGGAAACCGGAGATGGCTCCGATGATGTCACAGTCCATCATACACAGGCCCTTGTAGCGGTTAACATCCATATCTGTTGCACGAACAAAATTAATGAATAAATACTGTGTGAGCGTAGTTTCGGTATAGCTATTCCTTTAGGAATAAGTAAAAGTAAGTAAGAGCTGCGTACCCATGTAATACGCGACTGCCTTTCGCTTGATAATAACGCATTCAACAAGCAGTTATTTTTGAACGAGCACTATACTTATTAATACTTATGATACTTCAAAGTGTCAGGTCAATCGCAAGTTGGGTTATAAATTTAAAAACTTGGAAGTGTTTTAAATAGGTATTTTGGAATTCATTTGGACCTACGTAAGCTCCTATATCTAAGTATTTCTCGGTCCTAAAAATATGAAATAATTCAGGTTGCTGTTTAGAGTCTAATCATAAGGGTAGATAGATATATTTTTTTTATGTAAAAGAAAAATGAAGAATTTGGAATGCTTCATCACCGGTACAACATGTGACGTCAGATATTGATAAAACAGATAGGTACAGAATTCCATCCAAATTCAAAGAGTGCTCGATATTTGAGTTAGTATCATATTTTCATTTTTCTTGTTTTATTTATTCTTAATTTGAACACCAGGTCAAGTGCGAGCCTGCATGGAGTACTGCAGCCATCTTTGGGATGGTTCAGCCAATTATCAACTGGAAGCGTTGGACTCCGTTAACCGAAGAGCCCATAAGCTCATAAACGACGTCGACCTTACAACAATAAAATTGCAGACACTAGCGTAAGAGCAGAGAATCGTCGTGAAGTTGCAAAATTGTACCCACACCCTTTTGCCACCGGACAACTACTAGAAACAGATAGAACTTCCTTCCATAATGTGTTTCATATTCCAAAAAGTCAAAGTTAGCGCTTCGATAGTTCCTTTTTGGTACAGGTTGCCCGCCAAGGTACCTATGGAATCAACTGCCTGTGTCTATTTTTCCTGACCGTATAGTCCTAACACTTTTAAGCGCCGAGTGAAAAGGTTTCTCGTGGATGGACGTGTCCCACTTTAGTCTTCATGCGCATTTTCCACCAGGTGGCATGGAAGACAAACGTCCAATCTATAATTTATATAAAAAGGATCTAAGGAAGGTTATAATCATTTTATTTTTATTGTAAAATTGGGTACCTATCTTACTTTTTGTTAGTGTGTTTCATATTTAATCAGTCAGCAAATATTATCAAAATTTGAATAACTAAGTAGAGTCTTAAAAACAATCATTTTACTTGCAATAAAGGGTGGTTTACCTTTTAATTCGGATATGATTTTAAAGGATGGATGTTGCGCTACAATAATTCTTCCCTGGTTTACTTTTTCAGAGAACGCAAATACACTGGTTCTATGGCCTGCAAAGGAAATTTGCGAATAGGTATACCTAATGTCATACATGAATAAAATAATCAAGTTACATAATGGGATACTATCAAAGCTCGCAGATAACAGTGTCATGAATGGAGACTGTTCCTTGTTTATTCCTAATTTTTTAGCCCTCGATGGTTTTCTATGTAATTGAAGGAAGAAGCGAATTAAGTTTGAACATTGAATAAGTCAAGCTTAGACCTATTTTGGTCCGATTGGCGGTGGGGTTAACCTATCTACCTCAGACGCCAGTGGTTGCGGGTTCGATTCCCGCCCGGAACCAGAAAAAAAAGGTTCCAGGTCTAGGTGTTTATCTATATGTAGGTATATGTATGTATATTATAGGTTCCGTTCCCCTAGTTCGCTACATGGTATCTCATAACACAAGCTTCACTTACTTTGAGGCCATGTAGGAAGTTGGTGTGATTGTCTGGGGATTTTATTTTATTTATTACTATTAACACATTTTCTTCATCAAAATTCGTAATACATTCACTGTTTCCGCTCATAGCGGCCTTTAGTACCTACTTACCAACCTCTACTATTAGGTATTGGATTACCACAGTATGCACCTGGTCAAGTGTTGTGAAGAGTTGTAGCCTTCACTTAGGTAAGGAGGAACTTATACCAACATAAGTGGAGCCGGAACTTTAGCCTGGTTCTCATCTCGGCATCGTCATCATTGTCAAACTATAAACAAGGTCTTCTTCTAGTAGTTTCAATTCAGTCTTATCTTACTAAAAAGGTATTATAAATGTGAAAATTTGGGTGCTTGTATGGATAATGTATTCCTCAATCACGACCGAACGGTTGAACGGATTTGGATGAAATTGGCATAGTGATAGTGCTGGAATAGAACATAGGCTAATTTTTATCCCGATATTTCCACTGGATTAGAAATTGCGCGGGTAAAACCGACTTATAATTTAAAGACTAGTAGTTCTTATATATATATTAGTAGTATATATCTATAGGTAAAGTATACCTATAGATATAGAACTACTAAGTAGGTGATTAGTGCTGTCAGTTACCTGCGATGACGTCGACTCCGTCACCCTTGGCGTGATCATCGGCGACGTATACATCCTGGATCAACGTTTTTGTGTTGATAAACACTATGAAGATATCATGCGCCACCGCCACCATGTGCCGCCCCACGTAAGTCATTCGATCTAGCGTTTGGGGCATAACCCAACTGCAAAAATATCATAAATTAAAACTTTATAAATTGGGGCATAAATTAGTGACTAAGAAAATGCTACTGAAATTAAAACTGCATCGCAAAATTTGAATTTCTACTTTAGATAGGAAAAGTGTTAAGCCAGGGACTGCATATTGGTATAAATTTTTTAAATAGTATGTAAGTACTAGTAAAATTTCAGTACCCTTATTAGTGTACTGCTTTATCAAATACAATACCTGTACAAATTTTTAAAATCTAACTTCATTATATCAGTACCCAAATAATGTATACCGGATTAATTTCTGTAGATGTTTTTAGTAGGTACAGACATATTTTAACCTATTTACTTTCTTTCTATTTAATTCCTACCGAAATGTATAGGTCAGCATATGTCCCTACGCTTCATAGGCTTGCAACTAAACTATCGAACAGTGTACAGTTATTTAAAAATAAAATTTTAATAATAATACCGGAAAATTTCAGTTAACTGAAAAAAAAAACAGTTATGCTAATCTATCTGTTATAATAAAAAAGGTACCAACACGAATTATTTCAGTATGAATTCCTGTACTGTTATTTTTAAATACACCTAATTTAATGGTATGACGTCATACAGAAAAAAATGTAAGTACTTACAGAAATTCATACCGGTATGCAGTCCTCGTGAGACAGTCACAAAGCAGCTGGCTTATTAAAGCGATTCTCACGATACCGGATAAGCACAAAAAATTTCATCAAAATCGGTCAAGCCGTTTCGGAGGAGTATGGCAACGAAAACTGTGACACGAGAATTTTATATATTAGATTTATTTACACTGCACTGTTATTTATTATCGCTGTCCTGCTCAGTCTGTTTCACTAAATATTAGCCTTCTAAGGAACATTTTGGCCTTACAAAGAACGGACCCTTAAGAAGGCCATTATGGGTGAAAAAATAAAATTATAACTCAACTCTAAAACCCATTGGCAACTTGTTTGATATCGATATAAGTAATACTGAAATAAATGAAAAATGTGATAAATAAAAATTACCCGACCAGGATTCGATCGGTTTTTATTTAGGTATCACATTTTTCATTTATTTAAGAATAATTGAGCGTTTTAAATGCAAAAACTTAAAAACATTATTAAAACTTTGCAATGCTTCACTTTAACTGGGATTCAGAATTTCCGTAAAGAAATTGGTCTCGGTAGGTCTTAGCTGCAAAGCTATACCATAAGATGGAGCTACGTTAGCAATGTAACGTAAAAACAAAAATGTGGTAAATAATTTCGAGGCGTACCGCCAGGCCCCGGTAGCTCAGTGGAAGAGCACTCGTACGGCAAACGAGAGGTCCCAGGTTCGAATCCTGGTCGGGTAATTTTTATTTATCACTTTTTTCATTTATTTAAGAATAATTGAGCATTTTAAATGCAAAAACTTAAAAACATTATTAAGTAATACTGATTTTTAATTCAATTCCATAATTCAATTCTTAGTTATACGATGGTGTCCTAGGTAAGTTCGAGTTTTTTTTAATTAAGTATTACATGATTTAAGGCATTTCATGTTTCGTTTAAACGAAAGAGCTTGTTCTGTAGTAGGTACCTATTAGGAGAAGCAGATATTTTGATTGGTGTAACTCTATTTTGAAGCTGAACGACCGATTTATAATATTGGCCTTCTTTGGAGCCCTGTTCCTAGTAAGGCCAAATGGATGACCTTTATAAAACATAAGTTTATTCAGTATTGATTACATGTAGAATAAAAATAATTGAACTCTATGTTAGACAACAAAACAAAGTACCTACCTATTACTTAACAACAGGTGGCCTTCCAAGTGGTACCTCAACCTTGTGTTAGACGTATAAGGATGTCTAGATGTTTAATGGACGGATGTCAGATATGTAAGAATCTTAGCTTAGCTATACTAAATTATCTTTACCTGCCAGGCCATAGGTAAGTAGGTACCTACATTGTTTATCGACTTACCGTGGTTTTTGATTATACTGATTAAAACCATGTTTTTCATCAGTTTCATCGTTTTCTTCCTCCTCTTCTACCTTATGATCTTCTTCTATATTTAGATCCATAGTAAGTTAACTTATATTCATTAGATAAATATCTTTTTGATATGATCAAACAAACGTGGATTCTAAAATTCATAGGCGTGATTGGTTGCCATAGATACCCGTAATAATTAACTTGTAAAAGCATAGCAAAGCTGCATAGAACGAAACGTATTAAGTATGAATGTCATCAGGTTGTCAAACTGACATCGACAAAACCGACTTAAACTTCCCAAACTGCTGATATTTTGCATATTATGATGATTATGATGAATTTGAACATTAAGGACAACTGCTTATACAATAACGATAATTTTAATGCATATAAAATAAAAAATATCTTTGTTTAAAATCACAAAATTAATTCGATGTATAGTTCTTCATAACGAAAGATCCGACATCCAACTTGAAAATAAATTAGGATTACCCAAAATGTTCGTTAGGGCACACTTATATTTTTGTTGCGAGTGGGGAAGTCGATAATATGATTACTCCGTTTTTGAGCAAATTGATAAGAGAAATAAAAATATGTTCCATGTCTTTTATTTATTATTAAAATTAAAATTGATTTTGAAGTTTAGTTAATAGTGGAGATGAATATTAGTTTTCGAGTATACAGTTAAATATGTAAGTTTTACCGTGAATTACTAAGTGACTAACAAAGTAGAATTTTGTTGTTTATTGTTTCTCATTTCCTAATGATGTTAAAATATTCAGGGATAACTTTACTGGATTGCTTGATGATCCAGTTGCGCAAGGATGGAATTCGACATCTATGGACGATTTAGCCAAGATTACCATGAATCGAAACTTCGCCCTTCTTCTTGTTTCTTTGCTATCGGCGATAATGTGGGTGGTGTATATAACGTATTACAACAGTCGAGTTCTAGGATATCTTCTAACCCGCCTTATAAATAGATTTTATTTTCAAGATGATAATTTTAAAATTGGTAAGTTAAATTATTTGTTTACCTAAGTTAAGGCAGCATTTATTTTGCATATTCAATATTTCTTTGTTTATTTAAATAATACATCTTCCTTGATATGGATGATATGAATAATGATCTGTTGAATGACGGTTACTATCCTAATAAGGGGTGATTTTGATGTGATGAATGCATATACAGCTCTTAAGCTATGAATGTTTGCATGTTTACCTAAGTGTATTTCACATATTTATATGTGTATTTACTACTTTCCATAGCCTAACTTACAGAATCTTAATTTTGGCTGGATAATATGGTGTCAATGTTAGAATTATTATTTATTTTGTTAAATTGCTCTTAAAATGAATCCTAAACTTTGAAATGCCTTGTTAACTGCTTCATCTATGTGCACCATGAACAATATCTTCTCATTGAAATAGACATCCAGATAATTAACAATTTTGTACAAGTACTCTTTTTTCACTCACTCATTTTTACATTACTTAATGGTAATTTTATTCTCATGATAATAATTAAATAAAGCATCTTATTGAGATTGTAGCAAAAACTAACACGTTCACTACATAGTTCACAGAAAATCTTTTTATCATCGGCATACATTACATGTTTTGTACTTTATTCAGCAAAATTTTCCCTTTGTGTTATTTTAATTTTCCCTTTGTGTTATTAGTTTTCCCTTGTGGCATGTTTTTAATAATCTGCAAACAAATGGTTTTTTAAATATTTGTCATAAAGCGCACTTCACTTTTTTACCTCGACCCACCAAGTTCTATTTTTTTTAAGTGTCATTGATCTTGTTTGCTGTGTTGGTTGATAGATAATAGAACAAAGTTTTGTTTCATATTGAGCAACTTTATTCTTTTTATATTGCAAAAGAATCTCTGAAGACTTTGATATCAGAATACCAAATGATTTCATATAATTTATTTTTAGTCAATCTCATTTATTTTATTTTGTAAAATTGTGGAAGAGCGGGGTCCTCAAACACAGGCATTGAATGTCTAACTGAAGACGACTATTTGTAGTAGAATAAAAAGAAGGAAATAAATATATAATTATTATTATTGTTTATATTTAAATCTACACACCTTTTGGCGGAAAGACCCGACAACTTGACCAGTCGGTCAGTATTATATGTGACAAAAATGATTTGTGTAAATAATTTTTCTCACAATAATTAAATATTGTTCAAATAAGATAAGCAGCCTCTCCTTTTAAAATTATCTTATTTTATGAAATAAGAGCTTAAGTATTGATATTTATATGTATTGCCAATATTTAAAACTACATTTGCAACAGATTTTAAAGGCTAAGGTTAAATGCTTGAATATAAACTACCCCAAAATTAATAACATGAAATACAACAAACAGATGTTCATACATCCAGTTTTTCTGAACTTTCTGTGTAAAAAATCTAAAATGCAAATAATTTAAAGTAGGTAACCTTCTTGTATTAAAAAAATATAAATTTGAATATTATTTTATAATTCAAAGAATAAAACCTCCTTCTCTGCAGTTACTAGCAGTTCTTCTTCATGCCCTTGGTATAGAAACTTTTCTCTAAAACAAATTAAATTTATTGTACCCAAGATCTTACTTTCAACCATTATTATTTACAATACATATACTTTCTTTAAGAAGATATCACAAGAATACTTTGTACTTGTCTAACGCTTGTTGGAGAAATGTAACCTATGTATTAATACATTGATTTGCTTTAGAAAAGCTAGACATCTATTAATTTATTATTTCTCCTACTTGAATCACAATGTTTCACATTGTCGTCATTTAAACCTGCACTTTTATTATAAAAATGGTTTTTGTTCCCGTGTATAGCTATCTTTTATTGTAATAATGTGAAGACTCTAATATCTTAATTAAAGTACCTATTTATAGTTGGAGAAATAGGCATTCATTCTGAATCTGCCTTGATGTGAAATAATGATTAGAGCAAAGATGGAACATGCAGGTCATACAGGGAATTGACTGTCCACATCACAGTACATTTTTCATAGGCACTTTATTGATTTTATGACAAATTACATTTGATTAAATTTATGATAAATTACATCATAAAAGAAAGTATAAGATGTTGGCTTGGTTGGTACTAGGATGGGTGACCGACAACCTTTCATTTCTCACGGTGACTTCCGAGTTTTGAAGGGCATGTAAAGCAGTTGCAGTTGGTTGGGTGGGGTTTGTTAGAAACCATTTCAGCACCCAGAAAATTCTGAAATCCACCAAAGTTATGGCATAAAAATCACCCAGGGAGAGAGACTCATAGCCCTGCAGTAGGCTCATTACAAAAAGTGTTATGATGATGGGACGATAATGTAACAGCCAATTTATTGCTAGTAACCTAATAATTGAATAGTAATATAGTCAAAACTGTTGTCAAGTTAAATTTATTTTTGAACTTAATACCCTTGTAAGTACTTTAAAAAATATATAAGGCTAATTTATTTATTTTTAGGTTCATTTACTCTGAATGCACTGTCTGGGAAAATAATGTTTTGTGACATAGTATACATCAACTATGATTATTCTCTGCGCATACAAGATGGTTACCTTATATTTAGATGGTGGCGATCATATGTTCCAAAGGATGTCTCAGAAGGTATTTTATAAATAATAGAATTAATCACATCTACCTCATCATGTTTTTAAAACATACAATGCAATAAAAATCTATACCTATTTATTTCAGATTTATCACATTCTGATACTCGATTATCTATCATGCTTAATGGGTTTGAGTTACATTTCTACAATAGATGTGATCTTTATAATGAGTTGGAAAAAATATTTGGCTTGGAACCTGTTATCAAATATAACAATGATGAAGATTCTATAGACAAGGACAAGGAGATGAACGACGCTAATGAAAAAAGGCGCCGCGCCCAGGACACTGTCCGGTCGGAAGCCGCTATGGCCAGAACGTGGAGGGACCTCATTCCAGTTATCAAAATAGATATTTGTTCAGGACGTGTCGTTTTCGGTAACCGCTTGGTACCTACAACTTTATCGATAGGAGTGGAAGAGGCGCATATTGTTTATAGTACAAAACCACCAGCATCAAGTTTAGACCACCTCATGCATTTTGTTAAAGCAAAAGCAGACAACTGTAAAGTTATTCTAGCACCCAGTCCAAATTACACGGCTATGGTTGATGAACCACCAAGATACATGGGGGAAGGGTTTGTTGTCATGAGCTCAAATTACATTGAAGTGTACTTTTACATGGACGAACCTGGCCTTGTTCCTGAGCAACCTGTACTCCTTCAACTTGCTAATGGCGATATTGTGGAATCTGCTCCTCCGATTTCCGGAGTTGATATCAAATGTGGAAAAGGTACAGATTTCAGTTACGGTCCTTGGGCCGACAGGCAACGAGATCATCTTTTCAAGTTTTTCTTCCCACCGAATTTTAAAAATTTAGAGGTTACGCCCCAACCCAAACCTGGAGACAGGCGCCAAACACAGTCATTTGACATAAGATTGTCAACCCTAAACGAGGCTACCATTGATATATTATTTACGAAAATCAAAGAAACCAATGCTGTGCATATTAATGTTGGTGCGGGTTCATATTTGGAGGTCACGCTGCCTTGGATTGTGCTTCAGGACGGATACACAACGAAAATAACTGGTCAACTACTACACTTAGAAGCCACAACTAGTCTTCAATACAGGAGCTTAGCAGAAAGTGAAACACTTGAATACACTGTCAAATGTCACTACCCTCTGGTATGGAACCACCATCAGTGCTGGCAATTGTCCTTAACGGGCTGTAAAGCTACCGCCAACATAGTTTACACCCATATTGATTTCTTTCAGGATTTAGTTAACGATTGGGCTAATAAATCCAGACCAGATATCCTACACTTTGTTCCCTACACTTGGAAAATATCTTTTTTACTGAAAGAATGCGAGGTAATTACTGTCAGCAACCAATATAACTGGATAGATTGTAGTTCTACAAACCAAGAGAATAACCATGTGGCCTTTTGTGGTGATCTACTAGATGTATCCTTTGACTTACCCTTTATTGATTTCTTACCTGACATCATTCCACTTAAGATTTGGATCCAAGGAGAAGCGGTTGACATGAGCCTATATTTGCCTGAAGTTAATACATCTCGATTATTATTACTATCAATTGACAAAAATATGAAACTGGTTCCATGCAGACTTAAAGCATCTAAATGGCGTAGAAAATGCATTAAATCGCATGGCTGGATCGATTGTTGGTCAGTGCCCATTGTCGCTTTAAGTATCAGATATGACTACCATCCGATACCTCCTTTGGGGCCAGAACCTCAAGCGGATATTACCACCCCAGAAAAAGAAGAGATACTTTTGTCACCTATGAGAATACCGAGAATGCGTAAGCAACCGCAAATGAATTGGAGCATTGACAGTAGCACTTTTGATCGGACCACATTACCGCCAGACAAAGTCAGCGTCGAGCTGGAAGTAGGACCGTCAGTACTCATGGCATATGGAACAATAATAACAAGCTTTATGAATTTATTAGAAAATATATTTGGCGAGGATCAAACATTTACTGATATGCAAAAATCACCAAATTTGGATGCGTATTACTGGTCAACTGATAATTCTGCGAAAGTGAATGACAGAAGCAGTATAAATCAGCATACAGACATTGCAATGGATGATATTTCAGAAACTAGTAAGGGTCCATTTGATCCGCGTCACTGTCGACCTCTCGAAGTTTCAGTATCCATTATTATTCACGATATTCAAGCGCATTTAGTAAAGAATTGTAGTGAAAGTGAGCCAACGTGCCCGGTGATATTGATTGAACGTTTTGGATTTGAAATGGATAAACGTTTCAAAGAAACCAAATTACAGCTACTACTCAGTCCTTCAATATTGGTATCTTCTAATAACCAATCTCGACCTAACGGCAACAGTTCCAGTGTCCTCCACCAAGGGCACTTAATGCTATCTTCCTTCCAACTACGCGGTAATGGGTTTTTTAGTGATACTAATCGTTCTGTCGATGAAGACACCGTGGAATACGCCTGGATGATGGAACTTCAGCTGGGGCAATTGACTGGGCGCATGACGCTGCCACAGCTGTATCAAGTGGTGTCTTCGCTAGAGACATTTGTCCTTTTACTTTGTGATAGTGAAAACGAACTTGTGCCTCCTAATCCTGTGAAAGAATGCCATCATGGTTTAAATAATGTTATGTGCCCAGAGTCAGAAATGACAATGAAATATCGCTGTCCGACGTCTAACGAAATAAAGTACCGCATGATTCGTGTGGCCATAGATTTAATCGATGTATACATAGCGGACGCGAATACGACGCTTCAGACTTGGGTCTCCCCAGTTAGACTCAGTTTTTGCAATCTACATGGGTCCGGTTTTGGAACTGGTGTAACTGCTTTGTTACCAAACATAAAACTCTCGCTATTCACTCTTACAAATATGCAAGCAAATACTCATCACCATTCAAGCGGTAGCACCAGCAGTCAAGCTCAAACCAAAGTTCCTCCACCACCACCTGAACCTGAAAATTGGGTAGGCGTCGGGTCTGTCTCTCTCGGACCACTCTTAATTGAAGCTGCTTCCTCATTGCCGCAAACACCCCGAAATTTACACTTAGTCCAACAAAAGTTCTTAAAACTACATGACGAAAAAACTAAACGTTTATGGTTTTTGTGGCCTAATGAAGGTAAAAGTTCTTTGTGTGGATGCACAGGTGGCTGCGCATTTTTCGGATCCAACAGAAATGGACCTAACTTCTTAAAACCCACAGCGTCTGATCTTCATGAAGGTATCAACATTGCCATGTTTAATATAATAGAAACGATTCCTGGAGAATTTGGTTACGGTCAGAGTTTACTACATCAAGGGCAATTGGTTTTCCATACTCCTCCATATAATAGTTTAAATGTATGTTTGCAACCGACAAGCGTACCTCCATTAATACCATCCCCTCTGCCACAAAATATGAGCAAATCGCCTCAAAGCGTTGAAAGAAGAAGTCTTACGCGAAGATTTTCATATACCAGTATGAGTAAGGGAAGCAATAATGTTTTAGTTTCAAGCACCAAAAGTGATGTTCCATATGCTCGTTTAGTAGACTCCAGTGTACCCCTCGGAAACTCTAAAATTGATAGTGATTCTAAGCTAAACAAGAGCATTTTAAGTGTGCCCCAAATGGAGAGCAGTGTGTCTGATTCGAGACTAGCACTTAACTGCGGAATCAAAGATAATGCTGCTATGAAAAAGTCTATGCACGTAGACGCTGATAACTTTATTGTACCGAAAGTACCTATGAGAAGTGTTGCTGTTTCGGAGTCGCATTATTCTCTTAATTCACATGCACCACATGATGACATTGCCCCACAAGAAGTGCAAAGAACTATGTCCATCACCAGTGAAAATCAATCTGATGCCTTCTTTTCCGCTGATGAAGACATGTTCCCTAGCCGGTCTTCAAGCTTGAAACATTCGGTTGGAAGTCGCCACAGTACTCGTAGAGATAAAAGTTCATTTGGAATAAGCGATGTTCCAACCGAGAAATGGACTCATTCGATGCCAAGAAAGGAAGTTATAGATGTAGCTGACACAATTAGCAATATAAGCACGGGAGCACAGCCAGATTCGGAAAGTGGCTCGGTTTCGTCTACTTCATTTATATCTGCAATATCCTCTCAAGAAGATATGACATTAGTGAATCTCCACATGCAAACAAACAAACCAATCGTAGATTCACCATTGTTAATGTGTAGCTATATGCATAATTTACCTCAGTACAGGTGTACTAACTGGAGTATTTGCTCATTGCCGAATGGCAGTGACGTTTTTACATTGCCCCTATTCAAAAGAGCGGAAGATGGCTCATTAGTGTATGTTGGACAAAAATATGTACCAAAATTTGAACCTGTTGGTAAAGTAAACTTATTTAAGCTTACTCCCAAAAAAGATGGGCATTCCTGCCAAAATCAGCATGGTACATACTCAAACTTAGGCCCTCATAACAACACGCAGGCACGCGCTCACCCGTACCCGCAGGGTTGGTGGGACTTGCAACAAAACGTGCAAGAGAATCTAGAGAACGCTACAGAGAAGAGCTCTGCGTCAACTGCGACAACAACAAGTGACAGCAAAGGAGGCCTCCTTGTTAAGTTGAGAGGCGAAATCGACGTAATGCTGACTCCTTTGGTATTGGAAAGCACCCAAAAGTTTGTAGAGTCTTTAACGCCAGTGATGGCCAATATTCATCCCATCACTGTTATAAGTCATCTCAGACTTTCCTGTATATCTTCAGTAGAATCGAGTAATGTGTTAAAGCAGAAGCAATATGTACAAAATTGGTTACCGCAAATGCAAGCACGTAACCAGTCCAGTATTGTAATAGACAAAGATGACAAGTGTAAACTAGCGACAATACCACATTCCAATGTTTACGAAGAAACAATCTCTGAACAATTTCAAGCAAGTCTCACGATTCCGAAAGTAAATATTGTGTGTATACAATCTTCAGTAGTAGAAGATATGATATCCTTTTCAGCCTTGGATAACATACAAGACTTGACATGCGTTTCGTTGTTTGGAATTTCAATAGAAAATATTTCAGCAAAATACATAAGCTCAAAGAAAACATTGGAGTCTGTGCAGTTGTATTATCGCCCTACATTGAGGTCTTTGGGGAGTAAGAAATCGTTTGGAATTATGAAAGGACCGCGGGCTCTTATTTCGACACAGTCATCTGGTCGTAAACGTGGTCCAGAGAAAGGTGACCCTGTTTTTATTGAGACCGCTCAACAACAATGGGAAGACACTTCAGTGACCTTAAACATAGGTGAGCTAAGTCACACATATTCAAGTATTAAAATTTCAATAAATCGTATATCTTATTACAATAAAAAAATATTTATTACAGGAAAAGTTCATGGTCAGTTAAGACGCATTCGTAATGAATCCTCCCAAATTAAAGAAGCGAACATCACTGGAATACCAAGTCATCAATCTAAAGTCGCGTTTAATTTCATTCGTGTTGATCATTGCGCTAAAACTGTCGAAGCAACGGTGAGAAAAAATCAGTGTAACGTTTTGAATTGATGCATTAGTACTTTACAGCATTTTTCACAAGTTACTTTTTTCTTTTCAGAACGCCTCCGAGACTACAAAAGATATCCCGATCGGCTACATAATGTTCGAATGTGGGGTGGAGGGTATATCAGTTAAAGTGACAAACCATTCTCAATCTCACAAGGCCGCCGAGGATAAGAAACCGATGAAAGGAGACAACGAAAGCTGCCGCGAGTCTGTGAAATCTGAGGAGGTGAAACTGGAGAAAGAGAAGCCCGCAAAAAGTCGAACTTCGGGCATTGAAGACTTGTTTAGAAAGAGGGAGTCGAACTCGAAGCCTAGTACTCCAAACCTGGGCAACGTGCAGCCGCCGCCGGTGCCGCCGGTGCCGCCCGAGCCCGCGACGCCGGGCCCGGAGGAGGCGTCGCACCACGACAGCGACACCACCATCGTGCCGATAAAAGACAGCGGCAACACGTCCGCCTGCTCCATAGACTTGAAACTGGTGTGGTTCAATTTCGCCGCCCCACCGCGAACTCCAGTTACCAAGAAGATGGATTTCACAAGGTTAGTATTAAAGTTGGAGTGTCACCGAATTTGTAGATTAATTGGTTTAGGTGCAGGTATAATGGTGGAAACATCGATCGACTCGACTCTTAAGTACTGAGTACCTTCGTGTATCGTCCTTTCATTCTAAAGAGATTGAGGTCATAAATCTTATTCTACTTCCCAAATATAATTTTTATCTTAATAGTATGATGACCCCTTTGTGGTGAAAATACAGTTAAAGTTTTTTTTTAAATCACTTATTGCCTATGCAATTAAGGATATAAGAAAAAAGGATTGGATTATAAGCTCGTTAGCTTAACAAAATGAAATTTAGTCAATAGAAATGAAATTATTGTTCTATAATAATCTGAGAAGAATTCACGTTTCACAAATGAAAGCAATATAATTTAAGTAGGCAATTTACAAAATTACAATTCAAAAGCTTTCCTGACAAATATTTGCATCGCTGTGGACTCGAATTACTCAATAATATTTTTTCTCAAACATGCTTTGGAAATTTGAAAATTATTTTGACAACCTTCTTCGCGATAAATAGAACTCGCTATACTGGTCGAGCAGCAGCCGGCAATAATTGTATGAAAATCCATGTCTGTCGTGTTTAGCAGCCAAATTACTATGTAAAATCATATTTGTCGTGTAGCTAATTTAAAAATGGAATGGTCTTTTACTCCGCAACACGGCGACCAAAGAGGTAACTTATCAAAGGTTCAATTTAAATTTCGAACTGGCTAGCTCATAAGAAAAGAAAAATACTTTGGCGCGTAAAAAACTATTGTTATTAGTTGTTGGTCATAATTGTGTTTTCAAATAAAAGTTCTGAATCATACTACTTAGTTTAATTTCTGCGCATTATTTGAGGAAAATACTATACAAGCCCAAACTCAAACTCAAATATTCTATATTTCGTAAGTATTTAAATACATTGAATAAGTCAAACAATTTACAAATTGAACCGAATCTACCACCACTTCGGAAAGTCGATCTATTGCGAAGAAGTGGCAAGAAACTCAACAGCAAGATAAAAAAATACACAATAATAATTTACAGCCAGGGAATCCCATATTTTTGCATCCGGATATCTTATAGTTAACTTTTTCACATAACACTTATCCTAAAATCTACCGAAGGGAAGCCTTGACCGCAAATAGGCATTGATAGACTTACGTATGTGTGCCTCGGCTTCGCCTCGGCCCACATTCACATTTTCGTTCATCAATGCGTCTCTTGCTGGCCGCTGCAGTAATATACAACTAAAACAACCCTAACAATATGTTTTGCTTAGAGTAAATTCCCACTTGGTTTGCTCTCGGTTTATTCGGACTTGGTGTTGATGGCGTGCGTATGTGGGCAGGCTGGAGTGGAACCTGCTGAGCACGGCGTCGCCCGCCATGAACGCGTGGCTGACGCCGGCGGCGCGGCTGGCGGCGGCGCTGGGCGCGCTGTACCGCGTGCGCGCGCGCCGCCTGGCCGCCACCGCCGCCAGCTTCATGGCCTCCACGCTCGACCTCGCGCCGCACCAACTGCCCAAGGTACACCCCAGCTTTGGTATCTCTTCAAGGATTTTACTCACACTTTATTGTCGAAGGTGTACGACTAGTTTGACAAGTTTCTTACAAGTGTATCAAATTTTATACATATATTATTGCCAGGAATAATCGCACATGCTTACAGAAGTGATAAACCTGGAACTCGTATACGACATTTCTAAATTTCTTATCAGATTCACCTTCAAAGTTATAGTACAGTTTTTTATTTATTTCAATCGTAGATATCACAATCACATGAAGCAGTTTTTTTTTTTTATAAAATATGGGTGGGACGTTTGTCTTCCATGACACCTGATGTTAAGTGAACATGAAGACTAAGGTGGTACACATCCATCCACGAGAAACCTATTCACTCGACGCTTAAAAGTACTAGGACTATACTGGTCAGGGAAAATAGACGCAGGCAGTTCATTCCAAACCTTGGCGACCCGTATCAAAAAGGAACTGTCAAAGCGCTTAGTTCGACTTTTCGGAATATCAACCACATACGGATGGAAGTTCTATCTGCGTCTAGTAGTCCGATGGTAAAAGGGTGAGGGTTCAATTTGCTCAAACAGAGCACTCGCGCACTCACCAAAATGTATCCTGTAGTACACGGTTAAACAAGCAACCTTACGACGATGCTCTAGGGTCTGTAGTTTTTTGGTCGTAAGGTCGACGTTGTTAATTAGATTACGGGCTCTTCGGTCAACGGAGTCCAGCGCTTCTAGTTGATATTTGGCTGAACCATCCCAAAGATGACTGCAGTACTCCATGCATGATCGCACTTGAGCTGTATATAAGTTAAGAAGCTGTGCAGGGCTGAAGTACCGCCGTACCTTCGAGATGATTCCCAAGTTTTTCGAAGCTACTTGAGCCATGGACACAATTTGTTGACCGAAGTTTAAACTGATAATATGAAGATAATATTTCTGCAAAAGGGAAAGATAAGAATCACAATTGCTAGGTTTAATATGAGGTTGACGATCCCAGTAATTGTCAGCTATGTGGGATGGCCAGGGACCGGAAAACCCCTTTATTTAATTAAGCCTATTGATAGGGTAACCCTATCAAAATCTTACCATATGGAAGTGTAACCCTATTCATATGGTAAGCCTATCGACGTGGTAACACTTTGAATAAAGTTAACTTCTTTCGGATGCGCTTACCCTGTGATAGGGTTGCCTATTTCTATCTCTTTTCCGCGCATGCTGTTGAATTCGGAAGTATAATTCAAAGTGTGAGATTGAATAGATGGTGATATTTTTGATAATTTGATATTCTTAGAGATTAAATTTGCCTGCAGGTTTTAAAACCCTATTGAATCGGTAACCTTCAATAGGGTTTTCGATAGGCTTACTGCTTACATGAAGCTAACTCTATTGATATGGTAAGCCTTAAATTAGGGTAAGTCTTCGATACGGTTACCAAATTGATAGGGTTTTTTAAAACAAGTCTATGAAAAACCCAATCAAAAACCTCTTTAAGGGTAAGCGGTTCCGGTCCCTGGGGATGGCTGATGGTGGTATACGCCCACACGAAACCTTACCAATATAATTGAAAATATTTTCGACAAATATAAATTTATATCGATAACTACGTCTACACAATTTTGACATGTTTATTTTACTTTATAGAACGCCAACATTACGCATTTAAAGCTTGTAGATCAGAACATTATTCATGTTGTTTATGTATGGGTAGAGTCGCTACGGGCGCCACACGTCCATGGCGCGGCAGCTACGCGAGGAGCCGTCGCTACAGCTGTGCTACGTGCTGCTACGGTACGCGCTACAGGCTGACGCCGCGGCGGTGCAGGCTGACCTCGCAGAGAGACATCTGCCCTCGCTCTCCACTCTTAGACAGGTTCATTATTTAATCATATGAAATTTGATTATACTACTGAATGAGGTATATTTGCCACATTATTTCAAATTGTGATTATTTTCTTCGGTTATAAATATATTCAACTATGTTTTTATTATAATGTCATGTTATTATCAACAAGTTCATGCATGTTACAGGGAGTAATAGTCCTGACTCGACAATGGAAGAACATCCTGTATACACCGCTACTTTTGGAACACAACTACAAGAGCAAAATAATGAAACCACTTAACGTCACCTTTGCTTTGCCAGACCTTTCAGAGGTAAGTTCATTTAACAGTTAATAATAAACCTTATGTTTAGTTGATAAGATAGATTTTTAATTATCGATTTTATAAATTTTAAGGATTCTATCGAAGTCTGGCAGGAGTGTCAATTGGAAAACGAAACTCTGGATGAAAACTGTTTACTTTTAAATATGGAAGACGATAAATTGACTACATCAGGTAAGTGACACATATTTAGTTACTAATTTAAATGTTTAGATGAAAACTATTATGTAATTTAAATCTCCGGCTCGACATTGTCACGCTCGCTTTGCCATGAACCACTTGCCAAGCTGATGAAACTCTATTGTATTCTGCTTCGTACAGTGCACTGAGAAAAAATTATTGCCATTGCAACAATAAAACTTGGTTGCTACTGAGCGATCAAAGTTGGGTAGTTATTTTAACAAAGTTTTTATTGTTCCTGGATAAAATTGTCAATGCAACAAAGATTAGAATACAGCTCATGCAACAGTAAAATGTTTGTCGGGCGAGCAAAGTGAAATATATACTGTAACAATTGTAAAATTGTTCCTATCACTTTATCTTTTACTAGGTTTGGTCATAACCAATTCACTTAGTTATAACATCAAAATAATATTGTCACAGTGTCTAATTCATTTTGCTGCAATAACAAAATTTGCTTCAATGAAGGACTTTTTGTTGTCTCGACATCCATTTATATTTAGCCGTACTAACAATTTACTTTGCGCGTTTAACAAATTTTCTTTTGATGCCTCAACAATTTTACTTTGTGGCTTTAACAAATTTACTTTTGTTGCCTCAATAATATGACTTTGTGGCTTTAACAAATTTACTTTTGACGCCTCAACAAAGCATTTTTGTCGCATATCCTTTGCAGCGGCAAAAAAGTAACGTTGTCGGTTTCGAATTTTGTACTTTTTAATGGTCAACTATGTGGGACATTGATATTTCAAGCACAATCTTCGGGAAGAAAAAAATAATCTCCTCGAAGATTGGGCGAGAAAATTGATATTCCCACGTAGTAAACCATTAAAAAGTACAAAATTCGAAACCGGCAACGTTACTTTGTTCGCACTGCAAAAAATATACACAATAAAAAATATGAAAGGGATTAATAATACAAAAACAGGTATTGTACTAAATCACTGGCATTTATTAATATAAGTAGATAAGTCAAAAAACAAAGAGTTGCTAAATATACATACATCCCGTATAACTAACAGAAGACATAATATTAGGCAAGATATTTTGAGCCTGGATCAAGATAAACAAAAGAAAATATTTGGAGTCGAAAATAGGTATCTAGTTATCTATTTTGATGAAAATCGTTACTAAAATATAATACATCTGATATGATTGATTTAGTATCTTATTAAGTAACTGTGTCAAATAGTTTATAATATAAAAGACATTCTGCCCGTAATTTTTTAAATGCTGATCTTAATCTTATTTTGTCAGCTATCTTGGGGACAACTTGGGATAATTCATTGTCATTATCCTCGAATAGTATTTCGAGTGTTATCTCTTGTTCTGAAAAAAAAAAAAGTTCACTGTTATTCATTACAGTTTCTAATTGTAATGCACCTGAGTGGACTAGAATTTAAATAGGATGTAGATATTCATAAAAAAAATTATAATAATTTGGTTCTACACAACCATTTGGATACTCTGTCAAAGTAACAATGTAAGTAGGTATCTACAAAAAATAATAACAAAATGATGTGAATAGTCGAATAACGTAATAATAAGTTACCAATCAACGGGCACGTACATGAACTTGTATTACAATAATTCCCCATTGTAAGGAATATTAACTATTTATTTGGGAATGTCTGTCTGTTGATTAATGTTTAAACTTTTTTAATTAATGATAAAAGTCTTAGCTTGAAGAAAAAAATGTCACGCGACGTGTATTGTACCAGAGCAAGCAGAATATAGTAAAACGTAAACTTTTAAGCACATTACAAATTATGTGTTCAATAAAAACAAAAACAACATGGCTGGCAGACAAAAACATGAAATCATTCGATAGTCACCTACGTATAACTTGCTTCAGCTTAGTAAAACTATGTGACTTACCTTTCAGAGACTGTGATAGATGTTCCAGTTTATATTTACATAGAAATCTATCTAAGTCCTCCATAGTGATCCAGTTTGTTAAATCTCAGTAAATTGAATTTTTAGGTATCTAACGGACACAACCAGTGCGTGGCGTTCGGGGTTCGTTCACAACCTCACTGACACAATATGACAAGAAAAATCTGGACTTCTCGCATAAATTGCAATTTTGTTGTCACTTATAAGCTACTTAGTCACAATCTATATGCGTAAATTGTTAATTTCATTTGTAATTGGAGCCTTGTCGATGGAACCATATTAGAATAAATACGCTGACAACTCTTATTCTGTTAAAACATACTTTGTTATACTAACACTAGCAATTATGTTACTCCGTTTAAATATTACTAACATAGTTGTAGTATCCATGTATGTTTTGATGCAGCGACTAAAAAAAGTTAACAAAAATAGCTTTGCTGTAGGCACTAGGGCCACGCTGTTGCAGTGACAATTTACTTAGATACGATAACAATAAAATTCCAACAAAGCAATTATTGTCGCTTTGTTAAGCGTTTTTTTTCTCAGTGTGAAATCGTGACATACATACTATCATACAACTACTTATTTAATCATTATTTACTCATTTGTTTTAGAAGTTCTTTTTACAACATAATAGGATTTAAGGTAACAGAGAAGAAAAGATTGTATGAATGAATTTTCCTTATGGCAACTAAGAAGCGTTCAAATTATGTCACTATTGATAGCCGGTATACTGTTCAATCTGTTGATACCCTGTTTGACATAGATGGTTTTATAACTATGATAGTATGGAGAAATCGGGAAAAAGGAAATACATATTTAAATAGTATTTATTTAAAATACTTTCGGTGTATTTATTTTTATATTTAGTACAAGCTTGATCAATAAATATATGTTTTCTTGCCACGTCTCTAAACAATTTACTGCGTTTTCAATTACTTTTCAATGTGCTAAGAAAAAACTGTTTGAATAGAAACATGGAAAAAAAACTGTACCATATCTAGAATAACAATTTAGTCAGTAAGAAATAGTAGCACAATTTAATTTATTATTGCACCGAGTGCCTGAATCTAACAGGCACGAGGGCAATAAATATTACTTAAGGCGAGGTGCATAATCTGCTTTTCTTTCAACTATGCTTTAATTTCATCACAATCACACTAAAAACTCAGTACAAAGCGAGTCTTTAATGCTCTAGACCAATAAAAATGTATGAAATTTCATTATTGCACAGTTTTATTGCTCTAGAGCATTAAAGACTCGCTTTGTACTGAGTTTTTAGTGTAATTGTGATGAAATTAAAGCATAGTTGGAAGAAAATAATATTTATGTTGTATAATTTTCTTGATTGTCTAAGAACAGTAACTAAAACAAATTAACCCTATTATTATACTGCTACTAGTTATTTAAATTATCCCGTAGACTTAGCTAATATAGATTAACGTTAGTCAAAATTTTAAATCAGATATTTTTTTTATAATAAAAATCAATAACATTGGTCGTTTTGCAAAGTGGGTGCGGCATTGGTAAACAACCAGCGGCCTCGCTCGTTCCCGCCCACACCGCCTTCCGGTAAACCTTACCGAATACAAATGACGTTGATTCTTGTGCTATGTTGCTTTGTGATAAGGTGGAAATTACCTTGCTCCCTAAATTGGCTTTAAGGAATATTTTCAAGTTTCAACGTCCCTGTATGGTTTAAGGTGTTGAAATTGGAGCGAAATGTTTACATGCTGGCAAATTTTGTTCTTTGTTTGACAAAATGTTGATTTTTTTTATTAAAAAGTTAGTATAATGGTCTTAATTCACTTCTGAGTAGTAGAGTAAACATTTCGTTCTTCGTTATCTTATTTGGTATTAGTGTTCTGTTTTTTTCAACCTTTTAGTTGCTAAAAAATCAATAGTTGGCATGTTGATGTTTTATCCTCTAAAATACAATATTAAAATACATCCTTGAACCTAACTTTTATCTTCTTCCGTACTGAGAAGATTTATTTGCTGAGTTTAAAGTTCTTTGGTTTTTACAATGTTTAAAATCTGATTCTTCATAAAAGCAACTGTTTAAATTTTGTGCATAATACAAAAGGTGCGAAGTAAAAAGTGAGATTGTGGAAAAGGATTCTTGAAAGATTGAAACTGACAGTCGGTTTGTAAAAAGTCACTAAATCCTTGGATCTGAAGAGGATATCTATAAGGTCACAACTCCATTCTCACTAATTATAGAACACCCTTAGAAAAGTTCACGCTTTTGCACTAGACTTTGTGTTTATCAAACCGTGTGTGAGTTAAATTCATTACAATGTCACACTTTTCAAAAGCTTAGCAATATGTGATTCCATCCATTGAATACATCATTTAAAATAGCTCCTTTTCGATACATTCCAAACATAATGTAGGTTATTTCAGCTATCACATAAATTGTCGGTGATAGTGGCGATCAAATATCAGAACTGTTTCTAGATATTTTAAACTCTATAACTTTAATAACATGATAGATCCTTTAATACAATGTTAGTATCACATTTACACCAAAGGCAAATGAGCATACGTATCTTTTGCACGTTGTTTGGTTTGATCGCCCCTACCCCGCGCCCCGCGCCCCGCGCCCCGCACCGCCCCGCTAACATTGTCATTCGGCGTCCAGCACGCGCGGCGGGCGGACGCTCCTCGCTGGTGTTCCCCTCGCTGCCATTCTCCACGCGGAAACCGCCGTTCCATGACGACGCCGTGGCTAGTAAGTATCCCACGCTGGGAGCTCTGGTTCTGATGATGCTTATCACGCATTCATCTCCTATTTTCGATATATCTAGTATTGCGTTTGCGGTATCTTGGGTCTTTATTCACTATAAAATCGAGGTCCCATAACGAGGATCAATACGACATTGCTAGTTTCCAATATCTTATACTACCTTTGTTTTAAATCCTATACTAATACAAGAGCTTATATTGGAATTTTTATTCAATCTTACTTTAAAAACCTTTATAATAGATTCAAACTTTTAAAACGCGCGCGATCAAATTGAGTTACTTTACCAAGATAGAATTTCAGTGATATTAAACATTCTTACAGCATTTAGCGAAATTTGATGGGTTTGTCACACAGAATAACATTTTGGGCGATTAGCGTCGGTATGTAGAAGGATTCTGCAATGATGTCTTATAGTGAATCGTTATGTCAGACAGATGTCATACCAAAATAAGCCCTGCACTGCCTTTTTCGCGCATTCTGTAAATATACACTGGAAATTATTTAACTCTCATTCAGATTCGTATCGTTCATCTCAGAGCCAGAGTTTCTTGATCTCAATGTAGCCAATAGTTCATTATCAGTTAAATCAGTGAATTGCTATTTGTTCCCTATAAATAACTGCATCCATGATGCTTGAATGTTCGAGTGCTTAATATTGAATGATTATACTTTTTGCTTGTTAATACCTCTGACATGTCACATGTGTTACGTTTTATAACTCTCGTAGACTACGGTACGCTTAAAGAAGACCTACCGACTGTGGGCTCGAATCCGTCCCTCTACTCGCCGCACGGCAGCGATGAGAACATCAAGAGTGACCGCGTCAAAGAAGATTTGTATCAATGGATGGCCAAGCAGGAACCGGTCAAAGTCGTAAGTAATTACAGTAAATTATTGTATAGAAAAAGTTATTACTGAATAAAGAAATGCCCATATTTGTTCCGTGGTAATTTTTTAAGTTTAATTTGCACTACTATAGAGATAAAGTTTGCGTATAAGTTTTATCGTGCAAACAATAAACTAAATCTTAAAAAGCTACCTTATTTAGCACAACTCATTTGAACTTTAAAAGTTAAAGAAATTAATGAGTATGAAGTTCAGATATGTCATATCATTAAAGAAAACTAGTTTTAAAATCATTGATAATATACACGATCACCGAAGAATCATCTAGACGGTTTATTTTTTAGAATATTCACTTGTTTGTGTTTAATGATTAAACTGTTGTTATATGATGTAAGCAGGAGGCGCGCAGCAAGAAGGCTATGATCCCACTGTCGAAGATGAACCCGCGAGGCATGTCGGCGCTGCCGGCCTGCAGCCTGTACCCGCTGCAGGGGTCGCTCGTGCTGCTGGACGCGCAGCGCGTGTTCCAGCCTTTCCTCACCGCACTCGGCGTGTGTCTGCCGCAGGGTACGTGATACAAGTGTTTGCCGTAAAGATGTTTTCAACACACTTGCTCGTAAAGTGCGCCTTATTCTATTGAATTTAGAACTATAAACTGGGCTTTAAGTCACGTGTGCATAATATATTATACCCTAGTGCATAATATAATGAATCCTACAAACAAAGTTGAATTGTACCTTAGTGCAAATTACATGCGAGTAAACAGGGCATATTTTATTGATCCGGGTTATACATTATATACTATTACACCACTATAGAAACCACTCATACGTATGTATATTATAGGAAACCACTTTCTTTGTTTGAGAACAATTTAACAACCTTAAAACAAGCATATATAATTTTATGTATTTCAGTTTATGCGCGATTTAAAAGACAATCAACGCCATCTAGTGCGTTAAGTGGAACTAACAAAGACAACTATAAAATATTTTCAGAAACAACAAAGAGATTTTATGACCACATATGTCTGTCTTTTACTCACAAGTGTTTTGAAAAACGTCGCATGTAACTCGTGAGCGTTGCTAATTACAGTCTCGACTGTAATTAGCAACTTAGCTCACTTGTTACATAATATACTATTATCTACTCTCATATCATAATATTCAAAATATAAAACTCAGAACGAATTTATATTGACATACTTTTTAAAATAGTATAACGAAATGAAATTATAACACACTGCCTCGAACAATACAATGTTATAGTAATTTTTTTTTTCATTTCGATACAGATAACAGACCATAGATTTCATTTTTTTATCTGTGTCCTGCGAGCGCCGCGCTACGTTACATTCTGTGGCCGCGCGGCGCGTTTTGGCGCATGCGCGATAATGGCGGGAATAAATATCTTCAGTGTATGACATTAGATAAAGTAGTGTATGTCTCACACTCGTGAATAATACCCCTAATTATGTGACAGTTTCATAAACTACTATTCCAATCGATCTAATCGAGTTGAAATTGGGTGTAAGTCGACTTGCAAAACCAATTTGATCGCTCGGAGACCGTCGTCTGTTGTCTGTTTTTTCCTCGTGTCTTACTTTTATTGTTTTTCCGCTATAGGCGTCATAAATAGCGCGGATAAGTAGTAGATCACCTAATGCGAGAAAGAGATATCCAACGACGTGCTCTTTGTCATCATTCGACAGAGCACCTCGCTTCATTTGGTTTCGATTGAGTTGGGGTTTTGGCAAAACTTAGATGCATGTTGCGAATCGTACTGACTTCATTCGTTTAGAGCGCCTTCAAATAGTCGCGAGGTTAATTTGAAGGCGCCTTTATATTACCATTATAGTTGACCAAACAGCGAAGTGGAATCGTCACATCTGTATTTGCACTTGCAGGCTTGCGTCGCGGCGCGGGGTCTGCGCTGGAAGGCGCGGGCGGCGGCGGCGCGGGCGCGGGGGGCGGGGCGGGCGCGGCGCGGGAGTCGCTGGAAGCGCTGGAGGCACTCGGCTGCACGCTGGCGCTGCAGGCGTGGGTCGACGCCTGCCGCGTGCATATCGTGCTCAGCGATGATAAGGCTACAGGTAAACCATCTCACTTATACACCTCACCTGTCTTGTCGATCCTCACCCCTCTTTAGATTCATTCTCAAGCTATTCCGACGAAATATCAAATAACAAAATAAGTGAATTGATTACTCAGCGCTAGTCAATAAAAAAAATATGTAAACGATGCCATGGTACGAAATTAACAAAATTTTGTTATACACGCTCACAATACAAAATTAAGATTTTTGGATTACTTTTATCGATGTTTTATTTGCGATCGTACAAATTTTAGATTTTCAGTCGGATGTCATAACTTTAAACTCTAGTTCATCAGAAGGTTGCTAATATGTAGACTGGGTGCGTGAAATTAAAATCAATTAAATAGAATATTCACTGTATTAAAACATTACGTGTGTGATACAATATATAAAAGACTAGCGTTGCAGAGCGGATGAGGGACACGACTGCCCGCTGCAGACGCTTTAGTTAGGTTTTACAAAATATGCTGATGTCGTATGTCGCTACAAGGGATTCAATTAATGTTTGTTGCGTCTAAACGATTCTTCGGTGGTCGTGTATATTATCGATGATTTTAAAACTAACTTTCTTTAATGATATGACATATCTGAACTTCATAAGCATTAATTTCTTTAACTATTAAAGTTCAAACGAGTTGTGCTAAATAAGTTAGCTTTTTAAGATTTATTGTTGGCACGATAAAACTTATGTGCAAACTTTACCTCTATGGTAGTGCAAATTAACCGGTTCCTGCTTGGCCATCCATTGGTACAAATCTTCTTTGACGCGGTCACTCTTGATGTTCTCATCGCTGCCGTGCGGCGAGTAGAGGGACGGATTCGAGCCCACAGTCGGTAGGTCTTCTTTAAGCGTGCCGTAGTCTACGAGAGTTATAAAACGTAACACATGTCACATGTCAGAGGTAATTAACAAGCAAAACAACGAAAATCTTTTGCTTTTTTTAAGTCAAGCACTGGAAGGAACTGGCTTCTGTACCACGGATTTTTCCTATTTCAGAAGTCAGGGATAATATCAATATGTACTAATTGATTGTTATAATAAAGCTTTTCATTTTTCATTTTCATTTTCATTTTCAAAGGTATAATCATTCAATATTAAGCACTCGAACATTCAAGCATCATGGATGCAGTAATTTATAGGGAACAAATAGCAATTCACTGATTTAACTGACAATGAATACATTGAGATCAATTACATTCGCCAATTCAACTCAGTCTTTTAAATGTTGTATTTCAGACTTGATTAGGTTGACATCCGCAGACAAAGAATCCAGCACTAAAAGCTTCTTTGATATTTTCTTGAGCTCATCATGCACGGACATGTTCTTTGTCTTCTACGCAGTTCGTTGGGTTTCCTTCCGCTGGACGAGGGGGCGAAGCGCTTTTAAACCCAGGACAACGCCTTGTAGCTTTGTTTTTGCCGAGCTTACGGTAGTTATTTTCTGAAACTCCTGTGCATGCAAAATCAAATTGACGATGACAAGCACTGCACAAAGCTCCATCGGAGATGCTAGCGTCGCAACTTCCACACTTAATCATAAGTATTTAAGAAGTGGATAATGACATCTGTAATGCCTTTAATAGTTACTTTAGCGCTAACTTTAGTCAACCAGCTAACAGTTATCCTGAATTTCAGGAAATCTCAACTTTGAACAATGACGTCATCTCTGACATTGTAGTTAGTTGTCGTGACATAAATACTTTATTAAAAAACCTGGACAGCTCCAAGGGTGCTGGATGCGATGAGTTACCACCCTACTTTTTCGTAAGATGCTCCGAATCACTTGCATTTCCTGTGGCTATGATTTTCAACCGCTGTTTCCGAGAAGGTTACGTTCCTGAGATATGGAAAAAAGCATACATCACACCAATACATAAAAAGGGCACAAGAGCAGCGGTTGAGAATTATAGACCAGTTTCAAAACTTAATGTTCTAGGCAAATTAATGGAGGCGGTGGTCCATCAATTTATTTACCCAATTATTATAAGGAATATTCCTGCGGAGCAGCACGGTTTCGTGCGAGGCCGTTCAACTGTAACAAACCTCGTTTTATTTGCGACTGATGTGCTTAGAGGTATGGACGAAGGCTTTCAGATCGATGCGGTGTACACAGATTTCGAGAAGGCGTTTGATCGTGTGGATCATTCAATATTGTTACGAAAGCTTATGGAGCTCGGTATATGTGGTAATCTCCTTCGTTGGACGGAGTCTTATCTACGCAATCGATCTCAGGCGGTTGTGGTTGCTGGTCATCGTTCTGACTTCGTGGATGTGTCATCAGGTGTCCCACAGGGATCTAAATTGGCCCCCCTTTTATACGCTGCATATCTGTATGATATTAGTCAATGCTTTAGCTACTCAAAATTTTGGATGTATGCAGATGACACCAAAATTTACGCCAACATAAAATCTGCCCATGATACTACCAAATTTCAGAGTGATCTTGATAAAGTTTGTGATTATTATAAAGCCAATGGCATCGGCATCAATGTATCCAAATGTTACAAAATCACTTTTACACAAAAAAAGAAAATAATATCCTCAAACTACACATTAGATGGCAATTCCTTAGTAACTACAGATACGGTTAAGGATCTTGGTGTAATTTTTGATTCGAAGATGTCTATGTCTCAGCATATTGCAGCATCCATAAACAAGGCTTACAAAAACCTCGGTTTCGTTCTGCGGGTCACTAGGCCGTTCTCTGATCCAGAATGCGTTGAACTCCTATACTACGCTTACGTCCGCAGCATACTGGAATACTGCTGTGTAGTCTGGAGTCCGCACTATGTTACGCATGAACAAGATTTGGAATTCATTCAATCGAAATTCTTAAGAGCTTTGAACTATCGGACTCACTTAAAAAATGTAAATTTGATGAATTATGTGATAATCATAATTTACTATCATTAAAAGATCGGCGTGTACTGCTACAGATGTCATTTTTGCACGATATCTGCAATAATACTATTGACAGCTCGGATTTGACAGCCCTTACCTTGCAGTTTAGAACACCTTCACGACGTACGAGGCGTTGCCCTTTATTTCACGTTCCAATCAGCCGTAGCAATTACGCCAAAAATTCAGTACTAACTAGAATGTTGAGCCTTTATAATAAACAATTTGAAACTCTAGATCTTTTTCATTTACCTAAACACTAATTTAAAAAGAAGGTTACGAATTTGTTAAAACTTAAATTAAACATTTAAAAACGATAAATATATAAGCTACAACAATTCATTTAAATAAAGGGGTTATTTTTTAGTGTATTCTGTCGATATAAATATAAATCAAATATATAATCGTATCACAGTTTCTTACTTTTCACACACACACACACGTACACACACACACACACTAATACTGCAGGTTGTACTATGCATATTTTTTTTTTTTTTCTCTCAAATTTGGTGCAATTTACTATATTTTGATAAATTTCATTCCCATTTTGTCAATTTAAATCAATCAATAAATTAGTTGTCACTTAGAAAATCAATAATTTTAACAACGTACTGTAGTCAACTTCATGCATTATTCTATTATGTAACTTATCTGAAAGTGGTGAACCTGTAATTGGCAGTAGGTTGTATTTTTTTTTTTGTAATTGTATTTTTAAGATTATTTTATAATGTGAAAGTGCTGTTGGTTCTGTATAAATAAATAAATAAATAAATATGAATAATGCGGACCGCGACCCAGCGACTTGAGCACATGTGTTTTTTAGTTTGCGAATAAATGCTTAAACGTAACGTGCGTTCCGCATTGATTTCGGATCCAAACTGCCATTGATAACTAAAGATAACCATTTGTCGAGTTTATATGTAAAATGCGCGACAGAATCCTTTTGTAATAGCGTTTTGTTTAAAATGTGTGTTTGTGTGCAGGTGGCGAGGCCCCAGCGTTCCTATGCGAGAAAATCTCCCTAGACGTGGACGTGAAGAAGGTGGCGGACATGGGTGGTGAGGAGCTGGTGCGGCGCCGCGACGTGCTGTACGTGGCGCGCGCGCAGCTGTCGCGGCACATCAGCAGCCTCGTGCACGCGCACGTCGCCGTGCGGTTCATCTCGCAGCAGGTACACACGTGTGTGTGTAGTGCACACATGGCGGCGAGCAGCTGGTGCGGCGCCGCGACGTGCTGTACGTGGCGCGCGCGCAGCTGTCGCGGCACATCAGCAGCCTCGTGCACGCGCACGTCGCCGTGCGGTTCATCTCGCAGCAGGTACACACGTGTGTGTGTAGTGCACACATGGCGGCGAGCAGCTGGTGCGGCGCCGCGACGTGCTGTACGTGGCGCGCGCGCAGCTGTCGCGGCACATCAGCAGCCTCGTGCACGCGCACGTCGCCGTGCGGTTCATCTCGCAGCAGGTACACACGTGTGTGTGTAGTGCACACATGGCGGCGAGCAGCTGGTGCGGCGCCGCGACGTGCTGTACGTGGCGCGCGCGCAGCTGTCGCGGCACATCAGCAGCCTCGTGCACGCGCACGTCGCCGTGCGGTTCATCTCGCAGCAGGTACACACGTGTGTGTGTAGTGCACACATGGCGGCGAGCAGCTGGTGCGGCGCCGCGACGTGCTGTACGTGGCGCGCGCGCAGCTGTCGCGGCACATCAGCAGCCTCGTGCACGCGCACGTCGCCGTGCGGTTCATCTCGCAGCAGGTACACACGTGTGTGTGTAGTGCACACATGGCGGCGAGCAGCTGCTTGTATGTGTTGGAGTAAACTTATATTTATGAGCTCCTAGTAAGCTTGATTTCAGTTCGCAATAACATACTTATTTATTAATACACTAATAAATAACTTATCTACACCACTAGGTACGAAGACTCAGATAACTTTAATTATCTGTAACGCGTGTTTTCATTGTTTAATCAAAATCAAGATTCTAATTATGTCAAATCCACTTTTCGTTCAGATCTACTCAAGACCTTTAGCGGAATTATCAATCGATCAAATCTTAAATTATTGATTCCATTGTTTTTATATCTGTGTATCTTTTATCATTTATCTGGATATAAAATAGACTATTTTTTCACAACAAACCTGCAGTGCGATCACAGAACTTTATCGAATCGTATATTAACGAATGTTTACGAATGCTCGTATTGTATGGAGTCGGTTGCAAGTTTTGAGTAACATTGTAATTTTTTATTTTACAGATATTTATGAGTACAACATGTTTACAAACATTCAAAATTAACAAGGCACACATTTATTTAAACTGGCCGTGCGGCATTGGATAGATTTCAATTTCTTCTTAAACACCGTCTCCATACTATACGAACATTCGTTAACAAACGATTCGATAAAGTTCTGTGATCGCACACCATCCAAATTTTACCGCGTGAAATAATCGCAAATAAATAACATTTCCAAGTATTATAAAAGCTATTTCCCTACCCGCCAGGTGAACATGCCGCTGCTGCGGCTGCTGCAGCAGATCAGCTCCATGTACACGGGCGTGCGCGACACGCACTGCGCGCGCGCACGCGACCACTCCACCGGTGAGCCCGCCCACTTACACACGTCATCATTCTATACTTCAACTCTGACAACGCTTTTAAATTACGATAAGAACGATAAAACTGTGGAAGCCAACTCCATTTTGTTCTGATCTAATTTATAATAAATAACCCTATGTAACCGTTGACCCTCTTAGCAATTAGATGTAATTACCGTTTAAGAGACGAATTTCCTCACACAAATCTTAAAAGAATCTACATTTTAGTATCAAATGGATTTTAAGAAATGTTTTTGTAATCTATCTTAGAAGCGATTTTCACAAATTTTAAACGCCGTTCACAAATTGAAGACGAACTTATTTAAAATCTTTAAAAAATATATTTATATTTAATTACGAAAATTTTAAATGAAATTTAAAGAAATCACAAAACTAAATTCACGTACCTATTCTAAATGTCTATGAACACTGTAGTATACATATTATGTAGCTTAAATGTTATTTTTTATTATTATTCTTATTCCAGCGTCAGACTTCCGCGAAAACCTCGTCAGCGTATCATCTCTCGACAAGGACTCTCAGTACACCACGTTAGAGTCCACAATCCCTAAATGGGAGCTCCCGGCAGTGAAGCAGGAGCCGGCGCCGGTCAACAAGCCGAGCACACTGAAGTCCCGCCCGCAGTCGTTCGCGCAGAAGTTGAGGTCTACCGGGAAGACTGTCAAGGGGAAGCTGGGTAAGTGTGGAGTAGATGTGTTTTGGGGATTTGAGAGGTTTCGCAGACTTACCTTGTTTAATTTTAAAGAAGGTTCTTTAGTCTAGTTGGTAGTGGAATATTGATTTACGATTGCGTGTTAAATCGAATGGAAAATGTTAGGATTAAAAAGGGACTAATCTGTAAAAATTTTAAGCGTATAATTTGCTTAGACGTAATAATTGTTTTATTTATTTTATTATGTTTGTTTTCTGTCTTGGAAACGTATAAGTTTATGTACGGTAAGATTCAGTGAAACCGGAACTCCCTAAATTTGTAACAATAAGTGTTTTCGTAAATTACTAACTTCATGAACTAGCATTTAACCTATTTGTATGAGATGTTAATATCAAACTATAACAAATGAGTACCTTATTGAACAATTTTCATTTTTACATCATGCTTAGGAATGGTTTCTCTTAAGCTAGTTTAATAGTAAGCCATCCTCATCAATCATCACAGTCTAACACTCAGCCACACTCTACTAGGCTACTCATCACTAAACGAAGGCGCGCACACGCCAATGTTCGTGAGTACCCCCGCAGGCGCGAGTCTGTCGGGCGGCGGCGCGGCGAGCGTGTCGAGCGGGGGCGGCGGCGCGCTGGGGGCGGGGCCGGGCGCGGCGCTGGGGGCGGAGCTGGAGGCGGGGCTGGGGGCGGGGCTGGCGGCGCGCGACGAGCACCTGGCGCCGCGCTGCTGGCGCACCGTGTACTTGCTGCTGCAGCTCTACTCGAGCATGCCGGAAGCGGACACTATTACTCACAGGTATGTTATTCTTTAACTAATAAGTAACCAATAGTAGATTATTGCATCGAGCACGAAGTAATTTATTATTGCTCCGAGTGCCTCATTTAGATTTGATAATCTGACAGGCACGCGGGCAATATAAATTACTTAAAGAGAGGTGCATAATCTGCTTTTCTTTCAATTATTACGTATAGGAATTATAGATGAAAGAAACTCATATCAAACAGTTAAAATAGAAGTTTAATTATTGAAATTAAAAGTTATGCTTGGGCAATTATTAAACGTAAGGTTAAGAGCTTTGTTGGGCCAATTTATATTTGTTTGTTTAACTTGTGACTGAATAATATTATCAGACAAAGTAGAAATTTTGAAATTGAAATTTTGCCTAAAATGCATTGACATATTATAATAAAACAACTAGACGCATAATCACGCTTAATTTGTGTCCGAGCCAAAAGTAAGCCCAACACGCCGAGTGGGCCGGATTTTTTTTTGCATCGTGTCGTTCGCCTTATGTTACCAACGCGCTGCTATGACGAGATGTACTGTAAAGAACCGCTGAAATCACTCCAGAACCGCAAGTAAAAACAGTGGAATTTCATATTTCAGGAAAGTACTAGTTAGATCTAGTATTTAACATAAATAGTCGTGTTAACTAAAGTATTTTTCTAATAATTTTAACCATAAAATATCAATATGCTTTAGAAGAATGCTTTCCGCACCTGTGTCTTTAACTTAATATCAAAATCTTATAGGGTAAAAGAGACAGATTCTAGAAGTCAGCGTGCGAGTTGCGAATGACGCTTTCTGTAGGACAAAGTTTTGTGGACAGAAAGCGTCATTACAAACTTTAGTTCACTGGTCAAAGGCGATAAATTTCATATAAGACATTCCCACCCCAGATTCTCCGTAACAACGGAGCAGACCGAGCAGTGGAGCGGCAGTGGGCGCGCGGCGGGCGCGGGGGCCGCGGGGCTGGCGGGGCACGGGGGCGGGGGGAGCAGCGGGCACGCGCACGCCGCGCCCGCCACCGGAGGGATCGTCGTCGTTATTATTGCCAGGTGAGCCGCTATATAGAGATAATTAGATAAACAGAAAGACATGTTGTATAAGTATCTTGATTTTTCCCATGTTTATTGATACCCTTGTAGGTACTTAACCTACTATAATATTGTCTTAAGTTTACACGATTCATAATTTAAATAAAACTACTCAGTCACTCGTGACCCCGGGGTCTGCAAATACACCGAAACGTCGAGTTAAAATGTAAAATATAAATTATACGCGATTAATCCGGTTATAAAGTAGTTTTATTTACATAACCTACTGCATCAAGGAGGAATACTGGATGTAAGATAGGAGTGAAGCCACTCAGGCGCAGTGGCTTTTAGCACATCAAATGATATAGCAGGTTTAACATCGTTGTGAGCTGTTGATAAAAGAATTCGTGGCGCTGTTTATTCGTTTGGTCTTGTCGTGACCGTGTTTTAATTTAAGGGTAGTATTTTTGAATGTATGTTTGTTGTGCAGGATCCACCGCACCCGTCTACTAGCGTCGCTGTCGGGGCTGAAGCTGGAGGCGGAGCTGACGTCGCTGCAGGCGTCGCTGTCGGCCGGCGGGCCGCGCGCGTCCGCGCTGTCCGGCACGCTGGGCCGCGCCGGCATCGTGCTGCTGGAGGGACAGCACCAGTGAGTGACGTCACCTCCACAACAACACACGTCCGCGCTGTCCGGCACGCTGGGCCGCGCCGGCATCGTGCTGCTGGAGGGACAGCACCAGTGAGTGACGTCACCTCCACAACAACACACGTCCGCGCTGTCCGGCACGCTGGGCCGCGCCGGCATCGTGCTGCTGGAGGGACAGCACCAGTGAGTGACGTCACCTCCACAACAACACACGTCCGCGCTGTCCGGCACGCTGGGCCGCGCCGGCATCGTGCTGCTGGAGGGACAGCACCAGTGAGTGACGTCACCTCCACTACAACACACGTCCGCGCTGTCCGGCACGCTGGGCCGCGCCGGCATCGTGCTGCTGGAGGGACAGCACCAGTGAGTGACGTCACCTCCACAACAACACACGTCCGCGCTGTCCGGCACGCTGGGCCGCGCCGGCATCGTGCTGCTGGAGGGACAGCACCAGTGAGTGACGTCACCTCCACAACAACACACGTCCGCGCTGTCCGGCACGCTGGGCCGCGCCGGCATCGTGCTGCTGGAGGGACAGCACCAGTGAGTGACGTCACCTCCACAACAACACACGTCCGCGCTGTCCGGCACGCTGGGCCGCGCCGGCATCGTGCTGCTGGAGGGACAGCACCAGTGAGTGACGTCACCTCCACAACAACACACGTCCGCGCTGTCCGGCACGCTGGGCCGCGCCGGCATCGTGCTGCTGGAGGGACAGCACCAGTGAGTGACGTCACCTCCACAACAACACACGTCCGCGCTGTCCGGCACGCTGGGCCGCGCCGGCATCGTGCTGCTGGAGGGACAGCACCAGTGAGTGACGTCACCTCCACAACAACACACGTCCGCGCTGTCCGGCACGCTGGGCCGCGCCGGCATCGTGCTGCTGGAGGGACAGCACCAGTGAGTGACGTCACCTCCACAACAACACACGTCCGCGCTGGCGGCACGCTGGGCCGCGCCGGCATCGTGCTGCTGGAGGGACAGCACCAGTGAGTGACGTCACCTCCACAACAACACACGTCCGCGCTGTCCGGCACGCTGGGCCGCGCCGGCATCGTGCTGCTGGAGGGACAGCACCAGTGAGTGACGTCACCTCCACAACAACACACGTCCGCGCTGTCCGGCACGCTGGGCCGCGCCGGCATCGTGCTGCTGGAGGGACAGCACCAGTGAGTGACGTCACCTCCACAACAACACACGTCCGCGCTGTCCGGCACGCTGGGCCGCGCCGGCATCGTGCTGCTGGAGGGACAGCACCAGTGAGTGACGTCACCTCCACAACAACACACGTCCGCGCTGTCCGGCACGCTGGGCCGCGCCGGCATCGTGCTGCTGGAGGGACAGCACCAGTGAGTGACGTCACCTCCACAACAACACACGTCCGCGCTGTCCGGCACGCTGGGCCGCGCCGGCATCGTGCTGCTGGAGGGACAGCACCAGTGAGTGACGTCACCTCCACAACAACACACGTCCGCGCTGTCCGGCACGCTGGGCCGCGCCGGCATCGTGCTGCTGGAGGGACAGCACCAGTGAGTGACGTCACCTCCACAGCAACACACGTCCGCGCTGTCCGGCACGCTGGGCCGCGCCGGCATCGTGCTGCTGGAGGGACAGCACCAGTGAGTGACGTCACCTCCACAGCAACACACGTCCGCGCTGTCCGGCACGCTGGGCCGCGCCGGCATCGTGCTGCTGGAGGGACAGCACCAGTGAGTGACGTCACCTCCACAACAACACACGTCCGCGCTGTCCGGCACGCTGGGCCGCGCCGGCATCGTGCTGCTGGAGGGACAGCACCAGTGAGTGACGTCACCTCCACAACAACACACGTCCGCGCTGTCCGGCACGCTGGGCCGCGCCGGCATCGTGCTGCTGGAGGGACAGCACCAGTGAGTGACGTCACCTCCACAACAACACACGTCCGCGCTGTCCGGCACGCTGGGCCGCGCCGGCATCGTGCTGCTGGAGGGACAGCACCAGTGAGTGACGTCACCTCCACAACAACACACGTCCGCGCTGTCCGGCACGCTGGGCCGCGCCGGCATCGTGCTGCTGGAGGGACAGCACCAGTGAGTGACGTCACCTCCACAACAACACACGTCCGCGCTGTCCGGCACGCTGGGCCGCGCCGGCATCGTGCTGCTGGAGGGACAGCACCAGTGAGTGACGTCACCTCCACAACAACACACGTCCGCGCTGTCCGGCACGCTGGGCCGCGCCGGCATCGTGCTGCTGGAGGGACAGCACCAGTGAGTGACGTCACCTCCACAACAACACACGTCCGCGCTGTCCGGCACGCTGGGCCGCGCCGGCATCGTGCTGCTGGAGGGACAGCACCAGTGAGTGACGTCACCTCCACAGCAACACACGTCCGCGCTGTCCGGCACGCTGGGCCGCGCCGGCATCGTGCTGCTGGAGGGACAGCACCAGTGAGTGACGTCACCTCCACAACAACACACGCCGCAAGATAGGACTGAAGCCATTCAGGCATAGATCTCGTGTACATCATGCGATATAGAAGATTAACTAACGATGCTCGTGGTTGATCTAAGAATAAATGATTATCGATCATGCATTCCTAATGGCGCGTGATTCTGATAAAATTATTTAGGAGCAAAGTTTTTGGTATTAATTTATGCTAGAATATTGGTTGTGTTTGCAGGACGGTGGTGCGCGTGCAAGTGGGCAAGTCGCAGGCGCTGTTGTCGCGGGAAGCAGGCCGCGCCGGCGCCGCGCTACTGAGCGTCGGCGCCGTGCGCGTGGACCTGCCGCAGCACCCCGTGGCGCTGCACGGCGTTATGACGCGCTCCTCGCGTCAGCTGTCCACCACACTGCAGGTCAGTGTGACGCGCGTGGTGCAGCACCGGGAAATCCAGCAGCACTGGGCCAGCTTGATGGTTTATGGGTTATACTTCATCGTCACCCAGGAGAGAGACTCATAACTCTGCAGTACTTTTATTACAAATATGTTTTAATTATGCGATTGAATTTCGCTCCTTGTATGTATCAACTTGTATGTATAAAATATTACTTACTCTTAAAATAAATCATAACATTGGTTTGATTTATTTTAAGAATAAGTAATATTTTCTCAATGTTATCTATTTTTCATAACTTAAACAAATTGAATAACATACATGGTCTTTATGAAAATAAGATATCACCTCAACAAAATGTTCTTTTAATCTCATTAATTACTCTTGTATACAATACGACACCGCCTGTATGTCATGAACCTCACGCTGCCCCTCCCCCCCGCAGGAGCTGGGCGTGACGCGGCAGTCGGGGCGCACGTCGCGCGCGGGGGGCGGGGCGGTGGCGGCGGAGGAGGAGCGCAGCCCCCCCCGCGCGCCGCCCCGCCCGCCGCCGCCGCCCGCGCCGCCGCGCAGCCCGCCGCACCGCCTGCACTACGAACTGGCCTTGCAGGTTACATTACACGCCTTCTTTCATGCAGCTCTATTAATTATTGATTTATTCACCAATTACATTTTGATAAAATAGTGGATTGTGGATTTTTTTAAATGAGGGATGATGCTGAAAAGCCAACAAGTGTACAAAAGTGACATTTCAAGAATTTTTATCTGTAGGTTTCACTGACATTTAACAAATCATCTTTTAGGTCCAAAAATATAGGAATGTCACTGACATGAACTATGAACTGACATGATAAACATGACGTCATCAGTTGCCTGTGGTCATTGTCGATTCAAATTTTTTTATAACGTAAAGTCTGCAACAGATTGACAGACTGGGTGGTATACATAATTCTGTTGCAGACTGTACACGAAAACTAACTAAGGGCCCGTTCACACCAGATCCGTCAATGACGATTCGTCAAAAAACACGATACGTCATGACGGATACACGTTCACATTGCATACGGAATCGTGTTATTTCACGATTCGTCAAAATATCCGAATTGATGTTCACATTCGTTTCATGATTCAGAGTTCAGTCTTGGCTGAACTACCTAACTCTCATTCGTCACAAAAAATTCACGATTCGTGTTTTTTGACGAACGAGAGTTTTAAAAGACTATACGTGATTTAAGACGTGTCCGTCATTTTACACGATTCGTGATGCGTGTGAACACGGGAATTTAAAAAGCATTGCCACCGTGAAAAAAAAATCGAATCGTGAAAAAAGACGATTCCTCAAAAAACACGAATCGTCATGGTGTGAATGGGCTCTAACAATTTAATTAACAGTTATTTTAAGTGTTTTCATAATGGTATTGCACAACTATTTTATATGGCACAGCTGGCAAGACGTCCTTACTAAAATGAAACATGTTATTTCTCTTCATACAATATGAAGAAATTCGTCACAGCATTTTATAAGCATTTTCGATATTTCTAACCGTATGCCATTCAATTATTTGCTGTTTTTTTTCAGAACTAGGATTCGATGCATTGCATTGAATGGACTAAAGAAAGGCTGCAATATCGGCATCAACAACATTAGGTTGCGTTTTTTGCGTTTGGATGCACTTTAAATAATAATCGTAATCAACACTTCTATGGTTGACTTTAAACATGAAAATGGTATTCGGTACAAAACCAGTTTTTCTCCTCTGGATAAGTGTGATATAAAAGTCAACTAATCCGAGTGGCCTCTACTTGGAGGAAGGAGCCAGGATCTGTCAGGCTTACTCCTCATATCCACTACCCATGACGCTAAATTACGATATAAAAAAAATTATATTCCGATTTATATAGCAAATAATTGAGCTGGAGTCAGCAAGTTGCTTGGATTACTATTACAATATTCATACAAATTTTACAAAACGTTTTTTGGTTTGGGAAGTCGAAAACTTACCTTAACCTCGTTTTCGGAATAATTTAAAATTTTATTATAAATCTCAGAATAAATGACAGATAAAATCAATTAATTCATTTATTGACTAAAACCAAATAGGCGGACCTCACACCAACAAGCAGTTTTTTCTGACTGTACAAGGAAGGTCGAAGCTTAGAAATCCTGTAAATGTACGAATGCAAGATTGTTTAAATATTTATTCACTTGTACACGGGGTATAGTGCCGTTTATTATAGGACACCCGTAGGACCCGTGGACTTAATACTGTTTTTTGTGACAGTCTTTAAATTATTATTTATTTAGTTGAGCGAAGCAGCGCAGTTTTTTGTTAGTACAACACCTAGTAGGTACGTGAAACGCCTTGCAACAACTTCAGAAGGGAATAGATGTGTTATGCGATCCCTAAAAGTTACGATTCCAAATTTTGGAATTTTTGTTCCTTAGCGTAATTGAGTTTTTTCATTCCCGCAGAGTCTGAGCATCACGGCCGCGCTGCTGCCGTCGCTGCAGGCGCAGTACAAGATGGAGGGCGTGTCGTCGGCCGGCGTCACCGGCTGCAAGCCGCACTTCACCGTGCAGCTGCCCACGCACTCGCTCAGCTTCGTCACCAAGCTGCAGGTGCCCGCTCCTCCGCAAACACACATAGCTAGCGATGCGCGATCCAGATCATCGATCCCATTTTAAGCATCGGATCGGATCGTAATACGTCGATCCGATATCAAAAAAATCGGATGCAAAAAAGCAAGACACAATTACATTTTTAGTAATTTATTATTTAAAAATAAACTAAGAATGCACTTGTAAATACTAACAACCAGGGTTAAAAAAAATCGGATTTTTATAATAATCGAATAAATCATGATAATTATCAGATAAGTATCAATGATATTTATCATTGATAACTATCCTTCGAACCTTGCTTACAACTATAACGACCCCATATTTTATAACGAAACGTAAACAAAAGATCAAGTTCGGTCCTAAAAAAATCGTGAGTATACATGTAGGTAGGTATAAACCGCCTGTCAATTCATACACGATCCAAGCGATCCGATCTTCGAACTTTTGTATCGATACGCCAAAAATCGCAAGGTCTCGATCCGATCTTGGCTTCGATCCGATTTTCGAAAAGATCGGATCGGATCGGCGCATCCCTATCATGAGCCAATACTAGCTGCGGCACAAAGATGCGGCCGAGTTACAATACCGTATAGATAGATAGATATTAGCGTGCTTAAGTGGTCTCATCGTTTAGGGAAATCGTTGAGATCCCGCCATTTACCATTCTTACCATTCTATAGAATTACATGCTTTTTTGTCCAGAATAGGAGGGCCCCAAAACATAAACTGAAATTTATAATATGTTTTATCAGAACCATTCAGTAAACAAGTTTGTACAAATCTTAATATTGAAAAAAAAAGTATATTTAACTGAATTTATTCTATTTGTTTCGTCATGTCCGACAAGGCCGTTTTGGCACTTGACGTTGTCTATAAGGGTTACCATTCTGTAAAATCACCCAATTCTCAGGGAATAATATAAATGTATGAACATGTTTGAAAACAGAAATTATTTATTTTAAAGAAAAAGTTAGGTAAAAACATACCATTTGAGAAATAACTGAAGATCAAACATTAAAAATATTTTTGAAAATAAAAAGCATCAAAAAATAGTATCAAAATATTTTACTGTGATTGGGTTCTGCAAATATCATATTAATAGATGACAACATAAAAATATCAATTTTAATGTAGTGAAAAATGTAACTCAGACAGTATAAAATGTTCTGTCTCTTTGTCTTACATCGTTAGGTTTTAATACAATCCTTTCCTAACATTCAGCTAAGTACCTATTCATAGAGCACATATTTTAAGCTTACATTTAAACTATTAATTTCACATGATTCGCCACCTACAATATACAAAATCAGTACCCATCATTAACCAACAAATCCTCGCAGGTGACAGAAGCCAACATTCCCGCTGCAGCGTCCGTCGCTCTGCCCGCCGTCTACATAGCGGGCAAGGTTCTCGAGCACGCGCCCGAGGGCGGGGCGGCGAGCGGAGCGGGCAGCGTAGCGGGCAGCGTAGCGGGCAGCGGAGCGGGCGGCGTTAACGAAGGAGCAGTGCTGCGCGCGGGGTCGTATTTAGCTGCTACGGCAGATATAGGACTCTTTGAACACACGCTGTCAACAGATTTGTTGAATCATTTGGTATTCGTACAGAAGGTCTTTATGAAGGTGAGAGATAGTCAAGACTAAATACCATGTAGGGAACCTAATTCGCAATGATAGGAATAGGTAGTGCAATTTAGGGCCAATAAACTCCAGTATGAGAATAGTATGGATATGCCTGCGGCATTGCGGAATTTAGTGATTTTTGTGGAACAATTCTTGGTCAAACCAACCGGTTTCGTTTTTAATATTTGCTACGAATTTTATACGATTGCTTAAATCATCTTATAAAATATGATAAACAGGACATCAAAGAAAAACATTATGAAATTTGGTAACGTTTTTATTATTTTTTATTTCTTTCTTATATACAATTTAAATCAATAAGATGAAAAATATATAAAATGGTATAATTGACAACTGATTTAAAGTGAGTTGTGTTTACTTACACAAAAATCATTTTTCACAAAAAAGTCCTAATGTTGAGTTGGGTCTCCTAGAGTTCGATCTTATATGCTGAAGTTAGTAATTTAACGAGTTTTTAGAATATTCCAACAACCTTAATATTATATCCACAAAGATAGTATAGAAGACAAAGATGGATAAACTACAAAATGTCATTAATAAAAAATATTTTTATACAAAATATATTAGTCATCTTCACTATCGCTGCTGATGTTCGAATTATCCTCAATTGACTGTTTTTTTTTTTCTATAAAGTTGAAATAAGTAACTATATTTTTTTCAATATTATCTACTTTTAGTCTATTTCTTTTAACATTTTTATAATCCAATGTAAATTATTGAACATGACTAATCCTTAGCAATACTAGTATGGTATGTCCATTATTAAGATTTCGTCGTGAAATCCCGCAAAATTGCACTACCTATTCCTATCATTGCTAATTAGTGACAAAACTCTTTCATTATTTTAGATTGTAAAATCTGCAAAATTAGCCTGATTTTGATTTGTTTATAAAATACGCTTTCATGGTACTTCTGCTGCTACTACGATATTACCTGATGTCCTTCCTGATAAATCGACTAGTTGGAGGCTAACTACTTTCCAAGGGTTGACGACCAGAATTTAAATAATGATATGTTTTTCCATTCTTAATTGTATTTTTTAATTGTATACACAGTTTTGGTATACTTAGATTTTATTGATCATTATTATTTATTTCTATAGGAAGTGAATGAAGTGGTACAGAAAGTTTACGGCGGAGAGAAACCAGTGCCGCTGTGGAACGATGAAGAGGCTTCTACGTCGGCGCTCAGCAAGATACTCTTCTCTCTTATCATCAGGATCAAGGTATTACTTTTTCAAATATTAATTTTACAATCATACTTTGTTTGGTGCTATGTGCTTTCTAAAGTAAGATTGGAGTATTTATTCATTGGTTTTTTAAGGGCTGGCGTTTAAAAATATTGATGAACTATCAATATTAACTTCAATATCTTTCTGCATCACTTTTCTTATACTGCACAGTGGTAAGTTGGCAATTGCCGCGTTGTCGTGTAAGGATAGAAGACCAGTAAATAAATAATTGAAATGATTTTTCTGTCCAATAGATACTATATAAGGTTGATTTGTAGTCACCGGCCAAATTTTTTGTACACAATGAGTATCATTTTTAGAACCGATTTTATAGAACCGAAGTATTTTTTTTACAAGGAAGTTAATATATTATATCCGCTAACATATTAAGCAAACCATTGTAACTCTAAATTACCATTAAAATAAAGACGACTACGCGCTACTACATCTTGTAGTACTACGTCGTAATATCATCAATGAAATGCTGCTACGTAGTACCTGTGTTTATCAACAACGACTATTTTTTTTAAGTTTGTGGTTCCATATTTCTCCTTTTTTGGACTGAGCGACGCTAAAATAACTATGCAGGTACGTTTATATTGTATCAAAGAAACTAATATTTAAATTTATCTGCTATTTCTCTTCGTATGCTCAGTGGTGCCGTCTACAAAGCGATGGTTAGTCATTATCGTATGTTTTAGATTTAAACTGCAAGAATCTTAGGAACGTAGTTTGTATTTTGTATGTTAAGCTGATGATTTGTTGAGTAAGTTTGTTCGTTTGCTATTGACAGCGCATCCAGCTCACGGCGACGACGCCCAGCAACTCTGCCGTACGCCTAGAGACGGGTGCAGCGGAGCTGGAACTGTCCAACCGCGTGCAGAACGTGCCGTCCGCCGCCCCCCACCAAGTGCGCCTGTTCGCGCGCGCGCAGGTCAGTGTTACACCAACTAAACTAAATCTGAAACTATTTGTTCTCTTTAGATAAAATTCAAAATTCAAAAAGTTTATCCATCATAAAGCCATCGAATGGCCGCTTGATGCCGTCACAATTTTATACTTCGGCTTTAACAAGTTGTTCATAGTTATCGAATAAGATATTACTATAGACCTTCCATGCTGGACTGGGAGCGAAAAAAAAACATAAAATGTACCAATACAAATAGGTACAGTACAAATTAACCATGACGTAAAAAAACAAACACAAGACAGCTAATTGTGAGAGCCAATGTCATGCTATAACCAAACTGCTTACATAGTAGGTGCATTGAGCTATGGATGCACAACACGAACATGACAAACTGGGACCAGAGTATTTAAATAAGAATGGAATAAAATAGTCATAGTATCATCAGTAAAAGACAATTGGTGAATGTCAAACGTTAGATGAGGGCGGTGCGGCTGCGGGTGACCTGAACAATCCCGGGGAGGTCTCTGCCCAGCAATGTGCGTCCAAAGTCTCATGAAGATGATGATCACCCAATATTCTTCGACATATCTATTTCTTCGGCTTTAAAAAACGAAATAAAGTTAGAGCTGTACCTAGAACTATAACATGTATTTTATAGTTCAGGAAAGTCAATTGTGTGTATCTGACAACACGTGAGTCCGTTATTGGTAACATTTCTCATATAAACAAATGTTTTGCCACAACAAGAACGGAATACGTTGGTGCCCCTTCATTGCAAACTAGGACAAAATTTCGGTCATCTGCTTATTTTCTTATGATTTTTCCTAACAGCTGTTGGTGTTCCTCAACATTACATAAATGTCAAAGGATAAATTGCAATATGTATATTTCTTGTCAGGTGGATATTAACTTGAGCCTGGGGCAACTGATCCGCAACGCCATGTTCGAGGAGGCTGAACCAGAGTTCCAGCAGTACGCCTTCTTCAAAACCAGAATTGGTAAGTTGAGTAAACCGTAGTATTATTTCTACTTGTATTTTTCAAAAGTATATTTAATTTAAAATACATATAAAAACAAAACTTTTTAAATTATCTGAGTATCAATATTCATATTAATTTTCGAAGCGGTATATTTTCCATGTTTTTGATTTATTTTGAATACTGAATAGACGGATATCGTCGTGATTACGACGCTTGGAACAGTGTCTAAATATCGAGAATTCTAATAAAATCAAAAGTATGGTAAATGTCTCGTTTCTAAATTTTATATGAAATCGAAAACTATTTGAACACCCGTACATTTTTAATCAGCAAGTATTTTTTTAAAGTTAACAGTCTAAAAAGTTTCAGTTAGTATTTGCAAGCCCCTTTTTTCTGTTTAAATATTAGATATTGCAAGTTATAAGGTTTATCTTATAAGGTTATAAGGTTTATTGACGACCGGCTGGTGTAGTGGTAACATACATTGCCTTCTATGCCAGAGGTCCTGGGTTCGAATCCCGGCGGCGGCGGATACCGGTGTGATGAACACAGATGTTAGCCGTCAAGTCATGGATGTTTATATGTTTATTTAAGTTTATTCTAATAAAAAATATGTATTTATTCAATATGTATGTTTATATATTTCTTAAGTATATCAGTTACCTAGTATCCATAACACAAGTTCTTTAAGAAACTTAATTTGGGCTAGATAATGTTGTGCGTCAGATTTTTTTTTTTTATAAGTGACTAAACCCGTGTTTGACCTCAATCTCACCTGATGGTAAGTGACGATGAGGTCGAAGATGAAAGCACACGGGTTTAGGAAGGAACTGGCTCTTTATACAATATTGCCGTAACACATTACTGCTGGAGCGGTAACATTTGGCGGCAGACTTTATATAAAGGGTGGTCGCTAGCCAGGCGGACCCAGAAGGGATCCTACCACCAAGCAAATTTTTTTATTTACCTCTACCGCCAGCCATGCGCAACGCCTTCCAAGACGAAGTGGTGAGCTCGGACGACAAGGAGGTGGTGCTCATCACGCTGAAGCGGCCGCTCGTGTACATCCAGCCCGTGGCCGTGGACAAGGCCATCCTCGTGTGGCTCAACTACAAGAACGCCTACGAGTACTGGAACGAGAAGCGGATGAGCCTTAACACCGAGGTGCTGGCCGCCACGCAGCAGGTCTTTGAGAAGGTAAGGGAATTACAATTTTATACAGCTATAAGACCATTGTAAAAGCTCTTGTAATTAGATTTTTGTTGGGGGTTAATCTAACATATAGAATTAAAACTACGTCAACTTAAACTAAGATGTCAAATGTAAAGAAAAACAAGTAAACTGTTGAAAGACTACATCGTAATTGCTTGAATTGATTTCTATCTTAAATTAGGAAAGTAAAGCTAGGAAGTAAAATGTAAGTTAGGATACGTACGACCTTCATAATACGCTATTGATAGCTATATCAGCAAATCTATTGATGTCACGATTTCTGAGCGAGCGAATCAATTAACATGAATACCATGTACTTTGTATATACTGCCACATCTAAGTAACACAAAACAACTAAAACCAAAATCAACAGAAATACTGTAAAAAAATTTATTACAGTATCTAAAATTCGATTAATGGAATATGCAGAGTAAACTGCAACTATATATAAATAAACACGTAGGTATTTCTTAAAATAAATTAGTGTCCATTATCACTCTTAACATGCACTTGTGGATTGTCTGATTTAGTGTCAAATTTCACTGATGGACCCGGTATAGTCGCACTCTCTATATTAAACATATATTAGCATAATTGCAGCGATAGGTCCCGGCATTATCTGCTGCAATTCCATGCTTAGTCTTCTTCTGTAGCTTCTGCGGTCTGATATTTGAGACTTTGTCTTTATTATCCAGCAAGTAACTAATATTATGCTCAGTAATACACTTCCGACTAAGGTGTAAATCATTATAATGATGGTGCATGTCATGGTTTGATATAAAAGTAACACTGGATTGTTCCTTTAAAATGTCATTATTCTTCTGTATATTTTGAAATATCTGACTGTGCGACTCAGTTCCAATCTCAGAATATGCTAGGGAACTATTATTAGGGATACTATTCATAAGCTCATTTAAAGGTGGTAATATAGGCATTGTAACTTTCTCATTGACGTATAGCTAACTTGTGCATTCCTTATTTGCATACAACATAACATAATTATCTGTTTTTACAACGCATCCCTGAGCTAGGGTTATACGTTCTTTCCCATGTAAGCGCTCTGGCAGCAGTCCATCTGGATATAATATGCGTACTAAGCATTCTTCGCAGTTATTTGTGTTATTATGTATGTAGCCTCGGAGGTCCTTTCCACATCTTTTGATGATTGAAGAGTTGCGAGGGAGGGAGACAAATATGTCCTTCGTCTTGTGCAAGGTACGGGGTGGTTTTTGTTCCGTATGTAAATGTGCATATCTTTTCCGATGCATCCCAGAAATCGTGTAGCTGTCATTAAAAGTAAAGCTTGATGAGGTCTTACTGGATGCGTTGAATACCCCTCGGTGTGTCATGGTCGGCGATTCCTCCTTGAAAACTGAGTGTAGAAGGTAGCAAAACTTTAAATCCGGTTTACTCTCCACCACATGTTCCAAGTCTTCGCGTGTAGTGTCAATGTACCGTTGCTCACAAAATAGCTCACTCGTTGGTAAGCTAGTTTTATCTTGTTCCCTGAAGTCCTCCATCGCACTGATATTATAATTAGTCAATGTAATGTGACAATTATAAGTTTTAACTGTGCCGGATAATATCCACCCTAATTTTGTTTGTTGCGCTTTGATAAGACCATTCATTAAAATTTGTGTGTAAGTGTTAGCATCCAGGAGTATTATCTACCCCCCTGGAACTATTGTAATCTGGATCTGCTAATGCAATCTGTCGTAATTGGGGCTATTATGTTCCTTCGATAATGTTTAGTTTGGTATTTTATTGACTACATGTTTCATTATCTTCTGTGTAAAATGTAAATTCATCGTAAATAGATTTTCAGTATAATTGAACTTTGCCTTCAGCTTTGTTGGTTAATCCCTTATGTATTAGCACTTAAGGGCCCTCATGACACTAAGCGAAACTCGTCGGTGAAGTTATGGTTGATTTAGCATACTAACTAGCTATTGCACTGAGCGCCTAACGTTGCCGAACGGGAAAAGAGTAAGCTCAGTAATGAGAAGTAGGGCGCTAGCGAAATAGCTAGCGAGCACACTACCTTACTTACACATTTCGCCGAATTGTAACTATTTGGAGTTGATGACTCAAATCTTTTCTTATTTAAAGGTTCCAGGGCTGTAAATTTTCCTTCTAAAAATGTCATGAACTCGCTGAATGAAGGTAATTCTCGTGGGGCTGTTCGAATTTCCATATAATCGCCACAGGTGTTATTGTATCCATAGTATTCCACCTATTTTTAAGAGATCGGAGTTTATCCTCTAACTCCCGCTTTTCCTTTAAATTGTCATTTTTTTTACTGTAGTCTTTCAATAGCTTACACAAAAGCTCATGAAACACACGTTTGTTCATAAGCTTTTTCAGATGTCATAATGAGGTGTGATTTTATTGCATGATTACTGTCTTAAGTAAACATTACAGCTAAATCTTATTTGGCAATATAGACAATTTAATATGGAAAAAAATATTTTATATAATTTTTTTAGGTAATTTTATGTATTTTGATGATAAATCAGATTTTCGTATATCTTGGCCAGCTACAAAAACTTCAGGTGTATTGGGCTGCCGCTCCAGCGGTTAATAATTGATATCCGGTCCTCAGTTAAGGTTAAAAGGTCTTTTGCCAGTTTTCTATGTAGAATTGACAGTAAATCTACATTTTAGTCATGGACAACGCTAAAGAAAGTTTTTCAACACACTTGCTCGTAAAGTGAGCCTTATTCTATTGAATTTAGAACTATAAACTGGGCTATAAGTCACGTGTGCATAATATATTATACCCTAGTGCATAATATAATGAATCCTACAAAGTTGAATTGTACCTTAGGGCAAATTACATGCGAGTAAACAGAGCATATTTAATTGATCCGGGTTATACATTTTATACTATTATAGTTGTCTTTGTTAGTTCTACTTAACGCAATAGATGGCGTTGATTGTCTTTTAAAACGCGCATAAACTGAAATAAATAAAATTATGTATACCTACTTGTTTTAAGGTTGTTAAATTGTTCTCAAATAAAAAAAGTGGTTTCCTATAATATACATACGTATGAGTGGTTTCATTAGTGGTGTAAAATATTTTCAGAAACAACAGAGATTTTATGACCACGTATGTCTGTCTTTTACTCACAAGTGTGTTGAAAAACGTCGTATCTAACTCGTGAGCGTTGCTAATTACAGTCGAGGCTGTAACTTGTTCCTGTTGAGCTCACTTGTTACATAATATACTATTATCTCTCGTCACAGGTGCAGCTGAGTTCGCAGCTGGGCGCTGCGCACGTGAGCTCGCTGTTCCTGCAGCTCAACGTGGACGACATCGGCATCTGCATCCCGCTGCACCAGCCGCCCGTGGTGAGTGCCCGTGGCAACCAGCCGCTGGCATCTGCATGAAAACATACTCCAACATTCAACGACTAATACATACGTACATATTATAACTTCACGCCTGTATCCCTTATGGGGTAGGCAAAACACGCGGGCTTATAAAATCACTAGCTGTTGCGCGCGGTTTTACCCGCGCAATTCCGAATCTCGCGGGAATTTCGGGATAAAAAGTAGCCTATGTGCTATTCTAGACTGTACACTATCACTATGCCGAATTTCATCCAAATCAGTTGAGCCGTTCTCCCGTGACAGCGGGTCAGCCTATCGCACGCAACAATGCCTCCAGTAAAACCTCTGCCCCTTAACTAACTTTTACAGTATGCCCGGAAAGAAACACAGCTGGCTTATTCTATGTTTTTCCAGTCCAGCATGGAAGATTCTTGTTTTATCTCTGTATTAGAATCCTCCATAACAGTGTTATTGTGGTGTGTGCACAGTGGGGCTGGTCGCGCGGGTACGAGGCGGAGTCGCGCGGCGCGGTGGTCGTCACGCTGGACAACACCAGCATCTCCGCCTGCTCCTCCGGCTCACTCGTCAGCAAAGTAAGCATTTGTGTTTTAAACTTACACTGTCCATTATTTTTCGAGAGCTTCACGAGCTACACAAAGTTGATATAAATTAAACACTTTTTTAACTGTTTTATTACGTATAGACACATTTTAACTCAACTTTACGCAATAATACCGGTTTTGGTATCTTATGACGTTCGTATGATATTCATTTTCCAAATCCAGGCTATTTATTCTTTCAGCTTAGTTTATTTATAATTTTTTCCGTGTATTGTTTTCTTCAAGTTATGGGTATTTAGTGCTCTTTGTCAATGCTATTTTATGATTCTTGTGTATAAGAATTATGTCTGATGTTATTACGTTTCCGTTGAAAAAGCTCTAAGTTTTTTTACCTTTTTTCAACTTTCGATATGATTGCGATATTATCTCATTGGCTTTGATGGTTTCGTGTCACGTGAATACAACTTTGATGTCTAGGAGATCGTCATTATATTCTAATGCCATCTTAATGAAAAATAAATTAGCTGAATTGACCTTTAGTTAAAAGAATATTACCTTAAAGTTGACGTTACCCAAAAAAAGGTCAAGATCACATTTAAAACAAAACCTTTTTTATTATTATATCGCGTCTGAATTCACTTAAGCCTTTCATAAAAGCGATTGAACTAGGTACCTACTACCGGCTATTTACAGACGTACGTGTTGCATCTCGGCCATTACAGGCCTTTACATTTCGTTAGTCATAATGTCAAATATAATTATGTATAACTCTCGGCACGTAACTCTAGCGCTGACCGAAACGTGGAGGGGATATCTGCGCATCGGTACAGTCGTGCACACATTTAAATAAAATATTTCAAAGTTTATTATGAGTTATTAATAAAGTTTAAGGGGCGTATTAAGAAATATGAAATCGAAAAAAAAAATTGAACAAGACTATTACGACCAGGAAAGGGTTGATAGAGCAAGACACGATTACATCTTGAGTGACAATTTATTAACAAATAGAAATAGTTTATATAGTAAAATGTACGTGCATAATTAACTTAACAATATTTGATTTTATCTTGGTATTGATTTTATCGAGCACGTTTGATGAATAGGAAATAATATGTTGATTCTCTGTGGGTCACGTCGGAGGACGCCACAGATACTCCCCCCTTAAAAAAGTAAACACAAAATAACAATTCAATATTCTTACTCTAAAATTAAATACTACATAACAATTTCAAGCAAAACACTCATTTTTTTGTTGACATAATATTAGAAATATTTGCAAACCTAGCAATTTCTATTGAACTATGACGTCAGACCACAATAACAATTAAGTCGAATAGCTTGCGTTTGATGCTGCAATTAATTTAATTAGGTACTTATTATAATATATATATTTTTGTTTGGAAGGAGGTCATAACTTTTTTCATTAAAAATAATAACATTTTAAACAGACAAAGTTTTAACAAAATGAATATCTTTGAAAATGTAAGCATAAAAATAATTAAACAAAGTTATTTAGGGATAAATTATTATGCTATCGCAAACAAACCTAACTGGTGGCTTACGAAGTCTGCGTGGTCGAGATACGTCATTATTTTTCTCGCTGAGGACTTGATAATTATTCGAGCTATCGTCAGCATCTGCGAAAAACGCTGGTTTAACACGGTCGATGGAAATAAACGACTGCCGATTGTTCATTTGTATCTTCAAATATTTATCGTTTCTTTCTAGAACTTGATAAGGGCCTTCGTATGGCGGTATTAAACTTCGCTTCATGCGGTCGCATCTTACGAACACATGTGAACACTTAGAGAGTTCGGGATGTACAAAAGTAGAATTTCTACAGGGTGTTCTTTTATATCTATCGTGTATGTTCGTAACTTTCGAAATATTTTCTCGTAGGTTTTCTATGAACGTTTCGTACGTTGTCAGGCTCGTATTCCTTTCGAAAAACTCTCTCGGTAATCTAATGGGGGTACCGTAAATCATTTCCGTAGCACTGAGTCCTGTATCTTGGCGGAGACTTGCACGTAAACCCAACAATACGGTGGGTAGTTCTGTAGACCAATTTTCCACACAGCCGCGAGCCATTATTGAGGCTTTCAGGGAGCGGTGCCATCTTTCAACCATCCCGTTCGATTGGGGGTGGTATGGAGTGGTTCTAATCTTCTCAATGCCCATGAACTTAGCTAATTGTTTGAACGTTTCTGATTCGAACTGTCGGCCTTGATCCGTTGTAATTTTCTCTGGACATCCAAATCTTGTGATCCAGCCATTGTATATTGTTTTGGCGACTGTCTCCGCTGTGATATTCGAAACCGGGAACGCTTCAGGCCACGATGTACAACGATCTATTATTGTAATGATGTACTGTTTTCCTCGCGAAGTAGGTAGTGGTCCGACTATGTCAGTATGAATTCATGAATTTATAATAATAATAATAATAATATATTTATTTCTGATAAAAACTTATATCTAAGGATAACATAATTGTGAAATTAATACTAGTTTAAACAACATAATTCATATTAACTAAATTACAAACATAAGCAAGAAATACTATACAATAAAACGTCATATCATCTGCTTATCATGACCTAGGGTAACACAGGCATGATACCTAAACTAAGTAATTATGATTACTTGTTTTTTAGGTACAAAATATTCAATAGATTGAAATGTGCTAAGTCAAAATTAATTCTAAAGGTGTAATAATTTGATGTGCAAAAGTGTAAAACTGCTATATGTATAAGCGGAAATTTATAAAGTACTTAAGTAAGGAAATTAAACTTATAATAATGTTCAAAAGAAAAAAAAATACTAAGCTAAACACATAACTGAGTACAAAACATACACCAGTCATTAATCTATCTCTACAACTAAAAACACACTAAAACTTTTTAAAACGAAGTTAGATTTAATCTTATTTTAAGACTATTAACAGTTTCTCTGTTTCATCATAAGACATGTTTAAAAGTGACGCTCGTATTATCCGTTTAGTTTTGCTGTATGTCAGGGGATATATGTTTAGTTTGGCGTTTAATCTTTTATATAACAGTGGTCCTAAAAAAAGGTAAAATCTAGAAGAAAATGCAGTTTTTGTGTTAAGTGGGCGTGCAATGTCAAGCCTCCTTTTGTTAGTTGCTTGTGATTTGTAAATAAGAGTGCAATGGTAGTTTAAAATTGTGTTCATTATAACTAACTGCCTAACTGTCAGTACTTGACAGTCTTTATACAGAAGCTCCGTGGGGTAAAGGAAAGGTCGGAAATGCGAAACTTTTAAAATTGCTCTTTGTGCTCTTTCAATGTTAATGAGATGCGTTTTAGCTGCCCCTCCCCATGACGTAATACAATAATTTAGTATCGACTGACACAATGCAAAGTATACTTGCCTAATAAGTTTAGGGTCTCCTATGGTGCGCAATTTTTTAAAAACAAATATAAGCTTGCGTATTCTATCACTCACCGCATCTATGTGTTGTTTAAAGGACAGAGTCTCATCGATTATAATACCTAGGTATTTAATTGTTTTAGTAGGAGAGATATACGGACACGAGCACGATTGATTATTTTGATCACAACAAAAGTGTGCATATAGGTTAGGAATAACAGTAGTAGACTTTCGTATGGAAAATTGAATCATATGAGTTTTGTCTGAATTTAGGGTCAGTAAATGCTGCTGAAGCCACTTGTTTACTACATTAAAGCCCCGCTGAGCGTACCCGTATAGTTCACTGTCTGAGTTTGCAGAAAACAATAGAGCGGTGTCATCGGCGAATGATATGATTTTACCACCATTCATTTTAAGGTTGCACAGGTCATTAATATAAATAAGAAACAGGGTGGGACCTAGAATGCTTCCTTGAGGGATTCCAAATTCCGTGTCCAAAACAAGGTCAGAACTTAGGACATGTCCTATTTTCACACATTGAGAACGATTGTGTAAATAATCTGCAAATAATTTGAGTTGGGTTCCTCTTATACCTAAGTTTTCAAGCTTGTGCAAAAGGATAGGAATAGAAATTGTGTCGTAGGCTTTGGATAGGTCTAAAAAGAGTCCTAAGGTCCGATTTCCCTTGTCAAGCTCCTGGGCTATGAAATTAGTAAGCTCTAGTACTGCATCAGTTGTTGAAAGCTTGTGCCTAAAGCCGAATTGTGCATTTGACAGGATGGACTGTTTTTCAAGGTATTGAACAAGTCTTTTATTTATAATTTTTTCTAGTACCTTAGAAATGGCAGTTAAAAGCGATATTGGCCTATAATTAGAAATTTGATCTTTCTTCCCATTTTTGTGAATAGGAATAATGACAGCTTTTTTCAAAGAATTAGGAAAAATGCCGTCCCTAAGGCACTTTTGAAAAATATAGGTTAGTGGAGTGCATAGAATATGATGAAACCGTTTTAGTATTTTGTTGGATATATTATCCCAGCCCATCGCTGAATCATCCTTCAGGCCTTTAATTATTGTAGTTACCTCTACTTCATCTATATCCAATAAAACAAATGAATTTGATAGGGTGCAATTAGATAAAGTATTTTGGGGCGTGAGAGACAGCGTAGGCGATTGAATAAGAATTTTTTCAGCCAATGTTTTCCCAATGTTAGTAAAATATTTATTAGCTAAGTTAGTACATTCAAGTTGCGATTCATAGGACCTGCCCTGTAATAGCTCAGTTGCGGATTTATGCTGTTTTGACAAAAAAGTTACATTTTTAATAAATTTCCAAACCATTTTACGGTTTGTTCCCGCTTTTTCTAATTCAGTTTTATCGTAGGTATTTTTTAATTTCTTAAGAAGAGCGTTACAAAAATTCCGATATCTTTTGTACGACGTTTGCAATATTAAGTTATCTGGTTGTGCTTTGGCCTTCATATGTAACTTATCCCTATGTTTCATACACCGAATGAGTCCCGGGGTAATCCAAGGCTTAATGTTTTTATATTTTTTACTAAGAAGTGTGTGCGTAGTATTTTTCAGTATTGCACTTTGTATCTGTGATATAAAGTATGTCATACAAAAGTTCGCGTCATCAGAATTATAAACAATAGAAAAGTCAATTTTGCTTAAATCCGCTTCGAGACTATGTAAATTAGTTTTAGCACTATTTATTAAGTTATTTGTTAGTTTAGGCATTTTACGAATTAAGGTTAGTAAGGCGGCCTTGTGATCCGTAATTGTCGAGTTTGTTACAAACGTTAGTGACGGAAAATTAGTTTTTAGCATAATATGATCTAAACAAGAACCACTCTGATGTGTAGGTAAACAGTGGGCGGGAAGTAGACCATGAAATGAGCATAGGTTAGGATATTCCTGTCCACAGGAATCCAAACACTCTGGCATAATATTAATGTTAATGTCGCCAATTAATATTATATTTTTATACGATTTTAGATTTTGTAGTAAGTCTTGTAGAGAATTAGTAAACGTACTAATGTTTTTAAAAGAAGGAGACCTGTAGATGGCTAGAATTGCGATGTCGGTACCTATTTTAATAAGTAACCGATTGCATTCCAACATGTGTGGTTCCTCGACTGATATTTTTAGGCTGTTTCTAGCGTAAACTACTATCCCATCGTTTTGGTTGTAATTTTCCTTACTGTTGTATAGGTCGTAGCCCGGTATGGATGGTAAGGTACTGTTTTTAGCTAACCAACATTCAGTCAGGATAATTACATCGTTGGTAATATTCAGTCTATGTTGAAAAGTACTAAAATTATCAAAGTTTTTATAAATGCTACGTATGTTTTGTGTAATTATTGAAAATTGATTTTTGTAAGAAGAAAGGTATTGACTACAACTTTCAACCTCACAAGCTCTTGATTCAGAAACAGAGAACCGATCTAGGTCATTAATTAGATTGTGAGCCATTATTTTTTATTGTTTGTTAAGGTCTAAAGTAAAAAAATTACAGACGGCGCTCTTAGGCGCCTTCATAATCAATTGAATTGAGGTACCTTTTTTCAGCTAAACTTTTCGCGGGACAGTCTGCGTCTCCCGTTTTGTGGTCACACGGCTTCTTAAAATGAAGACAAGTTGCACACTTCGGTGGGTCTCCTCTCTTTTTGCAGTCCTTCATTGTATGACCTATTTCTCCGCAGTGGCCGCATGTATCTTTTTCATCACGGCAAAACTTAGCTGAGTGGCCATACTGCTGGCATTTAAAACAACGTGTGACTAAGGTATAATCTCGCACTGGGCACGATGACCAGTTGATAAACAATCGGTCTTTACATATAAGGGCTTTACGTATATAAGCTGGAACTTCTATTACGTAGTTACAGGTCTCGGTGTTCCTTTTTCCTGACTTATGACTTAATTTAATAGTCTTCAGAAAGTCTTCAATTGATATGTGCTCGGAATTTTCGGCTAAGTTTTGGTGGTAAATACAACTAAAAACTTCAGATTCTTGCAAGGCTGATGGCACTCCGATAACTGCAATTCTAGGCCTACGCTTATTGGTTTCGTCTACAGTAAAACCAGATGATGTTAGTTGCGCTAAATGTTTTAGCTTCTCGATATCTTCTTTGGACTCGGTACTTATTATGACGCCACCATTTCTGGTCTTGCGTAGTCCCCTCACTTGTAGTTTCATTTGTTCAGGGAAGATAATTTTTTGGACTTGTGACTTAGTTTCCTCGCTTGATTTCTTTCCATCGGTTGGGTAGATAGCCACAGAGCTTATACTTTTAGGCAGGATGAAGTCCTTTGAATTTTTCTTAACTATGTCAGAGAAGGATAATGTCCCCGTTGTATGTTTGGGAGTCTGTTCAAGCGACTGCTTGAGGGCACAAATTTGTTTGGAAAGGTCTCGTTCTTCTTGAAGAGTTTGGAGACTGTTATGGGCTGAAATCATCTTTTGCTTTAGAGACTGGTATATCACAGCCATCTGGGATGTCCCATGCGCAACTTTTCGGCAAAGAGAACTTACTCTCAATTTGTGCTCGGAATTTAATTTGCCACCTTCTGCTATAGCGCACACTTCATTGAGGTACTGCTCGATTGATTTCATCCAGTTCTGTATGTCTGGCGTGGACAACAATTCAACTTGTTCTTCTCCCCGGGGGCTGGGCGGAACAGGGCGCGGAGGGGCAACGGGCGGTGCATCGGCGCAGGCGGGCACGGGTGCAGGAGAGCGCGTCGGGCTGCGGCGCGTCAACAAGCTTCTATTGAAGGGACTGCCTTCCATTTTTTATTTAGAATTGTGTGACTTTCAATTATAGAAGTTAAAGCATTTTATTACTTTACATTCAATCACCAAACTTAGAATATACACCAAAGATTTCTTCCGCGTAGTAGTAGGTCACGAATTTTGCACTTATTTGTTTATTACACTCATTGGGTTTTCGGCACGTCCGATCACTACGACTACCTATGGATATGTGATATTTGGATTTTTGGATATTTGTCTATCTGTAGTATGAATGTGTGCGAACCGCTGAGCAGGCAAAAAGGTTCCGAGCGGCGAGACAGTATGTCTGGTTACTTTAGCTTTTTGACATTGTAAACAGGAGTCACACCATTTGTTTATGTCTGAGTTCATTTTGTACCATATGTATTTTTGAGTAATTAATTATCTTGTAGTGCGTTTTCCAGGATGACTTAGGCCGTGAATATTGTGAAATATAGTTTTCCGCATTGATTCGGGAACGTAGGGGCGCGCTTTGCCGGTTGAAACGTCGCAATAAACATATTGTTGACAGTTGGAAGGCTGTACGTATATGATTTTCAAGCTCTTACTTTGTTTGAGCTTTTCCAATTCTGGATCATTTTGTTGTTTCATTGAAAGAATTTTGTAATCCACTAGCGAAGGTAATGATATTTCTTCGACTACTCGAGATAATGCGTCAGCTACAATATTGTCGTACCCGCTGACGTGTTGTATCTCGGTACTATATTGTGATATGTAATCCAGCTGCCTTATTCTTCGAGGGGTGTCGTTTACGGATGGTTTTTTTGAAAATGCGTAGGTGAGTGGTTTATGATCAGTATAGATAGTGAATTCTCTGCCCTCGATTAATCGTTGAAAATGTTTTATTGACATGTAAATTCCAAGCAGTTCTCGGTCGTAGGTCGAGTATTTTGTTTGTGCTGTGCTTAGCACTTTTGAAAAATATCCCAAGGGCTGCCACTTGTTACGTATTTTCTGTTGTAAAACTGCGCCTACGCATTTTTCGCTAGCGTCGGTAAATAATGCTATGTGAGCATTTGCTGCGGGATAGGATAGCGTCACGGCCTCTCGCATATTTTCTTTACACGATTTGAAAGCTTGTTCGGCTTCTTGAGTCCACAGAATTGGAGTTTTATCGTTTTTCTTTGAATTTTGTAAATATTTGTTTAGCACTGATTGTTTAATAGCTGCGTGTGGTAGACTACTCCGGTAAAAATTTACCATTCTGAGAAACCGTCTCAATTCTTTAACAGTTGCAGGTTTTGGGAAATCTAAAATAGATTTTGCTTTCTCATCAGTTGGAGTGATTCCTTGGCTCGTTATATGATAACTTAGGAAATCGAGTTCTGTTTTGAGAAAATCACATTTTTCTAAGTTAATAGTTATCCCATGCTCATGCAGACGTTTTAAAATTATGTCAAGGTGTTGCATGTGTTCTTCTTTTGAACTCGAAGCGCAGAGCAGATCGTCGACGAAAATATAAACGAAGTTAAGGTCTCTGAATATTGAATCCATGAATCTTTGAAATGTTTGTCCAGCGTTGCGTAGCCCAAATGTCATCTTTGTAAATTCGAATAGTCCGAAGGGTGTTATTATTGCCGTCTTAGGTATATCCTTTTTTGAAATGGATAGGCAGTTATAGGCTTTCCGGATATCGAGTTTACTGAAGATACGTTTTCCTTCCAGGATGTAGGTAAAATCTAACAATCTGGGCAGTGGGTATTTATCTGGAACTGTGACTTTATTTAACATTCTGTAGTCACCACATGGTCTCCATTCTCCGTTCTTTTTCTTTACCAGGTGAAGTGGACTGGCCCAGGGGCTGTCTGATGGACGACAAATACCCCTTTTTATCATTTCATTAAATTCTTGCTTTGCGATCTTATATTTGTCTGGTGGTAATGGCCTCGCACGTGCTGAAACGGGCGCTCCTTTTGTTTCAATATGATGTTCCACTTGACACTTGGAGTTAGATATGTTTGCAGCTGGCTTGGTTATATCTTCATATTTTCCTAGTAATTTTCTTATGCTCTTTTCTTGTGAAACAATTTCGACGATAGGATGATTTGCTCTGATACTTGTTGCAGGCGTTGTCAGCTCAGTAACTTTCTCAATGAGCTTTTTTCCGTCTAAATCGACGAGTAATTTATGGTACTGTAAAAAATCGGCGCCAAGGATAGATGTGTTGACGTCAGCAATAACGAAATTCCATTTGAATTGGCGACTTAGACCTATGTTAAGGTTCAGTGTTTTTTCACCGTATGTATTTATAACGCTACCGTTCGCAGCGCGTACTTTATGGTTTGTAGCATGCTTGTGCTTGAATGAGTTTCTTCTTAAAACTGATATATTTGCCCCGGTATCGACTAAAAACCTCTCGCCACTTTGTAGGTCGGCTAGGATAAGGCGGTCGTAGGGGTGAATAGCACAAAGTTCCGTCCTAGTTCGAGCTATTTGTAGTTTCCGTTGTTTGATCTGGTTTTTCCTGGCACATGGTGTTTGATAATTATATGTCTTTTTCATGAATCGCTTATGATATTGACCTTGGTTACGATTCCTCGATGCACTTTTTGACCTTGATCTTGAACGGAATTCACTGTGTCGATACTTTTCATTTTCGTCGCGTAGTGCAGCGATTTCATTTTTCATCTATGTCAGCGAAGTCTAGTGACCTCGTTAACTTCATAACTTAAGTTTTCAAATATCCGGTCTGCCATCTCACTCATTTTATCGAGTGTTGCGTTTTCTAAAACTGTAAGGATGGATGTTACAGTATTCGGGAGTTGGTGTAGCCATAACGACCGGATTGTCTCGTCGTTAGTAATGCCTTCTCCTAGTTCCTTCATTTGACGCAGCAACTGAGATGGTTTTTTGTGACCGAGATCCATTTTGTAGAATAAACGTTGAAACCTCTTTTGCTTCGAGTCTTCGTAACAATAAATGAGGCGGTCCTTAATAGTTTTATATTGGTTTTCTTCCGGAGGGTTAACGATGATGTCACTGACTTCGCGTAGTTCGTCCTTCGATAAATGTGCGATTACCAGATTGTACTTGTAGACATCTCCTTGTTTCTGTGCAGCGACTATAGCTTCGAAATGGGTAAACCATAATTTGGGTTGGTCTTGCCAGAAGCGCGGGATACGTTCCGATATGTTTCTGGCGGCAACTTCAGGTTCCAATGTAACAGGATTGACTGGAGCACGTAGAGCCATTTTCCTTTTTATTTCTGGTCGGGTCCTCACCCATTGTCTGTGGGTCATGTCGGAGGACGCCACAAAGACAACAATATTTAATCCGAATCGGATAAAGGTGCTGAATAAAAAAAATAATAAAGAAAGCCTCTGCTGTTCTTTTTTGTATTTTGTTCAAATCATAAATTATATTACTTATTTTCAAATTATGGATCTTAATAACATTTACATTCTGTGTTATTGTGCTATTCCTGAGTAAAATACTGGTTGCTTCGTAAATCGCACTTTCTATTTTCTTTAAAGAATCAACCAATTCTATGGTTTTTCTTTTCATAAAAAAATGTACGTCATACACCATTTTTCGTGCCTGACTTTTTAAAATATTAATTTTTCTAGGCATATTTATTCTTTTAAATCACATAAAAACTAAATAAAAAACTAACAACAACTAAATCAAATACAAACTACATTAAAAACTAACAAACTCAAACTTAACAAAAAAAGAATAATAATAAACGGCAAAGTACACTTATGAACGCAACTGTACGGTCAGATGTCCGTGGAGCGTGGTATCTGTACGGGAGAGGGGTACCACTGGCTAGCCAATCGGCGCACACGACGTCATGCACGCGCACCCCTCGTCCTTGTACCCCCCCTGAGAGACGTATTTTTTGACTTTTGCGCAATCCCCTCTACTTTACCTCAGCGCTAGAGATATGTGCCGCGACCTATACTTTTACTTTTACTTAATACGTGATGTTTGACCGCTGTATGGTGCGGCAGGGTCGGTTCGTGGGGCTGTGCCTGCGGTTCGCGGACGACTTCGAGGCGTCGCTGGACGACTGGAAGCCGCGCGCCGACGAGCGCCGCGCCAACGTGTGCTGCGTGTCCGACGGCACCTACGAGGTGTGCAGCCGCACGTGCCCCGCGCGCCGCCTGGGTGAGTGCCGCGCTGTGTGCGCCGTGCCGCGCCGTGTGCAGCCGCACGTGCCCCGCGCGCCGCCTGGGTGAGTGCCGCGCTGTGTGCGCCGTGCCGCGCCGTGTGCAGCCGCACGTGCCCCGCGCGCCGCCTGGGTGAGTGCCGCGCTGTGTGCGCCGTGCCGCGCCGTGTGCAGCCGCACGTGCCCCGCGCGCCGCCTGGGTGAGTGCCGCGCCGTGTGCGCCGTGCCGCGCCGTGTGCAGCCGCACGTGCCCCGCGCGCCGCCTGGGTGAGTGCCGCGCTGTGTGCGCCGTGCCGCGCCGCGTGTGCAGCCGCACGTGCCCCGCGCGCCGCCTGGGTGAGTGCCGCGCTGTGTGCGCCGTGCCGCGCCGTGTGCAGCCGCACGTGCCCCGCGCGCCGCCTGGGTGAGTGCCGCGCTGTGTGCGCCGTGCCGCGCCGTGTGCAGCCGCACGTGCCCCGCGCGCCGCCTGGGTGAGTGCCGCGCCGTGTGCGCCGTGCCGCGCCGTGTGCAGCCGCACGTGCCCCGCGCGCCGCCTGGGTGAGTGCCGCGCTGTGTGCGCCGTGCCGCGCCGTGTGCAGCCGCACGTGCCCCGCGCGCCGCCTGGGTGAGTGCCGCGCTGTGTGCGCCGTGCCGCGCCGTGTGCAGCCGCACGTGCCCCGCGCGCCGCCTGGGTGAGTGCCGCGCTGTGTGCGCCGTGCCGCGCCGTGTGCAGCCGCACGTGCCCCGCGCGCCGCCTGGGTGAGTGCCGCGCTGTGTGCGCCGTGCCGCGCCGTGTGCAGCCGCACGTGCCCCGCGCGCCGCCTGGGTGAGTGCCGCGCTGTGTGCGCCGTGCCGCGCCGTGTGCAGCCGCACGTGCCCCGCGCGCCGCCTGGGTGAGTGCCGCGCTGTGTGCGCCGTGCCGCGCCGTGTGCAGCCGCACGTGCCCCGCGCGCCGCCTGGGTGAGTGCCGCGCTGTGTGCGCCGTGCCGCGCCGTGTGCAGCCGCACGTGCCCCGCGCGCCGCCTGGGTGAGTGCCGCGCTGTGTGCGCCGTGCCGCGCCGTGTGCAGCCGCACGTACCCCGCGCGCCGCCTGGCTGAGCCGCACATCTCAATATTTACGACACAGGACTTTTACACAAACATACACATATTTAAGAATTACACTATTTTGGCTCGCTAATTTAAGGTATAGGTACGCACACTACGTAGCATCGCAACGCAAAAATCCACTTGCGCAACTCAATTACATTTTATACCATCGAGGATTTTTCCGCTCGCTGGGGCCCGTTGCAGTGTGCAAGGGGACGGAAGTGACGCTACATCTAGACGTAGACTATACTCTGTATAAGTCTGTGCCCTAGGCCCGGCGCCCGGCCCGTCACAATCTGCTAGAAAATTATAATACGATGCGATGCTGCGGTCTAACATATTATTATGTACACGTACTGTTAAGACCTTAACCCTCATAGCTTAGTTCTGCCATCTCCCGAGGCGGGAGAGAGAGAGCGAAAGAGACAGAAGACATACACATACATACGCCAAAAGGTTCGGCGGGGGGAGCACCTCCTTTCACGACTTGGTTGGAGGAGATCCAGGAGTTGCTGCAGCAGGTTTGCAGATGTTGGAGTTTCCTCAAGGAGAGGGAGGTGGGCCATTCAGTGGAGTTTATGACATACATATAACACTACAAAGTTCCATATTCGTGTGACGTCTTCTTCGGTGTGTGAGTGAGTTGTGTCAGTGAACCAAAAATCGTGAGTACTTTGAACCTTATTCTTCGAAAACAACGAAGTGTTAAATTCAAAAAGACAGACCAATTTGAACCTTATTTATTCATAGTTTTAAACTTAGCCTTAAAAACTGCATGAATTCGACTTAGAATTTTAGACCTATTTGTTGCATGAGTAGGGATCAAAAAGCTGTTGCTACGAGGAATCTATGCCCAAATTATGATTTATTTTGCTTAAACACTTAGAAAAATTTACTGATTTTGGGACTTTGAAAATTTTGTATGTTGACTTTAATTTCAACAAGTTGATTGAATGAGATAAATTTTGCCTGCAATAATTAAGTTACAGTGCCAAGCTTTTATTTCGCTTTCAAATTATAGTTGCTTTTGTATTTTGTATAGATCTCAATTAATTAAATTGTTCCTGTTGATTATTAATTATTTTAGTAAATTTGATTGAACTCAACTATTAAACCAGAGCAATGGCAGATAACTATATTAAAATACAAGAAGATATCGCTTCTAAAATTCTTAAGGCTAAGTCAAACTTTAAGAAATGTCCTAAAGATAGAATTTCAATGAGTTATATTGAAACTCGTCAAGAAACTTTAGAGCAGCATTGGTCACTTTTCGTTAGTACACATAGAAAATTAGTATACGAAACAAAGCGGGAAGAGTTAGAAAAGTGTAGTTACACAACAAATGATATTTATGATCAAACGGAAGAACTTTACATCGAATACAAATCTATGTTGAAGGATGTTTTGTTAAGGTTCAAGTCAGAAAGTAAGGTTGAGGCAAGCAAATGTATTGAAAACGTTGTCAAATTACCCAAAATTTCGATTCCAAAATTTTCCGGCACCTATTCAGAGTGGGTGAGCTTTAGGGATTTATTCGTATCTTTAGTACATAGCAATTCAAATGTAGATAATGTCCAAAAACTACACTATTTAAAATCGTCTCTTGAGGGTGAAGCTGCACAGCTGCTTCGTCACATACCGGTAGCTGCCAGTAACTATTCAACTTGTTGGGAGCAGTTATGTAATAGATATGACAACAAAAAATACTTAGCAAATTGCTTACTTCAACGTCTTATGAGTCAAAAAAATCTTGTTTCTGAGTCTTCCAGTTCAATAAAATTATTATTAGATGTAACTCATGAGTGTTTGCAGGGTTTAAAGAATTTAAATATTGACATTAGTTCCTGGGATATTATAATTATTTTCATAATTTCAAATAAATTAGATGCAGAGTCCCGTAAACAATGGGAACAACGAATTTCAGAATCTAACCAGGATCTTCCATCTTACGATCAATTTAGAATATTTTTAGAAAGTCGGTTCAGATCGTTAGAGTTTTTAGGCCCCAACAAGACTCACAAACATGAAAAAACTAGTTTCACTCACTTAGCTACTCAGTTGTCTTGTGCCTTTTGCAAAGAAAATCACAAAATATTCAACTGCAAGGGTTTTGCCAAGCAGTCCGTAGACTCAAGACGTAAATTTGTCCAAGCTCACCACTTATGTTACAATTGTTTTAATCCGGATCACTCTGTTTATCAGTGCTCTATGTCAACCAGGTGTCGCCTGTGCAAGAAAAAGCACCACTCTTTATTACACATTAGTCCTAAGACCCTCAAACCAATGCCCGAACAAATGACGGGTGCGGAGTCTGGTGACAACACCGTCGTGGCCACCGTTGCCGCTTCCACGTCCCAGACACAAGGTGAGTCCAGTTCATCCGATTACCCCTTAGGTTCTCAAATTCATAGCCAAGTGCTTTTGGCAACCGCCTTGGTTAAGGTGCAATCGCGAAACTCAACATCATACACGCTTAGATCTTTAATTGATCAAGGATCTCAAGCGTGTTTTATTACGGAACATGCAGTTCAGATGCTGGGCCTTCAAAAGGTCGCAGAAACCAGCTTAGTTTCAGGCTTAGGTGGAGACCAGGGCTTGAATTTATGTTCAAAGTCCACTGTATTGATTGCAATTCAGTCTCGACTAAACCCTAGTTTCGTAATAAATGTAAAATGTCATGTTTTAAGCAAGCTGACATCATTTTTGCCAACAAGAAGGGTAAAAATAAATTATTTACCTCAACTTTCACCCATGGTCTTAGCAGATCCTACTTTTGCTAAACCTAGCAAAATCGATCTGCTACTGGGGGCCGAGGTACACAGCCAGATTATGTTAGAAGGTTTATTAAGAAATCTACCGGGCTCACTCATAGCTCAACACACCAAGCTCGGTTGGATTCTGTCAGGCAAAGTACCAGGTGGGGATAACAACCAGGGTGAGAGTTCCAACAATGTCGTAGTAAGTACGCATTTAGTACACCAGGATGAAAACGAGCTTCTTAAGAAGTTTTGGGAGCTAGAGTCAGAGCCGTCTTCCATTCTGGCCAAACACCTCACCGATGAAGAACAAAGGTGTGAGGAGTTTTTTAATCAAACCACCACTAGAGACGCGACAGGTAGGTATACAGTAAGACTACCATTTAAAACCACTGATCCACTCTCTAGCTATGGTGATTCTATACGCATCGCACAAAAGCGACTGCAGCTGCTTGAACGACGTTTGTCCAGAAACCCTGAACTCCAAATGGAATACACAAAAGTATTAGATG